>JAPDPK010000020.1:5533750-6945625 GCA_031772115.1 Heritiera littoralis | reverse complement strand
GCCCATGTTGAATGTTTTATTGGCAGTTGGCATCGATAAAAAGCTTATATTTAAGCGAGAGAACGAAAATTTACAAGACAAAATGGCCACCAACATGCATGAATTACTCTAAATTTCTCTGCCTTCTTTGATCCACTTCTTTCCTTTTTGTAAAGGTTGGTTCTTTTGATCCTTTGTTGAATTATTAAAGTTTCCGACTTTTGTTGATTATTAAAGTTTCCGACTTTTGTTGACCTTATTTATTTCTCCTCCTTCATCTGGAAAGCTTAGCTTGGCTTGGCTTGTTGATTCATCTTTTCTCATTTCAAACAAAACCCTTTTTCTCTATCTATCTGAAGAGTTTAAGTCTTGTTTTTTAGTTCATTTCTCTCTCTTTTGTATACCCTTTTCTTCTTTTCCCTTGTTTATCTCTCTCTCAATAAAAAACTTGAACAGAATTGAATTGGATTTTATATTTTGCAAAGAATTTTGGAGGTGAATTTGAAGGAGAAAATGATGAGGATGACAATGGAAGGAATGATGGATAAGGGAGTATTGGATGATATAATAAGAAGGTTGTTGGAAGGTAGAGGAGGCAAGCAGGTTCAGCTTTCTGAAGGAGAGATTCGACAGCTTTGTGTTAATTCTCGTCAAGTCTTCCTTTCACAGCCTAATCTGCTTCAGATTCATGCTCCCATCAGAATCTGTGGTCAGCTCTTTTTCCTTCTCTCTTTCATGTCTCTCTTTTCCATTGAATTATGAAATTGGAAGCTTGTTATTTCGTGTTTGTAAGATTTTGATGGCCTCAATTGTTGAAGAGAAATTTGGAATTGTTTTTGGTTGATTTGGCTATGGCTTGTTTCTAAACATGTTGTTTTGAAAAGTCAGAAATGGCAATTATCCAGCAATTGATCTTATTTTCCTGTTTTTGGTTAGTCCAGCAATTCATTTTTCCTTTGTGTTGAAATGATTGTAATTAAGCATGTAAGTTTGTTGAACAAGATGGCTTTTGTATGCAATTTTGGATTTTCTGTGGTAATTGGGAAACAAATCTCTTTCCGAGTGAGTTGAGCAGCAGATGTTTTGGCTCCAAAGTTTATGTTGATGTTGTTATAATGCGCGAAAATCTTATTAATCATGGCATGTAATTAAGCATATAGGTTGATTGAACAAGATAATTTTTGTATGCAACTTTGGATTTTCTGTGTTAATTGGGAAACAAATCTCTTTCCGAGTGAGTTGAGCAGCAGAACTGTAATAACGCGTGGAACTCTTATTAACCATGGCTTGTAATTAAGCATATAGGTTGTTTGAACAATATGGTTATTGTATGCAACTTTGGATTTTCTCTGGTAATTGAGAATTGGGAAACAAATCTCTTTCCAAGTAAGTTGAGCAGCAGATGTTTTGGCTCCAATGTTTATGTTGATATTGTTATAGTGTCCGAATTCTTATTAATCATGGCATTACTATTACAAAAGAGGCCTGACTAACGTGCATTTGAGATTGATTATCCCCTTAACTCACCTCCTACCTCTGGAAATTCTAACGTTGGAAGCCTTTTACAGGTGATATTCATGGACAATACCAAGATCTCTTGAGGCTCTTCGAGCATGGTGGCTACCCTCCTGCTGCAAACTACCTGTTCCTTGGGGATTACGTAGATCGGGGCAAGCAAAGTTTGGAGACAATATGTCTGCTTTTGGCCTATAAAATAAGATATCCTGACAAAATTTATCTCTTGAGGGGAAACCATGAAGATGCAAAGATCAACCGAATTTATGGGTTTTATGATGAGTGTAAAAGGCGATTTAACGTTAGGCTTTGGAAAATATTTACAGACTGCTTTAACAGTCTGCCTGTTGCTGCACTCATTGATGAGAAGATACTTTGTATGCATGGAGGGTTGTCTCCGGAGTTGGAAATTTTGGATCAAATAAAGGAAATTCAAAGGCCAACAGAAGTTCCTGATTATGGTCTTCTCTGCGATCTACTTTGGTCTGATCCTGATCCCAAGGCTGAGGGCTGGGGAGATAGTGATCGAGGAGTCTCATGTACTTTTGGAGCTGATGTAGTCACTGAATTTTTGGATAAGAATGATCTCGATCTCATTTGCCGAGGTCATCAGGTAAGCTAGTTTCTTTTGAGCAAAGATGAATAGTAATTATAAAAGCATGTTATACTTTTGCATATGCAATGGAGCTTTTATTACCTTTTCTCCCTTACTGAATTTTGGCTTTGTATAGGTTTAAGTTAGGTTACAAACCAGTTTAGTTTAGACTTGCCAGAATGCTTAGGAATGACATTGCCTAATGTTTCATGAATATTGTTATAAATCCATGGATTTGCATGCTGGTAGTTTAATTCCGTTTACTTCAAAATAAGAAACGAGTGTAACAGATTTCTTTCTGCATTTATGCATGGTGATTGGTATTGCTGTGCATCCTTTTGTAATGCATACGCCTTAACTGGCCTTGACAGTGTCATCCATAGGGACGTTCTAATTATTTTATCCAACTTGCAGGTTGTGGAGGATGGCTATGAGTTTTTTGCTAAACGGAGATTAGTAACAATATTTTCAGCTCCGAACTATGGTGGAGAGTTTGACAATGCTGGTGCTTTATTGAGTGTTGATGAAGCTCTTGTGTGCTCCTTCGAGATATTGAAACCAGCCGATAATAAAGCATCACCAAGCAGTTCTAACAAGCCCCTGAAAAAGGTATGTAGTAGTACACTCAAGCAAGGTAGTAAACGAATAAGTTCCAAAAACATTCAATCTTGGCCATGCATATTGAATATGATGCTCTCTGTTGCGTCCTTGTTCTGAACAGCCTCCAAAGACAGGGAAGATTTGATGCACCATGAGGAGGGGTTTCTGTGGATGTCAGTATGATCAAATAGGAAACACAGCAAGCTCAATCGGAACAAAAGCTTTGATCACTCATCATACAAGCAAGGCTTTATAAGAACCTTCCATGAGATTGATGCTTTCTGGTTATTTAGTTGCGAGGAAACTATCGAAAACTCTGTAAATCAACCACCCATTTTCTCGTCTGTGCAGTAACATAAGTTTTTTGCATTGGACACATTTTTCTCTGCTTTATGCTCTGGCTACTTACTGCCAGTGTGCTATCTCTGAGAACCCTGAGAAGGGATGATCTGCCTTGACTTGTGCTGAATATGATTGTACATTAGCTTTTACACATTCAAACTCAAATGCTTATCAGAAGGTTAATCAATAGGCTAAAGGATAAATCTTGTCTCGGAAACGGGCTTTCAAGATGAATGAATTACCAACTGAAATTGAGCATAGAATTCTTTTCTAGCAGCAATCTTCATTTCTCTTACCATATTGAAGCAATCATTAGCAAATTAAATATGGTTTATAGTTAAAGACCATTTCCATTCGAGGATAGTGGAATAAAAAGAAAACTTCATTACTACAAAATCTTTGATACATCCCATTCAAGGTTAGTTTGCACCTATAATGTACTTGTATCACATTCGTTTCATGTTAAATTGTTTAAATTAAAAAATTATCAAATATACCATAGTTCGTGTCAACGCATCACCTGTATCATTTTCGATTTTTTTTTTTTGGTGTTTGCGGTCACCAAATCTACCTGTCAACCTCCTCTCCTACCCCAAACCTGACACATCATGTATGGCTGGGAACACTAACCAACCACATCTATGAAAACTACCCTAAATTTTGGACATTGATAGAGGCTGAGCTTGAAAGTTGATTTGCTTTCACTCTGGTCCTTCAATACAAGGATTATTAATATATAAGCATGGATATTTATTTCTAAATCTATCCACATTCAAGGACAATGAAAACATCTCTTTAGCATCCAATCTTGAACATAATTAACAAATAGAAGTGTAAAATTACAATATACTAATGCTGAACAAAAAGGAAATTGCTTGTTCTCAGATGGTGTGTCAACCAAATCCGCAGAAGCAGAGAAAATAACTTTCTACATCTTCGGTAAATTTCTTTACTAAGACATAATTTTGTCAACCATTATCAAAATACTTTTTGATCTTGTACAACTGGAGGAGTCACTTAATTCCTCACTCAACCTATTGATCAATCAAGCTCTCAGTGAAGAAGTTAACTCAGGTTTAGCCTCCTGCACAAATTGCAGAAAAAAAAGGAATATGTAAGAAATAAGAACTCAATGGTGGAAAATGAAAAATATCGAAGAATTTAAAACCCAAATGGCTGAATCCTTACAAACTCCAATAGTTGATTTCAAGAATGGCAGAGATGTTCATCTTCGATTTCCTCTCCTGTTCCCCTGACTAGAAGAAGCAGATGTCTGGTTCATCTTGCCTTCTAGTCTCCTTGCAGTGCGTCGAATAGCTGCAAGCTTTTCGCGTTGGCTATGGCTCTTTCTTTTGCTGCAAAGTGGGGTGATAAAGGATTACTAAAGTACTAAACAGTATTAGAATATTATTTAAAAAATAAACAGAACGACTAGACAATGCCTTATCATATTTAAAACTATATACAAAGGCTTGGCGAAGTCTACTCAGCATTGCCATACTATTACAAACATAGTCTCCATGAGAAGAGGAGACGGCCTGAGAAGTAAATATGTAATGCGACTAGTCATAAACTCAATCATCCTTTCATGCGTAGAGGATGTAAATGAAACTAAATAAAACTATACAAAAATAAATCACATGTCAGGAGGAAAACTGAAAGATTCACAAGAAGAAAGTAACTAAACCTTATAAACAGGAGGCCTGCCGTAAGAACCATGCCTCCCACTGCCCAAGAAACTCTTTCATTAGATGGCATATCCTGCAGCCACTGTTGGAAATCTTCTAAGAGCCTGAAGTTCCCAGTTTTGTGGGGTTTCTCAGATTGTGAAGCTGCCCATGAGTCAGCAATTGAATCAAGACTGGCTTTGCCTCCATAACAAGACATTTCTTCAACACTACCGTGCATGATATCAGACTGCTTAACACCGAAACCTGCAGCAAGGCATAGTTCTGTTCCGTTGGATGCCCATTCAGATGCTCTACCACAAACAAAGTCGTTTACTCCACATGGTGCTAGAACCTGACAGAAAATTTCTATGTTTGAATTAAATCTAGGAAGAAAACTCATCTCGAAGATACTAAAACAGCATGATTTAAAGCAAAATTAAACAAAGCTCCAAGGCTCAAACACATGGATTCACCAGCACAACCTAAATGCCAATGGATCTGCAGAGATTCTATATTACTGTATCAACATGCAACCCTCCCCCAAACCCATTAGTGCACAATCTTCACATAAACTTACAATCAACAAGAGATTAGACACACTTGTGTACCTGTGTCTTGGCATCCATTGAGAAGTAAGCATTAGAGCAAGCCTGAAATACTCTATCACAGAAGGAGGTACAAATAAGTGGGGGTCCAGGCTGAACACCAACTCGTGGATCACAGATGGAGCATTCCAGCAATTCCCACAAATGCAAGCACTCTTGACTGGCTTCCCCTGTTAAAGCCAACCTCCTAATAGAAAGCAAAGCAGGATGTGTCTGAGCAACATCACAGCAAGTCCTTTTCCGAAACACCCGACAAAGTGTCAAATCTTTGTGCCCCTTCCTGACCATTTTTGGAGGTTTCCCTTCAGAGGAGAAGGGTGGAAATCGACCACCTTGAGATACGCACACACCATCAGTTTCTCCTGCATAGATGCAAAACAAATGAATTTAACTATGCTGCAGCTTTGAGGGCAGAATTTACTGGAAATTGCTCATTCATCGGAAAAGCTTTTCAAAGTAAAAACACAACTACCAAGTTAAGGCAGCTGACTTTGAAGCTTAAGCTCACTAAGATATTAGCTAACCAAAAAAGAAAAGCATATAATCTCCATCCTTAAGAAAATCTCCCACAATTTAAAGCTTAATAAACAAACAAACGAATGAATAAAGCCAAGTTAACATCAATTTCAATTGATTGAAGTCAAAGCAATCTCCTTTTATTAGAACAACACAATTCAAAGCCTAAAACTGCACAACATAGAAAACTAATGGCTAATATCCAATCCTAAGCCATGAACAAAGAACTTGAAATAAAATCCACACCAAAATCAATGAAAGAGAGAAACCCCAGTGAAATTTTGAAGCTAATGAACCCTAATAAAACAGGAAAAGGCAGCAGAGTTGCGTTTTACCGGACGAAAAGGGAAAAAGATGGTTGAAGAGAAGAAGACATAGTAGAAACCCGAGTTCTATATTCTTCACTGCTTTTAATTCTCCGATTTTTGAGCTATGAATCATTGAGAAGACCCAAAATCTAAGCGGCGACTACTGCTCCAAGTTAAAAACAACAACAGGAACAGAACAGTCGAACGGGTCAACGGAGAGTGAAACAACGTTAATTGATGTCAAACAGTCTGGTCGTCCTGGTTTTCAGCTATTTGCATACCCGATTCGACCCGAACGACAATCGTGAGGCTTTGTCTTTAAGGCCCATAAGGTCCATAAATGGTTGCAGACTGCAGAGCATGCTTGGGCCTAAGAAGTTGGGTAAATGCCAAAGAAGTCCGGTTCATCTAGAAGCATAAACAAAATAATATTGATTTCTTTATAAAAATAATTAAATATACCTTCAGCTTTTTAAATAAAATAAGAGTTTGTATATGATACACTAACAATGTATAGTTTTTATACACTGTCAATGTACCAGATGTTGACATTTCATCAATAAGCCCTTATGGGCAAATTAAAAAAATTTATTTATATTTGCATATAAGGGCCTATTGATGAGGTGTCAACCTCTGGTGCATTGACAGTGTATAGAAACTATACACTGTCAGTGCATCATATATAAATTCATAAAATAAATATAATACTTAACATTTTATTACATGTAAATCCATTTATAAACTTTTATTTTGCTATAAATAAACCCCAAACGTTTCAAAATCATGTAACTAATTCTAAATCTGTTAAATGACATTAATTTTTATTTGTATTGTACGTTGTATGTCACGTGATAATCCACAAACTTATCCACATCAACTGCCACATAAGATGCCCAAAAGGTAGTTAATTTCATTTAATAAACTTAGACTTTTTGCATGACTTTGAAATATTGATGATTTATCTATAGTAAAATAAAATTTTATAGACTGATTTATATGAGATAAAACACTGAAAACTTATATTCATTTTGTGTAAAAATTAAGAATGCATTTTTATTATAATTCTTTTGTTAAGGTAGGTTTTTGATGGAAAAAAAATATGAGTGCTAAAATTCAAAATTCAAACAACAAAATCGAAAAGATTATATAAAAGAATCTCTGACCTTTTATAATACAAAAGATAGAAGAGGGAACATGATATCTTTATGATCATTCACAAAATTTTTCTTACTTTTATTAACATTAATTTTTTTTTTGAACATCATATAAGCAAACGAAAAAAGGACTACAAATTTGTAATATTTTATTTTCGCGCTCTGCAATGAAATTTTAATCGCATTTTAATATCAAATTTATCAACCGGTTTTTTCAAGGTGATTTATAAATATGAAATCCTAAAACAAAGGAAATTATAATAAAGGGTTCCTTGCTCATATACCATAATTCATGTATGTGTTAAAACACAAGATACTTGATTGATTAAAACGTTAAAATGCATCTCAAAATATTATTTTCATTGTCTTTTGATTTTTTTTAATTTGCAGATTAAAAATAAAGAAAAAATTACAGATATTAAGATTTTTAATCAATTTTTTTTGAAAAAATACATCTCATTCAAAATTACAATCATAATCAGATATTACATTCGATGAACAGATAACTTGATAACTGATAAATACAATAACTATATTTAACAAACTAAGTAAACAACAATAAACTAAACAACTCTCACATTTAATGAAATTCCAACTTTAGACCTTAAAAATTTTAATCAATTTTAAACCTATTAAATATATCATTCCTCAACGATAATTATACAAATCAACTAAGCTAAACTTCATATTCATTTTTTTTAAATTTCTTTTGATCTATCATCGTCTTACCACCCAAATAATTTCTTAAAAATTAAATTCCGATGTAAAGTTCTTTTTTTAATTAAATCAAAAGATCGATTCTCCTTTCTCTTCGCATACCTCCTCTAAAACTTTTACCCCGGGACCCGCTCCGAAACCGGATTAGTCGACCCAGTGGGTTCGGATACCGGTTGGTTGAGACCAAAAAAAAAAAAAAAAAACGAATAACTTAATACACCCCAGCCTTGACCAACCCAAGCCCAAAGAATCGTCAAGAAAGTAGCTCTTATCCTGAGCGGATTATAAGTCACCAAGCCACACGTGTGATCGACAAGTCAACCATTCTAATTACCAAACCAAGCTGAATCTCGATACCAAAGCAGTAACATTTATTGCCTGCACACTTGCATAGCCTGCCCTAATCACACAACCAAATTGACCCAAAAAGGACAGATTCCAACATGAATATTCCACAACATTGATGATCGAAAGCCCCCACCGTTTTGTCGATATCCGCATTACAACCACCACCACCAAAACCAGCTCACCTGTTCTACCTTTAGCAAACACCGCCGCATCCTACGTTGGAGTCCATTACATGTTTCCATCGGAGATCACCATAGACAAGAGAAACAAACACTAAGATCTTATTCGTACAAGTTTTGAGTGAACAAACATGCTGCACAGGAACGATACAAGCTCCATATATAAACATACAAGTAGCAAAATACGTACCTACGTACTTTACCATCTCTACAAAATTACAGCTTTTCAACCCCGTCTAACATCACACGTTCTAAAGAACTATGCATATGCAAACACTATCAACTACCAAACCGAGCACAACATAAATAAACTAAAGCTGCAGCTAGCTTTGATTTGTCGCCGAAGAGGGAGAGGCTCATATCTCACACGTCGTGAGGAGAACGATGGCTACTTGGTCCAACCTCGTTGGTCTTCTCATACGCATCCGATGTAGACCTTCTCCGAAACCGATACGACTCTCTGCCTCCTCCTAAACGACACCATTCATATTAACATCTTTACTCAGTTACGACCATTATAAATACTCGTGTGAATTATTATCATATATACATTACACAATGACAATAAAATCCCACAAGTACATTAAAATTTTGATACATTTTTTTTTAAATTAACTTTTATATTTTTAAATATTTCCTAAAAATATGTATCGCATTTGTAGTTTTGCTGGTAAGGCTAAAAAAACTTTACTGTTAGTGTGTAAGATAACAATTCTTTATATATATATATATATATAGACACACTCTCTCTCGCACACTCTTCCATTGCAACGTATACAAAGCTCAATGCATTAATTTTGTGTCCGTACAAGTTAAGAAAACTAATCATGATTAAACTTAAAACAGTTAAACGAGGAATAAACCACATACAATGATGGGAAATGTAAGGTCATTGATGCAACCTATGCATTTAATCTTAACCTAAATCGGTACAAGGAAAATCAAAGTTAAAAATTAATAAGGAAGCAAGTTGACGAAAAAATGCACTACGAGAATTTAAGTTAGAGTTCGGACAATTCCCTGAATTTAGGGTAAATGCATCCAAAACATTACTAATCGTAAAACAATGACATCTAACATCAAACAAATGTGGCAAAAGTTTGTGACATATATATATATATATATATATATTGCTACACAAATTAAAACCTTAACCTTGAGATTATAACTATGATTTTAACATCAGTTATTATGATTCTTGAGACATTGTACCCTACAAAGGAAAGGCCCCATAGCATTGATAGACATCCATTAAAGACACCATGAATTATTGTTGAAGTTAAGAAAATAACCTAAATGGACCAAACTAGGGCAGATATGTTTCTCTTAAGTTTTATTATATCCATGCATGATTGTACGTCAACGAGGATGTTGTTGTAATTTCACAAATCTCAGACAAAATATGCGCTTGCATCCACCAAACATTGCATTATCATTATCCACTTAGGAAACAAACAAACGTGTTAAATGACAAAAATACCCCACTAAGTCCACTTATCCAAGCACAAAAATTATTTTGACACAACTACCCTTCTATGGTCCGATTGCGGAGATGTTTCTAGACACACTTAGTCACTTACCATTCCAGGCGAGGACATTTTGGGAATTAAAAAAAAGTCAGGGACAAATTCAGCAATAGGATTAAATAAAGAAATAGTATAATATATTACCAGAAAATGGAGATACCGGAGTAGTCGACCCTGCTGGCGAAACCGGAGGCGATCCGATCTGATGGTCCGGCGGTTTTACGATCATAATTGTACGTGTCACTCTCGTCGGTTCCTCCGGCGTTTCATCACCGTACGATCTCACACTCCCGCCTTCCGATTCTGATAATTAGATCACCATACCAAATTTAAAAACAAAAGAATAAAACGAAAAGTGGTAAATAAACTCTTAAACAGCTAACGAAAATCTTATAAGTTTCATTTCATGACAATTTTTCCCATATTAGCAGTCGCTCGCCAGTTCGATTTAACACTTTCTATTACTTTTTGTGATAATATGATTACTATTAGTAAGATATAGTTGTTTTATATGCGTCTAGAGTGTGTCGTCGTCGCCGTTTGGGGAGGCAGAAGGGGTGGGGGCCTAATCGTACCCTTGGCGGAGTTAGGCCGGAAAGTGAAAGTGGAGTGCTTTCGGAGCTTGCCGAGGCCGTTGTCGGGTCGGGGGCCCGCAACGGTGTCGTCCCACAACAGGTCAAGTAGCCCCATATGACCGGCAGCTAAGCAGTAGATCGGCGTATCGTAGCGGATCCGGCGTATCTAAAGATCCTTCTTTGGTTAAAAGAGAACTCGATAGCCAGGATAGAAAGGAACTTGAGTAGAGTGACGAAGATATTTAACGACGAAATGATGAGTTAAAGGTCGAACAAGTTAGGATTAATCTGGACCGTTGACCAGTCTCTGCGACGAAGTAGTGACGTGGCAAATCGATCGTGGAGCACGTAGTTTGGGATAAGATCTGGGTGTGACAGGTGGGACCAAAAAACTCGGAGATCTTAGGAGTTACGGCATGTCACGTGACAAGGTCGTCTTTTTTCGAAGGCGAAAATTCCAAAATACCCTTGACTTTATCCTGTTGGATTGTAAATGGTCGGACTTTTGAAGGAAATTACGACGTTGACCTAGCTAGATTCTCAGCCGCCTTTTGATATAATGTTGTATTTATCACGAGAAGTAGTAGAATCTTGGGACGATAATTAATCCGTTATATATATTATTAATTATGTTCAATTAATACAATGATTATCATCAATTAAAATTTGGTCTAATAATTATTATTCTTACTTAAAAGAGATTAAATTAAAATTTTGATTCTTTTCAATTTTTTTTTATATTTTTCTATGAATCAAAAAAGAGTAATACAGTGATTATCACTCTAATATACTGCTATTGGACTGTTCAAAGTCAAAAGAAAGCCTCGTCTTGTAATTACCTTGATAATGAAATTTTTTAATTTCATAAATAATCCGATTAAGAGTTGATAGTGAAATTTTTCTTAATATATCTTAAGTTATACGTGTTTTCTTGCTAATTTGGTAAAAAAATTTTAAAAATTGACTAATGATGTAAAGAATATTGTTTTAAAAATAATTAGGCTCTCAAGTTGAATTCTTTTAATTTCTCCTACTTGCTTTAATCCAAAAAAAATTTCAAGTCAATTTCTTTCATTAACCACAAAAACCCAAATCTTTACTCAACTTCTAACTTTATTTTTATCTCCCAAGAAATTCAATTAAAGTGGTTTAGATTAAGGTAGGAGTGTTAATTTTAATAGGTATAAAAATCAGTTTACATAAATGATAAAATTTGAGCAATTATATTAATGGTGGAAATTTAAGAATAATTTATTTTTTTAATATATATTAGCGGTTGAAATTTTATTGCTAGAGAACAAATAGTTAAACATTTCTCTTAACTTAGAATTTAACATGTATAATTTACATGAACAAAACATAAGATTCAATAATTGAATTAAAAAATTATAAACCATATATAAATTTTAAACTATGTAAACTAAATTAATTTTAAATGAATAGATATAGATTCCTCTCTTGTTAAAAAAGTATGATTGTTTATTTTTTTTTTTTTTACTTTGGTTCAATCATCTATGAATAAAACCAATAAGTTTCCCAACAAGACAACCTAACTAAATGTTTATTTCACAATCTAAAGTTAAAACCTCCTTTTCACTTTGGTTGCGCTTGCGATAATACCAATTTCCTTGTTTTTGTCGCAATGAAAGAATAAAAGGGTCAAAAGACCGGCCAAAGGATAAAAAAAAATACAAAGGGTGCTTGACCGAGTCTTATTCATGTTGTGGCTGAGGAAACAAGACTCGAATAAAAGCTAACAATTCACATATATATTTCTCATGTGAAACACAAATTTATCACGTCAAAATTTTATTGAATTTTAAGCTAACAATTCACATATCAATTCACATAAACAAATTGTTTTCAAAACTGACCTGCATATAACACTAGAGACCTTGTGATAAACTTGATCATGCATCTGAGTGTAGGAAGGTCATCCAAATGGTCAAGAAATGCAAAATCACAAGTCGGGTTTTGGACCGAGAAAAGTAGGTGAATGTTCTGTTCAGTTCACCAATAAAAATATCAATAATACAAAAACAAGAACATAAGAACACAAGAACATCACAATGTAACTGAATTTTAGGGTATTCATTCTCAACCAACTAACCAACAATGCATTCGTCCTTGGATGTAGCCCGGGTATCAATTCAGAAACAAAGGATGAATCACTGAGAAGCATGGTTGAGAAAAGTAAGTACTTTTTTTTTTAAGTTTCCTAATTTAGAGCAATTTGACACCTGCTTCCCTGAGAGAATCAATGACAGCCTTCACCTTACCATGATACTTCTGTTCTCTCTTTAAGAAAACAGAAACAGCAGGTATCTCTTTCAGCAGCAAGCGTTCCGAAAGAATCTTACCAATCTTGGCAGCAGCTGCCACGTCCCGAGTAGATTCCATGCTTGACCTGAGGGCCTTCTCCTGTGAGCTAGCTGCGGAAGCTACAGTAGCAGTTGGAGAATGGATCACTTGGGCACTGACATACTTGTTTGTGAAATGCATCTTCAGGACATAGGGCTTCAGGAATTTTGTAATTCTTGGAGGTCTAACAGGTGGAGGGATAACCATCTCTGCCACAAAGAAAAGAAATTAGATTAAATCCAACAATACAATCATCATCAGTTTTAAGGAGAAAATGCCATTGAAATTTGTTTGTAGAGGATCAAAATAGTAAAAACGAACATATCAAATTGTGGAGAAAAGCTTTCTCATATGTATGAAATAAAGGGCAAACTCATAGCACAAACTTCATACTCTAGGGTCTGAGAATGGTCATATGTAAACAAAAATTCCCTCCGCATTAACGAAAAACTGTTTTAGTAACTCGAACCCAATCCCCAGACTAGAAAGAGGCAACTTTTACCATTGCACTAGAGCCTACTCTCATCCATATGTATGAAATATGATCTTTTAAGAACTTATTTGCAAGAGTAACACCATGCCAAAAGTTTTACTAAATTGATAAGCAAAATTTCTGGTTTTTGGGAAGCCCTTCTGGCTTCTAGACAACATTACTGGAACAGACTAACATAGTATTAAATTAGAACTTAACAGATTATTGGTAAAATTTACTTCAAACTATTCCTATACCTATGCCCCAGCAAACCAAATCAACCATGTTCGAAGAAAAAGATCAAGACTCCAATCACCTTAAACCAATATTACAACTATGAGAACACAATTTTAAGGGCTTATAAAGATTTCATAAAACTTAAAATACAACTTAATTGGTTTCTCATAAACATTTTATCGAACATGTGTTGTGACACATCAAACAGAAGACTACTCCGACTAAAAACTAGTGTTTTTATGAAATATAATGACAATCGGAACTCAAACAGAGAATGAAACAAAAAATTGTTATTCGTAGTTACATGAACTGACCTGAATCGACGTCGGTGCTGTTCTGGTCTTTCGCTTTCACTTTAGGAGCAGAGGAACAATACTATAGCAGTTCTTGGACTCCTATAATTGTAGGCGTTTTGAACTCATCTGCTCATGGACCAACTTTTGGGCTCACTGAGCCCACTTTCAAGCCCAATAAGACAAATATTTGTCTTCCTCTCTCCTATTTTCTGGGGTCCCTTTCATCCCTTTCACAATTAAATGTAAGAAAAATCATAGAATTAAATATCAAGTTTTGATCGACAAATGATTAAAAAAAATGAAAGTAGATTTTTTTTTAAGTATTTGGACAAAGTTCGAGTCTTAAAGTTTTCATTATTATGAAGACTTTATCATTTACCACTTTCGATCCCGAACAAAATGAATCTCAAACTATAAAACAGATGAAGATACTTAATACTCAAAAAGAAAAAAGATATCAAGTTTTGAGTGAAAAAGAAGAGAGAGTGATGAGAAATTGCACTATCAAAGAGATTTATTCTCCTTAGCAATTTGAAAAATGATTGAAGAAAAATAACTATTCAATCATCTTGTGCAACATAAAAAAGATTTTTCTCTTTCTTCTCAGGCGATTATAACTGTTATGCTCCGATGAACTGATCATTAGTCCAAATCATTGGATACTTGAACGAAATACTTGTTTTGTGCATTGTCAAAGATAAAATGAGATGCAACTAAAATTCAAAATATAAATATAAAAGACAAACTGTATTTCAATTTTATATTATTTTCTTCATTCACCTAATTTGAGTATCCGAATGTATTTTGAAACTAAAACTATAAATTGTGTTTGATTTGTTCTTGTAAAATCCAAACTCCCACATTCCTACTTTTTTAAGGTAGACGTAGACTCAACCAACACATTCGAGAGATACAAATGAAAATCTATTCGCCCAACAAAAAACAATAGTCAAAAGACAATGGATTAGAGTTTTTAGGAATTTTACTGCCATGTTGTCCTTCTAGGTTGGACCAACCACTATGTACATAGACACTCTTAGCATGTGACAAAATCATTATCTAAGTGGTGGGGTTTTCACAAAGCCTAGAGATGTGTGCATTGCGTGTCGAAATTACGCCCAAATTCATCATTTCAGATTCTTCGACTCTCCTCTTTTCAGCTCCCTCTTCACTCACTGTCACCATTGCTTGCATTTTAAGGTTCTGCATTTCCTGTCCTTCATCTGTTTCAATTTCCAACACTCATTCTGCATTTTAAGCTTCCCTTTCCTCGTGTACGTGAAATCTGAAAAAGTCCGATCCATAGATCACGTAGGCCTGATTGTAAATTAATAAAAATATTCAGTATGGTCATGAATATAGATAAATTATCAAATCATGTAAATTTTATTTTAGACGTGATTGCTCTTTTTTTTTGTTTGCTTGATAAATTCGTTATTAAATTTAAGCCTTATGTCATGTAAAATTAAAATAATATTATTCATATCCTGTTTTCGTATTCATAAATAATTTTTATTAAATTTTAATCTATGCTATTTTCTTTCTTTATATCATTTTTAGATCGTGCATATATAAAATTACTGGGTAAAGCGATGAATCCCCCAGGTTTCAAGGCAAGTTAAGGTACTGCTACTGCATGCCACTTTGCTTACAAACAGGTCATTTTGACTGCCCAAATAAGGCAGCCAGCACCATTTATATAGCCTCTTACGCCATCTTTGCTTTCCTTCCGTGACAAATGAAACAGTTCCAGCCAAGCGTGTGTGCTTTGCTTCAGCTTCGACCTTCAACAACATGCTCCGTACACCCATCAACGTAATAGAGATCATAAAAGGGTTCAGAAGGATAGATGGAGAAAGATTCAGAATAAACCTAACAATCATAAATACGACACAACGGCACGGTCAAAAATAGTACAAATTAAAGATAAAATTAACATAGATTAAAGTTTGATAAAAATTATATATGAATATGATAATTGTATTTAGTGTAGCAATATGAATTTTGACACAATTTTTATATTTTATACTATACGAACATGAATTTAAATAACACGAAGGTGAATTATATACGTGGATTACAAGTCTAATTCAGAGAGAGGGCAACAAGTCAACAACCAAAGTACAATCTTCAATGCATGCATCCTGTTGCACTGGTGATCAAACCAGCATTAACCTTATTCTGTGGAGAATTGATCTCTTCTCTTCTTTCTTGTTACTGTGCAGCTTAGATCAAATGAGCACTTGCCTTCTGTTGTATGAACATTCATTGACAAACAGATAAAAAGGACATTGGTGTTCGATTTCTCATTTTCTTTTCTGTGAAATAAAACCTTCTTAATTTGCTTTAACCATTAGCAGATTATAGCCACAATGAAGGTATCAATATTTGTGGTTTTCACTGATCTCATATGCACATAAAATTGCACCAGTTGCATGTTACAGAAATGTCTTCCATGCAAATTGATGTTGAAATTACATGCTCAAATTGACTACACATATATACACGCATGCCTGCATATATCTTTGCATATTATCAGAAAAACTGAAAGTGAATCCTCTTGGTAGATTGTTGTTATGAAACCTTGATTTTTCAGATAGACTTCGAAATGGCAAAAACAAGACGAATTAATCATGGCAAGTGAAGAGATAACAGAATTGAGCCACGCAAACTTACCTTTCTGATCATCTGTACTTTTACAAGTAATCAGTTGCACTGCAATCACCAATGGGAGTGAGAGAAAAAGCTGAGGAACTCATGGTGGAGAAGGGGAGCACGTGCAAAATTCACTTGGGACATGTAAGAACTTGGGATAGTTAAACACAGAACTTGCACGTGCCCTGCTTCTCCAACAAGAGCTACTCACCCACAATGACAGAACCAATGAACCATAGAAGAGAAATTTTAAGTGATCTCAGATGAGTGGAGAAAGCAAAGAAACTCTCATGCATTTATATGCAAGTTTTTGCAAGAAAGAGAGAGAGAAAAGAAAAGGTGAAAGAGAGTTATTGAGATTGAGTCTAGCAGTGGCCATTCTTTAAAGACACCTCCCTAATGTAAGTTTTCTGGTATTTCTTTGCTTTGTAGTCAAAGGCCAGAAGGGCACAGACCCCTGCCATTCTTAATGAATTTCAAGATAAAAATGATACAAAACACTACTCTCCCTGGTCAGAAACATGGCCATCACTCAATGAGAATCAAAGCTGTGGGGTTACACCCTTTCTTCTAGACCTGGAGATTTGAGTCTGTTTTCTGTGTCCTTGTACAAAACACGAAAATTTCGTGTTAAAAATTTAATCTTTGTTACATTCATGTTTCTTTTTCGATATGTCATGCTTTAAATTATTGGGTCTACTTTCGTCTTGCACGTGACATGTAACTGCAATGGATGAAAGTGGGATTTTGAAAATGGTCTAGAATTGATGGTATATGACCTTGAATTTGACACAGCTTCCAGTGAATCTTATTCTTGCCGGTTTTGCTTAGTATAAATTGTGTTTGTTTTGTGCCATTGTTGGGATGCTTTCTGCCGCCAAAGGAGCAAAACCCAAGTCTTTCTCATCATTTCATTACAAATCTGTATTGAAACTCTAAAATTCTTGATCTCATCAGATAAATTGTTAGCCTGAGCTCGGTGTTCAAATCTTTGTTTAAAGAAAAATCAAGTCCTGTCCTTGTTTAACGCCTGTCAAACAGAAACCTAGCTGCTGCTTTTGGCATTGCTGGGAGACACTGGGCGAGAGAATGGTCCTTTTAATTTCCAACTTAAAAAGAACCAAAAATTTTAAATATGATATGATGATACGATACAAATATATATCCCAAAGAAAAAACAGAAAAGTGATACAGTTAAAATTGATAAAAATCTATATAAAAATTTGACGGAAAGTTACTTAAAATCCTTTCTGCATCAATTCATTGCATATGCTTAAACGTGCTAAGTTAGTAGTATTAAATATTCATTTCAAGACACCATAGGTATGTTCAGATTTTGTTTGAAAGAGATTGCAGAGAGTTTTACAGAGATCGAACAGAAACAAGAACCTGACAGGAAAATGAGTAATTTTTTCAATTTACACCTCCTAAGCTTGAGGATTAAACACTGTTTTTAAGAGGGAAGATATAATTTTATGGGTGGGACTCAACTAACAACATAGGTGTGTGCATCTAAGCCAAACTTGATGATTCATGAATAAAATTTATATTCGTGTAATGTAAAGTACAAAATTATGTTAAAATTTGTATCGACATGTCAAACACAAAACATATTTTTAGATATTGTCATATTTAAATGTAAAATTTATCAAATCTTAACTCATATTACATTCATATCTTTTGTTTAGGTTGTTTTTATAGTTTATCATCTTACTATGTTTAAGATTGCTTGATCATATGCAGTCCAAAGCTTAAATTCTGATATTTCAAATATCGAAAGCTAGAAACTTGACATTTGACCATTGATGGCTATGAAAGACTGAATGGTAGTAAAAGGGGGAAGAGACCTTGGCTTTTGGCATGGCAAAAGACTGGATGGTGATGAGCGTGATGCATCAATAAGCAGACAAACGAGCAGCAGAACAGTTAACAGTGAAAGAAATTGCACGTTTGGGGTTGCGTGTTGGACCCAAGTTTTTGATTAAAGACAGACAGAGAGAAGAAAGAGAAAGAATAGGGAGAACAGAGAGTCCCTACTCCCCGGGAAGATATGATTCCCTATCTTTGGTAAGAATTTACTTCTTTGCTTCTATGATCATTTTAGACATGTTAGCCTGATACGAAACAAATAAAAAATACAAGATAAAATTTGGTAAGAACAATAAATTTAACATAAAATTTTCGTATTTTAAATGACATGAATATGAATTATATATGCGAATTGTTAAATCTAATTCACTCTATGGTGGTTTTCGCATCTGACAAGGTCCAAGATCTTTCCATTGTCTAATAAACGTTTTACCGAGAGAGAAAGAAACCAATGGAAACAAGCATATTGTTGAGCAATGCTGCAATTATTGAAAATCCCCATAAAGTTTTTCTCTTCTGATTTTCATTATTTTGTAAAATCCAAAGCTTATAACATATGTGAAATAGATTGAAAATGGAAATTAAATCCTGACCAGGAACAAAATGTTCATAGGCAATTTTCTCATATGTTTCTCTAGCCTCAGCATTAACTAGTCAATAATTCGGAACAAAGAAACTTCTGGTTTAATGAAAGACAAATTGCAAATGTTGAGACTTAAAAACTTCAAATCTGCATAATTCTCTCATCTTAGAGGTAAAAACAATCATTTGACCATCTTGTCCCGAAAGTGTAAAGCCTTTCAGCTTCTGCAGCGAAGAAACTCTTCCAACTTAGCCTTTCATCATTATTGGTATCATAATACAATGCAAAACTATACAGTCAAAGCCTTTAGGCAATTAAATTTTATCTGAAATCCAATGAAGGGTATCAGAAATGAACTCTTTAAGAATTAATCTGTTAAAATAGCACTGTAAAACAATTACTATAAGTACATATGATCATTATAATTCATCTGAGTGTTGTTAAGGAATCATGCTAATGACCCAAGCGAACTCAGCATCGGGCATCGCCATGGATCAAATGGTAATAGATGGAATGCCTCCTATTCTCATAAGTGATATCATATTTGACTCTGTTCAAACTTCAAATCATTCCAAGCTTAATGACAAAATCACAATGTTAAGTACATTCAATTTGTAAAACAGAGGCATTTCAAAATCTCATATTCAATAACAAACAAAAGGTTCGTAAACCTGATTGTTCAAAGCCTCAAACAATTGAATACTGAAAAATAAAAAGGTAATGAAGCAACTAGCATTACAACTGCTCATTCCCTGCTCGTTCCCAGATATCAATCTTCTTCGTCACCCTCGTTCTCAGCAATGTTGAAGTACCTTAGTTCATAAACAGTTCGATCTTTGTTGGATGCAATCACTCGGAGCCAATCCCGAACATTGTGCTTCTTTAAGTATTTTTTGGTCAAGTACTTCAGATACCTGGACAGAAATGGGGAAAGAGACTCAGGGAATGAACATGTAACAAGCAAGAATATATGTTCAATCACGGTGAGCACGTAATCCAAATCGCACTGCAAACTATGAGGAACACATCCTAGAAAAACGCTCATTGAAGATTCCACAAGCAAATGAAACTAACAAGAGAACTAAATAGATATGTCCCCTACGTTTATAAAAGTCCAACTCTGACCAAAGGATTCCTCTAACTCCCTAAACCTAGAACTAAATGGCATTTCATCTGGAAACCCCACATGGGATATTTTGGCTCAATCAGATAATTGAAGTTTCTTTCTGTCAGTAAGGATTACTAATAGAATTCATAGAAAGGGCCATAAACCAGTTAGTGAGAAAGCACGACTAAGCATGCTGACAACAAAGTTATTACTAGGAGATCAGAGCAAATAATGCTAATATAGATGAAGCAAATAAAACTCAACCACAATTTAGATATGCAAGAGCAATAGGTTAATCAAATGTCTTACCCCAATAGTTGTAACTACCAATACTCCAAGAAAGCTCATGCCTTCAGCAGTTTGATATGTGTAGATGTATACAATTCTAACTTAACGCTAAAAACATACTCTTATTTCGTTACCTCTTGGAGAAGGCCCCATCAGAAGTGACGGTGATTTTGCTCTTCTCCCGGGTGAGAGTTACGATTTCACCAAGCGCACCAGCCTTGCCTCCAACCTTAATTCTCTCCTGAAGAAACTTCTCCAGTGAGGCAATGTCCATGATTTTATCCTCCACTGGCTTCGTACAATCGATAGTGAAGGTAACTCCCTTCTTCTTCCCTTTGGGTCCCGCTGCACTACCCCGACTCATTTTCAATTTATCCTATTCCAATCAACCAACAAAAAAATAATAATAATTAAAATCAACCTGAGTTTGCTAAAGTCCTGTCAATGTCATTTTCCCTCATTTTCTCAGCAAGCAAACACTGTGTCCTCTTTCAATAAGCCTAAGTGAAAACATTAAATCAACGATTCAATGACAATATTTAAGTAGCCTATCTTTGAGTTTACTCTGTTTGTTGGCTGAGAAAATGCACGAACTAAATTACTACAAACAACAAAAGTACAGGCATTGCTTCATGGATAAAATGAAAAAAGTAAACTTTTTGAGTAACCAATGGATTTCACTCTGCTGTTATTCAGTAAGATATTGTATCAAATTTTCCTTCTTTTTCTCAGAAAAAAAAACACATAATATAGTTAACCAAATCTTATTCACAAAGAGAAGAAAGTTACCGGAGACGAAGACGTTGAAGCTGAAACTAAAGAGAAAGAAAGGCGGCGACTAAGAAGAAAAGTTTTCTTAGGGTTTTTAAGGCAATTTATTTTTATGATCTAGTGCGACAGTGGTGCACCGTTAGCTGAGAAAATGCAATGCTGATCAACGGTCAAAGATTTACTAAGATAGTTACTGACCTAAAAAATATTTTTAATTTATTTATTGTTAGGCACATAATTTATAGAAATAAATTTAAAATTATTTATATATATGAATAGTAATTTTTTTAAGTTTACAAACAAGATTAAAAAAAGTCACATGTTTTATTTATTTTTTAATTTTTTAAAACTATCTCAATGAATAACGGAATATTTGTTGTTTTACTAATTTCATGTATGAAATAATTTTTTTAATTAATTAAGCACTTCATTTCTTTTAATCAATCACTTCATGTATGAAATAATTTTTCTTAATCAATTAATCACTTGATTTCTCTTAATCTCTCAGTTCATTTAGTACGTAATTTGAGGTTAAAACTGAAATTTTGTTTAATTGGGTAAAATTAGTATTTATTTCTATAAAAAGGTTTAAAATCGAAATTCCTTTTGTTTAGATATTCTATTTTTTTATTTATAGGAAGCTAAGTGCCTTGGTTTTTATTTTTATTTTTATAATTGAATATACTCTACTTTTTACTTAGAGTAAGCTTGGTTTTTTATTTTGTTTTATTTTTTATAATTGAAAGATGGAATTGAAAATGGTTGAACTTAAACTCAAATCTTATACTATGACATAAAATTATTGTTCCGCTCAATTAAGTACGTGATGTCATAATTCTTCAATCATTCCATCAAAAAAAATTTTATTACAAGAAAAATATTAAATGATTGAAAATAGAAGTGAAGTTTTAATCCAAATTTTATAAAATACCACAATTCGACAAATATATTGGCGCATTGGTTTCTGATATAACTTAAAAATATAGAGAAACGGGCTTTTGACCGTATATGTGAATATCTCAACATGCAATGCAATGCAAAGACAAAGATGGCAACACAAGTGAGTTCTGTGGTTATCTCCGTCCTGCCTCCTTGCAAATCATAACAGTTCTTTGAGCCACTGAGGCAACATAGCCACAAGCAACTTGAGAATATGCTTTTAGATCCTTAGCACAAGGCTGAAAAACCTCTCCAAAGCCAATTCAACCATGTTCAATCTTCATTCTTCACCGAATTCAGATTAACCATCCATCCATTAATGTCAAACAAAACAAAAAATGATTAATGATGAAAAGATCGCTGTTCTTTTCTGTAAATTCTCAGGTAAAACTTTAACTCAATCCACTTACAAGCCCCGGCGCTATGTCATACACAAATAATCGAAACAGTTGAAAAGAACGTGATGAGAAGGTGCAAAAATAATGCCTCTTTAAACAAAAGTTTTTATTAACCCGGGTAAATGATAGACTTAAGAAGCAATTATCCAAGTTGTATCAAGTTATCTACTCCTTGTGTGAGTATCCATCGACTGGAAATAATTTTGCATATGGATCAGCTTTGGGTCTGTTCCTATGATCATAGTATTCAACCACGGCAGCACCAGCTAACGCAGCCAATGTAAGGGCTTGCGCATGCAACCTGAATTGAAAGCAGAGGACAATGGGTTAACAATGAGGAACAATAAGTAAATCATGGTGTAAACATCAGAAGCTATCACAACGTCAGCAAGAAAAAAGGCAAGTCAATAATCTAAAGAAAGAATACTATGCAATGCATACCACTGTGGCCATAAATGAAATCTATATATAATACTTGAGGAATATGAAGATGCAAAAATAAGAGTAGAGCACAGTTTAGAAAGGTATCAAACTTGTGCATTTACGGATGTGAAACTGTTACTTTCGTAGCCCTCACCCTCTCTTCCTTTCAACCATTTTTTGTCTTATGTTAGGCTTAAGACTAAGAGATGAGCATATGACCTTCAACAAAACTTGCAGAATTAAACTAATAGGATCAAATAAAGTTCAAGTAAAATCACACAACACGGTAATTTCACCATAACCAAGAAAAATTCCTTCATAACAAACCAACAGAATCGGTTAAAATGATTCAAATTCTTTTATGATTTGAATGTAAAAACAGTTTTCTAGTTCTTCGTATAATCCAATCAATCATATACCACAAACCTTCTGCATAAAAAATCCGGACATAACAAATTTAACATAGCTCTAACAATATTGTATAAAAATTTGGAAAGGGAGACATTAAGAAGTTCCCAAAGTTTTTATCATACAAATTCACATCTTGCAAGCAACATACAACAATCAATTAAGGCCCAAACATAGCATAACTGCATCACCTGGTATAGGTGGTGAAGATGCTTGCCACATCTAATCGAAAGTCGAAACCAACATCTTGAAACATAAACAATCAAACCATTTACAACCCAAAACCAACAGTAATAGAAGGATGCTTTGAAGGGTTATAAAATCATCAAACACACAAAGCAAAAGCCCTTTTCTCAAGCATCCAGCCACCAGACAGGACAAATTTCATAACTTTCTAATACCCTTATGCGTGAATCCAACGAAGAATCTGTTAAAAGAAAATAAAAAGAAAAAGATGAAAGATTTACCTAGCGTGAATGATTTTAACACTGGTTTTCATGTTCCGTTGAGACCAATTGTAAGCGATGGAACCCGCAATACCGCTAAGCCACAAACACCCTTTTGATCGAAACAACCAAGAATCAAAACAAGAGAAAGCAAAACATTAAGATCCTAACAAAAGAAACACACAAAATTTCAACAAATATTCGTGTGAAAATTGAAAACGAAAACAGTTACCAACAGTTCTAAGCTTGTGATCTACGACCCATTCCCTTATGGATTCAATCTTGCTTTTCGATTCCGCCATTTTGGACAGAGACAGAAGTAAAAGAGAAAATAATGTTCCTTTTATAAGAGAGATGAACGAAGCGAAGTTGGCGGCTGGCAAAAACTGTGGGCGGAATCTTGCCGCGAAACATAGGAAAGTAGTATTGACAGGTTTTCATAACGAGGTTTGCTTTGTCCCACGTGAATTTGCCTTGTGATTACATTTTTTTGGCGTAACAACACAGACGTCTGTTTTGAAATTAATTTTGTTTTAGGTTTAGTCATAGTTAAAATTTTTTATTTTTTTTTAAGATGTGTTTAGTTATTATATATTTAGTTCATTTTATTTATTTATTTATTATTTTTTATGATGTAATTATAGTTATTTTTGTCTGTTTTATAATTTCAGATTAATCTTATTCATGTTGAGAGTGAAAACAATTAAATTCTCTAAACAGTAATGATTTTAAAATTCAAATCATATTCAAATATTTTTAAAAAAAATCCACTTAAACTTATTACAATCACTTGTTAGTATTTTTTATTGTGTTTTATGAGTAGGTTATATAATTTTAGACACGAGATCATAATAGATATGAAAATGGTATAAAATAACATAAAAGTGGTAAGAATTATAATTTAATAGAAATAATATATAAATCTGATAAAAATTTAAAAAATATTATTTTTGATGTATTGATACAAATTTTAACAAAATAAATTTTGTATTTTACGTAACATTGATATAATTTTACATAGCAATAATACAAAATATATAAAAAAAAAAACTATCATATTTATTTACGGGTCTTGAGTAAAAGAGTAAATTATAAATGAGATAATTTTAAATTTTCTTATTCTACTAAAAGATAATTTCACAAGCAAAGTGGATAATATTATTTTGATCTCGTATAAAAAGTGTAAAAATCAAAATAATTTTAAAAAATTAATCGATTGATTTATTTTTAATTAATCAAAAATAATCTAATTTTGTATGATAAAAGAAACCTTTCCAAAAAAACAAAGTTTTCCCACTAAAATTTCAATTAATTAATTTTCTAAGGAGAAATTATAAATAGAATATAGAGGAACTGCTCAATCCCCAGTGGGCCAATGGGCCTTTACTTATACAAAACGGCGGCGCTTTTCCCTTACGGGCTAGCCCATAAACACCTTCATAGGCCAGAACCTAGCCCATGGAAAATTTCAAGGGAGAATCTGCAACAGAAAATCCAACGGTTGAGAAACCATGAGGCTGAAAAACAGAACTCAGAAGAGGGACACGTGACAACATACGACGAAACTGAAAGAAATCCTTCTCTTGTCTGACTCTCTCTCTTTCCTTTATAACTCTTTCACTCCGACAAAGCCACGCAGTCTACCCTGCGAGAATCATCGAATCTCGTCTCCTTTCAAACGAGATCCTCTTCTTCACCATTCTCTGTCAGCTCTCTTTCTTCCAGGGTAACGCTTTTCTTCCTTATATTTTCTCTTTATTTTTTAAATTTTTTTCGTTTTTCTGGTTTTAACAGCTGAATTTTGAAGAAAAAGATTTTTTTTTATAATATATATATATATATTAAATTGAGTATTGTTTCAGGGAAAATGAGCCGTTCAAGCCGCACCCTCTATGTGGGCAACCTGCCTGGGGATACTCGCATGAGAGAAGTGGAAGATTTATTTTACAAGGTTTTAGTTTAATTTTGTTTCCAGTTTCTTAATCTATGCTATACTTTTATTCTTCAGTACGTAGTAGATATATGCAAAGATTAGTCTGCTGTAAGTTTGTCTTCAAATTGTTTTTATATGTTTTCTTTGTGGTTATTGCTGATATGGCATGATTATTTAGTGTGAAAAAAGAGAAAAAAAGATTTCTTTATATTATTTAATTCTAGCTAAAAGTTGCAATTTTGATTACTAAATCACTGTCCAATGCATCATTTGTTTGTTTTGTTTTGTTTTTTGTTGCTTTCTTAGTGTTTTGTGTTTCTATATTGCAGTATGGGCCCATTGTTGATATTGACTTGAAGATCCCACCAAGGCCCCCTGGTTATGCTTTTGTTGAGGTGAGTTTTAATATTTTGTCATTATGAGGGAAAGGAAAGAGGAAGTCAATATTCAGATTGCAGGATTATAACAATGGACAATTGCAGTTTGAGGATCGGCGTGATGCTGAAGATGCAATTCGTGGTCGAGATGGGTATAACTTTGATGGGAATAGGTTACGGGTTAGTAGTAAATCTTGCCTTGTTCATGTATTTGGGTTATAGTCTCTTTTCAGTTCTAAAATTTTTGCCTATCTGACATTGTTTATTCTGTTTATTTTATAGGTTGAACTTACTCATGGCGGGCGAAGGCCATCATCATCTCTGGATCGACATGGCAGTTACAGTGATAGCAGTAGCCGTGGACCTTCCAGACGCTCTGACTACCGTGGTATGTGTAGTCTGTGCAGTCTTTGATAACTTTGTAGCTTGGCAAACTGCTTCTTTGTTAAGTTTCCTTTATATGCAGTTTTGGTGACTGGTTTGCCGTCTTCTGCTTCATGGCAAGACCTAAAGGTGAGTTGTTTAGCTATTATTTCTTCTTTACTTGTTACTTTATTCCTTTCTTGTGCTACCTTTCAAATAATCAAATTATATATAAGTGCATAAATTATAATATGATGAATGATAATAAAATATTGTAGAATTCTTAAATTATTTGGTGTAACATGGTCTATGCATGAAGGTTTTTAGAATGCATAAAAGCATTTTGGTCAATTGTCCTGGTTTTTGCTTATTAAATGGTTTTTGCTTTATGAGCAGGATCATATGCGCAAAGCTGGGGAAGTCTGTTTCTCTCAAGTGTTTCGTGATCGTGGAGGTAAGTAGAATCTTTATCATGCTGTTTAATGCATCAACACCTTACTCCATAACTATCAGTTGAAATGGCTTTGATTCCTCTAGGATCACTTACACTGAATTGCTCATGTTGAAAATGTTTTGAGCCTATACAGCCTGAGGGGGACATTTCTGATTATAATGTGAGAGTGAATTGGATGCTGTTGTGAAAGCAGCTCTACTGTGGTTTAACAAACTAGGTTTTATGTTTTCATATAAACATGAAGCATTGCAAATTTGCACCTGTATATGATTTGCTTGTGGATTACATTTATTTGACAGTTATCTTGGAAAGAAATTTGATTCGACTTATTTTAATGTTATTGCAATTTCTTCGTAGGTATGACAGGGATTGTAGATTACACAAACTATGATGATATGAAATATGCCGTAAGCCACTTCTTTCACCTTGTGGACTTTTAAGCTTTAACTTGTTTATGTGGCGTTGGGATTTGTGTAGTATTGTAATCTCCTTAACAGCAAATGGCAATATTTCTCCGATGAGTTCTATTTTGACTCCACAGATAAGGAAGCTGGATGACTCTGAGTTTCGAAATGCATTTAGCCGGGCATACATACGGGTATGTTATGGTGCATATTTAATTCTAGATCCATGCTTGTGCAACACTTCTTGCTCACATATCTAGTTGTTTTATTCAGGTGAAGGAGTATGATTCAAGATATGATTCTAGGCGCAGCTACTCAAGAAGTCCAATTCGTAGCCCTAGTCGTAGCCGCAGTTATAGTAGCAGAAGCAGGAGCAGGAGGTCAGTCTCCATTATTTGGTGAAAATACTGGTTAGAACATTTATATTTCATTCCATATTCAAGTTACCTTATTTGACCTATTCTACAGCAAGTCTCCAAGGGCCAGATACTCGCGACAATCTTCATCTCTATCCAGGTCCGTTTCACCCCGTTCCCATTCAGTGTCACCTGCCCGCTCTGATTCAAGGTATGACATTAGTCTATTTTATAATTCCTTTTCATGTTGCCGCTGCATTTATTTTCAAACGGTTTATATGAATTCCCAAGTGACTTATTCTGTAAGTCCCCATTTCTAATCTTTATAAGTGGATTCAGTGGCATTTTTGTTTTTGAAATTCTTGCTTTTCTCTAGTAGTTAAGTCTGGTCAAATCAATATCAAAGTCTTTCTCTTCTTCTAAGTACAAAAACATCTTTTGCACTGGGGTTTAATGCTATCTAGCATTCACTTCTATTCCTTTGGACCTTTTACTTTAATTGAATTGCTTCAAACATACTGGCTTCCTTTTCTCCAAGACTCTGAGGTGCATTATTCACGCACTCTGTATGGTGTTAACTGCTTACAATTAACTTTTAGTTTGATCGATGTCAGCTTTTGGCTTGGCTGACTTAAGGCTTGTGAATGTTACTAATTTTGCATACTCCGAAGTGCTAAGTACCGTTCTGTGAGTTTTTATACAATTATCTAAGCGCTTTTCAAGCTCTAGCTGAATCTGAACCTTCCTTCTATACAAGTAGTCAAGTTGTTTTTCAAGCCTCGCTCTTTACATCTACACTCCCATTATCAGATTTCAGGCTACCACTTTTGAATGTCTTGAAGCGTTCCTATTGTGGATGCTTGGGCTTCCTATTATTAACCATTCCGTGCTTTGTCTATGGTGGTCCTCAGTGTTAGACTACCATCCATTTGTTAATATTTTCTCATCTCTTCTTTTTCATATTCTTCTTGTAGAAATCAAAATTACTTATGTCTTAGTTTTATCGAATAATTGGTTAAAGGTCTCATATTTTAATAACCATCCTTCACCATCAAGTTGTGCCTTGCAATTTTAGACTCCAATAAAACAGAGGTTTGTCATCGATCTTTGTTATGCTGAATGTGAGATAAAAGTGCTTATTGATGTTTTCTAATGTGGAATATTCCATATTAGAAAGCTTATCAGCTCACAGTACAATATATATATATATATATATATATATTTCCAAACTGGAGGGGGTAATTGAGAAAACGGCTTACTTGGCTCACCAGTTATCATACCTTTTTCATAAGGGTTGCCTTGTTTCCTTGCTAGATCTGGCTCTTTGCGGCGAGCTGGGGATTGGATGTTAGGAACTTGATGGGATGCGGTGCTCAAATGCCTGCAACTCATTTTGTTGTTGAGGTAATTCTATTGTTGTTGTTGAGCCCCTCTGGAAACCATTAAAGGTCTAACAATTCTGATATGTAGCGTATGGGCTCAAAGAGAGCTAGACTGGATCAGTAAATAATGGATGGGTTGCAATTTTAAAGCTGGACCACTTTGAATTAAATGCTTTCACTTTTGCTACTCAATTCTCAACAATCGGGGAATAGAACATACTTGTTACTACTCCGAGATCTTCTATATTGTGCTCGGCGTCTCTTTGAATTTGATGATAAAGAATTGGAGGATATTCTTCACCATTTAAGTATATATGTTTTCAAGTGCTGTACTCATGTTTTGCCTCTTTCCATTTTGGTTATATTTAGCCACCATGACCTTCTCTTAGATAAGAACATGAGTAGCATATACCATTTTATGATTATGCTTATCCCGAGGTAGAAGTGATACCGAGGTCTTCAGACCAAAAATGCTGTAGAGGATTATTATATTGAATTCATTGTTTCTGGGACTTTGCAGATCTTGCTCCAGATCCAGATCACCGACTCCATCTGTAAGTTGAATCTATTACAGGTTTAGTTATTTTGATTTGTGAGGGAAGAAGGATTGAGTGGTCTGCAGGCTTGGTATTTTGCAGTTGCTTTTGCTAAATGTTTGTACTTTACTTGATATGCAGCCTTGCAGTAAACGTGTGAGCAGAAGCCCACCAAACCGCAGCTCAAGCAGGAGCCAGAGCCAGAGCCGCAGTATGTCTCGATCTCGCTCACCATCGGTATGTTACTTGCATCTCATTTTCCAAATATTTCCCATCATTGATATCTTCTACCCCGTAAGTTCATCTCTTTGCTCAGTTCTGATAAACTACTGTGTGGCTGACAGGTGAAATCTGATTGATAGTCGATTGAATTCCGAGGATCACAGGATCATCTCTTCAGCATATTGTAATCTTTTGTTTGCATAAGAACTAGTTTATATTTGGATTGTTAGCAGTACTAATTGAAACCTTAGCCTGGATAGAATATAAACCAGTTCATTGTTGTTTCAACATTATGGCTTGAACTTCCTTACTGAATTCTGGATTTAATCTTCTCTAGTTATTATCAGTTAAATAATATGAGCATCATTGTCTTCTCTCGTGTCTGGACCACCCATTTTACTCCCACATTCTTGATTTCGAACTGGTTTTTACCACTTTGTTGCAAGAATACTTTCAATAGATGAAGCTGTTTAACGTTTAAAGATCATTTAACAGGCTGCTTTCTCATTGCTAGTAAGCCAAGCTGCAGGTTTCAACCACAGCCAGAATATTTGCTGCTAACAATCTTCTAAAAATCGAGTCACCGAATCAGTTTGGGTTAGATTTAATTTCAAAATTCGGGATTTGAAATTTGGTAAGAATTTGAGCTTAGATTTCAAAATTCCAGTTAGATATATTGCGTAGATAAAACAATGAATAATATCCATACTAAAATCAAGCCACTTCAAAAGAAATGACTAATTTGATTCTTTTATATAGGGTTATGATTCCATCTAAGCTTTCGACTTGGGTTCACTAGGAAACAAGTAGCAGCTGCCATGTTTCCAGGCATGTGCATTCAATCATGCAGATGACCTAAACCCACTATACTTTCCATCGACGCACAACTTTTATCCATGCACCATGCAGAAGCATCATGCAAAGCAGTTAGCTTAAGTATCACTTCTAAAATCCAACTTTTTTTTTTGAAAAATTTTATTTTATATCCTCAAAGCCAAAGGAACCAGAGGACCTGAGGAAGCCAAGTCCAGCACACCGGAATGTGGCTACCAAAAAGATTGTTTTTGGGCCACTTCACAGTTTTTCAGCTGCCATGATCGACAGACTCAAGCATCATACATTGTCTCTCAAGCATACATAACTTTTCGGTTTCATTCATAGTAGAGGTAGTTTGCTTCACCCGAAAGGGTATAAAGAAAGAAAGACTATGAACGATTTTGTGATGTCGTCCTCTCAGATCCGTGCCTTTGGCGGAAGCTGCTGGATCTTATGCCAGGATCCGAACCACTAGCAGCCTGATGGAATGAGCTCCATCCTGAATCTCTGTCGACCTGGTTTGGTGAAAATGAAGGCAAGTGATCTCTTTCCCAAGCATGGAACTGAGTTGGCAGAGGATTTTCTGCCTCTTGAAAGTTTCGGCCTGAAGTGCCTGATGGAAAGAAATAGAAGCCACCCACCTGGTCAGATGATGAGGCCACTGGACCAACTTGAGTGTGACTTCTATGACTGCCGGACCTTCGGGAGCTAGAAATAATGGGTGTCCGTACGGCAGGCGAAGTGCTAGGGTGTTGTTGATAGTATGCCTGGAGAGCCTGAACTCTATCACGGGCCCGGGCATTGCTACCAGGGTAAGGAGGGATCAATGAGGAAGCAACTGAACTCCCCGCTCTAGCACCAGAACTGTGGGAATACAGCACTTGAAATAATCAGCAGAGTAAAACGAACAAAACGAATTCCATATGGTGTTGTCCGTACACTTAGAAATTGGGACTGTCTAACTAAACGTTTTATATTTCTAAACAGAATGGTAAATACAGTATACAGATTTTCTATTTTCCATGTTAGAACAGTAAACTCGATCCAATCACAAATGTCAATCATGTTGAGGCATACCTGTGGCCAACAACAAATGGATGCATAAAAGATGCCGACCTTGGCATATCAGAAGCGTTCCTGGTCGACCTTTGACTGACAGGCGTTATTGAAGGTTGATCAGAAAAACCAATTCTACTGCTAGATGTGGTGAATGGCGGGGAATGATGCTCCCAACTATGATAATGGAGATCCATTGTGGGAAACGCATAAGATGTAGGTATCTCACTAGGTACTGATGGACCATTCCAGTGACCATTGAAACTAGAACTATCTGAAACACTTCCACTGGAATTTGAGGATGAGGGATGAATTGTTGGCCCAAAGTAAGCTACATACGGACATGGATGAGTAGCCGATGCTGAATGTTCAGCAAAGATGGCATGTTGTCCCAGTAACTCGTGATCTGCATTCCAATGTAACTCATATCAGCAGATTAGGCCAGCCAACCTCCAGCAACAAAACCCATAACAACAAGCATTAATTAAGAAAACAACGAAAAATCTTACATGTGGTTGATGAAAACTCTCCTTCCCTGAAAAAAAAAAAAAAAAGAGGGGAAAAACAAGACATGTTAAAGAAAGAAAACAATTGAAACTTGAGCATGGAAAGAAAAACTAGGCAAAAAAAATATAATGATAGAGCTAAACACATGAAAGGTGGCTGTCTAACTATGGGAGAGTTAATGATACTATACTACAAAAAGCTTGTCCAACTTAGAAGTTAGAACAATAAGCATATCGTACCTTCCAATGAAATAAACAAAATGTTGTAGATATGTCAAGATGCTAAGCTCCATTAATTTAAGCTCAAGAATACTTCCAGCCCAGAGATGAGTCTGGTGCATAATACATCTTAAAATATTAGCAATCCACCTCACGTATCTCATAAAGAAGCAACTGGCAGAGAAAACCACCAAGACAGGGTTTTTTTAAGTTGGGTAACATGACATAAGTTGCAGACTTTAAACCGTCTAAACTACTTATGCTACTTATATAATTATTTCAATATAAAGGATAACCAGGTTGCAAGCACATCCACTACTTGCTTTATTCCATCGCCATTTTGCTACCACGAGTAATAAGCACAGGATAAACCTTTTCCAATTTCTAAATCAGTTTCTAACTAGCAAGATACCAACTTTCCACTGAACTCTCTCTTTCTCTTGCAGTTATTTATCACAATGATTCATAATCAAACAAACACTAAAGCATAAAGTGGAAAACATTTGATGTGAAGAAGAGACAAGTGATGACCACATCTCAGCATAAAACACTGAAGCAGAAAACTACTCGGATTTAACCTGTAATATGAGAAGTCATGCTTACTCGAATGATGAAGGAAGACGTGTTAAGCTTCCGAATGGACACCAGTGAACTCCAAATGACTACAAAAACAATAAAAAATAATAATAAGTAAACAGCAAGTAGTTTCAGTTTCACTCATCTGTCAGTCTAAAGCGTATGCACATATAAAGCCAAAGAAAGCAATCAAATGCTAATATTGAGCCATGATTGTTTAGGCTTGCAAAGCGGTGTATAGAGAGTAGCGATATTTAAACTATAATCTGTGAAATTTTCATTATGGTAGAAATTATTGAACTTTAAGAAAGCCAGATAATGAAGATCAATTCAGATTTACTAAAAGAAATTTGGTTCATTAACTATGAGCTTAAACTATCAAACTTCATTTGCTAAATAAACCAATAAAATTGATGGTACTTTAAGGGTTGGGGTACAAGGGATGAGAAGGTTAAAGTTTAAACATATCAAGATATAAAAAGGAAACGTAAATACAAATAAGGCAATAAAAACCATTTTGGTACGCATGAATGTTGAAACTGCATAAGCAAGAATTTGCATAGAAATTTTGCTCCATTACCATTTCAGAGTAACTTAGATCATAAAGGTCCTCATCATGAGTCCAATCATCAACATTAAATTCCGGATATGAACGGCAACCATTGGCATAAAGCCATTGACCTTTCTCAATTTTCCTACAATTAGGGCATTGCATTGCACCCTTTATATTGAATGCTGAACCGATGCAATCTGAAAACAATCAATTAGAACTTTTAGAACGGATTTTAAACAATCATTTCGTTACACTGTCAGCCAACAACACCAACAAATATAATATACAACCTACTCTCAAATCCTTCGAATTCACCTAATCTCGATGCTAGTAGCTGTCTCCAAAGGTGCAGCTCATCAAAATATATCAATAAAACTAACATGGGGAAATCTAGAAACACACAAATTTTCTCTTCTAATTTAATTCCCTGTTATCGAAAAACTAATTGCAACGCGAAATTCACTCTGATCATCAAAGCAGCCATAGAAATTAACCAAAAGAAACAAGAGTAATTCATTGAAACATAAAAGTTCCATTAGATTGAGCCTGGTTAAACTAGGTATCTTTTTTATCAAGCTAAATTCTCGGTTTCAGCTAAAAGAACAGCATGAACAAAACAAAATTACAAAGGAAAAAAGTTGAATCTTTATGATTTTCTCATTTGCATCATCAATTAAACCAAAACGAAAACATCCAAGAAATTAAATGAACAAACTTGAGCCCAGATCTTACCATCCCAATTTTTAAAAGAAAAAAATTTTCCAAAAATTTCCTCACAAAACCAGTTCCAATCTTGACAATTTTGACTTACCCAAATGAAATTGGTGACCACATTGAAGCTTAGCCCAGGATCGATCGCCATTATCAGTAACCGTTTCGAGGCAAATCGAGCACGAAACCGAACCGAAAGACTTCCCTCCGTTTCCGCAATCAGCAACATCGCCACCTTCGTCACCGTCATCCACCACCACATCGTCCCCACCATTACTCCCTAATCCCATAATTAAAACAGTTAGAAAAACCAAAACTTCAAATTAATCCACCGACGAAATCTCCAAACCTGAATTTCCTCAAATAAAAACACGACGCCGTTCAAATCACCCTCCGGCCTCCTCTTCCTGCTCCTCCTCCTCCTCCTCTAATTTACCAACACAACCTCCGATTCCAATCGGATAAAATTACAAAAAAAAATAAACAAAAAAAAAACCCGTCGTCTTAAATTCCTCTTCTGGTTGACCAAAGAAGAACAAAGAAATTAGATTTTCTTTTTTTCGGGAGAGAAAAATAGAAAAGAAAGCGAAAAATCTCTTTCGCTCTTATCTTTCTTTGTTTTTCTGTCTTCCTTTTTTTCTGTCTTCAAGAAATCTTAATTTCAGACCGTTAGATTTGGACAGGGGCATTGAGTTACTGTTTTAAGTTGACGAAACAATCGCTGTCCGAACGAGATCCATCGGACGGCTCAGATTCTTTCTTAACGCTCTTTCTACGGGTTGGATGCTTTTGGTTGACATTGGTTGATGGCTTGATGCTCAAACAAACATACTTTAGTACTTTCTTTTTTTCAACACTTAAATAAAACAGTGGGTGAAAATTGGGTGGCCAAGCCAACGTCTAAAATTGGGTCGGGTCGGATATGAATCGGAAACCGTTTGGCATGTGGGAAAATGGAGTTTTCAAGACTAGCTAATGCACATGACACTTGAGAAAATTTCGCGAAAAAAATAGAAAGATTTTGGTTTGGAGTTGATTTTATTAAGACTTAATTTAGTGCATGATTGACGTGGAGAATAATTTACAAAAATAAAATAAAAATGTGATATTATTCACATCTCAAATCATGTTAATTTTTTTTTTGTATCGTTTGAATTTTATCGAGTGTGCTCAAAAGGACATTAATCAAAATAAAAAATAATTATTGCTTTACATTTTGTTTATTTTAACTTGTTTAAGCATCAAAATTAACATTTTCATATTATTATTTTATGGATTTAATAGCCGAAAGAGGTTCTTAACAGATTTTAATGGGGATGACATTTGAACAAGAAATAACTAACCGCATTAATTTAAACTTAAATGACAAGGTAACCTATAAATATCAAAGGCAAGGAGAAGCAACATGACAGAAATAGATGAGTGGACAGAGTTAACATCACAAACATCTTCCCATCAATCTTGACTTAGCAACAATTGGGTTTTTTTTTTATATAATTTGGGATAAGAGATAAAGTTTTTAAGGTTCGAACCAAAGTCATGCAGTATATCACAATTCTTTTTTATTTACTCGGTTAAGAAATTGTTAGTTTGCAATACCTTTCTAAATATTTTCCTCTTATTTAGTTGTACATTAATTTGGAGGAAATTTGTGAATGAAGAAAAAAAATAGATTCAATCTTAGAACTTTTTCCCCAATTATGAATGTTTGATAGTTTTTTTTATTAAACTAATAAGTAGTTGAAAGAAATAAAAGTAGACTTTTTCTTAGGTGCTTAGATAAGATTCGAGTTCTAGAATCACTACTATTAGAAGAGCTTTACCGTTTACCACTTTTAGCTCAGACAAAATTAATTTGAGACCGTAAAACGGACGAAGATATATGTACTTATACAAAAAAAAAGTAGTTTTTTTTTATCAGGTTCAAGTGTTTATGAATCATTTTCAATGATTCTCTCATTACCACCATCTGTTAGGTTGAAAGTTTTTTCCGTACTTGGTTTTGACCAGAACCATTATTTTTCTCATCAATTGAATTAAATCCAAATTAGAGTTAGAAACAAAATTGCTAATTTGCTAGAATTGTGTTTTGATATTTGAAGAGCAGGATATGATAATTGAACCGGATGAGAGCAAGTAATTTTGGGTTGAATCATTTATAAATTAGACCTTTTGAGTCAAATTATTCGGATTGAAATTGTTTCGAATTTAGATAAATTTGAATATGAATGGTTAATTTTTCTTTATCGAAATCTATATTAAACCAAATTCGGATTCGATCATGAATTCAAGTCCAACTTTTTTTGATTGAATGGTAAAAAGATTTTTAAACTTTGTTCAATACATTCTCTTCCCAAACTGGTTCAAACAGGCATATCTTCATCGAGCTTAACGAATTCATAAAAAATTACTTTCTCAAGATCATTTAATGGATTCAACCTTGAAACAATTAAGAAAAGGAATAAACTCTATTGATATTAAAGCCAAAATCTGTTGTATTGACAACTTTAGGAAAGTCTTGTGAATCATAGAAAAAGATTAAAGAAAAGCTGGCTATGATTTGGATTATACTTTTACAATGCACGTTTTTCCAATTGGGAATCTAATTGCAATGGACGTAAGCCAACTGGCCATCTGAGGGAATAATTCAGAAACAGTACATAATACATTAAAATTTTCCGAGTCCAAGTGCTGCCGAAAGGAAGCCTGCAATGCTTTGCTTGCACGGCTTCTAAGGGAAATGTCGGCTGCCATATCAAATTCGGACAGCACAGCAGCAACATTGGCACAGTTACATTCAATGTTTTCAGTAAATCTGATAATTTTACGCAAGATGCAGTAAAACAATATAAAAACAATACGAGCTAAAATCTAAAAAAATTTGTATATAAATAAAACAAAAGCTAAAAAAAAGTTTTATATTTGATGTGTTGTTATAGATTTTGATACAAAATTTCATATTTTACAGGAATAGAACACAAATGGTCGAATTGTAATGCCTAGTTTTAGAAATCTTTCTCCAAACTTTTTTTTTTCCAACTTAGCTTATTACAAGAGTATAGGATGAGAGTGTATACTGATACTACAAAAAATTGAAGAAGAAGATCCTGAAGAAGGCCAGAACTGAAATGAAAGTACCTCCCACGAGACATATTTGAAGAACTGTTCTTCTTTTCCTTGGGCTCAATGATGTGAAGTAGGACAAAGACACCTCCAAAATCGATTCACCATCTAAAAAATATACCTGATCAAGAAAATAAAATAAAATTTAGATGAACATTGGTAATCACATGAGATTTGCTTTCTTAATTATCGATTAGCATGCATTGTAGTCGTTGGAGTTTGGAACTACTGAACTATACTAGCTTCCAATGCTTCTGATGTTCTGATTTTAGAGACAAATGGTGATCTCACAATAAGAACATAGGCATCTATGTAGATATGTTGACCATGAAGTCTAATAGAAATACTTATCTGCGAGCCAGAGACGAATCTATAATCTACTTAGAACATAAAAATCTTTTATTTCCTTAATATGAATCGATCTAACATTAACCTTCGTTATAGGTATATCTCTTTGTTAGGGAGATGAGCTGTAATGCAATGAGGGTGGAAAAGCATATGCTTGAACAGAATATAATTTTTCCGTTAAGTGAAAATGTTGTACTTACTGGCAAGCTGTTGAGAAGAGCTAATGTTAGAGAAACATGGAATGTGCATATTAAGCTTTTTTCCAGCTTATTTGGAAGATATTCACCAAGAAAAAATCTCCACCGAGGCTGATATTCGGTCAACTGAACTGAATGCGCCATAGATATCACATCACCAACAAAAACAAAAGTTCCACCACAGGCCTGTTCTACAGCATCAGAAGAAGTGTTGGAATCTAAAAGGGAACTTCTAAGTTGCAAGCATTCTGTTGAATATGGCCTCGAATATGTGATCTCAACCCACATCAAACCTGGTAACTGAACTGGACTTAAGCAAGACTCATCCTATAGGCATAAAAAAGGTTGTACTCAAAGATATATTACGTGCATTATCTTGAAGCAAGTACGAGACAAAGGAAAATTGCTAATTTGTGCTTCCGAAGATAAAAGTTTACCTCGGAACAGGCGCAGCTGCTTCCATTTGACATTACTGCTCCCCATCCTTCACCACATTTTTCTAGCTTGAGAATATCCTTCGTATTCAAACACATCTCATTTTCTCTTCTTCCAAGATGACCATCTTCATCACCCAAATCTTCAGACTTACTCGTATCAAAGCAGTGAATTTTCACAAATGCAGTGAGATCAAAAGGACAAACAGATTGATTGTCAGCCACTTGAGCCTTCTTGCTGTCTTCCAACAATGCATTAGGCACACAGTACCCCTTTCTGCTATCTACTGCACCGAAACCTTTAAAATAATGGGAATCACTTGCATTCCGAAGTATCTTTTTATCTAGTAGAGCAGTCATCTCTATCCAATCTCGTACATCATGGATGCCTACACCATCCAACGACACTATTGCATCCCCAGGAGACAAAAACTCAGATAATGGAGATGCTGGAGCTACATCCAAAACCTACTCAAGACAGGAGAAAGATATAACAAGCCAAGCCTATCAACATTCATGTTTCGAATCTAGGCATACAATTGAGTAAAAAGAAACGAAACAAATAAATACTTGCAGTGAAGTACCAAAGGGCTCTCAGCATGTATGTAAAACGGAAACAGGATCACAGGCTGCAGGAACAACAACAATCCACAAAGCGCACAGAACTACAATGAGGGAAAAATTAAAAATTAGAAGTGCATTAGATTAACACTGAGATTCACATCACAGTAAAGTTGTAAACTCTAATTTGGACAAATATGACAATGCTATACGCATTCGGATCTAAAAATTTTCAGCTTTGCAACATGGTTTGACAAACCAAAGTTTTGAGCAACCCAACTACAATGCTAAACTAAGCCTAAGCTGATCAGGAAATCATCTAAACATGAAAAACAGATAATAAATTTGTGAGCATACCATTGCATTATGCCAAATACCAGCACAATATACGCGAAGAGAAGTTAATCGTGGCAATGCCTGCAGCAAATCATGATCAAAAGCAACTAGAGCACCAGGAAACAGAACCGCAAGAAAAACTGCAATGTACTCCAACTGTATTCCCTCACTGCTTTTTCACCTATGGTAACAAACATGAGAAAAACCTAACCTTGAAACTCAAATTTTCAACTTAAACGTTAACTCTTCTTTCAATGAAATCAAAGAAATAGAAATTGACCTGGCAAGGGCGATAGCGTGGCCAAATTCATGGACGGAAACGGAGACCAAAGTGGAGACGAATAAATATCCGGCATCCGACAATGAGATTCTCATGGAAGGGGAAACGCCGAACAAAAGGGAACTGAAAAGATTGCTTAGCCAGGAGTTGGAGCTAAGGAATAGGTCCCAGATAAGAATCAATGTGACTCCAACGAGTGCCGTTATGCCAAAACCAGTCCCGATGGAAAACCAGAGTTTGAGAATCGCGGCATGCTTTCGGCCGAACCGGAAGAGAGGTTCATTGAAGGCGGAGACTTTTAGGTCGCAGTACCAGCAGGAAACGGCGTTGGCGGCGGCGGTGACGCGGTTACTGAGAGAAGGAGGAGAAGCGCGGACAGGGAGGCGGGCCGCTCCGTGCCTTCTCGCTCGGTTCACTCTCATAGCTCAGTTTCTGACTGTAAATTTCTCGGTTATTCTTTCCTCTGAGATAGGATTGTAGCGGCGATGGCGGTTAGTAGGGTTTTTTTGACCTTCTGACCCGATCCATTTAATCGGACCTTCAGGCGGGTAAAGCGCGGTAATTTTGGTAGTTAAGTTCCAATTTTAGAAAACACTTTACTTTCACAATGAAAGTAGTTTCATATATCTTATTTTTAATTTAATTTAATTTTTTAATATAATGTGTTTAATTTGTTTTTTTAATTAGAGATGAATGTTAAGATTTATTAAATTCAAATGTAAATTTTAGTATGTTATAATCTTTTATTAACTAAGATTAAGAGGTTGTTGGGACATGTTCAGTTCATTTTAGATTATGATAACATTTATATTTTTTATTTATTAATTATATATTAAAATGCATTCTATTTTAAATAAAATAATTATTGATTGAATTATTGGTGACCAATAAATATGTTTTCAAAAATAAAATTTTATTATTAACTATAAAAATATTTTTTAATAAATTAAAATACATCAAATTAGTTATTAATTTAATATAAAATAATATCTTATTACCCTCCTTATTATTTGTTTGGGCTAGATAATAGTGTTGGATTTTTTATAGTTTAATGCAATATTATTCCATGAAAAAAAATGGAAATATTTTTCCATAATAAAACATGAGATGTGTCCCACTAGGCCACTATTGGGTCAAAATTGGTGTTCATATCAAGTCAAAGTTCCACACTAAAGTCTTCACAAATGGAATATGTCCTCATACAATGGATATTCTCTTTTTCATTATTACGATTATTATCTTTTGCACGTTCGATACTTTAAAATAATTTTTATATTATAAACTTTAAACGTTTAATAATCAAATGTGTCATTTATATTTGTCATAAAATTAAATTAAGTCTTTAACATTTAAATACATAAAAATCAGTCCTAAACGTTACAAAATAATTAATTTAATGACATTTTCGTTAAATTTTTTAATTTTCGTTATCTCTACCAGTAATAAAACTTAACGAAAATTAAATGATTTAATGAAAATATCCTTAATTCAATTATTCTGTAATGTTTATAATTGATTTTCATGCATTTAAACGTTAAAGACTTAATTCTATTTTATGACAAACGTAAAAAATACATTTGACTATTAAGTCAACTTTAAACTTAATTCAAATTATTTATTCATTCAGTTTTAGAAGATCACGCTGAGGATGACATTTAACATGTTTACCGTTTAAATTTTAGCACTTTCAATTTTTTTAAAAATCTCAAGTTATGATTTCTTTATACAAAAAAATTACTTTTTAATTCAAACATTTTTATTCTTCATCAACTCAAATTTAACATCTTTAACTTATTTTAAATATCGATAATGGACTATAAGTAAAAGTTTTTAAATCTTATCTCATATGTTGAATAAATCTAACCATATTTATTGAAGTAGATTCAATTTCAAGTTTTACGAAATTATAATACCATTTTCTTTAAAAAAAAAACCATGAGATATAGAAAATTACTAAAAAACCATGAGATATAAAAAAAAACAATTTTCACAAAGAATTCAAATTCCCTTTTTCTTCACCCCAAAGAAAAAATGAAAATAAATAAAAAAAAAAATACTTTTTTTTTATGATACATGGTGTTAACAACAATATACGGTTCAGATCTGTCCAGGCAAATCTAAAAAACAGCTGAAATAATAAATAAATGCTGTGAACGTAGATACGGTGGGACCAGTTGAACACCGCCAATGTCGGGATTGCAGCCACAGCAAAGCGGAACCGTGTAACAACCAGAGTACCGGAACAGACCAGTTGCCCCTGAAGCACATCTGCGGTCAGAACAACAGCAAAGATTCGATTTTATTTTATAACAGTTTCAGTTTGAGTTCGACTCTTCTGCAGTTTTACTTTCAAATTACCGTCACCGTTAAAGCTCTAACGAGGACAAAATAGAAAATTCAACAAAACTCATGGCTATTTTGGTAAATTCGGCACCCTTAATTATCATCCTCCCGCTCTATATAAATACGTCGCTGCCGCTTGGCCGCCATTAGGCTTTTCTAAATCGGAAATTCAAGGCCAAAAAAACGGAGAGTGAGAGAGTAATTAATTAATTAATTAATAGTCTGCAAATATGTTACTTTATCAGGATATTCTCACAGGTAAAAAGATTTTTCTTCTGTTATTATTTTGATTTTTCCTGTTCTATTTAAGGCCAAGATCTGTATTTTTTTTTCTTTTGTTTAAATTAATTTTTCTTTGAATTTTGTTTAGATATCTTGAGATTTTGGAATCTTTTTGTTTGATTCATGAGGTCTGGTCACAGAGATTTAAAGAAAGAACCCAGAATTTTGGTTTTGGTTTTTGATTTGATTATTAGTTATCAATTTTTTTCCTGAATCAGAAGAATTAGGACGAGTAAGGGTTAATTTAATTTGTTAATTTGCATATTGATTTCATAATTGTTGACGGATTTCAGGTGATGAGCTCCTCTCTGACTCTTTCCCATACAAGGAAATCGAGAATGGAATGTTGTGGGAAGTAGAAGGGAAGGTAACAATCTCCTCCTCCGCCTCCTCCTCCGTCTCCTCCACTACCATCACCACCTCCCCCTTCTCTTTTATTGGGTTTCAAGAACATGATGGAGTTTTACATAATCTGGCTTGCTTTGTCCTGTTTATACAAGGTTTTTTTGATAGTTGGGTAGTGGATAGGGTGCTTGGGGTTAAGCCTTCGGCCAAGTGGTTGTTGGTTTGTTTATACGAGTTCAACTAACTTGATTCTGCTTGACTTGCAGTGGGTGATTCAAGGAGCTGTCAGTGTAGATATCGGAGCAAATCCTTCAGCAGAAGGTGGTGATGAAGATGAAGGAGTTGATGACCAGGCTGTTAAGGTTGTCGACATTGTTGACACTTTCAGACTTCAGGTAAATGAGCTGCACTTCTTTCCATGATTTATAACTGAAATTTTTCAATACTCAATCTGAAAATTTTGTGGTTGTTTGATTTGCAGGAGCAACCTGCTTTTGACAAGAAGCAGTTTGTGACCTTCATGAAGAGGTACATCAAGAACTTGACACCGAAGTTAGAGCCAGAGAAGCAAGAGTCATTCAAGAAGAACATAGAGGGGGCAACTAAGTACTTGCTTTCGAAGATCAAAGATTTCCAATTGTATGCAACTATTGTTGATCATCTGTAATTAACTTGTTTTAGATTCAATTATTGTTTCTTACATTTGAGTTATTGTGTTGCAGTTTTGTGGGTGAGAGCATGCATGATGATGGTAGCCTGGTGTTTGCTTACTACAAGGACGGCGCCACCGATCCAACTTTCCTGTACTTTGCCTACGGCTTGAAGGAAGTCAAGTGTTAATGGAGTCTTCAACGGATAGTGGACCGCCTTTTCCATAGCTGCACTCGAGTAATTCTAGATATAAGAAGTTCCTAAACTATTTAGTGTTCATCTTAGTTCATATATATATGGTTTTTAAGGGTTTTGAACTCAGTTACTATTATCATTTTACATGTTTTTGTGGCAATGAGGATGTATTTAGGGCTTGATTGAGAAATAAAGTATCGTGTGTTTTCCAGCATTTTCTCTGGCTCACAATTGTTGTATGGCAAAGTAGGATATGCTGTTGTACTGCTGTTTTTGAGGCTCGTCAACTTGGGCAACTAACTAGACAAGATGCCGACTTCCCTTTATACCAATGGGCAGTACCAATGGTGTGGACTTTGATCTTTTCACTTTTCGGAAACATGAAATGAACACAAAATATATATATATATATATATATATAAATAAAAATTACCAGATTTACTTTCCTGTGAATAAAATCTATGATACAGATTCTTTTCAAACGCTGTGGAAAAGATTTCTGTGCTACATCCAGGAAGTAAAAGGGGCATTTGAGGTGCAAATGTCTTGTCAAAGAGAATTTGAACCGGAGATTGAATACACTCCGAGACATTTATGTTCATTAACAAGTTCAATTTAGCTAACACTATAATCGGGCAGTCAAGTACGCATACAAACATATTCTCAACAGGATGATGCTATCTCCTTGATATTGGCTTGAAAGGCGCCTTCTCTCGAAGAAGAATGCTCAGCCTCCTTGACAATGGCTCAAAAAGGCACCTTCATGATGTGATAATCTTCTCCCTATTATGCATAGTAATTTAAGCTTGCCTTCTTCTTAGCTTGCACCTGAATGATACCTTCGTTGAAATCTTCATGGTTCACCTGTAATCAAACAGAAACCCAATTTCAGTACACGCAGCTGCCATGGCTAAAGTGTTCACAAGTAAACATGAAACAAACAAGGGTCGGTTTGGTTCGCGTATTTCATTTTTCCGAAAAATTTTTTCACATTTTTCAGTGTTTGGTACGTGTAAAATATTTTCGTTCAATAGAAAATGAAATTCAGTCAATGAAAAATCTTTAAAGATTTCGGAAAATTGTTTTCTCATTTTCAAAAGGGGAAGATAATTTTCAAACTTATGCCACTTTTAAGAAAAAAGCTCTCCCTAAAACTCAACATAATCTACATTGGATTAAACAACAAACAACAGAAAATATTTTTCAACATATCAACCAAATAACAGAAAATATTAGTTTTTTCAAAAAATTAAATTTTCAGAAATCATTTTATAAAAATCATTTTCTGAAAATCATTTTACGCGAACCAAACGGAGCCTAAATGTACCTACGCATACATATAATTCACTATTAAATAACTTTATAGCTGTTTATATGTTTTCTTGTCAAAAGGAAATTTAAACTAATAAACTCCTAGGACATTAGAAAGTGCACCTCAGTTGCATCTCGGCGAAGAGCTAGCATGCCTGCCTCCACACAAACTGCTTTCAGTTGTGCTCCATTGAAATCATCCGTAGATCGAGCAAGTTCTTCGAAATTTACATCAGGATGAACATTCATCTTCCTTGAGTGGATCTACAAAATCAATGAAAGAATTCAATAAAATTCTGCCCAGGATAGAAGCCAAAGAAGAGACAGCACTGAAGGTCATACCTGAAGGATTCGAGCTCTGGCTTCTTCAGTGGGATGTGGGAACTCGATTTTACGATCCAATCGACCAGAACGCATCAAAGCAGGGTCAAGGATATCAGCTCTGTTAGTTGCTGCTATGACCTACAATAAATTAATTAAATTAGAATCAATCACTTATATCATCAAACAGATAACACAAAAGATTACATAACGCAAAGGCTAACCTTAATACGTTCATCACTACTAAAGCCATCAAGCTGGTTGAGCAGTTCCAACATTGTTCGCTGAACCTCCCTATCTCCACTCACCTCACTGCATGTCGTAACCAACAGATCAAGAATTAATGATTCATCCACAAATAAATGCCAGTATAACCAGCCTCAAAACAACTTTGCTTCCTAAGAAAATAAGATATGACATTACCTATCAAAACGCTTTGTGCCAATTGCATCAATTTCATCTATAAAAATGATGCATGGAGATTTTTCTTTTGCAAGCTGAAAGGCATCACGGACAAGTTTTGCTCCATCTCCAATGAACATCTACATGCATGAAAATTTTGGCTACTTATTATAGGTCCTAAACAGATAAAAATGCACTAAGTAATACAGTACAATAATAAAAACTACTTCATTGCTCACATTTTTTTCTGTCATGTTATAATAACCAAGAAGTAAGGAGCAGGGCAAAAAATGATTTCAACACAAATTGAAAGGAGGAGACAGGATCCAAACATCTAGAAGTAAGCCGTAAAGGATAGGACTTCATACCTGAACCAGTTGTGGACCTGCTAGCTTCAGAAATGTTGCATTTGTCTGTGCTGCACAAGCACGAGCCATCAAGGTTTTTCCAGTGCCAGGAGGTCCATATAAGAGCACTCCCTTAGGTGGACGAATCCCTAACTTCTGAAACCTTTCTTTATGAGTCATGGGCAACACAATGGCCTCAACTAGTTCTTGGATCTATTCCAGGAACAACCATCAAAGAAGGCATTAAACATTAGTTTAACGGTTACAAAATGATCTCAGAAAGGCCAGTAGAATTAGAAAACTTGCCTGCTTCTCCAAGCCACCAATATCATTGTAGTCCTCAGTTGGCTTCTCATCAACCTCCATAGCCTTTACTCTAGAGTCGTACTCAGATGGCAAGGTATCCAATATCAAGTAGCTGTCTTTATTGACCCCAACCAAATCACCAGGTTTCAATTTATCAGGGTCAACAAGTCCAACCACAGGTAAAAAGATGGTCTGTAGTAATTACAAAACAAGTCGAGATCAAAACCGGTTGCTCTTTTCACCAATATTCATAAAATATTGATTTGATAACTAATTTCGCTATGGAAAAACATAACAGATTATTGACTTGCCCTATTACTAGCAGATAAGAGATCATGCAGCCCTCACCTGTCGAGTAGAGGTTTTCAGCACGACACATTTACCCTTCCTTTGGGAGTCAAGATCAATGTTGGCACCATCCTCCTCTGCCTCATCTTCAGGATTCATTTCCAATATCTGAAAGAAACAGAATTAAGCATTAAATCACCCAATCATGATATAACTGCATCAACAATGGCCCATTGTTCAGCTGGCTCCCCCTTTCAATTCTCTTTTGTTTAACACAGAAATTCGAAAGAGATTTAGACAAATAAGAAAAGAGCCTAGCAAAATTTACCTCAACAATGTTGCCGACCAAGTAAGGCAACTGCTTGTTAAGCTTAATCTTCTCTTGATTCTCCTTAATCTTTTCTTTGTACGATTCCAACTCGAGATTTGTCCTTTGCATCTCCTCCTTTAATTCCATAAACCAAAAAAAAATGTTCTCAGTTGAAAAGAAAATTACTTAGCTTTAAGCACCAACATTTCTCAACTAAACTAAAATCCGAAAAACATCGAATAATTAAAAGAAAAATTTTTATTAAAATGGAGAGGTGTTAATGCTAGTGGTGGATTTAAATTTAAAAAAAAAAAACCCTAAACCAGAACATAAATTCTAAAAAATACAATGCAAATTACAATCAAAGCACAGATGTAAAATGAAAAAGATAGAGATCGAGATTCAAGATAGACCTTGAGAATTCGAATCTCGTTATCAAGAAGACGGGAAGCTCGGACGATGTCCTCGGTGGTCATCGAAGCCAGCTGGTCTTCTTCAAAGCTCGAATCTTCTACCATGGCGGTTGCCATCGGTGACGATTTTCAGCAAACCAAAAGGCGATTATAATCCAAAGATCAACCAGGGAAATCGGAAAATCAGTCAAAGAAGAAAGGTTGAGAGAGAGAGACAGAGAGAAGGAAAGACAGAGTGAAGAAACTGAGAGTCGAGGGTGAATTGATTTGAGCCGGACGCTGTGCCCAGCTCCAGATGTTACTTTGGGCTCACTCAAACAACGTTAGGCTTGCGTTTATGTCCCTCTTCGGCCATCTTGTTTCTCGTTTTGGGCCTCGTTTCGTCTCAATTTTCTAAATCTGGGCCTACATTTTCGACAAATTATTTGGGCTTATTTCTTCGGGCTTGAATTATTCATATTCGGGTTACCTCTCGTGAAATATGCAAAAACATATATATGCGCATGGAAGGCGATTATAATTGCCAAACGATCTTTTGACCGAGCGATTAAGGAAGAATTATAACATACTATAATTTTGGTTCGAGTTCAATCAATTTCAATTTCATCACCCAACTATAAAGAGATTATAGTTTAGCCAAAGCCCAAAAGGAGGAATTCTCCATCAACAACAATGGCAAATGTGAGAGCTTGGGTCTCGAAGCATGTAAAAGTTAGATACATGGCATTGGGAAATGTCAAAGCTTCCAATAAATTCCTAACCAATGCAAAATCCCTGCAATGACAGCCCAGAAGAGGATCTCTGCAAATATAACATATAGTAGAATTCCTACTCTTCTTGAATGCCAAACCCCTACGAATATGTGTTTTTGAATCCAATATACCTGCAATTCCCATTGCCATTGCCATTGCCACAGCTGAATTAGAGAAGGAAAAGAGTATGGAAAAAGAGGGGCAATTGGAAGAGAACTCACCAGTGTGTTATGTGGATCCTCGTAGTACCATCCATTAATGAAGCCTGCAAAAATCCCTTCAGCTGCCATGACATAAACCAGCATTGCATTCATTCCAATCCATTTCAATGGTAGAAACACGTACTTCAGATCCCAAATATCAACCTGGCAACCCAGAATTTTAGTTACTTTACATGATCTGCCATTGACTGCTGAGTGCCATGTCGAAGCACATAATCAATCTGACATGACTAGAATCATACCAGAATATAGAAGGCTGAGAAAACAAGTGCTGCAGCTCCAGAGGTAACACAAACATAGCTAAAAGTGTATAGCTGTTTGTTTAAAGGAATTGCTGAAATCAAAAAATTGATGTCAGTATGAATAGATGAATTGTAGTTGTTTAACAGAAGTCTGATGCTTTCATGTTTCTCACCATGAGTGAAATGTAGAGCAATTCCTAGGATAAGGAGGGCAAATCCCAGTATGATCCACTGCTTCAATCTCTCAGAATGACCCTGGAATCGTAAATTTTAGCAGAGGCCCTGGAATGGAAAACCAAGAATCATGCATCCATGACTGAATTCTAACCTTTAAATGCACAAGTACATGTCCAAAATGCACTCCAATGATTGTAGAAAGAATAGCAGATACAGAACTGCAATTAGCATACACAATGAACGAATTAGGCTGATGATTGTGAAGAAAAATAACTACCACAGTTAGTTAGACGGAGAACAGACCTTAGAATCCCCTCAGGTTCAAACGGTGCCCGGCACCAGGATGGAGCACCAGCTTTAAATGGCCCCTCGTAAGGGGAATTCTCAGTGCAAGCCTGCAGTACTTTTAGGAAAGATTTCAGACCTGTATACAGTATTCTAATTAAAATTTAAGATCGACATCAAACCTAAAGCCAATCAGCAATAGATGGAGATGCTTTTGTTATATTTATGTGTCCAAGTTATCCCAATTTAACAGATATAGCCAGAATCACTGCGAAAACACACCTTAGATCTTCTCCATGCCGGTCGATGGTACATGTGATTGATCCCCAACACTTCTCTATCAATATATCCCACAGCATTACAAGGAGGATCAAGCTTTCCTCTCACATTGCAGGCTACCTAAAGTAAGAACAAATGATCTTTCAACAATTTTATGGAATGCACCAATCACGAAAATAATGTTAATGAACTTCAATACAATTTGCATTGATATGTTAATTTCCTTCTGTGTGCCTTGAGCTTAAAGATATGAGTTAAAACGACTAAGAGAACAAATCCTAATGAATCAATGGATAAACAAAGGATAAGTCTGCCGAAAGAATCGGTTTTGCAGGATGAGATTAAGAGCAAGCAAGGGCTTACAGTGAAAACCTTCCCATAATCAACGCTATCCTTAGCATGGACAGTGAAATGCCAGTTCGGAACATACGTTCCATAAAGTAAACCCAAGTACACAATAAGTATGCATACACCCACCAGCCTGCAGATTTCGAAAAAGAGAACTAGTTAGTACTTCATTGTATGATCCTACAAATATGATAAAACACCATAACAACAGAAAGGCATTATGAACTTACCAATGCCAACAGCATAACCTAAACACAGAGAAATGACCAGCTGCAATATCTTTGGATTGGGAATCTTTCAAAAATATCTCAACAAGTGCCACTACCAAATATGCCAAAGCAATTCTCTACAAAAGGCAATGTGAATTACTGCCTAAAGCCATGCCTTAAGGACTCAATTATGCAATTAGCATCAGAAACATATACCTGCAGAATGCCGCAGAACCTTATCATTTTCATGTCAACGCCGTATGTTAGGTTGTCAGGAGCATGAGAAAACCCTCCTTCATGATCACATAACGATCCAAAGTTAGAATCAAAGCTTCCCTCTTCTTTTAGAATTTGCGAAGTTGTGTTGAGGTAGAAGAATTTCTCAATATAAAATCAGCAAAATTACTAACTCCTAATAGCATTTTTAAGAATGCCCAAAATATAAAGTTGCTTATGAATAAAGGGCAAACCCGTGCACAAAATGTACGCAGCTTTCTCTCCGTATTAATGGAGAAGGCTGCTTCCGTAACTTGATATCACAACCTTCAAATCACAAAAAAGCAACTTTTACTGTGCATCGAGCTCACCTTCACAATGTTGCTTATGAATATACCACAATAATCTTCTGTGATTGTTTGATTAATATGCAAAATATCCTCAGAAAATTCTGATCATTAGCATACCCCCCAAAGTTAAAAAGAAACGAAGCCAACCTTGTAATAAAAGACCCCAAAAGAGGAGCTTCAAAGTTCTGAGAACCACTTTCTTGACAGCTTTGCCTCTACTTGGTATTCTCTACAAAGAATTTAACCATAATGAATGCCAAAAGCAATGAATCGAATACTAATTTCAAGGCAAGATCATAGGAGCAGTAACTACTCAGAGTCTCAGTGGAAGCAGAAGAAGAATACCAACCTTAAGAGCAAGAGGGATGGCCATGCCAACAATGAATAGAAAGAAGGGCATAACAAAATCAGCAAGGTTGCAGCCATGCCATGGTGCATGACTAATCACAGGCCACTCTCCACCAGCATCATCTACTAGAATCATGAGCTGTGAAAAAGCGCAGAAATTCAGCAGAAATAAAAAGTTCAGCTAAAAGAAAGACCTTAGAAATGAACTCTTATTGACTGAGTGAAAAGAAGAACGAAGAGTACGGCCACAGTAAGGCCTCTGAAAATGTCCAGTGAGGCAACACGATGAGTTTTCTGAGGCTTCTCAGCTGAGAATTGGGTATCGTGAATGACCAGAGTTTGTTGGAGAGCAGGTTCTGCTTTGATTTCAGCCATTGTTTTTTCTCTTTTGAGTTTGAAGAGTCCAATCCAATCACTGACTTAGAATGATAAGGTGGTTGTTGCAAGAAAAGCTAATAAAAAAGAAGGGAAGAACAATTATTTGGATGGATGATAATGATAATTGATTAACAGTATTCTCAATTTTTTTTTTTGGGATTTTCTTTCTGGGGTAGCGTGCATGTTCAACGTTGTATTTGTTTGCATATCTGGTCTGAATGAAGACAAAGGTTACAACGGAAAAGTCAGAAAGTATCAACTATCAAACAGATAGATATGTTTCTCTTTCATAAGTTTTTATTTTTATTTTTAAAACAGTGTATAATAAAAGGGGTTATAATTATAACCAAATATTATATTTATAAATAGTGAAATTAATAAATTAAATGAATATATAGCCAAACATATAATTTCGATTCTTATTCTTTTTCAAGGAAGTATTTTGCGGTTTTGGTTTGGGCTTATATAATTAAATGTTGCCTATTCTGGAAATTGTAGTTGCAAAAGATACTCATGGCTTAAATAGCCAAATTCAGGGCAACTTAAACTGAAATATGGGAGACAATTTGAAGTTTAGAGAGATCACAGCCGAAGGAACACGGCGGATAGAAAACTAGTAATTTAGTACACTTTTTGTCTATAGCAACAAAACAAGTTCAGAAAAGAGAAAAGGAAACACTGAATCTGTTTCTTGTTAGAACCTTCCATAATCATCCCATACGCATCGCAGGAAGAAAGATCTGCCTTATTTTTCAGTTATATTGAAAACAAAGTACTCACATTCAACAATTCCGTTGTCGTCCAGCGGTTAGGATATCTGGCTTTCACCCAGGAGACCCGGGTTCGATTCCCGGCAACGGAATTATCTTTTTAATTTTTATTATAATAACAAACACTGATAATTAATCATAAATGTAATTTCTTATATTGTAATAATAAACACTTGTACACTTATAAATAACAAGCAAAGTTTGCCAATGAGACTTTGATATAGTAACAAAAAAAACCCTCCAAACTTCAAAGTCCTAAAATCAAAATTCACCACATGTAAGATTTAATTTTATTATTGTTATTTGTATATACCATGTAACCCGAGATTGTTATCCTTCTTTAATCCAAGGTTCAAATCTCTTTCCCTTGTATCTCCCTATCACGGTAAATCAAGGTGGTTGGCGGCAGAGATAAGAGAACCCTTAAAAAGGGCTAAACTTGAGCTAAAAATTTTACTAATAAAAACCTTAACGTGACTGAATTCTAAGGACATAAAAATTTACAATGCCTAGACCAAAACTGCTGTTTCACCGATTGTTGAATATCAAAGTTTTGATTTACATATTCGACTGGTATATTTTGGCAGGTATCCATTGTTGCAACAAATTAGCTTCGAAAAACTGTTTCCAAGCCCTCAGTGGGCGTATGTCACTGATGCTAGAACAATTTTCCATTGGTCTGCGGTTCATAAACAAGCCTCTTGCTGCAAAACCCATCAGTTCAGTTCGATCCATATAACTGCGGATCCTTGATGCCATCCCACCTTCACCGGAAAACCCCATTCTGAAATAACAATCTGGAGTGGATTCTTCTGGACTGGTAGCACTCAGCTTCAACTGAACTCGGGTTTCTTCTACCAGAGATTCATCTACCGTATATTCTTCGCTTCCTAAGCCAAATGGATCCCAGTCTACCTGATGCAGGATATCAGCTGCCCTTTCTGCACCATCTTTGTTATGATTTTCTAACCGGATAGATTGCTCAAGCGCTAATTTGTCAACTTGTAACTTTAAATTCTGCAGTTGGTGCCCAATTCTAGAGGTTACAGCATCATACAATTTTCCTCTTGATGTATCTGTGGTTTCTTCCGCATTGAGCAGATCATCAAAATATATAGGGTCTCCAATTAGAACTGTCACCTATAAAGTTTTATGCATTAAAAGAATTCATTGGTTAAAGTAGGCAACAGCAAGAAAAGAAAACAAAGAAACCAGGATAACACTTAATGAGAAGAAATGTGACCATAAACATAAAACCGTTCTATAATCAGCCATTAGTAAGATTTGTTTGTCTAGCCCAGTACGGGAAGAGGGATGCAGATGTCGAAAAGAGAAAAAGAGTGCTACTAGAAAAGGAACCATGAGGAAAGCAATTGCAGTCTGTAGCTGAACATGTTAAAAATTTGCAAAGTCGCAGAAGGTCATCAAAGTTGCATATTATTGCTGGAATTGAGAGTGGCATGCAGAATTTGAAGGATGTCTATCTAGCGACGGAGATCATAACAAGAGTACATACCGTCTTGCCAATCCTTGGGAAATTGGCTCCTATAGGCATAACATCCTGCATTCCAGTGTGCACAAATGGGAGAACAATTGGGGCATTATCAGCATCTAGAACCAACCTGTATCACAATAATAATAATGTTGTTAAATGTATTTGTTAATGTATTTTGCTTCATATTTCCAGCATATAGTGTCAGAATTAAAGTTTCATTTCCCTAAATTGATCAGATCATCTTCTTAAAACAGATTTTATCAAGAGACGAGGCCTGTTTATTTCCAGATAGAACATGTAGATTTGAATTCTAAAGAGAAGTTGTCAACAAATCCTCACCTCCCAACACCTCTCTTGGAAGATCTCACAGTTTTTCCACCATCTCGAGAACGACTACCTTCTGGGAAGATGTGAACCCATCCACCAGTATTCAATTTTGAAATGGCCATGTCCATGCCCTGGAACAAATTGAATCAGAATGATGAAATGTGCATAACTGCCAAACATGTATAAGTAAAGAAGAAAGGACTAAACTTGCAGATGTACCTTATTATACTGTACGATCAAGGTGCAAATATCTCAAGTCTAAAATATATTACAGAACTTATGCAGCATAAGAAGTTCAAGTAAAGAAAAAAAAAAGTCCTTCAGACACTAAAAAATGTGCATGTAAACCAAATACGTTTGTATTAGCACGCGTTTACACATAGAAAACAAAACACCATGTGTCTACAATCAGACATTCTAGTACATTAGCTATCACCTCCATTTCACAGAAGTTCAAATATCAATAATATCTCCCTCCTTTTTGTTTTCCACTTTCTTCAATTAAAATTCCATCATCTCACCATCGCATACCACAAAATTTCCAATGCAAGGATTCTACATTCGTCTGCACATACATTTATAGTTATCAACCCACTCAGTATTTAACATGCGCCATTCGGTACTTGCTAGGAATGTGTCAAAGTTTAAAAGATGTACCTTCTGATAAATTCCATCACCACGAGACACTGGCAACACTTTTACAGAACGAAAGAATGCAGAAGTCACAGGATTACTGAAACACCGATCAGTTGCACACAGGGTCCATCTCAAGTTCTGAGCATCGAGAAGAACTCTGGGAGGAAGCAGAGAAGCAATGACAAATGGATCATCCACAGAAGCAACATGATTGCTTACCTGCAAATAAATTTGCAAAACAATAAACATTCCTTCCTCAGCATATGCTACATATAATAACCAGACCATACATAAGGGAATCACACACGAATGAATGAGACAAGCTAAAACTGATAAATAGCTTATACCGTTATAAGGGGTTTGTTTTGGGGTCTATTAAGCAAAGCGTCGTGCAATTTTTCAAGGCCATAAACCTGCCACATTAGAGAACTCGAATTAATTCCTACAAATCGTGATAATCATGCAACGATCACCATGGAATTCTGAATCATACAAAATCTTACGTACTTGAACACGATTGAGACCATTCATAAAAACATGGCAAACATTTCCAATCAAAGGAACAGCCACAGCTTGAAACATTCGAAAAATAACTGAATTCTCCTCCACATTGAAGTCCTTACTCACTAAAACACCAGCAGCTTGAATTTATCAGCGAAAATTTTCTAACTTTGACGTAAATTTTAAAAAAAAATCAAATTAATGATATTAAAAACACAAGTTACTAACAAGAAAGTTTCCCCTTGACAGGGAATTGTGGTAAATTATCAAATAAGAAAAAAAAAAACTTATGCTTCCTCAAAAGCCAAAAAGATTATAAATCTTTACAATCGAATTAAGAGCGGGAAAAGCGACCTCGTTTGCGGTAGAAAGCGGAGGAAGAAGGGAGAGAATCGCGACGGAAGTCACGGAATCGATGGAGCCAGCGTTGAACCGTGGACGAGAAGTAACGGTCAGCGAACATCGAATGTCGATGGCGACGATGGCGATCAACCGCCACCCTGAACCGCTGTCTGAGCTGGAATTGCAAAACGCGGGCCTTGTTCTTCCATAGATCTCCTCTGTCTATCCACTGTACCGCCATTGATTTTGCTTAATCACGGCAGAGCTTTTATCAGGTGAAAGCAGAGAAAACCGCGAGTGTAGGGAGCGGAAAGAAGAGAAAGAGAAAAGAAACGGAGTAGGCGGCGGGGACAATAGCTGACCACTTAGAATATCGGGTCCGGTTATTTAAGGATCCGGTTTTCTTCAGTTTCACTACTATACCAGCTTTTTTTCAATAATTTAAACAAAAAACTATTTCTGTGATTTATTTATTTTTTGAGTTAAAGCTCACGTTCAATTTATTCTAATAAAGGCTTGAGTAAAATTTGAGTATCTTAAACTCGATTCAAGTAATTTATGATTTTAATCTAATTTTTAATATATAATTATGAATTTTTTATTTTATCTTCATAAATAAAAAATAATAAATTAAGCTTATTTAATTAAATTTAAATTTATCAAATTAAATTCGAATAATTTAAATATTTTATTATATCAATATCAAGTTCAAAAATTAAATTAATAAAGTCAAATCAATCTTTAAATTTCGACTTTTAGAATTAAATTTAAGTTTATTATTGAATCTTTTGGTCTTATTTTGATTACACTTATAATTGAAAGTATTAATTTACCATTGGCAAATAGTTTCGAATTTCAATAATTTAATACTCAAAATTCTATTGAATTTGGATGAACTCTTTTTTTTTTAAATTTGATAGAAGATATAATATTTTTTTTCCTTTAAGAAATCCAAGCCATGTTAACTTTTGTTACAATGATAATTGGGTCGGGTTGCATGATCTAAACTGCTTTTGTTTAATTCATTGGATAAGTTGGAGAAAAAAATCTTAGTGTGGGCCACCATTGACAGTGCATTGGCCCACTGTAAAGGTAAAACGTGTCACCTTCAAGATTGAGGAACATTGCATCGGCTCACATCTTATCTTCCATAAGCATCATGAAACCGAAAGAGAAATGTATGAAACAATTATTCTATTCACGTATCACTTTCATTCAAATCATGTCACATAATTTTATTATTAAGAAGAATCAATAATTTATTATCAAAATCATTAATAAATCTCTTAAAATAAATATTTATAATTTAATTATCACATATAATATATAATAAATAATTAATTTTTTTAATAATATAATTACTTAATACAATTTGAACAAAAATAACATCTTGACGTAAAATAATCGTTTCATACCATTTTACCTCTCCTGAAATCATTTAGGATCTTTGTCTCCAAATTCCTTCTGAGCTTTGCTCTCTTTGGACTTGCATTTAACCCGGATCCATTTCTTTTATATAAATATAAATATATATATATAATGCTCATAAAATGTAAAATATAAAATAATATCAATTTAAATTTTGTATTACTTTTATAATTTTTTTTATAATTTTTCGTATCATGTTTAAGATTATATTTAACTTTTATCAAGTATAATCCGATTCATTTTTATCTTACCATTTATTGCGTCGTGTTTAATATCTTGAAAATCGTCAAATCGTGAAAACAGAGGCATGGAATGGAAGGGAGTGCAAAAATAACCACAATCTGTAAGATCATACAGAATTTGACTACAATACCTAAGGACCATTGTTCTGTTATCTTCCTATTCAATTTGTTTGTGCATCCCTTTCTTCCACGTCTTCATCAAGTATGCCATCAACCTGCAACCTACTCCAGCTAACTGTATCCATATTCATGTTCTGCTCATAACAGGCAGCGTTAATTGTATTTGCGCTCCTGCATAACAAATTCAAAACTCCCCAAAATATGACAACGGGTCGTCTGCGGAATCGAACTCCGTCACCGAAGTCATATAGGCAGCCCACCGGAACAGGCTAATGACTTCCTGCAGCACAGACAGAAATAACAGTCTCAAGACATTAGAACAATGAAGCATGATCGGTTAAAAGAACTGGCTTTGGTAGACTGCAGCCATGGGAATACAAGGATGGTACAGCCTAAACAATAGAGCATCCGTAATTTACGTTATTGTCTCCATCAGAGCTACAAAAAGCATAAAATCTATGAGCCACTAAGCTAGTATGGTGAAACTAGCTTCTTCCAAACAAATTTTTTAGAATCAACAATCCAGGAGAAATGTCCCTATTCAGCCATGATTAGTAATAGAAAAGAAAAATGGAGAATTCACTTACAATGACTAGTATCCACCACCCAGACACTAAAAGTCATCCATGACTTGGACGCCAGCATTCCTCGCCCACTCCTCTTGAGAAGGAACATCTGCTGCAATCTTTTCCTGACCACGCCAAAGTATCTGCACCCAAAATACACGTCTCAGATACACATGAAAGATGAAATTCCAAAAAGCTTTACTTATAAGAGCACTTACCTTGTCAATGACCCCAAAGTCTTTAGCTTTCTTAGCATCCATATAATATGGTCTCCTCATTGCATTGGCTACCGTCTCTTTTGACTAACAAAATATAAAGTTAAATAATGAGCTCCTTTGTTTCAGCAAATTTCGTCTCTAACAAACAAGGCTAAAATCGATTCATCACACTCACATTTTCAGTGTGCTTGGCCAGAAGTTCCACAAGTGTGTCCCTGTTTACCAATACCTGCATAAGAAAGGCACAGTCTGAGGGCCTGAGGTATCAATGTCTAAAAGCAGAGCCCAAGATGAACATTTAGAGGACGATTTAAATCTAGATTAAATATTATTGTTATCAGAGTATATGTAACAGAAAAATAAAGGCCCAATAACATTGTCAGTGGTTTTAGCATTTTCGGCAATTAACTATTCCTCTAAATAAACAACTAAGACTGAAGGTAACAATAAGACATAAACACAATATGCATGAAGCTTTCTGCTGTTAAATCTTGAAATGCATGGTGACATCCAACTCCCACAAGAGGATCAATAAAGGGAAAAAATCGAAAAATTCTAGACAAAGCCATCTTAATTATAGGTAAACAGTAAAGAACAAGAAGTTCCGCTAAACCTCTTTGGCACGTATAAGAACATCACTTGCTGGCAACATCCCAGATGATGGGACACGAGGCTGCTGGATCATAGCTGAAATAAATACAAGCAAACACTTGAGATGTTGTATTTTAAAAGGTAGGACAGAGTCAGTAAAAGTTTAGAATCACAGGAAAGCTAATTAAATCATACCTTTGGCATGAGGCATCATGAACCGTTTACCCTTAGTTCCAGCAGCAAGTAAAAGACAAGCTTGACCTATAGCAGCCCCAATACCGACTGTATGTATCTGTATGAGCATCAATTACCAAGTTATGAAGGAATACCAAGAACAAAGAAGAAGTTAACCAGTAAGATCATCTCATTCTTGAACCAAAATGAAAAGCACAAGAGACGTGCAGAGAAGAACTTAATTTTCTTATTAAAATATAGAAAACAAGACAAATTTATAACTTTGAAAAACGAAAATTTACCTCATTCTGCATCTGCATAATTGTGTCATAGATGGCAAAACCCTCAGTTTCCATTCCAACCTGTGGCATAAGTTTTTTAAATTATGTAAATATGGACCGTAAGAAAACAAAATACAAGTATGAATAACTGAATATCAAGCAGAAGAAGCATCACCGAGGAAGAAGAGGATGGTACAGTTTACAGTTCAGAGGATATTCATGATCACGATAGTTTTGTGTTTAGCAGGGGTATGATACACTAAATCTACAGAAAAAAAGGGCCAAAATCCAACTTTCAACACAACTTGGCCTAATTTTTCTCTTATGAGATTTATTGTATGATTCTAACATCTCCAGAAGCTACGAAATACAAATTTCATTAAAGCTCACCGTTTCACCATCATCACGAGTTGTTCCTGTAGAATTTATGTAAACATAAATTGGTTGCTTGGAATCCTGCCATTGAAGATACATTAACTCTGCAACTACAAGCTCTGTCACTGCAGGCACAAGCTGAAAGATAAAAACAGTTAAAATGGTTAGAACATATTACAGAAACAATGTGATGGTGAGAACAATGGCCATCTCAGAACTCCATCAAAACGCCCACAAATAAATGTCTGCAGCTTGTCGCCCTTCTTTTTCCGCAATTTTTATAGGAATAGTTTCTTATTGATAAAGCAAAGGCACCCACAAACATTTGTAATTTACAAAGATTAACCTCAACCTCCTTATTGGAAATACTTACCGGCATGCCAATGTAAACTATTCTGCCGTGAAGAAGCATTGAAGGTAAGTCCGGCGGCGGGGTGGTAGGCCTATGCTCATTATATGACACCGATCCTTCCACCTAATCAGTTTCAATAAACCATGAATTAACGTTATTTCAGTTAAAATCCAAATTTAATCACTAAGAATTAAAAGTCTAATTCAATTTATTTGAAATTTTCATTATTCCATTCAAATTCACTTCTCATAGTTCTGATATCAAAAGGCAATTGAAAAGTTGAACCAAATATTATCTATAATTACACTTACTTGAGCAGGAGTCGCCATGAGATTGGCAGAGTCGAACAAGTCCAAATACGGGGGCATATCGTTATCAGCCGGACGACTAACAATCCTTTCCGGGGACGAAGAGGCGACGGAAGCGAGCCTCTGAAGAAACGCGTCCCTAGGGTTCAACGGAGGCATGGGGATTTTAGCAGCGTTTGTGGCACCCAAAGCGCCGCAACTGAGCTTCAAAGCCTTTGGTCTTCGAACAGATAGGTAAGGAGCTAAAGACGGCACTGTGCAAGCCATTGGCGCGTGTAAGAAACTCAACATGATTTTCTTCTGAGCTATGAGCTTATGTTGTCGGAGTTCGACGCGAAGAAGAAAGTGATTGTTCTGGTTTGTATCTCTGTTCAATCTGGAAGTGTGGAAGCTGGAGGTCGGGTCTATTACTTGAGATTTGGGACTTGGGCTCCAAAATGTACCTTGGGCTTCAAAAAACTCTCTTTTTACCAAAAAAATTGAAATAAAATTTTTTTTTTATAAAATAATGAGGAGTTCGAGGAAAAAAAAAATTATCAATGGGGAATTTGAATTTTAGATTTATTGCAAATAACATTTTAAAAAAATTACATAAATAAATTAAGTTAAGCTTCAAGTTTGCAACAAATTTTATTTAGTACCATGAAATAAAATGTTTTTTTTCCTTTCAAATGAGATTTAGTTTACTTAATAATTAAGTATTTAGTCAGTTCGTGTAGTTAGTCGATATTTCTTATTTTATATAAGTAGAATTCGAGTAGTAAAAATCAAAATATTTGAGTATTTAACCGGATTCAAATATTTTAAAAAATAATCGAATTCGGATACCTCAAAATTGAGAGAGCTGCTATTCATACTTACGTTTTTACTCTTTCCACCCCCATTTCCTTCCTTATGTTACTGTTCATTTAGAGAGGGATGGGGTATGAATAGCAAAAATAAGAGGTAGATTTAGTCATTCTCCAAAATTGGTTTGTATCCTCTCTTTTTACATCTCTAGTTTCTCCTAAAATTGAACTGGGTTATAATTCCATTTTTCATAAGCTTAGTAGTTAGAATCAATATCTCCAACCCTAAAAATTGGATTTGTTGAAAAGCAAGTATCGTTTTTTAGATCAGATTCAAAATTCAAAATTTGAGACCAACACTTAATGATTTTTTTTTTTTACCAAAACACTCAAAGAATTTAATTTTTTTGAGTACACCAAACCTATGTGAGGTTAAAAAGAGAGAGAACTTCTCCTCCCATAACATGTGTGAATCATGAGAAAGACTTAAAAAAAAAGAGAATACTTCAACCATTTAGCATTTTATGGAATCAAATTTGAGTTTTATAAATTATATTCGATCCAGTTCACATTAACCAAGGGGAACTAGACTCTAACCGTGATCATCTCATCTCAACTGGATTACGAACATAACTCTTAAGTAGTATCAAAATATTTCCATGAACTTGATCATCAATCAAGAAGAAATTTACAAACACAAAGCTGCATAAAACAAGACACAATTCCCTTGAACTCCACAGCAAACCAGAATCAAACTCAATTAAAAAAGAAAAAAGAAACACAAAGAAAAGAAGGAGAAAATAGGTTATTAAAATCCGCGGTTTTAACTTTGGCAATCATATAATCACCAAGTACTTAATATGAAAAACCATATTCAATTTCAATCCAATCAACTCTTGGACAGCAGAGGCTCTGATGCAGGCTCCTCTCCAGCAAACACCTTGGCAATCTTCTCGGTAGGCACCAATGGCAAATACCAAGCAACCTTGTACCCCTTCTCTGCACCGCTAACCACCGTCTGGTTATACTTGTCGGTGCAATAGGCGGCAGTCGGGACAACCACTGAAGCCACTCGAGGGAAGAGAGGGAGCTGGTTGAGTTTCCGCCACGCCGAGACAGCAGATTGTTCAGCTTTGGGTTCATACTTTGCATAAAGCTCTTTGGCTGCGGGCTCATACTTGGTGTACACAGATTTTGCGTATTCTGAGGCTGTGCTCACCACTCCAGCACGGTGGACCTCGCAAGCCACGCCTCGAGCCACCGCTGGAGCCTTTTGGGCAGCCGAGATGGCTTCAGAAGAGACCTGCTTGATGACTGGAGGGACACGACGGTCTAGCTTAGTCACAGATTCAGCAACCTGCAATAAACCCAAGAAGAAGAATTGTTTTTTTAATCTCCTTTCATCATCAATCTTAGAAATAATTAGAAATGTAAAGAATCACGCTATACACAAATTACTCGACCTTGACTCAGAATATTAATATTCGAATTTGATTTTTTTATTTTTAAATCGAGTTCAAACCTAAATTACATAAGTAACAAATCAAACTGAATTCAGATTAATATCAGACTTGAATAATATAATTAGAAAATGACAAATCAAATTTATTAAATTAATATCAAATTTATTGAATCAAATTTGCATCTATTTAATCGAGCTCGAACAGTATTTTATCAAGTCATATGGAGCGGGGATTCAAGTCTATAATTTTTAAGTTAAATCAAACTCCAACTTGATAGACCATTGTCTTGACTCTATTCAATTTTATATTGGAAAAAATCAACCATTTGAGCTGGAAAGTTCTGTAATTTCCATTAAAACCAGCCCCAGATTTTCCCAATTGTCTAAAAAGGCTTGAACTTTGATCAAAGAAAGAAAGTTTCCTTAATGATTTTGAAATCACAATGCTTCAAGGGATTTTGAATTATCTCATTAATGTGAACTAATTAAGTATAATTAATTTCATATAACTTAATTTGATTGTATATTTTGTATAATGTGTGACCATGAATATACGTAATATATTTGTATTATACATATATTTATTCTTAATGGGATGAATATAATACATGATTTATGATATAGAAAGTCCTGCCCATGACACTTATATATAGGCGACAGTATGACCATTGGTATTGTAGCTCATTTGGCTGAAGTGAACATGGGCAGCTCACCCCTTCTTTTCCGTTTCTCCTCCTCTCCTCACCACCATTCACTTTCTTAGGCTGCAGATCACCATGGAAGGACCCAAACCGGCAGTGGACAAGCATTGCTCGACCTCCGGCGGTCTCTTCTCCCTTTGGCAGTGGCGAAATCGGTGGTGAAATTGTGGGTTTTGGCTCAACCCACAAGGGTTAGTTTTCAATCTAATTTATTGTGCTAATGGGCTTCGTGGACGAATTAATTCTAACAAATTATCCCACAACCCAACCAATCCAGAATCTCAAATCAAGCTTTATACTCTGATTTTTCTTATCAATTCAGAGAAACCGAATTCCATGAAACAGAGAAATTACCTTGCGATCAACGAACTTGAGAAGCTCAACGGGGAAATCATGGTATTTGTCGTAAACAGGCTGAACCACGCTCTTAACCGTTCCCTCAACGGTCTCGACGCCGGGCTTCAACGGTCCCGACCTCTCCTTAGTGTAAACGTAGAGGTTGGTGAGGCACAGAACCGCGTGGACGGCGGCTACTTGCACGAATTCCAAGTATTTCAACCTCTGTTCTTCCTCTTTAGCCTGTCAAATTCCGATCAACACAAAAGAAAAGAAAATCAAAAATGAAAACTCGATTACCCAATAAATCGAAAAACAAAAAAAGGGATATGTTTATACCATGTCTTGTTGGATGTTGGAGTTTGCTTCAGCCATGACAGAAGCCTCTGTCCTTGAAAATGTCGAAAATCTTCGATTGTCTGAAGAAAAGGAGACGCAGTTTTCCTTGTGGCGTTGAATCGTGGGAGAGAAATGAAAAAGAATCGTTGATTTTATAGAGGTGAACGACGGATTAACGGCCGCGATTGAGCAGCGGTGAAGAAACGTGTCTGTTTGTTATTTGTGCGCGTTAAATTTGCAGGCGTTTCGTTGACCACAACCTCGCTCCTTACGGGCTAAGTTAAGGTATCATGGTAAGTAACTGATTAAATGATGTCAATGTCTTCGTTACAAGGATAAACGGCCTGGTCTATTTTTGAATTATTCGGATTTAATTAAGTAATTATTTGAATTGATTTGTTTACTTTTGAATTAAATTCGAATTTAAATTATTTAGATAACGAATAGAGTAAAATTCAAGTATTTTAATATTTTTTTATCATAAATAAACAATAGCTTTATTCAATAATCAATACAATCTGCATTGATGAAAGGAGATGGAGGATAACCTCTCCATTCCAATGTTTCATCGACTCCACATGGTACACAGGCAACTTGATGTGCACATCAGGTGTTTTAATATTAGATTCGAGTAATTGACGTGTGTAATAACTTTTTTTTATATAAGTTTTTTTATTTTATTATTAATTTATTAATTTATCATTATAATATATAATTAAAAATGATAAATTAAATTTATCGAGTCGAATTCGAATTGTTTAAGTATTTTATCGAATCAAACTCAAATTTCAAAAATTAAGTTTGATTGAGTTTAAGCTAAATTTCAAATCTCGAATTTTTGAATAGAATTGAGTTCAAGTTTAGTATTGGATTATCTCAACTTGATTTTATGTCTAATATCCGCAATCATATATTACACTGTCATAACGTATTAAGTTTTGGAAAAATCTAATAGCTAGACACAAAACTATGAAGTTGCCACCAACTATTATTTCTAGGTGCGATTGGTCACACATTCAAACTAAGGATAAGGCTTGGTCTACGTTTAAAGAATCCTAAGGTTCGGAAGTACGATTACATGTGATGAAGGGTTAGCACCCTCATAACGTCCATCTTAAAATGATACCAAATAATCTAAGGTTATCCTAATTTTGCCTTTTACTTTAATTTCAATATAATTAAATAATGAAAAAAAAAATTTAAGCCTCCTCCATCAAGCTGGTTAGACAGCTTAAAAGTTTTTCTTAGCTCGAGAGTATTCAAGTAGGACCAATCACCTTTCTTGAAGAGGCTTCGTCATCGGATCATTTAAATACATTATGCAAACCCCATTTTGGCTCACTACCCAATTTCTATTAATTTTTATTTCTATTATTTTATCTTGTTTTATTCTATTGTTATTATTATTTTTTAATATAAATTATTATTTCATATATTTTTGTATCTTTAAATAAACATAAATTATTTGATATTGAAGATTTTCTTAAAAACCTTCCATCAAGCTGGTAAGATCTTAAAGAAACTTTCTCACCTTAGAAATTTTCAAAGAAACTACTTAAGTGCAATTCCCTTTAAATTCCATCCTTGGAATAATTCACATTTATTAAAATATTTAATATAATTTAATCTTATTTTGTTTCTAAATATATGTTAATTCTTTTTTAATTTTAATTTTAATTCTAATTTATTAATTTAATCTTTATTATTTTTTATAGTTAACTTAATTTTAATTTACTATTTTTAATCTAATTTAATTTTTATTTTTATAATTAAATTGATTTATTAAATATTAGAAATATCCTTTTAAATCTTCCATCAAGCTGGTTAGACTTAAAAAAAATCTCCTTACCTCAAGATCTCTGAAAGTATTACTCAATCGCAATCCCCTCAGAGTTCCGTCGTTGGATAATTTAAGTACATTATTATTTTATTTTATTTCTAAATTAGTTTTTACAATTCTTAATTTCTAATTTGATTATTTATTTCTTTTAATTGCAATTTTAATCAATTCTCATTTCAATTTTTTTAATAATAAATTTGAGTTTTAAATATCGAAAATATATTTTTAAATCTTCCATCAAGCTAGTAAGACTTAATAAGAACCTCTTCACCTCAAGATCTCTAAGAGTATTACTCAGTCGCAATCCCCTTGAAGTTCCATCGTCGGAATAATTTTCATTTGTTTGAATGTTTGATATTATTTCATTTGATCTTTTTTCTAAATGCATTAATTTTACTAATTCTTAATTTCTAATTTTATTATTCATTACTTTGACAAACTTAATTTTAAGTAATTATGATTTTAATTTGATTTTTACTTTTATAACGAATTTTTACTATTAAATGTTAGAAATATCCTTTTAAATCTTCCATTAAGCTGGTCAAACTTAAAAGAAATCTCATCACCTATAGATCTCTGAAAGTATTACTCAATCACAATCCCCTCAGAGTTCCATCGTCGGATTAATTTAGTTTGTTTTAATTTTTAATATCATAATTAAATTTTTTACATTTTTTTATTTTTAATAATATATTTTTAATTTATTTTAATCCTAATTCTAAAATAAACAGACGAACAAATAATAATACATCAACAAAATACATAAATATTAACATACTAAATCAAAATTATTTCATTCGCATTAATTATGTATGCTACTCATCCAAAGCAAGTTTTCAAGTCAATCATCTTTATATCATATTCTAATTCCAATTAGATTATCATTATCCTTCACAAATGTCTAATTAAATAAATCATAGAGCCAACAACCTCTTGACCTAATAATTAAGGATGAGTTGTCGCATACTGTAAGTCTTGGGTTCGAATTTAAGCACTCCCATCCATAGTTATTTAATATTCCCTTGTAACAAAAAAAAATTAAATAAATCATATAAACTAAACTATTAAGATGATTTAATATGAAAGAAACAATAGTAATTAAAAATAAAATCCTAGTGATAATCACGTGGCTTTACTCCTTTTTACACAAGTGCATGTCATTTAATGGCAAAAAACCTTACCTTTTGCAAGAAAATACAAGCAGTAGTCTAGGCTAGTGATGAAGATGACGATGGCGATAAGCAGCAGTAATCACGATAATGCAAGCTATTGGTAGCAACGATGGCAGCAAGAAACTCTAGCGTAATGACCGTTGAAGCATGGTCTGTTGAGGATGATGATGAGCAGAATGGCGATGATGGAGATAGCAAAAAAGTGGTGCAGCCGTAAAATGGCAACAAGTGCGTCAGTGGCTTTGACGCGGCGAACGGTGAAGCTTTGATGAGGCGAGTTAAGGCTCGAGGAAGCTGGTGACACAGCAGCTTGTTGAAGGCTAGTAGGGGTCTTCACGTGGTAGCTGGACTGGGAGCTATCATGCAGAACATGGGGGTTCAGTCTAAAACAACAGTAAGGCGAGGTGGAAAGAGAGGTGCTTGGCAGATGGCGGCAGCAATCCTTCACAGCGGCGACAGTGCAAAAGGCAGTAAGCAATGGAGTGAATGGCAAACCAAGGGTGGCGCCAGGCAACTTTTTAGTACCGTAGCTTTTTCTTTTTTCTTTTTGCTTTTTTCTGAATTTATAGACTCACCTCTTTGTTATTTTTGGAAGAATGCTTGAATATTGTGTATCGAATCCCATAATTTAAGTGCTAATTTTCGATTTTGCATAATCTTGGAGTTGACTTGTTTGATTGAATTTCCAGAACTTTCCCTCAAATCCTTCTTCAAAAACTTTCTGTTGATTTTCCTTCCAACTTGATTTTAGTTTTAAATACTATGATTTATCTTTTAATTTTCAAATTTGATACTGCCAGATTCACATTTTCATTGATTTCTCATTGACTTGCCAAATTGAAATTTCCTTATTTAGGATGAGTTGGAGTTTGTGTCTTCCAAAAGAATTTTTAATTTTTTAAATTTTTTATAATTTTTTCACTTTATCATTCTATACTATTAAAATCTAAACTAACAAATAAATATATAAAATAAAAGTAAAAAAAATATTAACACAACGAACAAAAATAAAAGTAAAGTAATAAAAATAAAATAAAGAATAATAAAAGAGGAAAATGAAAAGGGAAAAGAAAATCAAAATAATATCAAAATCAAAATGGGTTCATCACTTATCATTAATTTTAAGAAAACACATCGAATGGACCCAATTCCCACAATTTCGAACCAATTAGACTCGGACAAAAGTTGATGTCTAGATATACTTCTAGAAAAGAATTGTGACTATTATAAAATTTAAATTCAAAAATAAATAACCTCTACCCTATTCCCAATTATAAAAAATTTAATGATGCAAATGTCAACCAACCAAAGACCAAGGTTACCTATTGGATGGATTGACCCGTACTTGCGTGTGGATGAAACAGTAGGCAATGTTTTTAAGGTTAACATTTTGTTTAGACGTGTAAAGGGTATCAATATCTAATTCGTTAATACATTGGTTTAAATAATAAAATAATTTATATTTCATTCGTTTTTTGGTTTAAGTCTGTTGATTTGATGACAAGAGAGCCGACGACTGAAATCTCGATGAATGGCAATTGTAAATGATCAAAAGGGACGAACACTTAATTCAAACCAAGGAATGTAAATGATCAAATTGGCCTTGCATAGGTACGTAAACAAATTAAATTATTCGTGAACAATTTGAATTTAATTTGATAATTATTCGAGTTTAATTATTTATTTTCAAATTGAAATCTAGCTCTAACTACTTAAATAATAAGTCGAGTTTAAGTATCTTAATACTCGATTCAAGCGACTTGCAAATCCAATCAAAATTTTTAAATATATTTTTAATATTTTATTATTAATTTATTATTTTACCCTTATAATAGATAATTGAAAATTGATATACTGAACCTATCGAGTCTAGAACAAACTTATTGAATTAAGCTCGAATGGTTTGATTATTCGGTCAAGCTAAATTTGAGCTTAAAAAAGCAAATTCAAACTGAGTTTTGAGATTCAAAATTTTGAATCGAGTCAAATTCAAATTTAGTACTAAATTATTTTGAGTTAAAATCACTTCGAACTTCAATTTTTTAAGTCGAATTAAAATCAAATATGATACTAAATTGTTTCTATTCGATTTGATAACACTCTTAATATCTTAATCTCGCAGTTTTGCTCAGCAGTTAGTTTCTCTATAATTCGAGATTTTTATTACATTGAATCCACTGGAATTTTCATGATGGCCTAAAAGTTTCGAAATGAGTTGGTTTGTTAAACACTTAAACCGACACAGCTTTGTAGGCCTGTTGAATTTTGGGCTTAAAGAGGGGCACACAAAACTTTAACTCATTACCATTAGCTAACACATGAATATAGAAAGTTAGAACTTTGGACCACCCTCAATGGAAGTGACCCATATACTGAGTTGGGTCTCAAACTACAAAAGAGAAAATCGCATCTGTTTTATGTTAAATAATACAAAACATAAAAAAATATCATATCATAATTTATATTAACACATCAAATATAAAATCAACTTTTCTGTTTTTACCAAATTCATGTATTATTTTTGTCAAAATTTGTATCATGACATGTCATTTCTATGTAGACCTGTCAAGAGTTATTACACGCTCAAACTTGTGCCAGTTATAAGTTTGGTCAACTGCAGAGTGTAAAAGTAAGAACCCTTCACATTTTATTAGCTTCCAATCTAAATTAACTTTAACTCTGCCATGGCCAACCACCATATATAAATATCATCCGATCGTTTTATTACATCTTGCGGGATTCTCAAAAAATAAAATTTGTTTTCTCATTTTAGTCTGAATTCCCAGTTTTACGCTATATATTTAGCGACATGAAAAGAAGAGCAATGCTAAGAAAAATAAAGCATTAGGTATATTTCACCACCAACCTCTTAGCCAAACGATAAAGAGAGAATTTTGACATATTATAACATTGTTTCGAACCCAATCGGCCTCAACCTCCATTCTTCAATTATAAAAGAAAAAAGATTTATATATAATACACTAATAGTGTATAATTTTTATATACTGTCAATATATCAAAAGTTGATATCTTATCAATAAACCCTTATGAGCAAATTAAAAAAAATTATTTACATTTACTTTTAAAAGTTTGTCATATTTTTTAATTTACTAATTGATGAAGTGTCAACTTCTGATGAATTGACAGTATATAGAAATTATATATTGTCAGTACATCATATACAAACTCAAGGAAAAAAAAAAGGCATTCTTCTTCTTTTTTTCTTCAATTTCTCTTAATATTTTTCCAATGTTAGAGAACATTATTTTTTTTGGTTAAGATATAAGCTTCAAAAATATATTTATTCAAGAACTTCAATTTTTTAATTAAAATTAATGAAAATCACAATACAAAAGTAAAAGACAAAAATTGTAACTATTGAAATTTGATTTTCAAATCTATGAAAAATCATCGCTTAAACGACTATCGAGCAACATGAGCCAACTGAAATAATTCTCAAAACTTACTTTTACTTTATCTAAAAAAAAAAGCTTAATAGCCAAATAAGTCCTCAACTTTTAGTCCAAAATAGAATTTAGCACTCAACGTTTTATTGCATGAAATTCAATCCATAAACTTTTATTTCATTAGAAATAGACCAAATCTGTTAAATGAACTAACTGTCGTTAGTTTTGCATATGTGGCATGCCGCGTGGTAGCTAACTAAGCTATCCATGTCAGCTGCCACGTATGCAAAACTAACAGCAATTAATGTCATTTAACAGATTTTGACTTAATTGCATAATTGTAAAAGGTTGAGGGTTTATTTTCATTGAAATAAAAATTTATGGACTGAATTTCATGCAATAAAACGTTAAGGACTGAATTTCATTTTGAATTAAAAGTGAAGACTTATTTGATTATTAAGAAAAAAAAAAACTAACTTTTACTTTGTCGTATTATTGACACAGCTGTTTAAAAAGTGAAAGCAAATATCCATACGAGAGATTCAGGGTTTCATAAAGAAAAGAAAAAGGACTGAACAAACAGTGTAAAAGACATGAGCGAGGGACGCTTTGGACAGAAATTTTGAGTTTGGTCTAAAGGGGACCCTTGAAATAGCTTTTGATTTGATTCCTTCGGCATATGTCAGGCTGTGATGGACCCATCATTATTATTTGTTTAACAATAACCCATCCTTGCAAACATGCCATTGCCATCAAAAGATTTCACAGGTTTTAAGTAGAAGTCCAATCATAATAATGAAAACATGCATAAAAGTGTAGTTTCGTGTACGCATACCTAACTAAAAGAATAACCGCAATATATCTAATAAATTTAATCACGGTATAATATAATATAATAATATCAAAAATAAAATAATACAAGTTAAAATTTAAAAATATTGAAAAAAATAAAATATTTGTTTCGTATTTTAATTCTATCAATATAAAATGTAATATGATAATTTTTATGTTATACATATTTAGCATGATACAAATACGACACATATAACAAATTAGGCTTAATAGTTAAATAGACTCTCAACCTTTAACATAAAATGGAATTAAGCACTCAACGTTTTATTGCATGGAAATCAGTTCATAAACTTTTATTTCATTGTAAATAAACCTTCAACTTTTTAAAATTATGCAATTAAATCCAAATCTGTTAAATGACACTAACTGCCGTTTGAACATCTAACGTGAAAACTAACGTGGATAATTTAGTTGGTTGTCACGTGGAATGTCAAATGTGTAATATTAACGGAAGTTAGTGTCATTTAACAGATTTGGACTTAATTACATAATTTTAAAAGGTTGAGAGTTTATTTACAATGAATTAAAAGTTTACGGACTGATTTTCATGCAATAAAACGTTGGACATCTAAAATTATGCAATGAAACGCAATGAAATAAACCTTCAACCTTTTAAAATTATGCAATTAAGTCCAAATTTGTTAAATGACACTAACTGCCGTTTGGACATCTAACGTGAAAGCTAACGTGGATAATTTAGTTGGCTGCCACGTGGCATGTCAAGTGTGCAATATTAACGAAAGTTAGTGTCATTTAACAGATTTGGACTTAATTACATATTTTTAAAAGGTTGAGGGTTTATTTACAATGAAATAAAAGTTTACGGACTAATTTTCACGCAATAAAACGTTGAAGGCTTAATTCCATTTTATGTTAAAAGTTGAGGGTCTATTTGGCTAGTAAGTCTAACAAATTATCAAATTATACAAATTTTTAACTAAATTTGATAATTTTATATATAATATGATAATATGAGATAAAAAATATGAATGTAATACAAATTAAAATTTGATAAAAATCATATATAAATTTAATAAAAACTGAAAAAAATTATTTTACTTGTTAACACAAAATATTTTGTATATTTTACGGGACATGAATTGAACACAACAACACAAAATCAAATTTCATTGATTCTCATTTTCTTGTAAATTCAAAATCTAGTAAACTCAAAATAGGTCCTTACAGACAGAATTAATTTCATCCCTCCTTTCCAGCTTTATCTTTCCTATTTTATGACCTCTCAAGAACTTTCATGGTAAAAAACTCTTTCCACTTTTTGTAACAATGACAAATTGACAACTCACCAGTTTCCATTTTTTCTCTCTTCTGACAATTATATTTCTTCTTGCCTGAAGAGGATGATTTTAATTTTCCATCTTAAATTAACAAAATAAATAAAAGAATAAAACCTTCAAATCGAAATCTAATAATCTCAATCACAATAACTAGATACTAAAACATGTTTACATGGATACAACAAAAATTTTCATATTTGCCGTGTCAATATAAATTTTAACACAAAGTTAAACAATCACGGTATATCAAACATAACAAAAACACAAAATGTATACATAAATTTTCATGTTTATAAATTATTAATCACCAAATGACAGATAATTAAAAGTTATGTTTCTCAAACAATAAATAAATTGTAAAATTACCCATAAATATAGTACCAAAAATAAGAAAAAAGAGAATAATGATAGTAACAACAATCTTTTATAGAGACATTAAAAATAAAATAAATTATAACAATAATATTTTCGGCAAGAACAAGAAACCCATCACCACCACCCACCAATCTCTCCTTGTCTGCTCTTTTCTTTCTTCATGTATAACAATCAAACCCAGTCCCCAAGTAAATTGCAAAAAAGAAGATTAAAATTAAAGAAATTAAGAACTCCTGCACCTTGTAATACGGCTGCAGCCACGGCTGTATGGGTTAGCCTGAGCTCCAGGCTGGCAATTGTAATAGGAAGCGCCACGTCGGGAGCAAGGAACGGTGTTCCTCTGCAGAGCACCGTAGCTGATGTACCTGGTGGTTTGTAAGATACGCCGGCTGATCTCGGAGTCCAGCTCGAACTCTTCCTCGGCTAAGCATTCGGCTATGGAACCCTTGCATGGCGGCGATCTGGTGGTGGGAAGCCAACCCAGGATTGGCTGCTGGTGGTCCCCAGTTGCATCAACGGTCATTGCCACCACCGCCATGATCACGGCACAGATCACAACAAGCTTACTATTGAGCACCGCCATTGCAAATTCAAAAGCTCTCTGCGCTTTCCTCTGATTTCTGGGCTTCCTTCCTTTGGCTTTGGTTTTCTTTCTTCGCTTCTGCTGTGAGCTGCCTTGCTTTCTTCTCAGCTTCTTCTGTTTGGTGGCTTTGTTTTAAATAATTTGTGTCTCCCCCTGAGCTTTTTAAAAACAAAGGTAAAAGAGCTAGTTGGCAATAATAAGTAACATGGTTAGTATAAACGACACTGACTTGGCTGTTTATTACAGGCATGCCATTCTCTGTACTAATGCTACATTAACCACAAACCAACCACTCATTTGGGACTTTTGACAAAAGGAAGGAAGATGAAGAAATGGTTAAATTATTTCATAATTTCAAAAATTTGTCTGAGTTTTAGGATGCCGAAAAATGAGAATTAATTTATGGACACTGGCATTTTTTGTGAAGGATTTGGGCAAGATCGCAAGATTATAGGTCATATTGCTCATATCTTGTATTTAATTTATATGTATTTCAAAAAGAAAATAAGAATCTAACACAAAGAGTTGACTCAATGACATTAAGCTTTAATGAATTCTTGAGTGAAAATGATCCATAACAAGAAATCTCTTACTCGAATCCTCAACTGTTCAAATTCTCTAAAATTAATGCGAGCAAAAATTAATCTCATATTCAATGTGATATATTTTTTTTAAAAATCTAATGTTAATTGTAGATCATTATTTGACACTTTTTGATTAATTGATAGTATAGTGCAATTATACATTAAATTTGGTAATCTTAAATGCAATAACATAATATGAAAATGACAGGCAAGTGACACAAATTAAATTTAATAAAAATTACATATAAATTTGAAAAAAAAATAAAAATGCTTTGTATTTAACATATTGACAAGACTTTTAATATAAAATTTTCGTAATTTATACAACATAAAGACAAATTATTAGATCTAGTTATCAATTTATTAAATAAAAACCCTTAAAATTATTTTACTTATATGTAAATTTATATTTGTGTTTTAAAAAAATCATGCTTGAAGCTCAATCTAAACTAAATCTTGTTCACGAACTTAACAAATAACTTGATACAAATTAACTCTCATTATTGTTGTTATTTTTATCATTTATTGGTATCTTATTTTAATCTAATACAAACCCACTGGATAACAGCTCGAAGCATATCTTTTTCAAGAAATTCTTCAAACCTAGAAAGAGATAGTTAAGCTGCATGAGGGTAACACGTAATTTCATCATTCATGCAAATCACGCCCAATGTAAAAAGCATATCATCTTAGACAAGGCCAAAACAATGGCAACTTCGATATTAAGGCGAAAGCATTGAGTAAAAGCACAAAGCCCAACCCTTTTGTTGACTCGTTGTCTCTCTCTCTTTTACCCAGTTTGGTTTAGGTATAAAGAAAGGGAAGGAAGAAAACAAAGTTAAAGATTAAATAAAAAAGAAAATAGGAAAGACGGCATCTACCTCTAGGGTTTAGGACTTTAGGCTAGCTTCCCTCCATGCCCAATCTTCATCCAAGAATCTGCTAACGGAAACACGACTGCCTTTCCTAATCCTCGTAGCACCGCCGTTATCGTTTATTAACGCAGCCGTTTGTTTCTTTACCTATTAATTTTTTATTTAAAGAATACCCTCAATTTGCTCATCTTTAACAGCAATTTTGACTAATGATGTTTTGACAAATGCTGTTGAACAATGCTGAGAGAGTTGACAATTTTTTACACCTTGCACGTCTGGCACATAAATGTTATGAAACATTCAAATGGACCTACTACCTAATTAATTTTGGACATGAGAAAATATTAAAATAATACAAAAAATATAAAATAATAAAAATTATATATTTATTTTGTAAAATTAAAAAAATATATGTTATATTTTATATGTTAAAAATAAATTTTAACATTATAATTTTTATATTTTATTATACAAACATAATTTAACACAATTCGAACACGAAATATATGTACATATTATCAAATTTAAGTTCAAGTACCCAACCACCCAACCAAGGTTGAAAAAGGATAAAAATATATGAATAAAAAATCAAACGTGACATCCACTTACATATTATAAACCGATTATGTTGGGCGTTCAAATATACGGAAATCAGGCATAATTTTTTTATACCAAAAAAAAAATCATTCATGTGATAAGCATGCAAGAGGTAATTTGACAATGCAATGATACTGTATCCATTCTTTTAATACAAAACATCATAATCAGAGAATAAAAATAAAAATTATGTGCTAAAATTTACTTTAAAATATATTTATGGTTTAATAGCCAAAAACACCATCAACTTTTAGTATAAAATGAAATTAAACCCTCAATATTTTCTCGCGTGAAAATCAATTCATAAATTTTTATTTTATTATAAATAAACCTTCAACATTTTAAAATTATGCAATTAAATCCAAATTTGTTAAATGACACTGTCATTTGAATATCTAACGTGAAAACTGACATAAATAACCTAATTGACTATCACATGACATACCATGTATGCAATAATAACGAAAGTTAATATCATTTAACAGATTTGAACTTAATCACATAATTTTAAAACGTTGAAAGTTTATTTATAATAAAATAAAAATTTATAAACTGATTTTCAAACGATAAAATATTAAAAGCTTAATTCTATTTTATGTTAAAAGTTGATAGTATATTTGACTATTAAACCTAGATTTATTAAAAATCATTTCTTAAAGACTAAAAACTATATAATTCAACTTGACTAGCATACGTTTCAAACTAATATTTTCCCACCAGAATAAATTTTAGATAATAGCATAAAGGAACTGTACAAACTGGTTTTATCCTACAATACCATAAAAGTAAATTTTAAACTTATGAAACAATAATAAAATTGACAAATAAAATAAAAATAATTTAAAACCATTTTATGCATTCTATTCTGTGAAAACAAAAAAACCTCTTTCGTTTGCATTCAGAGAAAAACAAAACGTTAAAAAAAATTGAAACGTCGTTAGAGCCGACGTAATCAGCACATAGCCGTTAAAAACGTGGGGCCCAACACAGATCACCAGGACGGTGTTTGCGCGTCCCAAAACCAAATTCTCGTCAAGCCAGCTGGCTCTTATCAGTCTTCTCTATATAAAAAAAAAAATCCATTATTCTTTTTCTTTTTCAAATTTCAAGTTGTAGTTAAGGCTATATATTTCCTAGTTTTTTAATTTAAAACTACTCCATTATTTTCCCTCTTTTTCTCGCCAAGCATAGCAACAACACAACCAATTGACAGAAATACCATCAACTTTTTTTTTTGGTGAGAAAAATACCATCAACTTTCCGACTTACCAAACAGCATCATATATAAACAATTTTGGTTGTCCTAACCTTCGGACCTTGTAGACTTTCCTCTAACATACTTCTGTTCTAAAATCTCCAAACACCTGCCAAGAAATCAGTAATATATTTAGATCAATGATAGGCTCCATGACATCCTAGCATATAAGCATTGTTCAGGGATCATGCCATGCTAGCATGATAAGTGAACACCCAGAAATCCTTTATTGGCTGGGTTCAGCCATTAAACAACAATGGACCCATCTGTAGATTTCCAAGATTCTAGAATCAAAATCAGAAAAGCCAAAATCCTCAATTCAATGGTTAAATTATTCGAATCTTGGATAAGTAAAAATGGATTATATATGTTTGAAATTAAATTTAGACTTAAATGATTTATGTAATTACTCTTAAAAAGTGATATTCGATAGATCTAAAATTCAAATCATAACACCTGCAACCCCTTTTCTTATTTCCAGACTTCGACTTCTTTGGTATGTATGTATGTATGTATGTATATATGTATACATTAAATTATATACACACTTGAAGCCCAGACAAGAATTTAGCAGCTAAAACTGGGGCAATATCAGAACATCAAATCTAGTAAAGGGCATTTACAAAACTTAACAACCATTATAACTTCCTAACTTCATGCCTTTACCCAATGATACTATTTTTCAATAGTAGGTACCATCAGCTTTTCCAGAAAAGGTAGTTTGTTGGATGGGATAAAGGCATCCAAGTAAAAAGGTAACAATCAAGCACATGATAGCTCTTTTGAATATCTCCCTTCCCCTTGAATCCGAGGTTAGGCGTGCAATTCCACAGGACACTACGTAAGATTGAACGATTTTTCCCTCAAATGTACTTACAATGAATCCTCAACGGTCTAATTTTATTCCCAGCAGAATATAAGATAGGAATCGGTTTAATGCAATAAGCAAAATCTACAATTGTCCTTGGCTCAGAAACTCTATTGACGACTTGAACTCACTACGGCAGAACATCTATCAAAAGTAAAGAACTGAGATTTGCTTCACATTTACAACAAGCAACTATTAGCTATAATTATTGCAATATTGTAGTAATAGATAACAACCCTTGTCCATTCTAGAATCGCTCACCAATCCTGCCAATCCTATATCTGGTTATCTAACTTCAGGAGTTGGAATCAGTTAACCTCATTAATCCTTTAATACATATTAGGTGACATCCAAAAATCTCCACTTTGTGAAGAAGTTAGAACTCTTATTAGAGTAGAGCACATTTATTGAAACTAAAGGTCCATTTGGTTCATGTATTTCATTTTCCCGAAAATACTTTTCACATTTTCCAGTATTTGGTACATGTAAAACATTTTCGGTCAATGGAAAATCTTTAAGGATTTTGAGAAATTATCTTCCCATTTTCAAAAGAGGAATACAATTTCCAAACCTATGCCACTCTTAAGAAAAAAACTCCCACTAAAACTCAACCTAATTTATATTGGATTAAAACAACAAACAACAGAAAAAAAATTTCAGCATATCATCCAGACAATAAAAAATATTAGTTTTTCCAGAAAATCAAATTTTCAGAAATCATTTTCTGAAAGTCATTTTACGCGAACCAAATGAAGCCTAACATGATAACGTTATGTTAGGTTCAATGTCACATTGTTTGGTAGATGGAACTAAAAGAAAGAACACATTAATTGAATTTAGATAACATGATTTGATGTTTAGTTTTCCTTCCTAGAGAAAACTGTGAGAATTTTCCTATTAACTAACAATCTGAAGGTGGGTCTAGTCGATAGAATTGAATTATGCACTAAGATTCCATTTGTTTTGAAAAAAATTGACTTTGAAAAAATAATTTCTTTATTTTTTTGTATTTGTTTGGCATAAAATTAACTGGTTAATAACCAACTAACTTACTAATCAATAGAAAATGATATCATTTTTTTTAATTGTCCTCTTTTGAAAAAGGGAAAACAATTTCTAAAAAAGAACTATCTAAGTGAAGGGTTACTAATACTTACCATGCCCATGAGTATAGGTTCTCAAACCGAATCTTAGACATGATTTTCTATATTATTAAATATTTTTTGCATCTCAATAATAAATACTATCATATTATTATTTAATAAAAAATAATAAAAAAATAAGAATTTTAATAATAAGTAATTTTATAATCATTTTTAATATTTTAATAGTTATTTCAATATTATTTGAAAAAAAAAACAAAAATCAAAATTTTCAAAAACAACTAAATAACAGAAAAGATTTTTTATTAGCTCATACGAACAACAAAAGTTCTTTACTTTTTCAGAAAATGTAAACATTTTTCTGAAAATATTTTCTGAAAGTTGCTTTATGCAAAACAAAAAGAGCCTCAGTATGAAGAAAAAGTTCATAAGCTACGGCACACGAATGGTAATATTAATGAATGTTCTAAGCACTGTAAAATAGACATTAGTACTCAGTGTCTGTTCTATAAAAGTACAGTTTCACTACTCAATTAAGTATTGAAAAATTAGTCAGTGAATACTAGAAATGGTATTTTAATCTTAAATAGATAAACCAACCTGGCAGCAAATATGATGCATATTTTTTCACAAAAAAATTTTATTGTCCTGCTCGTTTTCTTTTGACACACTTATTGCTACCTTTAAGTCTAACAAACCAAAGGAATCTATGTCAGGAATGTAAGTAGTTTACAATCTTGTTGCAGCACAATCTTTGACTTTCAAACATGCTTTATACAAGTATGAAGCAAGTAACTCATTTCACTCCCGCAAACATATATCACAGTCAAAAATTAAAATGATCTACTTATGATAAATTGATTTCGAAGCATATCAGATCCTTCTATGCAAACAGCAGAACAATTATAGCAATAGAAAAGCCACTGAAATTACTTGAAGGATAAAAAGCCAAACGAGAACAAAGGATATGACTAAAAGAAGGCATGCACTTACATTGAAGAAAGCAAACAAGCAGCAGCCTAGCATTAAGATGAAGAGATCAGCCATTAACCGATATTACTGTTCTTCATAATATGGTGGCGTTGACTGAACACATTGTTCATTCTCCTCTGCATCATCATCATCATCATCCTCTTCTGCATCTACCCAGTTACTTGGATGACGTTGTGATAACCCATTCCCATTAATCTGGTTCCTTTCTGAGCACAACAAATGGGAGGGAAGAAAAATCGATTACTGCAGAAGTGATAATAGCATTATAAGCAGTACAACTAACTAGTCATGCGATTAACCTTGCGCCCCTGCAACATGGTCCTTTTATACTTGGTTGTGGCTGCTATAGGCAGTAAAGAAAACTCAATAAAACCAATAAAACTCAAATGCTATTTTAAAAAATTCTGCAGCACAGTTTATAAGAACTGGGAAAGCCACCAAAGTTCAGCATTAAAGACTTCCTCCAGAACTAAAACAAAAATGCTTGTGATGTGTTTACGATTATTACAATTTACTTAAGTCTGAATAATGACTGCTGAAAATTGGGATTTTATACCTCCATCACTAAAGCTTTTGTTAAATGCAGGAATCTTGAAGGCAAACTTGTAAACAAATGATAAGACCAATGCACACGTGAAGTGCACACACATAGAGGAAGAAGAAAAGAGAAGCATTATATAAATGATAAAAGGCTGGAAACTTAGTGATTAAACTTTAATAAGCGCATAGACAATATAATAGCAAAATTCAGGATACAAACTACGAGCAGCAGGAACTCTTTCTCTAATGGGTGTATCTTTTGTGATCTGCATCATGCTAATCCTTTAATTATCCCTCTGTTCACTACCATTCAAGTTCCGCTGTCCCTGAACCTGACTTTCTTCAACCGCACTATTGCTTCTTGCTGCACTTCCTGAGAAAAATTATAACACATCAGGTTTTGGATGAACACAGCATCAAAATCATGATAGTGATAGTCACCTGAGAGGTCAGACCATATTCTGGTGTGGTCAGATGGATGGTCAGATACATTTGCCCTAAACCTCTCTTCATGTGCTTGAGAACCTGCCCCATGCATTGCCTGGTCATGTACTGTTGCAGCTATGTGTACGGGTTCAGAGGGATTGCCTTCATGAAGCTGTGATATAAGCATGCTTGCAAGTAAAAGTGTAGCATCAAAGTTTGAGCCAGATCCATCATCTAGGCCAAATTTTGGTGCCAATAATATTGGCCTGTTCCCAAATAAACATCTTTCCAAGATCAAACCACATTTTGGCATAATGTGATAATAGAATTTAGCAAGTTGGCAAGACGAACAAAAGCAGTAGTTTATTAGCATATTCATGGTCTGCATTTTGTCTGACCCTAAAAACTAATAAACTGGTCACATGTTCATACTGTTCTTGGGTTAGATAAAGTTTAACTTCTAAAATCCAAACAAGAGTTACATTTCCCATTCAGATTGCTGTCCTATAGAAAACAATTTATATAAGAAGCAGATTTAATGCAACAAAAAACAGATGACACAAACTTGCTATAAGATCTGACTATCTGAATCACAAATGTTTGGATCTGACACAAATTTGATAACATGAAATATTTTACATTTCAAAACAAGTTGTTCTATGAGTTGCTTTCAAAACAGACTATTGATGTTCCTCAAAATTAATAGAAAAATATCTTCCTTGCCCGCGTTGTCAAAAAACAAGTTCATGTCAACCTCACAGCCTTCACAAAAAGTAAGGAATGCCTGCATTTAAGTATTTAGGTAACATAATGTTAAAGCACTCACAAACAAGTCATGATTACTTACATTTTAATGTAAAAATAAAGATTAGCATGTCTATGTTGGATTTATAAAGCAAAGGTAATCAAGTCGCTACGTAGTCTACGTTCTGCTGTAGAGTGGATATCTTTAATTCCTTTACGCTAAAAGTAACATCTATAGGATCTCCAGCATGAGTATACCGCACAAACTCTTCCATAGGATCCATCCAGAGTTGAGTATGCAATGAGGAATCATTGTCTGCAATGAAAAAAGAAAGAATAATTTCCTTTTTCAGGTGAAATAGCAAAAATCAATATCGTTGTGTACCTTTTGTTGGGTCTATACAACTTCTAAGCTCAACAGCTTTACCACCTATTTCACTCGCACAATCAGAAGATGAGGGCATTGGCTCTGTTGCAATGATGGTAATTTCCTGTAGTGATGATTGAAAGTTGGCAAGCAATCTCTTTAGATCACGTGGCCTCACTACCAAGTTACTTGGAAATCTTCTCTTATCAAGAGACAAGTGTTTTATGTCGGGTTCAACATTGCAGGTAATCCAATATGCTTTTTTCATACCTGCCAAGCATACATTATGAAACTATTTAAAACCATAACAAATCCATTTTGTCCAGTATCAGAAAACTGTGCGAGAAGGATTCTTTGCATGAGGCAGTTTCCTAATAATCATAAATGCTAAGTGAAGCAAAACACTAGATTTTCAAATCGTTCAAAAACAAGTCAAACTTCTAATATATATTTTGGCTTTTGTGGTTGGATAGAAAGCATAAAATTAAAATTGTATAAGCAAAGGTGCATGTAGAGCAAAATAAATTGATAACATTCCAATGCTAACACTAATAGCATTACACCATTATACTTGCCATCTCAAATTTACAGCAAATTGAATAGATTATTAACATGCATGAGAAACCCTTCTTCCCCTTCCTATATTTTAAGTTGGATGAAAAATGTAGCCGAATATCATATGAGCACTTTACCATTATAACATTCCAACGCCCACTGTACTTTTGATGCATCTGGATCAGCCAATTTCGCAGTCAAGTGATCGATACTTGCAATTGGTGTCCTAAGAACAGAACAAACAGCCTAAACCCACCAAGTCACTTGAAATGCTTCATTGTCACTATCTGTCCAACAATCCTTTTAGAAACAACAAAAAATAAGACCATTCCTTCAAAAGCACGCTGCACTGTACTTGAGTTCCAGAAATTCTATAGACATCAAAGAAGTTCGGCTTAAAGGTAACAGACTGGTATGCCGACCTTGACCAATTGAGTGTATGAAGTGCGAGCTGCCGAGTTAATCCATTACAACTTGGGTAAAAAAAAATGGATAAAATCCAGAAAATGAAGTTCCTAGTATAATATTCCGTTTGGTTGCCGAGAAAATCTTACAAATAAAAATAGATGAAATGTTTTTAATCTTTCCTTTTTCTTGACTTAGCCGTATAGTAGCCGAAATCAACGTATCATTTGAAACAAGTTCTTCTTATTTTCCTTCACCTTTAGAAAAACTGCCGCATAAACAGCGAACCGAACAAAAACTAAATCGAAGCGTGACAGCTTGATTGCCTTTCATTTTCCTTCACTTCCTCAATCATCAAACAGTAGAATAAATTATCATTCATGCCTCTTCAAAACCCTAATCGCGTCAGCGTCCCCACTAAAAAAAATTTTGGAACATTATTTCAATGCTTAACTAGCTAAATAATCACAAAATTCAAACTACTAGTGATTAAAACAATTGATTTGGAATTAGGGAGGTGAAGAAGATAGCGAAGCGTACCTGAGAAGGAGACGCTTGGATGACGAGCTCGTTGCCTACACGTGCGAGGCACGTGATCGAACGACCAAAGGTCTTCAGAGCGTTTCCGCTTAGGCTCACCTCCATCATTTTCTCTGTATGGAAATTTGAAAAATGCTACGCAAATCTTAATTCTTAATCTAAAAAAAAAGGAGAGAGCGAATTCTGATTTGCGTTTGGCGGGAAAAGGAATAACAGAAGGAAGAAGTATCGTGTGTTGTGATACCGTTGAATCTCGGCCGTCCATGTCGGTTCCTTTCGCGCCCTCGTGCTGTTACGGTCTTGATTTGATTGTAGCGGCTGAGCAGCCTGCAAAGACAGCAAGCCCAACATGGTTTTTTAAGTTGGGTTTTACATTAATCTCAAAATGAGCCTAATTATGAATTATATTTTAAAAAAATATTCAAAATAAAAATTCAGCATGTCATCACACGAATTCAAAGTAAGTTTAACATGTTTAGTACATAATTTTGAAGAGATTATAATTAATTTAATTTTAAGTTCAAGACTCTGTGATTCTAATTTCAATTAAAAAAAAATAAAACACACACACAAAGATTCCCTTAAAATAGGTCCTAGTCTAGTTAGGACAGATTTAATTAATCTTTTAAAACTTAGTACAATGATTAAAGAGAAAGAAGATTTAAACATTAGACTTAATATTTTTTTTAAATAACAATAATCGTTAGATTAAGTATTGATTAATTACGAAATAGGTATTTTAGCATCCTATTTAATTGGCCCATAACGAGCATATTTAAGCTTTAGGCATGAAAATCTTTATATTAGCTTTTGCATTTGAAACAAGTATGCAAATCGTTGCTCCATTTGTTATGTTTTGTCGTTTTATTTCTTAATTTTTTTTTTATAAAACGAAGTCATAATTTGAGGATAATGACTAAAAAAAAATGAGATGCATGTGTTAAGATTTGAACTCTACAACTTTATTTGTTAAAAAATGATGAAAAGAACTAATTCAATTATTAAGTTTTATAACATTTTATTTATTTTATAGCTTAATTATTTAATTAACAAATTTTTCAATTCACATATATATATATATAAACACACACCAAGCAAATTCTAAATGCATCGGAAAACCATCTTTTAAAGAACCACTATAAATTGAAATTTGAACTATTGATCTATTAACCCTTCGCGAATGACTTAAACATTAAGCAAATAAGATGAGAAATGTATTTATTTTATAAATTTTATCTAAAAAAAGTTGGTTTTATATGTGAAACTTCATATTATGGAACAAATATTATTAATTTTTTTCAAAAGTATTAAAACAACAAAATCCCATTCAGACTAAATATTCAAATTTTAGTCTCAAATTCAACATAAAATTTTCAAATGTTCTATATTAAATTTATATTTATATTGAATAAAAATTTATTTAAATATTTTTATTTAATTTTTTTCCTTTTTTAAGTTGCTAATATAGTTCAATTTAAACTTAATTAAAAAAATTGATTTCGGATTCCTGGTCCTGCATATTGTTTGGGCTCCAACCAGGGGCCCAACGACTGAGCCACGTTTCCAGAATCAAAACGGGCTTAGAACCCTACTTAAACCTTAAAATGGCAACTTTATCCTCATATAATACGCTAAGAACAGGGACTTTTTCGACCTTATAAGTCGTAAGAATTAGGTTTTTTCCGCTATTTAAAACTCCACAAACCCCAAACCGCAGAGCATTTTTCCAGCCGCAGCCTTTCTTTCTCTTCCAGGTACGCTTCTCTCATTATCTCCGGAATTCGTATCATTGTTTCGTAATTTTATAGTTATCTCGGTATCATGTTGTTTTTGGATGTTAAAATTAGCTTGAGCTTTTGATTATTGTTCTTGCGAACTGTTTATATAAGTTGGTTTGTTAATGTTTTCCTACAGAGTGAAAGTTAAATCAGAATTTGAGTTTGGGTTTTCTCCAAGATTTTTGTTTGATTTTGTTTAGTGTTTGAATTAGTAATTTATTTACAGTGGATTGAAGTTGAAAGCTAGCTAGCTATACTATTCTTTTGGTTTTATACTTGTTTTTCTGATGAATATAAGTTGCTGTTGAATTAGGTGGTTTGAGCTTTGTGCTTCTTGTAAAGTTAAGCAGTCCGCAAAGATGCAGAACGAAGAGGGGCAAAACATGGATCTTTACATCCCCAGGAAATGGTATTTAATTTGCTTTTCTCATGTTTCTTTCTTACCATTTTTGTTTATGTTGGAAGCTTATTTGTAGCTTGTCGTCGTTGTTGTTGCAGTTCTGCCACTAACAGGCTCATCACCTCGAAGGACCATGCATCTGTTCAGATTAACATTGGACACGTGGATGAGCTTGGCAGATACACCGGCACATTCTCAACTTTTGCTCTTTGTGGCTTTGTCCGTGCCCAGGTTTGCGTTGGTTCTGTACTGGCCTGCTGCTTGTTTTGAGCTGTTAGGAGTCTATGCTTGTTGCTGTTAATTATTATTGCTGTAAAGTTTGCATTCATGTTATATCTACAATTTACATCCTGTGTAAAAGTCATAATCCTGCAACTTGCTTTGTTAGTGATGTGCTTATGGTGGTTGTATTGTCATGTTAAGTCTCTAAATATTTGAGGCATGTTTGAAGTGTCAGTTGTGATCCATTTACATTGCAAGTTCCTTTTGGAGAAAACTTTGATTTTAAGAATATTTCCAATTAAAAAATTATGGCTAAATCTGGATATGGTAGTGACAAAACTCATGTTTAAAGAACTGGAAGAGACTATATATCACTGGGATTTGTCCGGCTGCCCATAGATTGGCATAGGCATATTTAGGAAGTCGTTCCTTTTGGATGTTTTCAACTGATTGGTGATAGAGAAGTTAAACTTTAGATTAACATGTTGTAGTTGGTTCTCTCAGTTCTTTATCGAGACAGTGAGTTGTGTCTAATTTGGCTATTGATTAATTTTTCGAACTTTGCAGGGTGATGCAGACAGTGCACTGGACAGACTTTGGCAGAAGAAGAAGGCTGAAATCCGACAGCAGTAATAGGAAGCCTTTTGTTACTAGTCCGTCTCTGAACTTTGGAGGGAAAATGTGTTGGTAGTGACTATTAAGTTCTAGTTGGTTTTATTGGATTATGTTGAAGTTGTTATTGTTGAATGGATTTAGTACTCTGTTGGCTTGCATTGAACCTAATATATGCCTTCAATTTTGTTCATTTTTTGTTCTCTTTGGTTATAGAGGATTAAATTTTGTTCAGTTTCCGCTGAGCCAAAGAAAGATTTGTTATACTTCTCATGCTTGACCCACATTATGATTGCATATGATTATATCTTATTTCTTGATCTTGATTGGAATTTATGAATTGTTCTGAAGCTGAGCTGAAGACCTTTTAATTGTAGAGCTAATGGTGGCTGATTCAATGATTAATCAAATAATAGTTGAATAGAGAAGGTTTTGCCATTTGAGACACTACCAATCTCAATAATTAACAAAATTCCTGCTTAAACAATGGAAACTCAAGAATCTCTTCTCCATTGTCTCAACAATCAAGCATGCAGTTCAAAATATATTGTTTAACACTATACCAACAACTTTAGAAATGTTGGATAGGCTCCAAAGTCCAAACTAAATATAACTTTAAGCAGCAGGGGAAAAATCAGATAAAGGAAGGGAATGTTGATGTTAGATTTGAATAATCAGATAAGAGGAAGGGAATGTCTGACTGTCAATGTTAGATTTGAATTTCAAACTTACTAAAAGAAAAGTCGGATAGAAGAAGAGAATGTTGATGTTAAAAGACAAAGTTAGATAAAGAAAAAGAATGCCGATGCTAAAATACAAATTTTAAACCCATTAAAGGAAAAGTCGGATAGATCGGATTTTAAACCATTAAGAAAAAATCAGATTGAGGAGGGGAATGCTGATGTTAGAATTGGAATTCTAAAGCTAATAAAAACAAGAGGTTTCCTCAATCAAAATCTCTGATTCTTGTCCCTTCTTCTTTATTGAAATACATTAAGGTGTTCAATATTTTACACTTATTCCTTATTGATAGATCATATCATAAACTGAAGTTGATATATAACAGAACAACCAAGGCATGGGCACAGCTTTAATGGAGCAAAAGCAGGCTCAATGTTGATCATCCAATTCACTTTATTTTGAAATGGTCATGTGGCCCAAAACATTTTAGCAAGCAATTGTTATTTTAGTGAGACATCTCTATTTTTATTGTTTGGCTTTTAGTGAATCAAGCTTCCTTTTAGGTATTAGAGTCTTCCCCCCAACCAAAAAGTTTGGTAGCTCTAAAGCCAATGGTAAATTTCTTGATACTCAGCTAGGGCAAAGGTGCTGCCATCATTGTGTTGGTACATGATTGTCATCGTTAGAATCATAATTATGGCATCACCATTCTTAATTATTGTTAAAGATTTGTTTTGTTAAATCTCATCTTTATCACCAACTTCAGCCACCATCGAAGAGAACAATGCTCTTTATTCTCTTTCTAGTTGATTCTAAACATATCTGGTTTAAAGCTAGGGTAGTTCTTGTAGCAAGAACTTACTTAGTGATTAACTTTAAAAGATAGAGTCCAACAATCTCTTAACTGAAAAATTAAGAAAGAGCTGTGATATGTTCTAAATTTTAAATTTGAGTCTAATCAACTTCAATCCTTTTTGAGCCTTCGTTTGTTGAGAAAAGTATCATGTATCAATCAACTGAATCAAATATTCGGATATAGATATTGGAACTGTTAATTACTAGAAATTCTGTTCATTGGGTCCTTGCAAGGCTTAATGGATGTTTTTTTTTTCATTTTTCCTTTTTTTGTCAGAATTGAGAGGCTTGGGAAGGAAGGCAGATTGGACTGAAGGAATCAGGTTCCTTGCTAATGGAAATTGCTCCTAATTTGATAACCAGGAATATGCTGTAAATGAAATGGAAGTCATGCTTGATTGACTGAACACTGACTTGAGATATGTACTTTTGCTCTTGGATTAAGATTCTCTTATGAATCATTTTCATCCATAATAATGGTCCAAACAAATCTTACATTGCTTCACATCTCTCTGATTTTTGGCTCCACCCTTCTCTCAAACCCAGATTTTCATCACCAAGAGCCCCTCACTTTCAGGTGCTAAGCCAAGGAAAAACTGAGAAATGCCATAGGAAAGAAAATTTTTCAACAATAAATTTGACAATTTTAAACATGATACAATAACGCAATAAAAAAAAAACAGAAGTGATACGTGCTAAAGTTTAATCTAAATTATATATGAATTTTGAAAAAAATAAAAAAAATTGTATTTGATATATTACAGACACTATTTGTCAAGTCAACTCTACCGAAAGAAGGGGTCCATGAGAGATCATCTTCCACAGATTTGCTTATACAATATCTTTGTACGTATTAGTTTGGCTGAGGTTAATGAGCTCTTGTAATCTAGTTATAGTTACCTTTTAAAATAATAGATATGTTCTGTTGTGGACTGTTCAATGAAAGAATAGAAATGCCAAACAATGAGATTCTCTTTGCCCATCAAGCTTGGAATGCCAACATGAGCTTCCAGTGGAGAAGAGAATAAAAACTACCCAAAGGGAGCTTTCCAGATATTGGAAAAGGATTGGTTAAAGGGTGGCATCGGTAGTTTTCGGTTTTTTATTTCTTCTGTTTTTACTCACAAAAGGGTTCAAATGATAGAAAGAATCGAACTTTTGAACTAATCTCTTTAACGACGAGTAATAACCATTAGATTAAGTTTTGATCCGAATCAATCTTTTCAGGATTTGGAAAGGAAAGAATAAAACCTGAGGAAAGATGAAGCATGCTTTTTTTTTGGGACCCAGCCAATGTCAGTTTCCTACATAAGCTAACCAAAATAACCTTTATGAATTTCTTAGCTTAGCTGAAATTTAAGCATTTGATTGGAGATATATGGTTATCTCATTGAAGTGGAGGTTGGGGTGGAATCACTTGCTCTTTTGAAAGATAAAATCTCCAATACTGTTGTTATGAAGATAATGACATTATGATAGAATTGAACTGTTCAATACCAGTTTGGTTGAACTTAAAGCTTAGTTCAAATTATTCTCTTAATATTTCTTAAGAGATGAGAATATTAGTCTGAAATCAATCCTATTTCTTGTAATTCTTTCCCTATTTCCGGATTCCGGCTTAAAAAAAATACCAGTATAGATGAAGTCAAAAGATATTAACAAAAGGGGCCTCCTGTATCTGACTTACAGATGAGCATGCATGATTTGTTTGATGGACCATTTCAAAAAGCAGGATAGAGTTATAGGTCACCTGCAACTAGGCTTGAAAATTTTAATCCTAAATACGAAAAGATGGCATGATAAAAAAAAATATGAATAATCATAATTTGTTGAGGTTTGCCTTGAATTTCACATCGAAAGTATAGAAAAAATTATAAGAGTTCTTCCCTTATAAATTATGTGTCAGACTTGGTATGTAAAGTGTCCCAAAGAGTTGTAGGCACCGATAGAATAGCTAGGGTTTGAACTATTAAAGGGTGTAGTTGGGCTTTGGGATCTTTGTTAGGAGTTTGCAAATTTTCTCTCTAAAAATGGCATGGTTGGGCTTTGTTAGGAGTTTGCAATTTTTCTCTCTAAAAATTGCACGATTATAGTTGTTTGGTTAGATTAGTTGGGTGGTTGTATGCCAAATTAGTTGGGCCAAATCACATTAAAATTATTGTGTTTGTTTTTGTTTTTCTCTGTTTTTGTGGGTATTTGGTTTGAGGGATATTTTTCCCAACAAGTGTTGGATTATTATTTTATCCACTGTAAGTAGAGTTTTTTAATTCCACAAGCGGGATTAGGATGATGACATTTGTCCTTTAAAAATATTAAGAAAATAAAAAATAAATAAAATTGGACACATGTCATCATCCTAACCCTGCTTGTGGAATTCAAAAACTCCAACAGTGTATAGGATAATTTTCCATAATCATATGAAGACAATACCGGTTAAAATTTAATAAAATTATATATATATTTATCAAAAATTAAAAAAATTATATTTGACGTGTGAATATAAATTTTAAAACAAAATTTTAATATTTATACCGGATAAACACAAACAAACTAGGCATCATTTCTGATGAGAGAGTGAATAAAAAAAAGAGGGCAATAAAGGTGAAGATGAAGGGTAATCAAGGTCAGTTTAAGTTATCACACATTTCAAAGGAGGTTTTAATGGAAGAAAGAAGGGATAGCTTTCCTTCTAAAGGAAAACTTGCCAGCAAGGTTCAATGCCCTAGCTACTACTCCTTCACACAAATCCATAATCAGTGAGTGAGGCTACTGCCTTGGACTAGAAATCATCACTCACTGCAGCAGCAAAGCAGGGAAGCAACACTACACTGCAGTTTCCATCAAGCACAAGGCAATGGTACATTGAGTTTTGCATTAAAAAAAGAAAGGAAGAAATGGGTTTTCAAAAGTTGCACAAAAAACCAGAAACCTTGTGCGCTTTGTATTTTAATGTTTCCGCAGTTCATTAATCATGCAAATTCACTATCAAATATCACCTTTACACATTAGAAAGAATGTGTTTAAGAGATTTGAAGGGTCCTACACGAACCCAAGTCACAACCAAAGAGCAAAATGCCAAGAACATTAAAGCCTTTTGAGCAGACAATCACCCAATATGACACCTCTCTATCAATCTGTCGTGGCAAATTTTCCCAGGAAAATACGAGCCTCTATTTTCTTGGCCCAAAGTATAAATCAAACCCTTTGAATTTGGATAATTCATTTTCATGTGTATATAATTTGTGTTAATATCATCTTTATATTGTTTTCGTATCGTTTTTATATTATATCATCATATCATATTTAAAATTACCAACTTTAATAAGAAACATTTATTTAATCATAAAAGCCAAAATGCCAATCAAAACCTACTTTTACACATTAATGAAAAAAGAGGAAAGAGATGGGCAAGGGGCCTACAACCAACTAAGCATTACAAGGCTAAATATAAACTTTTAAGACCAAAACTTAAAAGGAGCAAAAAGTTTCTAATTAAAGCTAAGCACAAACACCACTAAAGAAAAAGACCTACAGACCAATTTTCCCTCACTCTTATTCTTTTTCCCTAACTTAAACTACAAGGTTTCCTTCTCTATTTACATACATTGCAAAATTCTCCCCTCAATACACTTATACAAGTAGTATAATGCTCAAGTATACATCACATAATTGAACATGCATTCGGGTTTTCGTCGCTAAACATCTCGAAGGAATCGGACGGTCGTGATGCATAGGTGTCCGCAACTAATGGTGGATGTTCACTTACGTGGCCCGGGTGCATATACGTATGCGAATACGGTGGTGGTGAGGTATAATACGATGCACTATAGCTGCTACTAGGAAATGAAGTATTGTAGCTAGTAACGTACACTGGTGGTGGTGCATGGTAATAGGCTGGATACTCATACATGTGGTGCTGACGCGGAGGGCTATGAGTGGCTGGAGATGGCAGGGGAATAGGACCGTAAGGTCCGTAAGCAGTAAAATGTGATCCAATGCATGCAGGTCCAGCATCATCTGGATGTTCCTCCCCATCAAAATTTGCATCGGCATTCCCTTTCTGCCCTTTCTTTTTATTCTTTTTACTTCCACTGCCACCTCCTGCATTACCCTCACTTTCACCGCCACCTTTCTTCTCAGCCACCGGTGACTGATTACCGGCCGTCAAGGTCTCAGTTTGCTGGACCTCAGGCTTCGGCTCCTTGACTTGTCCACCTGGTGCATCACCTTCACCGGCTTTGCCAACATTACAACCCTCAGCATTCTTGCTACTGCCGCCATTGTCACAGCTTTTAGCAGTGTCTTGTTGAACCGAGACTTCATTTTTCATTGCTTCTTTCTCTTTATCATCGCCATTGTTATTACCATTAGCTCCTTCACTGTTTGCTTGGCTACCCTGTTTGTCTTTGTTCTTTGATTTTCCTTGCTTTTTCTCTTTCTGCTCAGCTTTTTCAGGCCATAACTCTGCATGCCTCCCTCTCTTTGCTAGTTTCTTGATCAAAGTTTCAACATCTACGTGTAATTTGGCTTTTACCGTAGCTTTCTGCTGTTTCAAATCAGCAGAAGCTTCGTAAACGCCTGCAAATTGTTCAAAGAAAACATATGAAAATGGAAAGATGAACAAGTGAGAAAACGATAGAAAAGAAATTTTACCATACAAGAATATGCTGAGAAAAAAGAGAAAACTTTGATGAAGGAATGAGATTAACTGAAAATGAAAACAAAACCCTGATGAGAAAATCTGGCAAACAACAAGATTTTGATTAGCTAACAATGTTTACATAAAACATTATGAAACAGTGGTACTGGTCACTGGAAAGCTGGGTGAGAAAAAGTTCAGGAAAAAATAAAATCAAGCAAACTGAATCTTAAAATTCCAATTAAATTTTATCCTGTTGAAAGAAAACAAGACATGTTAATGGATTTGAGATGGTTTAGGAAGTACCATCAATCTTTCTTAGAGTCTTTTCGACTTTCCTCCTGCATCCTTCACAATGAATGGAGACTTTCAACGCCCAAGCCTGAGGAAAACAGGAGAATAAGAGTGAAAAACAAGTTATGAAAATCCTGTTAATGGAAGATTTTTTATTCATGAAAAAAAATGCTTTACCTTGTACTTGAGAGGAGGTTCTTGGTTTTCTTCTGCGTCTTTAGATTCTGGTTTGGCTTCTGGCTTAGATTCCTGCTTAGTTTCTGGTTTTCCTTCTACCGCAGCCATTAGAACAAAACCAAAGGGAAAGCTAGAGAAACTATAATTTACCAGAGAATTGAAATAAAGAAAGAGAAAGAGAGGGAGAGAAACTGTGAGGAAATGCTTAATAAAGTGAAGGTTTAAAGAGAGAGGAAAAAATCAAGTAGGGCCTAGGAGTTGGTGCGAAATGAAATTGGAGACATTAAATTTTTTTCTTGGAAGTTTTCCTTTCCTCTATAATGGACACCTATCAAGCTAACACTTTGATGCTTTTTGTTAAATGCTTCTTTTCCTAGCAAGGACTACAAGAATTTCTGGCTGCTTTTCTTTCTTGTTTCCTTTTTCTCTTCCCTGGATATGTATTTCCCTTTTCTTTACTGTTATATCTGCACAAAGGGTTACAATGTTCTGCCACATGTTTCATGGCTTGGGAGAGGCTTGACTTGCTCATTTTTAATATATGTAAACTATCAAGATTCAAGACAATCAATCAAAATTTACATTGAAGATCCATAAAGAAAAACATGGTTTGGACATGAGAAGTTACATGTCATAAAACTAGAGCTAATGATCCTGTTTTTGCTGTTGAGAAATCTGTATATATTAATATAATAAGGTTCTGAAAGAAAAGATCATTGGGTATATTAGCACGAGCGTTGCATATCCAATAAACCGGTTTTGCAGAGAAAAGATGATGATCATGTGACAAACAAAGGCATTAAGCAATGAACAACAAGCTTTATGGAGGATAGTTGCCTGAGAGTTATCTACTTAGGAAGGAAACCATCAACATTAAGCATCAATTCAATTTTATAACATGGAATGCTTACTTGTGCCAATGAGCAGTGCAAAGAACTTTGCTGCTCAAGAAGCATTGAGAATAAAGTTGGCCTTTTATTAATAGCCAAACTAGTGGTCCAACTTATTTCTGCCATAACCATGCTCTGCCTTTTACAGCTTTGCTTTGCTTGTATAGTCTAATCTTTATGGAAATATTTATAGGCCTGCCCTTTTTCCTTTATTGTAGCAAATCATAAAAGCTTAACATTATGATTGATTTAATTTAAAATTTCAGAAAAGAAACTTGAGATCTGATAACTTCATTGAAACTGTTGTGAATCCTTGTTAATATATATATACTCCGTGGGAAAAGTGTTTAGAATTATACAACTTACAATATAAAATTAAAACCCAAATTACTAAACTTGACAGCTATACCCTACAATATTACATTTTCAAAAATAAAAAATAAAAATAAAAGAGCCCATAAGAGAAACTTTAAAAGTTTTCTTTGTGGAAATCAAATCTGGTACCGGTCTTCCTGGAAAAGTCTAGAGCTAGCCTCCTTAGCTCTCCGGTTAATCCAGGTGCACCGCAGTAAAACACTCCTGCAAGAAGAAAAGCATTTATGGTTAGCTAAACTCGGGATGTAGAAATACCAATTGACCACCTTTAATTGCATGTATGTTTACCAAGCTTGAGTGATATTCCATTGAAATGTAGAATTTTAAAGCCAGTAAAAAGGGCAAATTCAATGCATCGGACTCCTATATTGGAGAGTCTGAGGAGGGTTATATATATGAATGCAGCCTTCCTTTCACATTAACAGAAAGGCTGTTTTTGTGACTTTCGGGTCACAAAAATGTAACCCTTATGGTTGCACAACGACTCAGTCCCTAGAATTTTAAAGCTAGTATTAGAAAGAAAGTGCATACCAACTCTCTGTTCAGTGTGGTTAACAGCAACATGCTTGAAAACCTTGTGCCAGTTTGGCCTGGCAAAATGAGTCTTCACCCTGGTTCCTGAAACAATGTCAACCCCACTTTTGGCATGGTGGAGGGACTGAAGCATTGTGATCAAAGCTGATCTAGCATCCCCTTCTTCATACACACTTGTGCAGTAATTGTGAAGTTCAATCACCTTGTCTAGATCATACTCAGCCACCTCATTCATCACTCCCCTGAACCACTCGAACGAGCCTTGCTCGCGAGTAACCCAGTAGAAGTAAGCTCGTTTAGTGGCAAAAGGCTTTTTCTTGTTCTTGACTCCAGCTTCTATCCCTTCATCATTTTCCTTCTGTTGCTTGATGTTGTTAAGCACATCTTTGACTATGCTAATTAATGGGGTGGCACCAATGCCAAGTCCTACTAGCAGAAGAACATCATAGTTTTTGTAGTCCTGTGCTGGAGCTCCATATGGACCATCAATCAACAGTTTTGGTAACCTGTTTGATGAATAGATTAAATCCCATGTTAGAGTTAAGGTGATCATTGAAAAAGATGAAAAGAAGAAGAAAAAGGGGTAAACTTAGTACACAAGGCTTCCACATTAATGTGAAGAGACTGTTTTCATAACTTGAACCCAAAGCAACCAAAAAAGAAAGTTACCTTGGCTTGTTTTCGCCTTTTCCAACATCTGCTCTCAGGAGGCCACTTTGATCAACTGATGGAGGCTGACAAACCTGCAAACCAGGTCACTGATTAAAGCAAAACTATTGAGATGTTTAAGCTTAGAAATGAGACATTTTGTTGTGCAATCTACAATTTCAAGAAAGAATCATCACCTTTACAAAGAGTGACTTGAGTTGGGATGTCCAGTCTCCTAAGGTTCGAATGTGAATACTTAAATACTCGTCTCCAGGAGCTGAAGTTATGGAGAAGGGATGCCTGAGAATCAAAACGACTGATGGATCATGTTTACTGTCATTGAAACTGTGAAATCAGGCAAATTACATGATTAGTTTTCCTCTTTTTACCATTGAAATGGCGAAACATCTGCACAGTTCACAAAGATATATTGGCCACTGGTGTACTTGAATCCTTGAGGCTTAGACATATGCAGGGAGAGCACATTTCCAGGGTACACAGCAACCTGAATTATAAACAGACATAAATGTCAACTCTATGTTTTCTTTTCCACCAGAAAATATGATGAATTTGACATGTAGGAAGATGCAATTCACCTTCAAGATCTTCACTGACTTATAGCCAGACCTAAATGCGCGAATTAGGCGTTCACAGGCGTATAATAACATTGGAACTGCTAGATACATCCATGTCTGCAGCGAACAAGAATGTAACAGAAACAAATTAAATCTTCTGGAACATGGAAATGTCACCATGGTGAAATATGTCACACTGGGTAGTTTTTGAGATACTTACTGTCCTTTTGTACCATTTCTTGGATAGGTAGAGAAAGTATCCATGAACAATGAAGAGGGCATAGACAATAACAAACAGATGGTGTGAGTACCAGAAGGCATTGAATCCAGTCAGTTTCTTTATAGGTTTAGGTACGTTTAACCGGTTCCGGCGGAACCAAGGCTGTGCTAGTATGTAGGCTATGGCCATGAGCACCACCATGGTCACACCAGTCCAACCCTCAGTCCCTTTGACGAACCACCAGTAGTTGTTAGGCCGTTCATCCCCAAAGAATGGCTTCATTGGCTCATACTCATCATCAGTGGCATGGAGAAGTCTAGGGAAGTCACATGTTAGATGAGCAATAGCATGCAAGCCAACTCCAATAGCAATCCCCAAAGCAACCACCTATAGAAATTCATTCAAATCAGTAATGCAATTTCTTATACAGAATGAACATAGCTTGGTCATTTATCATACCTTGTGAAAATTGATATTATCATCAAATGGAACAACCACCCCCAACTTTGTCTTGCTTCTAAGCCAAGTGATGGTGTTCCTACACACTGGGAGAAGAATCAGGGCCATGTTGAATTTGGTTGTCTCAGCTGCACCCTTGGCTGTGGCAACACAGTACCCCATCACATGAAACACAGCCCGGTGCTTGTATTGGATGAATTTCCAGGTGAACAGGCCTGCACAGATTGAGATCCACAGAGCCAGGACCCATATTCTTTTCCAGTTGTCTTCCAAGAAATAGGCAAGATTCCTGCCCCATCTTTTAATGGGGTTTCTCTCCTTTGTTGGAACCAACTTTTCACTCAACAGCCTGCTTAAAATGCGGCTATCTGTCACCAAGTTGGTTGATTGGCTTGGAGCTTGGAGAAGCAGTGTTTCCAAATTGTTTATCTGCAGAAGGAAAAACACAAGACGCAACCAACAGATCTTGTTAGGCCGAGCATTGTCTTGTCTGGGCCATTTTCTGTTTTCAATTGTGTCATGCTAAAGATCCCTGTGCCCTGTGGGCTATTTGATAGGCCTAAAGAGGGTTTGGCTAAGATTGATTAAGAGATTTTACTCATCCAAGAAAATCTTAAATTTAGGGTAAGGGTTTGCTGACCTCAATGTATCCGAGGTTGTCTTTGTCCAGTTCTTCAATGATTAGGGCTGCATATTCCTCAGCAGATTCTTGGATTTTTGACAGCTTGTTAGCACCAGCACTCAGTGCAATAATCTGCATAACATTTTATTGAACGCTTGTAAATATTTTTTTTTTTTATAGATAATGCATCAGCTGCTAGGACACTAGCACGAGCCATGTTCGCACACTATCGGCACTAGCCAGTCCAACAACTTTTTGTGGTAGTAGTTGTAATATTTTTATTTTTTCTAGACTTTTTTTCCACTCACCTCCTTTACTTCTTCTTCAGTGATCCTTCCATCGGCATTTTTGTCAACCCTGCATTTACCAAACATCTTCATTTCAAAAAATGCAAAAGTCTCCAGTTTTTATTACAATGAAAACTTCTAATCCAAAAAAAAAGCAGGTGCCAAGACTTGATATTAATAAAATTTTCATACTTTAAAAGTAAAAGTATGATCATTTAAGTATAATCTCGAAGTCGTCTTAATCATTTTTTTTTCATTATTCATGTGCAAAAATTTCTCTTGATATATGGTTATTAATTTGATTCTTCAATTATTGTCTAAATTGAATTAATGATTTCTTACTAGTACATTAAATAAATTTATTTTGTATTATATAACCAACTTAAAGAGTTAATTAAGAATTTATTTTGAAGTCAACACAGATAGGACAGCAAGAGAATCATTTTCACCTACCATATGGCAATGGCATCACATGCAGAAAGAGCATAAAATGCGGATTTATATGGTTAATTTTTTGAATGAATATTAAAGTGGTCATAATTGTGTTTTGTTTCTTAGAATGATTTATTCTAGACAATTACCTAATGTTTAGGTGAAAACTGTCTCTCTATTGTACCACAGCGTGGACCTACTTTTTTTTATTATTCATAAGAGGTACAAATGAGGAATGGAAGGAATTAAATTTTGGATCTAATCCCTCATAAAGAAGAGTAACAATTACTAGGCCAAACTTTAGTTGTTACCTTACTCATCTGCTGATATTTCTGAAAACATCCAAATTCAATGGTAGCTTATCAAATTTAAAAGAGATTAATAAAAAGAAAAAAAAAGTCTTTAATTCTCCTACGTGGCTGGCTATTTAACTTAGTTTTTTTGTTCAAATGAGATCGAAAATTAAAAAAAAAAAATTGCAAGTGTCAGATTTAAATTTAGAATCTATTAGATGCAACTTCTTAAGAGGGGTTATACCGAACTATTTGAGTTAAACCGAGTTCGATTTGTCTGGTTTTGGTCAAAAACTGAAATGAATTAATGCGAAAGTGAAATGACACTGAACTCTTACATGTCAAAGAAGGTTTGCAGCCTTGCATCGAAGCCCTGATCAGTGATTTGTTCCCAGAATTCCCGCAACTCAGCTTTGTTTATTGCCGATGATGTTATCCCTCTCCTTCGAGCCAAGGCCTCGAACATTTCTTCGGCAAACTCTTTCGATTCTTTCATTCCTGATCGTATCACAATCATGACACGATATTCAAGCCTTCAGTTAGCTATCTTGTTTTCAAGTTAACAGGTCTCCAAGGTAGCTAACAGGCAAAATGAGGAAAACCACAACCAATCTGCATGATATTATCCGTTTTGATCCTAAAATCTCATGGTTCAAATATCTACTCTTATGTTACAGCAGAAACTCATAATATCCAGATGTGTGATTAGGTTGTTACAGAAAACGTTGTATGCATACCTATGCATTGGCCAAAGAGTGACTTGGGAAGTGAGCCATTGACAGACAATTCATCAAACCGCTTCTCAATCTCGGGCCAGCCTGAACTTCCAACGGTTTTGGAGATGAATTTCAGACCCTTAAGGGCACGAGCAGCGCCGGACTTGTTTCTGTCAACCTTGTCAAACGGCGCCTGGGTAGATGTGATCCGCTTGAGTTCCTGAGAAACTTGCCTCATTCGGAACGAAAGCTGGGATCCGAGCGAAGGCCTTTTCTCCAACCTGCTTGCCAGCATTGCCGTCTGATCTGGATCACCTCCCTTGATGTTGTGGACGGAAACTGAATCATCACGAATGTCTAGAGTAATCTCAACGTATTCTTCGTCATCCTTGAATCTCGCGCTTTTCTTGCTGCTAGTTTTCTTGTTCTTCACCAGTATTGGCCCGCTCAATGGACCACTGTAGCCGACTCTGGTGCTGCTTGCAGTGCTTTCTGTGTCCGACCATGACTCGTGCTTGCTGTGTTGAATCTCCATTTGATATCCTCAATTCTCTGCCAACCAGAAATTCGTGTTCCTGAAATGAAAATCAGATAGAATCAGGCTGACAAATATGCTTGTCTGTGTGATTTTCTGTTTATAGAATCATTTAAACGTTTCCATGGCGCATGGAAACCTGAATAAAACCTTGCGAAAGAGAATAGAAAAGCCGAACTTCTGGCGTCAGGAGACTAAAAAAATCTTACAGGACAATGATTCTTGGAGCTTCGAGAGTTGAAGAAACCAATAGGAGAAGAAGTTGAGGATGTTGGTGAGAAAAATTGAGAGCTCAAGACGGATATAATTATAGGGAAAGGTGGCTGGAAGAGTGAGTCAAAACTCGAATAAACAAGGTGAAATCTAGGGGCGCAGACGGATTGTGAAGCGTTAGTTATTGGAATGGTTAGGGTTGAAACACGTCTAATATAAGTATTCAAAGTTTCGAAGATCACCAACCAACTCCAGGTTTGACGAGAGAAGTGAGAATCTGAGAAAAGTTAATCACCATGAAAGAAATTAAACGACATCAAAGCTGGCTAGCAGGTCAACCGTTGATAAACATGGCGGTGGGATTGGAAGGTTATGGTGAGAATGATCCAAGGTAAGATGTTGGAAGTTGCCTTCAATGGGAATTGAAATCGAAAAGTGAATGTGATCCCAAGATAAAAATAGTAGCTTCTTCAAATTTGGTCTGCTTCCACGAAAATGCCAAGTGACTAAAAAGGATTTTGGCATAAAGGTGTAATCGAATTACTCAAGCTTAACGTGTTTTATTTTGGAATTGAGTTCAAGTAATTAGAATAATGTGTAGAGTTGAATTTGAGTATCTTACCTGTCACACGAATGACTCACGAGTCTAATAAAATTTTTTAATATATATTTTTATATTTTATTGTTAATTTACCATCATGATTGAAAATGACAAATCAAAACAATTAAGTCAAATTAATGCGCCTTTAGTATTTTGTCAAATCAAGCATGAGCCGAACTTCAAATTTGAAATTTTCTAGTTAAATTGAGTTTGAGTCTGATGCTGAATCGTTTCGACTCAATTTAATTACAATAAAATTTTTGGCATCACCAAATTTATTAAATAATAAAATATGTCAGTCTTTTTAATTTCGTTTTTAAAATATAAAAATTTCAATCATAATAATATGGATTTCATAGATTTTCAATGACTCGATTGATATTATAACCCTTGAGAGTGCCCAATTAAAGTCCAAGTTTGAAAACTCTTATTTTCCCTGTTGCATGGGCTCACAAAATGACATTAACAGATTTACCTAATTTCTTCACTCTTTAACAGAACTTTGCACATTTCCCGAAGAATTTATCCAAATCAAGACATTATAAAGCAATAATATAATGGTGAAGAAGACATGTATAAAGACATCTCTGTCCTTATGGAGATAAGATGAAAGCAACATGAACCTAATTTATTTTTAATTTGCTACATATAATTTTAATTAATTACCTTGACTGAATTATATTAAAAAAAAATCACCTCCTTTTCACAATTTTTGTTTTTATCATAATGTTTCTTCCTAGATTCAATCATGTAAAATAATATATTTTTCACATACAAATCATGTATTAGTATAGAACTTTGTAATTTCTATGACATTAATTAGATGCATCATGCATGACATATTCATAAGATGACTAAGACATAATTAAGAAGGGAATGGATTGGAAAATTTTATTAGTTTTTTTACCATATAAAAAACAAGCTTATAAGACATATTTAATGGGAAATTACTAGGAAAGGTTTATTAATTTATATCATTCATAACATTAAAAATATATTTTAAGTAGGTATTCGATGCTAGGAGCATGCATGAATAAATAAAAAAGAAAAAAAATTATAATGTAATTCTACGACTATTTTTTATACAAAAAAAAAATTGCAATCCAAGAATAGAAGAAGATCCGATGCAAGTGTTGAAATTTAAATTTCATATCTATTGAAACAAATAGTAATCATTTATTATTATTCAACTCTTTCATATTTTCTTTAATTAAAGAAATATTAGCTAGTACTATTGCTAATTAAAGGGTTTGAAAGATATTTCAAAAAAAATCCCAATTCAACAATTGAGAAAAAAAAGTAAAGTGGTAGTAGGTGACAAAGATAAATAGCTACAATTAAAGATTATTCAAATCAAAACACAATGAATTTCCACTTTCCACTTTTCCACTAATGGGTTTGTGGTAGTTCCATTATAAGGTGAAAAACACCAGTAGTTTTCAATTTTTCAATGTTAATCATCAAATTTTGATAACATATACTATAGCGTAGTGCTAAGATTAATCATGTGATAATAAAAAACCCACATTATTGGACCGCCCAAATAGAAATTTTACTGTGAAATCATTAAGTCAATAATTAATGCAAGAACAACTAGGCAAATTGATGGTAATCAGTCATGGTCGTGGATAAGTTTGATTATTGTTAATTGGTCCAAGTCCTTTGAACACAAAGTGATGAAACCTTTGTCAAATTTAGGCCATTTTGTGCTAATTTTGATTCATAATATACATCTTGAATTTTGTAATCTCTTTTTCACTGTTTTCATATAATTCAAAGAGAACGGTTCGTAAATATAATTGTCAATATCATTAGAATTTAGAAACATTATATCTTGATTAGTATTTATATGATACACGAAATGTATTAACCGTGTAATTATGGATTTTTGATGAGATGAGATTGGATTTAAATCTTACCAAATACATTTGTATTCTCCCACCTAATCCTTGTACATGGTACTATAAGGCACGTGAAGTGTGACCAACACATTCTAGAACATAAAATATACAGCTAATTAGTGGTTTGGGACAACAAGAATTAATGGAGATGAATAAAAAAACAAGTCAAAATGAGGAAATGAGACAACTTGGGATTTGGTTTCCGATACATCACTATGTTGCATGGGTGGTTTTATTTTGTCAAGATTTTGTTTTATTATTTCTGAAATCAACCAAGTGGAAGTATTAGCCTCTGGATTTCACCAAAAAACCAGTCAAATTTGAAGGCAAATTATATATGGATTGAGTTTTGACATTGTTGACATTGGCATTGCCTTTTCTTCTTCGAAAGAGAGAGAAAGATAATGGGAAGAAGCTGTCAAAACAAGTGAAAAACTCACGAGTTGAAACCGACTTGATATAGACAAAACTAGATGGAGTTTTAATGCTGTTTCCTTTTCATTGTTTCTAACTTTCTAGTAAACTTCCTGTGACTAAATTTGTCATTGCCTCATTGGTGATAGATCAAGTCTATATTTTGATAACGATAGATCATCTTACCTAACCTAACTACCAGGGCCCAAGAAGAATTTGTTACTTTTTACAAATTTGATGCGGAGAAGTTCACGGATCTAGAAATTCATTTCCGACATTTGAATATTGTCGACTGATTCTAGTCTGAGTACTTAAATATTAGACTCAAATTTTGTTTTGTGATTTTTGTCTATTATCACTCCTGAATTTATCACGTAGTAGGTTTCTTTGTTTTTGCAAACAAGCGATTATGACTTTTTATTTTTTTTTGTTAAGTGGTGTTATTTTTCATTTTTGGTGAATTTATCACAGGTTTTTTTTTTGTCTTATTTGACTCTATCAAATATTGAGTTTCTTGACCCAAAGGTTGTGGTTCAGTTGACAATACAAGCTGAGTTTGTGGGAAGAGCTCTGGGGTTCAACTCCCACTAATCACATCTTTGGAGAGGGGTGAAGAGCCTTAACTGTGACTAAACCCCAAACATGATTAGGCTCAGACCGTTAAAACGGATGAAAATACTTGTGGTCTACACCAAAAAAATATTGAGTTTCTTGTGATATTATAGGATGTAAATACGGTAAAAAATAAAGATAAAAATGAAAAATATTCTACTTGTGAACCTAAGCTTTTGCTCAAATGATTCATACAATTACTTTTAAGAGGCAACATCTAGTAAATTTGGTATTCAAATCCAAATAATTATAACCCCTTATCTTATTCATAGGTTTTATAAAAAAATAAATATTTTACTCTTCTCATATCCGTCCATTAACATTCAAATTAATAATGAATTTATGAACAACCTCGAAATAAATTTTAATATCATTGTTTCATTAAATACTTCTATATTTTGGAGCAGAATAATTGTAGAATATTCCTTCATCCAAAAATAGTGATGAAATTTTCCTTGCATTTTATCAACAAATTACATATGTTAGTTGGTTGAAAAGTTTGACATTTTATAGGGGGAATGAATGGGAGACAAAGTAAACCCCACCAAACCATGAAAATGCATAAAGAAAAAGAAGGTTAAGCTTTTAGATATGTATAGATTTTTAATGAAGTCCACGTGAAAATTGAATTTTATTTGCCTTCAATTTGTTATTCAAAGATTCTGCAATTTTTTTTTTCATCGACGTTATAATTATTAAAAAATTGAGGGGTGAATGTTGAGATTTTCTGAGTTCGAGTCAAATTTTATAACACGTCGTAACTTTTCATCAAAAAATTGTTGGCAACATGTTATTTTTAAATTAATTAAGAAAAATGACATCAATAGCATTTTAGGACATAATTTTTTCTTTTTCTCTGCATCAAATTGAGGAAAGAAATTCAATTTAAAAAAAGAAACCTTGAAAGAAGCAAACCTGCTTCGTCCAAGAGTGCTGAATACGTGATCCATGTCTGAAGCAAAACCTGTTCTGATCCAATGTCTTGTTGGTTAAGGCCCATTCTTCTATTCTTCTACTAAAAAAACATGAAGAGCCCACTGCCCTTGATTTCATTTTCATTGCTTTTGCTCTGCCGCTTGTTAATCCAACAAAACTTTACAATGTTTTTTCACAAAATCAGTCAACCACAAACTTCTGTCTTGATAAAATGATAACATCCCACATTATTAAATTTTAGGTTTATATTGATTTATATTTAAGTTCGAGGAATTCTTTCGTCTTTTGATTTTAGATTAAATACTTGAAATTGAAGGTTTTGTTTTGTGATTTTTACGTCATGTGATTAAATTATTAGTTTTTTTACAAGCTATAAATGTTTGTTAAAGTGATGTTGAGTTTTTATAGTTTTATATTAAAATCCAATCTTTTTAATCAATGGAATTTAGTCCAGCCATGCTAAATTTGTCTATATCTTGCTGCATGAAAAACTAGTCTTCGGATCTCCGGCTTCACTTCTGTGGCTGGGCAAATGGGGCAACAATAGTCGAGTATTTGTTCAAGTGGCTGTTGAATCAAGCTAACTGCTTTGATAAATTCAAGCCCCATTTCTTGCCAAGTGATGGAGCTTGGCAGGCCAGCCTCCATGGAAGGGAACTTTCCTTCTCTTTCAATTATTTGATACAAGAATGGAGCATCAGGTTGAGTGGTGAAATTGTGGCTTTCACACCTTGCCTTGCAGACAGTCCTGCCATGTCTGTGGTTGGGAGCTTGGGATCAAAAGCGCATGAACCGGGTGTGAAAAGAACAACATATGAAGGGAATCTTAGACAATTCTTTGATGAGAGTGAAAAATCAATCTGTCTGCCAGACTGTCAGACTTGCAGTTTGCTTCTTAGTAATTTCTGTCTAAAATCAAGTGTTCTTGTCCTCTAAAAATCATCAATCCTTGAATATTTGCAATTTTAATGCAGAGTAGTAGCTGCATAGATATGAAGAAAGACTCATTAATCTGTCTGCAAACAAGTTCTTTCAATCTATCTTTAGAATCTTCGTTCAAGTCATTTTCTCTGTTCATGTGGTTGATCAGTTCTGAAAATCTCTTCATCTTGAAGGTTTGATGCATCAGCCTTCTGGTTAGCAGACTCTGAAAGCCACAAAGTTGAAGAATCAATGCATTCGCCATGGAAATCGCTTGGATATGTTATTTTTCTGAATTTACATTTCAGTTTCCTGTTAGATGTTGGAGGTGCTGGGCACTCAATATATGCAATCAACAATGACTATACACATGCAAACAATCTCTTGATTGAATGATTAAAGAAAAATTTTGACATTTGGTAAGATTTGAGTCTGAACACAAGTAACCTCAACCCACAATTATCAAAAAAACAATGTAATTTGATTTCACCCCTCCATTGTTTTAAGAACAATGTAGGTAAAATTTCGCATCAACCTTGAGTAAAGTTGAAAGGAATGTAGCATAGGATTCTTTCTCTTCTATGCTGTTTCTATTTTAGTTTCTGTACATTCTTTTGCATGGCACCATGTGTTTTCTATAGTCCTGTAAGCTTCTATCTTGTTGTACATCCATAATTTTCTTTGTTTTCTTAGGGCAGACAGCCCCAGTACCCCATTGCAGTACTGAAAGAGAATTAGAAGGTATTAGAGTGTGGCCATGTTTGGAGCTTATTGTTGACCATGTGCTCCACTGTGTTTCAGATATGGGACGGCACATTACCAAGTAGATCTTTCAATTGCTAAACCAAACCACTCACAAAATGAATGCGAACCGACCCATTTTTACAAACTCTGACCTCATTCTCAGCAGTCAGCACATATAATGGCAGGTTTTATCAGTAATGAGAGACTTTGTTAATGAAATCTCACTTTTGTCCGAAACCAAAGTCTTACAACAAGTCACAACTTATTCTTATCCATTCTGTCTAGAAGTTATTCGCCGGTGACACCAGTGTTTAATGTATAAAATTATTCCTATACAACAGATAGGCATGGACACCTGAATTTAAAAGCAAAGATAAACTTATCTATCCTAGCTAAGTTTATCAACTAACAACAGATTTGCCTAGTGATTTTGGTTTTGCCATGATGAAAGTGGGAGGGAAAACCAACATTTCAACTTCAAATCCTTACTTGGGTGAATTGGCAATACCCAAAACAATTACTGAAATCAACATCAACTCTACCAAAACTGTTGACTCTATGTGCTTGGACCAAAAACAACAATGGCAGCCAACTAGCAACCTTGCAAATGGAGCCATGAAAAAGCTTGGGAAAGAGACTGGTATTATAAAAAATCTCTATTAGCTGCTCATAATGCAGCACTCAAGATCTAGCTTTGACCTAGAGATATGGCTTTAGTTTCACAAGAGGACAGAGTGGACCATTCTCCCACTGTCTCTATTCTTCAATAAAGGGGGTTGGAGAAAATTTATGCTATCAAGAGTGGGCAATCCAACAGAATTGGACCCACAGACATTTTTGTAAGGTTTGGTTTGATTTCTAGGACTTGTTAGTGGAATTTTAGGATCTAACAAAGCTTTGTTTAAATGCAAAACCTAGGTTTTAAACACTGATGCACAGTTTTGAACACCTAATAGAAAGCATATCAGAAAAGTTAGACATAATTCTTCTTCTTCGAACCCAGTGTACAAGCTCTTGCATCGTAGGATCTGAGGAGAGTTGCATATACAAAGTCTTTTTTCCGCTGTTTTCATAATTTAAACTCATAATCTCCGAATCACAAAAAAAAAAAATTTTATCGGCTCTCGCTCCAAAGTTAGAAATGATAAAAGAAGAAAATTAGCTTTGAGGGTGAATTTATGGAGGTCGGGGGTAAATGAATAGGAGAGAAGTAAAGAAGGTTCTGTACAACAGTACAGCTACCAGTTTCAGGGGTTCCTTGGAGTAGCATTAAAGGCTGTGCAGGATTAGATGGTTTTCACTACACAACACCTGCACCACCAAAATAAATGTTCTTTTCTAGAAAAAAAAAAAGAAGAAAGAACAATGCAACAAAAAAGAAGAATCAGATTTATAAGCAGAAAGCTTGATTAGTGCTTTGACGGTTTCTAGTTGGAAATCATGGGTTATGGTTCTCAGATTCTTCACGTGATTCTCATCGCATTCCTGCTCAAATCATTAGACAAATCCCACTTTTTGATTGCTGATGCTTTAATGGATGCAGCAGAGGACTTCGAGATTCATGGCCTACAACAGTTCTATTTCATGGAGGAAAGTGGGGGCAATCAGAACAAAGTTAAGAAAGTTTCAGGACAAGATGAGAATGAACAAAAGGAAGCTTTTATTGTGCAGAAGTTTAGAGCTTTACTTGGATTGAAGAGTACCAAAAGAAGAACTCCATTAACTGCTGCTGCAGAATGTTTCTCACCATCTCCAACTCCATCACCAAAAGCTGAAGTTGAGGCTTCAGTTCCAGCTCCTGCTCCAGCACTGCCAAAGCTTGCTCATTTCCATCCTCCACCACCTCAGAAAACCCACAAAGAAAATACAGATAAAAGAAGAGTTGGAAGAATTCTGGTTCCAGTCCTTGTGTCTTCTGCAGCTGCATTTTTAGCTTGTCTTCTTGGACTTATGTGTTTCTGTGGCAAATTCAGAGAGCACAGACAGAAATCCATAAAAACAGTTTTGACAGGCAAATCCACGAATAGGACTACTCAAAGTTCATCAAGCAAGGTGAGCTTAAATCCTGGCCTAGATCTCTTCTATCTTAATTCGGACTTAGAGCAGCAACCTGCTTGTTTGAAACAAAGTGCTGAACCCGAGAAAATATCACCAAATCATGCAGTAGATAAGAGGGAGGAATCAAACAAAGAAGTTGCTATACTGGAATCTGACAATGCTGGCAGTTCTTCAACAAGAGAAATAACACCGGTTCCTGAGGATGTAGAATCAGGAAGATATGATTCTGATTATGAATCTTTTCATTCCTTTGTTGATTCACGCTCATCAAATGCCAGGCTTTCCGATGCTTCAGCTGGTAGTCTTAGTGATGCCTCAGAAATTCCCCCAACAAAAATGTCACCTTCTCAGCATTTTTTGGCATCTCCAACAGCTTTGCAGCCTCAATCTCCATGCAGCCGCCAGGATTCTCAGGATTGTCAAAAGAATTTCACACCCCCACCACCTCCGCCTCCGCCTCCACCTCCTCTGCTGCCGGTCGCGCGTATTTCCCCTTTAAGTTCTTCTTTATCTGCAACTAGAGCAAGCTTCAACTCTTCAAGTTCTTCTACATTGCTCAAGGTAACACCTGCTAAGAATTCGGATTCGTCTTCAGGATCAAACCTACTCCAAGATAACCCGAGTGACATTCCAATTTCACCTCAAAGACCTTCTAAATCTTTGCCAAGTTCTCCTTGTATTCCTCCACCACCATGTCTAAAAAACCCACATCCTCCACCTAGCCAACTTGCACATAACACACCACTAGGCAAAGATGGGGCGCCATTGCCAAAATTGAAGCCACTTCACTGGGACAAAGTCAGGGCTGCACCAGATCTCTCTATGGTCTGGGACAAGCTGAAGTCAAGCTCATTTGAGTAAGTTATTTGAAGTCCTTTTTGTGTACTTAATAAGTTCATATCTTTCTTACCTTGAGAATTAACTAATCTAACTCGGAGCAGATTGGATGAGGAAATGATTGAGTCGCTTTTCGGATACAACATACATAATTCAACGAAGAATGATGAAACAAAAAGCATAACCACTTCTCCAAGCAAGCGTGTGCTTGAGCCCAAGAGATTGCAGAACCTAACCATTCTCTTAAAAGCAATGAATGTGACAGCCGAACAAGCATGCAATGCATTGATGAAAGGTATAGCTGAATCTGATATCTCTGAAGTCCTCATTTAATCTGCAAAACATAAACATTCTCTATTAATTGGTGAAAAGCAGGAAACGGTTTGGTTTTACAACAACTAGAGGCATTAGTGAAAATGGCACCCACCATGGAAGAAGAAGCTGAGCTTTCTAGCTTCAAAGGAGATATCAATCAGTTGGGATCTGCAGAGAAATTTGTTACAGTACTTCTAAGAATTCCATTCGCCTTTTTACGCGCTGAAGCTATGCTTTACCAGGAAACTTTTGAGGATGAAGTGATTCATCTTAAGAACTCATTTGCAATGCTAGAGGTAAGAATCAAGTTATCATTCATATAGGATCTTTTATAGAAAGCTAAGCATATTTCTCATTTCATTGTTCTACTAGGAAGCCTGCAAGGAACTCAGATCAAGCAGGCTCTTCTTGAAGTTACTTGAAGCAGTGCTCAAGACAGGCAACCGAATGAATGTTGGAACAATCAGAGGAGGCGCTAGAGCATTCAAGCTCGATGCCCTCCTTAAGCTTGCAGATGTGAAAGGAACTGATGGGAAGACTACCTTACTCCATTTTGTTGTCCAAGAGATTATTCGCGCCGAAGGAATAAGAGTGTCTGATAGCATCATGGGGAAGATTAACCAGGGAAACAAAAGCAGAACTGCTGAAGAGAAGGAAGAAGATTACAGAAGAATGGGACTGGATCTTGTTTCTGGTTTAAGCACCGAACTCTACCATGTAAAGAAGACAGCTTCACTTGACATGGATGTTCTTGCAAGTTCTGTCTCAAACCTTTCAGATGGCAAGGCTAAACTGCAACATCTAGTAGGCGTGGAGCTATCAGCAGATGAAGAAAGTGGGGATTTCATTCGTTCAATGAATTCCTTCCTGAACTATGCAGAGAAGAATCTGAAGGAGCTGCAAGAAGATGAACATAGAGTGCTATTGCATGTCAGAGAAGTCACGGAATATTTCCATGGCGGTGTGAGCAAACTAGATGAAGCAAATCCACTTCGGATATTCATGATTGTAAGAGACTTTATGGGAATGTTGGATCATGTTTGTAAAGAGCTTAGAAACTTGAGAGTCCCCCGTAGTCCAAGCCCTCTGGCTCCATTTCGATAGATTAGAACATTGTGCTTAGTGTTTTAATAACTTAAGATTGTACTTTTCATGAAGAGTTTTGCCAGGTTTAGATTCATTTCTCAGCTGAGGCTGCTTGCCAAGTAGTTGGATTAAGCTTTTCTTGAGTTGAATTTGCTTGTGTACACTGCTTTTACAAGAACAATTATTTGATTAGACTAGAGCTCCGATTAGACCTGACAATCCGTGTCTCAGTGTCATGACACGACACGAGTCAAGACAGGACACGAATTATAAAACGTGTTTGAATCGTAAACACGAACATGACACATATTTTTTACGTGTAACACTTAACACGACATGACTAACACATGATAATTATCCATATCACACGATACGATTTAAATAAAATAACACAACACGACACGATTTAGATAAAATAACATAAAATTGACATGACACAAATAGACATGACACGAATGACACGATTAAAAATAAAACAAAATGAAAAATGATAAAAAAAATCATATTTACATTTTTTTACATCTATTTTAATTAACATTCAAATATTAATAACAAATATAACAAAATAATAATATTTTCAATCCATAATATATATTATATATTGAAAATTGGAAAAACATACAAACAAAACATAAATAATTAACATTAAGTCAACAAACATAAATAATTCAACAAAACATGCAAACATTAAGTCATTAATAATGCAAGAAACAACAATTCAAGAAGTTAACACAACTCAATATGATTTAATAACTTGAAAAAAACTAGAACACTTCAATGATGTCGAATCTTCTTTACTAAGATCCAAGTTGATGACACTATCTATCCTCAAAGTTTCCATTAACATTATCATATAATCAATCTTTACAACAAACAATTGCCTCCATAAGATCTGGCAAAAAATTACAATAAATTTTTTTTAATTTTAATATTTTGTTTTCAAAAATTTATTATCTTGACCATAATTAACTAATTTAATTTTATAAATAAATTTATTAATTTATTTTATTGCAATATTTATTAAAATATTAGTTTGTTTTAAGATATAAATTAATTTTCATAACATAATAAGTAATACAGTTTCAAAATTTATATTTTTATACATTATGATAATATATCATATATGTTTATATATTATAGTATCATAAATGTAAAGAATTGTTAATTGTATCTTAACTTACAATATTCTTTCTTAATTTTGATACTTTATTTTAAGAATTTTAAAATTTCATTTTCTTAACCACAATTAACAATTATAATTTCATAATTAATTAATTTTATCAATTTATTTTATTTTCTTGCAATATTTATTAAAGTATTAGTTTGTTTTAATAAATTATTTTCATAATATACTATATCAATACAATACATTAGTTCATTTGGCAAAACACTTAAATGTTTTTACATTTGACCAAAGTTCAATTCCCATTAAAAGCATACATAGTTATCGTGCGTGTATCCGTGTAACACGGTTTTCTTTAAACGTGTTTTCGTGTCTTACACGTGTTTAGTCATGTCTGACACCGCTAAACACGAAAAGTGCCATGTCTAAATTCGTGACTACATGGATAAACACGAAACACAAATTTTTCAGACACGTACACGGTTTTTTCGTACCGTTTTTGTGTTGTGTCTAGATTTACCAAGTCTAGCTCAGTTGCATTCTCTATAACATATGTAAACTTATCTATGATATGAATTTTTTTTTTGGTTACAAAAGGAAATTATAAATAACAATCTTAACTAATAACAAAACCTCTAGGAAAACCCATTTCTCTACTACCTACTTACTACTGATAACAAATCATCCAAGAAATCTGGTGGTGTTGCAACACCTCATATTCACTATCCAATCTGTGGTATGAATTACTACCATATTGTTCATGGCTTTATTCATGTCAAAAATACTGGTAAATTGTGTATATTTTGTTTTCTAGTTGTTTCAAATTGTGTTTTTATATAAAAAACAAAAAATTATTGTGTCAAAATTCATATCGAAAGTCAAATACAAAAATTATTTTTATTTTTCTAAATGCTTGGATGATGCCAATATAAAAGGATTATATATAATTTAGGCTTAATAGTCAAATGTATCATTCACGTTTGCCACAAAATAGAATTAAGTCTTCGACATTTAAATGCATGGAAATCAGTCATAAACGTTACAAAATAATTGAATTAAAGACATTTTCGTTAAATCCTTTAATTTCCGTTAAGTTTTATTACTGGTAGGGGTAACGAAAATTAAAGGATTTAACGGAAATGTTCTTAATTCAATTATTTTGTAACGTTTAGGACTGATTTCCATGCATTTAAACGTTGAAGACTTAATTCTATTTTGTGACAAACGTGGAAGACACATTTGGCTATTAAACTTATAATTTACTAATTCATTGGTATATAAGCCCCTTGAATTAAGAAAATTTATTTAATAAATTGTTCATCCATCATTAGAAGTGTAATCGAATCAAGTTAAAATAATTTAATGTCAAATTCAAGCTCAACTCTGACCAAAAAAATTTGAAACTCAAAATTCGATTCAAGCTTGATTAAGCTTAATTTTTGAAGCTTGAGCTTGATTCGACAAAATATTCAAATTATTCAAGTTTGACTTGCTAAAACTTGAATTCAACTCGATAAGTTCGATTTATTATTTCTCAATCATATATTATGAGAGTAAAATGATAACTTAATAATCAAATATTAAATAATTATTATAAAATAAAAAACTCAACTAAGTTTGTGAGTTGTGCAAACTAGGCATTAAGATACTAAACCTCAACTTAATTTGTTACTCGAATAATTAAAACTCATGTTTGGCTAAAAACAAACAATTTGTATTTGAATAATCATTAAATCAAGCTCAAATAACTCATGAATAATTTAATTCATTTACCCCTTAGCCATTACTAATATTAGAAAATTATCATGTATTTATTGATATCTTTTAAAAAATATATATGCTAATATCTTAACTAAAAAATATATAATAACATTTTAATAACGATTATAAAGTTTAAACAGATGAGGCATGAAATAATAAAAAATATAATTCTCAAAAGAAAATAAAAAAATATATAAAAAAGCATTATAGTAGTATATCTGTGTATGTGAAATTGGGCCCATTTCTAATTGATGGGCCCAAATATGACATGGAGCTCCGAAATCTAATGCCCAAAAGAGTTCGGACTTACGAAGAAGTTAACCGTTTAACTGCTAAACCCGCCATGGCGCCATCCCATTCAAGAACAATCTCGACAACACAGTCAAATTCTCCATCCTCTTACGTGTCATTCCCGCATTGGCTACACGACGTGTTAGTCTTCCGAAATTGCCAACCGAAAAACTATCGGTTCTGTGACGTGGCCCACCACCATTGGGTCGAACACTCTAGCACCGAGCACCCTCACCGCTGTATAAATACGCCACCCCTTGAGCTCTCTCGCTCTACTAAATCAAAACCAGAGATTTTCAAAAAGTGAACAGCAGAGGATCACAAGCAACAATGGCGGCCGAAAGGAAGGTGTTTTGGGTTTTCTTTCTCTTCATTTCAGGTAAGTAGAAATAAGAAAACTTTTCTTCTTTCAATGGAGTTGCTCTGTTTTCCCCTGTTTTCTTAACTTTTTGTTTTTCTATGAAGAATTCTTCTTAGGAATCGCGGTAGCAGCGGATGAAGCAAAGCTCGGAACAGTGATCGGAATCGACCTGGGGACAACGTATTCTTGTGTGGGAGTCTACAAGAACGGTCACGTAGAGATTATAGCGAACGATCAAGGGAATAGAATCACCCCATCGTGGGTTGCATTCACTGATACAGAGCGTTTGATCGGAGAAGCCGCGAAGAACCAAGCGGCTCTCAATGCAGAACGCACCATCTTTGATGTTAAACGTCTCATTGGAAGAAAGTAAGTAAAAAATAAAAAGAAAGTTCAACCCGTCAGATTTTTGTTTTGTGGAGGGGAGCTGAACTTGGGTGTTTGGTTTTCATGGCAGATTCAATGATCCAGAGGTTCAAAGAGACATCAAATTCTTGCCTTACAAGGTTGTTAACAAAGATGGGAAGCCTTATATTCAAGTCAAGGTGAAAGGTGAGACGAAAGTGTTCAGCCCTGAGGAAATCAGTGCTATGGTTTTGACGAAAATGAAGGAAACAGCTGAAGCTTACTTGGGAAAGAAGATCAAAGATGCTGTCATTACTGTTCCAGGTATGATTACCATTACAATTACAATCTCCTTGTTGATCTTGTCTTATTGTATAATCATGGAAATGATTTGTTTTTGTTTCTTTTAGCGTATTTCAATGATGCGCAAAGGCAGGCGACTAAGGACGCAGGCACCATTGCCGGGCTAAACGTAGCTCGGATCATCAATGAGCCTACGGCTGCCGCCATTGCCTACGGATTGGACAAGAAAGGTGGTGAGAAGAACATCTTGGTTTATGATCTCGGCGGTGGTACATTCGATGTTAGTATTTTAACCATTGATAATGGAGTTTTTGAAGTTCTTGCTACAAGCGGAGACACCCACTTGGGAGGAGAAGATTTCGATCATAGAATAATGGATTATTTCATCAAGCTGATCAAGAAGAAATACAACAAAGATATCAGCAAGGACAACAAGGCCCTAGGCAAGCTTCGTCGGGAATGTGAGCGAGCAAAACGAGCTTTGAGCAGCCAACACCAAGTCAGAGTTGAGATTGAGTCGTTGTTCGACGGTGTTGATTTCTCCGAGCCATTGACAAGGGCGAGGTTTGAAGAGTTGAACACGGATTTGTTCAAGAAAACTTTAGGACCGGTGAGGAAGGCTTTGGATGATGCGAATTTGCAGAAGTCTGATATTCATGAAATTGTGCTTGTTGGAGGAAGTACTCGAATTCCCAAGGTTCAGCAGTTGTTGAAGGAGATCTTTGATGGAAAAGAGCCGAACAAGGGTATCAATCCGGACGAGGCTGTGGCGTATGGTGCTGCAGTTCAGGGTGGAATTCTAAGCGGCGAAGGCGGCGAAGAAACCAAAGGTGATGAACTAATGATCCGCTTTATCGATCTTGCACTTACAAGTGTAATAGAGTGAAGAGAAAATTTATTTTAAGTTTAAAATTGGTTTGATTCGAAAATTTAAGATTTAAAATTTAATTTGAGCTTAATTTTTAAATTTGATTTTATAAAGTATTCAAATCACTTGATTTTGACTCATAATTTTTAAAATTAATTTTACAAAGTACTCGAGTCATTTGATCTTAACTTAATAATTTTGAGTTTGATTCGCTATGTTTGTTTTTTCATTATCCAACCATATATGAATCATATATGATGCAAGTGAAATTATAAATTTAAATAGATATTAAAATTTTACTCTTCTTGTTATTCCAACAGTTCAAGTTTGAATTCAACTTGAAAATAAATAAATTAAATTTAAGTAATTATAAAATCGAGTTTGAGAAGTTTAATTTGTTAATTGTATTGGCATGGCAGAAAATTTTTTATGGAGCATTAACAGGATTTCCTGTTGGTTTTGCAGGCATTCTTCTTCTAGACGTTGCTCCTTTGAGTCTTGGCATCGAAACAGTTGGTGGTGTGATGACAAAGTTGATCCCAAGGAACACTGTGATCCCAGCAAAGAAATCTCAGGTCTTCACCACGTACCAAGACCAGCAAACCACAGTTTCCATCAAGGTGAAACAATCAATCCATGAACTTCAAACAACAAATCTTGCTTTCTGAATGAAATCTAAAGCCAGTTGCATTCATAATATCCCAGGTTTATGAAGGAGAAAGAAGCTTAACAAAGGATTGCCGCGAACTCGGAAGATTTGATCTCACTGGCATTCCACCTGCTCCAAGGTGAGCTTAATATTCCAAATCTGATCATTAAATTATCAATGGCTATATAGATCTTGCAGCCGGATCGATTTGGATTTGGAATCAGATATCGAACCGGATTTCATTTTTAAGGATCACTCTAGTCCGTTTAACAACTAGCTTGGAGCGAAACTGTAACCTCTAATCTGAATTTGGATCAATTTGATCCTGTAAGCATGCCTACCTAGAAGGTGATTAAAAAAAAAATTCAGTGCACATCATTAAAAAATCTAAAGAAGATTATATGTACGTAATTTACTTTCTAACTTTTTTGTTTGTGGTATTACAGAGGAGTTCCTCAAATTGAAGTCACCTTTGAGGTTGACGCCAATGGCATACTCCACGTGAAAGCGGAAGACAAAGCCGCGAAGAAATCACAATCCATCACCATCACCAACGACAAGGGGCGGCTGAGCCAGGAAGAGATCGAGAGGATGGTGAAGGAAGCCGAGGAATTCGCGGAAGAGGACAGGAAAGTGAGGGAGAAGATCGATTCCCGGAACAAGCTGGAGACGTACATCTACAACATGAGGAGCAGCATTGACGACAAAGACAAGCTCGCAGACAAGATTGATTCCGATGACAAAGAGAAGATCGAAAGCACCTTGAAAGAAGCTCTTGAATGGTTGGATGATAACCAGAATGGAGAGAATGAGGATTTTGATGAGAAGCTTAAGGAGTTGGAGGCTGTTTGCAATCCGATCATAAAACAAGTTTATCAAAAGAGTGGTGGAAGCTCATCGGCTGGATCAGCGGATGATGAAGAACCTACCGATGAGTTGTAGAATGCTGAGAAGAAAGGATTTAGATTCATTTCTTTCATTTTGTTACTTTAATTTTGAGTTTACTCTTTGGAAAAGGTTGGAAGCATACATATGAAATATTCTGAAACCTTTTTTCCTTTTGTAAAAAAGGTCAAAGCCCAAAATTATATCTTCCTTTGGCAAAATTTTAGTAGTACGCAGCGTTATGAATTTTTTTTTTTTTCGGTGTTAACCATCCGGTATCCCCATACCTTTAGTATAAGATTAATCCGGATTCGAGCCGGGCAGGACCCAAAGGGCGGCAAAGCTCTCCCTCAAGAGTTTTAACACAGCTGCATACCCAGGGACTCGAACTCGAGACCTCTGGTTAAGCTAGAACAGCCCCCTACCAGCTGATCTACGTGCTCTTGGGTATTATGAATTTTTGAGCACATGGCGTGACAATTACATGTTATTAGACTTCAAAATGTTGTTTATTTTGTAATATTATATTATGTTTAGAGGTGTTAATGGATTAAATTATTCATGAATTATTCGAATTTGATTTGTTAATTTTTAAATTGAATTTAAATTTGAACTATTTGATTCAAATCAAATCGAATTTTAATATTTTAATGTTCAATTTAAATGATTTACGAGATTAATCAAATTTTTTAATATATATTTTAATATATTATTATTTTATTTTTATAAATGTATGATTTAAAATTAATATATTGAATTTATTGAATTGAGATTGAATTTTAAAAATTAAATTTGATTAAATTCAAATTAAATTTAAAACTTAATATTAAATTGTTTCAATTTTAAGTACTTACATACTGTTTTAGCCGGAGCGTGAACTCTGGGTGGATGTCAAGTAATTAACTTAAAAAGAAACGACGCCGTTTGTCTTGCATTTTGTTATGTTTTAGTCGGAGCGTGAAGGTTCAATTTTGGTGCGTTGGGTTCTCAAAATAAAAGATTTTAGCGGCCAAATAAAATTTCAATTTAGCCATTTGGAAAAAAAAATCAAAAGAAAAGAAAAAAATTTTCTGTTTCCCCCGAATTTTCTTGGACCTCAAGCTGAATCGCCCTTTGTGATTAGGTCAGAATTCTCCACTTAATTGCCTCATTTGCAGTCTGATTTTGATTTTCTGGGCATTTATTTCATCGATGTTGGTTTCCTTAACTTTTAAGATTTGAAACTTCCTCACTCGTGTAATCGCCTTTGATCCTCGAGGTTCTGTTTGGTTAGCTAGAAAATGACAGGGATAAGAAAAGAGAAAAAAGAAATAAAATATCAATTGTATTGTACTATCGTTTAATGCTTGAAAAAAAAAACTTATTTCTTGCTTGCTATATGAGTTATTGCTGCTGAGTGAACTAGCTTTTGCTTTATCTACTTACAGTATCCTTTACTTTATGCTGGCTTTTGTTTAATCATAGATTGGTAGTTTTCATGAGATGGGTGGAAATGATGTGTCGTCTGATCAAGTTATTGAAACGCTTATTGAAATGGGATTTGAGAATTCTGATGCCATAGAAGCTGTAAAAGCTGCGGGACCATCAATTGACGACGCGGTTGAGTATGTTTTGAATCGTTTTCGTAAAGATTGTCACAGTGGATCAACTAGTTCTCAATGTTCTTCAAGGAATGGAAGGAGTATGGGTAAATCAGCCATGAAATCATCACATTCTATGGGTCAATTACGACAGTCTTCTATATTGGATATTTTTCAATCCACAAATAAACCTAAGCGAAGCAGAGGTAATGATGTATCCCAGGGGTTTCCTAGTGGCGTGGAAGAAGGCAGGGAACCGTTACCTTTTGTAAATAATCAACTGGAAACTGTGTCAGAACCATTGCAAGTTTGCTGCTCTGAGGAGCTGGATATTGGATTAAATTGGGAGCTAAAGGTTAAAAGTTTATTAAGAAAGCATTTTGGTTTTTCATCCTTGAAGAGTTTCCAGAAGGAAGCCTTAGCTGCTTGGCTCGCTCACCAAGATTGTCTTGTTCTTTCTGCAACAGGATCTGGTTAATACTTATATTCTTTTGCTTGTCTTGTTATTATGCCCATTCACTCTGCTATCTCATAATTTGGAAGGTAATAGTTATTTTTGTTCTGCAGGAAAATCTCTTTGTTTCCAGATTCCAGCATTATTAACAGGAAAGGTTGTAGTTGTTGTTTCTCCTTTGATAAGCTTGATGCATGATCAATGCCTAAAATTATCAAAACATGGGGTCTCTGCTTGTTTTCTTGGATCTGGGCAACCAGACAACAGTGTAGAGCAAAAAGCCATGAGAGGAATGTATAGTATTATATATATTTGTCCTGAGACAATTGTGAGGTACATACATGTATATTGCCTCTTGGTTTTTTCTCGAAGAAAATGTTTATTCTTTATTTTGTTTGTAATTGAGAAAGCACTATTACTTTTGTGCAGACTTATAAAACCTCTTCAGAGGCTAGCAGAAAGTCCTGGAATCGCATTGTTTGCCATTGATGAAGTCCATTGTATATCTAAGTGGGGCCATGATTTTCGGCCTTGCTACGGGTATGTATTCGGTATACCTTATGTTTGGCATGGTTGTTTGTATTTTCTTTGCTTATTCAACTAAATCTATTGGTGCTTATTTGATAGAGGGGAAGATATGCATTTTAGTAAACCATGTCTTAAAAACATTTAAGAACCAGCAAAATGATTATTCATGGCTAAAGCAGATGTGCTTTATGCAACAACAGTGAATTTTGATTGTATTTTATCCATATACTAAATCAATTGATGTTAGTGTAATAGTTTCCTTACATTGCAAGTGTTTTCTTTTTTCTCTATTGCTTCTTTGGTGTTTATTTTACTGCTTTTTCCCATTTTACAGCCACACAGCTCTTTGTAATTTCATTTTATTATATCTTTGTAAGTTTGTTCTTGAAGCTATGGCTATCCTTTTAAGGATATGTTCCATTGTTGCAGGCAATTGTCTGTGTTGCGAGAGTGTTTCAGTGCAAGAAATTTAAAATTCTTGAAATATGACCTCCCTGTTATGGCATTGACTGCTACTGCCACAGTTCGGGTTCGACAAGACATTCTTGATTCTTTGTGCATGTCAAAGGATACAAAGATTGTGACCACTTCATTTTTCCGTCCAAATTTACGATTCTCTGTGAGTTTCACTCCTTGTGGCATGGTTTCAGTTGTAATCGGTTTTCCCCCTGCTCATTCTTCTTGCTTCTTTTAAACTTCCAGTTGGAGTGGGTTTTTTATACATCAAGAAACTTAAATGGCCTCAAATTGTTTTTCATGTCGTGAAATTGTGCAAGTTTTAACAGGAAGCTCAAATTTTATTAACTGCTCTTTACAGGTAAAACATAGTAGGACATTAGAGTCTTCATATGCGACAGATTTTCGTGAGCTCATAGATGTTTATAACGGAAAGAAAAAGATTGGTGACAAGAAACAAACTCTAATCTCACAAGAGTCTCATGGTCAATCTGATTCATATCACTTTTCTGCAAGTGACTTTAATGACATTGAAGACAGTGATATCGACAAAAGTGATGATGAAAATTCAACAATGGAAAATGGTTCAACGTCAAGGGGAAAGCAAATGTCAGTAGAGTATTTAGAAAATGAGGTTGATGTCTTCCAGAGCGTGGAAGATTGTGATGGTACCATCCTCTGATACTGCTATTTCTTGACTTATAGAAATGCAAAAGGTTTAGCTTCACTGTATTTTGCTATATTTTGATTGCTTTTATATTGCAGTTGCATGTGGTGAATTTTTTGGACTAGCTCACTGCGAAGAATGGAATTCACATGGGTCATTTGAGACAGTTGATCCACCGAATAAACCAGAAGAAAGGCTGAGGCTTCTGCAAGAGCCTCTGGAACAAGGACCGACCATCATATATGTTCCTACAAGAAAGCAAACCCTGAGCATTGCTAAGTATCTTTGCAAGTTTGGAGTGAAGGCTGCTGCTTACAATGCATCGGTAAGATTTATAGAAAATTTTGCACTAGTTAAGCACTAATTCTTTGTACTTTTGAGCTGTGGCTTGCAGATGTCTTTCTTTCCTCCTCAGCAAATCACATTTTAGTTTCTTGCAGTCATTAAGCACTGATTTTTGTGTACTTTTGAACTGTGGTTGGTAGTATATGTAATATCCTCTTTCTGTTTTTAACACTTCGTTTTTATTTCTTCTTCCTTTTCCTCTCATTGTTTGCTAGAATCATTTTGATGTTCATTCTATTAAACTGTGCCTATGAATATCATCTTGGTTAATTGTCCAGCATTCTTACTGATAAAAATCTAGTGGTGCTAGGTTCTACATGCTAGTAATAAGATTTTATATTTTTCTGATAAGCAGCTATTTTTGAGTTTACCCTCTCTTTTCTTCTCAGTTGCCAAAATCACATTTAAGGCGCGTTCACAAGGAATTTCATGAAAACTCCCTGGAGGTATGGGTTTTCAGGATTCACCTAGATAATGAATTGTTTCTGCTTTATTCTGTATTTTTGTTGCAACCATCTTTGAAAAGATATGTGCTTTTCCAAAAATGGCATTGTTTTTCCCAAGTTTAGATTTCTTTAAAAATTTCAGCTAGTTTGCTGGTTCTCAAGACCATTTATTGCCTTTAGGCTATGGCCTATATATGATTGAATATCCAATGGTTAACCTTCATTCTCTTCTTATAAGATGCTAGTTACATACTAATGTGGATCTGATTTTGTATGCTCTGTAATCTTCTTCTCTGTTTAGACTTTTGATGTCCTTTTTGTCCTTAGTCTTATCTTGTTTATTGAGATCAAATGAAATTCTATAGGTCAACAGTGAACTACATACTAGCACTACTGTTTATGATCTAACCCAGCCATTTAACAGATGATTTATTTATGCAGGTTGTTGTTGCGACAATAGCTTTTGGAATGGGGATTGACAAGTTAAATGTTCGAAGAATCATCCATTATGGTTGGCCACAGGTCTATCTTCTGGTTTTGATAGTGCTGCAATTTAGAATAGTTATTTTTGACTTACATCATTTGATGATAAATCTTGCTGTCTAGGCATGTTACTGGTTCACTTATTCTTTACTGCTGCAACTTGTATGCCTATTAGTGTACAGGTTTATGTTTCATAATTGGCACATCTCATTATCTGCTTTTTGGTCACTTTAGCTCTTTTTAAAGCTTGATTCTGATTCCAGAGTTTGGAAGCATATTATCAAGAAGCTGGTCGAGCAGGAAGGGATGGAAAGTTAGCAGATTGCAGTAAGCCTATTTACTATTTCAAAATATGTCATACTATGATAACAAATTTGTATTTTGATCACCTAGTTTACCCCTTTTTTTTGGATACATTTTTAATGTTAGCTTGACCTATACACTTTGTCCTAGCAGCTTTATATGCAAACTTATCAAGAGTGCCGACACTTCTGCCTGGTAAAAGAAGTGAAGATCAGGCAAAAAATGCATATAAAATGTTATCTGATTGCTTCAGGTTTGCATAAAAACATTTTCTTGCTTGTTTTGTTTTGCTCTCTTTCTGCTTTGATGTTTATTAAGAACCTTTATTTACTTGCAGATATGGAATGAATACTTCTTGCTGTCGAGCCAAAACCCTCGTTGAATACTTTGGGGAGGATTTCAGTAATGAGAAGTGCCTCTTGTATGTAATGCTTATTTTTAAAATTTTGTATGGTAGTTGTATGTAGTGTTCATTATGGGATTCTCTTATGACAGTTCTCTTAATATGAGTACTTAATTTCTGTATTTGAAAGGGAAAAAAATTACAAGATCAATCTTCGCAAACATAGATAACTATAATCTTTTAAATTTCAAGCAAGGAGAAGCTCTTTTTGCGAAATGATAAGGTTATTTACTCTATTTATGGTCCCTTTTTTTCATGATTGTGTTTTCTTACACTCAATAAGAACAGGATCTCATTGCAATTAAGCTCTTTGTTTGTTCTTTCCTTTTCACCCTTTACTCTAACTCTTTTAATAGAATTCTTTCTACTCAGGTGTGACATCTGTGTTGATGGACCCCCTAACATGCAGGATTTGAGAGAGGAGGCGAATATTTTGATGCAAATTGTTGCTGCTCGTTATGTAAGTGTGTTATTATTTCATTTTCTTTTTTAATTGCTTACATTTCATTAGCTTCTTGAAGAACTCGTGAAACTAATGTACATATTATGAGCTCATGGTTAAAGGGATTGGTTTCTCTCATCCTTTCCTTATGTTCATGATATTCATATTAAAGACGCAGGCAGAGAGCAGTTTGCTGGAAGGTTTTTATGATGATCCTTTGTGTAGTGATATTGATCGGCAGAAATTCCTAGAGAAGCCAAACCTCAGAACATTTGTCAATAAAATAAGGGAGCAGGTCATTTCTCTTTCCTATATCTAGCTGGTTTAACAGTACAGTATGTATATTACTGGCATTGTCATATCCGTTTTTATGATTGTCATATGCTGGCCATATGCAGTCCCAAAAATTCATAGCCAATGATCTGCTGTGGTGGAAAGGTCTTGCTCGAATAATGGAAGTGAAAGGATATATCAGAGAGGGGGATGATAAGGTATATACTCAAACAGCTTGTCTAGTTTCTGTATGAACAAAACTAAAGTAGGCCTAACGGAATCTGTGGCTTAGTTCAAATTATTCATGCAGTCACTCTTAAGAGTGGCATCTAGCAGGTTTAAAGTTCAAATCTTAGTATCTGCAACTCCTTTCTTATTCTTAAACTTTGGCCTCCTTTGTAAAAAAAGTAGTCCTAACAGCATAATCATGCCTTGTCACCGATGAAGATCTTGTTCCTTTGATTAACCTGGACAATTTGGCTACTCTAGCTGAGAAGTGTTGGTCTAGACAATATTTTTTGACTCTTTTGCTACAAGTCATGTATAGCAAAGCATGCATTTCTGTTGTCCTTTCATCCTGATACACATGCATTCTGCTGGTTGTGTTAAAATTTGTGTCGATACACTAAACACAATTTTTTTAGCTTGTCATATTCATATTTAATTTTTATCAAATTTTAACTCGCATTATTTTTTAGTTTTGTCCCTGACCCCTCTGCTTGATTGTTTAACTGCACTGTCTTGTGCAGATCCATGTTCAGATAAAATTCCCAGAACCAACAAAAAGGGGACTGGAATTTCTCCAATCTAAAAGTGATGAAGCATTCCATGTTTACCCAGAAGCGGACATGCTTCTCTCAATGAGAAGACCCAGAGCCAGTTTCTCAAACTGGGGAAAAGGCTGGGCTGATCCTGAAATCCGCCGTCAGCGGATAGCGAAAATGCGGTCATCAAACAGGAGACAACAAAAGCCAAGGGCATGGAAATCGAGAAAACATTTCTCAGATTTGAATACTTCTCGTGGTAGATTATTTGCAAAAATCTCAAAACCGAAGTGATGAGTCAGAATATTTATTCTTTCCCTTTACCCTTTGCTTCTCAAAAGAGGACTGGTTGAAATTTGAAGGAGCAAAACTCTCCTTCGAGAGCTTAGAGTTTAGGTCCTTAGTTTGGAGTCAATATAAAGTGACTCAACTTTTGGAAATATGGTCCTACAGTCCTACTGTCTGGAAGCCTATTGAAAATGTATTTCTTCCTTCAACATATATTCATAAATCTTTGACACTTCAAAGAGAGTAAGTTTCTCGAGAGTAATAAGCTGTGTCTAAGGATATAATTGAGGTGAATCGAGATCATTTAATGTTAAGTTAGAATTCAGCTTTTAGAATTTGAATTTTAAAGTTTGATTTCAATTAGAAAAAAAAAAACTTTAAATTGTTTGAATTTAAGTTGATAAGCTCGATTTAAGCTACTAACTTATTATTATGCTCGAAACATGTGTTTTCAACGTATCTATGTTTCAGTATTTTACTCCAAGTTTGGTTACTTGGCCACACTATAATTGGTTATAATTTGTGTCCCACAGCAACAGGTGTATCGGTGTAATGGTATCATAGTACCCTATAATTGGTTATAATTTGTGTCCCACAGCAACAGGCGCATCGGTGTAGTGGTATCATAGTACCCTCCCATGGTATTGACCGGGTTTCGATTCCCCGGATGCGCATTTTGTTTAGCAATTCTATTTTGTTTTTTCAACCCTTATTGTATCATGTTGATCTAACATTTCAAGAATGTATAAGGGAACGAAACATGTGGATTGTGGATTCTCCAATCATGCCCTCTCTTTTTACCTCTTACTTTGTGAACCAGTTGGACAAATCTGGTTAGCAACCATTTCTTTGCAAAGTTAATCTTTCCGTGGACATTGTTAAGCATGAGAAAGGTTAGAGGCTTGGACCTTTGAATGAAGCAAAAACCATGGCCCATGATTAAAAAGTAGCACTACAGCAACCAAGAACTTGTCGATGGAAGCAAGGAATCTCCATTCTCCAAAAAGTTTTGCATTAGCACTTTTTTTCTCATCTTCTACCTATCAATATGTCCGAATAGGTAGATCACCATTGTCTAAATAAAGGCAAGCGCCACGCCCCGTACACTCGTCTCAAGCTTAATGTGCAAAAGCACATGACACAAAACAATTGGCAATTAATTAAGAGATTCAATGAAACTATGATACGTCACTAATCACTATTTTCGTTTGAAGCATTATATTAAAAAAACTTGTAATTATAAACTAGTAATAATTAGATAAAAAAATTAAATTGAAGCTCACATGTGATAAATTTTGAATTTAAAACTTGAAAGTTTCAAAACATTTTTATTGTCGTTAACTTAATACTTCATTGGCATAGTATGTCATGAATTAACTTTAAGTAAATTTGTCTTCATTATTTTTAAATAACATAAAGATCTTACGTAAACAATGATTAAATCAAAATTCAATTTGATTTTTGATCAAATTCTAGTTACACATTTGATTGGTTTATCTAAGAAGTTTAATATTTTTGTTGAAATCATTTCAAAATTCAAAAATGTTTTCAAATTCACACCAGTAACTCTACTGGTAAATAAGTTTATTCAATTGACAAATAGAAAATAGTTTTTTATTCAGCTTACTTCTGCCAATAGATACCATCCCATTGACCTTATCTTAAACATTCATAACTAATCTATTGGCCCTTGCCCCAAGCAATCTCCTGAATGGCCAAACACCAAACGACAAGGATCGCCACCGTGGACAAACCCTGACCGTAAGATCCAACCACATGAACAAGCACAAGCCCGCAAAATCCAACCGTCGGATAAAAACATTCAATCCAACTCTTATAGCCCAAACCTGTATGCCACGGATTGCCAGCGTGGCATATCCCAACTATAAAATCCCGCTAACATCGATCGGCTTTTTTCAAAATTCAAATCCAAGGCGAAAAGAAAACAAACAAAGTGCTCTCCACAATACGCAGATCAAAGCAAAATTCTCAGATTTTCAATCATTTTTCGCAATTTCCCTCCCAAAACAAGTTCGAAAGAGCGAAGCAACGTCGGTTTAAGTTTCGATGGAGTCAACGGCGAAGCCAGCGGGAGGCAGGAGAGGGGGAGAGAAGAAGAAGGCGGTTTCTAAGTCGACAAGAGCGGGGCTCCAGTTTCCGGTGGGTCGTGTCTTTCGGTTCCTTAAGAAAGGTCGTTATGCACAGCGTTATGGCGGTGGCGCTCCTGTCTATCTCGCCGCAGTCCTCGAGTACCTTGCCGCTGAGGTATGTGATAATGTCTCTTTTATCTTTGTTTTTACGTTTTCTTTCGATCTGCTTTTAGAAGAATTTTTCTGGTTTGAGAAATGAGAAAATGTTGAAAACAAAGGGGAAATGCAGGGAATTTATGATTTTTATTCATAAGTTTTTTTAAAAAAATTTAAAATTGTTGTTGCTGGATTTTGATTCTTCGCATTTCCTTTTTATCAAATCAATTTTCTATTGATACATATTCATGTTTAGATCTTAAAATTCAGTTTCTAGGATTCTTTCCCTTGGTTTCTAGTTTTTGGATCCGAGAAAATTGAGAGTTTAATTGTCTTCTTGTTAGGTATTGGAACTGGCGGGGAATGCCGCGCGTGACAACAAAAAAAACAGGATTAACCCGAGGCACGTGCTGCTAGCCGTGAGAAACGACGAGGAGTTGGGGAAGCTTCTGCAGGGAGTAACCATCGCCAGCGGCGGAGTCCTCCCTAACATTAACCCGGTGTTATTGCCCAAGAAAACTTCATCTTCATCTGAACCTGCTGCTAAGCCCAAATCCCCTAAGAAGGCTTAGATCATTAAGATAATATAGACTTAATGTAACTCCTTCCTTTAATGTTATGGTAGGAGTTGTGAGATCTCTTCCTCTTTTGTATCTTGGACAAATTTGACTTACAGAAGGTTAATGGAAATCTGCCAGTTTCCCATCTTTCTTCTATTTTTTGCGTAATACGTGCCATGAATGACTCCCATAAGCTGCTTAGAATGGGTTGGTTGGCTTTTCTATTTGAGTAACTGTTTTGAATGCTTGAGAGTAAATGGTTGCAAATCTCTAAGCATGTTTCAAAGCATGCAAAAATGTTAATCACGATTATCCAAATGGGCTGTCATGAATTCTGGCATTACGTCCTCTTCTGGGCTTTGCTTCTGGTTCAGTGGGCCTTTCTCATTCAATTTGTTGGGGGGCCCTGCCCAAATTCACATTTTAAGGAAACTGGGAGAAACAGGGGGGGGGGGGGGGGGGGAGAGTGTTGGAAACTCTAGAACAATTCTGGGTTTTGCTAGGGTTTAACAGATTACAATCAAACACAAGTTAAGCTCATAATCAAAGAGAATCCAACTTCAGGCATTTTGACGTTTGAATCTACTCATGAATCTTTTCCTGGTAATTTATTTTCAATCTTCAGTTCCTTATCAGTATCCTGCACTTTATTACTCAAATCTTTTGTTTATCCATTTCATTTGGCAGAGAAAAGCTTTCTTTTCCTCTAGCAGAAACTCCATAATTCGGATCATAGCCATTGGCACTGCTGGTTCTGGTCTTCTTTACTGGAATGACAACCTAGTAGATTTGAGTAAGCTCTCAATTTTCCTATAAAATTGTTTCTTTTACTTGTTCTGATCTGTTTTGGCATAATGCCCTCAATTTGGTTTCTCGGGAATTAGCAAAATGAATCATTAGTATAAACTTTCACTATAGTGCTTCCCATGTAGAATGTGTATCGATGCATGTTTTCATAATCCTATTATTATATGTCTTGAGTTATTGGGAATTCTGATGGTTTACTCTGGGTTGAATTCTAGAAACATCTGTGAAACTGTCAATTCCTGCTCCATTGCGTGAACACCTCTCATTTCGAGGACGGCCTTCATTTGTTTCCTCTGATCATTGGCAATTTGGTTTGTCCCATTCTTCGGTGTATTCTTAAGTTATCCTCATTTTTTATTTGTTTTAATTGGATTGTCTCTTTCCTTGTTATCTATGTAGTTTATGTTTTGCATCTGCAGGAAATTTTCCATTATTTTTATCCAGAGTCACTCCTGCTCCAGCTGGGGATATCGCAAAGGAAGCCCCAGTGGCAGTTGGAGATGGAGCAAAACCATGTTGTGGATGTTTAGGTAGAGATTCTATTGCGAATGCAGCTGCCAAGGTTGCTCCTGCTGTTGTCAATCTGTCTGTTCCACAAGGTATTATCAGTTATGATGCATATTTTGATTTGCAATTTTGTTTTTAAGGTTGCTTTCTTCAGGTGTAATTGCATGGTTTACTTTGCTGGTAAATTTGTGTTGTACAGATTTCTATGGGATTTCAACTGGAAAGAGTATGGGTTCGGGAACTATTATTGATGCAGATGGTACTATTTTAACATGTGCTCATGTCGTAGTTGATTATCAAGGCAGGCGAGTTACATCCAAGGGGAAGGTCAGCAGTTAAAATTGCTTGCTGATGGATTAATTTACTTCAAAAGATTTTTTGTTTCTAATTGATTGTATTATAGTAAGCATTTGAATTTTTATTAGATTTTCTTTTGTGAAGACTGCATGGAGATCTTTGTATGGTTTTGGAATATGATTAACTTTTGCAGGTTGATGTCACTTTGCAAGATGGCCGAACATTTGAGGGTACAGTGGTGAATGCTGACATGCATTCTGATATTGCAATTGTCAAGATCAAATCTAAAACTCCACTTCCAGCTGCAAAACTTGGTTCTTCAAGCAAGCTTCGCCCTGGTGACTGGGTGATATCCTTGGGTTGCCCACTTTCCCTTCAGAATACTCTCACAGCGGGCATTGTGAGGTACTTCTTTGTACACTGATTTTTTTTTTGAATGATTTTTATTCAAAAACTTTCAAGTTATTTGGCCATTGGTCTATTTTTGGAAATTTTAGACTAATAAAATATTTGGCTTTTTCTGTAATTAACAACCTGTTTCTGACATTAGTTGATATGGTCCCCCGCATTTTTTGCTTTCTGGCAAAAGAAAAAGAGCGTTTGAATATTAGATAATGGATTATTTTTCTGACTGGCTACTGATGTCTTTTTCCGTCTCTTTTACCCCATTGTACAGTTGTGTCGATCGCAAAAGCAGTGATTTGGGTCTAGGAGGGATGCGCAGAGAGTATTTGCAAACTGATTGTGCAATCAATGCGGTACATTCTTTCTCACAGTTGTGTGCATCAGTTAACATGTTGTATTTGTGCTCACGATCATGGTCATTACGTACATGCGTATGCATTTGGGTGATTCTCATCAATAGTGATTGCAATTTTGAGTAGTGCAGTGATTTTGTTCATTGCAAAAGATTTGAGCGCGTGATTATGGATATGGTAGAATTCTAGCTTAGCATTGTCAAATTGGCCCTATATCTACTCATGTCCATTAGTGTGTTTTGTGCTTAGCTCCTTCTATATAATACCTTTTATGTATGGCATATTTTAAGGAATACAAGGATAAGAATGATGAGATTTTGCTAAAACTAGTTTGGCCTGTATCTATCTGTACGACTTCATACCTCTTGTGCATATGCTAATCTATTGTCTATTTTTCCGCTTCAGGGAAATTCTGGTGGCCCCCTTGTTAATGTTGACGGAGAAATTGTTGGAGTTAATATTATGAAAGTATTAACTGCTGATGGTTTGAGTTTTTCTGTACCAATTGACTCAGTTTCCAAAATTATAGAGCATTTCAAGAAGAGCGGGTATAATCATTTCTCCACATGGAACAACTAATTGAATTTAGAAATACTTCCTGTACTCAAACCAATGGAGCTCATTGATACGTTTGTTGACACTCATGGAGCTTACCTCTACCGATGGATTAGGGCAAAGTATTCGATTCACATATAAAAAGATATTAATATTTTAATATCGAGAATATTTCATAACATGTATTTGAAAATGTTGCTGCAGTTTAGATAGTTAGCTTACCTCCAAATCTGTTTGTCAAGAGATTATATGCATTAGCTAATTGATTTCTTGAGCAGGAGAGTTGTTCGGCCTTGGCTCGGATTGAAAATGCTTGATCTTAATGAGATGATCATTGCTCAGCTTAAAGAAAGAGATCCCATGTTTCCTGACGTTGAGAAAGGCATTCTTGTAGCTATGGTATGTTCTATGATGGTTCCTTTCTTCCCTTCGTAATTTTTATATTGCCTTAAAACCCATGTTTCAGATTGTACAGAAAGTCGGATACCTTCCATCTTTCTTGTGCTTCGAATTTTGTCCAGGTAACCCCAGGTTCCCCCGCTGATCGCGCTGGATTCCGTCCAGGTGATGTTGTTATCGAATTTGACGGGAAACCAGTTCAAAGTATCAAGGAGGTATGTAGCATTTACTTTCTACACAATCCTGTTTTATGGTACCAACTACCCTGCTTCCCCCGCCCCGCCGATGGCTCATCTGTACTTCAAATTCTCATGTATATAATTCATGATTTGTATCATGTAAAATCATATTAATGTCGTGTAAAGTATGAAAATTGCATATTAAAATTTGCATTGGCAGAGCAAATATAAAAGTTTGTTTTAACTTTTATCATATTTATATATAATTTTTATTAAATTTTAACTTGTATTATCTTAGTGTTTTTTATTCATATTGTGTCATTGAATCGTATTTAAGATCGTCAGATCTTCTCCTATGTTTACCAATGGTGAATCTGCGTGGCAGGTTATTGAGATAATGGATGACAGAATCGGGAAACCGTTGGAGACCGTTGTTAAAAGAGCAAATAATGAAGCAGTGAAGATGACTGTAATCCCAGAGGAGGCCAATCCGGACATGTGAGAGACTGCTTAAATTTGCTTAAAACTCTGGGAACGATCATACATTCTTGTTTTCCAAGCCTTCAAAAGTAATCACAACAATTTATTTACAAATGTCTAGAAATTGTCAGAGCTGTTGACTTCTTAATAGAACCCTAAAGATTGTAGTTCGGGAATAGAAAAAGACAAAAAATGAGTGCTCAGAATTTTTTTAAAATTATATGAATTAATAATTCAGGCATATATTTTGTATTTATATTATATTTTTTTTGGTTTTTGACTCTTGGGTATCTTCTTTTATGCGATTACTTTAGAGTTGGGGAACTGTCAGGTCACATGAAAGTGGGGTGCTTCTCTTAGTACGGTTTGCTCCATACGCATAACTCGAATTCGGGTTATGTTTAAAAGAATGAGTCCTTTATCACTCAATCTCAACCAATATTGATTATATTTATATTATATGAAATCATGTTATTATTATACAAAATGTGAACATTTTATGTCGTGTGCAAAAGGAAATTAATTAAAAATATTTAAGTAGATATAAAAGAAAGAAATATCTAAAATTTGACTAAAATAGAAGGTAACTTGTAAAAGCTTCACTCCGTGGTGGACGACAGGCTCTTTCCTTTTTCTCCCTTTAGATAGCTGATAAGTTCTCATTCTTCCAATCCCCGCGAACCCCTCCTTTGGCTTCCTCATGTCTGACAACGAAACCCTTCCACAACCCGACCCGGATTCATTTCCGGCTCCAGCCAAAATCCAACTTCCACCAACCATCCACCAGCTCTCCTTCAACCAAGACAACACCTGCTTTTACGCCGCCACCGACAGCGGCTTCCTCGTCTTCAGCACCGACCCTTACCGTCCTCTCCTCCGCCGCGACTTCGACACTGGTCTCTCCCTCCTCTCCATGCTCTTCCGGTTCGAAGTCTTCGTCCTCGTCGGCTCCTGCACCTCCCCCTCCGCCGCCACCAACGCCAACACCAAAGCTCTCCTTTGGGACGACCATGCCTCCCGCTGCGTCGGCGAGCTCTCCTTCCGTACCCCAATCCGCTCCATCCGCCTCCGACGCGACACCATCATTGTCACTCTCCTCCACAAAATCTATGTCTACAACTTCTCGGATTTAAAGCTGTTACACCAGCTGGAAACGACGTCGAATCCGAAGGGCTTATGCGAGGTTTCGCAGGTTTCGGGGCCCATGGTGTTGGTTTGCCCAGGTTTGCAAATGGGAACTGTGAGAGTAGAGAATTATGGGAGTAAAAGGTGTAAAATCATAAATGCCCATAGTTCGAATATCACGTGCTTGGCTTTGACTCATGATGGCAGGGTCTTGGCTACGGCTAGTAGCAAAGGAACTTTGATTAGAGTCTTTAATACTTTGGATGGGACATTGATTCAAGAGGTACATGACAATTACTGTTGTATTACTCTGATTTTTATCCATGCCTGGTGTTTATCTGTTATGTTAGTTAGCCTCTTTTTGTTTTCTTTTTATTGGCTGGGGGTTTTGTTTTCTTTAAAAATACATTCTTTTAGGTCTATGATATATGAACTTTGATGTTATTTAATTGGGAAAATAAACGTTGGTTAGTCTTAAGAACTGTCGTGCATACGAATTGGTTTTGATTTTTTTTCTTTTGAGGAGTGGGGTTGTGGATGCGTAAAGGATGAGCGGTGAAAGGTTGGTTTGAATGTAGGGATTAAAGGGATACTTGCTTTTAGAACAGACCAGAGTTTTGAAATTATTGTTTGATACAGAAATTGTGTTGAAATGAGCTGAATAATTGTGTGTCTGAAGAGGAGAAATTAGAATATGAATGCGAGAGTAACTTGTCTGGAAGGGTGTCGCAAGTGAAGGGGTTCTGTTACCAATTGCAAGGAGAGTAGTATTCAATAGCTGTAAACATGGCTAGACTAGTGCCTGCATTAGGAGCTGTTTCTGATGCCATAGAATGTCATATGGTCTTCATGAATGGCTTGTTATTTTGATGACCCTGCTTTCCTTTTGGCAACTATTAAGGCCAGTCTTGTTTTGTTCTTTCTTTTTCCTCTTGTTAAGATCCATGAATCTTCTGAAGAATGTTTCAATCACACTTTTTAAAAGTTTTGAGCAAGTAAGGAATGGCATGTTGTTATTTTGTAGGTCATTCTCTGAGATTCTTTGGAGGGTTTGTTAATTTACCGCTTGGAAGTTATCTATGATTTTATTTGCAGTAATTTCTGTTGGCTAGTGGTTACATTAAGTTAAAAACTTGGTGCAGGTGAGGAGAGGAGCAGATCGAGCAGAGATATACAGCCTTGCTTTCTCTTCCACTGCCCAGTGGCTAGCTGCCTCAAGTGACAAAGGTACTGTCCATGTCTTCAGCCTCAAGGTTGATTCAGTGGCTTTGGGGGATGATAGGTCAAGCACTGCTTCTGAATCACCGGTTTCTAATCAATCTGCTTTATCATCCCTTTCTATTTTGAAAGGTACCATCCCTTTGCTTCTTATTTCTTCTTTTTGTTGTACAAGTCATTTGTTTTATGAACTTTCAACCAGGAATTGAGCAGAATCTAGAGAATTTTAACGTTTTGTTGTTACTGGATTTGGTGAAGCATAGATCTAGACCTACAAGAAGGGACTGCTTGACATACAAGCCTATTATTCCTCAACTTCTCCTATTATGATTTTGGATTGCTGTTTTTTTCTGTCAAGCTCATTTGATGTTTGTAATTTCTGTAGGTGTATTGCCAAAATATTTCAGTTCAGAGTGGTCAGTGGCTCAATTTCGGCTGCCTGAAGGTTCACGCTACATTGTTGCTTTTGGACAACAAAAGAACACAGTCATGATCGCTGCCATGGATGGAAGGTAATTGAAAATATCTGGTGTTATGATCCTTTTCTCTGTGTGTGCTAGTGCGTTTGAGTAATGCTTGTTTAATTCATTGTGTTAGCATGCTGTGCTAATGAGATAGATTGTTTGAGTCATCCCTAGGTTGTGAAACCTCTTGATTGGTCAGAAGAGTCTAAGATAAATCCTTTTGTTTTGTTATCTTGTTAATGCAGCTTCCGTCGTTGCCAGTTTGACCCAGTGAATGGTGGACAGATGACTCAAATTGAAGAATACAATTTCTTAAACCCAGAAGAAACATTTACAAAGTCAGAGTGAAGAGTCATATTAAGGTTACAAATTCTAGTAAATAACTGATACAGGGTGTATATATTAATGTAAATAAGAGTTAAGTTAGCTTTCAGTATTGAGCTTAACTGCACTGCCCATTGCCATAAGAATTTAACTACCTGTTTGTTTTGATGGTGTTATTAACAGCTTGAAAATGCTGCTAATTGTTCTACATTTCTTAGTTTACCTGAATAATGAAATGAAAAATTCTGGATATCTGATGAATGAAAGCTGGTTGCCATTGTTCATAATTCCATGTTTGAACCTGAAATGATTCCCCGACTTTGTATTGGTTGCTTTTTTCTTAGTACTCTGTTTTTTCCTTTTGTATCAGTATTACGATATGATGATTTTTTTTTTGATGATCATATGATGATTTTTTTAGTTGACGTGTCAATAGAAATTTTTGTTTTACACGATATTCCCATTTGACATGATATAAAATACGAATTCTCTGTCCAGCAGGGAAAGAATCCTTCTATTTTAGGCTTTGATTCCATCTTTATGATGAATGGTATTAGATTAAAGGGCATGAAAGAATAAATTCAATCTCTGTGAAATCCAAAGCAGCAAAAATGTTAGAAACAAGAACGTACATTGATTGCTTTCATCAACTACATGGGAATGGTAAACTGGCAATTAGAAATCAAAATCAAGTGCATCTTCAAGCCCAGCCTCATATGCATCTTCAACCATATTACCAATCAACATTCCGCCGAGCAATCCACTGGCTAACCCCAATCCCAGCCCTGCTCCCATGCCGCTCTTCTTAGGCTTCTGCACCGGAGGGTAACCATATCCGCCATGCTTCGGATACCCTGGATATGCATAACCTGGAGCAGCATCAGGAGCCTGATGGTATCCATATGGTAATCCACCAGGTGGAGGATAAGGATAACCCGGAGAGGTGGATATGCCGCCAGAGGAGGAGGATGTCCTGAGTTTGGCCCTGGGTAACCAGTTGGCCTTGGCGGTGGATACGCCATAGCTGGCTTCTCCCCATGTTTGTCTGCATGCATGGCTTCAGCCCCTGGAAATGGAGGTTGTGAAACAGGCTTGTTGAACTTCTCTCTGATCTTGTAAGTGAAATACAGGACACCTTTCGGTTTGCCATTAGGCAACCTGACGTTGTAGCACACGTTCTGCTCAACCTTCTCGCTGCCATTGTTGTGATCAAGCAGCTCCTTGATGGAGACTTGGACTATACCAACATCTTTGTCTCCAAGCTGACGCTCGGATCTCAGGCGGTTCTGCCCGGCAGCTTCGTCTACGTTGAATTTCATAGTGTATTTCCACTCGGGGTTGGAGCCACAGTCCTTGTCCACCGGAGTCTTCTGCATTGTACGCTGGTCGCCATTGATGGAAACCACGGCATACACGTCCATCTTCGTGAAAAAATTCACGTCTTTCAGGTCTTTGGCTGAGACAACATTGATCTCCAAAGGCCTAAACTCCATGTTTTCTTCTAAATCAAACAGGAAAAAGAGTTCTAAACAGGGGTTTGAGAATCTGGCTGAGAAAACGAGGGATTTGAGCTAACAGGGTATTGGAATTTGGAATGAAGATGGAAGAGAGAATGGAAATGGTTTATATACGGAGAGGAGAGAGTTTGAGAGAGAAGAAAACAGAACAAGGAAAGAAACAGGATGGATTGATGGGATTGAAACCACCTCGACAGGCAGAGTTTCGGGTGGAAACTAGAATATGCATCCGCGTCTATTAGATTTGGTTAAAATAAATTGTTCATTTGGCATTTTTTTTTAAATTTTCCCTAAACAAAATCAATTAATGATAGATTTTAATTTTTATGTTGAGACTGTTGTGAATTTTATTTTAAATTAAAAAATATATATGAAATGATTATTAAGTTATTATATATTAATATATATTTTTTCAATTCAAATCATGTTTTGTAATTGCATTAATTAAAAGATGAATTTTTTAATAAATTTTTTAATGATTTTAATACTAATTATTTGATTATGTGATGTGATTTAAATAAAAAACATAATTGATATAAAAAACTTATTTTATATAATTTTTTTGTGGCATTGGATCTAGCATGAAAATAGGAAAAAAATTTTAAAAAAATTATCAATCTAAAGTATTAAATTTTGAAGGGTGGAAAATTATCTGTTGGGGTAAAATGCGTTTGAATAGTGATGTGGGGGAAACGCGTACGAGGCTTGTGGTTTGGAACTGTACTGCTTCGAGAAGAAGATATAAAGGAATCTTTTTTTGTTGACTTTAATTTAAACAAATTAAACTCCATGCCTGCAAAATGATTAAACATTTTTTTTCATAAAGAGGTAAAAAAAAGTTAGAGGAATTGAACTTTAGATTTAATTTTTTTTAAGGAAGAATAATTGTCATTGAGTCAAACTTTGATTGTTAATGATTAAATATTTAATCTGTATTAAATTTAATTGACTTGATAAAACTTAAGACTAATCATAATGATTTTTATTAAATTAAAATATTGATTAATTTATTTTTTATAAATTGTGTTAAATTATTTACATGTGAGGTACGTGTAATAATTACGTTTTAAAAGAAATTACATAATCTTGAAAGAAATATTATTGCATAACACTAATCTTGATATAACAGAAATTGTAATCTAAAAAAAAAAAACCCGAGATTACAACAGTAAATGTTAAGATTTAATTTAAATCTCTAAGAATAATATTATGACCCATTTAAACTCAACTTCATCCGATTTTTTAGATTACTTAATGTCGACCTAATTTGTTTCTAGATGTACTTGTATTAGTAGATTTTTCTTATACATTTTTATAATTAAATATTAGAAACGAACCTATGCTTTGGCTCAGGTAAAATACACTTTGAATACAAATTCTGATAAAACTTTGGCGAAAAGAAATAAAATTTTGCATCTACAGCCATATGTAACCATCTAAACTAAAACTATATAGTCCATGGAGACATGTATTCATGCTAGCTAGACATTCAAAACTTAAACCGCATATTATTCAAATTGATTCTAAACAAAATGATCTAATTTGAGCTGAGTTTGCACATTAAATTTGTCCAAAACCTATGGTAGCGAATAGCCTAATTGCGCTAAGAACATCAAAGCCTAACTAACGACCTCAATTAAAAGGGATTCATTAGTGATCAAATTTTGAGTCCAAAATTTAAAATTAAATTTGACCAATTTAAACTTATTTGTTAATTCGGACAAAATTGGGTGTCTATAGATATGCTTAAAATAAATTCTTTATTTGGCAGTTTCAGTTTTAATTTTTATGTTGAGATTGTTGTGAATTTATTTTGATTTAAAAAATTATATGAAATGCTTATTAACTTATTAAACATTAATATATAATTTTATCATATTATGTAATTAATTTATTACACTACATATCATAATTAAAAGGTAATTTTTTTAATAAATTCATTAATAATTCTAACAATAAATATTTGATTACGAGATACGATTTTTTTTTGTACAAGATTACATGATACGATTTAAATGAAAATATATGTTAATATAGAATAATTGTTTTATATAATTTTTATGTGATAATCCAATTTGTTAAATTCGTGTATCAAATAACTTTTCAGAATGCTAAACTTTACTTAGAAAAAGCATGAAAAGAGGGAAGAAATGAAAAAATAGATAATTATTATATATATCATATGTAAATTTTTTACTTCACAAGCGGTATGAAAAAATAGATAATTATTATATATATCATCTGTAAATTTTTTACTTCACAAGCGGTATGAAAAAATAAATAATTATTATATATATCATCTGTAAATTTTTTATTTCACAAGCGGTGTTAAGAACGTGACATATATTCTATAAAAATATTAAAAAATAAAAAAATAAAATAAGACATATATTATAATTTTAATCTCGTTTATAAAAATTTGAGAAGAGATTTTTTTTTTTGGGGTTATTACAAGAACTGTATTAAAGTTAAAATTTAAAATAGTTTTTTTGTAAGAATTTTAGTAGATTGTATTATTTTAGCCTTCCTTCTACTATTTTTTTTTCTTAACTAGCTCAGTCTATAAATTAACGTTTTCTCTACTACATTTCAGGTGGATCTTTAAACAATCATTTTTTTTTGTTTATTAATTGATTTATCCAACAATCGATATAAATAATTTTAATTAATGATAAAACCAAAAAAAAATGTCACTAGTTAAAGAGATTCTAAAGGCTTAAACCAATAATTTTAAATTGGATGTTTATACCAGTAATGTTGTTTAATAAAAATAAATTTGGATTGAATTTACACTAACAATTCATCCCTTTCCTTTATTTTAATTTTTTTCTGATTAATTTTTTCGCAATGACATCGTTTTTGTCTTAAAATATGTCTATTATTTCCTTTCTCTGCTTTTTTTTTTCCTCATTCTTTATCTTATTTTGTACCTTTTACATGTTTTTTTTTTTAAATTTAAATATCATTTCTCGACTCTTAAACCGCCTATATCCAAAGTCAAAGAGATTTTCTTGGTTAGATAAAAAACATCATTTTCTTTTAAGCCTTTTCAAAAACCCTTAATCTCTTTTTTTTTTTCTATTTGGTGTTTTTAACTTTTCTGAAAATTTTATGCATTTTTTATACTTTTAAATGTAGGTTATAATTGCGTAGTTGTTGAGAATTTGTTTTTAATTTCTTTTTATGAAAAATTTTTTGGACGTATTTTAGTGATTTTAATATTATGATAAATAAGAGGAAGACGCTTGGCGGGTCTTGATGGAAAATGAGGGGTAAAATACATAAACCTCCCTATGTTTATACCAAAAAGACACAAACCTCCCTCTAGTTTCAAAATACCAATATTCCCTCCTTTAACAAAGTTTAAGATTTAAAATTTAAGGGTTTTTAGTTTGGGGTTTAGAATTTAAGAGTTGTAGTTTATGGTTTATGGTCATTTGGGTTTAAAATATAAAGTTTAGTGCTTATGATTTTTGGATTTAAGGATAGTGAAAGGGGAGAAATTTGGTATTTTGAAACTAAAAAGAGGTTTGTGTCTTTTTGATAAAAACATAGGAGATTTTATGTACTTCAACTAGAAAATGAGTACATGGAGGGAAAGGATGGGAATGTTGGCAAGGAAAGATGGGGCGGGTCCTACTTCTTTTGGGTTGTAATCTTCTAGATCAGGAAACAAAGTAGTTTTGATTTGGGTTGGGCCAAAATTTGGCCTCAAGGGGTAAATGGCAATTGACTAAAAGCTATATCAAAAGCTATGCAAATCTATTGTATACAAAGCTATATCAAAAGCTTTTGATATAGCTTTGTATTCAAAAGATTTATTAATTACACTATTCTAGTATAAAGCTATACAAATTACATAAATCTTTTGAAATCTTTGGATGTGATACTGAACTCTCTTTTTTTTTTTTTTTGTTACAAGGATGTGATACTGAAATTGTGATCTCTAAAAATATCATTTGCATAATTACAAAAAGAATATTTTGTATTTTCAAAGCTACGTGAAAAAGAGGTTGATCAAAGTTGACACATGAACATATGCTTACTCTGAAAATGGTTTTCCTAGTGACGTGCGGCTCACATGACAAGCAAGTACAAAAAACCTTACACTATTCTAGAGCGTAGAGGGCTCTTAAAGAGCGCTTTCAAAGAAAAAATCTGGATATTTGCTGAATGAAAGCTGGTTGCTCATTGTTCTTACTTCCATGTTTGAACCTGAAATGATTCCCCTGCTTCCCTGTTTTCGTACGGTTACTTTCTTTCTTAGTAGTCTCTTGTTTTTGTAAGTATTGGGGATCAGGAAATGTTTCCAAGTTCAAACCATTTGTTTTATATTCTTAATACACACGATAAGATGACAGACACATACAATAGGCTGTTTGTATGTGAAGAAGTCTCTCCATGCCAGTAAGAAGAAAAAATTCAATAAAAAATGACTTATACAACAAAATTGCTTAAGTATGAAGCAGAGGGATGGTAAATCCAAAGCAACAAAATCAGTGCAAACAACGTACCATAAAATACTGCATAATTTTATGGATTATTTTTTCGTCCACTATCAGTGGAATCAAAGAAACAGTTGATGACAACATAGATTTAGCAATTATTAAAAAAAATCTGAATCAAGCGAACCTTCAGCACCAGAAAGATCATAAAGATCTTCAGCCAGGCGACACATAGCCAACCAACATGAGATAAGGTTCATAGAAAAAAACAGCAACCCTCGTTCACATCAAGTGGGAGCAGGTTGTTATCGTGAAGTAAAGCAGTCTCGTTGAAAGTTCAAAACCAGACCAAAGTTCACTCTGCTCAAACCCTAGTTGGAAATTCATTGAAAAAATTAACTTGCACAGCAAAAACGTGAAGAAGCACTGCAGAGGGATGCACCTTTCAAAATAGAAAGGGGTGATCGATTAGAAAACGGTGATTCAACCAATAAGTGGTTGTTGATGCAATTTAATTTTTAATTTTAAGTGGCTGTTGATGCAATTTAATTTTAACTATATAAACTGAAACTGAAACTATATAAAAATTAAATAATAACATAAATAATACACTTATAATACAAATCCTCTAAGTTGTTTATTTGGCTTTTTTTTTTTATAATTTTCTTTAAACAAAATCAATTAATGATAGAGTTTAATTTTTATGTTGAGATTGTTGTGAATTTTATTTTAAACTAAAAAAATATATGAAATGATTATTAAGTTATTATATATTAATATATATTTTTTTCGATTCAAATCATGTTTTGTAATTGCACTAATTAAAAGATGAATATTTTTTAATAAATTCGTTAATGATGTTAATACTAATTATTTCATTGTGTGATGTGATTTAAATAAAAAACATTATTGATATAAAATAATTTTTTTATAATTTTTTATGTGTTATTAGATATAGCATGAAAAGAGGAAAAAAATTTTAAAAAAGTTATCAATCTAAAGTATTAAATTTTGAAGGGTGGAAAATTATCTTTTGGGGTAAAATGCGTTTCAATGGTGATGTGGGGTAAACGCATACGAGGCGTGAGATTTGGAACTGTAATGCTTCGAGAAGAAGATAAAAAGGAATCTTTTTTTGTTGACTTTAACTTAAACAAATTAAACTCCATGCATGTAAAATGATTAAACATTTTTTTTTGATAAAGAGGTAAAAAAAATTATCAAAAAAAAAAGGTAAAAAAAATTAGAGGAATTAAACTTTATATCTAATTCTTTTTAAGGATGGATAACAGTCATTAAGTCAAACTTTGATTGTTAATGATTAAATATTTAATCTGTATTAAATTTAATTGACTTGTTAAAACTTAAGACTAATCATAATGATTTTTATTAAATTAAAAAAAATGATTAATTTATTTTTTTGTAAATTGTGTTAAATTATTTACATGCGAGGTACATGTAATAATTACGTTTTAAAAGAAATTACATAATCTTGAAAGAAATAATATTGCATAACACTAATCTTGATACAACAGAAATTCATCTAAAAAAAACTCGAAATTACAACTGTAAATGTTAAGATTTAATTTAAATCTCTTTTTTTTTTTTGGTTACAAGGGAAATATTAAATAACTGGGGATGAGGGTACTTGAGTTTGAACTCAAAACGTATAATATACCACAACTCATCCTTAGTCACTAAGTCAAGAGGTTGTTGACTAATTTAAATCTCTAAGAATAATATTATGACCCATTTGAACTCAATTTCATCTGATTTTTTAGATTACTTAATGTCGACCTAATTTGTTTCTGGATGTACTTGTATTAGTAGATTTTTTTTATACATTTTTATAATGAAATATTAGAAACAAACCTATGCTTTGGCTCAGGTAACGTACACTTTGAATACAAATTGTGATAAAACTTTGGCAAAAAGAAATAAAATTTTGCATCAACAACCATATATAACCATATAAACTAAAACTATATAGTCCAAGGAGACATGTATTCATGCTAGCTAGATATCTTATTCCAATCATACAAAAAATAGACCCAAAAATGATCAATTTGTGTTTATGGCAGATTTTAAGAATGACAAGAGACTTTGCTAAAACCAGTTCGGACTGTATCAATCTGTACGACTGCATTCCCCTTGTGCATATACTGACCTATTCTCTATTTTATTTGTCCGTGTTTGTTGGTTTACAACGTGCTTTTCCACATTGTAACCACAAAAAAAACAAAAAACGCGCTTATCCACATTTACATCGAAATGCAGATATTTCTAACAGGAGATAAGGTTCATAGAAAAAACAGCAACTCTCGTCCACATAAAGTGGGAGCAGGTTGTACTTGTATGCGAAGTAAAACAGTCTCGTTGAAAGTTCAAAACCAGAACAAAGTTCACTCTGCTCAAACCCTAGTTGGAAATTCGTTGAAAACATTGACTTACACAGCAAAAACGTGAAGAAGCACTGCAGAAGGATGCACCTTTCAAAATAGAAAGGGGTGATTGATTAGAAAACGGTGATTCAACCAATAAGTGGTTGTTGATGCAATTTAATTTTTAATTTTAGTTTCCTTCCATATCAAATAGGAAAAAGAGTTCTAAACAGAACTAGGGTTGAAAATCTGGTTGAGAAGATGAGAAAAAGAAAGAGCAAAACAAGGCTAGTCTTAATAGTTGCCTAAGGGAAATCAAGGTCGTCATAACCAGCCATCCATCCAGCCAAGTTTGCAGGTCTTAAAAGCATAACCTCAAATTCAACACTACTCTCTTCGCAATTCATGAAGAAGACTATTTGCTTAGATCTGGTTTTGAACTTTTTCAGTTAGAGCTTCCAGTTTCCATAATACCTCAAAATTTAAGAAAATTTTATTTGAGTCATAAAAAAGATTAATTGATCGTTGGGGTTTTCGTAGACAAATTTTGTTTATTAGAATTAGATTCCCCTCTTTTAGCGATAAAATCCAAAGCAACAAAGTCAGTGCAGATAATATTTCAGAAAATGTTGCATAATTATATTACATGAACTCAAACCCATTACCATACATGCCACTGAAAACTTACATCAACTCAAGCCCATACTTGCCAAGGAAAACTCAAATCAAAGAACAAAACCAATAAACAGTTGATGAGAACGTAATCTTGGCAATTATTAGAAACCTAAATCGAGCCCATCTTAAGCATCATCCCAAATCCTCGACCTCATCCGCACAAATACTAGCAAGAGTAGCAGCCCTAAACACTCCTATACCAAAGTCCTTCATGCGATCTCTCTTTCGCCGTTTCTCCTTATCGCCTGGAGGCGGAGAATGTCCTGGGCTTGACCCTGCATGACTAGTAGCTGGTATCTCTCCAAACTTGTAAGAGAACTTCAGGACACCTCTTGACTTGCCATTAGAGATTACGGACCGTTCAACGTTCTTGTTGCCATTGTTGCTATTAAACAGCTCGTTGATGTTGACTTGGACCTCACCGATATCTCTGTCTCCAAGCTTACGATGAGATTTCAGATGGAATAAGAGGTTATTCTGATGAGCATCTAAGTCTATGGGGAATGTCAAGATGGAATTCCAGATAGGGTTTGGGCCACAGCCCTTGATCACAGAAGTTCTCTGCTGATGATCACCATTGATTGAAACTTCGACATAAACGTCCATCGTGGTTACACGATTGACATCTTTAAGGTCTTGAGCGGACATAACATTGATCTCTAAGGACTTCTCGTTTCCTTCCATATCAAATAGGAAAAAGAGTTCTAAACAGAACAAGGGTTGAAAATCTGGTTGAGAAGATGAGAGAGAGGGCTTTGAGCTACTGGGTCATGGAATTTAGATTTGGCTTCGGCTTGAAGATGAAAGAGAGAAAGAAACGTCTATACAGAGCCGCAAAGAAAAGAAAACAGCAAAGGCAAAGCTAGACTCATGAAATGCCCGTACACTCCTCTCCGTTTCAGACCAAAATATCTTCTAATAAAAAAGATTATTTTAACTTTAATATAATTATTGTAATAACCAAGAAATTTCCCTTTTTTCACCAAAAAAACTTTCCCTTCTCTATTTTTTTTTTAACTAAATCACAAAGCCAAACCCTAAATCACAAAGCCAAACCCCTAAATCGAAGGATAAAGTCTAAAAAAAGCACTGAAAATGATGAAAATAATTATTAAAGACCTTATTAAAATTTATATTTATATTATTATAAGGTTAAAAGTTAAAAAAGAAATATGAAAATTCTGCATATCAGTGAGAATATTAGGGTCTATTTGGTTTATGAAAATAATTTATATTTTCATTTTTTATTTTCATTTTCTGAAAAACAAGTTTTCATTTTCTGTTTTCTAAATTTTGGAAAATACGTTTGGTACATGAAAATGAAAACTTGTTTTTGAAAATGAAAATTATGAAAATGCGTTTGTTATCTACATTTTCAAACCAATAAATATGAAAAACAATAACTAAAAAATTAAATTAAATTACAATTTTTGAAAAAAAGTAAAATGTAACTAAATAATAAAAATAAATTGTAAATGAAAACAAGAATAATTCTTTATTTATTAAAAATGAACAAACACATGTCCTTCAATACCAAAAAAACTGAATTCTGGTGTTGATTATAGAGGTATTCCTCCAGCTTGCCTAGATGGATACATGAATATAGCTATGGAGCAAACAGAAGAATATGTTAATGGACAGTTGAACAACAAATATGAAGCTATCATTCATGGAAATAATGTACTTTATATCAGTATATCAAAGAGGACAATAAGGGATGGAGCTTAACATTGCAACTGCATCTAAGAATCAATGTCATCTACAAGTTGTTGCTTTTCTGTACGTTTATTTTATATATATATATATATATATATAATATGTTTATTATATATATGTTTACTATTGCATAATGAGAATGTCTTGTACAAGCATCTATTTCAGGTTTTTTTTTCTTATCTTTAATTATGCTTGGTCTAGGAAGTTTGAACAGCAACAAAAAGTTAGAAAGGGGATTCTAAACGGGGCAAACACAACTAACTTTTTATTCAGTATTGTTCAAAGAGACAATTAAACTTATTTTTATTATTCGAAGATACAACTGCAGTTTTATTTATCACTCAAATTGATATTTTCACACTAAAACTCATCCACTAGATCCACTAGCAACAATGGAAAAATAAAGCAACCATACAAAAAGAAAATCTTCAATTTCTTATAGTATATAATAAGAATCCAGAAAATGAGAATGAGAAAAAAAAAGTAACTTGATTTGATTTGCAGTGGTGATTGGCACAATTTTGGAAAAGAGTTTGGGCTTCAGGTAGAAGAAGAAAGAGCCAAAGAGAGAGAGAGAGAGAGAGAGAGAGAGAGAGAGAGAGAAGCCAAAATAGAACCACAATAAGCGTTGAAGCAAGTTTAGCACATAAACCTAAAACCAAAACAAATAAAAAAAAGACTTTTTGCTTATGTAATGATTCGAACCCTGTATCTTTGATATACATTAAAAAAAATTTCATAAATCCCGTGTTTTCCAATTCTTCACTTTTCCAAACTGTTTCCTTTGAAAACAATGAAATCATGTTTTTTTTTTGTTTTCAAAACTTGACGCAATTTCATTTTCATTTTCGAAAAACATGTTTTTTGTTTCTTTAACTAAACATATTTTCCTTCATGTTTTCTATTTTCCACAAAAATGAAAATGGAAAATAGCTCTGTTTTCATGAACCAAATGCACACTTATTTTCCTTGGCACAACAGGTGATGGGATGCTTCTTTGTATTTTTTTATATTAAGATTAAATTATCAATTTATTTTATTAAAACTCAAAAACTATCGATTAATAGCAATTTACTAATTGAAAAATTCTAACAAATTGGACGTAAAAGTTGTAATTGATCTAGTTAAATCAGTAGATGTTCGTTCTCATCCACATGGGTGTATTATAGCAGATATAAGGGAGATTCTTAAGCGTTCTTGGACGGTGGAGATTCGTGATTCATATAGAGAGGCCAACAAACTTGCCAAAATAACTTGTGGCTTAGCTGTGGATTTTGTGAAGCTGGAAGATCCTCCACCTATTCTTCTTAATTTGATAAAGGCGGATGCCTGGGGAGTTGCTTTCCCACGCCGCTCCCTAATGTAGTTTTTATTTGTGGTTTTCTTTGTTACCAAAAAAATATCATAAATAACTTGACAAATGCTAAATTAAAGTCTAATTGCATGCACGCATATCCAATCAACCTTCGTAATATATCGCTCCCCTTTTTGCTTTTATAAAAATAAAACAGAAAGAATTTTATTTTCCTTTTTATTGTCTTTGTACCTTGCATAATGCACCTTGCGCCAATGTCACGTCCCAGGCACAAGTTCAAAGCCTAATGGACAGCAGCAGGCCCAATTAGGTCCCAACCAAGGGGATGAGAGGTTGGAGGACCAAACCAAGGCAGCCCAAAGTAGTGGGAGTGATGTGGATGCTGGCCAGAAGGTGTGTCAGGAGATAGGCACACGAGTGCGTGAGACTAAAGGTAACCAAGCGAGCCAGACATTTGGGCGAGGCGCTAGCCAGGTGGGTGAGCAGTCCCAGTTGCCAAGCCCAGGCGAGCCAGACAGTTGGGCGAGGCTCTAGGCGTAGTGAAGGCGAAGGCGAGGGTGAGCGTACCAGGCAAGTAAGGGAGTGGAAGGAGCAGCGAGTGCTAGGGTGCAGTTGAGACAGATTCTCTGGCAGAATGGTGTTAGACCTGCTCGACCCAATGCGTGCCAGCTGCCATACACTCAGGGAAGGTTTCCAAAGCAGTCTGCCAGCCACACACTTGGCCTAACTACTACCACACACCTGTATGAGGGCTTGCCTATATAAAGGGGTGTCTTCCCCACATTTGTACAGATATAGAGATGTATAGTGATACACTTGAGTGTTGAGAGAGGCTTAGGGGAGAGTCTTTGTGTGTGGGTGAGGGAGTGAGCTTGAGCGATAGGTTGAGGCCCTTGTGGGAACCTCTTAGGACGACTTGGGCATGTCCAGCCAAGATAGTTGAGGCCATAGGCTGGTTCTCCCTGTTATAACAGCTCCTGTACATTGTTGAGTTGAGTGAATACAAGTGTACAGTTCCCCACATCAGTGCCCCTGCGTTTATGCCTTGTGTGCGTGTGTTTGCTGTGTGTATGCTAGCTTGTTGGCTTGTGAGCTTGGTTGTGTGTTGCAGGATGTTGAGATTTCTGCTATGCAAAAGCATCTTGGGTAAGAGTAGGTTGACTTAGGGACGTGGGACATGAATTTCCAGCCTAAGGTCGCACAGTTGCTGGGCTTAAGCTCCTGAGACATGACAATTGACATCAGAGCAGGTGATCAGGTGTTGGTGATCAACGGCCAGTCCAGCCTGATTGAGTTGCGCGGTTCCAGCAGGTGCTAGTGCAGGTTGAGACGCGGTGCGAACTAGGTTAGCTGAAGAGAGCAGACGAGTGTGTAGCTTGAACTGAGCAGAGATGGCGAGTTCAGAAGTAGGACAACACGTCGAAGGATAGGAGGCACGAGAGACTCAAGTCGAGAAAGGGAAAAAGGGTAGTAACCCAGAGATGATGCAGTGCCCGCCCTTAATGCGAGGCTAGCTAAGGTTGAGCTGGCGATGGGCGAGACAGAGGACAGACTCGAAGACCTCCTTGTAGAATTTCACTCCGAAGGGAAGGAGTTGAAGCCTGAAGTGCGAGAGAAGCTCACCGAGATTGAGCAGCTCGCCCAGAAGAATGCAGCCCTGGAGGCGATGGTTGAAGTGATGCAGGTAGAGTTAGACCAGCTGCGTACCAAGGTCAATACATGTGAGAGCACCGTGGCAGGTCGCTTACTGGCTTTTGCTCTCCAATTCAGGGCAGATGTCCCTAAGCCGAAAGAGTTCAGAGGGATAAGGTTGGCTAAGGATGTGGACAACTTTCTTTAGACCTTGGAGCAATATTTTTGAGTTGTTGGCATCGAAGAGGAAGCCACCAAGGTGAGCACTGCCTCTGTGTACTTGGTTGATTTTGCCTTGCTGTGGTGGCGACGCAGGTGTGAGGACGCCAGGCGAGGAGGTGCTGCCATAAGCACTTGGGCAGAATTCCAAAGGGGGTTCAGGCAGTAGTTCTATCCCGAGTACGCAACAGAAGAGGTAAGGTCCAAGTTGAGAAGGTTGACGCAGCGAGGGGAAGTGCACGAGTATGTGCACGAATTTTAAGAGTTGATGCTGCAGATATCGAGCCTTGGTGAGGAAGAGGCTCTGTTTTCCTTTCTTGATGGACTCAGGCTATGGGCAAGATATGAACTGAAGAGAATGGGTGTTTAGATGCTGTCAAGGGCCATAGCAGCCGTAGAGTCCTTAGTTGATCTCAGCAGGTCCGAGTCATCCAAGCCAAGGGGGAAAGGCTTGTGTGGAGATGATGACTTCGACAGTGAAGGTGTGCCCGAGTCCGATGCTTCCCATCTCGATGGGAAGGGCGATGGCGAGGAAGATCGTGATAGCAGTCGCAACGAAAAGCCATATTTTGCTGAGCGAAGCTCTTCATGGAGAGAGGATCAACCAAGGAGGCCTATGGAGTGTTTCTTGTGCTATGGACAGCACAGAGCATGGAGTGTTCGACTAGGGAAAAGCTCGTACCGATTGCCAGGGGTGGCGAGCAGTCGAAGGATGAAGAACTGGGGGTGGTTTCGTCGACTTGGTGTCCTGCAGTCAGTGGAAGAACCGAGGGAGGTTCGAGGACTGGGTGCTATACGAGTTGACAGTTGGGTGCTTGGCTCTCAGCCAGGGGGTGAGGGTGAGGTCAGTGGTTGTCACGACTCGAAGGCCATGACGATCACTTAACACTTACCTTATTTCACTTAGAAAATTACGAACTAAATTTTTCTTTTTCCATTTACGGTTTGTATTCAGTGTTAGTGTAGTAACTAAACCAAATCTTGAGTTAATAATATTATTTCTTTAGCTATATCATAAATCTCAAGGTGAATATAATTGTTTTAGCCTCATATTCACTTATCCCAAAAGAAATGGGTCGAAAACCTCCCCATTGTATTTTATCAATTTCTCCAGTAAATTACCTGCATTGCAAATACATTTTTTAATTTTCACAATACAGCCAGCCTTAATTTCCAAAATTCATACCATCATGCATCTCATGTTTCTCAAATCCAACACAATAATAATTCCACATTTTTGTAGTTTATACGCATTTCAAAATATAATCCTATCCCGGATCGTAATCGATAATCACATAAACCTATATAATAATGTAGTGCGATCCAAAGTTACATCCCATATTACTTCCTAATACTGTGAAAGTAAAGTTTGCATAATTATCAAAAGGATATACAATCCGTATACCTCAAAAGCACAAAAGCAAGGCTCGGAGAATGTAGAGGAGTACCACAATAGGTACAGTTCCCGAGAGAGCCTATACGAAGCCTGAAGTTGGATTTCAACTCGTATAATCTATAGATGTTAAATTAAGGGGTGAGCAATCCATGGCTCAGTAAGTAGCTTAAATAAATATAGACTAAGCTCATGTCATAAAATATGATCATACATGCAAGAACCATGTAAAATATCATGTATGCACTCTGCCATCATTAGCTACTAACATATAATCTACGACAGATTGTATAGGCTCATTTAACTTTTCTTCATACCTTTAACTCTTCTTCATACCTTTAACTCATATAAATTCATCTTTTTCATTACTTTCATCGATATGGTTAAGCATAATGTAACTAACCATTTCAAATAGTACATGATTCTATAGCATAATATAAGTAAAGTTCAACAATTATTCCAATTCTCTATCATATGTATAATATCCATCTTATCTAATGATAGTTGTCACATCACAGATCACAATTGTTTATCCATTGTCTCATTGGCATATGATTTCCCATGATTCATCGGTACACGGCAGCACTTAGCTCTCAAAGGACTCTAGAGGTGGCTCACACAGTTTCGAAGAATCTGTGCAGCACGTAGTTCCTTTGAGTTCTCTAGAGGTGGCTCACACAGTACAAAGGAATGAGTTTTACTCGGATTGACCTCTATGGCACATGCTTTCTAATGATTCATCGGAATTCGTGTAGCACTTAGCTCTTAACGGACTCTAGAGGTGGCTCCCACAGTTTTGAAGAATCTGTGTAGCACGTAGTTCCTTTGAGTTCTCTAGAGGTGGCTCACACGGTACAAAGGAATGAGTTTTACTCAGATTGGCCTCTATGGCGCATACTTTCTAGTGATTCATTGGAACTCGTGTAGCACTTAGCTCTCAAAGGACTCTAAAGGTGGCTCCCACAATTTCGAAGAATCTGTGTAGCACGTAGTTCCTTTGAGTTCTCTAGATGTGGCTCACACGGTACAAAGGAATGAGTTTTATTCGGATTGGCCTCTATGGCGCATGCTTTCTAATGATTCATCAGAACTCATGTAGCACTTAGCTCTCAAAGGACTCTAGAGGTGGCTCCCACAGTTTCAAAGAATCTGTGTAGCATGTAATTCCTTTGAGTTCTCTAGAGGTGGCTCACACAGTACAAAGGAACGAGTTTTACTCGGATTAGCCTCTATGGCGCATGTTTTCTAATGATAATGATCTAAAATCATTCAAGTCCTCGAGTCACATATATGCATCAGTTGTCACACAATTCCATTATCCTAGTTTTCGATAAATACAACTAGGTACTATTCGAAGTCCATAAATTAAACATCGTAAGTTGCATATATATTGTATACTACTTCACATATTCATTCTCAAAGTATCGTAATATATTAACATGCTCACTTGGTGCAACTTTAATAAATCACATGCATTTATCATGATGCAGGCATTGACATTTATACGATTTTATATGCTCAGTGAACATAAATAAACCATAACACATAACACGCAAGTCACAAATAAGATTTTTTCTAGACAAGTACTATTCACGATCACATCAAGTCAAACTTATATCTTACCGAGACTTACCCTCAAAATCTTTTCCGTGATATTTCACCAAATTTGATGTAAATTGAGGTAAATATCGAATAAGGATTCATTCATCTCTTACGAGATGATACTAGTAAGACTTATTTAACCCACTTACCTCGAGGCTTAAAATTTCCTTCTTTTTCTTCTGAGTCCGTACTTAAGCCTCTACACCGTTCCGATTCGCTACACATAATCCATTAATATTTTGATAAGTTTTCATCATTATGCTTAATCATGTACTGTAAACAAGAATCTTAAGACACTTTTAAATTCAATTAACTACAAATCCGAGACTACCTCCTTATCGTCATTCGTGACATACCCATTGGTAGTCATCCTTATGTACGTATATTTAAACACATAGATGCTTATATTTATGTGTATATCCCAATATATATTGTATATACATATATATATATATATATATATATATCCATGCTCATCCTTTTCTTCTCCTTATCAATATTTATTACGTATAAATAAATATTTATTTATACAATCATTTTAATGGTACATAACATATTGATCATCATGGTATATATATCCATGTCTCTATCACCATTCTCATCCTCTAGCATGCTCATATATTAACCTTGAGTTAATATCATCTATCTTAAATCACAGATCAAACATACCTCTTTGACCCATAATTACTTGGGTCATTCCTTGGTCGAGAGTTAAGTCTTCATGTATTTTTCTAAAACACTACTTGTCATTTTAATGTAACCTTATCTTCTATTTCTCATAGGACAATAAAATATTCTTTAACTTTGACCGGATATATATATACATATATATTTTTTGTAACACTAATATAATGTTAATTCTTAAATAACATTCTGTCTTATTTCTCATTTCACATTTCTATTGTCAAAAAAATATAAATAATTTTACATTATAAATAAATAAGGAGTGTGCGGTACAAGAGTCTTACCCCTTTTTAAACCTTCCAAGGCTGTCCAAAATAAGATTCAAGCACCATTTAACGGTAGCCCCAACCTAGTTGGGTATACCACCTTAGGACTCCTATAGTAGTCCATCATGCCACCCGGATGTGGCCTCTTTTGCTGCCATATACCACATTCATCCTTTCTCCAGGTGTTGGTTAAAACCCTTGTTTCACGTTTTCTAAGCCCATTTCCTCCAACCCGTAACACCTTGGTCAACACATATTTTTTAGTGACCAAAAACCATTCACGATCAGCTTAAACACAGCCACCTACGCCTCTTGTTTAGCCATAGAAACAACCCTTCATGGTGTCTCAAGGATCGCCCCAGGACAGCCACATTTAACCCTAAAAATAAAACTCCAAAACAGCCCCTGAGCATTACTATTCAGTAGTTTGCTTGGCTTCTTTTCAGCCCCCAAAATGCCACTATGCAGCACCCATTTTTCTCCTATTCTTTAACTTACCAAGCAGCTCCACGCACCCTCTAAGCACCCCTTCTTTGGCCTTAAATTTCTGCCTCAAATGCTAGCCTAAATCCAGCTCCAAATCAGCCAAGTTTAATCTTCCATTTGGGGCCAATGTCCAGCTAAAACAAGGACCATACCATAAGCCACCACTGCTATGCCCGAGATTTGCACCTCTGTTCTATTTTCTCCACCGGCACCTTCAGTTCACGCCACTTCTAGCCCAATGACACCACTTGAGAGCTTGTCAAGTGCCTCTGTCTTAGGCTTTCATAGCAGCTTACGGCAGGGACGATGGGGATGGAAGCAAGAGCGAGATGGATGCGAGTGAGAATGGCGAGATGAGTTGATGAATGAAGAGAGGGAACGACAGAGGAATGGCGTGAGGGAGCTGAAGATGAAAGAGGGATTAAAAATTGATTTTCTTTCTTTGAATCAAAGAAAAGAAAGTGATGGGCTGCTGCAGCAAACGTGATGGGATGGGATGGGTTGGTGGTGATTTTTCACTATATATTATTATTATTATTTTAAGTATAAATTTCTTTTTTTTTTAAAGATAAATATATATTACTTATATATATATATTATAAATATATTCACTTGTGCTATGCTTCTATTCCTATCCATTTTCATATCTATATTTATATATATATATATATATATCTATATATATATATATCTTTTTACACATATTTATATTGATACTTTGACGTTTACATTTAAATTTATTTGTATGTTCATCTATTTGTATTTGTATAATTTTTAATTATATATATATATATATCTATGATCTTATGTATTTACTTATATGCATATTAAATTATTTTCACCTGTATATATATATATATATATATATATTATGCATTTATATACGTGTTTGCATACACTGCATATACTATCTTAGTGTACGTTTCACGTTATTCTCGAATAGTTCGTTATTTATTTATTTATTTTTATGAATATGAACCACAATTTTATACTTGAAATTTTGGAAGTACATTATTTCGATATATTATTCAAATTATACATTGAGTACTTCTAAGGTTCTAGGAAAATTGCGGTTCTCACAGTGGTCGAGATAAGTAGCCAGACTCCTCCAGTGTAGGCGAGTAGCAAGAGGAAGCGTCAGCCCCGCTCGAGGAGAAGGAGAAGAAGTGCTCAGCAGAAGGACAGATGTTCCCCTAGCAACGAGGGCGTTGCTAGAACAGGTGGGGGAGAATGTCACGTCCCACGCGCAAATCCAAGGCCTGATGGATGGAAGCAGGCCCAATTAGGTCCCAACCGACGGAATGAGAGGTTGGAGGACAAAATCAGGGTAGCCCAAAGTAGTGGGACTGATGTGGATGCTGGCCAAAAGGTGGGCGGGGAGATAGGCACACGGGTGTTCGAGACTGAAGCTAACAAGGTGAGTAGGACATTTGGGCTAGGCGCTAGCCAGGTTGGCGACCAAAGTCCCAGTCGCCAAACCCAGGCGGTTAGACAGTTGGGCGAGGCTCGAAGCGTAACGAAGGTAAGGGCGAGTGCACCAGGCAGGTAGGTGAGCGGAAGGAGCAGGCGAGTGCTAGGGTGCAATTGAGACAGATTCTCGGGCAGAACGGTATCAGACCTGCTCGACCCAGTGCGTGCCAGCTGCCATACACTTAGGGAAGGTTCCCAAAGTAGTCTACCAGCTACACACTTGGCCTAACTACTACCACACACCTGTATGAGGCTTGCCTATATAAAAGGGTGTCTTCCCGACATTTGTACAGATATAGGGATGTATACTGATACACTTGAGTGTTGAGAGAGAGGCTTAGGGGAGAGTCTTTGCGTGTGGGTGAGGGAATGAGCTTGAGCGATAGGTTGAGGCCCTTGTGGGAACCTCTTAAGATGGCTTGGGCATGTCCAGCCAAGATAGTTGAGGCCATAGGTTGCTTCTCCCTGTTGTAACAGCTCTTGTACATTGTTGAGTTGAGTGAATACAAGTGTACAGTTCCCCACATCAGTGCCCCTGCGTTTGTGCCTTGTGTGCGTGTGTTTGCTGCGTGTCTGCTAGCTTGTTGGCTTGTGAGCTTGGTTATGTGCTGCAGGGTGTTGAGATTTCTGCTGTGCAGAAGCTTCCTGGGCAAGAGTAGGTTGACTTAGGGACGTAGGACGTGAGTTTCCCGCCTAAGGTCGCACGGTTGCTGGGCTTAAGCTCCCAGGACGTGACACCACCCACTACATCCAATAACTATATACAAAGACCAAACTAGGATGCTTTATAATTTTTGTTCTTTTGATGATAAAAGTGTTCAGTGCTTGAAAAAAGAATGCGAATTTTAAAAGAAAATTTTGAAAATCAAATGTAATGACTTTAAACATAAAATTTGTGTTTTCACCAAAAATAAAATAAAATTTATGTCATTTGACATAAAATTAATTAAAAGTATAGTAAAACACTAAAAAATAGTTGAAAATTTAAATATAATGCAAAGTAAGAATAGCTTAATACTATATTAATTATGTAAATAATTAAACAGGTAATATAAAAATCAAGTTATATTATTTTTTTCATGAATATATGATTAACTAATGATTAAAAATTAGAAATGTAAGTAGGTGAGCTAAATGTCACGTCCCGCGCTAGTCCAAGGCCTGATTGACAGGTGCAGGCCAAACCAGGTCCCAGCTGAGGCAATGAGAGGCTAGTTAACCAACCCCAGGTAGCCCAAGGTGGTGGGCATGATAAGGACGCAGGCCAGAAGGAGTGTGCGATGGGGAGCACACAAGTGCGTGAGTCAGATGCTGATTGGGCGAGTAGGATTGGTGGGCGAGACGTTAACCAGGCGAGTAGAACATTTGGATGAGGTGTTTAGCCAGGTGGTCGATCAAGGTCCCAGTCGACAAGAGTAGGTGAATGTACTAGGCAGTAGGCGAGCGTGAGGAAGCAGCTGAGACAAGTTTGGGCGAGCAGACCCAGGAGGCCCTAAGTGCGCATCTAGACGAGGGCTTTGAGCAGAAAGGCCGGATGACTGCTTAGCCCAATGCGCGCAGCAGTAGGCCCCGGTCCAGTCCGACTCCAGTGACTTCTAGCTGGCCAGCACAATCAGGAGAGGTTCCCAAAACAGTCTTGTAGCCACAAACTTGGCCTAACTACCACCACATAGTTGGGTGAGGGCTTGCCTATATAAAGGGGTGTCTTCCCCCACATTTGAGTAGTAGAGGAGAAGGTCTCATTATGGGTGCGGGAGAGAGCTGCTGGGTTAGGTTGAGGCGCTAGTGCTCCTCTAGGTGGAGTGAGCCCTTTGATGAGTCTCCTAGGCTGTGTAGAGACCCAAGGGTGTGCTCTTCCAACGTGGGTAGAGTTTTAGGTTGGTCTCCCTCTTGTATAGCTCTTGTACAGTGTATTTGTTTGAGAATAATGCAAGTGTACAGTTACCCCCACATTGGTGTGTCTGTGTTTGTGCACGTGTGCATCTGTCTGCTGGTTTGTGTGCTTAGCTTGTTTTCTGTAGGTGTCAGAGTATCCTGGGTAAGGAGTAGGCTGACTTAGGAAAGTGGACGTGAGTTTCCTACCTAAGGCCGCATGGTTGTTGGGCTTAAGCTCCCGGGGCGTGGCAGTTGGTATCAGAGCAGGTAATCAAGTGTTGGCGATTAGCATTCGAAGGCGATCAGCAGTCGAGCTAGCTTGATCGAAGTGAGCGGTTCCACCAGGTCCTAATGCTGGTCGAGACGACAGTTTCAGCTGAGTCAATTGAGCGAACAGATGACGTGGGCAGCCTAAATTGAGCGAGGATGGCGAGTTCAGAATCGTGCCAGCACACTAAGGGCAAGAGGCCCTATGAGACTCTCGAGTGGTGAGGGGACGCCACATTCTGCTGAGCGATTCCTCAAGAGGTGAGGACCGACCATGGTACAGTGACCGCCCAGAGTGTGGGAGTGCCTGACAAGGATGAGGCTTATAGCGATAGCCAAGGTGGTGAGCAGCAGTCAGTAAAGTATCAGTGGAGATCGCCAACTTGGTGTCTTGAGGTCAGTGGGTGAGCCAAGGGTGGTTCGGCGACCAGGCACCATACGAGTAATAGTCGGGTACGTGGCTCTCAGTCAGGGGACGAGGGCGAGGTCCATGGTCGAGGGAAGCAGCCAGACCCCTCCAGTGTGGGCGTGTGACAGAAGGCACGGAACAGTAGGATGAGTGGTTAGCATCGCTCGAAGAGGAGAACCCGAAGCTTACAGATGGAGGGTTGACACTCCCCAAGCAATGAGGGCGTTGCTAGAATAGGTAGGGGAGAATGTTACGTCCTGCGCAAGGCTAAGGCCTGATTGATAGATGCAGGCCAAACCAGGTCCCAGTCGAGGCGATGAGAGACTGGTTGACCAACCCCAGGTAGCCCAAAGTGGTGGGCATGATGAGGACGCAGGCCAGAAGGAGTGTGTGATGGGTAACACATAGGTGTGCGAGTCAGATGCTGATTAGGTGAGCAGGATTGGTGGGCGAGATCCTAACCAGGTGAGCCAAACATTTGGGTGAGGCGTTTAGCCAGGTGGGCGATCAAGGTCCCAGGCGAGCAAACCCGGGAGGCCCTAAGTGCACATCCAGACGCGGGCTTTGAGTGGAAAGGCCTGAAACCTGGTTGGCCCAGTGTGCGCACTAGCAGGCCCTGGTCCAGTCTAGCTCCAATGACTTCTAGTTGGCCAGCACAATCAAGAGAGGTTCCTAAAACAGTCTGCTAGCCACACACTTGGCCTAACCACCACCACACAGTTGGGTGAGGGCTTGCTTATATAAAAGGGTGTCTTCCCCCACATTTGAGTAGCAGAGGAGAGGGTCTCATTGTGGGTGCGGGAGAAAGCTGTTGGGTTAGGTTGAGGCGCTAGTGCTCCTCTAGGTGGAGTGAGCCCCTTAGTAAGTCTCCTAGGCTGTGTAGAGACCCAAGTGTGTACTCCTCCTGTGTGGGTAGAGTTTTAGGTTGGTCTCCCTCTTGTATAGCTCTTGTAAAGTGTATTTGTTTGAGAATAATGCAAGTGTAGAGTTACTTCCACATTTGTGTGTCTACGTTTGTGCACGTATGCGTGTGTCTGCTGGCTTGTGTGCTTGGCTTGTTTTCTGCAGGTGTCAAAGTATCCTGGGCAAGGAGTAGACTGACTTAGGAGAGTGGATGTGAGTTTCCCGCCTAAGGCCGCACGGTTGCTAGGCTTAAACTCCCGGGACGTGGCATTAAGTGTAAATTTTGTGTAAATTGACATAAAGTGAAAAATTGTAAAACAACAAAAAAGATATTTGAAAATTTTAAAGGTAATTAAAGATAAGAATAAACACAACAATAAGATATTGTTTTAACTTAAATAATTAAGTTGGTGATATAAAGAAGAAATTAATTATTTTTCTCATAAATAAATATGTCAAATGATTAATAAATTGTTAATGTAAACATGTGAAAATAAATATAAAATTCATGCTAATTGTCTAAAATATTAAAATAATGAATCAATAATATCTATAAGAGTTTATATATCATGTACTGATAGTATATAGCTTTTATATATTGTCAGTCAATCATGGAATAACATTTTATTAATGAGAAAAATCTAAAAGTGTATAGGCCTTTAAAAATAAATTTAAAAAACTTTGTTAATATTTATTTTTAAGACCTCTATATGAAGTATCATCTCATAATTGACTGATAATTTATAAAAACTATAAACAATTAATTATGTAAATAATTATTCTTAACTATAAGTAATTAAGAATAAACACAATAATAAGATATTTTTTTAAATTAAATAATTAAGTTGGTAATATAAAGAAGAAATTAATTATTTTTCTCATAAATAAATATGTCAAATGATTAAAAAATTGTTAACGTTAACATGTGAAAATAAATACAAAATTCATGCTACTTGTCTAAAATATTAAAGTAGTGAATCAATAATATCTATAAGAGTTTATACATAATGTACTGACAATATATAACTTCTATATACTGTTAGTCAACTATGAAATGACACTTTATTACTGAGCAAAATCTAAAAGTATGTAGGCCTTTAAAGATAAATTTAAAAACTTTGTTCATATTTATTTTTGAAGATCCTCATATGATGTATCATCTCATAGTTGCCTAATAATGTATAAAATTATGCACTGTTAGTGCATCAAGTGAAAATTTTATCTATAATCTATATTAAAAGTAGTCTTTAAAAAGTAAAATTAAGCTTGACATATCTCAAATCTTGATCAATGTGTTCATTGTATTCAATTGACGTGTTCACTGTATTCATTATTTTTTTTTGCTTAATCGTTGTATTCATTGTTTTAATCAAACCGGAACATGTTTTTTTTTTGTTACAACTGATACAAGTTCTTGCTTTTATGTTTTGGTGCCATTGCCCATACTTTTTACCCTCTTAATAAAATAAATAAATAAAACTTTTGCGAACCCCTAAAGAAATTAGACATGCTATTGAAAGTCATTTTAGAGATTTGATCAAGATGATTTTATTTTCTGCTTCCTCTTCAATTCCTTTGAATTTGAAAAATTAACCACAGACCAAGTTAATCTTCTTGAAGCTCCTTTCACTAAAGAGGAAATCTAGATTGCTATTGATAATTGTGATGGTGACAAAGCTAGTTTGAAGCTAGTTTGTGAAGCTATCAAGAGAATTATTCAATGTTTTCATTTATCTTCTGGTCTTAAAGTCAATTATTCTAAAACTGCACTATTTGGTGTCAATATCAAAGATGAGTTGATTTGTGATTGGGCTAGTATCATCCATTGCAAGCAAGGCACCCTACCCTGCTCTTATTTCGGTCCTCCTTTGGGTGCTAACCCAAGATTGAAATCTTTTTGGCAGAAAGTCATCAATTCCTTTAAAAGCAAGTTTAGTCTTTGGAAGAATTGCCTGTAATCAATGAGTGGTAGAATTGCCTTGATCAAATCTACACTTTCAAATTTGCCAATTTATTATTTGTCTTTATTTAAAATTTTGAAAGCAGTGATTCAAAAACGTGAGAAAATTCAAAGGCAATTCCTTTTGGGTGATTTTAAAGACAAAAGGAAAATTAGATTGATTGACTAGAATACAATATGCAAAAGCAACAGTAGTGGTGGCTTGGGCATTATAAATTTGGATGTTTGCAATAAGGGCCTTCTTTTGAAATGGCCTTGGAGATTCATTGCTTCCTCTTCTATATTATGGAAAGAAGTTATTTGTGAGAAGTATCTCATTCCTGATTTTGTGTTGTGGCCATCTCCTTATTCACTAGGATCTCTTTCCTGTATTTGGAGAGACATTCAAACAAATTGGGTTGGGAGGGATAATACTACCTTTTTTCAGTCAAATTTTTTTCTTTGTGCAGCTAACGGATCAAGAATTCACTTCTGGACAGACAAATGGTTATAATTTAATTCTTAAAGATTCTTTTTTGAAGATCTACTCTCTAGCAATCAACAAAGAAGGTTTTATTTGTGATAATGGCACGTGGGATGGCATTCTCTTCAGATGGAACATCTCTCTCAAAAGAAAGCGCTTTGATTGGGAAATAAATCAATGGGAGAACTTGATGTCTTTACTCAATTCTATCACTCTCTCCCCTCACGCTTCTGACAGGGTTGCTTGGATACACTCTCCTAATGGTTCCTATAGTTCTAGATCATTTTGCAAGATGATGGAAAAATCTAATCCCTTACTTCTACATTCTGATTTGTTTGTATGGAAAGGTTTGGCTCCCCTAATTGTCGAACTCTTTTGCTGGAAGGCTATTGCGGGTTGCATTCCTGTTATTGATCTCATGCATAATAAGGGTTGTCTCACCAATATTGCTAATAAATGTTGCTTCTGCTCTAAGCCCGAGACTCTTGATCATCTATTGCTTCATTGCACCTTTTCCTAAAAAATTTGGTGTTCTTGCATCCAATGGTGGGATTTGAATTGGGTTCTGCTAAACTTATTTATAGATTTCTTTCAATCATGGAATCTCCTTAATCCATGGAAAAGCAAGAAAACGGTTCAGGAATAACTCACTTAAATATCAATTAAGACCATCAAATTAAGACTTAGAATAACTCATGATCAATTATTGGCTTGACTCTCAATGTCCCTTAGTGGAGTTGCCAAGTTGTCGTAACAAATAAGTTCGGGGACCTAATTGCTAGACATTAAAAATTATGAAGTTGCTACCAATCTTTTTTACCTAGGTGTGAGTAGCCATCTATATGACTCTAAGGATAAAACATGGTTTACTTTTCCACAATTAGGTTCGGGAGTACAGTTACGTTTAGGGAAGGTTTTAGCACCCCACAACACTGGTCTGATAGACAGTACCAATTAATCGTATGTTATCCTAAAAATCCTAACTATGATGGTCTTTTATTCTTTATTGTTTTATTTTTTTCATTTATTATTAAAATGTTAAGAATTTTTTAAAATATTTTCAGACACTTTTGGTATAAGTTAAGAAATTTTCTCATCTCAAGAGTATTCAAGAAAATCACTCATTCTCTTGACGAGGCTTCGTCGTCAGATTTAATTTCATTATTTTTAGGTAGAAGACTTTTACTTCGTCCTGAACCTTAACTTTAAATATTTTACCCCTTTCTTTATATTCTAGTTTCATATTTTATTGTAATATTTTAAAATCTCTCCAACACTTTTGATGAGATAAAGTTCATCACTTAAGAACTTTTTTTAGAAAATCATTATATGAAAATTCTTAAATTTTATAGTTAATTTTATTACTTACGGAAAATTCTGTATTTATTTTGTATAAATCCTATTATTAATTTTTATTTGCACCTCCCAACACTTTTTGGGAAATTTATACAAGGTTCCTCACCTAGAAACCTTTTAGGAAAATAGTTATATTTAATTTCTTTTTATTTTAATCACTTAAAATACGATTATAATTTAATAGTGAATTTTATTACTTAATTGAAATCTTATATATATTTTCTATAAATCTTCTTATAAATTTTTATTTATGTTTCCCAACACTTTTGGGAAATTCTTAGAGTAAGTCCCACACTTAGGGACTTCTAAGAAAATTGATAATTATAAAGTTCTTTTGATCTAACCATTGAAAAACCCTTTGTTTTAAAATTACCAATTTTAAGATGTAGTATTATTTTCTTTTGAAAATTCCATTAAACCCTTCCAACACTTTTGGTGAGGTTTAAGAGTAAATCCCTCTCTTAGGAACTTCTTAAAATTTTTTTTTAATGTTTATTATTGTTGAGATTTTTATTACTACCCAATTTATTTTCGGATATTGTAAAATTTATTTATTTTCATATAATTATTCTTTTTTTTAAAGCAATATTTTGACATCTTACCATACTTTGGCAACATTTAAAGAAAACTCCCCACTTGGGAGCCTTAAGGAAAGTTTATTCTTAGAATTTATTATTTGTTTTGTTTTTTTTTTTAAGATTTATTTTTATAATTTCTAAAGATCATCATTATCATCATCATCATTAGGACTTAAGGTCATATTTGGTGCATAGGATGATGGATAGGATAGGATGATAATTATTTTATCTTATGTTTGATGCACACATTAAGAGGAGTATTGGATTACAAGGAGAATGGGGAGTATTGGATTGCAAGGATGATTAGTCATCTTCCTAATATAGAATAACTCAATCCTCGCTAAAACGTGAAAATTATTTCTAATCCCATAAGATTAGAAATAAATACTTATATTTTATTTATTTCATCCTTAACATTTATATTTAAAAATAAACTTAAACATTTAATAACATAATAAGGATCTTTAATTAATTAATTAATATAATTTTTTCCTTCTTTTCATTTTTTCCTTTTTTTTCCTTTCTTTTTTTCTTGTTTTTAATTAAAGAAAAACTATAATTTTGATAAAATAATATTTTCTTGAACATATTTTTTAATTATTTTTTAGAAAATAAATTCTCAAACATAAAAATTATTATAAAATATATTTTTTAACTAGTTTTTTTCTTACATTTAAATTTTTATTTTTTCTTTCTTAATTTTTTGTCTTTTTGCCTTTAAAAAAAAGGAGATAAGATAATATCTTATAGTCTATAGTAAATGACAATTTGAACACCTTAAAGCTTCAATACTTTTTAATTTCCAACTTAAAAATGGTCAAAAAGTTATCGTATGCAATTCAAGACTAGATAAAAGTTCTTTAGAGGTCAAAAGCAAACTTCATTTTGAATTTTAAATAATTTCAGCAAATGAGTTGGTGTGACTCGTGACACCAACTCAGTAAGGAGTTTTAAGAATAATATAAGATAAATAGAGCACATGTGTACTTCTGTAAAGACTGTAAATTTATGTACCAAGTTAGTAAATAAATAGAAGACATTGAATAAGCTAGTATGGAAATGTAGTCTATAATTTTTGTTATATACATATATATCTAATTTGGAGCATTTAGCAATAAATGATTTGTGCTCATGTATGATTCCGAAATTTATAAAAAAAATAAAAAAATTAAATAAAATATACAAATATAAATCCAATGAAGGAAATAATGGATATCTTGTACATTAAAGGTACAAGTATACTAAATTAAATATGATGTACCAAAGCTTACATAAAGTATATACAGAGAGAGGGAATAAACAAGGAGAATGTATATATTAAATATAAGATATATATATATATACACACACAATATATATATATATATATATATACATATGGATATAAATAAATAGTATATATTGGTGGTGTAAATATATTTTATAAATTATATAAATATGGATATTTGAAATTAAAAAAATATATATATAAAAAATAAAGTAAAATAAAATAAACATACTTAGTGGAGTTTGATGGGACTTTCCCTACCAAACTCCACTAAGCAAAGCAATATTTGCCATCAATTACGGTTTCTTATTTGAGAAGCAGTGAAGAGAAACAGAAAATGTAAAGGAAATAATATGGCATGTGAGAAAATAATAATAATAACAATAATAAAAAAAAAACAAGTTGGAAATTTTGAATAAAATAAATTTAACATGCTTAGAGGAGTTTGATGGGACTTTTCCCCATCAAACCCCACTAAACAAACCAAAATAGCCAGCATTTCGATGGCTTATCAGAAAAGCAATGGAAAAGTAAATGAAAGTGAAAGAGAGGAGAAAGAGATCTCGGCAAGGAAAAAGATTTCACACTTTCGGGTTATAGGACTGAAGCCAAATAGTGGATTTTGCTGAGCGTTTCGGCTGAAGGAGAAACAAGGAATCAAGCTGGGTTGTTGATGCTCAAACAGTGAAGGAGTGATGCATTTCCTGGTCTCGTTCAGAGCAGGAAGAACATGCGAAATAAGGGCTGCTGTCCAAGGTGGTTTTAGGCGCCGAATTGGGCTGGACAGAGACGCCATTAAGGGCTGCAGTTTAGCTATTTCAAGGATGACTATGAACAAGAGAAATAAAAGGAATTTTTTTGGCTGTTGAAGTGCGCCTAAACAGGGGTTGTAATTGTGGTTGAAACAAGGCTGTTTTGGAGGTGAAACGGAGCTAGGAAATATGATTGAAACAAGGATGAAAAGAGAGGAGGTTCAGCTAGTGATTTAAGAGCGAATGAGAATGAGTAGTGGCTGTTTTCTGTTGGCTTCTATAACTGCAATGAAGTGTAAAGCGAAGAGCCACTAAGCGAGTGTCAGGGGCTGAAGAGACGTGAACTAAAGGGGATTTCTCTTGGTGTCCTCTCGGCACTATCATAGGAGCTGTTGGCTTTCAAAACTCGATTGAGTGGGTGTAGCTTGAGGGGTTTGAAAGCTGTCCAAGAGGACTGCCGTTACTGCTAAACCGAGAGGGTAAGGCCCTCTAAACATTGAGTTATGATCCTTATATGAATATTATGTACGAAATGTGACAAACTTGATGGGATTTCTTGGCTGTTTTGGCAGGTTACATAAATACATATGTATATCATATATATATATATATATATATATATATATATATATTCAACACAGCAAGGGGGCTAGCTTAAGGGCTAAAATATCAGCCAACCAAGAGGTTGAGTTGAGGCACGGTTTTGAAGGTAAATTTTTAAGAGTAAGGGCTAAGTTCTAATGTAAAAAGTTATATAATTTTAAGCATACAATTTAATAAAATATGTTTGGAAAATGCCCATATGTGTATGAGTGCAAAATCATGGATGGTATGATGTATAATATAAATATATATGTGTATATATATATATTTATATATAGATTCCATGGGCATAAAGATGAAGGATAAAATGCGATCATTTATTTCACGTATATGTGCATTTAGATATATGGAGGTATAAATGTATATACCATGAATTCGATGAGGAATAAAACTTTGGTATAGGAACTGATTGGGAAACATTAAGATGAATGTTTGGTAATAAATCAACCAAGGGAAATTTTAAGTTAAGGATTAAATCTTGATTGAAGGTTAATATATGAGACTACTAGAGCATGATAATGGTGATAGAGATATGGATATATATATATATATATATATATATATCATGATGATCAATATGTTATGTGTCGTTAAAATGATATATACGTAATAAATATATATTTATACGTAATAAATATTGACATGGAGAAGAAAGGATGAGCATGGATATATATATATATTTATATATATATATATATATATATATATATATATATACACACAATATATATTGGGATAAACACACAGATATAAGCATCTATGTGTTTAAATATATGTACGTAAGGAGTACCAATGGGTATGTCGTGAATGATGGCAAGGGGGTAGTCTTGAATTAGTAGTTAATTGAACTTAATAGCATTATTAAGATTTTCGTTTTAAGTACATGATTTAGTATAATGATGAAAGCTTATTGAAATATTAATGGATTATGTATAGTGAATCGGAACGGTTGAGGACTTGATTACGGATTTCAAAAGGTCGGGAAGAAACGATTAAACCTCGAGGTAAGTGGGTTAAATAAATCATACTAGTATCATCTCATAAGAGATGAAAGAAATCTTTATTCGATAATTATCTAATTTATATCAAGTTTGGTGAAATACGATGGAAAAGACTACGATGGTAAGTCTTGGTAAGATACAAGTTGACTTGATGTGTTCGTGAGTAGTATTCTTCCGGAATAAAACCTTATTTGTGACTTGTGCATTATGTGTATGACTTGTTTATGCTTATTGAGCATATAGAATCGTATAAATTGTCGTTGCCTGCATTATGGGAAATGCATGTGATTTATTAAGTTGCACCAAGTAAGCATGCTAATATATGACGATACTTTGGGAATGAATATGTGAACTAGTATACAGTATATATGCAACTTACGATGTTTAAATTCATGGACCTCGAATAGCACCTAGTTGTATTCATTGAAACTAGGATAATGAAATTGTATGACAACTGATGTATATATGTGACTCGAGGACTTGAATGATTTTTAGAACATTACTACTAGAAATCATACGCCAAAATGGCAAACCCGAGTAAAACTCATTCTTTGTACCATGTGAGCCACCTCTAGAGAACTCAAAGGAACTACGTGCTACACAGATTCTTCAAAACTGTGAGAGCCAGCTCTAAAGTCCTTTGAGAGCTAAGTGCTACACGAGTTCCGATGATCCATTAGAAAGCATGCGCCACAGAGGCCAATCCGAGTAAAACTCATTTCTTAGTACCGTGTGAGCCATCTCTAGAGAACTCAAAGGAATTATGTGCTACACAGATTCTTTGGAACTGTGAGAGCCACCTCTAGAGTCCTTTGAGAGCAAAGTGCTACACGAGTTCCGATGAACCATTAGAAAGCATGCGCCATAGAGGCCAATCCGAGTAAAACTCATTTCTTTGTATCGTGTGAGCCACCTCTAGAGAACTCAAAGGAACTACGTGCTACACAGATTCTTCGGAACTGTGGGAGCCACCTCTGGAGTCCTTTGAGAGCTAATTGCTACATGAGTTCCGATGAACCATTAGAAAGCATGAGCCATAGAGGCCAATTTGAGTAAAACTCAATCTTTTGTATCATGTGAGCTACCTCTAGAGAACTCAAAGGACCTACGTGCTGCATAGATTCTTCGGAACTATGAGAGCCACCTCTAGAATCCTTTGAGAGCTAAGTGCTGCACGTGTACTGATGAATCATGAGAGATCATACGCCAATGAGACAATGGATAAAACGATTGTGACTTGTGATGTTGTAACTATCATTAGATAAGATGTATATTATACATACGACAGTGAATTGGAATAGTTATCAAACTTTACTTATATTATGTTATAGCATCATGTACTATTTGAAATGGCTAGTTACATTATGCTTAACCATATTGATGAAAGCAATGAAAAAGATGAGTTTGTATGAGTTAAAGGTATGAAGAAAACTTGAATGAGCCCATACAATCTGTTGTAAATTATATGTGAGTAGCTAATCACGGCAGAGTGCATACATGATATTTTTATGGTACATGCATGTATGATCATATTTTACGACATGAGCTTAGTCTGTATTTATTTAAGCTACTTACTAAGCCGTGGATTTGCTCACCCCCTTAAATTTAACATCTACAGATCATACGGGTTGATATCCAGCTCAGGCTTCATATAGGCTCTCTCGGGAACTATACCTAGCTGTGGTACTCGTCTACGTTTTTTGAGCCTTGCTTTTATGCTTTTGAGGTATACAATGGTATATCATTTTGATAATTATGCAAACTTTATTTTCACAGTACTAGGAAGTAAATGGGATGTAACTTTGGATTGCACTAGATTATTATATAGGTTTATGTGGTTATCGAGTACGATCCAGGATAAGACTATGTTTTGAAATACGTATAAACTGTAAACAAAAGAATGTGGAATTACTAGTGAGATGGATCTTGAGAAACATGAGATGCATGATTGTATGAATTGTGGAAATTAAAGTTGGCTGTATTGTGAAAGTTAGAAATGTATTTTTAATGCAGGTGATTTTACTGGGGAAATTGATAAAATACAAGGGGGAAGTTTTCGACCCATTTCTTTTGGGATAAGTGAATATGAAGCTAAAATAGTTATATTCACCTTGAGATTTATAATATAGCAAGAGAAATAATATTATTAAGGCAAGATTTGGTTTAATTACTACACTAACACCGAATACAAACTGTAAATAGAAAAGAAAAATTTAGTTCGTAATTTTCTACATGAAATAAGGTAAGTGTTAAGAGAACGTCATGGCTTTCGGGTCGTGATAACTTCATATCAGAAGATTTCAACCAGAATATTTCCAATGAACTTAAATGGGACTGAATGTTGAATACACCATCAAATTATTACATACCATGGGCTCTGTTTCAACATTATCCATAACAATTTCTTGTATTTTTCCTTCTTGACCAACTTCAAACTCAGACTCCAAATCCCTAGTAGGATTTGTGTCGTTATGCATAGCAAAAATACTATGAGGAATAGAAGCCTTCATTATCTTTGATTACAAGGTTGACTTGTGACTTGGCTTAAGAACATTAACCTGGCAGCAAAACATAAAAGATCAAATAGAAATAAAAAGATAAAGAAAGTCATAAAGAGGCTAAAACTGTCTCTACCACACTGTTGTAATGCCTATTATATCCTCCAAAAGATATAAGTATATCTTCACCATTCAAGGAACCCACAACTAGACTCAAGCCCTGCAATAAGAGACCATCAGATAGTAATTTACGACTTCAATCACTGACGGTGTTAGTTATCTGCTATTTATAAAGATATCGACCACAACTATATGCATCATTTGATGTTAACACATGAGCATCGCAAACATCTAAGCCAAAAAAAAAATCTTTTTTTCATGGATTAATAAAATATTAACATTCCTCTAGCGGAAAAGCATAGCTTCCAAAGTTTAAACTATTTTAATGGAACAATTTTATGAGATAAGTTTAAAAACCAATGAAGATAATGAAGTTAACCGATGAAAATGAACACGATCAAAAAGTTAAATGATCATAATAATTAAAGAGAACCACAACATTATGGGTAGAAAATCTCCTTTATTTACATACATCTTTCTACCATTCTTTGTTGATCCATGTTGAGAGGTTTAACCCATTGCAGCATTACCAGCACAAATGAACCATTATACATATGATGAAGCAATCCAAATAGAGATTAGCCACATGCATAGCATTTTACAAGCAAAAAGCATTTTTAAAATGTACAATAGCTCCCTAGCGAGAGGGACACGTCCTTCAGCTGATGTCACAACTGACCAAACAAAGGTTGACATGTTAATGACAACAGTTTCTGAGGCCCCTACAAGACAAGAATAGGACAAACAATGAAGATTAAGGAGCAACAATAAAAGTAAGCTTTCATGAAATCAACAGATCCCACCATGCTTGGCAGTATATTAACACTTAAACTAAGCATGTAATGGGAAATTCTAGGTCCAAGGAACAATAATAATTTTCCTATTTGATTTTGAAATGAGACACTTACCACTTTTATTATCTCCACTGCCAACAATAAACCAGTTCTCCCCAACAGTCACACCAACATGACCAGCCCTAGGAGTTGGTATCTCACCTTGTTGTGTGGGTCTCTTGACCATTCCATCTACAAACCCAAATGCGTAAAAGATAGATATACGAATTCCTCACACAAGCACATGTAAAAACGTGAAAGAGTAATCATCTTACTGATTGCAAATCAAGACACGCAAATCATTGAAGCAAGTAGCATGTGAGCCCCCCCCTCCCCTCCCCTCCCCCGCCCAAAATAAAAAGGTAACGCTCTGCATGTACTGCAGTAGCATGATTAGATTGTGGTGATGGAGGTACACCCCTGTATGACAATGAAGATAAGGAAATATTAAGAGTTACCAAGGAGTATAAATTTAAAATGGCATTCTTTCAATCTATAAAATAATTGGGTACAAGGGATAACTCAAAATAAAAAGTGCGATACAAGGATTATATCATGTCTTCTATTTCATATGCACACTTCTAAACAGGTTAGATTCCATACTAATCTTGCAGGAAATTAAGCTCAAATCTAATACTAGAATATTAGAATTCAACCATGCTGTAGGTCCAATGTCAACATAACCTCCCCCTTCCCCCAACAACAACACAAACCACCCCACCCACCCCCCCCCCCCCCCCCACACACACACACACACAAAAGAATTGAAGCATGGAGCCATGGACAATAATTTTGGATCACTACTTGAAAATCAATTTCATATAACATTTTTTTCGGAAACTTAAATATTAAATTCTTAACTGGAATAAAGTTGACCTAATTATGAATTCAATTTTGATTACAAGTTAATCTTACAAACCAAATTGAAATTCATAAATTAGATTCTTAGTGAACCTTAATCAGGTCAACATTAACAATGGATTAGGCCATTGGTGCTGTGCAACAAGACCCTACTTCAAAGCCAGCTCTTGAGATTTGGAAGGCAGCAAATTTGATTTCAATTACAATCTCAATCTTAAAGGCTATAGAAAGACCAGCGGCACAATTGTAATAAAAGAATTCGAACATCCAATAATATATGGAGGGATAGTGCAGGAATAAAATTGCCAAAAATAATCTTATATGGCATCAATTTCATCCTAGGTCATGGTTTCTAGGTCAAGTATATGTAGATCATTCAAGAGTGTTCGCTTTGCATCCTGTCCACCAAATATAACTAAAGTTGTTCCAACAACGGTCACAAATTGACCTTCACGAGAGATCTGAATGACACTCAAATTAGGGAAAAAACTCCTTACATATTGCGAAAGAAAAATCAAAATGAAAAATCAAAGAAGCTACCATGGGGAAAATAAGGGGGCGCAAGAGTTTATAAGCACACATACACAATTGACCTTTTGCTTCACAAGTTTTACCTTCAGCCTTTGTCCGTGCATACAAACATGTTTATAAACTTCCAGCTAAACATTGACCAGCAATCAACATTACTATGCATTTGGTTTTCAGTTTCTTGTATGCCGTATTCAATTATGCAAGAAAGGTTAATCCCACCAGTGGCCCCTATTAAAAAGACATCAGAAAAAAGGCCAGTCTAATTCTTTGTGAAGAACACAGCACACCATGAACCCATTAAAGAGAGGTAGTTAAGAGGACGATTAGATGAAAAAAAGCCTTCTTTTTTGTTGTTAGCGTTAATATAAAATAAATTAAACTCCATTACATGCAAAATGATCAAACATTTAATTTGTTTTAAATTTAATTTTTTTAAGAGTTAAGACTAGTCATAATGATTTTTATCAAATTAAATATTGATTATTTTATTTTATTTATAAATTATTAAGAATTAAATCATTTACATGCCAGGTTCGTGTAACAAAAATTATATATAAGCATAAAAACATAAATGATCAATTATGTTACAAAAGAAATTACTTTAATTTTGAAATAAAGGCTAATGCATAACACTAATATTGGTGTAAAAAAAATCGTAATCTAAACATATAAAAAGAGATATCAAGCCTAAGTTTTAAATCTCAAATTTTCTAGATAATACCTACTAAAAATTATTGTATGAATCATTTAAACTAAACTCCATTCCATTATAAATAAGGTTATTTAATTTTTTTACACTGAAATACTAGAGGAGGAGTCCACTGAGTAGTGAAAATAAGATTTGGGCTCTTTGAAGGCGAAATGACACTAGAATTGAATTAGGCCTAACGATCTTCTACAGCCATGGGCTTTTATCTTTGTCCATGGGACTGGCTAAATGGGCAGAGCAATCATTGACCTTAGATTTGATATTAACAAGAAATAGTGTTAAATATTTTGCCCAATCACCTTAGTGAGCGGTCCATAAGTACCAAACTCCATTTCTCTCAAACTCATATATCACATAAAACAATCCTTTCATAAAATTTGCTGGCAAACGATTGAAACTTATACTTTTCTTTTTAACAACGAAAATCTCTTACCAAAAGAAAAAAAATACAGATGCTGCAACTCAAACTAATTTGCCATATAAGTAATTTGTTAATCTATTAATTAAATTTCATAATCACTTCCTTATTTTGTAATTTAATTATTGTATTGATAAATTTTTCATCTTTACTTTATTTCTTTCTATCGATAAAGCCAAAAAGTTTACTTGTACAATCACAATACAGCCAAAGTTCAACCACATAAAAAATGTACAATCACAAGATAAGAAAATGCAAATACCATTGCTACAGATAATTTATTATTATTAAAATTTTCTATTTTCCCTTGATCTCTAATTTGTCTTTGATATCTGATAATAATGGAAATTAAATGTTGTTAAATATATGTGTAAAGTTTATTAAGAACGAGTTTATGCAAAAGTCTTCCCTTGATGTGATCAAAGTATAATTTAATGTATTGTTTTCTTAGGATTGCTTTTAATTACGTAAGATAAGTCTCTAAAATATATTTTTTAGGATATGTTATCATATATTTTTGGATTAAATTGTGAAATTTTTATTTAATATTTTCATTTATTCAAAATTTTTTCATATGCAAATATTTGATATATAATAAAAAAATTAAAAAAAATTGATCAGGCTGAATATAAGAAAATCTCATCGCAACTGGCCACACTATAAAGGAGCAACTCAAGGCCTCTATCACTGAAGGTCATGTACTCTAGAAATTAAAAATAAAAAAAAATAAATTGACCAAGTTGAAGTAGCAGTCGGCAAGAAAGTAAGTTACGACTTACGAACCAATGAAGCAAAGCGTGTTAAATTTTTACGACGACTCTTGCCAAAGTTGAAACTGAGATAAGATTGTATCGTATACTAATTCTTTATTTTTTTTTATTTTTGCATATTCGCTTTCTTCTTTTGAGAAATTTTTTCGCATATTCTCTGAATAAGGTCAGTGAAGTCACTGATGTGTGACTTTTTGATCCTTTTGACTCTTTTTCTTTCTGTTACTGACGACTGACGTTGGGTGGTTGGTTAGGTAGAATGGTTTTTGAGCGTCATACTTTTGTTTTTATTGCCTTCCTCAGTGGGGCCAAGCTTTTTATCGTTTGACAAACAACTGAAACTTATTATTATTTTTTACAATAAAAATCTTTGATTTAAAGAAAAAATAAATGCTGATACCAAAATACAAATTTTAAATTTACAAAACTCTCGTATTCAAAAACCTATTCTTCACTCCAGTAACATAGAATACAAATTCTGATAAGACTTTGGCCAAAAGAAAACACAAAAATTATTTTGGCTTCATAGCTAAATGTGTCTTCAACGTTTGTCACAAAATAGAATTAAGTCTTTAACATTTAAATGTATAAAAATTAGTCCTCAACGTTACAAAATAATTGAATTAAGGACATTTTTGTTAAATCCTTTAATTTTCGTTACCTCTACCAGTAATAAAACTTAACGGAAATGTCAGGATTTAACAGAAATGTCTTTAATTCAATTATTTTGTAACGTCGAGAACTGATTTTTATGTATTTAAATATTGATGATTTAATTTTATTTTGTAGCAAACGTTGATGACACATTTGGCTATTAAGCCAATTATTTTTTATAGTTAAAAACACTATCAAATACAAAAAAATATTATTTAATTTTTATCAAATTTATATATTCTTAATTTAATTATAATCCACATCACCTCCATATTTTTGTGGTTGTTTGTATCTTATCAACGTCCGCATTTCATCAAATTCAAAACACCAATTCCTACAATAATCATGACCGTGTCGTTGTCTAAATGTAAAAATTACATGCATCAAATGAGCTTGACAGATAAAAACGGCAAACCCAAGGCACATAAGTGGAACTAGTTGAGGAATAATAGGCTTGCTTGTATGTCAGTAAGTTCCTCCATGTCTGTAACAAGAAAAAAAAATCAATAACAAACTAAAAAACTCCTAAAAAGTATGATTGAAACATTTTAAAGAAGATTCATGCATCTTAACAAGAGGAAAAAGAAAGACCAAAGCAAGGGTAATAGCCTTAATACTTGCCAGAAGGAAATTAAGCTCGTCAAAATAACAAGCCATCCATGAAGAAGACTATATGACATTCTGTGACATCAGGCACAGCTCCTAATGCAGGCAGTAGTCTAGCCATGTTTACAGGTCTCAAGCATAACCTCAAATTCAGTACTACTCTCTTTGCAATTCATGGAGAAGACTATTTGACTTCAATTTGGTTTTGAACTTTTTTGCTTAGATCTCCCAGTTTCCATAATGCCTCAAAATTTAAGAAAAAATTATTTGTGTCATAAAAAGGACTAATTGACGGTTGGGGTGTTTGTAGACAAATTTTATTTATTAGAATTAGATTCCCCTCTTTTAGGGCTAAAAACCAAAGCAGCAAAATCAGTACACACAATATTTCAGAAAATGTTGCATAATTATATTGAATCAATTCAAACCCATACATGCCAATGAAAACTCACATCAACACAAACACATACATGCCATTAAAAACTCAAATCAAAGAACAAAACAAAGAAACAGTTGATGAAAACATAATATTGGCAACTATTAAAAAAGACCAAAATCAATCCCGCCTTCAACACCGGCCTAATCATAAACATCTTTAATCAGTTCACTCAAAAGCATTGCATCGTGCAATTTATGGATAATCCACACTGAGGCTTTTGTGGTCTCTGCACAGGAGGAGTAGGATATCCTTGGGCTGGCCTTGGATAACCAATCACTGGTGGTGGATACATTGCTGGAGGAGCAGGATGTCCCGGGTTTGGCCTCGGATAACTAGTCACTGGCGGGGGATATGTGTAAAAAATTCTTTTCTGATATGCTTTTTCATCTTAATAGTCAAACATATATATACAACATGTACAGAAGAATATATGGCAAGATTATAAACTAATGCCTAGCCTATAGCTTGATCTCTTACCTTCTCAACAGTCAAAATATCAGCAAAGCAAAACATAAGGGATTACAATAAATTTCAGCATAATTGCAGCTAAGATAAACCATATCGTCTAATACTCCCCCTCAAGTTCGAGCATGGATGTTCAAAATGCCCAACTTGTTGAGTAGTTTGTGGAACTGATCACGTCCTAATGCTTTGGTAAAGATATCAGCCAATTGGTGATGTGAAGGAGTGTAACTGGTAACAATAGCCCTAGAGTTGATATGTTCTCGAATGAAACGACAATGAATCTCAATGTGTTTTGTTCTTTCGTGGAAGACTGGATTGGTAGCAATATGAAGAGCTACCTGATTGTTGCAATAAAATTGCATGGGATGTGTATGAGAAATGCCAAGGTCATGGAGTAAAGTGTGTAACCAAACTAATTCACTGACTGTTGCTGCCATTGATCGGTATTCAGCCTCAGTCGAAGATCGTGACACGGTAGCTTGCTTCTTGGTTTTCCAAGACAATGGCGATGAGCCTAACATTGTGATGTAACTGGTAGTTGAGTGTCGAGTAATAGGACAACTTGCCTAATTGGAGTCAGACTAAGCCTTGATAGTAAGATCACTTGAAGCAGAAAGAAATATTCCTTGACCAGGAAAGGATTGAGATATCGTAGTACTCTCATATCAAAATGTGCTTGGCTTGGCTCATGCATGAATTGATTGAGAATGTGTATGGCATAAGTGATGTCTGGTCGTGTGATGGTGAGATAAATGAGTCGTCCAACTAGCCTTCGATATTGTGCAGGATCAAGAATAAGAGAGCTGGAATCATTTGCAAGTTTATGTTGTTGCTCCATAGGAAAGTGGACAAGTTTTTTACCAAGCATGCCAGATTCTTGCAATATGTCCAAAGTATATTTTCGTTGGCAAAGAAAAATGCCCGAAGGTGATCTTGCAACTTCAATTCCCAAAAAATATTTCAACGTACCAAGGTCTTTAATATGAAAGCAAGAATCAAGGCAATGTTTAAGGGAAGCACATTTAGCCGAATCATTACCTGTGATGATAAGGTCATCCACGTATACTAATACTGCCAAGAAACTTGAATCTTGAGTAAAAGTAAAAAGAGAATAATCTGCTGTGGATTGTTGAAACTCATATTGTTTGAGAGTTGTAGAGAATTTTTCAAACAAGCTCTGGGAAGCTTGCTTCAGACCATATAAAGATTTTTGAAGTTTGCAAACTCTTTGATCATTCTTAATGCCAAAGCCTGGTGGTAGTGTCATATAAACTTCCTCATGCAAGTCTCCATGTAAGAATGCATTATGAACATCCAATTGATGAAGTTCCCAACCCTTGACAGTAGCTACGGCCAAGAGACATCGAACTGTCATGAGCTTTGCTACCGATGCATGTCTCATGAAAATCCAACCCTTGAACTTGTGTATAACCCTTAGCCACCAAGCATGCTTTGTAGCGTTCAATAGTCCCATTAGCATGATATTTAATTTTATATATCCATTTGCACCCGGTTGCCTTCTTTCCAGGAGGTAGAGACACAATTTTCCAAGTTTGGTTATGTTCAAGGGCAGTTATTTCTTTGGACATCACTTCTATCCAATTTGGGTCATGGATAGCTTGAGCAAAGGTCTGAGGTTCTGTATGAGCTGAAACAACAACTAGAAAAGCTTGGTAAGAACTAGATAAAGAACTACAAGATATGAAATTGGAGATAGGATATGGTGTACCTAAGGAAGTGATGGTCGGTTGAGATAAAGAGGGATCCAATACCTAAAATGAGTGGCATAAGTAATCATTTAAATGTTTCGGTGCTTTTCGAATTCTTTGTGGACGAGAGGTATGTGGTTGGTCTGATGGATTTTGTGATTAAACAATTTTTAAAGGTGTTGGTATAAAGGAACTTGATATATTTGCAGGACTCACAGAAGGTGCTTCTTGTGGGGCATCAATGATTTGCATGTTTTCAATATTATTGAAGGGTCTACTGTTAAGGAATTTTCTTCATTTTCAATAATAGGTAAAGGAATAACAACAGAATCACTTTCAAAGGTAGTGTGTGATTTGAATGAAAAGGAAAATCATTTTCATAAAATACAACATCTCTTGAAGTGAAAATGCGTTTGGTGGAAAGATCATACACTCGATACCCTTTTTTCCCATGAGGATACCCAACAAAGATACATTGAATGGCTATGGGATCAAATTTATTAGTTATGTGAGAATGGTTGTGAGCATAACAAAGGCAACCAAAAACACGTAGATGTGAATAAATGGGTGTTTTGGAAAATAATATTTCATATGGTGTTTTACCATGTAAAAGAGGTGTAGGGGTGTAGTTAATAAGATAAGCAGCAATGAGAACACATTCACCCCAAAAAGAGAGAGGAAGATTTGCTTGAAATCTTAAGGCACGAGCCACATTTAAAACATGATGATGTTTTCACTCAATAATGCCATTTTGTTGTGGTGTGTCAACATAGGTTGTTTAGTGTAAAATGCCATGGTCTTGAAATGTTTTTTGCATATGATTAAAAGTAAATTCAGACCCATTATCAGACCTAATTTGTTTGACATCTTGTCCATATTGGGTTTTAACCATTCTACAAAACATGATCATATAATCATAAGCTTGAGATTTGAATTAAGAAGAAAAACCCAAGTTGCTCGAGAATAAGCTTGAGATTTGAATTAAGAAGAAAAACCCAAGTTGCCTGAGAATAATAATCTACAATGGTAAGAAAATAGTGGGTACCAGAATGAGAAGGAGTGTTGTATCTACCCTACAAATCACAATGAATTAAAGCAAAACAAGAATCTGCTCTTTTATTTGAAATAGGAAAAGAAATTCATGTTTGTTTAGCACGGTGACAAACATCACAACAATCACGAGTTTTTTTTTTTAAGTAGGAATTAAATTAAAAGAGAAGATAAAATTTCGTAAGAAACATGACCAAGTCTTTGATGCCACACTTTAAAAGATGGGCGATGATGAGCTTGGTTTGCTTGAGGAGATGAGTTGTATATAGCATGGTGAATGAAGGAGGCACCAAATGGTTTCAGGTGATAAATCCCATCTTGCATATCACCCTTGCCAATCAGCTTCCTCGAGGTGAGGTCATGTAAGACACAAAAGGTGGGAAAAAATTATCACTGCACAATTGTTTGCTCAACTTGCTGATAGGCAGTAGGTTGCAAGAGAATTCTCAGATGTATAAAACATCTCGAACAACCATATCTGAAGATAGAAAAACATGAACAATGCTAGCAATAGAGACACTTGAACCATTCAGTAAAGATGTAGATAAATGTGAAGGAATAGGGTTGCTAGTAATCAAGTTAGATTTAGTGGATGTCATGTGATCAGAGGCTTCACTATCAATGATCCAATTAGAAAGAGGTTGAACAATCTTACCAGATAGTGTCTCAAGATGTTTTGCCTTTTCAGGTTTAGTGGCATGAATAATTGGTCATATTGATCATGTGTAAGGCCTGCTATTGGACTGGATGTTGAAGTGGCATCACTGGTGACTGAAGTAGTAGAATGGACTTGTGCATGATGTGCTTTATGAAGTGACGATGGACTTCTTGTATTGCAGTTGTTGCGATGTGGTCTCCCTTTTACTACCGTGTTTGAAGGATATCCCACAAGTTCAAAACATTGACTTTTGCTATGCCCAAATTTGTGACGATGATCGCATGTTTCTTTAATTTGAAATGAGGATCTTTGAGCTAAATTGGCTCTGCTGTTGACTAAAAAGGCAACTGCTTCCATAGTAAAAGAACGAGTAGAATAGAGAAGCTGTTGTTTTTCTTCTCTAGTAATCAATGCATATGCCTTGGACAGACTTGGCAATGGGTCTGTACTTAGGATCTGTGAACGAATAGTATTAAACACATCATTCAATCCCATTAAGAATTGATAAACCTTTTCCTGTTCACGCTCAAGTAGAAATTCCTTTGCTACACCACACGTGCATTGAGGAACAAGTGAATAGCTATTGAGTTCATCCCAAATACCTTTTAACCTTGTGTAATAGGCTGCCACAAACAAGTTATTTTGAATTAACAATGTTAAATCATGTTTCAATTGGTAAATTCTTGGAGTATTACCTTGAAAGAATCTTTCTTTAAGATCAATCCAAATTTCCAAAGCTGTATTTGCATAAACAATACTAGATTGAATATCAGCAGCAAGTGAATTGAACAGCCAAGAAATTACCATTGAGTTGCATTTTTCCCAGGCTTGAACATCTGGAGAATCAACAGTAGGATTTTCTAGTGATCCATCAATGAAGCAGAATTTGATTTTGGCTTTAAGAGCATTTGTGATGGCCCTTGCCCATGTAGAGTAATTGTCACCATTGACAGGACAGGAGACAAGCAAGGCTCTTAGATCGTAAGATGAATGAAGAAAGCATGGTGAAGTTTGGTCAGGAAGGCTTTGGTATGGATGGTTAACTGGTTTACTTTTACCATTGTTGTTGATGATAGAAGAAGAGTCTTCTGCCATTGTAAAGAAATCAAGTAAAGAAAAATTGATGCTCTGTTACCATGTAAAAAGTTCTTTTCTGATTTGCTTTTTCATCTTAATAGTCAAACTTATATATACAACATGTACAGAGGAATATATGGAAAGATTATAAACTGATGCCTAGCCTATAGCCTGATTTCTTGCCTTCTCAACGGTCAAAATATCAACAGAGCAAAACATAAGGGATTACAATAAATTTCAGCATAATTGCAGCTAAGATATACCATATCGTCTAATAATATGCTCCAGGAGGAGTAGGATATCTCGGGTTTGGCCCCGGCTAACCGGTCATTGGTGGCGTATATGCTGCTGGAGGAGTAGGATGTGCCGGGTTTGGCCCTGGATAACTGATCGCAGGTGGTGGATACGCCATAGCTACTTCATCCCCACCCGGAACAGGACCATTAAACATCTCTCCAAACTTGTAAGATAGGTTCAGGATACCTTTTTCCTTGCCATTAGGCAACCGGACGTTGTAGCTTATGTGCTGTTCAGCTTCAGCCTCCTTGTTGCGATCAAACAGCTCCTTGATGGGGACTTGGACCGTACCGATATCTCTGTCTCCAAGCATACGATGAGATTTCAGCTAGATTATGAGGTAGACAGCATATCCGTCTATGGTGAACATCATGCGGGAATTCCAGTTGGGGTTTGAGTCACAGCCCTTGACCACAGGAGTTCTCTGCTTTGTACGATGGTCGCCATTGATAGAAACCACGGCAGACACGTCCATCTTGGTGAAAAGATTCACATCTTTCAGGTCTTTGGCAGAGACAACAATGATCTCTAAAGGCATAAGCCTCCTGTTTCCTTCCATATCAAAGAGGAAAGAGAAACGGATTGAAAATTTGGTTGAGAAGATAAGAGAAAGTTTTGAAACTGCTGGGTAGCTTTGGCTTTGGCTTCGGGTTGAAGATGAGAGGAGATGTTTATATAGAGACTCCAAATTTCAGCTGACAACAAATGAAAATTTGACAGCTGAAATTTCAGTCTCAATCTGAGTCATAAATGTCAAAAAAAATTTTCCTCCAAGATTAAAAAGTTGAAGTAATATATATGCCCGTTTCCTTCCCCAGCCACTCAGTGAAGCTTGCTTCCTCACATTTTGCTTTTTAGAATTGGCCGAAATAGTAGACCAAGACTCAAACAATAATACTTTTAAAGAAATCGTGCAAAGTCACGTGGCTGTCAAGGTTTTGCTAGTCGAGGCAAACTGGCAGCAAGATGATTTATTTTCCTCACAAGCCGCCATTTTTCCTGCTACCCACATGAAATTTCCACAAGAAAATTATATCTTTACGTATCATATTGATAGAGTTATCACGTTGGTTGCAGAAAGAGTTAGACGTGTAACTATGAGTATTCGGAAAATTTTCATTTTTTGAGTTAATTTGTGAAGTTGAGAAGTTCCAATATCGGTATCAAAATTTAAGTCACCGAATAGAACTCAATATGTAAAAAGAGATCCCCACAATACGTTGTGTAAGAGATTAATTGTATGTTTATAAATGTGAAAAAAAAAAACTCCAACTTTTAGACTAACTTTTGAATTGAGAAAGCCCATCGGCATCCAACAAATTTGGCATCAAATTCCTCCCCACTGATTACGTTATTCCATTGCCGTCACGAATTGATTCTGTTAAAGAGGTCATCGTGCATTTTTCATGCTCTTTATCAACTATATAAACCTGCCAAACCAAACCATAGATCCCTCAACTCCATCGTTCTCTTTGCCAATTTCATTTGCTTGCAATACCCTAATCATGGTGATTGCCATCTTCAATATAGATATATACTAGCTAATACAAGAACAATTATAATTAGACATATGCTCTAAATAACTAAGATATTTTGCATTTGGGTTTTGTTTCCCCGCAGGAACAGAATATGATTTCAGCGATGGTGAAGCGGGTGCGAGAGATATTCATACGTTTGTTCATAGCAATACTTTCCAAGGCAATCGACGCAAAGGCATACTCGAGAAGAAGCACACCAACTGAACCAACTGACATGGCTTCAACGAGTGCTTGAGTTGGAGACTGGCGGTGGAGGCCAACAATGTGCCTGGATGGCGCACCGTCGCCGGCCACTGCCTTCGCTACGTTGAAACTTACATGATCGGCGGGCAATACGAGCACGACGTTAACTTTATCGTGCAACAAATAGAAAGCTACGTTATAGATCTAGTGCTGGCTGCAGACTTGGATTCCGGACGTTGATGACACCCGCATCTCTAATATCTTTTACTACAAGGGAAAGAAATAGGGGTACTAATGAATTTCTATTAGGTTTGGTTTCATCAATGGATTCTTTCTAGCATTGAATTTCAACTTAATTTGTTTGAATTCTGAGGCTTGTGATATATAGGTGTGACCCTTACGATCCTTCGGGTTTCAAGGCTTGGGCGATGAAAGGAGAGTGTCCAGCGATTCGTGCTGTACTGGGGTTGTTTGCCAAGCTGGTCGACAGCGGATTTAAGGTGTTCCTAGTCACTGGAAGAAGCGAGGAGACCTTGGCCCGCGCCACCATTGCTAATTTGCATAACCACCATTACGGTTGGTTATATGGTTGAAAATGCTGCTGGGGATCAGGATGGGGATGGGGATGAGGATGTGGATGATTTTCTCGGTTTTTTTTCTAATAATTGCCAGTTTTATGTTCTCATCAACTGTTTCTTTTTTTTTTTCTTTGAGTTGAGTTTTCTTCTTTATGTTGTTGAGAATGCAAGCAGATGTAGAATAATTATCTAATACATAGTGGAGTTTTTTTATTTCAAAAGCGGAATTAGAAAGATGATACATATTTTCTAAAAATATTAAAAAAATATAAAATAAATAAAATAAAATGTGTTATCATCCAAATTCCGTTTGTGGAGTAAAAAAACTCTATTAACTATATATTGGATATTAATCCATGTGTGTATGTATGGGTTTGAGTTGATGAAATAAAACAATGCAACATTTTCTGAAATATTGGTTCCATTGATTTTGTTGCTTTGAATTTTAAGGTTTCAAAACTAGATCTAAGTCTAAAAGTCTTCTCCAGGAATTGCGAAGAGAGTAGTGTTGAATTTGAGGTTTTGCATGTATTTGGTGGACAGGATGCAAAGCGAACACTCTTGAATGATCTACATATACTTGACCTAGAAACAATGACCTGGGATGAAATTGATGCCATATAAGATTATTTTTGGCAATATTATTCTTGCACTATCCCCCCATATATTATTGGATGTTTGAATTCTTTTGTTAAAGATGTGCCGCTGGTCCTTCTATAGCCTTTAACATTGAGATTGTAATTGAAATCAAATTTGCTGCCTTCCAAATCTCAAGAGCTGGCTTCGAAGCATGGTCTTGTTGCATAGCACCAATGGCCTGATCCATTGTTAATGTTGACCTGATTAAGGTTAACCTATCATACTTGTTAAAAATCTGATTTATGAATTTCAATCTGGTTCGTAAGATTAGCTTGTGATCAAAATTGAATTCATAATCAGGTCAACTTTATGCCAGTTAAGAATTTAATATTTAAGTTTCCAAAAAAATGTTATATGAAACTGATTTTCAAGTAGTGATCCAAAATTATTGTCCATGCTTGAATTCTTCTTTTTTTTTTTTTTGTGGGGTGTGGGGTGGTGGAGGGGGGAGGTTATGTTGACATTGGACATACAACATACTTAAATGCTAATATTCTAGTATTAGATTTAAGCTTAATTTCTACAAGATTAGTATGGAATCTAACCTGTTTAGAAGTGTGCATCATGAAATAGAAGACATGATATAATCCTTATATTGCACTTTTATTTTGAGTTATCCCTTATGCCCAATGATTTTATAGATTGAAAGAACGCAATTTTAAATTTATATTCCTTGGTAACTCTTAATATTTCCTTATCTTCATTGTCATGCAGAGGTGTACCTCCGTTACCATGATCTGATCATTATGCTACAGTACATGCAGAGCGTTACCTTTTTTTTTGGTGGGGGCTCACGTGCTACTTGCTTCAATGATTTGCATGTCCTTGATTTGCAAGCTGTAAGATAATTACTCTTTCGTATTTTTGCATGTGCTTGTGCAAGGAATTAGTATATCTATTTTTTATGTATTTGGGTTTGTAGATGGAATGGTCAAGACCCACACAGCAAGGTGAGATACCAACTCCTAAGGCTAGTTATGCTGGTGTGACGGTTGGGGAGAACTGGTTCATTATTGGTGGTAGAGATAATAAAAGCGGTAAATGTCTCATTTCAAAATCAAATAGGAAGATTATTGTTGTTCCTTGGACCTAGACTTTCCCAGTACATGATTAGTTTAAGTGCTATTATTCGGCCAAGTATCTACATCTGATACGAAGATAAGAAAAAGCTTGGTGGGACTTGTTAATTTCATGAAAGCTTACTTTTATTACTGCTCCTTTATCTTCATTGTTAGTCCTACTCTTGTCTTGCAGGGGCATCAGAAACTGTTGTCCTTAACATGTCAACCCTTGTTTGGTCAGTTGTGACGTCAGTTGAAGGACGTGTTCCTCTTGCTAGCGAGGTATTATACATTTTTAAAATGCTTGTTGCTGGTAAAATGCTATGTATGTTGCAAATTTCTATTTGGATTGCTTCATCATATGTATAAAGGTTCAATCGTGCCGATAATGCTACAATGGGTTAAACCTCTCAGTGTGGGTCAACAAGGAATGGTAGAAAGATGAATGTAAATAAAGTAGATTTTCTACACATAATGTTGTGGTTCTCTTTGATTATTATGATCATTTAACTTTTTGATCACGTTCATTGTCATCAGTTAACTTTATAATCTTCACTGGTTTTTAAACTTGACTCATAAATTGTTCCTTGGAAATAGTTAAAATTTTGGAAGTTGTGCTTCTCTGCTAGAGGAATGTTAATATTTTATTAATTCATGAAAAGAGTGTTTTTTTTTCTTGTCCGTAATGCTGAGAATTCATGTTAACGGCCTACCATAAGTTCATAAATCAGTTCATGTAACCTATCTTCGTATTTAGGAGAAAGGCTTTGATGATGATGAGTTGTTTGTAATGCTCATGGGTTAACATTGCATTATTCATATAGTTGTGGTCAAAATCTTTATTAACTTCCACCGTTAGTTATTGAAGTTGTAAATTACTATCTAATTGTCTCTTATTCTAGGGCTTGAGTTTGGTCGTGGCCTTATGGGTTCTTTGAATGGTGAAGATATACTTATATCTTTTGGAGGATATAATAGGCGTTACAACAATGTGGTAGAGATGGTTTTAGCCTCTTTATGACTTTCTGGATCTTTTTATTTATATTTGATCTTATATATTTTGCTGCCAAGTTAATGTTCTTAAGCCAAGTCACAAGTCAACCTTGCAATCAAAGATAATGGAGGCTCTTGTTCCTGATAGTGTTTTTGTCGTACATAACGCCACAAATCCTACCAGAGAATTGGAGTCTGAGTTTGAAGTTGGTCAAGAAGGAAAAATACGAGAAATTGCCATGGATAATGTTGAAACGGAGCCACGGTATGTAATAAGTTGATGGTGTATTCAACATTCAGACCCATTTAAGTTCATTGGAAATATTCTGGTTCAAATCTTCTGATATGAAGTACACGCATGCTCTATTTATCTTATATTATTCTTAAAACTTCTTACTGAGTTGGTGTCATGAGTCACACCAATTCAGTTGCTGAAATTACGTAAAAATCAAAATGAAGTTTGCTTTTGACCTATGCAAAACTTTTATCTAGTCTTGAATTGCATACAAATAACTTTTTGACCATTTCTAATTTGGAAATTAAAAACTACTGAAGCTTTAAGGTATTCAAATTGTCATTTACCACATTGTCAATTCATTTCTTCTGCTCAAGTTTGAGAGTATATGCAGAAATCCAAAGGCGAGGAGACTAGTGAAAGCATAATAGCAACACTCAAGGTGGAGAAGGATGTTGAAATATCTCAATAATATGGACTAGTTAAGTATAATTAATATCATATAATTAATTTGGTAGTATATTTTTGTGTATAGTGTGAACATATATATACGTAATATATTTATATTATACATGTATTAATCCCTAATGAGACAGATATAATACATGATCCAAAATATGAGAGGTCCCTACTGTTGGCACTAATATATAAGTAATGGCCTACTGATCATTTGTAATTTAGTGAAGAGTGAACAACAGTAGTCTTTCTCCGTTTTCTCTCCCGTTCATCATCCTCCCTCACCATCATCTTCCTCTGTTTTCTCTCAGACCACCATGGGAGATCAGATTGGACACAACCAGATATGGGTGGACCTCCGGCGGTGTCTTCCACTAGCTAATGGTGGTGGCAGCGGCAGAGAAATGGTAGGTTTTTTTTTTTACTCAACCCACCCAAGGTTAGTTTTCTCTCCATTTATTGTGTTAATGGGCGTTGGTGGATGATTGAATTCTAACAATTGGCATTAGAGCATGTCCACCTTAAAGCCATTAGCCATTTTCGAAGAAAAAATGAGATCTATGCATTTTTTATTTTTTGGGTATTTTCGGATTTTTTTGAAACCCAAAAGATTTATGCATTTTTGAGCCAAAATAATGCCACATGGTAGTTGAGGATGATATTTCATGAAAAATGCCATGAAAACGATGTAAAATGGGGCTGTGTAGAGAGAGAAATGGGCGAGTCGGGTGAAAAATACCCGTTTTTCTGCAACTTTCGCTCAGTTGGGTGATAAAGATCGAACGCATTCGTTGCAGTAAAAATGGTGCGATGCGCCAATTAATGCAGAAGCGGGAGTGTAGGTTTCAAGCGCCCGCAACATAAATTAAAAAAATTATTTTTTGGAGCCATTTTTTGACCTTGGGCCCTCCTTTTTTTGCATTTGGGCCGTTTTTTTATTTTATTTGGGCTGCACGTTTTGGGCCCTTGTTTTGACATTTTTGGGCTGTATTTTTTGTTTTTTTGGCAGATTTTTTGGGAATTTTTATGGGCCATCTTGTATAATTTAATTAAGCCTTGAAATTTAATTAAGTAGGCCTTAATATTCAATTAATTTAGGCCAAAATTAATTTTGTTTTAATTATGGGCATTTATTTATTTAATTTTATTAATTGGCCATTTAGTATTAATTTAATTTTGGGCATTTAAAATTAATTAATTTTGAGGCCATTTTGCCTAATTAATTTAGGGCTCACGTTGATTAATTAATTTTATTTGGTTATTAAATTTAGATTAATTGTTGGCTATTTTGCATAATTAATTTAAAAGGCCATTTTAGATTAGGATTCTAAGGGCCATTTTGATTAATTAATTATGAGCCATTTAGTTAATTAATCCTTAGTCCATTTTTGTTATAACCAAATTTATTTAATAGTCATAATTAATTGTCAAGCCCAAGATTAAAGAGGTATGAGTGAATTTTTTTTTGGAGGAATTAATTTTGGGGTAAATTTTGGAAATTCAATTACCCATTTAATTCATAATTCACTTAATTTTGTAATATATATATATCCATGCCCATAAAATATTGATAATTGGCCTAATTAAATAAGTTTTAATAAATTATTTGAGTATTTTATTTGAGCTATTTTGGATTATGGTCTACCCATTCCGTTAATAATTTATTTAAACAAATAAACTCTCCAAAATAGCATTGCCTTATTATTTGAATATTCACATTTGTGGAATTAATTAATTTAATTAATTGATATTGGGCCTGAAATTACTACATATGCTTTAGGAATTGCATATTTTGGATTTAGTTAATTTTGTTCAATTAATTATGTGAATATTCTTAAAATTCTAAATCACTAATTGGATTGACTGGTACTTGCCTATCGCAAGAATAGTTATGAAGATTTTTGACGATTTATTTTGATAATTTTAAGGATATAATAATAGGGTAATGCATAATGATAGTTGCATAATTTACTAAGATCTTTAGAAGTGGCTAATCTCTCCTTGTCGGATGTTAGTTGCTTTAAGAGATGCTTGGGACTGAGAGGATTTTGGTTAGGATATGACACGATCTTCGTACCCTGTTGGTGGGCGATCATTTAGGCTATATTCAATCAGTTTTGGCTTATCCTCTGTAGTATATTGTGGAATAAAATTGATATTTATTGAGTTATTCTACTAGCCTCAATTATTATGATTATTTATGCAACTATAACATATAAAGTCTCTAGCAGAATCAAATTAGATAGATAGTATAAATTATTCTCTATGGTTAGGGGCATGTTGAATTAAAAAGTAGTCTCGAGAGTCGATCTATCTATTACACCCAATAATGTGAGCTCTTTGAGGACAAAATATTTGGAATTTAGGAATACTCAAGTGAGAATCCTCTGATTATGTAGGGCATGCCATTAATAAGCATATCAGAGAAAGTGTTCCAGTTAATGAAAAACAAGAAGTATATATGGATGCTATTAGAAAATAGTTCTCATAAGATTGATAAAGGTTGTTATAAAGGATCAATTCATAAGTGGCAGATTGTGAACCACTTCTTTCTGGGGTGGAGAGTTGGAGATCTTCTAAGTTCGCAGATCTCATCTAGCATACCTTAATGGACAGAAGGAAGTGTGACATTTTAATATCAAAATTGATATTGTCATCCAAGACTCAGAGATCTTTCCGATTAACAGATCTTATTCGGTTATAATGATAACATATGCCAATATTACTACCAAAAGTAATAATATTAAGAGGTTTCAATAAAAGGTCATTTTGGAAGAAGAAATTTGCCAAGTCTACTTCCCATTTTGACTCTACCAACACTTTTAAATATCAATGTGTGCCACTTCTGTGATAATCTTGGGCACAAGAGGGTAGATTGCAAGAGTCCTCTAGATTGGGATGTGTAAAAGGCATTCTGTTAGCCTTTATTTTGGATCTAATCTAGGAAGTATATCCTCTAACTGTTGGTGGTTGGATACCAGTGATATTATTGATAAAGCCATAAGCAACCAGAGATCGAATAAAGGAAAATAGTTGTGAATTTGGGTCTTAGAGTTAGAATGCATACTGAAAACATAAGAATTAGCCAGTTTGTTGTTACATTTTGAAAACAGTTTTGGAACTACTGTCAGTTTATACTTTTCATTCTGATAACAGAAAAGTATTTTGCTTAGTAACAATATATGTATTGATTCTGCCATTCTGCGTGATGGATATTTAATAGACTTGTAACCCAATATTTGGCAAATTTTCTTTAATGGTGAATGATGTGACTGTTGATTTTAATTATGAGAAAATAAATAAGAAACCTATCAAGTAGTGGCATAAGAGTTAGGGACATTTTGAGGCACATATAGGATTGCATTAAGGGAAAAACTTACTGCTAATGTTGAGAATATGATTAGCAAATATTGAAATGATTAGGAGCTGATATATACCGACATTTGTAGATCATTTCCACATATTGTATTCAGTGGATATATATGTTTCATCACTTTCACTAAAGAACATTTCAATGTAGGTCATATGGAGTAAAAGATATGATCTTGTAGAGGTCTTAGGCATTCTGATTAATTTCGCTGCACTGCTTAAGGTAATGATCAGACATCAGTGATGAATGTTGTGCTCGGTATAATAAAGCTAGGCGAGATCATATATCGATTTTCGGATTAAGTGCACTGTAGGATTATGTATTGTCGCCTAGTGTATGGTGCTTGAAATATTGAAACAGAATGAGATTGCAGTAGCAATCATTTGTACATTTTGATATAGTATGATTTATGTTTGTCACTCTAAATTTTCAAAATTCGGGTGGAGTGAAGTTGTAAAAACTACAACTCACATTCAAAGTTGATCTCCAAGTAAGACCAATTCCTAAATGCATCCCAAGTTGCAGTCAGACACTAAGCCGAGTTTGTGTCACTTTTCGTGTTTAGGGTTATAAGGTAAAGTAAAAGGCCTATAATCCACAGTCAAGAAAATTTGACAAGAAAACTGTCAACGACAATTCTGTTGATTATTGTATCGGCTAAAAAGATCTTAGATTCTGACCTTCCGTCGTATGGTACTAGGATCATCAAGTCTAACAATGCAATCTATTTAGAGGATGACTTAAAAGTGGGAGTCATGAACTCCACAAAGTCATTATTGAAGTACATTTTGTTGTGCTAGTCCCATATATGTGTTATCTTTTATGATAAAAAGCTACAACCGAAGGAACCAACGGTTGATCTTAGTACTGTATATCTAAACCTGCACCTGACCTTACAGAAGAATATGAATATGAAATTCATGTGTCTTCTAATTCTGGTATTTGTCAGGAGACTATACTGATTCGAACTCTTGGAATTGGATATTAGTCACGCAGGATAAGTAAGCATTTATGCTGCATAAAGATGCATGTGATCTATTTTAGTTGTCAAATCATTATAGACCAAAAGAGATTTTAATGACTAGGTAAAAGATTTAAAGCCAAATTTGGCCAAGGCTTTAAATAAAGAGAAGGAATTGGTTTTATGAAAACCTTATTTCCTGTTTCTACCTGAGATTCTTTTAGATCATAATGGCAATTGGTAGCCCATTTTGATTAGGAGCTACATCTTGAACGGTAAAATGTTTAAATAAAGCAACCTAAAAGTTTGTAATTCCTAAGATGGAACATATAGTTTGTGAACTCGAGGAGTTCATTTGCAAACATTAAAAGGCTTCCAGATTGTAATATCCAAAGAATGAGATAGTCACTTTAAGAAGAACGCATTTGATAATTGGATCCCATGCAAGGTCAGTGGGAGTAATTGTGTGTTTATTGTGCTATAAATTGATGATATCAGTAGCAGCCAATAGCACTGACCTGTTGTATGAGACAAATTTCAAGTCGTCATGTCATTACAGGATGAAGAATCTAACTGAGGCTTTATTTTGTTTTAGGGATCGAGATTCTTTGTGACATATCTATAGGCATACATTATTGGCCTCAAGGAAACCTACATTATGTGTATTGAGTAGGTTTACTGTATATTGTTCTCCTATTTGAGGGGCCCTTCCATGAAAGTGACATACTAAAAATCTCAAAGTCTTCAAAATGAAAATGAAGGAGCTTATGTCGAGTGTTATGTATGCCTCTTATAGGTAATTACTGTATACTCAAGTCTGTACACATTTTTGATATTATGTATGTTATAGGTGTATTTTGAAGATACTTGAGTGATCTTACAAATAAAGAGCTGGAAGCTGTAAAGAGAGTATTTAGATATTGACAAGTCTGACATTCTAAGTTTAGTCAGATATTTTGATGTGGATTTTGCATGCTATCCAGTTGTTGAAATTATTTTGTTTATACATTTGTGTTATGTAGAGGAGCTATTTTTTGGGAAGGAGTGAAGCAAACACTTATATCATCCTTGATTGTGGAGGCTAAGTAAGTAGCATGTTGTAAAGCTGCATGATGGGCCATTTGGGTTGCAAAATTTCATCTCAGGGCTGGTTTTCTGAGATTGCCATTTAGAAGTCTTGAAGATGTACTGTGGTAATGCTGTAGCAAGTACTTTCTCTCTCAAAATACTAGGAGTTCCTCACACTCCAAATATTCAAATATCATCATTCAGTTTGTTAAAGAGAAAAATGATGGAATCCATTGTTTGATTGGATTGTAGAGCACATAGTTAAAGAGCTCATTCTATTTAACTAAGAGTTTGGCTGCTGAAGTGCTTTGACGACATAGCACTTGTATGAGGCATATGGAGCCATTGCTGTGTTAAGTTAGTGGGAGCTCTATAAGAAAATCAGTTGCAACTGCGTGGATGGACTCCTGGTTGCCATATATGCATATTTTTGTCTGCGCGTATTTTGGTAAATATGGCATTCTATAGATGAAACATTTCTATTGGTCTCATGTGCTTTTATTGAAGCATTGCATCATTCAGTTTAGATGCATGGACCTAATGGAAATGGATATTGATTTTATTTTCATATCATTTCCATTTCACACTTTATACTACTATTTTGTTGAAGTCTTTATGAGTTTACGCATTTGTATCATGTCGGTATGATGCATTCTGAAGCTTGTAAAGGCTTATTGTTGTTAAAGTATTTATAAGACTACACATTTGTACTCTTTCGGTACAATGTATCCAGAAGGTCTTATGAATACATATTGATATTAAATGATATTTTTGTTAAGTAACTTAACTATCCAAGTGAGAGAATATTGAAATATCTCAATAATGTGGACTAGGTAAATATAATTAATATTATATATTAATTTGGTAGTATATTTTTGTATATAGTGTGAACATATATATACGTAAAATATTTATATTATACATGTATTAATCCCTAATGGGACGGATACAATACATGATCCAAAATATGGGAGGTCCTTACTGTTGGCATTGATATATAAGTGATGGCCCATTGATCACTTGTAATTTAGTGAAGAGTGAACAGCAGTAGTCTTTCTCCCTTTTCTCTCCCGTTCATCATCCTCCCTCACCATCATCTTCCTCTGTTTTCTCTCAAGCCACCATGGGAGATCAAATTGGACGCAGCCAGATGTGGGTGGACCTTCGGTGGTGTCTTCCTCCAGCTAGTGGTGTCAGCAGCGGTAGAGAAATGGTGGGTTTTTTTTTACTCAACCCACCCAAGGTCAGTTTTCTCTCAATTTATTATGCTAATGGGCTTTGGTGGATGATTTATTTCTAACACTGGAATCATCACTCAACAATGAGAAGTTGCAGTCTATTCAGCTAAAGCAAGAACTAGCAGAAGCTGAGACTTGAAACGCATATTTATACAAGGTAAATTCTTTGTGTGTACAATGGCAGGTCAAGTGTGTAATTTGGAAATAGTTGTGTATATTAGCTTAGACATTTTTCTCTCTAAATTCTGTTTACTTCTTAGGAGCTCCAATCTATACGTAGTCAACTTGCTGCCAAGTAGTCATGATGTTTCAAATTAGAGGTATATTTAGATCAAGAGAACAATTTCTATCGCTTACCTTGTAACTTTATTCTATCGCTTACCTTGTAACTTTATCTGTTTTCCCTTACTGAATGGGCATTCAAAATCTAATTTTCTTTAGTACAACCATACTTAGATGCTTTAAAATAAGAATTTAAAAGCATGTAAGATTCACCACATCATACAGCATACAGATCAAATTTGAAATATTACTCAATTTGCTGTTCGCATGAATTTGTTTGGAAAATTCTGGCATCATAGCTAACTTCTCAATTAGATATGATAATTTTAAACACAACAAAAAAGTGACACGAGTCAAAATTTGATGAAAATTACATATAACTTTGCCAAAAGCTAAAATGGATATTTTGTGCTTGACGTCCACATGAATTTTGCTCAATATTTCGTGCTTTACAAGACAATAATGCTAACACGAATTATCAGGCCCATTTTCAATGATTCCTTTAAGTTTCCTGTTTTAATTACTACACCTAAGTTTTTATTTATACAATGGCTAGTTTGCCTCCAAAGTATAGAACTCTGCTTAGTTGTCTTCTAATACTCTTGAATCTACAAGTTGATGTTGCGGAACTGCAACAAAAGCTCCAAACGATGGAAACACTGCAGAAGGAACTCGAGCTCTTGCAACGACAGAAAGCCGCATCTAAAGAAGCTACTTTGAATGCAAAACAGAGGTAGGGCTCAGGTGGTGTATGGGGTTGGCTTGCAAGAAGTCCTCCACAATATGCTGACCATGCCTGAAATTCATGGAAGCCCTAATTTACTAGTGATTTCTAGATTTATTCAAATTGATCAATTTTTGTGTCAAATATTTTTTTTTATTTTTTTTGCTTAACCGGTTTTTTCTATGATGGGAATAAGATATCTAGTTAGCATGAACGAACCCCTTTGGGGTTTTGCATGAATACATGTCTCCATTGACTATATATTAGTAGTTTTTATAGTTACGTATGGCTGCTGATGTAAAATTATGTCTTTTTGCCAAAGTTTTACCAGAATTTGTATTCAAAGTCTATGTTACGTGAGTGAAAGTATAGGTTTCCGATCTCGAGAATTTTATAGGTTAAAGTTTGAATCTCAACGTATTAATTCATCTTTTTTTTTTCTAGGTTGGAGGATTTAACTGTAAAAATAAAAAATAAAAAAAAGTTTCAATTGTTTGCTAGCAGAATGGTGTATATGTTACAAACAAAACGTATAATGATAAAAACGTGTGGCGATAGAATAGGCTGGGAGATCTTGAGATTACTGCTTGATTATAAAAGCTTGTCCTCATTGAGAAAACCAAGAAAAGAAGAAGGAGAAATTCTATTTAAACCAGTGGCGTAGCTAGGAAAATTATTCAGTGGTGTCAAAAGTAATTACACTTTTTCTATTATATCTTGTTTTTTTTTTAAATATCTTAAAATTATATATCTTTCTTTCATAAAAAAATTGATATTCTTTATCTTTTTCAATCATCAAAAATTATCTATTTCTTGATCTATGAAAATAAAAAAATATAAAAATAATTGAAAAAATATATTTTTAAAAATACACGTATATATGAATATAAAATTTTTCATTCGAAATCTTTTAATAATTACAACATCATTACAAAATTTAGGTATAAATATTAAAACAAAAAGGATAATTATTTTATATCACAAGAAAATTTTAAATTTTATAAATGAGATTAAAGAGTTAACATATATCCATTTAAATATATTTAAAAAATAATAAATTATATAATTATTAAATAAACATGTAGTAGATAATTTGTAGAATTTAAAAATTCAATTCCCTATATAGAGAACAATAATCTAAAAAAATCTTCAATATAAAGTTATCTTTTTACAATTATCATAAGGAGTTTATTTTTTTTTAAAAAAGAGTTTTCATTTTTTAAGAATGATTGTAAATATAACTAATACGTTTCTTCAATATATGTAATCAAATTATCTCTTATTGATTTGTGTAACAAATCAATTTCACTATTTTTGTAGTTGAAAAGATTACTTGAATACTAATAATAAAATCTTGACTTAATGACAATGAGAAAATTTTGGAACCTTAAAATTTTATATTTAAGTCTCGTTATATATGAGTTTGATCCAACTTTATAGTGGATTTATCCGACTTATATATGTTGGTTTGTTGTTTGATTAGTTTATTTATATGATATAATTCATTGATTTCTTACGTATAATACTAAAATATAATCATAATTTATCTTGTACATATATTTTCATTAAAAAAAATTGTATACTTGTCCTAATTGATAAAAATCAAAACTAGTTTTAGTATATACAATTCATGAATAATACCAATATTGTTTTTGTCTTAACTCCTTTTTTTCGTGATCTCTGTTTTTGACTAAGTATATACTGACCCCAAATTATTTTATTATATTTTATATTAATTCATAAATTTTATTTCAGTGAGGTCAATTTATTCAAAATTTTACTTTTTGAAGATCAATTTATAATTTATTCTACATTTGCATCCATGCATTATAAAAATATTTCATAAAATCAAAACTAGTTTTAGTATATACAATTCATGAATAATACCAATATTGTTTTTGTCTTAACTCCTTTTTTTGTGATCTCTATTTTTGACTAAGTGTATACTGACTCCAAATTATTTTATTATATTATATATTAATTCATAAATTTTATTTCAGTGGGGTCAAATTATTCAAAATTTTACTTTTTGAAGATCAATTTATAATTTATTCTACATTTGCATCCATGCATTATAAAAATATTTCAATTTTCAGTGGGATCATTTGAACTCAAGTTTCTAACGTGGCTACACCACTGATTTAAACTCTTTTTTTTTCTTCTTCCATCCTATTTTATTCTATGAGTTATCATTCCTGTAAAAAAAAAAAGAGTATATTTAAAATTTTCCAAAGAAAAGAAATGTGAGAATTATTCTTAAAATCCACTCAGATAACCAACTTAGGAAAAGAAAGAAAATAATAAGAATTAAAGGGTCAAAAATAAAATAAAGAAAAACGTGGGACCTAGCTGAGGTGGCAAAAGGACTTGATTCGGGACTTGAAATTCATACTACGTTATTGATTCCTTTGTCATATTTCATTATTCTAACATTTTAAGCAATTAATATGAATTTTGTGTTTGTTTTTTTACGTTTCAACGGCTGTGGCACAGTGGGAACTAGGAAGCATCCCAATTCCCACCGACCAGATAATGTCCTACTCATATGCGGAATGGCGTTTCTATTGAGTAACAATCTATCTAAAGGCCCTACCACTAATGGTCAGTTGCCCTAAGGCCTGTAGGTCACGAAACTTCTTGATTGGTCAGAAGAGTCTAAGATAAATCCTTTTGTTTTTGTTATCTTGTTAATGCAGCTTCCGTCTCTTTTTTTTTTTTGTTTTTCTAAATCATGAATAACATTTCATTAATAGGTACTTAAAAGTTTGGCGCTATAACAGAAACGGCAAACCAAACTCTGTACAAGAATACATCACTGGTACAACAACACCTTATCACAAGGAAACAAAAAAAAAACCCATAACCTGGTTTTTCTTTTTCTTTTCTCATGTTACTTTGCGTATTTTTCTTATTCTGCTTATTAAATAGGGTTCTGATTGTAGATTTCTTTTTCTTTTACAAAAGAAAAAAAAAACGAAAGGAAACAGAAAAAGAAAAACAAGGTTATCTCTACAATCAAACATCATCTTTGTTCTAACTCACTTTCACTTCCCTCTTCTAACTCTTTAGACGAGGGAAGAAAGTGATGTTGGATGTGAAATTAAGCAACTGCAACGGAGAAAGCAGAGCTGGACTCAAGGGCTTTGGTATTTAGGTGACTGAAAAGTGAAAACACGATCAGAGAGGGAAAGGAAAATGGAATAAGGCTTGTTTGTTTTTCCGCCAACATGGTAGGCCTTCAGAAAATTTAGCGTATAAAAGTGAAAAAATATTTGTTGGCTGAAAAACAAACACATTCTTTATATTAAAATATTCTTCAGATTGGAAAATCCAAATAACATTGCTACAGATAATTTATTATTATTATTAAAATGCAAACAACATTGCTACATATAATTTATTATTATTAAAATAACATTGCTACAGATCTTAGGGTTTAATGGGAAAGAGTTATAAAAAAATAGAGAAGTGAAATTATTTTTTGGTGAAAAAAGGGAAATTTTTTTTGGTTATTACAATGTAATTGTATTAAACTTCCTTCAGTGAGAACTGAACTTTTCAATTAACTAAAGAACGAAAATTATATATCATAATAGTTGTTCGCTTTTATTATATTTGCTGCATGTAGTACTAGTAGGTGGCACAAGGTGTACGTAATGTAATGCACGAAGACAGTCAAACAAAATTAAAACAAAAAAAGAATTCTTTCTCTTGTATTTTTTATAAAAAGGGAAACAAGAGAGCGAGCTATTACGAATGTTGATCGGAGGCCAGCTATTACGGCTGTGGCACGGTGGGAACTAGAAAGCATCCCAAATCCCACCTACCAGATAATGTCATACTCATATGCGGAATGGCGTTTCTATATATCATAGGTTTTGTACAATCTATCTAAAGGCCTACCATTAATGGTCATTTGCCCTAAGGCCTCTAGGTTTACCTGGTTTTTCTTTTCTCACGGTTATTAACGGTAACATAATAAAAGAAAAAGAAAAACCAGGTTATCTACAATGAGAAAAGAAAAAGAAAAATAGGGTTATCTGCATGAGTATTGCGTATCACTCAATGAACACTATTCTGAACAACAAGATCGTCGTGCAGACTGTGACAAAAAGCTCCCTGCATTGTCCCAATTATCAAGAAGGCTTGGACACCAATTCCGCTTATTAAATAGGGTTCTGATTCTGGATAACCTGGTTTCTCATTTTCTTTTACAAAAGAAAAGGAAAAAGAAAAACCAGGTTATCTACAATCAAGCATCATCTTTGTTCTGGTTGGAGAACTGCTAATCAAACATCATCTCCTGACACTGGCCCCACTGCTTTTAAGCAGGGTTTCAAATAGCGGCCGCTAGCTAAACGAAATAGCGGCCACTATTTCGAGGTAGCGGCAGTGGCCGCCACCGTTATTGTGGATAAAGCGGATGTGATTGTGAATCACATCAATAGCGGCCGTTAATGGCACTACAAAACACTGTAACGGAGGATAGCGGTGATAACGGTCCGTTATTACTGCTATCCTCTGTTTTCTGTTGAAGAGCTTGGGTATAAAAAAAAATTTCAGTTAGAAATTAGAAAAGCTCAGATTGACAGATCACAGCAAACCCAAAAAGAAAATCCCAAATTTCACAAGCAATCACAATTGTATAAGCATTGAAGTAACAGATTTAAAGGTAAGAAACTACAAAACTTAAAATTATCTTTTTAATTTCCTGAATTTGTTGAACTTGCAGAACCTGGAGCTTGGTGTGGTGAGTGAGATCCATTCGACACCCATGATTTTTCGGCTAAGGGGCAAGGGCTGGCCTGGGGATTTATGGTCGATCAAGGGAGGGTGAGGGCTGCTGGAGATGCTTTGAAGAAAACTAAAGGAAGGGGAAATGAGAATTGAGAAGAGAATGGTTGAAGGGAGCATTTTGGGGAAATCCACGACAAAGAAGAGAGAAACAGAGTAGAACGTGGAAACAGGGAGTGTTATGGGTAGAAACACAGTGAAAAAAGGAAGTAAATTAATATTCTAAAAAATACTCATAATAATAATATTATTTTTTTAAACACAATAATGTTATTAGCACAGTTGTCTCTTAATAGTCTATTAATAAAAAGTATAATATGTTTTAGCTTCTGACTCTTAATATATTATTAAATTTTTTTTTTCTAATTTCAGTTAGGTTTTAACAAATGTTCTATATTAAATTAAAGAAGAGAGAAAAAAATAATATAATGATCATAATAAAAATTTTCAAAACAAAAATTGTATTTTTCTTGTTTGGGGTTTGAAATGCGATTCATCATTAGTACATTAATTTTTATTAGTACATAATTATTTATCTTTATATTGAATTTTTGTTATTTTTTAAGTATCATAAGTAATTTTTTAAGTATGAATGTTTTATTATAATTCAAAAAATTATGAATAACCTTTTTTTTCACATAAATAATAGACTTAAGGTATCATAAATTACTATAAAAACTCTAAAATAAGACTTTATATTATTATAATTACAATTACTATACTTTATATAGAATTGTACAAAATTTAAAAAAAATCACGACCGCAATTATCGCCGCTATGTCCGCAACCGAGATAAATGCAACGCGACCGAAAACGCGACCGTGACTGCAATTTAAAACCATGCTTTTAAGTAGTCAAAAGTCCAGGTTTATAGTTGTTTTCACTAAGAATATGGTATGTAAGTGAGTGTCAAATGGGTTCTTAGTGATAACTATCCGAACCCCTTTGACACTCATTTACATCTCATATGCATCTACAATATGCATTTCAAATTTCTTCAACTAGTGAATCCTGAAGTCTATTAAAATGATTATAAATCAAAGTGCATGGGAGCACAGTGTGAGAGCACTTAATTTGATGCTCAAAGTTTCTAAAAGTTACGAATGGCAAAATTATTACTAGTTTAAAAATGGATCAATGAATGGCCATTCTATCCTCTTCTTTTCATGGACATGAGGGACAACGAAACTAAAGGAAAAAGAAGAACAAATAAAGAATCTGCCCTCACTCCTTCCCTCGCTTCTTAATACCAAAATTTTTGATAAAAAAACAAGATAAATTTTACGTGGTATGATAATTTACTTACTATTAGTTCTTTTTTTATTAATTTTGTGAAATATTTTATAGGAAAAAAATTCCACTCACTCACTCAGTCTCCATCTTTGTCACGTCCCGTGACCACATTTTTCTATACATTTTATACGGTTGGGCTGTCCGTGATACTTTACTTTTCATATTCATTTAACTATTAACTATAAAATTAGTAATATCAATTACATCCCCTATCTTAATTCTTAAGAAAGTAGTACTGAAAGTAAGTCTAAATACAGAAAATAAATGATCATACCTCATATTATAAATCAAGCTGTCACAATGTCTCCAAATGCCCAGCTCGAAATCCTCAGATGTCAGATCTCACAGTCACCAAAAATCTGAAATTTTAAAATTGAGGAGTGAGCAAACCACGGCTCAGTAAGAGAGTTATATGCAACACTTGATATTCAGCTACCTATATGCTGAAAATACTTTTTCACTTTCTTTAAATTTTCCTAGATGGGCTCTAGGTTCACATGTAGGAAGGATACTACAGTCGGCTAGGGATCCGGATGGAGTAAGACAGGTATTTTGAAATACCGTCTTGTCCCGAAACCTAGAAGCAACTGTAGAGAGTAATAATCATTTTCTTCTGATATTCAAATCCCAGTAAAACATTAAATATTTACGTGATAAAACACTTAAGTAAATAAATAAGGAATTAATATTCCTTTCACAAATACTCATTTCCACACTTGTAAAACACCGTATAATATTTAGTTCAGCACGTAATATATCAAAAGCTCAGTAGCTGTAAATAATTTAGTACCAGCAAAAGTTCAGTGAAAAGTATAATCATCAGTACAGTATCATGGAGACTAGGCAACACCCCAAATATATCATGCTATAATATCATCCCAAATAAGGGAAACACATGAGATCTATGGCCATAGTCTATGGGATCCACAGTGTGCACTGATCAGGTGTCCACTGGGACGCTGATAATAGGATCAGTATCTATTAGCACTAACACGTGACACGTGAGCATGATATGGGGCCTAACAGTCTCAAAACAGTAAACACGTGATATAAACCCCATTTATGAAATCAATTTCACTGAATATAAGTTCAATTAATCCATAAATATTCATAAAGAAAATATTTTCATCTTGTGAATAACAATTTATAAAATATTCATACTGGGGTAATCACTCCCAAAAATGTTCTGAATATTATAGAACAGTATAAATCACATTTTCCATACGGTGAAAACAGTTTATAAGATAATCACACTGTAAAATAAATCTCATGACTGTTTCTTTTTCACCGTAAAACATGTACGCACGCTTTTCAATGTTTTCTATCCAAAACAGGGTTTTCAAAGTTATCAGAATTCAAATCAATTATTTTTATGATTTATGGAAAAATAAAATATTTATTTTCCAAATTCAATAATCCTGTCACCATGTTTTCCTCTATAAACACGTGTAGAGACCTTCTAGTCTTAAAATACTATTTTTCATCTTTAATTAACCTTTATGGGATTTCTATAAATAATTATTTTCATAATTAAAACCATAAAGGTTATTTATGAAATCAAGTGAATATTTGAAGAAATATTAATAAAATATTCACTTCTTGTCTTTTCATTTTTTATCTCGTATTACGTGTAATCTTACACTTCGAGAGAAATTTCAGTGATTTTATTTCCACACTTCTTGAAAACATGAATATTTTAAAATTAAACTTCTATACATTCATGTCTCATGAAAATAATCGATTTCTCGATTTTTGTGGTTGCAAATCGTTCCTCGTGATATTAAATCATTTATTATGATTTTCAGTAATTTTCTAAGATTTTTCGGCAGTATAACGGCTGCCAATTGCTAGCCTCCTGCATGGAAAATACAGTTTATATTTTCAACCGGTAAATCGCCCCAATTTTCCAACCAATCATCATCAATAGCATTTATAAAAATTTAAATGCATATTTAAAACATGTGTACCGAATATCCTTACAGGCTGCACATGTCTCCCTTACCTTTCTTAGGTCGGTGACTGCCTCTCAAAGGTCGCGCCCGTGTTCACTTCTCCCGATCCATCGTCTCAGTCATCGAGGGACATTTTCTGGAATTCAAATTCTATATTTTAGAATTTTTCATAATTTATTAAAATAAATCACTCGAAACTAATTTCCGAAATTCTTACCGAATTTTCGTAATTTTTGAGTTTCCGAGTTTCCCGGGATTTCCTGTAATTTTCGAATTCTCGGGAATTTTTCGAATTCCCGAAATTCCTTTTCTTTCTCTTTCTTCTTTTTCCTCTTTTTTTTCTTTCTTTTTCTTTTTTCTTTTTTCTTTTCTTTTCTTTTTCTTTTCCTTTTTCTTTTCCTTTTCCTGGCCGGACCGGTCAGTCTCCCCTCACCGACGGTTCTCCTCCGACGATCGGTTCTCCAGCGGTTTGGTGGCTCCACAGTTGGCCGAGGTGGTGGTGAAGTTGGATCTGGCCTCCGTTCAGCCCAGATCGGCGACACGGCGGCAGATCTACTCAGTTTTGGTTTGGTTTCTTCTCCTCCTCCGTTCTTCCTCCTCCGTCGTTCTTCGCCTCACCAGTGGCCTCCTACCCTTTCCTCTTCCTCCTCCGGTGGTTCGGTCGCAGTGGCGGTGACTGAATCGGTCGGCATTGCCACTTTCCCCTTCCTTTTTCCTTCTCAGCTTCCACCGATCTCGCCTCTATTTCCTTCCGTTTCTATTTCGGTCTTTCCTCTTCCGGTCATCGACTTCCTCTCCTCTCTCCGCCGGCGTCGTCTTCCTCCCTCGTCTCTCTTTCTTTCTCCGGCGACAATGGCCGGTAACTTCGGGGGAGAAGAATCGGGAGGCTTCCCAATTCTTTCCTTCCATTTCTTTTTATTTTTTCTTTTATTTACTATTATAATTATACATATATATTATACTTATAATATATAATACATATAATATTATTATTATATATTGTATAGTACTATATATTTTATATATAAAGATATATATTTTGTGTATTACAAAATATATATATCTAGTATATATATGTATATTTATATACTTTAAAAATAAATAAACTTTATATATATATTTATATATATTATACCACAATATATATTGTATTTACAATATATAATTATGCAACCTTTAATGTAAAATAATATTTACATTCTCATATATGTATATATTTACATATACATGAAATATACATATGTACTATTTAAATTTATGAAATAGTATATATTCATATATATACCAATGCATAATAATATATACTATATATCATTTAAGTACATATGTATTTGTATAAAAATACATTTACATAATATATAATTATATATCATTTTCATTTCTCATTTTCTTATTTAATTTGGATTTCCATTTATCCAAATTAAATTTCCTTTCCTCATTATTTTTCGAATTTCCAAATATTCTTATTTCCACTTACATTTTCCTTCACTCGAATTTTCCCAATTTATCACTTCCTCAATTCACGGAATATTCACTAATATTCCTATCTCATAATTATATTTATTTATTTCCACTTATCTATTTTCTTTAATATTAATTTCCACTATTAAACAGTAGAAATTTTGCGGTTATCACATTCTCCCCACCTTAAGAAATTCGGTCCTCCGAATTTAACTTAAGTCAGAAGGTGGTACATTCCGTATACTTACGACTTTTGTCCTTTAGATCAATTTTTACATAATACTGGCATACTTTTAACATCATAATTACTTTTAGACCACTACATGTGGTCTTTCATCATATATCTATACTCCTGTAAGTTCATTTCTCAAATCAGGAGTTATTCATTTCATTCTTCTTTTCACATAAAAGTCCATTCACACCATTGTTCATATCACAGCTGATCTATGCTGTTCGTCATCTATTTCTCTCACTTAGTGCCAAGTCGATAAAATTTGGTACTATCATGTACACATGTCAATCAGTTGTATGTAATTGTCCCAGCAGCTTTCACATCTCGTGCACTCGCTCTCTCAATATATCCTCAAGCGTCCACATATTACGCTCGAGCATTTTCATCAGTACGGAGCGGTGCTATCAGTACACTTGGGATCTCAATGCCTTTTTGCTGTTTTCTATTAGTATATGGCAACTCAGAGACTCCCATCACATGTAATGCTGACTGGAACTGTACATATACATTTACATCGTTTCACATTCATTCTTCGACTAAGGCACTAGAGAATCTAGGAGTCCGATAGTGGAATAGTGATTCCATTTGGACAATCAGTCTTTAATCACTTCCACATCATCATATCTCTTTTGAACTCTTTATTGTCCACAATATCCATTTTCACATTTATTCCACCAAGGCTGCATCTCATTGCAGAGTCTACTGTTAATCATCTCTTGTTCTTATGGTATATTCAACATCACTTAAATTTTAGAATATACCTGAGAATGTAATCTTCTCATAATTTAAATTCCACAGTAGAATATTGAAATCATCAATTTCGTCACCACATTATCCATATAATTCCACCATTTCTATCATTTCGAGGTGGTTATATGTATATATAACACTTTTCTATTACATTACTGGCAGTAAAAGTTAAATCATTTATTTACTCCTTTGAGTATCATTTATTTTCACCTGTCAGCTTGGCTCGATCTTTCATCTAACCATAATCATGTGATAACCAACGTGAAATCACTTTCAGTCTTACTTTCAAGAACTGTTTCATATTTGTGTTCCCTTCTCATCATGTAACTTACCTTCTTATTTCATTTTCATCTTTTCACTCTCATTATTTTAGTCGGTTTTCTCAAGTGGTATGGTACTTTACTGTTAAAACCTTTTAACATTTTGCATGCCATCTTTTCTTCACACTTATTCATTTACCGACTTTAACTTCTTTAATTTTATCACATTAGTAGAGCAGTTAGTTCCATCACTGTTCTATAGCTTGGCAGTAGTATCTAGCTAGACTCATTAATCACATATCTCTATGTCCTGTCGTTTCCACTATGTATCCTCAAGGCAGAGACAGTTAATATTCAAAACATTTTGAAATATTCTCCACCTTGATTTCATTATTTACTCATGTTTCACCACATATTACTCAAAGTGATTAGTAATGCTGTAACAAGTATAACCATTTAATTAACCATACTGATAAGGATTTCATTATTTGTTCTGTTTACTTTCTCAGTCATTTTTTGTAGTCATCTCACTTTTCATAATATCCAACGATCCCGTAATAAACATCCAATTCAATACACTCTTAATTCAAGCCCTTACAATCAGTAATCGGGCTAATCATCTTGTGACATTCCACTATACACTTATGGGATCGCATTATGGAAGGCCCCGGCCCATCCGCCGTTCGCCTTTACACATCTGTATTGTCCTCTTTGGTGAGCCCACTGTCCCCCTCAAGGTTTTGTCATGAGGCCTAACTCGTTCACTAGGTCACTCACAATTCGCGTCCATAATCTAAGTGTAAGTGGAATCAATAATAGGGATCGTTATATTCATATTACATCCTCTATGCCATTAATGACTCCATCACCATCAATGGATTCAAGATTAACTTTCTTTTATCACTGTTCAGAACTTCGCCCAACATAGGGGCGTTTTCGTCATTTTGACATTTATTTCTTTCTCCTCAATATACATTTAAACCAAGTATCTTATCATCTATGTGCTTTTAGTATCCTTTCTCGTACTAATATCAACAGTTTGAGATTTTATTCGATTTCAACAGAGAAGTCCACTAGGATCCATAATTGTATTATTTTGCTTATAATACAGCTTTACACCATCATTTACTCTATCAAATCAGTCAATTCCAACTTTTGTTGGTCTATTATGACTCTAGGTAAAATTTTGGAGGCAGGGGTATTGTGGTCATTTTTTGCCAAAAATTCTCTCTCTCCTCAAAATACTTTCAATCGGTGATCTTGAGGTCTATTTAATGATGATACTTCATTCCCCTCCTTTATATCATCACTTTCAAGTCTCAGTTCGATCCGGACAAAAAAGTACTGGTGGGCCCTCACCGAGTCCGTTTCTATTCCTTACCGAACCGACCTTCATTTAGATTATAAGATCACTATTTTCTGGCAAATTCTGAGCCTATTATTTCTCTTTACCATCATTAATTCATAAATTCTCACTCCCTTCAAATTATTTTACTCAATTTGCAATCATTTATTTTCTTTATGTATTTGACTACACAATACTACACGAGATGTTAACCTTTGCAACACATTTTCTTTCCAAAAGTATCGACAGACATCAGGCCAACCCTGCTCTGATACTATTAAATCTGTCATATCCCGTGACCACATTTTTCAGATTTTTCTATACATTTTATATGGTTGGGCTGTCTGTGATACTTTACTTTTCATATTCATTTAACTATTAACTATAAAATTGGTAATATCAATTTCATCCCCTATCTTAATTCTTAAGAAAGTAGTACTGAAAGTAAGTCTAAATACAGAAAATAAATGATCATACCTCATATTATAAATCAAGCTGTCGCAATGTCTCCAAATGCGCAGCTCGAAATCTTCAGATGTCAGATCTCACAGTCACCGAAATTCTGAAATGTTAAAATTAGGGAGTGAGCAAACCACGGCTCAGTAAGAGAGTTATATGCAACACTTGATATTCAGCTACCTATATGCTGAAAATACTTTTTCACTTTCTTTAAATTTTCCTAGATGGGCTCTAAGCTCACATGTAGGAAGGATACTACAGTCAACTAGGGATTCGGATGGAGTAAGGCAGGTATTTTGAAATACTTGTCTTGTCCCGGAACCTAAAAGCAACTGTAGAGAGTAATAATCGTTTTCTTTTGATATTCAAATCCCAATAAAACATTAAATATTCACGTGATAAAACACTTAAGTAAATAAATAAGGAATTAATATTCCTTTCACAAATACTCATTTCCACACTTGTAAAACACCGTATAATATTTAGTTCAGCACGTAATATATCAAAAGCTCAGTAGCTGTAAATAATTTAGTACCAACAAAAAGTTCAGTGAAAAGTACAATCATCAGTACAGTATCATGGAGACTAGGCAACACCCTAAATATATCATGCCATAATATCATCCCAAATAGGGGAAACACATGAGATCTATGGCCATAGTCTATGGGGTCCACAATGTGCACTGATCAAGTGTCTACTGGGATGCTGATAATAGGATCAGTATCTATCAGCACTAACACGTGACACGTGAGCATGATATGGGGCCTAACAGTCTCAAAACAGTAAACACGTGATATAAACCCCATTTATGAAATCAATTTCACTGAATATAAGTTCAATCAATCCATAAATATTCATAAGGAAAATATTTTCATCTTGTGAATAACAATTTATAAAATATTCATACTGGGGTAATCACTCCCAAAAATGTTTTGAATATTATAGAACAGTATAAATCACATTTTCCATACGGTAAAACAGTTTATAAAATAATCACACTGTAAAATAAATCTCATGACTGTTTCTTTTTCACCGTAAAACATGTACGCACGCTTTTCAGTGCTTTCTATCCAAAACAGGGTTTTCAAAGTTATCAGAATTCAAATAAATTATTTTTATGATTTATGAAAAAATAAAATATTTATTTTCCAAATTCAATAATCCCGTCACCATGTTTTCCTCTATAAACACGTGTAGAGACCTTCTAGTCTCAAAATACTATTTTTCATCTTTAATTAACCTTTATGGGATTTCTATAAATAATTATTTTCATAATTAAAACCATAAAGGTTATTTATGAAATCAAGTTAATATTTGAAGAAATATTAATAAAATATTCACTTCTTGTTTTTTCATTTTCCATCTTGTATTACGTGTAATCTTACACTTCGAGAGAAATTTCGGTGATTTTATTTCCACACTTCTTGAAAACATGAATATTTTAAAATTAAACTTCTGTATATTCATGTTTCATGAAAATAATCGATTTCTCGATTTTCGTGGTTGGAAATCGTTCCTCGTGATATAAAATCATTTATTATATTTTCAGTAATTTTCTAAGATTTTTCGGCAGTATAACGGCTGCCAATTGCTAGCCTCCTGCATGGAAAATACAGTTTATATTTTCAACCGATAAATTGCCCCAAGTTTCCAACCAATCATCATCAATAGCATTTATAAAAATTTAACTGCATATTTAAAACATGTGTGCCGAATATCCCTACAGGTTGCACATGTCTCCCTTACCTTTCTCAGGTCGTCGACTGCCTCTCAAAGGTCGCGTCCGTATTCACCTCTCCCAATCCATCGTCTCGGTCATCGAGGGACATTTTCTGGAATTCAAATTCTACATTTTAGAATTTTTCATAATTTATTAAAATAAATCACTTGAAACTAATTTCTGAAATTCTTACCGAATTTTCGTAATTTTTGAGTTTTCGAGTTTCCTGGGATTTCCCGTAATTTTCGAATTCTCAAAAATTTTTTGAATTCCCAAAATTCCTTTTCTCTCTCTTTCTTCTTTTTCCTCTTTTTTTTCTTTCTTTTTTTCTTTTTTCTTTTTTCTTTTCCTTTTCCTGGCCGGACCGGTTCAGACCGGTCAGTCTTTCCTCACCGTCGGTTCTCCTTCGGCGACCGATTCTCCGGCGGTTCGGCGGCTCCACAACTGGTCGAGGTGGCGGTGAAGTTGGATCTGGCCTTCGTTCAGCCCAGATCAGTGGCACGGCAGCGGATCTATTCGGTTTTGGTTTGGTTTCTTCTCCGCCTCCGTTCTTCCTCCTCCATCGTTCTCCGCCTCACTGGTGGCCTCCCACCCTTTCCTCTTCCTCCTCCGGTGGTTCGGTCACACTGGCGGTGACTGAATCGGCCGGCACCGCCACTTTCCCTTTCCTTTTTGCTTCTTGGGTTCCGCCGATCTCGCCTCTATTTCCTTTCGTTTCTGTTTCGATCTTTCCTCTTCCGGTCACTGGCTTCCTCTCTTCTCTCCGCCGGCGCCATCTTCCTCCATCGTCTCTCTTTCTTTCTCCGACGATAGTGGCCGGCAGCTTCGGGGGAGAAGAATCGGGAGGCTTCCCGATTCTTTCCTTCCATTTTCTTTTTATTTTTTCTTTTATTTACTATTATAATTATACATATATATTATACTTATAATATATATAATACATATAATATTATTATTATATATTGTATAGTACTATATATATTTTATATATAAAGATATATATATATTTTGTGTATTACAAAATATATATATCTAGTATATATATATATGTATATTTATATGCTTTAAAAATAAATAACCTTTATATATATATATATATATATATATATATATTATACCACAATATATATTGTATTTACAATATATAATTATGCAACCTTTAATGTAAAATAATATTTACATTCTCATATATGTATATATTTACATATACATAAAATATACATATGTACTATTTAAATTTATGAAATAGTATATATTCATATATATACCAATGTATAATAATATATATTATATATCATTTAAGTACATATGTATTTGTATAAAAATACATTTACATAATATATAATTATATATCATTTTCATTTCTCATTTTCTTATTAAATTTGGATTTCCATTTATCCAAATTAAATTTACTTTCCTCATTATTTTCCGAATTTTCAAATATTCTTATTTCCACTTACATTTTCTTTCACTCGAATTTTCCCAATTTATCACTTCCTCAATTCACGGAATATTCACTAATATTTCTATCTCATAATAATATTTATTTATTTTCGCTTATCTATTTTCTTTAATATTAATTTTCACTATTAAATAGTAGAAATTTTACGGTTATCACAATCTTTCCGTCCCCATGTGTAATAACTGGAAATTATTTATTTTGTTGGATTAAACAATGTAATTTGTAGACAAATTTGTATATTGAAAATTTAATTTGGAGCTATGATGATTAAGAAGGTAAATTGAGAATAAGCATGACAAAGAATCATTAAATTGGGCTATGAGAAATTATGGAAAATATAGACTATGAGAGATTATGATTTGATGATTGAAGATGAGGATCATGAAGGAGAGTAATAATTTATTAGATTGATTAAAGTGTTAATGGATAATACATGAGTAATTTTAATTGTGGATGAAGGACCTTGAGAAATTAAATTAAATTAAAAACTTTAGGATTTAAGTGACAATAGAAAATATAAATTAATAACTTTAGAGAGTATGAAATATTTATGGAATAAACATTATATAGTATGAGATTAAGACTATTTAGAAATAAAACCATTAATTATTAAGTGGGGTAAAATAAACAAATAAATTAATTTAACAATTGAAGACATATGGGGAAATGGGCGTGGCTTATTGAGGAAGCTTCAGAACAGTTACTCCACTATCTCTAATCCAACCAGCCACTTAGAATAGTCATCATCACCGTCCATCATCTTCATCATTCTAACAAAAGAACCCATTTTAATTCTCTTTCATTCCTCTACTAAACCGAGACCTTCACTCCTTTACTATTGCATCATCATTTGGCCATCCATTTATGTCGTCTATCACAGTTAAAGGAAAGACAACGTAAGGCAAAGGAAGGTCAAGATTCGGAAGCCAACAATAGAGGAAAAACTAGCGTTTTGGAGGCTGAGTTGGGGAGAGTTTTAGGCGTTGGGAAGAGGCACATTGGCTGCATTGGGTGGCTACTAGGTTGGCTATCGGCTAGGAAAGAAAAGATAAGAAGGAATATGGCTTGTTGATTGCTGTAGAATGGGGTTGATCAGGCAAGAAAAGAAAGCAAAACAAGGCTGATCTATTGACACAATAGAAGGAGGAGAAGAAATCGAGAGTGAAGGAATGGAAAGCTACGAGAGGGTGTAGCAGACTAAAGAAGAAAGGAGCAGCAAGGAGTTTCCTTTCCTTGTCTCACGTAGCAACTAAATTGCTAATCCCTTGACAGCATAGTAGCCTATCTCCATTAGGATAGAAATTGAAGCGTGGATTGGTAATTCAGGCGTGGCTAATTTCTCCTGCTTTGGGCTGTTTCAACTGCATGGGATACTTTGTCATTATGGACAGCTACATTCAAGTGGAAGGGCGATAAAAAGGGACAACATTTAGGTCTACTATAGCTGTTAATTGGACACATAAACAAGGGCTGTCTTAGGTTTGAAAAGGGAGCTGAAAAACGTGGAACATGTTCTGTTTGCGAGTTTTTCTATCCATGTGGGAATTGGCTAAGACAAAGGCTGGTCTGACCGAAAGGTAATATTAGAGATTAGTAGGTTAAATTAAGAAATTTATTTAAGGAAATAAATGATGGTAATTCAAGGTTGAACCATGGAAGGTTTATTCCTCTTGTATTGGGCTGCTTTATTTGTGTGAGAATTGAACAAAAAAAAGGAAAAAGACAAGCTATGGTTTGAACAAGAGGTATGTCTGTCCAATACAAAAAATTTATCAAGTTTGAAATAGGAAATATATTCAAGGAATAAATGCTCATGAATTAAGGCTGAATTTATAGGGGTTGTGACTGTATTTTTGTGAAGATAATTGAAGCCCTTGTTTTACTTAAGCAACCAATTAAAAAAACATGAGAACCACCATGTACGAAGAACACCAGTAAACTGTTGATCAAGACAACAAAGGTTTTACTTAAGCAACCAATTAAAAAAATACCAATTCGGCTAGCAAATTTATTTTGGAAAATGATTACATCTTATGAATTTGATATGCTTATGAAACTTTTAGCCGAAATATTAATTTTCATGGGAATTATCAACCGATGGTATTTGGTTGAAAATATTATGAGTATATATGATTTATTTGCTTTTGAAAGAAATATATACTAGTTCTTTGGTGAACTTCCCTAAAGCTCGAAAAAAATACCATTTTGAATTCTGAAAAATGTATATATAAAAATGTTTTGAGACATGAGTAACAGTTATTGCAGTATTGTTTTGACTACTGTGTAACCCTGTGTGATAATCGCAAATTCTCCTATTTCTGGAGTTAGGTATCTGTAAAATTTAATTTTTAGATGTTAATAGATTGGTTGAAATAAATAAATTTACTTAAGGATTGGAATATTTCGAAATTATAATACTTGATCAATCGATAAATTAAAAATTTAATAATTAGGAATTTAATTCAGGTATTAAGAGGAAAAAAAAGATGTGTGTATATATATAATTTTATATATATATATATATATATATATATATACACACACACACATATATGTACAAATATAAAAGTGTGTATATATATATATATATATAATAAATGTTATTTTGAATTAAAGTGTATATATATTAATACATAATAAAATAGGAAATATATGATTTAAGAATTATATATATTTATAATATAATTTATACATATGTGTGTTTTAAAAATATATATAGATGAAGTATAAATTATATTTATATATTGTTGTTGCACGAAACAACAATGATTGATTGCTGAAATCGATTTTCGATCTTCGTGTCAAGCTGTTCTCTAGAATTCTGCAAGAAAGAAATATCAGGGGCCGCAGGGGTTTTTCCCTGTGCACACACTCCGATGCTTAAGTCAGACAGGGTTTTGGCGGCCTTTTCATAGGCAAATAGAGCTCAAGGTTTAAGAATGATACCAGTGACCTATTTATAAGAGTTATTTTGCGCGTAATTACCTTTAAGGCCTACAGCTTAAATGATAACCCAGTAGATCATTATTGGGCCTTCTGAGGCTTCTTTTCTCTTAGACTGAAACTGTTATTAGGCCCAATGTTCTTTAGCCTTATTAATGTATAAGCTAAGTAATCTTTAGCTTGACCCACATCAATTGCTCCCTACTCTTTCTCAGAGTTTATCCTGTGAAAGAATATATAAAGAATGGGCTTTTCAAACTCTTTTGCTACCCTTTTCCTGGGATTATCACAAGAGTCTTTTCATCTTTACTTGAGGGCTCAACTAGTGAACTTCATTATTATTTGTAACAGAAACGACATCGTGTCATTATTTCTTTTGTCAAGTGCCTTTTTCAGGACACTACCGGGATATGTTTTTCTCCTTTGAGCTAAATACTTCTCAAGTGGAATATACCGCCCTTCTTTTCAAATTCAAGGTCTTAGCTGACCGAAACCAAGAGCTATAAGGAGAAATTACAAGATTGCAGAGCCACTAAAGCCTTCTATTAGCCAAGAGGAAGAAAACCAAATCTGGGTTAAGGCCATGGGGGCGCATCGTCAAGAAATGCCACAAGAGGATGCATATGTTCTTAATTGGTTTCATCAGATGCGATTCGTGCTTGGCATGCTCCTGATTGGTTGAAGCTTGATCTAGATGCTGAGGATTTGGAACCTTTTTTAAGGATAGGCATTTATAAAGATCTATCTGATCTTACCAACCTTTAAGAGCCTTTTCGTCGACCCGAGATGGTCAAGGTTCTCACATGCTTGGACGAAGATGATTTAGATAATTATAGCACCTCAGGGCGTACATGCTAGGGTGCATGTTAGTATCGATGCTCCTTTTGAGGCAGAAGTTAATCTAGAGTGCTCCCCAGTTTTTTGCGAAAGAGTTTAGTCTTTTACAAACTGATCAACACATTTTTAAACTCATCTACAAAGGCAACTACACATTTACCTTGTATTAATCTTACGTAGTAATCAGACTTTCCTCGTGTACTTTTTCCTTCAAGTTCTTTTACATATGTGGCTTATGCCGCCCAATTACTGCTTCAAGCCCTTACAGTTTATGCATGACTTACATCGCGCACTTTTTGCTTCAAGTACATGTGTAGCCTACATCGCGCATTTTTCGCTTCAGGCTTTTTTCTTTGAGTACATGGCTTACCTCATGCATTTTCGCTTTAAGCCCTTACACTTTATGTATGACTTACATCGCGCACTTTTCGCTTCAAGTACATGCGTAGCCTACATCGCGCATTTTTCGCTTCAGGCTTTTGGTCTGCCCGTCTTGCACCCTTTTGTGCTTAGGAACTTTTAATTTGCCTGTCTCGCGCATTTTTCGCTTAGGGACTTTCGAATTTGCCCTTCTCGCACCCTTTTGTGCTTAGGGACTTTATATAATTGATAAGAATATAACATCATAAGAATATAACATCGTTTATATCCAAAACGCCAACATAAAATATGATAAAATTGTAGCATACCTCGTAACATACCTCGCAGCCTGTATACTATGTGCTTCCCAGTTCTTCTTATGAAGCACTTTTCATCTGAAGAAGAACTCGCGCATTTTTCGCTTAGGGACTTTTGAATTGCCCGTCTCGCACTCTTTTGTGCTTAGGGACTTTTGATTTGCCCGTCTTGCGCATTTTTCGCTTAGGGACTTTTGATTTGCCCATCTCGCGCATTTTTTGCTTAGGGACTTTTAATTTGCCCGTCTCGCACCTCCTATGCTTAGGGACTTTTGATTTGCCTGTCTCGCGCATTTTTCGCTTAGGGACTTTTGTATTTTCTCGCTTAGGGACTTATTTTTGCCCGTCTCACGCATTTTTCACTTAGGGACTTATTTATGCCCGTCTTGTATATCTTCTCTCTTAGGGACTTATTTTTGCTCGTCTCACTCATTTTTCGCTTAGGGACTTATTTGTACCCGTCTCGCGCATTTTTCGTTTCAAGCCCTTTTCTTTGGCCAGCTTCTATTTTGTCTTCTTCTATTCCTGCAACATGTCTATCAAACATGGAGGATTATCATAGTACAGATAAAAATAACTGGACTTTCGTTTCATAATGTAGTATTTTCAATTAAATCGAGTAAGTAACAATATAATTGCAGCAAATGTTAAAACAATAATAGCAAACGTTTATCACCAGTACAATTCCAAGTCTTTGTCTTTGTAAAATCTGTAAAGTATGAGTGTTAGGATGTTTTGTTGTCAACCATGGATTGTGCACTAAGTCGTGCCTCGGTACCAGCAATTTACTTTGACGAGCTTACCACAAGTTGTTTTCGATCCAACTATATCGAATCAAGCTCTCCCTGGCTCACTGCCTTACACGACAGTGGCTAGTGCCTGCCTCGGACACCTACCTAATTCAATCACAACTGTTACAGTGGACAAGAAAATCGAAAACATCATATGAGAGTACCTCAAATCTGGCTACCACCCGTATGTCCCTGCTTGGTCGATGAAGATTATAACAATGTGTAAGGGACTTCGTTAACCTTGCATCCAAGCAATTGGCCGCGTGCTCTTTTTTTTTATTTTGTTCTTATATGTTTTGACAAAATATTGACAATTCCCCCACACCAGTGTGCGTCTCTGCACTCACTTGTATTAATACTCAAGAATGCTATGTATAGCCTTGATCTCGACACCCTAAGCTGGCCATCCTGATTTCTTCTTTTCTGGGCGTTCAGCCAGATCACCAATCGAGCTCTGCTGTGTTCATGGAGAGCTTTTGCGGCTGGGCTCGCCAAAGTCTCGCTTGCAAACCGGAGGCTAGGCTGTGGCGTTGGTTATGCAATCGCCACATGCCACTCAATCACCGAAAGTGTCTACTGCAGTGGTCTTGTGCTTGCCACATGATACTGCATTCGTTAGCATTGCTTCACGCCTTGTGTGTTGGAGGCTAGGCTCACGAGAGCCATTCGCTCGCCTAGAATGCCTGCAGTGTGACTTTTTCTTGCTCGTACGACTGTTGCACAGAATGAACCGCTTTATCGTAATATAACTTGTCGAATGTACTCATCATTACCTTTTACCTATTGGGCAAGCATGCAATTTGAGATCAGTGCTCGTGTATTTGCACTACTGCTTTGCGTACGGTGGATTGACCTGTTATGGCAGGAGCCCTTTTGTTGCGGCGGTGCCTATCGTACGTTTGCTATTTTTTCGATCTTTTACTCTACAGGCCATGCTTGCCATCGTCTCTTTACTACCCAAGACTATCATGTATGTGCGGTGCTCGCCATCGTGGCATGCTCTTTTGCCAAAACTCGTGCCGCGTTTAATTGTGCTTGCCTGTTCTGGCTGTCAATAGGCGAGCCATAATCTCTTATCAAAAGCCTGCGATGCAACATGTTTGCCACATTCACACCTGCGTGTGCTCTTTGTGTGGCACCCTACCTCTCTTGCACGTGCGAGATGCTATATCTCGCCAAAGGGTCCTACCGCATGGTCCTGTTTGCCCACATTCCGCCCCTTGCGTAAGGCATCGTAACAGTCCTTCGTTCGCCATCGCCAAACAAGCATTTCTAGTTAGGCTTTGTTTGCACACATGCGTTGTTCTACCTAGGTGCTTGCCACGCGTGCCACTCTCGACAAAAAGGAATGTCAAGCGCAGGAGCCCTTCTCTCACTGTCAGTGTGCGAGAGACCCTCTCTTGTTGTTTGCTTGTGAGAGCCCTTCTATCGCCGTTTTGCATGCGAGAGACTCTTCTCGCCCATGGGAGATGTCGCGTACGAGAATCATTGCTTGCTTGCTTTAGCTGTCGCGTAGTTGAGCACTGTGTCATCAGAGTGGCCTTTCGAGCAGGACCTATGCTCACCCGAATTGGGCAAACCTTGCGTGCGGCAGCTATTATCGTCTATATTGCTTTACTATGAGGCAAAGTGTTTTTCTGCACCTGTCGCGCACACATCCTGCCGCGTTACCATGGTCGAGTGGCCTGCCACGTGGCCTATAGCGTGAATTGCTCTGCTATGTGGCCGCGTGAGTGTTGTGCTCCCCCATCACTATACCAGGCGAGTTCGGGTGCGGTAGACAAGCCTGTCACGTACGGTAGCCCCTCTCTCGCAGAGGCCAGTCACGTGCGGGAGCCTTTCTCTCGCTTGAGGTAGTTGTCGTGCGTGTGAGGCCCCTTTGATGGTTCGGTTATCTCACCATGGCCTGTCGCGTGCCGGAGCCCTTATCTCGTCCAATGTCTGTCGCTTGCGGGAGCTTTCCTCTCCCTTAAGGGCTTGTTGCGTGCGGAAGCCCCTATCTCGCCCAAGGCCTGTCGTGCGTGGTAGCCCCTCTCTCGCCAAGGCCTGTCGTGCGCGGGGAACCCCTATCTCACTATGGCCTGTCGCGTGCGGGAGCATCTATCTCGCCATGGCCTGTTGTGCAATGGACGTTAAGAAATTTACAATGGATGCATCTATGCATGCTACACAGAATGAGAGACTTCTACTACGAGTTGTAGTTCAAGTTCTCTTCTTCGAGTAGGTTAAGGCTGCAGTTGGACAACAATCCACGCGATACTTCTCATTCCACGATGAACACTAATGAAGAATGGGAGAAGGCTGCAGTTGAAGATTGCAACTTTCTTCTCTCGCCCAAGGCCTCTCACCGCATCGACCTATATGTCCACAACAACAAAATTTTTAAACGCATAAATTATCATGTCATCAGAAAAGTTGGTCGAGCGAAGCAAAAGGCGTCATGCACGCATCCCAATTTATTTTTATATAAATAATATACGTATATTTTTTCTTGGTTTTGCAGTATGTATGATGATTGATGGATGTGAGTCAGGATAGAATTTGAAGTGTAGCATCATCAACTAAATCTTTGCATTCTAAGGCTTGTCCTCTAGAAAATAAAACAGGGGGCAGCTTTTTCCATGGTGAGTCATCATTCGAACGTCTTGCATCGTAGCTCCGGTACCGTAGATCCAAGCCAATCCTAAAGTGGTACTGCTTCCAACACCAGTGGATCAGAAAATTAAGGAATGCACATAGCAGCTCCACCTAGGAAATAGCCATTAGAATCATGGGCCACAATCCCAATGCCTTGTTTCCTTGCAGAACCATCACATGCAGCATCATAGTTCACTTTAACACAATTTTGTGGGGGATAACGCCACCTTTGCACAAGTGGTAGTAAAATGGGACAAGATTTTTTGTGTAGCTTCGCTATCATCAGTAACATAGGCCTGGATAAATAGAGAGGAAACGTGAAGGCTACGCTTCTCGTTTTGATGCAACTCAGTATTTCTTTCATTCCGTACAGTCCATAGTAGAACAAAAAGAGTTTGGAGCTTTTGTGAATCCCTAGTCAGTACCATAGGATGCAACCAATCCTCCAAGGCAGTCGTAGTTACCCCCATACCAGGGAACACAAATCTCCAAATAGCTGCAGCCTGTAGATAAGTCATGACAGCATGTTTCACGGTTTCTTTTCAGTTGTTCCACAATGAAAACAAGTAGGATTCACCTGTAGATGTCGTGATCTTAGGAGATGGAGCACTGGTGACAATCGACGAAACCTAATTTTTGCAGGGACTTCTAAACTTCACACGTGCTTCTAGAGCCTTTGCTGCAGATCATTAGTCTTTGCATTTAATTACTTGCAAAGCCATCTATATACATTACGAACTGCGAACTCCCCATTTAAAGAATGTCTCCACATCAATACATCTTGATCTAAGAGAAAAAAGGTTTTTTAATGGTGACCATTCAATGTTGTAAAGAGGCAGACAGTTAGCAAGCGACACGTGTTTTCCTTTTTGCTCGTGATTGATGAAAGTTATTATTTGTCCCTGCAATGCACTATATGTAAATGGAGATTAAACATGGCTGCTGGAACCTGGAAACTCGTCTCCGGATGCATTGTGCGACACGCAACACGTGTGGTGTGTGCAAAAAATAGTTATAGTTAGTGGTGAGTAGTGCTAATAGGGGGAGGTCTCCTCTCGCCAAGGGCCTGTCTGGAGCGAGAGCTAGTCTCTCGCCCAGTGCTATCTCTTGCCCAATGCTGTTGCCCACTCCTTTGTACTCTGTCGCCAGAGGTCTTTCATACGGCAGGGCTGTCGTTGGTTGCATGCACTCTATTGCCAAAAGGCCTATCACGTGCAAGAGCCAGTCTCTCGCCCAATGCCTGTCTCATGCAAGAGATCCAGTCTCTCACCCCAAACCTTATCGCGTAACCTGTGCACCCTGTCGGAGCCTACATACCCTATCTTTTGCAGATCGTCTTTTCACCATCTTTTGTATTTGGCTTTTTTGTTTGTTCCCACAGACGACGCCAATTGTTGTTGCACGAAACAACAATGATTGATTGCTGATGTCGATTCTCGATCTTCATGTCAAGCTGTTCTCTAGAATTCTGCAAGAAAGAAAACCATCAGGGGGCGCAGGGGTTTTCCCCTGCGGGCGCACTCCGATGCCTAAGTCAGACAGGGTTTTGGCAGCCTTTTCATAGGCAAATAGAGCTCAGGATTTAAGAATGATACTTGTGACCTATTTATAGGAGTTATTTTGCGCGTAATTACCTTTAAGGTCTACAGCTTAAATGATAACCCAGTGGATCATTATTGGGCCTTCTTAGGCTTCTTTTCTTTTAGACTGAAACTGTTATTAGACCCAATGTTCTTTAGTCTTATTAATATAAAAGCCCAATAATCTTTAGCTTGACCCACATTATATATAAAAATATATAAATAGTATATGTTATATATATAATTGTAAATATAAAATATATTTATAATATATATGTATATTAAAAAAAAATAGTAACGCAGCGAGCTTCTCGTGGAAGCTTGCTGCATTGTAAATTAAAACAGAAAAAAAAATAAAAATAAAAGAAAAGAAGAGAAAAGAGAGGAAAAAGATTAGTGGGTAATATGGCAATTTTTGAATGGGTATAACATTAATAAAGAAGACCAAAATTCAGTAAAAATGGAGACTTCACCACTGACTTCCCCTGTCTTTGTTGCTGTAGACCCGATTTAAACAAAGAAAAAAAAGTAAAGAAAAGAAAAATAGAGAAAAGTAGGGGATTTAATTAGAGGACTATGTGGCACAATTTTATTAGATGGAGTAACAATAAAATACGATGAAAGAAGATGAATGCAGCCATTTTCAGCCTTGTGCACCGACTCCTTGCTCTGGTTTCTGCTGCACCGACTTACTCTACCGTTTTCTTCTTCTCCTCGCCATCTAGTTTCATGTTTCTTCATGTTTTCCTAGCCAAACAACCATTTGTCTCCATTAAAAGACCTTCTATAAAACCTGTCCTGCACTCAAGAACATTCTAAAACCAGAAAATTGAAGAACCAAAATTGAAGGAACGTAGGCTGTTGTAACTGCTGTACAGTTCGCCTTTCGTGGGAGGTAAGGGAATATATGGTTTTAATTCATCTCGCTTGTTAATTTTGATTGTATGGGGTTAATAGAACTTACTTATAGCTTTGAATTGAAGAAAATTTGATGGTGGATAGAATTGGTTGCTTCGGTTATGAGAGGAAAAACGTGGAACTCATGTTGAAATTTTGTATGATGGGTTGAAAATTTAAGTGAATGATGAGGGGAATTTAGTTATAGTATTAGTTTGTAAAATATGGAAATGGTGCAATGTTGGTTATCAAGGTGCCGTGAGGATGGTTGAGTGATTGACAATGAAAACCTGTTAAAGGCCATTCAGCCATGAAGTTAATTAGCTGGTAGTGATGGAGTCTTGATGAATTAAAGATGCTTGCTAAAAAGCCTAAGTGGGTAAGAGTAATTACAAGACAAGAACTAGAGAAGAGAATCAAGGAACAACTGTGAGGGAGAGTCTATAGGAAAGCTACGGTTTTGGCTGACAGAAATGGGGAAATTATACAAGTTTTAAGTATAAAAAAGAATTGTAGGATAAATATGTTAAATGAGTGGAAAATAATTCTCTAAATTAAATTGAGAGAAAAGCAAATAAGAGACCATGAGAATGAGACTCCATGAACACTCGGCAATGGCAAAATGGAATAGTGTTGGTGATGAATTTTAATAAGTTAATGGTATGGAATAGATGTGAATAATTAAGGAAGAATAATTATAAGGTTAATTTGAGAAAAAGAATGGGTTAAAAGTAAATTAAAGTATTTGACCAATCTTGAAAGATGAGTTTTATATGGAGAAATTTTCATAAATTAAGAGTTAAGGAACAAAGATTTATTTGTAAAACTTGAATTGGAAAATAATAAATATAAGGTAGAATTATTAGTGACATGGGATTTAAAGAAAAGAAAGAAATTTAATTGAAATTATATTTTGGTAATTAGTAGAGAATTATGAAATATTTATTAGAATTATAGTATGGAGTTTTGAACATAATTTGAAATTATTGTGCAGTGCTAGGTAATCGAAAAGAATAAAGAGGCGTGACTGAAGTTATCGGATTTTAAATTGCACGGAAGTAGAGGTAAGAAACATGTATGAGAGTTGCTTAGGACACGTTTTACTTGTATTTGCAGAAAATCAAATCGCAATTGTTTCGCACTAAATTCTCGTAAACAAGAAAATAGAAATTTATTTTGAATTTATACAAGTTTAAATATGATTTTAATTGCATGAAACATATCTTATTATTTTTAATTATACAAAATGATTACCTGAATCGATTTAAATAAAATGATTACATGAATTGATTTACATAAAATGATTTACATGAAATGTATTTACGTTAAACGATTTACATGGAAATGATTTACATGCATTGGTTTATATGAAATGATTTATATGAAATTGGCTTATATGAGATGAATTTATATGAAATGTTTATATTGCACAGACTATAAACTTATTTTAAGTTTACATGAAACAAAATATGTTTTGAAATATCATAACATATAATTTATCTATTTTATATGAATGATTTATTATTTATGTACAAATGAGTTATCTGAATATTGAAATTTTCAGTGAGTTTTAATGGATGTTGTCGCCAAATACGATAATTATTCTTTTATATGATTTTCGACTAACTGAAGATAATTGCTATTAAAAATGATTTTTACTGTAAATCGCTATTTGAAATAATTTCTACTGTTAATTGCTATTTGAAATGATTTTTACTGTTGAACTATATGATTTATGAAAATGTTTTGAGACTGTTACTCCCTGAGGACCATGCACTTACCGTATTGTATCGTATCGGCTACGAGACCCTAGTCAAGTCTGTAGCACCCACAGTAAGACACCTGACTACTGAACACTGTGGTTTATTGCACAATGACCATTGTTTATTGTATTATTGAATAGGAATAGCTTAGGGATGGATACCTGGCCCATATGTGGGTACGCTATTTCCTATATTAATTATCGGCATGTGAACCTTGGATGTGACTGTCTCCACTGATTGAATATTGAAATGATTTGAATATTGAATGATTTGAATACTGAAATGTTTGAATATTGAAATTATTTGAAATACTGGATGATTTGAATACTGAATCACTGATTGGACTTAAAGATAGAAATGTTTAAAACGGAATGATTGACAGTATTAATTTTTAAATGAATTGTTTTATTGTAATAGATGAGAATACGAAAAGTATTACTTATACAATATTTTGAAATATTACTGTTTTATCCACTGAAATTTCTACTGAAATTATTTTATAGCATTGTCTAAATAAATTGTTTATATACTAATATTGATTTGAAATTGCATAGCATAAATTATTAAATGTTTTACATTGTTTAATGATTTGACATTGCATCGCATAAACTATAAAGGGTTTATACATATTATTGATTTAAATTGCATCGCATGAATTGTTAAATGTTTTATACTGATTAATGCTTTGAAATTGCATTGCATAAGTTATTAAATGTTTTTATTTCATTTTAATATTTATATTTAATATACCTTTTTCATGATTAGTAAAATAAATTATTTATTTAATTGCATATAGTATGCGTTTTTATATGTATTTCTTACTGGGCTTTCCCTAAAGCTCACCCTCTTCTCACCATCCCAGATAGCTTATCGGTATACAAGAAGTCCGCGGCCTTTAGTTAGTCGAAGAAATCGCTAGAAGTTAGAAGTATCAAGTGATCAAGTATTTGTTAAATGTTTATTTATATTCAGACATGTATTTGCATAGCAGTTATATTTATGAACTAGAGCATAAATATGTATCGAAAATTAGTGGGATGTAACTTATGTAAAGTTTATGGTGAACGGAATTGTAGTTATTATATTATAGTCTGTATTTAATTTATTATTATTAATTGAATTAATGGTATGAATTGTACTTACACCGATACCGAATGCAAACATATTGTTATTGATTAATTGAAAGAAAAAGATAATATCGAAAAGGAAAAATTTGGTTCGGAATTATATAATTTCGGATGTTTACACCCTGATCCAGTCCTCGGTAGATATTCGTTCTGGTTATTGTGTTACCCTGATCCAGTTTGCACTAGATATTTATTTTTCGATGCAGTGTGACTTTGATCCGGTCCACAATTGGTCCAATTCACACCTGATTAGTGCTCACTGTGGACCCCTCTGGACTATGGCCATATGTCTTTCCGACTTGCACTTTCCTTTACGAGAATATCTGAACTGCGTGATTATTTATTAGTCGCTAATATGTCTCAAGCTTAATATGTATATGCTTTTTCGTGCTTATCTTCGTATGTGATTTTCGAATGTGTGATATTTGGATTCTGAAATAGATAAGAATTTGATTTGATGATCCGTATTGAAATTAAATGTGATAAGCACGTATATTTTGAATTATGTTCAGAATTCAGTTGTTTATGTTTCGGTTTAAATGAAATGCTTTCTGATGCATTGCATAAGCATGACTTGATTTTTGAATGGTACAAAATATGATATTCAAGCTTTAATAAATATTTTAGAAACTTATATATAGAAATTCAGTATCTGTTTTTTATATATATTTCTTATTAGGCTTTCCAAAAAGCTCACCTCCTTCTCCATGTTCCAGATTATTTGTAGTAGGAGCGTATTACGCAGGGAGTTATCACGTCCTTCGAGGCTTTTGGTACCACGTTGGAGGTATATTATGTATAGTTATTTGACTTATATTCAGACTTGCATTTTCAGTACTTTTAGAATATGGGTATGTAGGTAAAGGAAGTATATGACATATCTATGTTTTATGGTGATGCATGCATCTTTGTTAGTTGTATAATTTGCTAAGTGAATTGATTTGGGAATTGAATGCATGCTTGATTTGAACATTTAAATTGGGATCGGGTATATGAAGGATATTTATCTAGCTAATATATATATTTAGCTTATGAACAGAGTTTAAGACATTACGTAAAGCCCAACAATGTAAACAGGTAAAAGAAAAAAAAATTGGTTCATAATTTTGGTATAAGGGTCATTACAAAAGTTGGTATCAGAGCAATGTTGGTTTGATGTACGTAATGTCGGTAGGTCAAGAATTGGTTACATCCCCATAAGTACTGTACATGTCTGAGTATATACTATACATAATTGCGTAAATGGTACTAAATATGTTTGTTTTATCCAGGTTATTTATAAAAAATGAGAGGACGAGGATGTTATAAGAGTGTGAAGAGTGTCGGTAAGAGACAAGAAGTGCCGACACCTGAGACTCCGACTTCAGAACTTCTTCCTGAGCTAGAGCCTGTTGAGGACCGAATTGCTAGGCTGGAGAGGACTATAGACACCATGTCCCAAAATATGAATGCCATGTCCGCCATGTTTACCCAGTTCATGGCAAACTTTAATAACAATCAGGGACAAGCAGCCCCACCATTGGCACCAGCACCACCACCTCCACCACCGGTAGTGCCTTCTCTTGTGCCTCCACCACCACCTGCCCCTCAGCCTCCGGTTTAGCCTGCCCCTCCTCCGGCTTAGCCAGTCCAACCCCAAACTCAGCTTGAGGTATCTGCTTCGGTGCAGTCGTAGGTAGGACCAGTAGAAAGTTGTAGTCTGACTCAGCTTCGGGAGTTCAAGAAATTTGACCCTCCTAAGTTCAAGGGGGAAAAGGAACTGATGGTGGCAGAGAGTTAGGTGAATGAGGTAGAAAAGTTATTTGGGTACATGGCATGCTCCAAGACAGAAAAAGTGGGCATGGCCACCCTCTTACTTGTGGATGAGGCGGAGCATTGGTGGAAATCCACCAAAACTATGTTGAAGGCTAAGTATCCTGCAGTTACGTGGGACATATTTCTAGAGCACTTTCGTAAACAATACATTCCCTGTACGGCTCAAAAAAGGATGTATACCGAGTACTTGAATTTGACTCAAGGGAATTAGACAGTGGATCAATATGAGTAACGGTTTACTGCCCTCAGCGGTTATGATCCACAGGCGATGAATAGTGAGGAACACCGTGTTGAGAGGTTTTTGGTCGGATTACGACCATTTATTAGGTCCCGATTGGCTCCATTAGATTTTTCCACCTATGACGAGGCTGTTAGGAGGGCCCAGTTATGTGAGCAAGATTACGAGTTTCAACAAGCGGAGTATAGGTCCCGTTTTAAGAGTACAGGTAAGGAGAAAAGTAAGAGAGCCTCAGATGATAGATCTTCTGGAGTTGGGAGGTTTGTTAAGAAGCCTAAGAGAGATGAGTCCTTAACTAGGAGGTAGAGTAGAGATGGGACCTTTGGGAACCGATCGACTAGGCCCATTATTGTGGATAAGAGTACCGATGGTCAGAAAGTCACTACTAGGACAGCATGTGATATTTGTGTAAGGGTTTATCCAGGTAAGTCTTGTCATTAGGCTACAGGCTCTTGCTTCAAGTGCGGACAGAGGGGACACTTGATTAAGGATTATCCGCTGGATAAGAACACATCGAAAGAGCCTGAGCATCCTACCCAGCCCCAGAGTCGAGCCACCGCCACAGATAAAGGCAAGAAGGCAGTGGTTCAGGGCAGAGTTTATGCATTAGATCAGGGCTCTGCGGACACTTTTTCAGATATTATCAAGGGTAAGATATTTGTATTTGAGGTTATGGCACTTGCATTGTTTGACCCTGGATCCATGCATTCATTTATATCACCTGTTTTTGCTATGAAAATAAATGTAAAACCAGAACCTTTAGGACATATTCTACAAATTTACACTCCTTTGAAAGAATCTCATATGACTGATGTAGTGCATAAGAGTTGTAAACTTAAGATAGGGAAGAAGGAATCAGTAGTAGATCTAGTACTATTAAATATGTACGATTTTGATGTGATTTTAGGCATGGATTGGCTATCTGCCAATCGAGTTAATTTAGACTGCTACTCTAAGACCATAACCTTCACTTCTCTCAAAATATATGTTGTAAATTTCAGTTTTAAGTAATGAAAGTGCCTTGTTCCTATTTATTGAATGTTTGGGTGATAATTTATCTTGTTAGTTTAATAATGAAGGGTTTCTTGCTTGTGTTCAAGATGTAGACAAGAGTTGTCCAGAATTACATGAGATCCTTGTGGTGAGGGACTTCCCTGATGTATTCCCTGATGAGTTGCCAGGACTTCCTCCAGATAGGGAGTTAGAATTTACTGTTGATTTGATTCCTGGCACGAAACCTATTTCTAAGCCACCTATAGGATGGCCTTGGTCGAGCTGGATGAATTGAAGAAACAGCTCCAAGAACTTTTGGATAAAGGGTTTATTAGACCGAGTGTATCTCCGTGGGGTGCTTCGGTATTGTTTGTCTGGAAGAAGGATGGTAGCCTTCGGTTGTGCATTGATTATCAATGGTTGAATAAGGCTACTGTTAAGAACAAGTATCTACTTCCCAGGATCGATGACTTATTTGATCAACTTAGGGGTGCTCAGGTCTTTTCCAAGATTGATCTTAGATCGAGATATCATCAGTTGAAGATTAGAAGCGATGATATTCCTAAAACAGCCTTTAGGACCCAGTATGGACACTATTAATTCTTGGTGATGCCATTCGGGCTTACGAATGCACTTGTGGCTTTTTTGAACTTGATGAATGAAGTGTTCAAGCCGTATCTGGACAGATTTGTCATCGTGTTCATAGATGACATCCTAGTCTATTCTAAGTCTTGGGAAGAACATGAACAGCACTTGAGGATTGTACTCCAAACTCTCAGGGATCGTAAGTTGTATGCTAAGCTTAACAAGTGTGACTTTTGGCTGAATCAGATTTCTTTATGGGTCATGTGGTGGATAAGGATGGAGTGTCAGTAGATCCGTCCAAGATAAAGGCTATAGTGCAATGAGATAGGGCAAAGTCAGTCACTAAAATCTAGAGTTTCCTTGGTCTAACTGGTTATTATCAAAGATTTGTTGAGGGATTTTCTAGACTAGCTGCTCCTCTAACACGCCTCACGCGTAAAGATGTAAAATTTGAGTGGGATGACACATGTGAACATAGTTTCCAAGAGTTGAAGTGTAGATTGACCTCAGCACCAATCCTTACTCTCTCTAGCAATTCAGGAGGTTTCTCGATGTACAGTGATGCATTCGCTCAGGGTTTGGGTTGTGTGCTCATGCAGAATGAAAGAGTAGTTGCATATGGGTCTCGACAGCTTAAAGATCATGAAAGGAACTATCCCACTCATGACTTGGAGTTGGCCGCAGTAGTTTTTGCTTTGAAGATTTGGTGGCACTATCTTTATGGAGAAAAATTCCAGATATTTACGAATCACAAAAGTTTGAAGTATTTGTTCTCCCAAAAAAAGTTAAACATGAGACAAAGGAGATGTATGGAGCTTTTAAAGGATTATGATTGTGAGATCTTATATCACCCAGGTAAAGCTAATGTTGTAGCTGATGCTCGTAGTTGGAAACACCTAGGATTGGTTTCTTATATGATGGTTCGGGAGTTTGATTTACTAGAATAGTTTGCAAGTATAAGTTTGAACATCTCCTCTTCTGAGAGGTATAGTATGGTGGCTAGTGTGAGGGTTGAGTCTGATTGATGGAGAGCATTAGACGTGCTTGGAGAGAGGATCAGTATTGTGTGGATATGATTAGTCAGATTTAGACTAGGGAGTAGATTGATTTTGCAGTTGGGCTTGATGGTCTGTTAAGGTTTAAAGGCCGAATTTGTATCCCGGATGATAGAGGTCTCAAGGATCGTATTTTATCAGAAGCTCACTCCACTATGTACACTTTACACCCTGGTAATACAAAGATGTATCATAATCTACGTAAAGTATACTGGTGGTCCGGAATGAAGAGAGACATTATTGATTTTGTTGCTAGATGTCTCACCTATCAGCAAATTAAAGTAGGCCATCAAAGGCCAACAGGTTTACTTCAGCCTCTATCTATACCTACTTGAAAATGGGAGCATGTTACCATGGACTTTATCATGGGATTACCCAGAACTAGGAGGAATCATGACACTATCTGGGTTGTTGTGGATAGACTAACTAAATTGGCCCACTTTTTGGCTATGAAGTCTACAGATACTCTTAATACTCTAGCAAATATGTATGTTAAGGAGATTGTATGGCTTTATGGAGTTCCAATGAGCATCACTTCTGATCGAGATTCTCAATTTACGTCCCACTTTTGGGAACACTTTCAGGATGCCATGGGATCTCGATTGAACTTTAGCACCGCATTTCACCCACAGACAGGTGGCCAGTATGAGTGTACAATTCAGACTTTAGAAGACATGTTGAGAGCTTGTGCTTTGGACTTTAAGGGCTCCTGGGACGACATCTTCCATTAGCCGAGTTTGCATACAATAATAGCTATCATTCGAGCATGGGAATGGCACCGTATGAAGCTTTGTATGGTAGGAAGTGCCGTTCTCCGGTTGCTTGGGAAGAAGTGGGCGAACGTAAGATACTTGCTCCCGATTTTGTAGAACAAGCCTCTGAGGATATCCGATTGATTTGTGAAAGGCTTAGGACACCTCAAAGCCGACAGAAGAGTTATGCTGACAGTTGAAGCAGACACTTGGAGTTCTCTGTGGGAGTTTCTGTGTTTCTGAAGGTTTCCCCATCCAAAGGTATTATGAGATTCAGCAAGAAAGGAAAACTAAGTCCTCGTTTCATCAGGCCTTTCGAGATTTGGGACCGTGTAAGAGATGTAGCATACCAATTACCTTACCTCCTGAGTTAGCTGGAGTACATAATTTATTTCATGCATCTATGCTACACAAGTACCATTCTGATTCGTCACATGTTATTCAATATGAACCTCTGGAGATCAAAGAGGATATGAGCTATGTGGAGAAACCGATACAGATCTTGGATAGGAAGGAGAGAGTACTACTGTCTAAAAGTATTCCATTGGTAAAGGTGCTCTGGCAATACCATACAATTGAGGAAGCAATATGGGAACTTGAAAGCCTTATGAAGGAAAAGTATCCAGAGCTGTTCGATCAGAGATTACCCGATGCAAATTTGGAGGACCAAATTTTCTAAGGTGGGAAGGATGTAATAACTGCAAATTATTTATTTTGGTGGATTAAATAATGTAATTTGGAGACAAATTTGTATATTGATAATTTAATTTGGAGCTATGATGATTAAGAAGGTAAATTAAGAATGAGCATGGTAGGGAATCATTAAATTGGACTATGAGAAATTATGGAAAATATAGACTATGAGAGATTATGATTTGAGGATTGAAGATGAGGATCATTAAGGAGAGTAATAATTTATTAGATTGATTAAAGTGTTAATGGATAATACATGAGTAATTTTAATTGTAGATGAAGGACCTTGAGAAATTAAATTAAATTAAAAACTTTAGGATTTAAGTGACAATAGAAAATATAAATTAATAACTTTAGAGAGTATGAAATATTGATAGAATAAACATTATATAGTATGGGATTAAGACTATTTAGAAATAAAACCATTAAGTATTAAGTGGGGTAAAATAAACAAATAAATTAATTTAACAAATGAAGACATATGGGGAAATGGGCGTGGCTTATTGAGGAAGCTTCAAAACAGTTACTCCACTATCTCTAATCCAACCAGCCACTTAGAATAGTCATCATCACCATCCATCATCTTCATCATTCTAGCAAAAGAACCCATTTTAATTCTTTCATTCCTCTGCTAAACCGAGACCTTCACTCCTTCACCATTGCATCATCATTTGGCCATCCATTTATGTCGTCTATCACAGTTAAAGGAAGGACAACGTAAGGCAAAGGAAGGTCAAGATTCAAAAGCCAACAACAGAGGAAAAACTAGTGTTTTGGAGGCTGAGTTACGGAGAATTTTAGGCATTGGGAAGAGGCACAATTGGCTGCATTGGGTGGCTACTAGGTTGGCTATCGGTTAGGAAAGAAAAGATAAGAAGGAATATGGCTTGTTGATTGCTGTAGAATGCGGCTGATCAAAGAGGAAAAGAAAGCAAAACAAGGCTGATCTATTGACACAATAGGAGGAGAAGAAATCAAGAGTGAAGGAAAGGAAAGCTTCGAGAGGGTACAACAGACTAAGGAAGAAAGGAGCAGCAAGGAGTTTCCCTTCCTTGTCTCACGTAGCAACTAAATTGCTAATCCCTCGACAGCATAGTAGCTTATCTCCATCAAGATAGAAATTGAGGCGTGGATTGGTAATTGAAGCGTGGCTGATTTCTCCTACTTTGGGCTATTTCGGTTGCATTGGATACTTTGTCATTATGGACAGCTACATTCACGTGGAAGGGCAGTAAAAAGGGACAGCATTCAGGTCTACTATACTTGTTAATTGGACACATAAACAAGGGCTGTCTTGGGTTTGAAAAGGGAGTTGAAAAATGTGGACCATTTTATGTTTGGGAGTTTTTTTATCCACGTGGGAATTGGCTAAGACAAAGTCTGGTCTGACCGAAAGGTAATATTAGAGATTAGTAAGTTAAATTAAGAAATTTATTTAAGGAGATAAATTATGGTAATTCAAGGTTGAACCATGGCAGGTTTATTCCTCTTGTATTGGGTTGCTTTATTTGTGTGGGAATTGAACAAAAAAAAAAAAGAAAAGACAAGCTATGGTCTGAACAAGAGGTATGGCTATCCAATACAAAAAATTTATCAAGTTTGAAATAGCAAATATATTCAAGGAATAAATGCTTACAAATTAAGGCTGCATTTATAGGGGTTGTGGTTGTATTTTTGTGAAGATAATTGAAGCCCTCAAAACCGAAAAGATTGAGCTGCACTAAAGGCTATCGATTTTGGCTAGTAACAAGAGGTAAGGACTTGAATTTTTACTATAGATTTTTAAAGGATGAATGTAGTGTAACATAAGGAAATAAAATATGGTGTTTGATGTAGGTTTGAGTGAGGAAAGAAATTTGTAAGGTGAAGGAGCATTGACAACCAAGGTAAATTTTAAGGTAATGATCTTAAGGAAGAAATTAAGTATAAATTTTCTTAAGATAAATCAATAACATATTTTTGTTAATCTTATGCTTTGATGTAGGAGGAATTGTTACTGAAGTAGGGAACTCAAAAATATTCTAATTAAAGGCTAAAGAAAAAGGAGATCAAGAAGAACAAGGGTGCCATAGCTATACTTGTGCTATATATTTAGGTAAGAGATATATATCGGGATGTAAGGGGTACTGGATGCTATTGTAAAATCAACTGCCTTGTGATTATATAAATTGAATTCTTTTGCAAGGGGTTTTTAAGAAATATTAGTCATTATGTTACTGGAATTTTTTTATGAAATTAATGATTTTGTGATTTAAGCTTTACTTAGCAACCAATTAAAAAAAACCAATTCAGCTAGCAAATTTATTTTGAAAAACGACTACATCCTATGAATTGGATATGCTTATGAAACTTTTAACCGAAATATTAATTTTCATGGGAATTATCAACTGATGGTATTTGGTTGAAAATATTATGAGTATATATGATTTATTTGCTTTTGAAAGAAATATATACTAGTTCTTTGGTGATCTTCCCTAAAGCTCGAGAAATATACTGTTTTGAATTCTGAAAAATGTATATATAAAAATGTTTTGAGACATGACAAACAGTCACTGCAGTATTGTTCTGACTACTGTGTGACTCTGATCCAGTCCTCAATAGATATTCGTTGTGGCTATTGTGTAACCCTGATCCAGTCCGCAATAGATATTTATTTTTCGATGCTGTGTGACATTGATCTAATCCACAACGAGCCCGGTTGACACCTGATCAGTGCTCACTGTGGACCCCTCTGGACTATAGCCATATGTCTTTCCAACTTGCACTTTCTCTTACGGGAATATCTGAATTGCATGATTATTTATTAGTCGCTAATATGTCTCAAGCTTAGTATGTATATGCTTTTCCGGGCTTATCTTCATATATGATTTCCGAATGTGTGATATTTGGATTTTGAAACAGATAAGAATTTGATTTGATGATCCGTATTGAAATTAAATGTGATAAGCACATATATTTTGAATTATGTTCAGAATTCAGTTGTTTATGTTTCGGTTTAAATGAAATGCTTTCTGATGCATTGCATAAGCATGATTTGATTTTCGAATTGTACTAAATACGGTATTCGAGCTTTAATAAATATTTTAGAAACTTGCATATAGAAATTCGATATCTGTTTCTTATATATTTCTTATTGGGCTTTCCAAAAAGCTCACCCCCTCATCCACCTTCCAAATTATTTGCAGTAAGAGCGTATTACGCAGGGAGTTATCAAGTCCTTCGAGGCTTTTGGTACCACCTTGGAGGTATATTATATACAGTTATTTGACTTATATTCAAACTTGCATTTTCAGTACTTTTAGAATATGAGGATGTAGCTAAAGGAAGTATATAACATATCTATGTTTTATGGTGATGCATGTGTAACAACTGCAAATTATTTACTTTAGTGGACTAAACAATGTAATTTGGAGACAAATTTGTATATTGAGAATTTAACCTGAAGCTATAATGATTAAGAATGTAAATTGATAATGAGCATGGTAAGGAATCATTAAATTGAACTTATGAGAAATTATGAAAAATTCAGATTATGAAAATTATAGTTGGAGGTTTAAAGACGAGGATCATGAAGGAAAATTAATAATCTATTAGTTGGAGTAAAATGCTAATAAATGATACATGAATTATTTAATTTGTGGATGAAGAATTTTGGAAATTAAATAATATTAAGAACTTTGGGATTAAAGTGATAATAGATAATATAAATTAATAAGTATAGAAAATATGAAATGTTGGTGAAACAAATGATATATATAGCAAATAAATTTAAATAGCTTGGAATATATTTATTGAATGTTAATATGGGGTTAAAAAAATAAATAAATAAATAACTAAAGAAATAAAATATAGATAGAAATGAGCATGAAGCTTCTTGAGGAAGCTTGGTAATAGTTACCTAACCCCACTATGCTCTTCCCTACCTGTCACCTAGGCCATTCTCATCACCGTCCATCATCAGCATCATCATCCTAACAGCAGCCACTTTAAATCTTTCCCTTTAGTTTTCTGCTCTACCGAGAATCTTGCCATTTTCATTTTCACGGTTTGTTTCCAACCTGGTTCCATTGTGTCGACAGAAAAAGGTTCAAGGAAGGAATAGCAAAGACAAGTGGATTCAAGGTTGATTTAGGGAGAAACCAGAGAGGAAAAGATTTAAGAAAGGAATTTGGAGGAATCGACAAGAGCGAGCTACATTTTCTTGTTAACCAATAGGGAAGAGAGGCAGCCATCCTCACAGCCTGAACAAGTAACGTAATAATTGTAAATTCTTTATTCTTGGTGAATTAAACAATATAATTTGAAGACAAATTAATATATTGAGAATTTAACATGAAGCTATGATGATTAAGAAGGTAAATTGAGAATGAGCATTGTAAGGAATTATTAATTTGGACTATAAGAAGTTATGGAGAATTTAGACTATGGGAAATTATAATTGGAGGATTGAAGATGAGGATCATGAAGGAAAATTAATAATCTATTAGTTAGATTTAAAGCGCTAATAGATGATATATGAATAATATAAATTGTGGATGAAAGATTTTGGGAATTAAATAATATTAAGGACTTTAGGATTTAAGAGACAATAGACAATATAAATTAATAAAAATAGAAATTATGAAATATTAGTGGGACAAATAATGTATATGAAATAAATTAAACTATTTAGAAAATATATTTACTAAATATCAAATGGAGTTAAAAAAAAAAAGAAAAGGAAGGATGATAATGGAATGAATAAAATATAAGTTTAATATTTATGTGGCTTCTTAAAGAAGCCTTGCCATCAGCTAATCCACTATACTTAAGTTTTGCCAACAACTCACAGCAGCCTTCCATCGCCGTTCATCATCATCACTCATCATCCCTCTCTCTCGTTTCTTTTTCTCTTCTTCGTGATTTCCCTCACTGCTTCACACTCTCAGCCGCACTCCACCACCATTGTTCTTGCCATTTCCACCTTTCTCGCGTGTCCATCCTCCACGCAAACAAAGCAACAGCAGATTACCTTCCTTCGACCTTTATTTCTGCAGCAACTTACCCACACAGCTTGCATACGGTTCCTTCATAGCAATGGCCATCTTTGTTTCTCCTTTGTAGCGATGGAACAGAAAATAATAGCATGAAATATGATATTAGGCGTTGGAATAAGAGAATGTGCAGAGTGGCTACTGTTTGGGGACTCTTGGCAAAGCTTTTGAGGGTTGAAAGGAGATTTTTTTTTAGGCTGTGTAACAGGGGAAGTTGGTATAGCTTAAGCCATCCTTTTTGCTGCTGCAACAAAATGGGATTTGGGAGGATGTAATGTGAAGAGGGCTGAAACTAAAGAGGAAGAATGGAAGGTTGATCAAAGGCGATAAAGAGGGCTGATTAGATAATAAATAGGGGTGCAAACAGGGGTTTCAATCACTGACACATCATGAGGAAGAGAGGAACCTGAGAGTGAAGGAATGTGGCCTGAACCGAGAGCCAAAAGGAGTAAAAAGTGGGCTGAAACATGACAGCAAAGGTGCATGGCTGAGAAAGAAACGTGAAGCAATGTGTCTCCAATTCTTTGCATCACATAGCAGCTGAGAGCTACTATTTCCTCAACCTTATTGTAGCATAAAGGAGCTGCCTTTTTCTCAAACTTCATCAGGACAGTAAGGCTATCTCGGTCAAGATAGGCAGCTGGAAAATGTGAATTTATTTCTGTTTTGGGATTGCCCTATTCATGTGGAAGTCGATCAAGGCCAATGATGCTCTAACCGAGAGGTAAGGAAGTTTATGTTAAAGTTAAATAAGTTAAATTAAGGAATTTATCTAAGGAAACAAAAGATGATGATTCAAGGTTAAACCATGACAGGTTTTTTTCTTTGTAATTGTACTACTTTAATTTCGTAGAAATTGAACAAAAGAAAAAGACCAAGTGCTGGTCTGAACGGAAGGTAAGAGATAAAAAAAAATTTGGACTTAAACTAAGTTTAATTCAACAACAATATTTAAGGAAATAAATGATGAATATTAAGATCTATTTTATATATATATATATATATATATATATATAGAGAGAGAGAGAGAGGCTCTTTGGAAGTACCAAATAAAAGGCTGAAAACGGAGAGAGTGTGGCTGCACTTTGAAGTCCATGGGAGCTACAAAACCGTGTAGATCCAAGATACATAAAAAGGGGCTTTCGGTTTTGGTTATTAACAAAGGGTAAGGATTTGAGTTTATTATAGATTTTGTTGAATGTAAAGTGAAATAAGGGGATGAAAATATTATCTTTGATGTAGGTTGAGTAAGAAAAGAAAATTTAAGCAAGTGAAGGAGCATTGGCAGCCAAGGGAAAATTGGCAAGGTAATGCACTCAAGGGAAGCTCTAAGAATATATATATATATATATATGTATATATATATATACACACACACACACACACTTCCTTAAGGTAATTCAATAATATAATTCTTATTAATGTTATACCTTAATGTAGGAGGGATTGATACAAAGTAGGGGACACTTGATATTTTAAAGTAAATATTATTAATCATTTATCATAGATGGATAAAGAAAGAAAAGAGACAATGGTTGAGTATTTGTGGAGAGAAAATCGTCGAAGGGCAGTTGTCTACATTATGTGTTTAGTTATTTACTGGTATACGCGACAAAAACGACCACGAAGAGAAGTTATTAGTCATTGTATGAGCCTAGAAAGAGATAGGGTTAGAGATGAAATAATGAATCAAATTGTTAGTACTAAGAGAAGTCGAATATTGTAAGAATGGGACCTATAGCTTTTCTTGATTTATGTGCAATGCTAAAAAGATATGGTGGTCTAGAACCAACAAGACGAGTCAGTGTGGAAGAGCAAGTTACTAAAACCCTTTATATATTGTCACATCATGCAAAAAATAGAGAAATACAATTTTAGTTTAGACGTTCAGGAGAAACAACTAGTCGTCATTTACATCGTGTTTTAAGAGCTATACTAAAGTTGGAGGAAAGATTCCTTAAACAACCAAATGGTTCATGTATTCCAGCCGAGATACTTGAAAGCAATAGATTCTACCCTTACTTTAAGGTAAGAAATGTTAGTTACTTTAATTTAATCAAAAGTTTGTTAATATTCAGATAAATATTAATAGATAAAATCAACATCAAGATTGTGTAGGAGCTATTGATGGAACACATATTAGAGTCAAGGTTTCAAAATGCTCCAAAATATCGTGGCAGAAAAGAGTACCCAACACAAAATGTTTTGGCAGCATGTTCATTTGATTTAAAATTCACTTATGTATTACCTGGATGGGAAGGTATTGCATCTGACTCAAGAATTATTAAAAATGCACTGTCAAGGGAAGATAAGCTTATTATTCCAGAAGGCAATGACTATAATATATTGTATTTGATTTAATTACTTATAAACTTCAAAACAATGATATGGTTATAATTTTGAATAGGTAAATATTATCTTGTTGATGCTGGAATTATGTTGAGAAGCGGATTGATTGCACCATACAGAGGAGTGCGCTACCATTTAAAAGAATATTCAAATAATCCACCAAGAAATTCTAAAGAATTATTCAATCTTAGGCATGCATCTTTGCATAATGCAATTGAGAGAGCCTTTGGTGTTTTAAAAAAAAGATTTCCTATTATAGCAAGCACAAATATACCAACATATGGAATTCGGACCCAAAAAGTAATAATTGTAGCATATTATATTCTACATAATTACCTAATGACTGTAGATCCCGATGATTCTCTTATTGATGAGGTTGATCATGAACTAAATGTTGGACCTGTTGAACAAGAGTATTGTGCTCCTAGAAATGATAATGAAGATGCTGCTCGAGGAGAACAAATAAGAGATTCTATAGCTAATGCTATGTGGATAGATTATAGAAATTAAATGGTTATCAATGTTTGTAGGTTTTCGTGAATTTATATTTGTTTTATTAGAGAGACTTTATGACGTTCTTTGATTATCTAAATATTGTTATTTCATTTGAACAATTAAAGCACTTATTTTCAATGATTATATATGTTATTTTTATTTTAATTTTTTGCATATTTCATGTGAATATGTAGATTTAACTATGCCGAGAAAGAAAAAAGTGGTTACTACTAATGAAAGTAACAAAGGCACAAATAAGGATGATGTTTTGACATGGACACCAATGATGGATGATGCTCTTGTTGATGCATTTTTACATCAACACAATTTGGGAAACAGGGTAAATGGAACTTTCACTACACATGCCTATGATAATATAGTCATTGAGCTAAAAGAAAAATGTAGGAGAGACATAGAAAAGGACAAAGTGAAAAATCGTTGGAAGACTATAAAAACCACTTTCTCAAAATGTTATGACTTATTCAAGCAAGGCATGAGTGGATTTTCTTGGAATCCAGTTACCAAGTTATGGGGTGCTGAACCTGAAGTTTGGCAGAGATTGATTGAGGTAAATTTTAGTAAAACTATATTTTAAAAATTATAAATTTAACTATTATTTTAATATTTATTTTCTTACAATACATTACTTATAAATTTTTTAGGCACATCCTCAGGCCTAAGAGTGGATGACTAAACCCATTCCAAATTATGATAAGATGGTGGTTCTTTATGGAAATGATTGAGCCACTGGAGAGCATGCTGAGACTGCAACAGAAATGAGAAAACGAAAACAGTCTTCTAGGATAAATGAGGAGCTAAAAGAGAATATTGATGATATTGATAATTTGATCTCTCAGAATGATGTAACATTGGAGAATTTTGATGCCTTAGGTGATGAGTACATTGATATCATGACGTCCCCTAGGGCTCTTACTGGAACTCCTATCGATATTCCAAGTAGTTCAACGAATAAAAAGCTAAAAAATCAAAAGATGACAAAGACAGTGAACTTATTCGTGAGGGGTTTGAAATGGTTGCTAAAGCACTTTGCTGCTGGAAATGCTACGTATGAAAAGATCAACAGTCATGCTGTTCCAATGTTAGAGAACAAAATTTGGAATCTTTTGGAGAAGATAGGAATTGACTCACAATTAATCATCGATGCGTACCTTTACTTTATCGATAATCCTGAGAAAGTAAAAGCAGTACTTGGATGCCCATGGGAGAAAAGAAAGGAAGTAGTTGAAAAGTTGGTTTTTGGTTCCTCAAGCCGTTGAAGACATTGGGAATATTTTTGCGAAATAAGTTTTAATTTGTTGAAATAAATTATTTTTATCAAGATGAAATATTAATGTTTTTTTTATCTTGATAGAATAAGTTTGTGTTGGATAAAATAAATTATTTTATTGATCTACGTACTATTTAATTATGAATTATAATTGATAGCTTATTATGTTTTATTATGAACAAATTTGGTGCTTGTTATAATTTTTTTAAAAATTTATTACTCCCTCTGTCCCACAAAAGTTGTCACATGTTGACAAATTACAAAGTTTTAGGAGGTCAAAAAGTTAAATTCCATGTCATATTATTTTTTTCAAATGGACCAAAATATCCTTAAAAAAGTGGTGGGTGTTAAACTTATTTTTTTGATGGTGAAATACTGATGCGATGAATTGGGAGAATGCTGATGAATCCCGTGCCAGATTGCTACACCGAACCACCAGTCAGCATTGATCCCAACCACCTCGAAGTTCCTTGCTCTGCCTTCCTTTTATTACCATCATCACTTATGCACGCTGCCTGGCATTATCATCACTGCAACCCTTGCAACATCCATGTTTGCCACCGTTCCTTGTTGCTTAGCACCGTCTGCTGCTATACTGCTAGCCACTAAGTTAAGCCTGCTATCGCTAGTCGCACACAACCTTGCTTTGCATTGAGCTTACATACACTATAGCTAACTGCACTGCTTTTTGCTGCTGCATTAAAGCCTTGTTTTGATGTACCATCACCAAAAACAACATCATCACCACCCATCAAAACCAAGCCCAACATCAACAATCAATTTAGCATACCAACAAAACTCATAAAAATGACAAAAATTTGACTTGGATACTGAAAAACCAGAGGCATTAAACTTGGCAGGAAAATAAGATTAAATTCTAAAATTGAGAATTCATCAAAGAGTTGGCGGGATGAGACATTAGTCGAAATTGCACAGTAGTACTCCTTTAAAATAAGGATTTCAGTAGGAGTATCAATCTGTTCCTTCTTTTCTTACTCTGTTTTAGTGTACTCCTATCAATAACTAGGAAATCCTTTACCTCCATGGAATCTATAGATACCCCCACTACCATAGAATCTGTAAGGATAACTACAAATCAACAACCAAGAAAAAAACACTTATCTAAAGAGCAAAGGCAAGCTTTATTCGAAACTCTATTACAACAGAGTATCGATGGAAAGCTGAAAAAAGGCTCCATAAGTAGAGTTGCAAGCATGTTTTCAGTCTCGACTAGGACTGTGATTAGGCTATGGAATAAAGCAAAACAATTTGTGGAAGAGGGTATTTTCTTCAATGTTAGCAGTAAGTATCAACAAAGGGCTTCTACAAAAAAAAGGATTTCCTTTGATCTTGCTAGTATATTAGAAATTCCACTTCGTAGACGGACAAATATTCGATCAATGGCTAAAGCTTTAAATATATCAAAGTCTACTCTTCATCGTCGGATCAAAGAAGGTGTCATCAGGCCACATACTAATGCTATAAAGCCTTATCTAACTGATGTAAACAAAAGAGCAAGACTGGAGTTTTGCTTATCGATGATTCTGCGAGGTACTATCACTACAAACCCTCTGTTTAGTGACATGTTTAATGTAGTGCATATTGATGAAAAATGGTTTTACTTGTCAAAAACATCAGAGAGATATTATCTTCATCCAAATGAGGTTGAACCTTTTCGTTCTTGTAAAAGCAAGAGATTCATCACCAAAGTGATGTTTTTAGCTGCTGTTGCTAGACCACGTTTTGATGATCATGGCAATTGTGAGTTTTCTGGGAAAATAGGAATTTTTCCATTTGTCAACAAGGAACCAGCTAGGCGTAATAGCAAAAATAGACTTGCTGGAACCTTAGAAACAAAACCAATTTTATCAGTAACTAAAGATGTCACAAGATCATGTTTAATTAACAAAGTGCTACCAGCAATTAGAGCTAAATGGCCACTTTACAGTGAAAGAAGAATTTTCATTCAACAGGATAATGCAAAGCCACATATCGACATTGATGATGAACAATTTCTTCAAGCTTCAAGTGTAGATGGATTTGATTTTCACCTATTTTTTCAGCCTCCAAATAGTCCTGATTTGAATGTATTGGATCTTGGATTTTTTAGAGCAATACAATCTTTACAATATCAAGAAGCTCCTACAACAATTGATGAGTTAGTCTCTGCTGTAGAAAAATCTTTTAATGAGTTATCACCGGAGAGTTTGAACAATGTGTTTTTAACATTACAATCTTGCATGGTTGAAATTATGAAGGTTAATGGAGGAAACAATTATAGACTGCCCCATATGAGTAAGCAAAGGTTGGAAAGAGATGGAACACTTCCAACCCAACTTCACTGTGACCAGGAAATTGTGCAACGAGCTTTACTGCACATTTAACTTGAAAGCTGAAGAATGTAGAAGACATCATGGCTTTGTGAAAACATCTTTTATTTTTGGGAAGTTAATGTCTTTAGAGGATAACAGAGGACTCTTACCATGTTTTGTAGCCATGATACTGCTTTTGTATAGCTTTACTATAGTTTTTGTAAAGACTTTGTAATGAAAAAGTCATACATAGATCTTTTGCCTCTTGTTGCCTCCGTGGTCTTGTTAAAGAAGTTGCTTTCTTTAATCTAATTCAATTTTGTTACTACAAAATTTGTTCAATTTTTATGAATTTTTTAGAATTTTCTAACCCCATATGATTATTTAAAAGCTTAAGTGAATAAAAAAAAAAACAGGACAAAGTTTGAAGCAAAATTCCCTAGAAATTGTAGCCTTACAATGCAACAAGCTAAATAGAGTTTGAGGAAGTTAAAGTATGGAACGGAAGTTGCTTAAGAAGGAAAACCAAGTTGCCCCATTATTTGCACCGTTTATGCTTAAATGGGATACTTACAAGAAATGAAAACCGAATTGCGCAAGCGAAATATCTCAGAAATATACTTCTGTCTTGAATTACTGTATAAAGATAGTCCAAATATATCGTACACCGTGCATAGCCTTCTTTCATGCAGAGATGTTGTGATGAGGATGGTCTCGGTCAATTGGTAATGGGGAACGGAGTCTTTTTTGGCATGCTAGGTGGCTTGGTCATTCAGCTTTGGCTAAGGTTTGTGCAATTCATACAGTGTATAGTTGGATCAAAATTGTGAATTGGTCTGCAACTATTTTATTGGGAATCAAGCATGAGATTGGAGAAGCTTGCTTTCCTCCCTACAAACATTCAAAATCAACCTCCTCTTATATCGATTTTAGGTTTGCCATTGTGGAAGGATGTGTCATTGGCATGTTGGGATCTAGGACACCTACGACCAAGATGGTAATTGGAAGAACTGGGGGGTGCTTGATTGATTATGGAAAGAATCTAAAAAGAACAGGGAGATGAGAAAGAAGAGTTAAAGAAAAGATGAGAAAAGGATTAAATGAGCTGATTTCATTCGTATTCCATTCAATCTCCTTTACAAGTTTTATGGTTCCATGGCATTACAGCAATTAGAGCTAACGGTTACAACAGACTTTGCCAATTGTAATGATCTGCCTAACACCCTATCTGTTTTTAATGAGTTTGATTGAAGTTTTGAGAGTTGTTGGCTTGGGCGTATCATGACGGGTGAGGTGCTCATTCGGTTGTAGTGAGGGCTTTTTGGTTTTAGATGCGTAGCCATGGTGTTTGATCTTTTGCCTCAATGGGTTTGTTGGCCATTCTTGCCGGCATGGGTTCCAAACCAATGTTTTTGGCTTTTAGCATAGTGTTCAGTTTCACAAGATGAGTCAGTGTGTTCTTCTATTTTGAAGACATCTGACTAAACTCAATTTTTATTGTTTGTTATCAATGAAATTGGAGTAAAACAGGGGGTGAACAGAGTGGCTGAATTGCTAGTGTTTAATGATTAATGTTTCAGGCGAATCCCGTGTCTACTTCAGCTGGTCGAGGTGTCCTGTGTTTGAGATGTGGTCAGTGTTCTGTTATTGCAAATGATGAGAATTGTTTATGTGGGGCGTTGATAAATTACTTAGAACGTAGGATATGTTCTCTTTTGGTTTGGTTGTCGCAGATTTACTGAATTATTTTGGTTCTCTGTTTGGACAGTATTGGTTGCATTTTTTGGTTGAGTCATCAGGTCTGATGTCACTCACTCTTGGTCAATTGGGTCTTGCTCATTAGATGTTTGTTCTTTTGCCTCTTAGGGAGGTTTGGTTGTATCACTGGTTGAGCCGCTGATCCTGATGTTGCCATGATGGCCAGCGCGAGGCTCGTGTTTTTCTCCATCATCTATAATAACAATCCATTCGTCTTTCAAAAAAAATTGTAGTAAAAAAATCGTTACTCAGTTAAGTATAAAGGAAATTTTATACTGCAGTAGCTATCATGCATTTTAAAGGAAAATGTATACTGCAGTAGTTTGCAGTAGTTTCGTTACTCATATTGTTGATTGCAGTAGATAAAGGAAAATGTATTGTAAAAAGGAAATGTATTTTTAAAATGTGATGTAAGAAAGTTATGATGTTAAAAGTTTTTTTTGAAGTATGTAAAGGGTAAAAGAGGAAATATAGTATTAAAATCTGTTTTTTTTTAATGTGACATTTTTAATGGGACAATTTTTATGGTCAAAAGTGACAAATTTATTGGGACGGAGGGAGTATATCATTATTGAGCATGTTCTAATGTTGTCATTAAAGATTTCAATGAAGGTTTCAGGTTGATATGTTCTAATGTTATCATTTTTTCTGATAAACAAATTTTGATATATTTTATTTATTCACTATTCATACGATGTGACAAGCCAAAATATCTTTGTTAGAGTACACTGCTCAAAGTCGGTCAGCATATAGCAGCATTTGTTTTATGAGTTAACATGTTCTCTAGATAAAACACATATATATAGTCCAATCTATTAAAAACAAATGGTTATAATTGGAAAAAACATTATAGTTAATCCTTTCCATTGCTTAACCAAACAATGTTTCTTAATATTACTTTCATTTCCTTTCCCTTATTAATTTTTAGCTATCCAAACAAAAGATACATGTACCTTTTCTTTTCCTTTCCTTTCCTTTACTTTACATTCATTTTCTTTCCTTTCCTTTCCTTTCCTTTCCTTCACTAATATCTATCCAAACATTAAGTTAGTCTTTAATTTAGGATATTTTTGAGTTCCCTGCTTTACTAAGGATTCCCCCTACATTAAAGCATAAAAACAATAAAATTTATATTATTGATTTATCTTAAGTAAGTTTACATTTTTGGGTCACCTTAAAGAAGTGTATATTTCTAAAATTTCCTTTAAGTGCATTACTTTACGAAATCTCCCTTGCACTACAACAAAATGTGCTTTTAGTGGCATTTTTTTCATAAACGATCGCAGCACTAATATAAAACACCGCAAAAAAAGGTCGACTTTTCTAACGTCGGGAAAAATAGCGGTGTTTTTTGAGAAAAATGCAACTAATTTTGCGACGTTTTTAAACCAAATAACAGCGTTTATAATCGCCGCAAGTTAGCGGCGTTTTTCTGGGCAAAACGCCGCAAAGTTAAATTTAGCGGCATTTTATTCGAAGAAACGCCGCTAAGTTAGTCCTCTTTTTTTTAATTTTGATTATATAATTAGATTTTATATTTTAATTTATATTTTTTCAATTTGAATATTATTTAATGATTGTTTAATTGTATTTTTAGAAATTATTTTTATTTTTTTATGCTAAGCCAAATAATTTATATATATTAAAAAGATTCAATACAATTAAAGTTACAAGTAATTCTTAAAAACAAAAACCCAAAAGGAAAAACAACTTGTTCTTTAACTATTGGTCATAAACTATTAACCTGTTCATGAACTCAGCTTGTTCATTCATAAAATAAGTGTAATGTAAAAATATATTTACATACAAAATATGTCTCCCAACAGCTAAATAAGAAAAACATATGTGAGAAAGAATAAAGAAAGAACAAAGATTAAAGGTTATGCTATTACATCCAAAAGTTGCTCCTTCTTTCTTTAACAGTTCCTATCCACAAAACAGTAAAGAATCCACATGTCAACATCTGCTCTGCATCCACAAAACAGTAAAAAAAGCTATAGAATTAGTCTTATCCTGAGATATCCACAAAACAGTAAACACAAACCAAAGGAGCATATCGCACAGCTAATTTAAATCACATTTTCTAATTTATTTTTCCCAGCAAAAAAGTTGGAATCTTCAGCCTCATACAAGCTTTTAATTTAAATCATAACCTTATAAACATGTCAAAACTTGTTAGAACTAGGACAAAGTAAAAACATATCACAGCCAGGAATATTTTTCACGGTGGCAGACTTGATGATATCAACGAACTCAGGCTGATGAAGTATAAAAAAAAATATAACAAAACAAAACAAGTAGAAGTTAAATATAGCAGCAGTCGATCACGTCGACAAGGCATTAAATAAATGAATCAACAGGGGCACAAGGATAAAAGAAAATCACTAACCTTTAGAGATGCTCCACCAACCAAAAAGCCATCCACATCTGGTTATGCAGCCAATTCCATGCAGTTTGCTCCGTTTACAGAACCTACATTTAATTTGCAACGGACACAAATTAGATTCAATCTAGCTTAGGGACTGGGTTTAGCAAAACCTGAGAATTGAAAGTTGAAACTGGAAACTTATGGAGTCAAGCAAAGTCTTAGATCTTTAAGAATGGAATTCTATAATAGAAGAATCCAATATGAATGGTTAAATACTATGTAGTTCAGTGAGGACGGATGCATCTAGATTCTAAAGTTCTAAAGCAACCACTAACAATCATTTACCATATTTACATGCCAACAAAGATTATGCTGAAATTTCTTAAAAGCACTTGATTAAGATCAATATGTGAAGGCAATAAAGAAAAATGCCTCCATATATAATTCTAGTTGATGCAGCAATTTCAGCACCAACATTTTCGTGAAGCCATTTCCTCAATTCACAATGAACCTGGAGCATACAATCACACATTTATCAGCAATAAAACAGGATATGATTTCTCTAGAAACAAGTTAAAAGCAACGGATTAGAAACTAACACAAGCTTAGATACATGATTTTGAAATTCACAAAGAGAGATCATCCTAAAACGGTTATATAATAGAACATGGCATTCATGTTTCTAAGAATTCACCGGCATTCATTCCTTCATTTTCTTACCAATGAATGAAGGCTTGTTTGATATACACTGGACTGGATCAATTTGGGAGAAAACCTATGCCATGGTTGTGGCTCTATTTTTCTGTTTAGGTGAATGTTTTTTCACACACTGCTGAAGTGAAGCTTACCTACAACAGCTTTGCAAGATAAGCCTGGTGATGTGTCTTTTGACATCTCTACCTACAACAAGCTGTTTTGTGACAGAGGTGGTGATCAAGAAGGTGAAGTTACTGTTAAGCAAGAAAGTCAGGATGGTTATTCTAGCTTGAATGGCATTAATGTGAGCAAATCCAAACAATTCTATAAAACATCAATTCCCAGTGATTGGCAAGCAATCTGGTCTCATGGATATATAATAAAAGAGTATATGTGAAACTAGAGCACAATTTTATGTGTAAGGACAAGGACTTAGTAACATACCTGCAATACAAAATAGTCACCATCTTTTCTACATACTTGGGTTCACATCTCCTCAAATGTACAAAAACCAAAACACATTTGCTTGTGAATTAATCTCATTTTCAAGTTTGACATTAATTTCTATTTTCCTTTGCAAGTTGAACTTAGCTAAATTTTATATTTGAGTCTAGCCACATTGCAGTGCCCTTGAAATTTCTCTATTACTCATTCTTGTCTGAGCAAAATAAATTAGATCACAAACAACTCTATTCACAACCCTTTAAAACCTTTGTTTTGAACTTAATCTCCCCACCAAAATCTTTCAAACACAAGTACTAGAAGTCTGCAACTCTGTCTCAGATTACACTAATCCTACAATAACATAAACATAGGCAACCAACAATTTATGATCTTCCATATCAAGAATATGCTTGGTAGGATGGAAAGAAAAGGGTGAGGAAGGAAAATTAGTTAATCAAATGGTTATATTTCATAACAACTTTCCTATTTTGTAGATTAACCATTTGATTAACTAATTTTCTTTCCTCACCCCTTTCTTTCTACCATACCAAGCAAAGCCTAAGACACAAAAATGTTTTCCTGTCTTAGAAATCCTACCAAATCTTCAAAAACAACTTTAACACTCATCTTAGACTAACTAATCTTACATCACATTCACACTAAAACCAACAAACTATGATCTTTAACTTCAAGAACAAGACAAAATTTTCCAAATTGAAGTAAATAAAAGGAAACTCGAAAAGGCTAGTTTCTGCAGGTAGCTCTATGTAATAATCCTCAGTAAATTACATAATTGCATCTAGGCAACTCCAAGAGTAGATTAATCTATGATAAATTAGGGACCCCGATATCAATAAAATTTCAATTACCTTGTAGCAGTAGGGTGAAAAACAGTTCCTTGTTTGTTAATCTTCCCTACTCGAATTGAAACCAAAGGTATGCAAAAACACCTCGCCAGCAAACCAACTTCAGAGGGCTCAAAGTGCTGAAAATTTTATTGAACAAATAAAATTGAAAACACAAAACAGACAAATAAAAACTTTTATTAAAACGAATACAAATTTGAATCATATTAAAACCAAACATCCAATTTTATCCTAAAAAAAATTCAAACAATTACTTCAATTGAAATTTAAATTATTAAAAAAATACCTGACTTAAATGAGCTAACAATCGATCCTCGGCAACGCCATTTGAAACATTGACTTTAAACAAAGGCTTTAATCTTTCCCCAGTTCGACAAGCGCCAATTACTTGCATATCTAAAGCTTGTAACCATTGCAGAACCATATCTTCTCGATCGCTTTGCTGAAGCAACAAATCTCCGTCGTTTTCCCTTACGAATATGTCGGTTAATCGTTCTGTGAGTACGATTTCGTTCCTTGTGTCACCATTTTGTCTCGATGTTGTTCTAGATCCAACAATAGAGGTCTCAACAACGCCGTTGATTGACAACAATGCATCCGATGATTCGATTAATTCGTCATCCTTTTGATCCACATGATCATCAATAAATTCTCGGTTTCTAGAATTAGACATCGTTGAATTCAAATAAAAAACTAAAAAAAAACCCTTTAAAATAAAATTCTTTCAAATTCTTTGATGGTTAAGAAATTAGAAATGATTATAAAAAAAATTAAAAGCATAAAGATCAAATGGCAACAATGGGGAAAAATGGAGAAACGTGAGAGAATCGGGGCAATTGGGATTTTGTGACAGAGAGCTTCTGTGAGACCCAATTTTATTACACTGTACATCATAATTGTACATGATTGATAGTGGAAATAAATTCTTTTAGTGAAATAAATATTGAATGTGAATTTCCACTCTTCATTTTAATTATTGGAAATTATGATTTATAGTATGGTGTATAAAAGAAAGAAAAACAAACATTAAAGTGCAACAAGAAATAGATAGGATTTAATCTTGGTAAAAAGGTTAAAGATAGTATTTATGGTGTGAAAGCATTAAATGAAGCATGAACAAATGTGAAGAATCAAGGCTAGAACCGAATGGAAGGTGTGAAAGGGAATAAATGGCTATTGGACAAATGAAGAAAAAAATGAGATAAAAAGTCAATAATAGTTGGCTGGAAATGGTGTGGAGAGGAAGGAGAAAAGAAGAGAAAAACTTAGTCAAAACGTGCAGAAATTTGCTTCCCATAGTCGTTTCACTTGCTACAGTTTTCTACAAGTTTTTAATACATGAAAGACGTGAAATGATGAAAGAAAACGGGATAAGAAACAGGTGGTAGGTTCTAATTGGATTAGCATGGCTATATAAGAAGCAAACTTCATCTTCTTCACGAAAACTACTCTACTGCTTCTCGCCTATTCTGTGTTACTACAAATTTGCACCTCGTTTCTTCCGTTCCTTTCATACTTGAGCCATGAAACTTCATCCTTTAGTTAGCTAAACCTTTTCTTCAGCGTTGAAGAGCTAAGGAACAAGCAAAGTAAAGCTAAGTGAGACAGAAAGCAATCTGTTTCTGGAAGTACAACCCAGTTAAGGTGAGTTCCATAATTCTATGGTTCTCTTGATATTCAATGTTGGATTTCTATGTTTTACAACGTAATAAACATAGATATAGCCTTGTTTTAGTTAAATCTTGTTAGAATTTATAAGAAACTAGAACAAGATGTAGTCTGAAAAATAATCGAGAATGAACAAGGAAAGTACTGGAAATGGTGTAAAAATGATGATAAATAAGCGAGCTCAGCTAAAATGGGCGAGCTAAATAATATGGAGCGTGGTAGTGGGCGAGGTCGCCACATGTTAGTTCAATTCATAGGCGATCCCACCTCTAAATAGAAAGTCACGTATGGTGAACTCAAATGCATAGGCATGGCGAGTTGAAATATTGGGCGAGCTCTCACAAATAAGCCAATATGTGAATGGCGAGAATGTTGGGCGAGCTCCCACAAATAAGCCAATATGTGAATGGCGAGAATGTTGGGTGAATTCCCACATATAAGCCAAAATGAATGGCGAGTAATGTTAGGCGAGCTCCCACGTGTAAGTCAATTAACAAATGGTGAGCTCTATTGGGCGAATGGCAAGCTCTGTTGGGCGAGCTATAGATTACTCTCAAATCTCGCCAAAGTGTTGAAAATATTCGAAAAGAAAATATTAATAGTTTTCGAAAATATTAATAGTTTTAATAAATTATTTTACAGCCGGGAATTAAAGACTTGGTAAAAATGATCGGGAAGGCGATCGGGAAGCAAGGCTACGTAAGACCAGGTAAGGGAGTAGTATGTGAAGTAAAATGCATGTCTTGTGGAGTAAAATATTATGAAAATATTGAGAAATTGTTTTGGTTTATAACATGCATTAGTTTGATAAATCGTTTTGATTTGGGCGAATTGGTAAAGGGCGGGCGAGCCAACGATAGGCGACCCCTTTTATGATGTTTTGGGCGGGCGACCCCTGTTTTAATAGAAATCCGGGCGAGCCACAGATAGGCGACCCTTGTTTTAACAAAATTTCGGGCGAGCCAAAGAAAAATGAACCATGTTTTTATAAAAATGGGCGAGCTTACCATGGAAGTGCCGCATTGGGCGAGTTGACCATGGAAGTGCTGCATTGGGCAAGTTGACCATGGGCAATGCCAAAATGGGCGAACTGACCATGGGCGAGCCGCTATGGGCTAGCCAGTTTAACTTGTTTTTAAATGCTAATATTGGCGGGCGAACACATTGTTCACTGCAATGGGCGAGCTGACCATGGGCGAACTGATTTACTTTGTATTTTTCTCACACGAAAAATGGTGAGATTTTGGGCTGGTTTTATTACGTTTATAAACAGAAAATATAAAACCTTTTTGGAAAACAAATCATTTTGGGAAAATGATAATATGGGTGAAATAATTCCTTAAAGGTTCTTTATGAGATATAAAGTGATTTTTTTGAGACTTTAGGCCCCTAGTTTCATGCATTATTATTCACGAGGCTGCTGGACCCGTCAAGTCATCAGAGGTCTCGAGGTCACCTGGCAAGTGGAGCCGAGGACCACCTATAGATTATGGCCATAGATCTACTGTATCCCTGTGGGGATGATTACTACGTTCCTGAAGGGGGGAGGGAACGATGATAGCATGATTTATTTGTAGGGTGATGCCTAGTCTCAACTTTTTGATTTCTGTTTACTGAGAGGATTTACTGAATCCTATTTACTGTTTACTATATTATATTGTAAACTGTTTAGCCAGTGATTTGAATATCAAAGACTGGTTACTATATCCATTGTTTTCCCTACTGGGTTTATTGTTAAGAAAAATAAACGTTTTGGGGGGATATAGTTTTATTTGTATAAAGCAGCATACACCTTCCTTACTGAGCACGTTGTCGCTCACCCCTTATTTTCCACTCCACATATTGTTGATCTTGGATTAAGAGAATTACCTTCCAGAGATTATCGACTGCTAGAGTCAGCAGATATTCGATATCGAAGGTACATTATTTTCTTTTATATATTCAATAAATTGTACAGTACTACTTTAAATAGAAGGGAATGTATATACATTTTAAGGGAATAATGTAACAATTCATATTTCCATATTAGTACGAGGAATAAGAATACTAATTCTTATTTAAGTGTTAGGAATTGTTAAGCATCACAGATAGCCTAATCGGTAAGTAAATGGAATTTATAAGTAAATATTATGTTTTACTGTGGATTTGGGATGTTACAGCTTCACAGTTCACAGATCGCACAAAATGGAGAAAAAAATGCACAAGGGGGAAAATGAAGCTGAGAGAGACTCAGAGCATAGAATCGGGTGAGGATGGCGGGTAAATTTCAGCAATGTAATATAAATCGCTGCTAGGTTGGAGAAAACGGGTGAGGATGGCGGGTAAAAAGAATATAACGGTGTTTTGTAAGAAAAATCGCTGCTATGCGATATAAATTTTTAAAAAAATAATAAAAACAAATTATTTTTTAAATATTTTTATTATTTAGTTTTTTTTAAAACATTTAATGAACTTAGCGGAGTTTATTCTTATAAACGCCGTTATTTGTAAAATTTTACAAAAAAAATGCCGTGATTTGATTAAAAACACAGTATCTAGAAATGTTTTTTTATAAAATGCCACTAAAAACTAGGGATGGTAATGAGTACCCTATAAACGGGTACCCGGCACTACTCGATCCGTTTAGGTAGGGTTAAGGTAGTATATAATCGGGTTCGGGTAAGGTTCGAGTAGTGAAATTACTACCCGTCACGAGTTCGGGTAGTTATCTTAGGGTACCCGCTATCCGAAACCGATTATAAATAATAATTAATTAATATAATATTTTATATTTTCTATGTATAAATTATTTATTATTAATTTTGTATTTAATTAAATTAAGTCAATAAATATTATAATTATGATTTTTAACTTTAATTTATTTTTATGAGTTAAATTAAATTTATTAATTTAGTTTTTTTAATTAAGTTATTCTAAAATTGATTTTAAATTTAAATTTAAAAGTCAAACTTTGACTTAACAAACGAGTAGTTAACGGGTTCGGGTAGTTAAACGGGTACTATCTATTTTATAGGGTTAGGGTTTGGATAACATAAATCAAAATAATCGAGTAGTTAATAAAGTTCGGGTATTATACATATTAATCGGGTTCGAGTATCCCAAATTTAGCGAGTACTCGACCCGTTTACATTCCTACTAAAAACACATTTTGCTATAGTGTTGGCTGCCAAAGTCTCATTCACCCACTCAAATTTTCTTTTCTCAATCAAACCTACATCAAAAATAATTTTTCACCACCGTAATTTACTCTATCAATATCTTTTAAATATCTATAATAACATCAAGTCCTTACCTCTAATTACTAGCCAAAATCGATAACCTTTAGTGCAGCTCGACCTTTTTTGTTTTGAGGGCTTTTATTAACTTCATAAAATGCAATCACATCACTCAGTTTTTTTTTTTTTGGTTTCCCAACCGGTATCCGAACCCACTGGGTCGACTAATCCGGTCTCGGAGCGGGTCCCGGGGTTAAGGTTTTAAACTCCTCCCAACGGGCTTGCGGGAGATCGAACCGTAGTTCTCCCTACCAAGTCTAGCCCCTGGCACCACTAGACCAAGACACCGTTGGTCACATCACTCAGTTAAAGCCTTATAGTTGATGCTTCCAAGGAGCCTCTACACATATATAAAATTAATCTTAAATCATTATCATTCATTTCCTTGAATACACTTGCTAATTTAAACTTAATTTAAATCATGCAAAATCCAACCTCACCTCTCGGTTCAGACCACCGTTCCCCTTGTTTCAGCTTCCATGTTCGTAGAGCAGTCCCAAAAACTACTCTGATCAGCCTGGTCGAGACCCTTTTCTAGCACTTAAGAGTTCTGTCTCCAACAGCCCTTAAAGGCTCGGCATTCACCGCTCATTTCAGTCCTTTGGGAGTCTCCTTCTTCGACTCTTGATTTCTTCTTCATTTCTCAGTTTGGAGCTGTTCTCAATTTCCAGCTTGGATGGCTACCCGATTCTCCCTTCTATTTCTCACCAAGGAAATGACCGTCTTTCATGCTTTGCCGAGAGAAGGAGGCTCCCATTTTCCAAGGCTCTTCCGTGTTAAATCCCAGCAATAGTGGCCGATTCTTCCAGCCCTTTTTCCAACTCAATTTTGAGTCTCTACTTGCCCCAAACTAGTGCCCATAGAAGCCAACAACAGTGCCTGAAAATAATTACTTACATCGTTATTACAACCCATTTCTTCCTCTCTTCTCTTCCATTTTTTTTCGGCCCTCATCTGTATCTAGCTCTCTCTCTCTCGATCTCTCTCTCCTTCACTCATTTTCGGTTCAGGTTCTTTGCAGAGAAAAAAAAGCTTCTTCTCCCTTGTTACCCATCTCTTTTCGTTTCCTTCTCCACAGAGTTTGGCTTCTTTTCGTTTCTTTCAGACAACCAGTTGAAAACTCCCCAGCCTTTGCCTTTCACTTCAATGCATCGCTCAAAAAGGGTCCTTGTTTCACACCTTCAACCAGTTTTATACACAGATCTAAACCATTTCTAAACCAGCCGAACCTCCAGCTTTCTTCTTCCATTTTGGTCCTCAGATCAGCCAGCAGGCAGCACCATTTCACGTCCTTAAACTGCTACTGCTTAAGGCTGTATACAGCGCTGGTTTCTGCCTTCCTTCAGCACTTTAAAATGCCACTAGTTGCAGCTCCAAAATGGATTCCTTCATCACCGATCTTTGCTCTTAACGATAGCCTTTTTTTATTTCCTTTCAGAGGCCAAAGACCTCTGTTTTTGCCTTTAAGAATGGGGAAGCCAACCGATTATAATAATGATAATATTATTATTATATTATTTATCAAATATTTATAATGATATAGATCTATGTCTTGTGTTCCCATGTACTAAATCCACAGATATATATCCCTATATTTTAAGGTCATGTTTGGTGCATAGGATGAGGATAGGATAAGATAATATAAGATTATAGATAGCATAAGATTGGATTATATCATCTTATTTTATGTTTGATGTGTACAAAGATTAAGAATAGGATAGGATAATTTTTTATGTCTTTCACAATATTTATTATGTATAAAATTAAAAATAGTATAAAATGATTTTTTTAAGTACTCTTTTTTAAAGTAACATAATTTAAATTTATAATTTTTTTGTTATAAATATAAATGAAAAATTAAAAATTTAAATATTATTTATAATACTATAATTAATAGTCCAATTTATTAGCTGATTTTTTAATAAAAAAATTACTTCTAAAAAATTTATATTACTTTTTCAAAAATATTATTTTTTTTAAGAAATGATTTTTTATAAAAAGCATTTTCTGTATTTTTTTCATTTTTTCCTTTTTGTTTTTATTTCTTTTATATGATTTAAATTTAAAATAATTTTTTACTGTAAATTAAATATGTTTTTTTAGAAAATTGAGTTTTTTTTTGAAAATAAGTTTATTTTTTAATTACATTAAATTTTTCAAAAAGACTGTTCTTAAATATTTTTCTTTATTTTTATGGTTTCTTTATCTTTCTTTTTTTTTTCAATTATAAGGAAATATAGAAAACAAAAAAAAGAAAAATACAAGTTAAATTTAATAATTCAATTTTGATGAATTAAAAAATATAATTTCTAATAATTTATGGTTAATAGTCATTTTTCTTTCATTTTTTTTCAGGCAAAAAGAAAAAAATTATGAAAGAAAAAATAAAAATTTAAATGTAAGAAAAAACTAGTTAAAAATATATTTTATAATAATTTTTATGTTTGAAAATTTATTTTCTAAAAATAATTTTAAAAAATGTGTACAAGAAAATATTATTTTATTAAAATTATAGTTTTTCTTTAATCAAAAAAAAAGAAAGAAAGAGAAGGAAAAAAATTATATTAACTAATTAAAGATCCTTACTATTTTATTAAATGTTTAAGTTAATTTTTAAATATAAATGTTAAGGATAAAATAATAAAATATGAGTATTTATTTCTAATCCTATGGGATTAGAATAATCCTCGTCTTTTGGACAGGATTGAGTTATCCTATACTAAAAGGATGATTAATCCTTCTTACAATCCAATCCTCCCCTTAATGTGTGTACCAAACATAAAATAGGATAATAATCATCATATCCTATCTATCATCTTATGCACCAAACATGACCTAAATATATATATATATATATTCTTATTTGATACTAATTTATTTATTAGATATATATTTTTGCTCTTTTAATTAACTAGTCACTTGTATATCAATATATGCACTTAGATTTGTATTGTGTATTTTTTTTAACCATTAATTTATTTAATTACTATACAAATTATCTATTTAATTTTTTTATTGTATTTGGATATATATATATACACACACATTCCGAACTTATTACATCTCAATACTTAGGTTATTTAATTATTTTTTTTACTTACAAACTAAATACAAAAAATTTACTGTCTTCACAGTTACAAGCCCTATGATATAGAGAAACGCCACTCCGCATATGAGTATGACAATATCTGGTAGGTGGGAATTGGGATGCTTCCTGGTTCCCACTGTGCCACAGCCGTAATAGCTGGTGATGAACAAAAAGTTATATTCTCGCAAGTGCACGAATCATGATAGTATAGCGTGCAAGTACAAGAGTCAATCCCACAGAGATTTGCTAAATTTATTTAATTAAAATTCAACTACTTATGCTCTAAAAAAATTATAAAAAGCCAATAAAAATAATTATCTAAGTATCTAATTAACTAATGAAATTAATTAACCTAAAATAAATAAATTAACCAATAGAGAAAAGTCTAGGAATTTGATTTCACCAATACATTGCAATTTTATGTCTTCAATCCTAAAAATCTCAATTCAATTCTAGGGTTCATTCTTCCTAATATATGATTACTCTGTTTGATGGCAGCTATAATCAAGTATTTTTAATCATTAATTACCTATGATGTGTAGCATAATCAATGACTAAAAATCCATTAAGAACAGAAAAACATCTAACAAGAACCAAATAAATATTCTAGCTTGATGTATGCATCAAATATTTATTCAATTATTCAAGAGAGCTATACATGGCTTAGCATATGATGTGTACCCTTATCATGTCTCAAACAATCAATTAACTTATATTAAAGGTGACCAATCAATAACACAAATCAAGAGATTGGATTAATCACAATAAATAATACTAGAATTTAAGAATTAAACAATTAATCATAAAGACATAAAATATATAAGTAGATTTGATCAAATTTTTAGTAAAAAATTAGTTCATATTTAATCTAATATAAATCAATAAATTAATCTGAAAAGTCATACAGTAAATAACAAACCACTTCTATAACTATGCAAAATAAATATATAAAAGGTAATTAAAAAAAAGGTGGCAGCCTTAAAAACCAAACTTCACGTCATTAAAGCAAAAGAAATTAATGCTTGGCACATGTACAACAAACATGGTCAAACAATAGCTAATTCAACACAGTAGCAATAATGACTTCAAATAAGCCACGTCCCGTTAGCAACTCACGGCTCAAACACCAATAAACGAAACAAAAACCTGCGTCTCCTTGCACCAATCCAGGCAGCGGTTCAAGCGGTCAGCAGCGGCCACGCAACTCCAGCAAAGTTCGGTTCTGCCTTGCGTTTTAGCCCCTCAAGCAGTAACGGTTCTGCTCTTCTTCAGCTGCTGTTCATCACCTCGTTCCAGTCCAGCTACAACAGTTCTTGGCTTTTGTAAATTTCCACACGTTGCTGCTTACAATTTCTGCTCGAGTTCGGCTACTGCTCCAGGCTTACGGGTTGCTCTATTTCTCTTCAACTTTGGTTGCAAGGAATTGCTCTGTAAAATAAAGAGAAACAAAAAGAAGACCAATAGCTAGGCCAAAACCGATCCCTCTCTTCTTACTACGCTCTCTGTTTCTTCTGTGACCCTCTACTGCCGCCCCTCTCCTCTCTTTTATAAATTTTTTTTTTTCTTAAAAATTTTTAGGTTTTTTTTTAATCAAGCAATAAATCTCAACTTTTTATTCTATTTTAATCCTATAGTTCAAAAGTCTTTAAAACAAATCAGAATTTAATTACAACTTTAGAAAATCAAACAATGTATGTTTCAAAAATTTATTTCAATTACAAAATTTATTGTTTGATTTCATGTTATAATTTTCAAAATTAATTCCCAAATCACTTCCTCTAAATTAATTCAAAAGATACATTAAATATTTAATTTTACATAAAAATATAGCAATAAAAGTAGTAATTAAACCATAAATAATATAACAAATATATTATTATCAGCTAGCCTTCAATCAACATTCGTAATAGCACGCTCTCTTGTTTCACTTTTTATAAAAAATACAAGAGAAAGAATTCTTTTTTTGTTTTAATTTTATTTGACTGCCTGTCTTCGTGCATTACATTACGTACACCTTGTGCCACCTGCTAGTACCACATCCAGTAAATATAATAAAAGCAAACAAGTATGCTATATAATTTTCGTTCTTTAGTTAATTGAAATGTTCGGTGCTCACTGAAGGAAGAATGCGAATTTTTAAAGAAATTCTTGAAATTTAGATGTAATGAGATGAAGCATAACATTTGTATCATTTGACATAAAATGAATTAAAAGTATTATAAAACACTAAAATGAAGTTTAAAATTTAAACATAATGCAAAGTAAGAATGGTGTAGTAATATATTAATTTAATGTAAATAATTAAATTGATAACATAAAAACCAAATTATATTGGATTATCTATCTCATGAATAATTATGTCTAATGATTACAAATTAGTAATGTACATAGGTGAGGTTAAATGTATATTTGGTGTAAATTAACATAAAATGAATTAAATGTATAGTACAACAATAAAAAAAGATGTTTGAAAATTTTGAATGTAATGAAAGATAAAGGTAAACTTAATAATAAAATATTATTTTAACTTAAATAATTAAGTTGATAACATAGAGATGAAATCAATTATGTTTCTCATAAATAAATGCGTCTAATGGTTAAAAGTTATTAACATAAACATAAAAAAAAACATAAATTCATACGCAATTGGTTAAAAGTTATTAACATAAACATAAAAAAAAAAAAAACAAGCAAACAAACATAAATCCATACTAATTGCGGAAAATTTAGACCAGTGAAATGTAATAGAGAATCAATAAAGTGCAATTAATGACCAACAAGTGGTTGGAAGAAGTGGTAGTGGACTTCTTTCCTAGGTACTTGGACAGAGTTCGAGTCTTGGAGTCTCCACTGTTAGGAGGACTTTACCGTTTACCACTTTCGATCCGAACAGGATTAGTCTCAGATCGTAAAACGGATGAGGATACCTATGGTTACAAAAAAAATAAAGTGCAATTAATTTCGAGTGCCGACTCGAGTCCTTTTGCCACCTCAGCTAGGTCCCACGTTTTTCTTTCTTTTTGACCATTTTAATTCTTTCCATTTTCGTTCATACCTCAGGTTCGCTAAGTGGAGGTGTACTTCAAGGATGTGAGCCACGTTCCGTTGCTTTTCTTGGCTTTGTCGAGGGGACAACCTTTTATAACGACTAAGCTGTCATCTCAAGATTCCCCAACCTTCTCTATCGCCACACGTTTTTTATCATTATGCCTTTTGACAAACAATTGAATTTGTCTTGATTCATTTAAAAATTAAATGTTTATAATTTTTTATTTTGGTTTATTTAATTTTTTAATTTTGTATTAAAATTTTGTTTTATTTTTTAAAAAAATATAGAAAAAATAAACAAAATGTTTAATTGATAAATTAAATTTTATTATTTTTATTTAAAAAATTAATATTTTTAAAATAATTATCTTAATTTATTATTATTTTTAAAAATATCATTTATAATTTTTTTTAAAAAATACCCTTGTGTGGCAAAGACATTATTTTAGTGTATATATATATATGTGTGTGTAAATAGTATACTAAAAAAAAAAAACAACACTTGTCCCAACCGTCCTCTAACCAAAAAAGAAATTGTTATTTTTTACAATCATTTTTAATATTTTTACTTTTATTGAGTCATATTACTTTTTAATTTTACGTGAAAATGAATTACTCATATAAGAAATAAAAAGTTAAAATATGTAATGCTAAAAAATACTTTTTAAGTAATTTATAATTGTAAATAATCAATTTTCTTGTAAAATTAAAAAATAAAGTGGTACAATAAAAATGAGAGTATTAAAAGTAGAGAAAGGACATAATAGTGATATTTTAAGATAAAAACGATGTCTCTGTGTACAAATTAATTAGCAAAAAAAATTAAAATAAGGTAAGGGATGAATTGTTTTGTAAATTCAATCCAAATTTATTTTTATTAAACAACATTATTGGTTTAAATCCAAGTCCAACATCCTATTTAAAAAGGTGTGTCTCTTTAACTAGTGACTCATTTTTTTTTGTTTTAGTATTAATTAAAATCATTTGTATCCGATTATATTAGATTGCTGGATAAATCAATTAATAAACAAAAAAAAATGGTTGTTTAAAGATCCTCCTGAAATGCAGTAGAGAAAACGTTAATTTATAGAAAATAAGACGGTAGAAGGAAGGCTAAATAATTTACTATATAATAATAAATTTTATTTATATTTATTTTAATTTAATAGTTATTTTAATATTTAAAAAATTAAAATAAAAAATACAATGTTAAAAGTAAAAGTAAAAGTAAAAAAAATGGCAGAATTAAAAATTCCGCATATGAGTCTGGCGGGTGGGAATCGGGATGCTTCCTAGTTCCCATCCCAATTCCGACCGTGCCGCAGCCGTAATAGCTGGGTCCCGCATTGTTGCTGCATTTATATCTAAAGATCCTAGTTTGGGAGCTATCTAAAGATCCTAGTGAAACTGTCAGTTCCTGCTCTGTTGCGTGAACATCTCTCATTGCAAGAGCAGTCGTTTGTTTCCTTTCTCATTGACAATTTGGTTCTTCCCATTCTTCGGTGCATTTTTAATTGTCCTCATTTTTTATTTGTTTTAATTGGAATGTCTCTTTGCTTGTTATTATTAATAGAGTGGGCAAACGGCTTGGGCAGATTCAGCTTGAATTATATCCAGATTCGAATTATTTTAGTTTCAAATTATTTCTATTTTAAATTTTTTTTATTTCAAATTTTTTTATCCTGAATTTTTTCAATTTTAAGTACTTTTGGATTTAAATTTTTTTGTTTCGGATATTTTGAGATTTAGTTATTTTCGATTTCGATCTGATTTCGAATTCGGTTTAGTTTTAACCAAAAGAGGTTAACAGGTTGTGAAATTTTTTTAAAATTTTATAAGTTATAATTATTTTTATAATTTTGAATAGAATTATTAATTTAATTTTATATAGTTAACTAAAAATATAATAGAAATTAAAATTAAAATTTAATAAATATTTATATAAATATAAATTTTTACATTTTAATGTTTTTATTACTTGACAATTATTATTTATTTTTTTAATTTTTTGCGATATTCACATTTGTTATAAAATATATAACTATATATTAATAATTATATAAAAATTTATTTTTTAAGCCAAATATATATAGTAAAACTAAAAGAAAGAAAAAATCCAAAAATATTTGCTATACAAATAAATAACTAACAAAGTATAAATAAATCACATTAAACAATTAAAAATTTATATAAATGGCTTTATACTCTTAACAATAACTTATTAGGTCATTGTATTTTTTTGGGTCAACGTTAGATCATTGGAATTTAAACACTCTTAGTTCAATAATTTTTTTTCATTTTGTTTTATTAGCTTTTTTAATAATTGTATTATATTTTTAATAAAATTTTACATTTTTAAGATTTTTTTTACATTTATTTTGTTTTTAAATACTAACATATTTACTAATTAAATTAAATCTAACCGTATAATTAGTTAATTAATTGTTTAATTATAATGCTGAATAAAATTATAGTATACATTAAAAAAATACTTAATATTATGAATAATTGGTTAACTAATTACCTCAATTTTATTTTTATTTTGTTTTTAGTTTGTACATAAATCATAATATTAATATTATTACATTAAATATAAGGATTATTATCCTACTGTCAGTAGAGTTTTTTAACTCCACAAGCGGGGTTAAGATGATGACATGTGTCCTTAAAAAATATTAAGAAAATAAAAAATAAATAAAATAGGACACATGTCATCATCCTAACCACGCTTGTGGAGTTAAAAAATTCCACTGACAGTGTATAGGATAATTTTCCTAAGGCTATGCTTGGTAGAGTAGAAAAATGAAAGGAAAGAAAATGGTGGAAGGAAAAATGGAAAGAAAATAGATTTTAACATTGCCTGGTAAGACAAAAAATGAGAAAGGAAAGAAAGAGGGAGAAAAATGTGTTTTCTCCCTTCAAAGAAAAATAATCCTTCCAAATTAGACGGAAGAGTGGAGAGAAAAGGTGAGCATGTGAACAAATCAACTAACAATGCAAAAATACCCTTAACAACATTTAAAATTATCAATTTTGCATTTCTTTTTTGCTCCCAGGACCTCTCACTCCCACGCTCACCATACTCTCCCGATCTTTCCTTCTCTGTCGCCGGTGTCCTCTTTCCCACTGCCATTTGAGCCGCCGTTCAAGTTGCCGTTTGCAATGGGCTCGATGATTAGAGCTTGAGCGTGGACTCTGAAGCTCCTTCGTTTTACCAATTCCTTTCATTTCATTCTAATTAATCAGGTATGCTTGGATCCTTGATTTCTAGCAACAAAAGCTAGCTATATCAAAATTCAACTCAACTACTCTTTGCTTCCATTTTATACTCCTATTTAGTTGGAGAGTTCTCTATTAATTAGACCTATGAATGATTTTTCTGTAGTAAGAATGAAATAATTGAGCTGCAATTTGTGTTTTGGTTTGGGGAAAAATTGAGTTTGTGTTTATTCAAATTAATTAAAAGTTGGACTGAATCCAATTAAGCTTTCAACTAAGTACTCAACTTTAACTACCGCTAAACTATTTTTGATGTAATTTGCTAATTGGAAATGTTTCCAAAGATTTTATAGTATATGCAGTTCGACTCTATGGATGTAATTTTTTTGTGCATGATAATAGTGTTAAATATTATTAATATAGGTTATAGTCATAACTTCAATGTCCATTTAGAATCTTTTCCACATCTAAACAACAATCATGGTCAAATTCATTCACCTAATTGGACTAATTAAAGAAATGGGTTTGCATTTTTATGTCCTTTAATAATCTCATATATGCAAGTAGCAGTTAAAAGCTTCTGCAGTTGGTTGTTCATAGCCCAAACTGAAAACAGACAAAATATCAACATCAAGCTATTATTTGCAGAACTGAATTGATCTTAGTATTCACAAACTAAATTAACAATTTCATGGTAAAAGAAGTGAAGAAGTGAACTGAAATACTTGACTACAAGGTTGCATGGAAAGCTGTTAATTAACTTTGCAATGTCACTTGAGTAGGCATGTAGATAAGGCTATGATAAATTTTTATTAGAAGAAGAAAAAGAATAGATCCTCACTAATAATTCTCTTGACATGCATGAACATGATAGTATTGTAGTAAGTTAATGTTCTTTGCCTACTTGAATGCCTTATCTAATTCTATTTTATTGTTTATTAGGTTGTTTGTTTTAAATTGAGAATGGCTCAGTCTTGGGAAGAGAAAGGATTCTTTCAAACAAGTTTGGTGGTGGAGTGGATGAATTGCACCAAAAACAATGATTTAGTAGCTTATTTGATTTTTTTTTTAGTATATTCTCAGCTATGTTCACCTAGCTAAGTATAGGAGAAATGTTAGAGGGTTTCTTATTGCATGATGAAGTGAAGCTTTTACTTGAGTTTACTAATCTCTTGTAATTTGTTTGTCTATGTTTGCACTTCAAAGACTAGCTGCAGTTAATTATAGTTTCTATTTAAAGCAATTTTGATGTTACAATGTCTTAGCAAACAACGTACACAGGAAATGCAAGTATGATGAAAGAAACGGAAATTGTTTGCACAAGAGGAGCTCAAACTCTTTAGTCAGACTGCATCTCAAGAAATGCCCCTGTTTTAGCTAGAAATGCAAACTTCTAGGCTGTTGGATGCTATAGGTAACAAGAATGTTCTATCCTAGCCAGGCAGATTTTTTATATCTTTATCCTGTGTAACAACCATATTTGACTATCATTTGACAACACTATAGGAATTCCCTTTTAGAAATTGTATGGTTTTTTTTTATCTTCTTGTCTGGTATCTTGCTATGTTATATCAAGTTCATGATTTTCTCATCTTTTTTTTCTTTTCATTTTTACTACAGGTGGGGTGTTATCATGGTTTTGAGTAGGGATTTCATTTTTTTCATGTCATGGGTTTTCTGTTATTGTTTTATGTCTATAGACAATAACTCATAGTATTCAATTTACATAGTCAAGAACTCCTTGTATTTATTTTGAATCAAAAGAAAACTCTTTGTATCTGTCAAATAATACATAAAGATAAATTTATTTAGTTATACGGTAAATATCTTCTTCTGACTTCATAATGTAGATGTTTTGTGCACTGAATTGTCTTTTCTAATTTGCTGCTTGCCATGCCATTGCCCTCAATAACTTATCAAGGCAAGTTTATAAGTACCTCGAGGTAGGCCACAACTTAGGCTATTTGGCATCTTCCATGTGCAACAACACTTGTTCTCACAATCAATTTTGTTTTATAAAAAGAAAAACTGATTCAAAATGATTATTTTCTATATATCTTTGCTTAAAATTACAGCATTGAAAGAAATTGTTGCTATATCTAATGTTGGTGTGTTTTTTTCAGAATCCACAATAAATCGTTCTTTTCCTGGAAAATTTTTGCTTGATCAAGCTGCTTTCATACCATCATGTACTGTACTTCTGTGCTGAGGTTGGGAGTTCTTCAATCTTCAGTTAGAATAAAGCTGCGTGAGGCTGCAGTTAAATGAACCAGAAAAAAGGTTAAGACACTGAAACTTTTGAAGAAAAAAACCAAGAAATTCTTGACTTACTCATTTGTAACTAGAGATTTCCTATATTCACTATAACAAAATTCTTGACTTACCATGAATTGCTGAAAAGGGATTGATTATTGCTAAAAAAGGAAGGCCACACTATTATTCCGACGCTAAAGTATTTGATGAGTTGCTGAGGATTGAAGTACCTAAGGATCTCCGATTCGATGCCTTTTTATTTCTAAATCAAAGCCAACAAAGGATGAGGGCTTTCTTTGGAGTTTTGACTCAACAATGTAAAGAGTTACTTTTGAAGATGATGAGTAAATGAAAGAGCTCTTAGCATTAGGAGTTTTTTTTTTATAGTACTTTAATTGCTTGGAACATAGGTTGATTTTCGTTACTAATGAAAAAATAGGAAATACTCTTGGATAGAAATACTTTGAATATGGACTTTTTTATAATACTTGATGCATTAATATATATCAACATCTCTGTTTTCTTTTATTTTCTTGGGGGTTGACATATAGCATATCAAGTTTCTTGTGTAAAAGTAATTCTATTAGTATTAGATTTTTTTTTACATTATTCATGGTTGAGTTGAGTAATTTAACAATTATTAGTCATTACATAATTAATTAATAATCAATAAATTAATTATTTATAATAATTAATTATCAATTAATTAATTATAATAATTAATTATCAATTAATTAATTATAATAATTAATTATTAATGAATTATTTTGACTAAATTTTGTTTTTTTTTTATCTCATTAAAAATGAAAACTCAATAAATGTCAAAAAAAATTATCCAAAAACAATTACATTTGATAAATATTTGTATAAGGGTAGGATGGTAAAATCATTTTATTTTTAATTTTCTTTCCTTTCACTTTTTCACTCTACCAAGCAATAAGAGGAAAGAAATATATTTTCTATTCATTTTTTCATCTTTCATACCAAGCACACCTAAGGAAAAAAAAATAAAGTTTTCCTTCTTTCCAATTTTCCCTCCCTTCAATTTTCTTTCTTTCTATTTTTCTTTCCATCTTACCAAGCAAAGCCTAAATGTAATCCATTACTAGAAAATATGTTTTTTGCAACGACAAAAATCATTGCAAAATGCAATTTTATAGTTGCTAAAACATTTTTGTAACTGACTTTTAGTCATTGCAAGATTATTGACTACTATTAAGCATTGTGAACTTCACCGACAAACGATAATACACGCCAAGGTGTAGAGTGGAACCTGTATCTCATCTGGAAATGTAACACTGAACAGCATTGTCTGCCTTGTTCCAGGTGGAGGCATGTCCATTTTCTCAACAATCTTACGAATCTGAGGTTCAAAGCCCATATCCAGCATTCTGTCTACCTCATCTAAGGCTATATATTTTATCATTCCAAGAGAGAGTTTGCCCTCTCAACTATATCCACCAATCGTCCAGGAGTAGCAACTAAGATGTCAACACCTTTTTCAAAGCTAGGAAACTGGAAAAAAAAAAATAAAAGCAACGCACATTAGATCATGCAAAATGATTAAACTGCACAATCCATAGAAACAAGAAATGTGCAGAAAAGTTCATTGATAAAACCAAACTGAAAACCCAACATCAAAGAGTGGCAGAAAACAATTGTATGCAGAGCAATAGAAAAACATTTAATTTGATGTGAAAGAATATCAAGACTCGAGAATCACCCAAACTTCTTTTTAATAAGAAAAAGAAAGATCAATGCAAATAGTTTGGGATCTAGAAACATCTGTGAAACTGTCAGTTCCTGCTCTGTTGCGTGAACATCTCTCATTGCAAGGGCGGTCGTTTGTTTCCCTTCTCATTGACAATTTGGTTCTTCCCATTCTTCGGTTCATTTTTAAGTTGTCCTCATTTTTTATTTGTTTTAATTGGAATGTCTCTTTGCTTGTTATCTATAGAGGGGGGCAAACGGTTTGGGCAGATTCAGCTTGAATTATATTCATATTTGAATTATTTTAGTTTTAAATTATTTCGATTTTAAATTTTTTTGATTTCAAATTTTTTCGATCTTGAATTTTTTCAATTTTAAGTACTTTCGGTTTCAGATTTTTTTGATTTCGAATATTTTCGATTTGGTTATTTTCGGTTTCGATTTGATTTCAAATTTGGTTTGGTTTTAACCAAAGGAGCTTAGGTGGTTGTTAAATTATTTTAAAATTTTATAAGTTATAAATATTTTTATAATTTTGAATGGAATAATTAATTTAATTTTATATAGTTAACTAAAAATATAATAGAAATTAAATTAAAAATAAAATTTAATAAATATTTATATAAATATAAATTTTTACATTTTAATATTTTTATTACTTGACAATTATTATTTATTTTTTTTAATTTCCTGTAATATTCACATTTGTTATAAAATATATAACTATATATTAATAATTATATAAAAATTTATTTTTTAAGTAAGCCATATATATATATATATATATAAATATAGTAAAACTAAAGGAAAGTAAAAATCCAAAAGTATTAGCTATGCAAATAAATAACTAACAAGTATAAATAAATCATATTAAACAATTAAATATTTATATAAATGACTTTATACTCTTAACAATAACTTATTGAATCATTGTATTTTTTTGAGTCAACGTTAGGCCATTGGAATTTAAACACTCTTAGTTCAATAATTTTTTTTTACCTTGTTTTATGAGCTTTTTTAATAATTATATTATGTTTTTAATAAAATTTTATATTTTTAAGAATTTTTTTTACATTTATTTTTTTTTAAAATATCAACATATTTAGTAATTAAATTAAATCTAACTGCATAACTAGTTAATTAATTGTTCAATTATAATGCTGAATAAAATTATAGTATACATTAAAAAAATACTTAATATTATGAATAATTAGTCAACTAATTACCTCAATTTTATTTTTATTTTGTTTTTAGTTTGTACATAAATTATAATATTAGCATTATTACATTAAATATAATCCATTACTAGACAATGAGTTTTTTGCAACGACAAAAATCATTGCAAAATGTAATTTTATTGTTTCTAAAACATTTTTGCAACTACTTTTAGTCATTATAAAATCATTGACAACTATTAAGTATTGTGAACTTTACCGACAAATGATAATGCACATCAGGATATAGAGTGAAACCTGTATCTAGTTTGGCAATGTAGCACTGAATAGCATTGTCTTCCTTGTTCCAGGTGGAGGTATGTCCATTTTCTCCAACAATCTTACGAATCTGAGGTTCAAAGTCCATATCAAGCATTCTATCTGCCTCATCTAAGGCTATATATTTTATCATTCCAAGAGAAAGTCTTGCTCTCTCAACTCTATCCACTAATCGTCCAAGAGTAGCAACTAAGATGTCAACACCTTTTTCTAAGCTACGAAACTGGAAAAAAAATAAAAATAAAAGCAACGCGCAGCAGATCATGCAAAATGATTAAACTGCACAATCCATAGAAACAAGAAATGTGTAGAAAAGTTCATTGATAAAACCAAACTGAAAACCCAACATCAAAGAGTGGCAGAAAACAATTGTATACAGGGCAATAGAACAACTTTTGATGTGAAAGAATATCAAGAGTCAAGAGAATCACCCAAACTTTTTTTTAATAAGAAAAAGAAAGATCAATGCAAATAGTTTCAAGCTTCAGAAAGAATAGCCTTATCCCTGAAATAACAATATACTTAACATTACATTTACTTCTAACCAATAATCAGACTACATATATAGGATTCCAATTATGCTTTTCCTTAAAATCAGTTGTTTCCTACCTCATGTTCAATGCATATTCGAATTCAAACTAAAGTCCTTAGGAGAAACTCCAATTTCTAATGGAAAAACAGGTTAATCACAAAAGAAGTTATGCAACAATAAAATATAATGAAATCTAAACAGAGTAATTCTCATTTTAGGAATAAGGTATTGCGGGTCATTTATCATCATGTAATAAAAGCTAAAAGAATAGAATCTTACCTGCTAGTTACCTGAAATGATCACTCATATTTCTTGGCAACAATTGGCCAAATGAAGAAGCATATCAGCACACAAATGTAAGAATCATAAAGAAAAGTTAACTAATTCAAAAGAGCCTTTCACGGAATTTGCCCACTCCAGTGGGAATTCTATTTGGGTATTTTCCCCTAATTCTTGCAACCTCAGCTCGCCTTTGGTCTGATACTCAAGAAGCCATAAATAAACAAATAAACCAAAAATTAACTAAATCGATAAGAAATAGTAACACTAATAAAATGGCATCAACAACAAAACCAAAATCACGCTAACAAGCTATTCGCAATCTTCTACTTGTTTCCAGTATGCTCTTTTCTTATGCACAAAATTACAGTTAGCCTACGGAGGGGAAGAAATAAAGTAAAAATCGGCAAGCCCCATTTGTGATATATAGTATAGGGGAAAAACGAAACTGAAGAAGGAAGATAAGAAGGAAAAGAAAGAAGGAAAAAAAATGGAAACAGGGGAAAGAAAAACTGAAATAGGAATAAGGAAAACAAGAAAAGAATTGGCTGCGAATATGAAAAAAATTTAGCAACGAAGGAAGCGGGAAGCAAAAAGAAAAAAGAAATAAAAGAAAAGTGGAAGAGATAAAGAAAAAAAAAATAAAAATAAAAGAAGAAAAAATAAATTAATTTTGGATGATTGCATTGTTATTAATATATTAATTAATTGATTTTTAACTCATATTATTTTAAATTTAAAATGTGAAATAAATTATTTTTAATATTATATTTTTATTATTCATATTTTAATGTATATTTTTAATATTTTTAAATTATTTATATTTTTAATTGAAATGTAGTTAAATATAAATACTATTAATTCATCTTATTATAGTAAATTAAATATTGTACAAGCTAATTTAGAGAAAAATAATAATACTTGATCTCTTTTTGAGATTTCTGATAGAAGAATTAGTAAATTATTAATTGTGTATATAAACATATATATCATGTTGATGGTGGTCTTTATAATATTAATAATTATACTATATATGATAAGTTACCAATTGCTTTCAATCTCATTTCAATTTATTATGGTAAATTAAATATTTCGCAAGTTAATTTAGGAAAAAAAGAGAATAATTGACTTTTTTTCTACCATTTATGATATAAAATTAGTATATTTTAACAATTAAGAATATAAACATATAAATATATATATATATATATATATATATATATCTATTAATGTTTATAAGATTAATAATTATACTATATATGGCAAGTTGTCAACAACTTTTGATCCCATTTTAAATTATTAAGGTAAATTAAATTTTTTCAAGTTAATTAAAAAAACAATAAATCATCATTTTTATCTATTTATAAAATAAAATTAGTAATTTTATCAAAAACGTATGTAAACATATATATAATTAAATAACAATCCTAATCTTATATTATCTCTAATTACAATTTCCATCCTATTTTAATCAATCTTAATTTCTGTTAATTTACAAGAAAAATCCTAATATCCTAATATTAATGGCCAATTATTTAATGAACCTAAATGTTAAAATTCTAATAATTAATTAAAACTAACCTATGTTATCAATCTAATTAAACAATTAAAAAATGTAAAGTTATACAGTTAATCTCATTAGTAATAACATCATACATATAACTCTACAAATTAAGTTTTTGGACAAAATAAGATATTTATTGTTGTCGCAATAATATATATATATATAGACACACACACACAAACAATTTCTTTATTTTTGTATAAAATATTTAAAAAGTTAATTAAGCAACGACAATAAAAAGTCATTGCAAACACAATAAGACATCACAATGACTTTTTTTTATTGTTGTAAATTTGATAATAATTTGCATCAACAATAAGCGTCGTTACATAAAATATAAAGAAAAATCAAATAAGTAATGACAATTAAAAATCGTTGCAAACATAATAAGAGATCGCAACAATTTTTTTTATCGTTGTCAATTTGATAAGAATTTGCAACAACAGTAAACATCGTTGCATAAAATATAAAAAAAATCAAATAAATAACGACAATTAAAAGTTGTTGTAAATATAATAAGATATCGCAATGATTTTTTTTTTATCGTTGTAAACTTGATAAAATTCATGACAACAATAAGTGTTGTTGCATAAAATATAAAGAAAAATCAAATAAGTAACGAGTATGAAAAATCGTTGCAAATGTCATGAAATTTTGCAATGAATATCTTAGTCATTGCAAATTTTAGTTGCTAAAGGCCCATTGTACTCATACACACTAATTAATCAAATATCTCATTAAAAATTAGAACGTTGAATTAAATAAGTTATATATAGCAATTGACATTATATTATAAATAATAACATATTAAAATTTGATATAATCATATCATATACAGTTATACACCAATTGAGTACTAATTTTTTCATGTTCATATTAAAATAAGAATACTAAATATACACCAATTGATCAAATGTCTAATTAAAATGTTAAATAGTAGATTTTACTAAATTAATTAATATAATGCTAGTTATTTAAATATAATTAATAATATTAATAAAGTATAAAAAATAAATTTTATTAAAATTATGGCTTACACAATAATACTACTCTAGTATATTATTAAATTATGGTTTTTATATTTTTGATTTATTATTGTATTAAAAATAAAATTTTATTTTAAAATAAAATTAATAAAATGTTCAAATGATTTTTATAATAAAATCAAATATTAAATTAATAATATATTTATTATTATAAATACAATAAGTATAATATTAGAGATTATTTGATATCATATATCATGGTGTTTTTAATTAATTTTGTTTAATAATTGAATTAAAAAAATTTAATATTTATTTTGTTGGCAATACATAATTAATATAATTGTATAATAAATAATAATTATTTTCAAAATTTTAAACTTTTTAATTAAAAAAGTGTATCAATTATTTATTTATTTTTAAATAATAATCATATAATTATAATTCAGGTTTTTTCGGATTTCGGATTGGATTGATCTTGATTTTGAATTGTATCGGGTTTGGGTTGTGTCGGATTCGAGTTTTTTCGGTTTTAGGCTTTTTCGGTTATAGATTTTTTCAGTTTCAAGCTTTTTCGGTTTCGAGCCTTGAACTTTTTTGGTCAATTCGGGTTGGTTCGAGTTCAATCTCTGGCAAATTTTCAAGCTCAGGCTTACTTTTGCCACCTCTAGTTATTAACATAGTTTATGTTTTGCATCTGTAGGAAATTTTCCATTATTTTTATCGAGAGTTACTCCTGCTCTAGCTGGGGATATCACAAAGGAAGCCCTAGTGGCAGTTGCACTAGTAGAAAAAAGATTTTTAACAATCATAATTCACAACGACAAAAAATATTGTTGCAAAATTTCATGACATTTGCAACGATTTTTCATAGTTGTTGCTTAATTAATTTTTTTTTATATTTAATGTAAAGATATTTTTTTGTTGTTGTAAATTTTTATGAAATTGATAATGATAAAAAAGTCGTTATAATATCTTATTATATTTTGCAACGATTTTTTGTAGTCGTTGCTTAATTAATTTTTTTATATTTAATGTAATAATATTTTATATTGTTGCGAATTCTTATGAAATTAAGAAAGATAAAAAATTTTGTTAGGATATCTTATTATGTCTTGCAATGATTTCTCATTGTTGTTGCCTAATTAATTTTTAAATATTTTAGATAACAATAAAATAAACTATTATAATATATATACATATATATATATATATGTATATATCATATTCATAGCGGTAAAAAAAAGTTGATAAACGTTAAATCATTGCTAAAATAAAATTTAAATAGAAACGATAAAAGTTGTTGCAATAAATATCTTTTATTGTAACCATGAAAGTCGCTACGCATACTTTTAACATCGAAATTAAACACAATGAGTTTTAATCGTTACGACACTGCTTTAGCAACAATAAATATGTGTTTTGCAACGATTTTTATCGTGGTGAACCCTTTTTCTAGTAGTGTTGGAGATGGAGCAAAATCATGTTGTGGATGTTTAGGTAGAGATTCTATTGCGAATGCAGGTGCCAAGGTTGCTCCTGCTGTTGTCAATCTGTCTGTTCCACAAGGTATTATCTGTTATGATGCATGTTTTGATTTGCATTTTTGTTGTTGAGGTTGTTTTCTTTAGGTGTAATTGCATGGTTTGCTTTGCTGGTAAATTTGTGTTGTACAGATTTCTATGGGATTTCAAATGGAAAGAGTATGGGTTCGGGAACTATTATTGATGCAGATGGTACTCTTTTAACATGTGCTCATGTTGTAGTTGATTATCAAGGCAGGCGAGTTACATCCAAGGGGAAGGTCAGCAGTTAAAATTGCTTGCTGATGGATTAATTTACTTCAAAAGATTTTTTGTTTCTAATTGATTGTATTATGGTAAACATTTGAATTTTTATTGGATTTTCTTTTGTGAAGACTGAATTTCATTGCATGTAGATCTTTTGTACGGTTTTGGAATCTGATTAACATTTTCTGGTTGATGTCACTTTGCAAGATGGCCTAACATTTGAGGGTACAGTGGTGAATGCTGACATGCATTGTGATATTGCAATCGTCAAGATCAAATCTAAAACTCCACTTCCAGCTGCAAAACTTGGTTCTTCAAGCAAGCTTCGCCCTGGGGACTGGGTGATATCCTTGGGTTGCCCACTTTCCCTTCAGAATACCGTCACAGCGGGCATTGTGAGGTACTTCTTTGTACACTGATTTATTTTTTAATGATTTTTATTCAAAAACTTTCAAGTTATTCGACCATTACATGGTCTCTTTTGGAAACTTTGGACTAATAAAATATTTGGCTTTTACTGTAATAAACAACCAGTTTCTGACATTAGCTGATATGGTCCCTCACATTATTTACTTTCTGGCAAAAGAAAAAGAGCGTTTGAATGTTAGATAACGGATGATTTTTCTGACTGGCTACCGATGTCTTTTTCCGTCTCTTTGTGTCGATCGCAAAAGCAGTGATTTGGGTCTAGGAGGGATGCGCAGAGAGTATTTGCAAACTCATTGTGCAATCAATGCGGTACATTCTTTCTCACAGCTTTTGTGCGTCAGTTAACATGTTGTATTTGTGCTCACGATCATGGTCATTATGTACATGCGTATGCATTTGGGTGACTCTCATCAATACTGATTGCAATTTTGAGTAGTGCTGTGATTTTGTTCGTTATAAAAGATTTGAGCGCGTGATTATGGATATGGTAGAATTTTAGCTTCGCATTGTCAAATTGGCACTCTATTTACTCATGTCCGTTAGTGTGTTTTGTGCTTAGCTCCTCCTATATAATACTTTTTATGTATGGCATATTTTAAGGAATACAAGGATAAGAATGACGAGATTTTGCTAAAACTAGTTTGGCCTGTATCTATCTGTACGACTTCATACCTATTGTGCATATACAAATCTATTCTCTATTTATCCGCTTCAGGGAAATTCTGGTGCCCCCCTTGTTAATGTTGACGGAGAAATTGTTGGAGTTAATATTATGAAAGTATTAACTGCAGATGAATTGAGTTTTTCTGCACCAATTGACTCAGTTTCCAAAATTATAGAGCATTTCAAGAAGAGCGGGTATAATCATTTCTCCGCATGGAACAACTAATTGAATTTAGAAATACTTCCTGTACTCAAACCAATGGAGCTCATTGATACGTTTGTTGATATTCATGGAGCTTACCTCTACCGATGGATCAGGGCAAAGTATTCTATTCACATATAAAAAGATATTAATATTTTAATATAGAGTATATTTCATAACATGTATTTGAAAATTTTGCTGTAGTTTAGATAGTTAGCTTACCTCCAAATCTGTTTGTCAAGAGATTATATGCATTAGCTAATTGATTTCTTGAGCAGGAGAGTTGTTCGGCCTTGGCTCGGATTGAAAAATGCTCGATCTTAATGAGATGATCTTTGCTCAGCCTAAAGAAAGAGATCCCATGTTTCCTGACGTTGAGAAAGGCATTCTTGTAGTAATGGTGTGTTCTATGATCGTTCCTTTCTTCCCTTCATAATTTGTATATTGCCTTAAAACCCATGTTTCAGATTGTAAAGAAAGTCGGATACCTTTCATCTTTCTCGTGCTTTGAATTTTGTCCAGGTAACCCCAGATTCCCCCGCTGATCGCGCCGGATTCCGTCCAGGTGATGTTGTTATCGAATACGATGGGAAACCAGTTGAAAGTGTCAAGGAGGTATGTAACATTTACTTTCCACACAATCCTGCTTTATGGTACCAACTACCCTGCTTCCCCCGCCCCGCCAATGGCTCATCTGTACTTCAAATTCTCATGTATATGATTCATGTTTTGTGTCATGTAAATTATATTAATATTAGGTAAAGCACGAAAATTTCGTATTAAAATTTGTATTAGTACATCAATTATAAAACTTTATTTTAATTTTTATCGTATTTATATATAAATTTTACTAAATTTTAGCTTATATTATTTCGATGTTTTTTATTTATATAGTTTTCTTGAATTGTATTTAAGATAATCAGATGTACTCCGGTGTTTACCGATAGGGAATCTGCGTGGCAGGTTATTGAGATAATGGATGACAGAATCGGGAAACCGTTGAAGGCCACTGTTAAAAGAGCTAATAATGACGTGGTGAAGATGACTGTGATCCCAGAGGAGGCCAACCCGGACATGTGAGAGACTCCTTAAATTTGCTGAAAACTCTGGGAACTCCTTAAATTTGTTTTCCAAGACTTCAAAAGTAATCACAACAATTTATTTACAAATGTCTAGAAATATTCAGAGCTGTTAACTTCTTAATAGAACCCTAAAGATTGTAGTTTGGGAATAGAAAAAGAAAAAAAATAAAGTGCTCGGAAAGGTTTTTTTTTAATTTTATGAATCAATTACTAATAATTTAGATATATATTTTGTATTTTTATTAATGAAATCGTGTTTTTATTATACAAAATGCGAAAATTTTATGCCGTATGCAAAAGGAAATTAATTAAAAAAATTAATTAGATGTAAAAGAAAGAAATATCTAAAATTTGACTAAAATAGAAGGTAACTTGTAAAAGCTTCACTTTTTGTTGGACGTTAAGTACTTTCTCTTTTCTCCCTTTTGATAGTTGAGAAGCTCTTCTCCTTCTTCTAAGCACCGGCAACCACCTTTGGCTTCCTTATGTCTGACAACGAAACCCTTCCACAACCCGACCTGGATTCATTTCCGGCTCCAACCCAAACCCAAATTCAACCAACCATCCACCAGCTCTCCTTCAACCTGTTAGAAAATTTCAAAATATAAAGTGAAAAGATTGATTAAAATGTTGTTTAATCAATGTACAAGTAAAACTAGTGATTGGTATAACTCCGGGTGAAGTAAAATCATGTTAAAATGATTTTTACTAATTTTATAGGGCAGTCAACTGCCCATATAGGGCAGTCAACTGCCCTTGCGCAGTGAACATTCTGTTTGAAAAATGCACTTGGGCAGTCGGATGCCCTGGGAGGGCAGTCGGATGCCCCGGGATGGCAGTCAACTGCCCAAATAGGGCAGTCAACTGCCTATACAATGTGAATACTCGGATTTTAAGATACTTTAAGGCAGTCGACTGCCATATGAAGGCAGTCGACTGCCCTCTTGGAAGTTGCATACTGTTTCAAAAATACACTAGGGCATTCGGATGCTATTTTCGGGCATCCGACTTCCTTGCCTGGAAATCTAAGGGCAGTCAACTGCCTCTTATGGCAGTCAACTGCTCTAGTGTAAAATGAATTGTAACGACTAGTTTTCTTTGAATAGGTACAACCTCATTCAAAGGGTAATCTTTCACTACAGAATGGTTTAAGGACATAACCATTGAATTTGAGAGGTTGTGAACAATCTGAATGATGTGTTTGTTTAAATGAAACAACACAATTGAAAGGTTGTGTCATTCAAACCAAAGAACACATATCTTGAAATTATCTCTATAAAAGAGATGACAATGTTCATTCAAGAAGAGATATAGAAAACAGAACAAAAGATAACGAAAATATTCTGAATTCTTTTTTCTCTCCCAATCTCAAAATAGAAAACAAGTCTCTTAGACATTGTTTGCTGCAGAAAACTTTGACTAAGACATAATACTTTTGTATTTGTCTAAAGTGTTTAGTGGTTTAATATTACAAGTGCAAGGTAATATTAAACAAGTTGACTTCATTGTATCCTGAGGCTATTTCTATAATTCCTATTGCATACCATAACTGGTGGGGGTGAAATAAGTCTTAAGGAAAGTGGCATTATAGCAGCACGCCTTGAAGTCTTTCTCTGTATTTAGTTCGTGACTGTTCGTGATCAAAGAAGTTCAGTTCCAGAAGTTGAAGTCCAAGAAGAAGTTCAAGTTTTCATCTTCATAGTACCCCAAGTGGACAAGATCTGTAATTCCATATTTAAGTTTTATTTTGTTCAACAATCTTAAGACTTACTTTCAGAAACCATGAAGATGGAAACGTTGAAAGAATTGGCATTCAACTTCCAAAAGTTAGAGAGGTTCGATGGAGGGAACTTCTTAAGGTGGCAACAGAAGATGAAGATTTTACTTACATCCCTCAATGTGCTCTATGTACTCACAACACCAAGACCAGAAGAAAAAGAAGATGATACAAATGAGGAAGTGCATCAAAGACAAAAGTGGGACAACGATGACTACACTTGTAGAGGATGCATCCTAAATGGTATGTCTGATTCTTTATTTGATACTTACATCACAATCAATACATCAAAAGAGTTATGGGAAAAGTTGGATGCAAGATACATGAAGGAAGACGCAACTAGCAAAAAGTTCCTGGTAACAAGTTGGAACATTTTTAGAATGAATGATTCCAGACCTATTATGGAACAGTTTGCTGAGATTGAAGTCATCCTTAACAAGTTTAAGCAGTATTCAATGAACATGGATGAGTCAATTATAGTGTCCTCTATAATTGACAAACTTCCAGCATCATGGAAGGATATCAAGAGAACCTTGAAACACAAAAAGGAAGAAATCACTCTTGATTACCTTGCAAACTATCTTCGGATTGAAGAGCAATATCGCAAGGAGAATGACAAAGAAAAGGAGAAGGAGACTAACATCTCCAAAGTCCATGTGGTAGAGGATACTGTTTCCAACAAAAATTCCACAAAGAAGAAGAAAGAACTTTCCACCAAAAGTAAGAAGTTCAAGAGGAAAGGTGCATGTTTCCATTGTGGAAAACCAGGGCACTTTAAAAGAGATTGCTATGTCTTCAAAAAGAAGAAAGAAGCATCCAATGCAACCAAGGACAACTTTGTTGCTGTGATTTCTGAAATCAATGTCATTGAAGACAAAGAAGCATGGTGGATAGATTCAGGTGCTACAAAACAAGTGTGCACAAACAAGGCTATGTTCAAAACTTTCAAAGAGGAAGTAGATGGCAATGTGCTCTACATGTGGAATTCTTCTTCAACTGAAATCAAAGGCAAGGGGACCATAGATTTAAACTTCACTTCTGGAAAAACATTGACTTTAACCAATGTTTTCTATGTTCCAGAAGTTAGGAAGAATCTAGTGTCTGTTAGTTTACTCAATAAGTTTGGGTTCAAAGTTGTCTTTGAAGGGGATAAGTGTATACTATCCAAGAGTGGAACTTTTGTGGGAAAGGGATATGCCAATGAAGGCATGTTTAAACTTAATGTATCTCATTTCAATATCAATAATAAGAAGAATGATTCAGCTTATATTGTGGATTCTTTTGATTTATGGCATAGTAGATTAGGACATATAAACTATGATAAAGTAATCATGATGTCTAAATCTAATATGGTTCCATATGTAGTTAGAAGTGATGAAAAATGTAGAACTTGCATGCTAACTAAAATAACAAAGAAACCTTTTTCCAAGGTAGAAAGAAATTCTAAATTATTAGAATTAGTGCATAGTGATGTAGGAGATTTACATGGAACCCCATCAATAGGAGGAAAGAAATATTATGTGACATTCATAGATGATTTCTCCAAATATTGTTATGTCTACTTAATGCATTCTAAGGATGAATCATTAGATAAGTTTAAAGCTTATAAAAATGAAGTAGAATTACATTGTAATGTTAAGATTAAAACCTTAAAAACTGACAGAGGAGGAGAGTACTATGATCCAACATATTTTGAATCTGTTGGTATTGTTCATGAGATTACAGCACCATATAGTCCCCAATCTAATGGTGTGGCTGAAAGGAAAAATAGAACATTAATCGAAATGGTTAATGCTATGTTATTCTATTCAGGATTAGGACAAGGATTTTGGGGGGAAGCAATGTTGACTGCATGTCACATTCTTAATAGAGTTCCTATCAAAAGGAACAATATTATCCCATATGAATTATGGAAGAAAAGGAAACCCAACTTGAGTTACCTTAAGGTATGGGGTTGTAGAGCAATTGTAAGAATTCCTGAACCTAAAAGAAAGAAATTAGGTGAGAAGGGAATTGAGTGCATCTTTATTGGTTATGCACAAAACAGTAAGGCATATAGATTTTTGGTTGTTGAACCAAATAATTCAATATCAATTAATACAGTTATTGAATCAAGAGATGCATTATTTGATGAAGGAAGGTTCAAATTGATTCCTTCACAAAAAGAAGTTGCTCAAACTAATTCTAAGGAATTAGAGAATTCCACCATAATTGAAGAACAAAACCTTGTACCAAGAACAAGCAAAAGAGCAAGAAAAGCTAAGAATTATGGTTCAGATTTTCACATATTTCTTGTGGAGGGATCAAGAGAAACCATAAGCAATCACATTGAATATTGTTTCAATATTGAATCTGATCCAAAATCATTTGAAGAGGCTATGAAGTCTCAAGATGTAGTTTTTTGGAAAGAAGCTATAAATGATGAGATGGATTCAATTATGGGGAACAATACTTGGATCTTAGTAGATTTACCTCCAGGTTGCAAACCAATTGGTTGCAAGTGGATTTTCAAAAAGAAAATGAAAGTGGATGGTACTATAGAAAAGTTGAAGGCTAGACTTGTTGCTAAGGGATTTACACAAAAACATGGAATCGATTATTTCGATACATATGCACCAGTAGCAAGAATTGCTACAATAAGAATGCTAATAGCATTGGCCTCAATTTATAAATTGGAAATTCACCAAATGGATGTCAAAACAGCATTTTTATATGGTGAATTGGATGAGGAGGTGTATTTAGAACAACCCAAAGGGTTTGTTATTCCTGGACAAGAAAGGAAAGTGTGTAAATTAAGGAAGTCCTTGTATGGACTTAAGCAAGCACCTAAGCAATGGCATCAAAAGTTTGATGAAGTACTCCTAGCAAATGGATACATTATAAATGAATCCGATAAATGTGTCTATAGTAAGATCATAAATGGAAAAGGTGTCATCATATGTTTATATGTAGATGACATGTTAATTTTTGGTACAGACTTGGAACAAGTTAAAAATACCAAGAAGTTTTTATCGAAAAACTTTTCCATGAAAGACATGGGTGTTGCAGATGTGATTTTGGGAATAAGAATTCATAAAAGAGAAAACAACTTAATCTTATCCCAATCACATTATATTGAGAAGATTCTCAAAAGGTTTAACCACTATGAACGTGCAACGGTTGCAACACCATATGATCCAAATTTGAAATTGAATTCAAATAAGGATAAACCAATTGCACAACTTGAATATGCAAGAGTGATTGGTTGTTTGATGTATGCCATGACATGCACAAGACCGGATATTGCTTTTGCTGTTGGAAAGCTTAGTAGATATACAAGCAATCCAGGTAACATGCATTGGAATGCCATTTCTAGAGTATTAAGTTACTTGAAGAAAACTATGAATTATGGCATTGCTTATAGTGGTGAACCTTCTGTTTTAGAAGGTTACACAGATGCAAGTTGGATTAATAACATGGAGGATCATTCATCCACTAGTGGATGGATATTCATGTTTGGTGGGGGTGCAGTTTCTTGAGGATCCAAGAAACAAACTTGTATTTCTGATTCTACTATGGCTTCAGAATTTGTGGCATTAGCTTCGGCAAGTAAGGAGGCTGAGTGGTTGAGAAACTTACTCTATGAGATTCCTTTGGCCTAAACCAATGTCACTTATATCAATACATTGTGATAGTGAAGCTACACTATCAAAGGCTTATAGCCAAGTATATAATGGGAAATCTAGACATATTGGTCTAAGGCACAGCTATGTTAGACAATTGATTAAAGATGGGGTGATCACCATTAACTTTGTCAAGTCAAGTGAAAACTTGGCGGATCCATTGACAAAAGGTCTCACAAGAGAGATAGTGTCTAGAACTTCCAAGGGGATGGGACTAAAACCCATTTGAATTAGTCACACATAATGGAAACTCAACTCAACGCTTAATTGGACATTAAGTCTTGAGTTCAATGAGATCAAGTACATTATCTGAATGTGGCTGCAAGTATTGTGCTGTTAAACATCCCAAAGGTTATGAATACTTGAAATCATATGAAAATAAGGAGGTTGAGTTGTTACTCTTAATGAACCCATAACACGTAAGTATAAGTGTTGGAATGCTTATATGATTGCATTTCTGATGAGTTCACCTATATGAGTGGAAGTGGTGCCGATTCTAGGAGCTTAGGGTTTAGCTCTTAAGCACTCATGAAATGATACAAGACACATGGCCAGTATAAGTGTCGAAGTTCTACTAAATGACTTTGGACAAATTTTTGAAGTCTCATGTGAGATTTAGTCATTAGTTAATCATCATAGAACCGTTGGTTCAAGACTTAGTCCACAATACCGTTCTGATTAACTGAAAGTACTTTTTCTCTAAGGTGATGGTTCAAGACCTAGTTCACCATCATTTTATGCATGAGGATTCCTCAAGTATTAGACTTGTTCTATTTTGAAATTGGTGGGGGATTGTTAGAAAATTTCAAAATATAAAGTGAAAAGATTGATTAAAATGTTGTTTAATCAATGTACAAGTAAAACTAGTGATTGGTATAACTACGGGTGAAGTAAAATCATGTTAAAATGATTTTTACTAATTTTATAGGGCAGTCAACTGCCCATATAGGGCAGTCAACTGCCCTTGCGCAGTGAACATTCTGTTTGAAAAATGCACTTGGGCAGTCGGATGCCCTGGGAGGGCAGTCGGATGCCCCGGGATGGCAGTCAACTGCCCAAATAGGGCAGTCAACTGCCTATACAATGTGAATACTCGGATTTTAAGATACTTTAAGGCAGTCGACTGCCATATGAAGGCAGTCGACTGCCCTCTTGGAAGTTGCATACTGTTTCAAAAATACACTAGGGCATTCGGATGCTATTTTCGGGCATCCGACTTCCTTGCCTGGAAATCTAAGGGCAGTCAACTGCCTCTTATGGCAGTCAACTGCTCTAGTGCAAATGAATTGTAACGACTAGTTTTCTTTGAATAGGTACAACCTCATTCAAAGGGTAATCTTTCACTACAGAATGATTTAAGGACATAACCATTGAATTTGAGAGGTTGTGAACAATCTGAATGATGTGTTTGTTTAAATGAAACAACACAATTGAAAGGTTGTGTCATTCAAACCAAAGAACACATATCTTGAAATTATCTCTATAAAAGAGATGACAATGTTCATTCAAGAAGAGATATAGAAAACAGAACAAAAGATAACGAAAATATTCTGAATTCTTTTTTCTCTCCCAATCTCAAAATAGAAAACAAGTCTCTTAGACATTGTTTGCTGCAGAAAACTTTGACTAAGACATAATACTTTTGTATTTGTCTAAAGTGTTTAGTGGTTTAATATTACAAGTGCAAGGTAATATTAAACAAGTTGACTTCATTGTATCCTGAGACTATTTCTATAATTCCTATTGCATACCATAACTGGTGGGGGTGAAATAAGTCTTAAGGAAAGTGGCATTATAGCAGCACGCCTTGAAGTCTTTCTCTGTATTTAGTTCGTGACTGTTCGTGATCAAAGAAGTTCAGTTCCAGAAGTTGAAGTCCAAGAAGAAGTTCAAATTTTCATCTTCATAGCACCCCAAGTGGACAAGATCTGTAATTCCATATTTAAGTTTTATTTTGTTCAACACAACCAAGACAACACCTGCTTTTACGCCGCCACCGACCGGGGCTTCCTCGTCTTCAGCACCGACCCTTACCGTCCTCTCCTCCGCCGCGACTTCGACATTGGTCTCTCCCTCCTCTCCATGCTCTTCCGGTTCGAAGTCTTCGTCCTCGTCGGCTCCTGCACCTCCCCCTCCCCCGCCAGCAACGCCAACACCAAAGCTCTCCTTTGGGATGACCATGCCTCCCGCTGCGTCGGCGAGCTCTCCTTCCGTACCCCAATCCGCTCCATCCGCCTCCGACGCGACACCATCATCGTCACTCTCCTCCACAAAATCTATGTTTACAACTTCTCGGATTTAAAGCTGTTACACCAGCTGGAAACGACGTCGAATCCGAAGGGCTTATGCGAGGTTTCGCAGGTTTCGGGGCCCATGGTGTTGGTTTGCCCAGGTTTGCAAATGGGAACTGTGAGAGTAGAGAATTATGGGAGTAAAAGGTGTAAATTCATAAATGCCCATAGTTCGAATATCACATGCTTGGCTTTGACTCATGATGGGAGGGTCTTGGCTACGGCTAGTAGCAAAGGAACTTTGATTAGAGTCTTTAATACTTTGGATGGGACATTGATTCAAGAGGTACGATAACAATTACTATTGTATTACTCTGATTTTATCCATGCTTGGGGTTTATCAGGCAAGTTAGTTAGCCTCTTTTTGTTTTCTTTTTATTGGCTGGGGGTTTTGTTTTCTTTAAAAGTAGATTCTTTTAGGTCGATGATATATGAACTTTGATGTTATTTAATTCGGAAAATAAACGTTGGTTAGTCTTAAGAACTGTAGTGCATGCGAATTGGTTTTGATTTTTTTTCTTTCGAGGAGTGGGGGTGTGGATGCGTAAAGGATGAGTGGTGAAAGGCTGGTTTGAATATAGGGATTAGAGGGATACTTGCTTTTAGAACAGACCAGAGTTTTGAAATTATTGTCTGATACAGAATTTGTGTTGAGATGAGCTGAATAATTGTGTGTCTGAAGAGGAGAAATGAGAATATGAATGCGAGAGTAACTTGTCTGGAAGGGTGTCGCTAGTGAAGGGGTTCTGTTACCAATTGCAAAGAGAGTAGCATTCAATAGCTGTAAACATGGCTAGACTAGTGCCTGCATTAGGAGCTGTTTCTGATGCCATAGAATGTCATATGGCCTTCATGAATGGCTTGTTATTTTGATGACCTTGCTTTCCTTTTGGCAACTATTAAGGCCAGTCTTGTATTGTTCTTTCTTTTTCCCCTTGTTAAGATCCATGAATCTTCTGAAGAATGTTTCAATCACACTTTTTAAGAGTTTTGAGCAAGTAAGGAATGGCATGTTGTTATTTTGTAGGTCATTCTCTGAGATTCTTTGGAGGGTTTGTTAATTTACCGTTTGGAAGTTATCTATGATTTTATTTGCAGTAATTTCTGTTGGCTAGTGGTTACATTAAGTTAAAAACTTGGTGCAGGTGAGGAGAGGAGCAGATCGAGCAGAGATATACAGCCTTGCTTTCTCTTCCACTGCCCAGTGGCTAGTTGCCTCAAGTGACAAAGGAACTGTCCATGTCTTCAGCCTCAAGGTTGATTCAGTGGCTTTGGGGGATGATAGGTCAAGCACTGCTTCTGAATCACCGGTTTCTAATCAATCTGCTTTATCATCCCTTTCTATATTGAAAGGTACCATCCCTTTGCTTCTTATTTCTCCTTTTTGTTGTACAAGTCATTTGTTCTATGAACTTTCAACTAGGGATTGAGAAGAATCTAGAGAATTTTAACTTTTTGTTGTTACTGGATTTGGTGAAGCATAGATCTAGACCTACAAGAAGGGACTGCTTGACATACAAGCCTATTGTTCCTCAACTTCTCCTATTATGACTTTGGATTGCTGTTTTTATCTGTCAAGCTCATTTGATGTATGTAATTTCTGTAGGTGTATTGCCAAAATATTTCAGTTCAGAGTGGTCAGTGGCTCAATTTCGGCTGCCTGAAGGTTCACGCTACATTGTTGCTTTTGGACAACAAAAGAACACAGTCATTATCATTGCCATGGATGGAAGGTAATTGAAAATATCTGGTGTTATGATCCTTTTCTCTATGTGTGCACGTGCGTTTGAGTAATGCTTGTTTAATTCATTGTGTTAGCACGTCCTGCTAATGAGATAGATTATTTGAGTCATCCCTAGGTTATGAAACCTCTTGACTGGACAGAAGAGTCTGAGATAAATCCTTTTGTTTTGTTATCTTGTTAATGCAGCTTCCGTCGTTGCCAGTTTGACCCAGTGAATGGTGGACAGATGATTCAAATTGAAGAATACAATTTCTTAAACCCAGAAGAAACGTTTACAAAGTCAGAGTGAAGAGTCATATTAAGATTACAAATTCTAGTAAATAACTGATACAGGGTGTATATATCAATGTAAATAAGAGTTAAGTTAGCTTTGAGTATTGAGCTTAACTGCACTGCCCATTGCCATAAGAATTTAACTGCCTGTTTGTTTTGATGATGTTATTAACAGCTTGAAAATGCTGTTAATTGTTCTACATTTCTTAGTTACCTGAAGAATGAAATGAAAAATTCTGGATATCTGATGAATGAAAGCTGGTTGCCATTGTTCATACTTCCATGTTTGAACCTGAAATGATTCCCCGACTTCGTATTTATTTCTTTTTTCTTAGTACTCTGTTTTTCTTTTCGTATTAGTATTACGATATGATGATTATTTTTTATTCGACGTATCGATATAAATTTTTGTTTTACACTATATTACCATTTGACATGATATAAAATATGAATTCTCAGTCCAGCTGGGGAAGAATCTTTCTATTTTAGCCTTTGATTCCTTCTTTATGATGAATGGTATTAGATTAAGGGACATGAAAGAACAAATTCAATCCCCATGAAATCCAAAGCAGCAAAAATGGTAAACACAAGAACATACATTGATTGATTTCATCAACTAAATGAGAACGTAAAACTGGCAATTAGAAATCAAAATCAAGCGCATCTTCGACCCCAGCCTCAAAAGCATCTTCAACCATATCACCAATCAACACTCCGCCGAGCAATCCACTGGCTAACCCCAATCCCAGCCCTGCTCCTATGCCGCTCTTCTTAGGCTTGTGCGGATTCTGCACCGGAGGATAACCATATCCGCCATGCGCTGGATACCCTGGGTATGCATAACCTGGAGCAGCAGCAGGAGCCTGATGGTATCCAAATGGTAATCCACCAGGTGGAGGATAAGGATAGCCTGGAGCTGGTGGATATGCTGCCGGAGAAGGAGGATGTCCTGGGGTTGGCCCTGGATAACCAGTCAGCGGCCGCAGTGGATACGCCATAGCTGGCTTCTCCCCATGTTTGTCTGCATACATGGCTTCAGCCCCTGGAAATGGAGGTTGTGAAACAGGCTTGTTGAACTTCTCTCTGAACTTGTAAGTGAAATTCAGGACACCTTTCGGTTTGCCATTAGGCAACCTGACGTTGTAGCACACGTTCTGCTCAACCTTCTCGCTGCCATTGTTTTGATCAAGCAGCTCCTTGATGGGGACTTGGACTATACCGACATCTTTGTCTCCAAGCTGACGCTCGGATTTCAGACGGAACACGAGGTTCAGGCGGTTCTGCCGGGCAGCAGCTTCGTCTACGTTGAATTTCATAGTGTAATTCCACTCGGGGTTGGAGCCGCAGTCCTTGTCCACCGGAGTCTTCTGCATTGTACGCTGGTCGCCATTGATAGAAACCACGGCATACACGTCCATCTTCGTGAAAAAATTCACGTCTTTCAGGTCTTTGGCAGAGACAACATTGATCTCCAAAGGCCTAAACTCCATGTTTTCTTCTGAATCAAACAAGAAAAAGAGTTCTGAACAGGGGTTTGAGAATCTGGCTGAGAAGACGAGAGGGATTTGAGCTAAGAGGGTATTGGAATTCGGAATGAAGATGGAAGAGAGAATGGAAAATGTTTATATACGGAGAGGAGAGAGTTTGGGAGAGAAACGAAAACAGAAAAAGGAAAGAAACAGGATGGATTGATGGGATTGCAACCACCTCGACAGGCAGAGTTTCTGGTGGAAACTAGAATATGCTCCTGCGTCTATTAGATTTGGTTAAAATAAATTGTTCATTTGGCATTTTTTTTAAAAATTTTCTCTAAACAAAATTAATTAATGATAGATTTTAATTTTTATGTTGAGACTATTGTGAATTTTATTTTAAATTAAAAATACATATGAAATGATTATTAAGTTATTATATGTTAGTATATATTTTTTCGATTCAAATCATGTTTTGTAATTGCATTAATTAAAGGATGTATTTTTTTTAATAAAATTTTTAATGATTTTAATACTAATTATTTGATTATATGATGTGATTTAAATAAAAGACATTATTGATATAAAATAATTATTTTATATAATTTTTTTTATGTGGCATTAGAGATAGCATGAAAATAGGAAAAAAATTATCAATCTAAAGTATTAAATTTTGAATGGTGGAAAACCATCTTTTGGGGTAAAAAGCGTTTGACTAGTGAAGTGGGGGACGAGGCTTGTGGTGTTGAACTGTACTGCTTCGAGAAGGAGATAGAAGGAATCTCTTTTTTTTTTGTTGGTACATAGAAGGAATCTTTTTGTTGTTGACTTTAATTTAAATAAATTAAACTCTATGCATGCAAAATGATTAAACATTTAATCTGCATTAAATTTAATTGACTTGTTAAGAGATGAGACTAATCATAATGATTTTTATTAAACAAAATATTGATTAATTTATTTTTTTTAAATTGTGTTAAATTATTTACATGCGAGGTACATGTAATAATTACGTTTTAAAAAAAATTACATAATCTTGAAAGAAATAATATTGCATAACACTAATCTTGATACAGCAGAAATTTTAATCTAAAAAAAAACCCGAGATAACAACAGTAAATGTTAAGATTTAATTTAAATCTCTAAGAATAATATTATAACTCATTTAAACTCAGCTTCATCTGATTTTTTAGATTACTTAATGTCGATTTGATTTGTTTCTGGATGTACTTGTATTAGTAGATTTTTTTTTTTATAATGAGATATTAGAAACAAACCTATGCTTTGGCTCTGGTAACATACACTTTGAATACAAATTCTGATAAAACGTTGGCAAAAAGAAATAAAATTTTGCATCGACAGCCATATGTAACCATATAAACTAAAACTATATAGTCCAAGGAGACATGTATTCATGCTAGCTAGATATCTTATTCCAATCATACAAAAAATAGACCCAAAAATGATCAATTTGTATTTATGGCAGATTTTAAGAATGACAAGAGACTTTGCTCAAACCAGTTCGGACTGTATCAATCTGTACGACTGCATTCCCCGTGAACATATACTGACCTATTCTCCATTTTATTCGTTCGTGTTTGTTGGTTTAGAACGTACTTATCCACATTTACATCGAAATGCAGATATTTCTAACAGGAGATAAGGTTCATAGATAAAAACAGCAACCTTAGTTCACACCAAGTGGGAGCAGGTTGTACTTGTATGTGAAGTAAAGCAGTCCTGTTGAAAGTTCAAGACCAGACCATAGTGCACTCTGCTCAAACCTTAGTTGAAAGTTCATCGAAAAATAAACTTGTACAACAAAAACGCGAAGTAAGAATCACTGCAGAGGGATGCACCTTTCAAAATAGAAGGGGGTGATAGATTAGAACACAGTGATTCAACCAATAAGAGGTTGAAAAGAAAGTGAAAATTGACTTTTTTTTTTTATATGGTTTGAATTTTAGAATTGTCACTGCTGAAAGGATTTTATTATTTATGATTTGTGATTTGAATAAGACTAATTTCATATTATAAAACAAATAAAAATACTTACTATTACGAAAAAAAATTCTGCGGCATAAAAAAAAAAACTGCTAATACAGGCAGTAGTCCAGCCAAGTTTACAGTTTTTGAAGCATAACCTCAAATTCAACACTACTCTCTTCGCAATTCATGGAGAAGACTATTAGACTTAGATCTGGTTTTTAAACCTTAAAATTCAAAGCAACAAAATCAATGGAACCAATATTTCAGAAAATGTTGCATTGTTTTATTTCATCAACTCAAACCCACACATACATACATTGATTAATATCCAATACATAGTTAATGGAGTTTTTTGACTCCATAATCGGAATTAAAATGACAACAAATGCTTTATTTTATTTATTTTTTATTTTTAAAAAATATGTGTCATTTTTTTAATTTCGTTTTTGAAATAAAAAAAAAACTTCACGTGTGTTAGATAATTATCCTACATCTACTTGCATTCTCAACAATTAGAAAACTCAACTCAAAGAGAAAAAAGAAACAGTTGATGAGAACATAAATCTGGCAATTATTAGAAAAAACCGAGAATATCATCCACATCCCCATCCCCATCCTCGTCCCCAACAGCATTTTGAACCATATAACCAACCGTAGTACCAATTTCCATTCCCTGGAGAAATTCGTTGACGTGTCCACCACGAGGCTTTTGCAGTTTCTGTGCTGGAGCATGGCTAGAAGCCTGTTGGTATCCAGATGGTGGAGGGGCTGCTGGAGGTTGTTGAACAGAAGTACCGTTAAACATCTGTTCAAACTTGTAAGAGAATTTCAGGATACCTTTTGCCTCGCCATTAGGCAACCCGACGCTGTAGATTACGTTCTGTTCAGCTTTCTCGTTGCCATTGTTGAGATCAAATAGTTCCTTTATGGGGACTTGGACCATACCGATATCTCTGTCTCCAAGCATACGATGAGATTTCAGATGGAATAAGAGGTAATACTCATTGAGAGCATCTAAGTCCATGGTGTATGCCACGAGGAAATTCCAGGTGGGGTTTGGGCCGCAGCCCTTGCTCACAGGAGTGCTCTGCTTTGTATCAGGATCACCATTGATTGAAACTTCGGCATAAACGTCCATCGTGGTTACATTATTGACATTTTGAAGGCCTTCAGCGGAGCTAACATGGACCTCTAAAAGCATAGAATTCCTGTTTCCTTCCATATCAAATAGGAAAAAGAGTTCTAAACAGAACAGGGGTTGAAAAGCTGGTTGAGAAGATAAGAGAGGGATTTGAGCTACTGGGTCTTGAAATTTAGATTTCGCTTCGGATTGAAGATGAAAGAGAATCGACGACGTTTATATAGGGGGATTAGTGTTTGCATGGTACGGCGCCGTGCCTGGGGGTGAAAAAAAATGAAATCTTTGGAAAAAGAAGAAAAAGACAAAATGGTGGAAGAGAAAAATTGCACTTACACCTTTCATGACAAATACCTATTTATTAATTTATTAAAAAATATTTATTTTAAATAATTATTTTTAAAATTAATTTAACGTCCATCTAAGTTAAAGCTTTCTAAAAAATAAAAGCAGAAAAAATAAAACAACAATAAAAAAATCACCGAATGTAGTAGAGAGCTTCCAAATAATACATACACTATCAGTAAAATGTTGACTCCACAAGTGTTTTAAAACTTTTATTCTTTTGTTTATAGACTTGAAAAAAATGAAGATGTTAAAATTCAAAATTTAAACTAAAAAAATTTTCAAGATCAAAAACCTACATTTTCACACAAGTAATGGGAATTTCTTTAGTAAGATTATTGATCTTATTGTAAAGTTAACATAAAAAAATATATGATTTTATATAAATCCTATATATATATATATATATATATATATATATATATATATTTAAGTCAAAACATTTGACTACAAGTGAAATATCCTATATAAATAGTCTAAATATTTTACACATGCAATATATTTAAATAAAAAAAATAATTTTCCCAAATCCTTTGGATGGCACGGCGCCGTGCCTTATGGTGGGAAAAAAATGGATTCTTTGGAAAAGGAAGAAAAAGACGAAATGGTGGAAAAGAAAAATTGCACTTCCACATTTTATTACAAATATCGTTTTATTAATTTATTAAAAATATTTATTTTTAATAATTATTCTTGAAATTAATTTTACCGTCCATATTAAAAAATAAAAGCAGAAAAGAATTAAAATAATAATAAATAACCTCACCTGATGTAGTAGAGAGCTTCTAAATAATACATACATTGTAAGTGAAGTGTTTTGACTCCACAAGTGCTTTAAAACTTTTGTTTTTTTGTTTACAATTAAATCCTTGGACTTGAAAAAAAAGTGAAGGTTTTAAAATTCAAAATTTAAAATTATAAAATTTTCAAGATCAAAAACCTGCATTTTCACTCAAGTAACAGAAATTTCTACATTAAGGTCATTGACCTTGTTGTAAGATTAACATAAAAAAAAAAGAACATATGATCTTATATAAAACCTATATATGTACATATATATATATATATATATATATATATATATATATATATATAAAAGTCAAAACATTTTACTACAAGTAAAATATCCTATGTGGGTAGTCTAAATATTTTACTTGTATAATATATTAAAATTAAAAAAATAATTATTCCTTTCAAATTTCAAAAAGATAGAAATATATATAACTATATTAAAAAATACAAAATAAATCAATATCTTTTTAAATTAGTTATTTATTTAAATTTTTAAGAGATAAACATCTTTATCTATACGTAGATTAAAATTAAATAAAAATCACTTATTATTTATCTTTACTTACATTATGATTAAAAAAAATAACATCTATATTTATAGTTTTTATCAATTAATTTTTTATTTTCTAAAAGATAACATATATATATATATATTAAAATTAGTATAGATAATATAATATACAAGATGCAATAATATAACAATATCTTACATTTAATGATTACCAATTAAGTTTTTTTTTAATTTTTTTACATTAATATTACAAAATATGACATCTACATCTACAGCCTTTATCATTTAATTTTTTAATTGTCTAAAAGGTAACATCTCTATCTATCTATATATTATATATATATATATATATATATATATATTAAAATATTTAATTTTCTCTATTGTTATTATACAAATTGCATGTAATAATTCATTTTGAATTTTAAGAGTCAAAAACTGAAATTTCTATTACTTTTTGAATTTACTTTATTTAAAGGAGATTCTAACATAGAATTTCATCACACATTACATAAAAGATTAGAAGCAGATGAAGTTTTAATTTTATAAGTGGGACAACTCTATTAGAGATTAAAATATTGGTCACAAAATCACTATTAAAGGTATTAGATTAACATATATTTTTTCAATAATAAAATATATATAGCAATATAATTTTAAAATATAACTGAGTTAGCATATATATTATTATTGACTATATTTTAAATTTGTGATATATATATATATATATATATATGAAAAATCTTTCATCAGTAGAGTAACTATTATGAAAGTTGATACAACTTTTAGTAGGTATTAAATGTTATGTGGGTGTAACAAAAAACTGTCTAAAGTTTATGGAAATTTTCATTGTTCCTCCTTCAATGTTGATGTCTCTAATCTAACTCCAAGGTAAATAAAAATTATATTTACCATATTAAAACATTAATATAAATAATTTCATGATTGTAATATTTTAGCATTTGATATATCTTATAGGTGCAAATTGAATGTTGAGGTATTTGATGGTTCTGGAAAAACGATGCTTATACTTTCAACACTGAAACTAATAAATTAATTAATAAAAATGTTGACTATCTTCATAAAATTGCTCTTAAAGTATTATTTAGTTAACAATTACACTTCATAAAGTACAAGTTAAATGTTAGTGCATTTGATAGTTTTGAAAAAGCCATGTTTGTATTTTTCAACACCAAAGTTAATAAATAAATTAATAAAGTGTTGGCAATTTTTGTAAAATTTTTCTTAATGTATTGATTAGTTAATAATTATTTTAATATTATCTAATATTTAATTTAATTTAATTTAATTTAATGATATGTTTATGTCTATGTTTTATGAAAATGAAGATTATAAAATTCAAAATATATTTGAAAATTTTAAAATGAAATTTTCGTGATTGAAATATAAGTAACAAATTATAATATTGAAACAAAAAGTACTGATTTTTGTATTCGAAAAAATTCACGTCTTTTGCCAGAGACAACATTGATCTCTAAAGGCCTAAAGTCCATGTTTTCATCTTAATCAAACACGATAAAAAGTTCTAAACAGGGGTTTGAAACTCTGGCTGAGAAGACAATAGAGGGATTTGAGCTGACAGGGTATTGGGATTCGGATTGAAGATGAAAGAGAGAATGGAAATGGTTTATATACAAAGAGGAGAGAGTTTGCGGGGGGGGGGGGGGGGGGGGGGAGGGGAAAAAAAAGAAGAAAACATAATGATTAAATTAGAATATTGATTAATTTATTTTTATAAATTATGAAGTATTAAATTATTTACAAGTCATGTACTTTTAACAAAAATTAATATATATAAAAGCATACAAACATAAATAAAAAATTATGTTTTAAAAGAAATTGCTTGATTTTGAAATAAATACTATTTTTTTGGTGCATAAGAGCAGAACTCTACTTGGCTTGTGTCACCCCTTATAAAACTAACACCTTTGCAGTCATCATCTAGAAATTGAACCAAGCCTTCTGGGGGAATAGAAATCTTCATTAACACAGACTTGATAGCTTGCGCCATGTTCGCTAGAAAGTCTGCACACCTACTAGCCTTCTGATATGTATGCAATAAGAAACAACGCCATTCTCTTGCTATTAAATCCTGGCAATTCTTAATCTTTCTAAATAAAGGATCATAAATTTGAAGCTCTCTCCTGATCTTATCAACTGCCAACAAGGAGTCAGATTCAATCTGGACCAATTTATATCCCGAATCCCAAGCCATAACCAATCCATAATAGATAGCAAGGATTTTCGCTTTGAGAACCGAACACCGACCTAGCCTTTTGACAAAACCTTTTAGCCAACTTCCAGCTTCATCTATGAACAGCCTACCTACGGCTGGGGGTGTTCATGATTTGAAACTAATTAAGTTAATCGATCGACAGAATTTAATTCGATTATTCGATAGGCCATCAAATTTAATTTAATTAGTTAACAAAAGTAAATTTCAAAAAAAATTGATTATTGGTTAATTTGATTCGAAAATCGAAATAATATCGATTAACCGAATTAATTGAATTATATGAAAATTTTATATTAATTTTTTATATTGACTGTTAGGGTGTTAGTTGTATATTGGTTTTTTCAGCAATAATATGTTAAATGAAAATTTTGTATAAAGTTTGATTAATTCAGTCAATTGACTGAATTAACCAAATTATATTTCGATTCGATTAACAAAAATAAAAATCTATATTTCGGTTAATTTAATTTCGATTAATTAGATTCGAAATTAATTGAATTAATCGAATGACTACCGTTACCTACGGCAGCTTGACCTTCGGTTCCTTGGTTTGACTCAGTAAACACCGAAGTATCTAGTCTTTTTCTGCGAAGACTTGGGACCGACAACCTAAAGTTTTTCTATGGATTATGAAGCTATATACCAACAAGAGTTTAGCCTGGCTTCAGAAATGGTTTGCCTCGACGTTAGGCAAGAGTTGAACAGAGACTTGAAAGTGCCGTTGATGCTGCCAGGCATTGAAACGATCAACAACTCCTTTTAGCTTTATTGATGCTGTTATTGCTGTGTTGTGTTAAAAGTAAAATGACGCATCCGATTCAGTAGTCTGGTTAGGGCATTTAAGGAAATTGAATTTCTTGGAAGTGAGTGTCTTCTCACGTGTCAATTTTTATTCAAGTCCAACTTGTGCTGCATAATTTATAACGAGATTCATAGAATTTTTACCGGGTGAAGATGCATGTCAGTCCAAGAAAGTATCGCGTAATATGTTGTTTGGTAAACAAGAGCAAGTTGGTTTAATCAAATTGTGACCTGTGTTCTCTTTTGGCCAAGAAATTAAAATATTCTAGCGTTAAACAAAGTATAAATAAGTTGTCAATAATCTTTTGATCGAGTGATTAAAGATGCGTTATAACTTATTATGATTTTTAAGTTCGAATATAAGTATTTCTATCTCCAATATCCAATTATTTAATATTTTTCTTATAAAAAAAAGAATAGGTTTATTTGAGTAATCATAAAGGCCAGCAAAATTTGCAAATTAACACATGACAAACACATGACAAATTTTAGGGTTAATTAGCTAATAGTCAGCGAGTATAGGAGTGGTCTTAATTTCAACAAATACTTGTATCGTTGAATAGGCCTGTATTGTATGTTAGCAAGTGTCTTTTTGACTTAGATCTGATTTTCTACTTTAGCGATTCATACAAGCTAAATCTTCTAATCGATAATTGGGCCAAAGAAATTCTAATTTGATTGGATTCGCAATGTCCACAATGTACAAGTTTCTTATGAGTCACTAATCAATCCGAGCTGAAATATTTTGTTGTATAAATAATTTGTCAACTTAATGGTTAAATTTTATAATTTTTATATCTTACTATTAGGATGTTTTTAGACCAAATTATGTGCACATCAAAACTAAAATCTCATTGGATGATCTAAAAATGTACCCCCACCTCGATTTGATATATTCAAAGAAATTACTTTCTTATTTTATAGTTTAATAATTGTATTAAAAAATTTTTCATCTTCATCTCTTTTTTTATCAAGTAAAGTCAAACAAAAGCACAATTTAACCAAAGTTCAACCAGATAGAGATTGTACAATCACAAGATAGGAAAATGCTATTACCATTGCTATAGATAATCTATTATTATTATTATTATTAAAGTTTTCTAACCACTTTTTTTTTTATCGAAAACCCCCTGGTATCCACCTTGGGTGACTAATCCGGAGTCGAGAGAAGCAGAGCGTGGTTAGGCAGTTCCCCTCCCAACACTGGCACTCCATACACAAGTCAGGATTCGAACCCTGACTTTGCTTAAGGGACGAGAGTCGCTGACCACTCACGCCAACAAATTGTTGGTAAGTTTTCTAACCACTTTGATCTCTAATGATCATAGAACTTAAATGTTGTTAAATATACGAGTAAAGTTTATTGAGCACAAGTTTCTGCAGAATTCTTCCGTTGATGTGATAAACGCATAATTGAATGTATTGATTTTTTGGGACTGCATTTTTATATGTACATTATGATATCCATAAGTAGTATGACTCTGCGAATACACTAATGATTAATTAATTAACTAGGTTAAGACATTAACAACTAATTTTATTTATAGATGTAGAAAATGACATCTTAACAAACAGACCGCATTTTCTATAATTACTTTCGACAACGTTGTTTCCATAGCGTAGTGCGGGTCTTCAATCTAGCTTATCCGAATAATAAAATGAAAGTCTGAATTTTTGACAATGAAAGCTGGCTAACCATTAAGGATTAGTCTTCAGATGCACGTGAATTGGTCCGGAGGCTCTGACCATAAATAGTTAAATGAGAAAAGCTGATTGCCGATTAGTGAAATCTCGAAAAAGCCCTGACGTTGATAGAGTTGCTTCAACTACATTAAAAAACTTGACAAATCGGTTGTTCAGTTCTGCGATTAATGTCACCAAAGAAAGTCATTGGTTGCTGCTTAATTGCTCTGGTAATTTATGTATACATTTTACGTTCATATTTTGTGTCTGCAAAACTTAAACAATATATATTATGCCAATTTATTTTGACTCGTTGAACATAAATTATTTTTAAATTTTTATTAAATTTATTTATACTTTTAACCAGCATTAAAAACATTATCATTAACTCGTTCAGTTTTTGTTTGTTTATATTTATTTATCAAGTTTAATAAATGATCATGAAAAATAATTTTGTATTCGTTTTTTAAACGAATAGAGCATTAACATAGGTGTGGTTCATTTAAAGCATTATTTAATATTCGTTTGTTATTTGTTAATTATTAATTTGTTATTTATTAAAAATACTAAAGCTATCTACTCTATTTTCTTTAGAGAAGGCATAAAGAGAATTGGGAATCAAATCTTGGAGTTAATCTCTCTTAAGGAAGGGTAACAATCATTAAGCTAAACCTTGTATCTAATTCCTAAACATATTTAACTTAATATAATAAAACATTATTTAATCCAAAAATTAATGAAACATTGTTTGTATAGAGTTCACGAATATGTTTGTTTATATGTTTACGAACACGTTCATTTAAAATGCTCACGAATATGTTTGATCTTGTTTATGAAAATTTAAAATGAGCACCAATCAAACACGAATGATATTAAAAAAATTCAACGAACAAATAAAGATTTCATTTTATTTATTGGTGTTTGTTTCGGCTAGAGCCTATCACATTTGCGTGCATGGACAATAATCATGACCGTGTTCTTTGTCGTTAAAAGGCAAAAATTACAGACGTGAAATGAGCACGACAGATAAAAGCAGCAACCCTCAATCACATAAAGTGGGAGCAGGTGAGGAATAATAAACTTGTTGTATGCCAAGTCAAGCAGCACTCCCTCCATGTAGGTCCAGTAACAAAGAAAGAGTTCAAAACCAGATCAAAGTGTGAAAGGTTAAAATCCAGTAAATTTTGCTCAATCCCTAGCTACTTGAAAGTTCATAGTAAAACGAAAGGTGAAGGTACCTTTCAAAATAGAAAGGGATGATAAAGCAGATTGATTAGAAAGCAAAGGGATGATAAAGCAGATTGATTAGAAAGCGAAGGGATGATAAAGCAGATTGATCAGATTGATTAGAAAGCGAAGGGATGATAAAGTAGATTGATTAGAAAGCGAAAGGATGATGAAGCAGATTGATTAGAAAGAGGTGATTCGGATGCATGCACTGCTTGAATCAACCTTGTGGCTTAAGACATGCACAGTTCCTTTGTCACTAGGCAGTGGAAGAGAAAGCAAAGCTGTATACCACCGCTCCATCTGCCCCTCTCCTTAGCTGCACCAAGCTTTCAACTTAATAATAGATAACTTCCAAGCACTAATTAAATTAACGAACCCTCCAAAGAATCTCAGATAGTTGCCAAAAGAAAGAGCGAGCAAAGGCTAGTCTTAAGGGCCGTTTGGTATAAGAGAAGTGCCTCACTTTCCCTGCAATTTAAAACACTGCAATATGATTGCAGTGTTTGGTTGCTATTTTACTCTGCACAGTAACTTTGCAATCGTAATCAAATTGCTGTTGGAAGCTGCAAGGAGAATGCAGCCTCCCTCCACTGCAAAATAACTTTGTAGCGGTAAAGTTGCAACGTCTCTCCCCCAATTCCTAATACACCCTTTTCCCTTCACTCTCGACCTACTCTCTTTTTTTCACATCTTTCTTTCCTCCTCCTGTTATGGATGTCTAAAAACCTTAGCAGCAGAAAATTTGGTGATGGATCTAATGACCCACAAGCCAAAATTAGTTTTCCAATATCAATTTACCTTTCTTTTTTAACTCTCTGCCTGCCTTATTTTTCTCTTGCACAATTGAGCATTTTTTTAGATTCAACATTATTTCCAGCAACAAGAGGTGCTAATCCAGTTGCCACTTTCCATTTTTCAAAACCTTTTCACTTGTCGACTCAAAGTCTGAGACCGGACTCTTTTTTTTTTTTTTTTGCATCTTTAACTTGATGTATCAACGCTGATTAATGGAATTACTTTTACAGTGCAATTATGGTTTTGCATAGGAAATGAGAGAATCATTATCATGACATGGTAGAGCAAAAAAAAAAAAAAAGTAATTCTAAAGAAAACGTTGATATTCCCAGAACCCAGAAGTTTTTATCAGACAAATTTTTGGATCATTTGTCGTACTTCTTCAATCACAAGCCATGCCCTGTGCCCTCCAATTACTTCTTCTTTCAAATCTCCATCCTTCCATACCTGCAGTAGGTTTTTTCTGATCCTTCTTTCAATCTCCTATTAGTTTCCTTTTAATAGCAAAGGATCAGATTTAGTATTGTAGTGAAACAAACCTAAATTGTTGGCATTTTAGAGATGTTTCCCCTCTTCACTAGAGCTTGAGGTACCTTGTTGACATCCACGTGGTAGAATTTGATTTTGGTTTCATACTCAGCTGCCAATTTCTCTAATTTAGGCTTCAAATAAATGCATTTCCGGCACCAAGCAGCCATCCAGTCAATGAGAATAGGCTGGAAGAGCCCTTGAGAGCGAAGCAGAACTTGATCAAGCGGATCAGAGTCGTTGATGGGTTCCATCTCAACCGTACTTGGTCTTGACAAATTAGGCCAAAGAGCTGCTACTCTCCAATCTCTTCTCGCGATGATCTTCTTCCATTTTCTATACCTCCTATCAGACCCAAAATACCCACAATTTGTTTGCGACAATAAACAGCTCCCATTGATCGAAAGCTGTTGTTGGTCTCCTTGATAGATTTCTCTGTACAAATTTTGAGAATTGCCCGCCAAAACTGACATCGTCTCTTTTTCTTTGCATATACTATATCTTCAAAGATTTTTTTTTTTTGTTTTCCTTTTTACACTTTCTGAGAGTTGGATGGAAGATGGGGAGAGAAACTGCTAAAGGTCAGGGTTATCCATTTTATTTTATTTTTGAAAATTTATTTTTTGTTACAAGAGGAATATTAAATAACTGAAGATGGGGTGCTTAAATTTGAATCCAAGACTTACAATATGCCACAATTCATCCTTAATCACTAGATCAAGAGGTTGTTGGATTTTTTTTTTTGAAAGTTGAAACTTTATTGATAAATATAAATGACAACCAATACAAAATTAGAAGAAAAAAACTTTTGATGCAACAAATGAGATTAAGATCATACTACGAAATCAAAAGTATAATTAACTCTCGATTTAGCAAGAAAGTAAGAGAATTTACTTCACAAAAGACATAAGTAAACGATATAAGGCCAAGAGAAGAAAACAAGTTATACAACTTGTTAATGAGGCAATGATACTTCCATGGGCTTAGACTGGTTCTGTCAATCCAAGAAATGACAGTCATAGAATCACTCTCAATACTAAGATGAGTGAGCGAGCTAAGCTTTGCTTTAACAAGTAGGGAAATTGCTTCGACAACTGCAAGAAGTTCTGCAAGATTCAAATCATCAACACCAATGTTTTTAGAGAAAATAAGTTGATCAATAGTCCCTTTGTCATCCTTAAGAACACCACCAATACCTGCAGCCCCCGGAAGAACCGTCAATATTGAATTTCCAAGCACCAACTGGAGGAGGAATCCAAAAGCTAATCTTTCTTTTCACTTTCAAACGAGTGGGGAGATGAATATCTTGCAAATTGTCAATTAGAAGCTTCAGATCTTGACCTGGAAACTTGGCTTTGATCCACCAACCAGCTCTCGATTGAATAAGATGGCATAATTGATCGGGCTCCATAATTTTATTGTTAAAAACAGCATCATTTTTGGCAAGCCATAGTAACCAAGCAATGGCGAAGAAGAGAATATCCCAGATATGTTTTTGATCATTCCTAACAATTGAAGGACTCCAAGAAATTAAAAGGCTCCTGAACGATCTTAGAGCAACCCAAGAAATATTCCACCATTTGCAACAAGTGCTCCGAACTTTCCAGGAGACGAAACAACGGAGAAGCAAGTGATCAATGGTTTCATTATTATCACAAAAGCAGCACCTATTTTCCTGATTTAAGAGGCAGCCTCTAGAGTGTAGAAAATCAACAACAGGGAGACAGCCTGTTAGTGCTTTCCAACACAATGTTGCAAAACCAAATATCAGTCCAAATTCGAATTCTAGCACCATGACCTGCACAGAAAAAAAATTGGAACTGATAAGGTTAGAAAAATTCCCCTCACCCAAGTGTTTTGGATGTCTCTCCAGATTTTTGAGGGAGTTCTACCGTGACTTTTCTTCTCTCATTGAAATAGTTGATGTCGCTTGCTTCAATAAAATCAAGCTCAAATTTTTGTGGCTATTGTAAGTGTTATTTACCTAAAATATCTATTTGGGTTTGTGCTTGTTTAATTTGATGTAATTTTTTTTTATTTTGTTGTATTTTTTTATTCGTTTAATTTTTTTTATTCCTATCTATTATTAAAATTTTAAATTCCAAAGTTTTGTCGAGAAACTTTTAATATTTAATGTTTTATTTGTTTCTACTGTGTTTACGTATGTGAAAATTATGTATGGATTTTGTTTAAAAAATTGTTTTTAACTTTAATGTTTTTAATAAAGAAAATGATGTATGAAATTTGAAAAAATGTGTCATTGAAAATGGAAAGTATATAAGCCACAGAAACAAAATAACAAAAAAGTATTGTTCATCTACGTAGGATATTGTGGATGGCAAATCATTGAGGAGATTAATAGTTTCATAATATTTAATTTAATATTACTAATATTTTATATATAAAAATTTGTGTGAATAGCATTTAGTACATAAATAATTAGTGAATTAACACTTTAATTGGAAAGGGTAACATGGATTATCTTTGCATGGTTAAAGAATAATGTATCAATTTTTTTTTACATCTAAGGGCATTGTTGAAATTTAACATTACATTCTTAGTAAAGTGTTAGTTTACCAAACACTACAATATTACTTTTTATGCATTTTAGACAGCACTATCCACTGCTGCAATATTATTTTTCTAGCAATTTAGTTCATAGCAATCACTTTTCAATCAATTACTTTACATTACAATTACTTTACATGCAAAGTAGTCTTAATGGATATCTTAACAAGAGGAAAAAGAAAGAGCAAAACAAGGCTAGTATTAATAGTTGCCTAAGGGAAGTCAAGGTCGTCCATAACAAGCCATTCATCCAGCCAAGTTTACAGGTCTCAAAAGCATAACCTCAAATTCAACAACACTACTCTCTTTGCAATTCATGAAGAAGACTATTTGACTTGGATCTGGTTTTGAACTTTTTCAGTTAGAGCTCCCACTTTCCATAATGCCTCAAAATTTAAGAAAATTTTATTTGAGTCATAAAAAGGACTAATTGGTCGTTGGGGTTTTTATAGACAAACTTTGTTTATTAGAATTAGATTAACCTCCTTTATCGCTAAAAACCAAGGCAGCAAAGTCGGTGCAGATAATATTTCCAAATATGTTACATAATTATATCACATGAACTCAAGCCCATTACCATTCACATCAGCTCAAGCCCATGCGTGCCAAGGAAAACCCAAATCAAAGAACAAAACAAAGAAACAGTTGTTGAGGACATAATATTGGCAATTATTAGAAACCTATCTCGAGCCCATCTTAATCAATAATCATCCCCCTCATGCTGACCATGAACAGAATCACCAACCCGTGTAGCAATATCACCAACCCGTGTAGCAGTATCACCAACATTTGCAGAAGTTCCAAAAACAGTCATTACTTTCCGCAATCCATCTGCTAAGCTTGTCCTTCCATCATTAACAGTCGACGGTGGTGCATACGCTGCTGGAGGAGGACGAGGTCCTGGGCCTGACCCTGCATAACCAGTCGCTGGTATCCCTCCAAGCCTGTAAGATAACTTCAGGAAACCACTTGCCCCGCCATCAGAGATTACGGGCAGTTCAACGATCTCGTTCTCTCTGCCGCTATTAAACAGCTGGTTGATGTTGACTTCGACCCTACCGATATCTCTGTCTCCAAGCATACGACAAGATATCAGATTGAATAAGAGGGAAAAGGGGTTCTGACGGAGAGCACCTAAGTCTATGGTGAATTTCACGAGGGAATTCCAGTTGGGGTTTGGGCCACTTCCACTGTGCACAGGAGTTCTCTGCTTTGTTTGTTGATCACCATTCATTGTAACTTCGGCACAAACGTCCATCGTGGTTAGACGATTGACGTCTCGAAGGTCTCTAGCGGAGATAACATTGATCTCCAAGAGCCTAAGCGTGTTGTTTCCTGCCATATCAAATAGGAAAAAGAGTCCTAAACAGAACAAGGGTTGAAAATCTGGTTGAGAAGATGAGAGAGAGGGCTTTGAACTAGCAAATTAGACTTCAGGTTGAAGATGAAAGCTGTGAAGGGTTTTCTTTTATAGAGATACAGCGATGGCGGTAATTTTATGCTTTTTTTTTTGTTACAGTAATTTTATGCTTTTCCCATCTTATCTTTCCAGTAATTTTTTCCAACTACAATTTTACCATCCATGATCTCGACGCACTCTCCAATCAACATTAGCCACGATTGGGCAAATTTTGGCTCGCCTTTTTATGAACAAAAGTCATTTTACTCGCCTTCTCCCTTACGGCTAGGGATGGTACTCACTCTCCAATCAACATTAGCCACGATTGGGCAAATTTTGGCTCGCCTTTTTATGACAAAAGTCATTTTACTCGCCTTCTCCCTTACGGCTAGGGATGGTAATGGTACCCTATGAACGGGTACGTGGCATTATTCGTCTCGATTAAGTAGAATTAAGATAGTATATAATCGAGTTCGGGTAAGGTTTAGGTAGTAAAATTATTATCTGTTACGGGTTAGAGTAGGGTTCGGGTAATTACCTTAGGGTACCCGTTATCCGAATCTGATTAAAAATAATAATTAATTAATATGATATTTATATTTTTTATGAATAAATTATTTATTATTAATATTGTATTTTGATGTGGACTAGATCAATTGTTACTGGGCTTTTCTATAAATCAAGTTGAAGACCATTGAGCCAAATAATAATCTAAGCCCAAGAGGAAAGAGGACTCAGAAGGCCCATAAATGATCCACTGGGTTATTATTTAAGCTGTGGGGCTTAAAGGTAATTACGCGCAAAATAACTCCTATAAATAGGTCACAGGTATCATTCTTAAACCCTAAGCTCTATTTGCCTACAGAAACCCTGTCTGACTTAAGCATCGGAGTGCGCGCGCAGAGGAAAACCCCTGCGCCCCTCTGACTTTTCCTATTTCGCAGATTCGTTGGAGACAAACTAACGCGAAGATCGAGGATCCGACATCAGCAAATATTTATTGTTGTTTTTGGCAACAACAATTGGCGCCGTCTGTGGGAAACAAACAGAAAAGCCATAAAAAATTGGTGAAAGACGATCTGCGGAAGAGAAGGTACATAGGCTGCGGCAGACTTGCATGGGCGGGAGGCGATTTCAACTTTTAGTTTTATAAATAAGGCACTATGACCCTGACTACGGGCGGGGTCAAGGGGCAGCGCCCCTTGCGGGGGTTTGGGGGCGGAGCCCCCGAAAAAAAAAAAGGTATGTGCGACATTGCCAACGACAGACCCTCGGCGAGAGACCTCCTCCTACTAGCTGTGCGAGACAAAAGTGGAAGCTAGCCTGTCGCACAAAAGCTGCTGGTGACAGCATGCCTGTCGCCCGAGACCGTAGGCGAGAGGTAGCAAAGCTGCTGGCGACAGCATGCCTGTCACGCGAGACAATGGCGAGAGGTAGCAAAGCTGCTGGCGACAGCATGCCTGTCGCCCGAGACCGCAAGCGAGAGACTACCTTGTTGCATTGGGCGAGAGCTATCTCTCGCGCAGACATGTCCTTTTGGCGAGAGACTGGATCTGGCCCATAAGACAGCCACGAGTCGAGAGCGTAGCTCTCGCGCTCGACAAGCTTTCGGTGATAGAGTACAAAGCAATTCGGCAATTGAGTGGCTTCCGCACGAGATAGCATTGGTCGAGAGAGTGGCTATCCTGTCGCCCAACAGCCAAAAGTCTCGCCCAGGATCCTCTCGCCCAAGAGCCTCACATGGCCTCTCGCCCAAGAGCCTCTCATATCCTCTCGCCCGAGAGCCTCGCATAGCCTCTCGCCCGAGAGCATCGCATGGCCTCTCGCCCAAGAGCCTCTCGCCCAAGAGCCTCTCATATCCTCTCGCCCGAGAGCCTCGCATAGCCTCTCGCCCAAGAGCATCGCATGGCCTCTCGCCCAGGAGCCTCTCGCCCAAGAGCCTCTCATATCCTCTCGCCCGAGAGCCTCGCATAGCCTCTCGCCCAAGAGCATCGCATGGCCTCTCGCCCATGAGCCTCTCGCCCAAGAGCCTCTCATATCCTCTCGCCCGAGAGCCTCGCATAGCCTCTCGCCCAAGAGCATCGCATGGCCTCTCGCCCAGGAGCCTCGCATGGCCTCTCGCCCAGGAGCCTCGCATGGCCTCTCGCCCAGAAGTCTCGCATAGCCTCTCGCCCAAGAGCTTCATGGACGACAGCTAGCATAAATTACTTCACCAAAAGGTTACAATCAGCAGAACTAAAATAAACAACCATGCAAGAACCAACCGCTGCAGACAAGACAATTTAACTACTGCAACAACAGTTGGCAGAAGTGTTAGTGGCAGAGTGAAAGAGAGATGCAAAATTCGACTATGTCTCCCCCCATCGCCACCGGTCTACACTTGCTGCACGCACATGACAAACAACTTTGGCGATAGAATGCATTGATTAGCAACTGCCCAGCCTGCCACACTCAAGGTTCTAGGCTATAGAGTAGCACGCCTAAGAGACAATATAGCCCGAAACACGTGAAGACAACTTTCAATATAGTGGCGGACAAGCACAGTACTCGTGCGATAGGACCTTGACGAGGTGGAACAATAGGCAAACATAGATCGCACGTGGCAGGTTCCCTTGACAAGAGAGTGGCTCGCCTAATAGAACAAAGTTGGCGAACACAGGGCGCCCGCGGCAAGAATATTTAGCGATAGATTCACTTACTCAAAACGACAAAAACTTTGGCGTTAGAGTGGCTCGCCCATGCATCAGCCAATGCAGGCAAGCACAAGACCAATGCAAGCAAGCACTTATCAACCGACATAGGAACTCGCCTAGGAGAGAGAACTCTATAGGCGAGCCATTCAGAGTGACTGAAGCGAGAAAAGATTAGGCAACTCTGCAAACCATCAAACACAACGCTCGAGAAAAAGTTCATCTCTGAACAGGAATGACAACACTGTTTCAAAGAAGAACTCGGGGAGCTATATAGTGTAAAGGCAATAATCTCTGGCGGCAGAATACAAGAAGTGGGCTACAACCCTGCCTATCGCCCAAAAGTTCCCTGGTGATTGAGTACGCGGAATGGGCAGAGCCCAACCTGTTGCCTGAAAGATCTCTGGCGGCAGAGTACAAGAAATGGGCGACAGCAGTGTTTTCAATTCGACGAGCATAGGCACGCACATGATAAATTTTGGTGACAAGGTTCCACGTGGCAGACTCTTTCTGCGAGAGGTGGCTCACGCGTATAATAGCCAAAATGGCTAGAAAGAGGGACCACTATTGAAGATCTCACAAAGATGCCACTCTTTTGAATATTCAGTTGCATGCAAGACGTTATGTGACAGAACAATCTGTCGCTCGAAAGGTGCTTGCTATACTACAAATTTACGCGACTACAAGCATGCAACAGGCACTCTGTCCCAAGCTAGCTCAAGGTCACGCGACAGAGCAGTTTGCACCACTATAGGCATGCAACACGACTAGAACATGGGCAACCTTATCTTCTTCGTTGTGAAATTGAACTTCAAAGCCAAGGAGAGTGACAGGCCGTGAGCTAGACAAGAGCTCCCGTGCGTGACAAGCCTTTAGCGAGACATGGTCTCCCGCATGCGACAGACCTTGGGTGACAGGGGAGCTCCCACGAGCGACAGGCCTTGGATGAGATATGGGCTCTTGCATGCGATAAGCTCCCTACTTTGATAAAATGACAGCGAAAAAAATTAGGTGAACACAGCACCCATACGCAAAATTCCCCCGTTAGCACAATGCAGGCGATGTCTGCGCACGCCCAAGTGCGGGATTTGAGCGGAACAATCTAGAATCTTCTAGACCTAGTCCGACCGAGTGTCCAAAAGCTTCCTTCGACCCAAGAACTGCTCTAGCAATCTAGAAGTGGCTTAAGAGCCACACACTTAGACTATTGATAATCACACATGTGAAAGAGGGCTTATCTATATAAAAAGTGTGTCGGCTTCATGAGTCCTTTAAGCAAGACAAGGATGTGCCGGCTCAAGGTGTCGAGATCAAGGATGTGTCTCTTTTGTAAGCCCCTATACATAGCATTCTGGAGTATCAATACAAGTGAGTGCTTAGCACAACGGAAATTGCAAACACATTCAAGCAGGGACATAAGGGTGGTAACCAGATCTGAGGTACTCTCAAACGATGTTTTCAATTTTCTTGTCCACTCTAACAATTGTGATTGAATTAGGCAGGTGTCCGAGATAGGCACTAGCCACTGTCGTGAAAGGCAGCAAGCCAGGAAAAACTTGGTTCAATCGAAAACAACTTGTGGTAAGCTCGTGAAGATAGATTGATGGTACCGAGGCACGACTCGGTGCACAATCCATGGTTGACAGCAAAACATCACAGCACTCGTACCTTACAGATTTTTCAAAGACAAAGACTTGGACTGGTACTGGTGGTAAACATTTGCTATTATTGTTTTAACATTTGCTGCAATTATTCCACTTAATTGAAAATACTACATTATGAAACGAAAGGCCAGTTATTTTTATCTGTACTATGATAACCCTCCATGTTTGATAGACATGTTGCAGGAATAGAAGAACACGCGAGACGGGCATAAATAAGTCCCTAAGCGAAAAATGCGCGAGATGGGCACAAATAAGACCTTAAGCGTGAAGAAGACGCGAGACGGGCACAAATAAGTCCCTAAGCGAAAAATGCGCGAGATGGGCACAAATAAGACCTTAAGCGTGAAGAAGACGCGAGACGGGCATAAATAAGTCCCTAAGCGAAAAATGCGCGAGATGGGTACAAATAAGACCTTAAGCGTGAAGAAGACGCGAGACGGGCACAAATAAGTCCCTAAGCGAAAAATGCGCGAGATGGGCACAAATAAGACCTTAAGCGTGAAGAAGACGCGAGACGGGCACAAATAAGTCCCTAAGCGAAAAATGCGCGAGATGGGCACAAATAAGACCTTAAGCGTGAAGAAGACGCGAGACGGGCACAAATAAGTCCCTAAGCGAAAAATGCGCGAGATGGGCACAAATAAGACCTTAAGCGTGAAGAAGACGCGAGACGGGCACAAATAAGTCCCTAAGCGAAAAATGCGCGAGATGGGCACAAATAAGACCTTAAGCGTGAAGAAGACGCGAGACGGGCACAAATAAGTCCCTAAGCGAAAAATGCGCGAGATGGGCACAAATAAGACCTTAAGCGTGAAGAAGACGCGAGACGGGCATAAATAAGTCCCTAAGCGAAAAATGCGCGAGATGGGCACAAATAAGACCTTAAGCGTGAAGAAGACGCGAGACGGGCACAAATAAGTCCCTAAGCGAAAAATGCGCGAGATGGGCACAAATAAGACCTTAAGCGTGAAGAAGACGCGAGACGGGCACAAATAAGTCCCTAAGCGCAAAATGCGCGAGATGGGCACAAATAAGACCTTAAGCGTGAAGAAGACGCGAGACGGGCACAAATAAGTTAAGCGTGAAGAAGACGCGAGACGGGCACAAATAAGTCCCTAAGCGAAAAATGCGCGAGACGGGCAAAAATAAGACCCTAAGCGAGAAGATACAAGACGAGCAAAACAAAAAGTCCCTAAGCACAAAAAGGTGCAAGACGGGCAGAATTATCTCTAAACGAGGTACGTTACAATTTTATCATATTACATTTAACGCATTATGTTGGCATCTCGGATATAAACAATATTATATTCTAACAAGTCCTTAAGCGGATAGTACGCAAGACAGGACCAATACTTCAGTAAAAGTTCTTCTTTGGACACAAAAAGTTGCAAAGAAAAAACTTGGGGAGCACAAAGTATGCAGGCTGTGAGGTATGGTACGAGGTACGTTACAATTTTATCGGATGTCCCCGAAATTGATTGACAAAGTGCATGCAAACATTTTATATTGGCATTCCGGATATAAAAGCGATGTTATATCCTTATCAATTCTATAGAGTCCCTAAGCACAAAATGGTGCGAGACGGGCGATGTTATATCCTTATCAATTCTATAAAGTCCCTAAACACAAAATGGTGCGAGATGGGCAAATGAAAAGTCCCTAAGCACAAAAGCGTGCGAGATGGGCAAACCAAAAGCCTGAAGCGAAAAATGTGCGATATAGGCTACGCATTTACTTGAAGCAAAAAAGTGTGCGATGTAAGTCATGCATGACGTGCTTGAGCTTGAAGCAGTAATTGAGCGACATAAGCCCCATATATAAAAGAACTTGAAGCAAAAAAGTGCACGAGGAAAGCCGGATTATTACGTGAGACTAATACAAGATAAATGTATAGTTGCCTCGGTAGATGAGTTTAAAAATGGGCTGATCAGTCTGTAAAAGCTAAGCTCTTTCACAAAAAACTGGGGAGCACTCTAGATTAACTTCTGCCTCAAAAGGTGCATTGATACTAACTGGCACCCAAGCATCTACGCCCTGAGGTGCTATAATTATCTAAATCATCTTCGTCCAAGCCTGTGAGAACCCCGACCATCTCGGGTCAACGAAAAGGCTCTTAAGGGCTGGTAAGATCAGATAGATCTTTATAAATGCCTATTCTCAGAAAAGGTTCCAAATTCTCAGCATCTGGATCGCGCTTCAACCAATCAAGAGCATGCCAAGTACAAACCACATCTGATGAAACCAGATAAGAACATATACATCCGCTTAGGGCACTTCTTGACGATGTGCCCTCATGGCCTTAACCCAGATTCGATTTTCTTTCTCTTGGCTAATAGAAGGCACTTGACAAAAGAAATGATGACACGAAGTCGTTTCTGCTACAAATGATAATGAAGTCCACTAGTTGAGCCCTCGAGTGAAGATGAAAAGACTCTTGTGATAATCCCAGGAAGAGAGTAGCAAAAGAATTCAAAAAGCCCATTCTTTACATACTCTTTCACAAGGTAAACCTTGTAAAAGAGTGGGGAGCAATTGATGTGGACTAGATCAATTGTTACTGGGCTTTTCTATAAATCAAGTTGAAGACCATTGAGCCAAATAATAATCTAAGCCCAAGAGGAAAGAGGACTCAGAAGGCCCATAAATGATCCACTGGGTTATTATTTAAGCTGTGGGGCTTAAAGGTAATTACGCGCAAAATAACTCCTATAAATAGGTCACAGGTATCATTCTTAAACCCTAAGCTCTATTTGCCTACAGAAACCCTGTCTGACTTAAGCATCGGAGTGCGCGCGCAGGGGAAAACCCCTGCGCCCCTCTGACTTTTCCTATTTCGCAGATTCGTTGGAGACAAACTAACGCGAAGATCGAGGATCCGACATCAGCAAATATTTATTGTTGTTTTTGGCAACAACATATTTAATTAAATTAATTCATTAAATATCATAATTATGACTTTTAATTTTAATTTATATTTATTAGTTAAATTAAATTTATTAATTTAATTTTTTAAATAAATTATTTCAAAATTGATTTTAAATTTAAATTTGAAAGTCATACTTTGACTTAATAAACGGGTATTTAACGGATTCGGATAGTTAAACGAGTATTTTTTATTTTATAGGGTTAGGGTTAAAGTAAATAAACGAGTAATTAATCGAGCTCGCGTTTTATATATTTTAATCGGATTCGAATTAGAGTATCTCAAAATTAACGGGTACTCGATCCGTTTTCGTTCCGACTTACGGCTTCCACCGAGAGCTTGATTCCTTTTTACCGGAGGCTCCACCATTTTTCGGACACAACCATTTCGGAATTAAATATTGTTTGGTAACATCCCTCTAAAACGTTAATAAATACCACAAAAGAAAGGAAAAAAAAATCGACAACAATACAACTTTTAATAAAAAAAATTATTTTATGTATTATTAGTGAAATTTTTTAACTGTAAAATTAAAAAGTTTTATTAATAGTAGGTAGAATAATAATTTATAATAAATTTTGCAACTTTCTTTCACTGAACAACAAAAACTTAGAGAAAATAACGTCAAAAATCAAAGGTCAATCTTTCTTTGTAAATCTAAAACTCAAGCAAAAAACAAAAAATCAAAGAGCAAAGGTAAAAAAAAAAGATGTAAAACCCTTATATAGATATATATATATATATATATATATATATATATGTATATGCATAAATTTATAAAAAGTGTAAATCGCACTGCATAAAAGAAAGAAAAAAAATTAACAAAAAAACCTTTAATTTGATACGTCCATTTTTTATTCATTATGTTTTGTTTTATCTTTCAATTTAAATTAATAAAGATGTTGGATTCTTAATAAAAGTGATAATTAAAAAAATTTAAATAAATAATCAAAATTCGGATGGAAACTTGAATATACTAATATACCCTCGTATATTAGATATGCTAAAAATAAATTCTCTATTTGGCAATTTCTTTTTACAATTTCTTAAAGAAAATCAATTAATGATAGGTTTTAATTTTCACGTTGAGATTGTTGTGAATTTTATTTTAATTTAAAAAATTCTATGAAATGGTTATTAACTTATTATATATTAATGTATATTTTTTTAGATTCAAATTATGATTTGTAATTAGATTATTACATTACATGTAATAATTAAAAAAAAAGTATTTTTTTAATAAATTCATTAATAATTTTGATACTAGGTTACTAGGTATTTGATTATGTGACGTGTATTGAAGTAGAATAATTATTTTTTATAATTTTTTTAAAGTGTCATTATAAAAAGCGTGAAAAGACAAACAAAATTACGAAGGAAATCCAAAGTACAAGATTTGAAGTGATGAGGGACAACGTACAAAACGCGAAGGAGACGTGGTTGGGAACCGTAATGTTTCCAGGAAAAAAGATTTAAAACAATTATTTTGTTATTAACTTAGGGATCGGTTGATGTTATTATTATTATTAATTTTGTATTTTATGTTTTTTATTTTTTTTTAAATTTTGTTTTTGTTTTTGTTTTGTTTTGTTTTGAAATTTTGAAAATAAAAAACTTGTTTAGTAAACTAATTTTGTTGTATAATTTTAAAAACTGAAAATCTAAAACATGTTTGGTATTTGAAACATAATTTTTTAAATTTTATAATTTATTAATGCTGCATTAAATATTTTTCATTAAAATTATACAATTTTAATATATTATTAATAATGTGTAATTTTATTCTTAATTTTAATATATTACTAAAAATTCTTTCATTTTTTATTATATAAAATTTATTTTAAAATTATTTTTTTTAAATTACATAAGATGCAGATACTTGGCCGCATAATAACGCTTCAACTAATCATGTACTGGGAAAATCTAGGTCCAAGGAACAGCAATAATCTTCCTATTTGATTTTGAAATGAGACATTTACCCATAGATATACTAAATATCCGCACAGGACATGCAAAAATGTGAAAAGAGTAATTATCTTACAGCTTGCAAGTCAAGGACACGCAAATTATTCTTTCTAATATTTGTTTATTGTGAATTTTAAAATTTTTTTAATTAAATATTTAAGTTTTTATGATTGAATATCTTGAATATATTATATATGTATTTTTATATCCTTTAAACAAATAAATTAAATAATATTATTTATATATTTACAAATTTAAATAATTAAAAATAATTTACTCCTCGCACGAATAAAAATAGCTTAATAGTCAAATAAACTCTCAACCTTTAGTACAAAATAAAATTCAACCCTCTATTTTATCCCATGAAATTCAATACATAAACTTTTATTTCAGTGAAAATAGATCAAATCTGTTAAATGACCTAACTGTCATTAGTTTTGCATACGTGGCATGCCACGTGACAACTAACTAAGCTATCCACGTCAATTGCCACGTATGCAAAACTAATGGCAGTTAGTGTCATTTAACAGATTTTGACTTAATTACATAATTGTAAAAGGTTGAGGGTTTATTTTCATTGAAATAAAAGTTTATGTACTGAATTTTATGCGATAAAACGTTGAAGGTTGAGTTTCATTTTGAGTTAAATGTTGAAGGCTTATTTGACTATTAAGTCAATAAAAATTAATTATTTCATATAGTGGACATGTGATTTGTATGTGTGGACCCGTCTCTATTGCATTATTTTATTTATGATTTGTCTTCTTTTGACAAACCATGTGGACCCTATCTCTATTCCATTATTTCATATAGTGGACATATGATTTGCACGTGTGGACCCTGTCTCAACTGCATTATTTTATTTAGTGGAAACATGGTTTGTCTTCTTTTAAAAGACCGTGTGGACTCGTCCCTATTGCATTATTGCGTGAAACTTTGGAGCACAATTCAAGATAAGTATGATATATATATATATATATATATATATATATATATATATTATAAAATAGAAAACATACACACATGTAAAATATCCTAACATGGACGTTGATATGTATGTTTTTAGTGAACGACATGTAAGTGAGTTGACACGAAAGCTATTTTTTTCTCCTATGAGTACTCATGTCGTTTTTTAATTGTACTTACGTTTTTTAACTGATCATTTCCACTTTTTTTTTCCTATAAATCTGCACTAAAATCCCTATTAAATTGTTTTTCTTAACTGACTACTTCCATTTTTTTCCCTATAAATTTGCACTAAAAATCTCCACTAAAATCTCTACTAAATTGATATTTCTCTCTTTGTTTTTAGTTTTTTAATCTTCTTTAACAACTGCCAACTACAAATATTGGATTAACAACTGCCAATTACAAATATTTCTTGGAAATTGGACACTATTTTTACTTTTAATTAATTCACTCTTTTGGATAGTAAACAATAAATACTTACACAATTTTAAAATAATTATATTTTTATTTTTAAATTACAAAATAATTTTTTTATATTATCCATAATGTGGACTGTTTGGATCCATTCATTTTGGGGTTTTCATAATCTCATGATGTTGACATGCATCTTATTAATTTAAAATTTTAAAAATCCATAAGTCAAGGACACGCAAATTATTGAAGCAAGTAGCATGCCCCACCAAAAATAAGAAGGTAACGCTCCGCATGTACTATAGCAGCATGATCTTGAACCCGTTTGGTATAAGGGATTTAAAGCACTTTTCAGTACGATTTAATGAGCTGCAATGCGTTTGCAGTGTATGGTAAATACTAATTACTACATTTTAACATTGAACAAAAAAAATATTACTGCATTTTAACATTGCAGCTGCAAACAGAAAAGCTGCATTGTGATTGCAGCCTCCTACCACACCGCAAAGTTAGATTGTAGTGAAAATTTACTGATCCAATTACCATTTTACCCAAATAAATTTCATTTGATGATTCTATCAGCAAGTGCCTCAGTAAAGTATGCAGCTATTTGCTGTAGAGTATCGCCACTAGGAGAAGCAAGTTGGGATATTTGCTCAAGGGAAATATTTGCATTTTCAAAGTTACCCGTCACTACATGATTAGCACAAGTGAGCAATAAATGGATCAAATATAAATAGATTTTCAAATATCTATATTTTGAATGGCTGCATATTTTACCTTGGTATTCACCTCCAAGTTGTTGCTAACATGTACATGTTTCCTGACGGAATAAGAATATTCATGAGCGAAGGATGATTTTAAAACTCAAAAAACTTTATATTCTAGAGATATAATCACTTATTTTATATATTCAGACAGGTTTTATAGTACTACAATATTATAAATTAAACAGTAGATGTAAATGATGACTAAATTTTCGATATGTAAATATTTTCTTAATTATAGATTATGGTTTTAAATGATTACGGTGTAAAGGAAAAGGAAAGTAAGACATCGCAGATAGTCCAGCCATATAAAATGTGTGGAAAAGTGTGTAATACTGTATATATGGAATGTGATAGTAATGTTACAAATTTTCTATTGAGATGACATTATTTATCTATCACTAATATAATTAAATTAGTGTATAATTAATAAGTGACGATAATTTATTTGTCTTGTATATATAACATAATTAATGACGTGTAATAACGTTGCTAATTTTGAAAAAAAATTAAATTTGTTAGAAGAAAATTTTTTATTTTTAATTAAATTAAAATTTTAAATAAAATTAAAAGATAGGTTCATGAGAAAATTACTGGTGACATATTTCCTGAAAATTGTCATATTACAAAATTTTAATTTATGTATAATTAATATATTTATAATATTTTTATTGTAACATGTACAATTTTATTTTACCTATTCCATGATGAAAGATAAATAAGAAAAACAACAATATCATTTGTTTAAATATAATTTTTTATACCAACAAGTAGTTGAAAGAAGTGGAAGTGGACTTTTTTCTCAGCTATTTGGACAAGGTTTGAGTCCTAGAGTCCCTACTATTGAGAGAGCTTTACCGTTTATCACTTTTGGCTCAAACAGTATTAATCTCTGATCTTAAAATGGATGAGGATACCTATAACAAAAATATAATTTTCTATGCTTTTATTTTATTATTTACTTAATTTCGTAATTATATGATTATCAAATTTTTTAATATTTAATTTATAATTAAAAACATTGATATAAAAAAATTATAACTCCAAATTAATAAAAAGCATAATATACTTATAATTTTTATTTTTTCACTTGGAGAAATTGTTCATAGTCAGAGTTAACTTGAATATTGTTTTTAACAAAAAAACTATATATATATATATCATATATGCAGTAAATTATATTATTTTAAAATATATATTTTTAAATTTATTATTTTAATGTATGTATTGTGATAAAGGCTCCTAATTATATATATGAAATATATGCGGTAAATTATATTATTTTAAAATATATATTTTTAAAATTACTATTACTTTTATATATGTACTTTATGTGTAACTTCGGTGATAATTTTTTTATTTAACTTAGATTATATATAACTAGACCTGTTAATAGGTTGAAATGGACTAGATTTGAGCCGTGTCGAACATAATTGCTTTTTGAACTGTTGGGTAGATGTTTGGCATTTTTATTGAATTTGTTTAACAAACATAACTAGATATATATTAAAAAAATTTAAAAATAAAGGCAAATTAAAAGGTTTAACAAAAAAAAAGTTCAAAATAAATTTGAAATTTTAATTAAAAACTTGAAGGGCCAAATAAAAAATAAGTTAGAGGGCTTAACTAAGAATATAATTACAAGTTTTTGACTAAACAAATAATTTAAGCAATACCCAAGGATATAATTACAAGTTTATGTAAACATATATTATAAAAGATAAAGTGATGGTCAAATCTTATATAAAAAGAAGTTTTAAAAAATTCGGAGAGGCCAAAATTTATTTATTAATATACAAATATATATTATATATAAAAAAATTTTCAAATATAATTTGGGGTGGCCAAAGCTCCACCCTCCCCTCCTCCCCTTAACACCTCCCCCCCCTCCCAACCCCAATGGTCGACATTTTGCCCCTACTTTCATTAATAGAAGACGTCATGGTTAAGAGAAATGTGAAGTTTTGTGAGCGGAAGAAAATTTTTTTTTAATTATATATATCTTTATTCACCCATTATTAATGAATTTTGATGGATTCATAATATTCAATATAACTTACAAAATTTTTTTTTTAAAAAATCAATATTTTTAATCAAACTTTCTTCAATGGATGCTTAAATAATTAATTTATTCTATATTTTAATATTTTTCTTACAAAATATATGTTTCGAAATATAATCCAATAAATTAACATGATATGAAAAATAAAATATATAATTAAAGAATACAAATAATTTAAGTAAATATAATTGAAATAATTTTTCTTAAAAATATTATTGTTTTGTGAAATTGATTAGAAATATTATTGTTTTATAAAGTAGCACCTAGGTAGACGTAAAGGTAGAAGCCCATTTTTCATTTTTAAAATTTTTTTTTTCTATTTTGCTAAACTAAATCGTTTTAGACCAAAGAATATAAACAAAAACCCCTGTTTTTCGTTCTCATTTCCTGTTATTTTCTCCTCTTACAGACTCTGCACTATTTTAGGGCTTCTTTGCTATTTTTATTTCATCCTCAGCCATCCGTCTTTAGCCGGTTTTCTTTGCTGCCCGGGTATTGACGTGTATTGCTTACGTTCGATTTGCTAACGTTAGCTTGATTTCACTCACTTCAGATCCCATGTGCCTTCTTCCTTAGAGACTCAGGAGTCATCATCAGTAGTCATTGGGCTTCTCGCTAATTTAATGTACAAAGGTAAAATATACAGTATAAGAGGACCCACACAGTCATCAGTAGTCATTCGGCCTCTCGCTATCAAATCAGGTCCCAGCGGTGCCCAACAGTGACGCCACTCAGAGGCTAAGTTGGACATTTTGGCCCCACCCACACCAAACTAAGGAGAATTTCTATATATACCTCAATTTTTACTCTTCATATCCCATTTCTCTTCATTAGTTACTGTTCATTGCTGAGACAGATGGGGTACAAAGAGCAAAAATGGGAGTATATTTAGCAGTTCTCTAAACTAAGCCTCTGCGTCTGCCCCTACAAACTCCACCCCCTCCCCTGTTTTTCTTCGATTCCTCCGTACTCTCCTTTTTCTTTATAATAACAAAAAAACTTTCAATTTATATATGGAACAATTATATATAATTATGAACAATATATAATTTTTTAACAATTTATATATGGAACAATATATATAATTATACACTATTTTTTTGTATAAACCATCAGTATTTTTATTCATTTTAACGGTTTAAGATTAATTTTACTCGAAAGTTAATCACAGTTAAAACTCCTCGTAGCTTTTCAAAAATGTATTTAATGAAAGTCAAATCCAAAATTTTTTTTCATAAACTCAACCTACGGTGCCAACATTATACACTATTATGCTGGCAAACAATTGAAACTTTTTTTATATAGTTAAATCATCCGATTTGAAAAAAAAAGATGAATGAATATGTTAAAATTCTCACTTTAAACCTATAAAATTCTCGGGATCAGAAACTTGTACTTTCACTCACATAGCATAGACTTTGAATACAAATTCTGATGAAACTTTGGCAAAAAAACATATAATTTTGCATCAACGACCATACGTAACTATAAAAACTGCTACTATATAGTCAATGGAGACATGTATTCATACAAAACCCCGAAAGGGTTCGTTCATGCTAACTAGATATCTTATTCCCATCATATAAAGAACCGGTTTAGCAAAACAATATATACGTATATATATATATATATATATATATATATATATATATATATGACACAAAATTGATCGATTTGAATAAATCTAGAAATCACTAGTAAATTTGTGTTTCCATGAATTTCAGGCATCGTCAGCATTTTGTGGAGGACTTCCTGCAAGGCAACCCCATACACCATCTGAGCGTTGCCTCTGTTTTGCATTCAAGGCAGCTTGTTCAGATGCGGCTGTCTGTCGCTGCAGGAGCTCGAGTTCCTTCTGTAGTGTTTCCATCGTCTGGAGCTTTTGTCGCAGTTCCGCAACATCAACCAGTAGATTCAAGGGTATTAGAAGACAACTTAGCAAAGTTCTATACTTTGGAGGCAGACTAGCCCTTATATAAACAAAATCTTAAGTGTAGTAATTAAAACAATAAGCTTAAAGGAATCATTGAAAATAGTCATGATAATTCGTGTTAGCATCATTGCCATGTAAAACACGAAATTTTGTGTCAAAATTCATAGGGACATCAAGCACAAAATATCCATTTTAGCTTTTGGCAAATTTGTATATAATCTTTATAAAATTTTAACTCGTGTCACCTTTTTGTCATATTTAAAATTATCATATCTAATTGAGAAGTAATCTATGTCGCCAGAATCTTCCAAAAAAATTCATACGAACAGCAAATTGAGCAATATTTCAAATTCGATTTGTATGCCATAAGATGTGGTGAATCTTACCTGCTTTTAAATTCTCATTTTAAAGCATCGAGTATGGTTGTACTAAAGGAAATTAGAGTTTGAATGCCCATTCAATAAGGAGAAAACAGTTGAAGTTACATGGTAAACGATAGCAAATTGTTCTCTTGATCTAAATATACTTCTAATTGTTGAACAAAAACAAAATATGGGATTACAGATCTTGTCCACTTGGGGTACTATGAAGATGAAAACTTGAACTTCTTCTTGGACTTCAACTTCTGGAACTGAACTTCTTTGATCACGAACAGTCACGAACTAAATGCAGAGAAAGACTTCAAGGCGTGCTGCTATAATGCCACTTTCCTTAAGACTTATTTCACCCCCACCAGTTATGGTATGCAACAGGGATTATAGAAATAGCCTCAGGATACAATGAAGTCAACTTGTTTAATATTACCTTGCACTTGTAATATTAAACCACTAAACACTTTAGACAAATACAAAAGTATTATGTCTTAGCCAAAGTTTTCTGCAGCAAACAATGTCTAAGAGACTTGTTTTCTATTTTGAGATTGGGAGAGGAAAAAGAATTCAGAATATTTTCGTTATATTTTTTCTGTCTTCTATATGTCTTCTTGAATGAACATTGTCATCTCTTTTATAGAGATAATTTCAAGATATGTGTTCTTTGGTTTGAATGACACAACCTTTCAATTGTGTTGTTTCATTTAAACAAACACATCATTCAGATTGTTCACAACCTCTCAAATTCAATGGTTATGTCCTTTAACCATTCTGTAGTGAAAGATTACCCTTTGAATGAGGTTGCACCTATTCAAAGAAAACTAGTCGTTACAATTCATTTTACACTAGAGCAGTTGACTGCCATAAGAGGCAGTTGACTGCCCTTAGATTTCCAGGCAAGGAAGTCGGATGCCCGAAAATAGCATCCGAATGCCCTAGTGTATTTTTGAAACAGTATGCAACTTCCAGGAGGGCAGTCGACTGCCTTCATATGGCAGTCGACTGCCTTCATATGGCAGTCGACTGCCTTAAAGTATCTTAAAATCTGAGTATTCACATTGTATAGGCAGTTGACTGCCCTATTTGGGCAGTTGACTACCATCCCGGGGCAGCCGACTGCCCTCCCAGGGCATCTGACTGCCCAAGTGCATTTTTCGGACAGAATACTTACTGCGCAAGGGCAGTTGACTGCCCAGTAAAATTAGTAAAAATCATTTTAACATGATTTTACTTCACCCGGAGTCATACCAAACACTAGTTTTACTTGTACATTGATTAAACAACATTTTAATCAATCTTTTCACTTTATATTTTGAAATTTTCTAACAATCCCCCACCAATTTCAAAATAGAACAAGTCTAATACTTGAGGAATCCTCATGCATAAAATGATGGTGAACTAGGTCTTGAATCATCACCTTAGAGAAAAGTGCTTTCAGTTAATCAGAACGGTATGGTGGACTAAGTCTTGAACCAACGGTTCTATGATGATTAACTAATGACTAAATCTCACATGAGACTTCAAAAATTTGTCCAAAGTCATTTAGTAGAACTTCGACACTTATACTGGCCATGTGTCTTGTATCATTTCATGAGTGCTTAAGAGCTAAACCCTAAGCTCCTAGAAGCGGCACCACTTCCACTCATATAGGTGAACTCATCAGAAATGCAATCATATAAGCATTCCAACACTTATACTTACGTGTTATGGGTTCATTAAGAGTAACAACTCAACCTCCTTATTTTCATATGATTTCAAGTATTCATAACCTTTGGGATGTTAATCAGCACAATACTTGCAGCCACATTCAGATAATGTACTTGATCTCATTGAACTCAAGACTTAATGTCCAATTAAGCGTTGAGTTGAGTTTCCATTATGTGTGACTAATTCAAATGGGTTTTAGTCCCATCCCCTTGGAAGTTCTAGACACTATCTCTCTTGTGAGACTTTTTGTCAATGGATCCGCCAAGTTTTCACTTGACTTGACAAAGTTAATGGTGATCACCCCATCTTTAATCAATTGTCTAACATAGCTGTGCCTTAGACCAATATGTCTAGATTTCCCATTATATACTTGGCTATAAGCCTTTGATAGTGTAGCTTCACTGTCACAATGTATTGATATAGGTGACATTGGTTTAGGCCATAAAGGAATTTCATAGAGTAAGTTTCTCAACCACTCAGCCTCCTTACTTGCCGAAGTTAATGCCACAAATTCTGACGCCATAGTAGAATCAGAAATACAAGTTTGTTTCTTGGATCCCCAAGAAACTGCACCCCCACCAAACATGAATATCCATCCACTAGTGGATGAATGATCCTCCATGTTATTAATCCAACTTGCATCTGTGTAACCTTCTAAAACAGAAGGTTCACCACTATAAGCAATGCCATAATTCATAGTTTTCTTCAAGTAACTTAATATTCTAGAAATGGCATTCCAATGCATGTTACCTGGATTGCTTGTATATCTACTAAGCTTTCCAACAGCAAAAGCAATATCCGGTCTTGTGCATGTCATGGCATACATCAAACAACCAATCACTCTTGCATATTCAAGTTGTGCAATTGGTTTATCCTTATTTGAATTCAATTTCAAATTTGGATCATATGGTGTTGCAACCGTTGCACGTTCATAGTGGTTAAACCTTTTGAGAATCTTCTCAATATAATGTGATTGGGATAAGATTAAGTTGTTTTCTCTTTTATGAATTTTTATTCCCAAAATCACATCTGCAACACCCATGTCTTTCGTGGAAAAGTTTTTCGATAAAAACTTCTTGGTATTTTCAACTTGTTCCAAGTCTGTACCAAAAATTAACATGTCATCTACATATAAACATATGATGACACCTTTTCCATTTATGATCTTACTATAGACACATTTATCGGATTCATTTATAATGTATCCATTTGCTAGGAGTACTTCATCAAACTTTTGATGCCATTGCTTAGGTGCTTGCTTAAGTCCATACAAGGACTTCATTAATTTACACACTTTCCTTTCTTGTCCAGGAATAACAAACCCTTTGGGTTGTTCTATATACACCTCCTCATCCAATTCACCATATAAAAATGCTGTTTTGACATCCATTTGGTGAATTTCCAATTTATAAATTGAGGCCAATGCTATTAGCATTCTTATTGTAGCAATTCTTGCTACTGGTGCATATGTATCGAAATAATCGATTCCATGTTTTTGTGTAAATCCCTTAGCAACAAGTCTAGCCTTAAACTTGTCTATAGTACCATCCACTTTCATTTTCTTTTTGAAAATCCACTTGCAACCAATTGGTTTGCAACCTGGAGGTAAATCTACTAAGATCCAAGTATTGTTCCCCATAATTGAATCCATCTCATCATTTATAGCTTCTTTCCAAAAAACTACATCTTGAGACTTCATAGCCTCTTCAAATGATTTTGGATCAGATTCAATATTGAAACAATATTCAATGTGATTGCTTATGGTTTCTCTTAATCCCTCTACAAGAAACATGTGAAAATCTGAACCATAAGTCTTAGCTTTTCTTGCTCTTTTGCTTGTTCTTGGTACAAGGTTTTGTTCTTCAATTATGGTGGAATTCTCTAATTCCTTAGAATTAGTTTGAGCAACTTCTTTTTGTGAAGGAATCAATTTGAACCTTCCTTCATCAAACAATGCATCTCTTGATTCAATAACTGTATTAATTGATATTGAATTATTTGGTTCAACAACCAAAAATCTATATGCCTTACTGTTTTGTGCATAACCAATAAAGATGCACTCAATTCCCTTCTCACCTAATTTCTTTCTTTTAGGTTCAGGAATTCTTACAATTGCTCTACAACCCCATACCTTAAGGTAACTCAAGTTGGGTTTCCTTTTCTTCCATAATTCATATGGGATAATATTGTTCCTTTTGATAGGAACTCTATTAAGAATGTGACATGCAGTCAACATTGCTTCCCCCCAAATCCTTGTCCTAATCCTGAATAGAATAACATAGCATTAACCATTTCGATTAATGTTCTATTTTTCCTTTCAGCCACACCATTAGATTGGGGACTATATGGTGCTGTAATCTCATGAACAATACCAACAGATTCAAAATATGTTGGATCATAGTACTCTCCTCCTCTGTCAGTTTTTAAGGTTTTAATCTTAACATTACAATGTAATTCTACTTCATTTTTATAAGCTTTAAACTTATCTAATGATTCATCCTTAGAATGCATTAAGTAGACATAACAATATTTGGAGAAATCATCTATGAATGTCACATAATATTTCTTTCCTCTTATTGATGGGGTTCCATGCAAATCTCCTACATCACTATGCACTAATTCTAACAATTTAGAATTTCTTTCTACCTTGGAAAAAGGTTTCTTTGTTATTTTAGTTAGCATGCAAGTTCTACATTTTTCATCACTTCTAACTACATATGGAACCATATTAGATTTAGACATCATGATTACTTTATCATAGTTTATATGTCCTAATCTTCTATGCCATAAATCAAAAGAATCCACAATATAAGCTGAATCATTCTTCTTATTATTGATATTGAAATGAGATACATTAAGTTTAAACATGCCTTCTTTAGCATATCCCTTTCCCACAAAAGTTCCACTCTTGGATAGTATACACTTATCCCCTTCAAAGACAACTTTGAACCCAAACTTATTCAGTAAACTAACAGACACCAGATTCTTCCTAACTTCTGGAACATAGAAAACATTGGTTAAACTCAATGTTTTTCCAGAAGTGAAGTTTAAATCTATGGTCCCCTTGCCTTTGATTTCAGTTGAAGAAGAATTCCCCATGTAGAGCACATTGCCATCTACTTCCTCTTTGAAAGTTTTGAACATAGCCTTGTTTGTGCACACATGTTTTGTAGCACCAGAATCTATCCACCATGCTTCTTTGTCTTCAATGACATTGACTTCAGAAATCACAGCAACAAAGTTGTCCTTGGTTGCATTGGATGCTTCTTTCTTCTTTTTGAAGACATAGCAATCCCTTTTGAAGTGCCCTGGTTTTCCACAATGGAAACATGCACCTTTCCTCTTGAACTTCTTGCCTTTGGTGGAAAGTTCTTTCTTATTCTTTGTGGATTTTTTGTTGGAAACAGTATCCTTTACCACATGGACTTTGGAGATGTTAGTCTCCTTCTCCTTTTCTTTGTCATTCTCCTTGCGATATTGCTCTTCAATCCGAAGATAGTTTGCAAGGTAATCAAGAGTGATTTCTTCCTTTTTGTGTTTCAAGGTTCTCTTGATATCCTTCCATGATGCTGGAAGTTTGTCAATTATAGAGGACACTATAATTGACTCATCCATGTTCATTGAATACTGCTTAAACTTGTTAAGGATGACTTCAATCTCAGCAAACTGTTCCATAATAGGTCTGGAATCATTCATTCTAAAAATGTTCCAACTTGTTACCAGGAACTTTTTGCTAGTTGCGTCTTCCTTCATGTATCTTGCATCCAGCTTTTCCCATAACTCTTTTGATGTATTGATTGTGATGTAAGTATCAAATAAAGAATCAGACATACCATTTAGGATGCATCCTCTACAAGTGTAGTCATCGTTGTCCCACTTTTGTCTTTGATGCACTTCCTCATTTGTGTCATCTTCTTTTTCTTCTGGTCTTGGTGTTGTAAGTACATAGAGCACATTGAGGGATGTAAGTAAATCTTCATCTTCTGTTGCCACCTTAGGAAGTTCCCTCCATCGAACCTCTCCAACTTTTGAAAGTTAAATGCCAATTCTTTCAACGTTTCCATCTTCATGGTTTCTGAAAATAAGTCTTAAGATTGTTGAACAAAAACAAAATATGGGATTACAGATCTTGTCCACTTGGGGTACTATGAAGATGAAAACTTGAACTTCTTCTTGGACTTCAACTTCTGGAACTGAACTTCTTTGATCACGAACAGTCACGAACTAAATGCAGAGAAAGACTTCAAGGCGTGCTGCTATAATGCCACTTTCCTTAAGACTTATTTCACCCCCACCAGTTATGGTATGCAACAGGGATTATAGAAATAGCCTCAGGATACAATGAAGTCAACTTGTTTAATATTACCTTGCACTTGTAATATTAAACCACTAAACACTTTAGACAAATACAAAAGTATTATGTCTTAGCCAAAGTTTTCTGCAGCAAACAATGTCTAAGAGACTTGTTTTCTATTTTGAGATTGGGAGAGGAAAAAGAATTCAGAATATTTTCGTTATATTTTTTCTGTCTTCTATATGTCTTCTTGAATGAACATTGTCATCTCTTTTATAGAGATAATTTCAAGATATGTGTTCTTTGGTTTGAATGACACAACCTTTCAATTGTGTTGTTTCATTTAAACAAACACATCATTCAGATTGTTCACAACCTCTCAAATTCAATGGTTATGTCCTTTAACCATTCTGTAGTGAAAGATTACCCTTTGAATGAGGTTGCACCTATTCAAAGAAAACTAGTCGTTACAATTCATTTTACACTAGAGCAGTTGACTGCCATAAGAGGCAGTTGACTGCCCTTAGATTTCCAGGCAAGGAAGTCGGATGCCCGAAAATAGCATCCGAATGCCCTAGTGTATTTTTGAAACAGTATGCAACTTCCAGGAGGGCAGTCGACTGCCTTCATATGGCAGTTGACTGCCTTGAAGTATCTTAAAATCCGAGTATTCACATTGTATAGGCAGTTGACTGCCCTATTTGGGCAGTTGACTGCCATCCCGGGGCAGCCGACTGCCCTCCCAGGGCATCCGACTGCCCAAGTGCATTTTTCGGACAGAATACTTACTGCGCAAGGGCAGTTGACTGCCCTATATGGGCAGTTGACTGCCCAGTAAAATTAGTAAAAATCATTTTAACATGATTTTACTTCACCCGGAGTCATACCAAACACTAGTTTTACTTGTACATTGATTAAACAACATTTTAATCAATCTTTTCACTTTATATTTTGAAATTTTCTAACACTAATTTGAAACATCGAAACTGCTCGGCACCAAGTTGACCACGTACAGATTGGAGCTCCTAAGAAGTAAACAGAATTTAGAGAGAAAAATGTCTAAGCTAATATGCACAACCGTTTCCGAACTTACACACTTGACCTGCCATTGTACACAGAAAGAAATTACCTTGTATAAATCTCTGTTTCGAGTCTCAGCTTCTGCTGTTTCTTGCTTTAGCTGGATAGACTGCAACTTCTCATTGTTGGGTGATGATTCCAGTTCATCCTTCTCCACCTTCAGTGTTGCTATTATGCTTTCACTAGTCTCCTCGCCTTTGGATTTCTGCATATACTCTCAAACCTGAGCAGATGAAATGAATTGACAATATGGTAAATGACAACTGTGTTAGATGTGTGGGGTCCAGCCCACATTAATTATTAGAGTCCTACTTGGAGTTAGTTAGGGATTTGTTTTTTCTCTATATAAAGTGTTGCATAAACAATTTGTTAAGACAGAGTGAGAAGTCTATTTTGGTGAGAGGCGACACAAAGGAGAAAAAGTAAGCTTTAGGCTTTGTGATATTTTTCTTGTTCCATAGAGAGAGCAAGGGGAGAGATAAGCTTGTACAACAATTGGGTATTCTTTGGGTAGATTATCTTAGTGAATCCAAAGAGGTAAACTTTATTATTTTTAGGCCAATTGTTGGAACCCTGAGCTTTGGGCAAAAAGCCTAGGGTATTGAAACTTTGTAATTTTCTTATTTCTCATAGTGGATTTTTATTCGGTTTGCCCCGTGGTTTTTCTCTCTACACTGGAGAGTTTTCCACATTAAACTTTGGTGTCGTTTTATTCACGTTTTATTGCCTGCGTATTATTTGTGGCTTGGTAGCTTGATTTATTATTATTATTGGCTTGGGATATTGCTGTTGCTTGTTGTGGGTATTGTTATTGTGACACTGCTTCCGCGTATTTGTCGTTTGAGGCCCAACAACTGGTATCAGAGCTCGGGTTAGAGCTTTGGGATCATGGAAGGAGATACAGGATCCATGATAAAATTGACAGCTTCAAATTATTCAATTTGGAAGCCAATGATGGAAGATCATCTATACTGCAAAGATCTATATGAGCCAGTATTAGGTGATTCTGGTAAGCTAACAGATATGAAAGATGATGAATGGAAAAAGTTAGATAGGAAGACTTTGGGAACCATTAGAAGATGGGTAGACATTAGTGTTTTTCATCATGTTGCGCAGGAGACAAGTGGTTCTCGTGTTTGGGAAAAATTAGCATCACTATATGAGAGAAAGACTGCCTTGAATAAAGTTATGCTTGTTAAGAAGCTTGCTACTCTACAGTATAAGGAGGGAAGATCTATCTCTGAGCATTTGAGTGACTTTCAAGATCTGTTCAATCGGATGACCACTATGAAACTACAAATGGATGATGAGATGAAAGCATTGTTTCTTCTGGGCTCATTGCCAGACAGCTGGGAGACACTAGTTGTGACTGTTCTTAATTCAGCTCCTAACGGCACGGTGACATTGGAGATGGTAAAAGACAGTATGTTTAATGAAGAAGCAAGGCGAAAGGAGACAAACTCTGGGAATGAAGCTCTTGTCACAGAGAACAGGGGTTGAACTAAAGACAGAGGTCAGGATTCTAGAGGTCGTAGTAAGTCCAAGAACATATATAAGTCCAAAAATAGGGTGAAGTGCTTTCATTGTGGCAAACTTGGTCACATCAAGCGAAACTGCAGGATCTTGAAGCAAGAGCAAAAAGATGAAAAAAGTAAGGATAACTCAGATGATGAAAATGTTACAACGGTGAATTCTGATAGTGAAATGGTTTCGTTGGTTTGTACACATGGTGAGTGTAATCATGTAGGGGATTCTGGCATAGAGTGGATAGTTGACATTGGAGCGTCATATCATTGTGTTCCCAATAAGGAATTATTTACAACCTACAAAGTAAGTGATTTTGGTTATACCAAGATGGGAAACAAGAGTATGTCGCGGATTGCTGGGATTGGTGATATAGTGGTACAAACAAGCACTGATTGTACATTGACTTTGAGGGATGTCAGACACATTCCAGATCTGAGGATGAACTTGCTTGCAGTGAATGTCCTTGATAAGGAAGGATATGAGAGTCAGCAGAAAAATGGGTGGTGGAAGCTTCTTAAAGGGTCTTTGATAGTTGCAAAAGGAAAGTTGTGTTGCACTATGTACAAGACTTGGATGAAGTTGACAGGTAGTCAAGTAAATACCGTTAAGGATGATGCTTCAGCAAATTTGTGGCACAGGAGGCTGGCACACATGACTGAGAAAGGGTTAAAGATTTTGGCGAGGCAGTCCCTCATTCCCTCAGCCAAAGGTATTTATCTTAACTCATGTGATTATTGTTTATTTGGTAAGCATCGTAGAGTTTCTTTTAGGAAGATTTCTAAAAGAAAGAAAAATAAACTTGAGTTAATTCATTCTGATGTATGTGGTCCCATAGAAGTAGAGTCATTAGGTGGTAATAGATATTTTGTTACTTTTATTGATGATGCTTCACAAAAAACTTGGGTGTATATGTTAAGAAACAAAAGCCAGGTATTGCAGTATTTTCAGAAATTTCATGCCATGGTGGAAAGGATGACAGGATTATCCTTAAAGTGTATTCGTACAGATAATGGTGGTGAATACACATCAAAAGACTTTGAAGCCTACTGTTCAAAGCATGGGATTAGGCATGAAAGGACAGAACCTGGGACACCACAACATAATGGTGTTGCTGAAAGGATGAATCGCACCATTGTAGAGAGAGTCAGATGCATGCTGAGGATGGCAAAATTGCCTAAAGCATTCTGGGGTGAAGCAGTTAATACAGCTTGCTATTTGCTTAATAAATCACCATTAGTGCCATTGGGCTTTGACATTCCAGAAAGGGTATGGACAGGGAAGAAAGCTTCATACTCACATTTGAAGGTCTTTGGCTGTGCAGCATTAGTGCATGTGCCAAAAGAGCAGAGGTCAAAGCTAGATAGCAAGGCTACTCCATGTGTGTTTGTTGGGTATGGTGATGAAGAATATGGTTACAGGCTATGGGATCCAGAGAAGAAAAAGACAATTAGAAGCAGGGATGTGGTTTTCCATGAAAATGAGTTCATCACAGACTTTGAGAAAAATGGAAAGGCTACACGGGTTATGGTTGAGTATGATGACTCAACAGCTGCAGGGATTCCACCTAGAGGTGCCACAAATGGTGGAAATACACAAGATGTAGAACTTGGAGATATAGATGAGCCAGCCACAGTAGGTGATGGGATAGATGCTGACAATGACATTGCACGGCCAGATGCAGTGGGTTTTGAGCAGGGGGCGCAACCCTCTCAACCAGGGAGTGTTGAGCAGGGGGAGCCAGCCCCAATACAGAGGAGTGTGAAGTCTCAAGTCAGAAGATCTACTAGGGAGCATCGACCATCTACCAGGTATCCCAGTTCAGAATATATTTTGGTCACAAGTGACGGGGAGCCAGAGAGCTTCCAAGATGTGCATGACACTTCAGATAGGGAGTATTGGTTAAAGGCAATGAAAGAGGAAATGGATTCATTGCAGAAAAATAGCACTTATGACCTTGTTGAGCTTCCGAAAGGAAGAAGATCATTGAAGAACAAATGGGTGTTCAAGCTGAAAAAGGATGGTAACAAGCTAGTGAGATACAAAGCTCGATTGGTGGTAAAAGGCTTTGGTCAAAAACCAGGCATTGATTTTGATGAGATTTTTTCTCCTGTTGTGAAGATGAGCTCCATTCGAGTGGTATTGGGATTAGTAGCTAGTTTGAATCTTGAGCTTGAGCAACTTGATGTGAAGACTGCATTCTTGCATGGTGATTTGCAAGAGGAGATTTATATGGATCAGCCAGAGGGTTTTGAAGTGAAAGGGAAGGAGCACATGGTTTGCAAATTGAAGAAAAGCTTGTATTGCTTGAAGCAAGCTCCTAGGCAATGGTACAAGAAGTTTGATTCTTTTATGGTAAGCCAAAACTATAAAAGAACGGTAGTAGATCCTTGAGTGTATGTGAGAAAATTCCCAGATAATGATTTCATTATTCTCTTATTATATGTTGATGATATGCTGATTATAGGGCAAGATGCTCGTATGATTTGCAGGTTGAAAGAGGCATTATTTAAGTCCTTTGACATGAAGGATTTAGGTCCAGCAAAGCAGATTTTGGGTATGGATATCATTCGTGATAGGAAAGCTGGAAAGCTGTGGTTGTCACAGGAAAAGTATGTTGAACAGGTGCTAGAGAGATTCAACATGCAGAATGCTAAGTCAGTTAGCACGCCTCTTGCTAATCATTTTCACTTGAGTAAGAAGTCTTGTCCGGTGACTAAGGAAGAAAAAGATGCTATGTCTAATGTTCCTTACTCCTCTGCAGTTGGTTCTTTGATGTATCTTATGGTTTGCACACGACCTGATATTGCTCATGCAGTTGGTGTAGTGAGCAGATTTCTTTCCAATCCAGGAAAGGCTCATTTGGAAGCGGTGAAGTGGATCTTCAGATATTTGAGAGGTACTTCTAAGATGTGTTTGAGTTTTGGGACTACAGAACCAGTTCTTGAAGGGTTTACTGATGCAGACATGGCAGGTGATCTTGATGGTAGGAAATCTACTTCAGGGTATATATTTACTTTTGCAGGGGGAGCTGTATCTTGGCAGTTCAAACTACAAAAGTGTGTTGCCTTGTCTACTACAGAGGCTGAGTATATTGCAGCTTCCGAAACAGGTAAAGAAATGCTTTGGATGAAGAGATTTCTTCTGGAATTAGGGTTAAGTCAGAAAGAGTATGCGGTATTCTGTGACAGCCAGAGTGCTTTGGATTTGAGTATGAACACCATGTACCATGCCAGGACAAAGCACATTGATGTTCGGTACCATTGGTTGCGCTCAGTGATTAACGAGCAACAGATGCAGTTGAAGAAGATTCACACAGATAAGAATACAGCTGATATGTTAACAAAGACACTTCCCAGAGATAAACTTGAGTTGTGTAGTGACTTGGCCGGGATGAACACTTTGGCCAAGGTGAACTCAAAATGACAGGTCGTGGTGATGGATCTCCTCCTAATAGAGCTGGAGGGGGAGATTGTTAGATGTGTGGGGTCCAGCCCACATTAATTATTAGAGTCCTACATGGAGTCAGTTAGGGATTTGTTTTTTCTCTATATAAAGTGTTGCATAAACAATTTGTTAAGACAGAGTGAGAAGTCTATTTTGGTGAGAGGCGACACAAAGGAGAAAAAGTAAGCTTTAGGCTTTGTGATATTTTTCTTGTTCCATAGAGAGAGCAAGGGGAGAGATAAGCTTGTACAACAATTGGGTATTCTTTAGGTAGATTATCTTAGTGAATCCAAAGAGGTAAACTTTATTATTTTTAGGCCAATTGTTGGAACCCTGAGCTTTGGGCAAAAAGCCTAGGGTATTGAAACTTTGTAATTTGCTTATTTCTCATAGTGGATTTTTATTCGGTTTGCCCCGTGGTTTTTCTCTCTACACTGGAGAGTTTTCCACGTTAAACTTTGGTGTCGTTTTATTCACGTTTTATTACCTGCGTATTATTTGTGGCTTGATAGCTTGATTTATTATTATTATTGGCTTGGGATATTGCTGTTGCTTGTTGTGGGTATTGTTATTGTGACACTGCTTCCGCGTATTTGTCGTTTGAGGCCCAACAAACTGGAATACCTTAAAGCTTCAGTACTTTTTAATTTCAAAAATTAGAAATGGTCAAAAAGTTATTGTATGCAATTCAAGACTAGATAAAAGTTCTGTTGAGGTCAAAAGCAAACTTCATGTTGATTTTTACATAATTTCAACAACTGAGTTCATGTGACTCGTGACACCAACTCAGTAAGCAGTTTTAAGAATAATATAAGACAAATAGAGCATGCGTGTACTTCGTATCAGAAGATTTCAACCAGAATATTTCCAGTGAACTTAAGTGGTACTAAATGTTGAATACACCATCAAATTATTACATACCATGGGCTCCGTTTCAACATTATCCATGACAATTTCGTGTATTTTTCCTTCTTGACCAACTTCAAACTCAAACTCCAGATCCCTGGTAGGATTTGTGGCGTTATGCATGGCAGAAACACTATCAGGAATAGGAGTCTCCACCATCTTTGATTGCAGGGTTGACTTGTGACATGGCTTAAGAACATTAACCTGGCAGCAAAACATATAAGATCAAAAAGAAATAAAAGATCAAGAAAGTCATAAAGAGGCTAAAACTATCTCTACCTCATTGTTGTAACGCCCATTATATCCTCCAAAAGATATATCTTCACCATTCAAAGAACCCACAACCAGACTCAGGCCCTACAATAAGAGACAATCAGAGAGTAATTTACAACTTCAATCACTGACGATGGAAGTTATATGCTATTTATAAAGATATTGACCACGATTATATGAATTATTTGTCAGATGTGTGGGGTCCAGCCCACATTAATTATTAGAGTCCTACATGGAGTCAGTTAGGGATTTGTTTTTTCTCTATATAAAGTGTGGCATAAACAATTTGTGAAGATACAGAGTGAGAAGTCTATTTTGGTGAGAGGCGACACAAAAGAGAAAAAGTAAGCTTTAGGCTTTGTGATATTTTTCTTGTTCCATAGAGAGAGCAAGGGGAGAGATAAGCTTGTACAACAATTGGGTATTCTTTGGGTAGATTATCTTGGTGAATCCAAAGAGGTAAACTTTATTGTTTTTAGGCCAATTGTTGGAACCCTGAGCTTTGGGCAAAAAGCCTAGGGTATTGAAACTTTGTAATTTGCTTATTTCTCATAGTGGATTTTTATTCGGTTTGCCCCGTGGTTTTTCTCTCTACACTGGAGAGTTTTCCACGTTAAACTTTGGTGTCGTTTTATTCACGTTTTATTGCCTGCGTATTATTTGTGGCTTGGTAGCTTGATTTATTATTATTATTGGCTTGGGATATTGCTGTTGCTTGTTGTGGGTATTGTTATTGTGACACTGCTTCCGCGTATTTGTCGTTTGAGGCCCAACAACTGGTATCAAAGATCGGGTTAGAGCTTTGGGATCATGGAAGGAGATACAGGATCCATGATAAAATTGACAGCTTCAAATTATTCAATTTGGAAGCCAATGATGGAAGATCATCTATACTGCAAAGATCTATATGAGCCAGTATTAGGTGATTCTGGTAAGCCAACAGATATGAAAGATGATGAATGGAAAAAGTTAGACATGAAGACTTTGGAAACCATTAGAAGATGGGTAGACATTAGCGTTTTTCATCATGTTGCGCAGGAGACAAGTGGTTCTCGTGTTTGGGAAAAATTAGCATCACTATATGAGAGAAAGACTGCCTTGAATAAAGTTATGCTTGTTAAGAAGCTTGCTACTCTACAGTATAAGGAGGGAAGATCTATCTCTGAGCATTTGAGTGACTTTCAAGATCTGTTCAATCGGATGACCACTATGAAATTACAAATAGATGATGAGATGAAAGCATTGTTTCTTCTGGGCTTATTGCCAGACAGCTGGGAGACACTAGTTGTGACTGTTCTTAATTCAGCTCCTAACGGCACGGTGACTTTGGAGATGGTAAAAGACAGTATGTTTAATGAAGAAGCAAGGCGAAAGGAGACAAACTCTGGGAATGAAGCTCTTGTCACAGAGAACAGGGGCAGAACTAAAGACAGAGGTCAGGATTCTAGAGGTCGTAGTAAGTCCAAGAACAGACATAAGTCCAAAAATAGGGTGAAGTGCTTTCATTGTGGCAAACTTGGTCACATAAAGTGAAACTGCAGGATCTTGAAGCAAGAGCAGAAAGATGAAAAAAGTAAGAATAACTCAGATGATGAAAATGTTACAACGGTGAATTCTGATAGTGAAATGGTTTCGTTGGTTTGTACACATGGTGAGTGTAATCATGTAGGGGATTCTGGCATAGAGTGGATAGTTGACACTGGAGCGTCATATCATTGTGTTCCCAATAAGGAATTATTTACAACCTACAAAGTAAGTGATTTTGGTTATACCAAGATGGGAAACAAGAGTATGTCGCGGATTGCTGGGATTGGTGATATAGTGGTACAAACAAGCACTGGTTGTACATTGACTTTGAGGGATGTCAGACACATTCCTGATCTGAGGATGAACTTGCTTGCAGTGAATGTCCTTGATAAGGAAGGATATGAGAGTCAGCAGAAAAATGGGCAGTGGAAGCTTCTCAAAGGGTCTTTGATAGTTGCAAAAGGAAAGTTGTGTTGCACTATGTACAAGACTTGGATGAAGTTGATAGGTAATCAGGTAAATACCGTTGAGGATGATGCTTCAACAAATTTGTGGCACAGGAGGCTGGCACACATGACTGAGAAAGGGTTAAAGATTTTGACGAGGCAGTCCCTCATTCCCTCAGCCAAAGGTATTTCTCTTAACTCATGTGATTATTGTTTATTTGGTAAGCATCGTAGAGTTTCTTTTAGGAAGATTTCTAAAAGAAAGAAAAATAAACTTGAGTTAATTAATTCTGATGTATGTGGTCCCATAGAAGTAGAGTCATCAAGTGGTAATAGATATTTTGTTACTTTTATTGATGATGCTTCACGAAAAATTTGGGTGTATATGTTAAGAAACAAAAGCCAGGTATTGCAGTATTTTCAGAAATTTCATGCCATGGTGGAAAGGATGACAGGATTATCCTTAAAGTGTATTCGTACAGATAATGGTGGTGAATACACATCAAAAGACTTTGAAGCCTACTGTTCAAAGCATGGGATTAGGCATGAAAGGACAGAACCTGGGACACCACAACATAATGGTGTTGCTGAAAGGATGAATCGCACCATTATAGAGAGAGTCAGATGCATGCTGAGGATGGCAAAATTGCCTAAAGCATTCTGGGGTGAAGCAGTTAATACAGCTTGCTATTTGCTTAATAGATCACCATCAGTGCCATTGGGCTTTGACATTCCAGAAAGGGTATAGACAGGGAAGAAAGCTTCATACTCACATTTGATGGTCTATGGCTGTGCAGCATTCGTGCATGTGCCAAAGGAGCAGAGGTCAAAGCTAGATAGCAAGGCTATTCCATGTGTGTTTGTTGGGTATGGTGATGAAGAATATGGTTACAGGCTATGGGATCCAGAGAAGAAAAAGACAATTAGAAGCAGGGATGTGGTTTTCCATGAAAATGAGTTCATCACAGACTTTGAGAAAAATGGAAAGGCTACACGGGTTATGGTTGAGTATGATGACTCAACAGCTGCAGGGATTCCACCTAGAGGTGCCACAAATGGTGGAAATACACAAGATGTAGAATTTGGAGATACAGATGAGCCAGCCACAGTAGGTGATGGGATAGATGCTGATAATGACATTGCACAGCCAGATGCAGTGGGTTTTGAGCAGGGGGCGCAACCCTCTCAACCAGGGAGTGTTGAGCAGGGGGAGCCAGCCCCAATACAGAGGAGTGTGGAGTCTCAAGTCAGAAGATCTACTATGGAGCATCGACCATCTACCAGGTATCCCAGTTCAGAATATATTTTGGTCACAAGTGACGGGGAGCCAGAGAGCTTCCAAGATGTGCATGACACTTCAGATAGGGAGTATTGGTTAAAGGCAATGAAAGAGGAAATGGATTCATTGCAGAAAAATAGCACTTATGACCTTGTTGAGCTTCCGAAAGGAAGAAGACCATTTAAGAACAAATGGGTGTTCAAGCTGAAAAAGGATGGTGACAAGCTAGTGAGATACAAAGCTCGATTGGTGGTAAAAGGCTTTGGTCAAAAACCAGGCATTGATTTTAATGAGATTTTTTCTCCTGTTGTGAAGATGAGCTCCATTCGAGTTGTATTGGGATTAGTAGCTAGTTTGAATCTTGAGCTTGAGCAACTTGATGTGAAGACTGCATTCTTGCATGGTGATTTGCAAGAGGAGATTTATATGGATCAGCCAGAGGGTTTTGAAGTGAAAGGGAAGGAGCACATGGTTTGCAAATTGAAGAAAAGCTTGTATGGCTTGAAGCAAGCTCCTAGGCAATGGTACAAGAAGTTTGATTCTTTTATGGTAAGCCAAAACTATAAAAGAACGATAGCAATCCTTGTGTGTATGTAAGAAAATTCCCAGATAATGATTTCATTATTCTCTTATTATATGTTGATGATATGCTGATTATAGGGCAAGATGCTCGTATGATTTGCAGGTTGAAAGAGGCATTATTTAAGTCCTTTGACATGAAGGATTTAGGTCCAGCAAAGCAGATTTTGGGTATGGATATCATTCGTGATAGGAAAGCTGGAAAGCTGTGGTTGTCACAGGAAAAGTATGTTGAACAGGTGCTAGAGAGATTCAACATGCAGAATGCTAAGTCAGTTAGCACGCCTCTTGCTAATCATTTTCACTTGAGTAAGAAGTCTTGTCCAGTGACTAAGGAAGAAAAGGATGCTATGTCTACTGTTCCTTACTCCTCTGCAGTTGGTTCTTTGATGTATCTTATGGTTTGCACATGACCTGATATTGCTCATGCAGTTGGTGTAGTGAGCAGATTTCTTTCCAATCCAGGAAAGGCTCATTGGGAAGCGGTGAAGTGGATATTCAGATATTTGAGAGGTACTTCTAAGATGTGTTTGAGTTTTGGGACTACAGAACCAGTTCTTGAAGGGTTTACTGATGCAGACATGGCAGGTGATCTTGATGGTAGGAAATCTACTTCAGGGTATATATTTACTTTTGCAGGGGGAGCTGTATCTTGGCAGTCTAAACTACAAAAGTGTGTTGCCTTGTCTACTACAGAGGCTGAGTATATTGCAGCAACCGAAGCAGGCAAAGAAATGCTTTGGATGAAGAGATTTCTTCTTGAATTGGGGTTAAGGCAGAAAGAGTATGTGGTATTTTGTGACAGCCAGAGTGCTTTGGATTTGAGTAAGAACACCATGTACCATGCCAGGACAAAGCACATTGATGTTCGGTACCATTGGTTGCGCTCAGTGATTGACGAACAACAGATGCAGTTGAAGAAGATTCACACAGATAAGAATACAGCTGATATGTTAACAAAGACACTTCCCAGAGATAAACTTGAGTTGTGTAGTGACTTGGCCGGGATGAACACTTTGGCCAAGGTGAACTCTAAATGACAGGTCGTGGTGATGGATCTCCTCCTAATGGGGCTGGAGGGGGAGATTGTTAGATGTGTGGAGTCCAGCCCACATTAATTATTAGAGTCCTACATGGAGTCAGTTAGGGATTTGTTTTTTCTCTATATAAAGTGTGGCATAAACAATTTATGAAGATACAAAGTGAGAAGTCTATTTTGGTGAGAGGCGACACAAAAGAGAAAAAGTAAGCTTTAGGCTTTGTGATATTTTTCTTGTTCCATAGAGAGAGCAAGATGAGAGATAAGCTTGTACAACAATTGGGTATTCTTTGGGTAGATTATCTTGGTGAATCCAAAGAGGTAAACTTTATTGTTTTTAGGCCAATTGTTGGAACCCTGAGCTTTGGGCAAAAAGCCTGGGGTATTGAAACTTTGTAATTTGCTTATTTCTCATAGTGGATTTTTATTCGGTTTGCCCCGTGGTTTTTCTCTCTACACTGGAGAGTTTTCCACGTTAAACTTTGGTGTCGTTTTATTCACGTTTTATTGCCTGCGTATTATTTGTGGCTTGGTAGCTTGATTTATTATTATTATTGGCTTGGGATATTGCTGTTGCTTGTTGTGGGTATTGTTATTGTGACACTGCTTCCGCGTATTTGTCGTTTGAGGCCCAACATTATTCAATGTTAACACATGAGCATTACAGAAAACTCATCATCATAAGAGCTTTTCTCCTAATACTAGGATAGGCTACATAAATTGATTTATGAACTCACGCTAAGCCAGCGGCATAAATTCTTAGCATTACAGGAAAAAAAAAAAAACCTTTTTCCATGAAAGAATAAAATATTAACATTCCTCTAACGGAGAAGCACAGCTTCCAAAATTTCAACTATTTCCATGGAACAATTTATGAGTCAAGTTTAAAAACCAATGAGGATGATAAAGTTAACTGATGAGAATGAACATGATCAAAAAGTTAAATGATCATAATAATCAAAGAGAACCACAACATTATGCGTAGAAAATCTACTTTATTTTCATTCATCTTTCTACCATTCCTTGTTGATCCACACTGAGAGGTTTAACCCATTGCAGCATTGTTGGCACAATTGAACCTTTATGCATATGATGAAGCAATCCAAATAGAAATCTGCCACATACATAGCATTTTACAAGCACCAAGCATTTTTAAAATGTATAATACCTCACTAGCAAGAGGAACACGTCCTTCAACTGATGTCACAACTGACCAAACAAGGGTTGACATGTTAAGGACAACAGTTTCTGATGCCCTTGCAAGACGAGAGTAGGACAAACAATGAAGATTAAGGAGCAGTAATAAAAGTAAGCTTTCATGAAATCAACAGATCCCACCAAACTTTTTCTTATCTTCATATCAGATGCAGATACTTGGCCGTATAATAACGCTTAAACTAATCATGTACCGGGAAAGTCTAGGTCCAAGGAACAACAATAATCTTCCTATTTGATTTTGAAATGAGACATTTACCGCTTTTATTATCTCCACCGCCAACAATAAACCAGTTCACCCTAAGAGTCACACCAGCATGACCAGCCCTAGGAGTTGGTATCTCACCTTGTTGTGTGGGTCTTGACCATTCCATCTACAAACCCAAATACATAAAAGATAGATATACTAATTCCTCACGCAAGCACATGCAAAAACGCGAAAGAGTAACTATCTTACGGCTTGCAAATCAAGGACATGCAAATTAAACTCCATTGCATGCAAAATGATCAAACATTTAATTTGTTTAAATTTAATTTTGTTAAGAGTTAACACTAATCATAATGATTTTTATCAAATTAAAATATTGATTTATTTTATTTTTTTATAAATTATTAAGAATTAAATTATTTATATGCCAAGTTTGTGTAACCAAATTTATATTTGAGCATAAGAACATAAATAATCAATTATGTTACAAAAGAAATTACTTTAAATTTGAAATAAATGCTAATGCATAACACTAATCTTGGTACAACAAAAATCATAATCTAAAGCCAATAAGACTTTGGCTTAGTAGCAAGGACGACGTCATGAGATTTTGAGATCTCTTGTTTAAGTCTCATTAAGTATGAGTTTGAGTTAATTTAATTGTTTTGTTACTAGTTAGTTTAATTTGTTATAGTTATTACTAGTTTATTTAGTTTGAGTAATGCGATTTTCATAGTTACTTGTTCATAGAATGTAATATATTGATTGTGATTATAATTTCTAATAAAAATGTACTACCAAAATAAAAAGAAATCATAATCTAAAAATATAAAAAGAGATATCAAGTGTAAGTGTTAAGATTTAAATATCAAATTTGCTAGATACCACTTACTAAAAATAGTTCTATGAATCATTTAAACTGAACTCCATTCGATCACAAAAAAGATTATTTAATTTTTTTACAGTGAAATACTAGAGAAGGAGTCCATTGAGTAAGATTTAGGTTCTTTGAAGGCGAAATGACACTAGAATTGAATTAGGCCTAACGATCTTCTACAGACATGGGCTTTTTATCTTAGTCCATGAACCAGGTTAATGGGCAGAGCCGTATTAACCATAATATTTGACAATAAAAAGAAATAGTGTTAAATATTTTGCCAAATCACCTTACTGAGCGGTCCATAAATACCAAACTCCATCTCCTAAACTAATATATCACATAAAACCATCCTCTCATAAAATTTGCTGAGGAACAATTGAAACTTATACTTTTCTTTTCAACAATGAAAATCTCTTACCTAAAAAAAATACAAATGCCAAAACTCAAACTAAATTATTGTGTAAGTAATTTGTTAATCTAATAATTTAATTATTGTATTGATAAATTTTTCATCTTCACTTCTTTTCTTCTTATCAACTAAAGCCAAAAAGTTTATTTTTACAATCACAATACAGCCAAAGTTCAACCACATAAAAAATGTACAATCACAAGATAGGAAAATGCAAATACCATTGTTACAGATAGTTTATTATTATTAAAATTATCTATTTCTTTGATCTCTAATTTATCTTTGATATCTGACGATTATGGAAATTAAATGTTGTTAAATATAAGTTTATTGAGAACGAATTTATGCAAAATTCTTCCCTTGATGTGATCAAAGCATAATTTAATGTATTGTTTTCTTAGGATTGACTTTAGTTACGTATGATAAGTCTCTAAAATATATTTTTTAGGACATATTATCATATATTTTTGGATTAAATTGTGAAATTTTTATTTATTCAAAATTTTTTTCATATAAAAGTTCTTGAAATATAATAAAAAAATTTAAAAAAAGTGATGAGTTCGAAAAAAAAAAATTTTTTTGACCGTGCTGAATATAAGAAAATCATCGCAACTGGCCACTCTATAAAGGAGCAACTCAAGGCCTCTTTCGCTGAAGGTTCTAGTGAAGTCTTGCTCAATAAGTACTCCAGAAATTAAAAATAAAACAAAATAAATCGACCAAGTTGAAGTGGCAGTCAGCAAGAAAGCAAATTACGAACCAAAAAAATCAAAGTGTGTTGAATTTTAAACAAGATTCTTGCCAAAGTTGAAACAGAGATTAAGATTGTATCGAATATTAATTTTTAATTTTATTTATAATAGTGGAAAATGTGCATCTTAACATTTTCTTTTTTTTTTTTGCATATTCTCCTTTTTTTTCAGAAAATTTTTAGCATATTATCTGGATAAGGTCAGTGATGTCACTAATGTTGCTGACGGCTGACGTTGGCTTGTTGGCAGAATGGTATTTGAGTCCCACGCTTGTTTCTTTTTATTGGCTTTCTCAGTGGGGACAAGCTTAATATTGTTTGACAAGCAACTGAAACTTATTATTTTTTTTGGTACATAACTGAAACTTACTATTATTTTTTATAATGAAAATCTTTGATTTAAAGAAAAAATAAATGCTGCTTTTAAGAACGAGTTTGGATTCAAAATTTATTGTATAGATTAGAATTAGATTCCCCTCTTTTACGGCTAAAAACCAAAGAAGCAAAAAGAAAAAAAAATCAGTGCAGGCAATATTTCAGAAAATGTTGCATAATCATATTGCATCAATTCAAACCCATACATGCATTACAATGAAAACTCACGTCAACTCAAACCCATATATGCCATTAAAAACTCAAATCAAAGAACAAAACAAAGAAGCAGTTGGCGAAAACTTAATACTGGCAATTATTGAAAAAGACCAAAATCAGGCCCATCATCACCACCGGCCTGATCATAATAATTTTCAAGCACATGACCCAAAAACATTGCAAATTGCAATGCCTGGAAAAATCGATCCGGAGTCATTTGCGGTTTCTGCCCTGGAGGAGTAGGATATCCTTGGGTTGGCCCTTGATAAGCAGTCACTGGTGGTGGATATGCTGCGGGAGGAGCAGGAGGATGTCCAGGGTATGGCCACTGATAACAAGTCACCGGTGGCGTATATGGTGCTGGATAAGTAGGATGGCTCGACGGTGGATAACTGATCGGATGTGGTGGATACGCTCTGCTAAACATCTCTGTAATCTTGTAAGAGAAATTCAGGATACCTCTTGCCCCGCCGTTAGGCAACCGGACGTTGTAGCTTACGTGCTGTTCAGCTGCGGCTTCCTTGTTGCGGTCAATCAGTTCCCTGATGGAGACTTGGACCGTACCGATATCTCTGTCTCCAAGCATACGACGAGATTTCAGCTGGATTAAGAGGTCGACAGCATGTCCGTCTACGGTGAACATCATGTAGGAATTCCAGTTGGGGTATGAGCCACAGCTCCAGTCCACAGGAGTTCTCTGCGTTGTACGATGATCACCAATGATTGAAACTTCGGCATAAACGTCCATCGTGGTTACATAATTGACATCTGGAAGGCCTTCAGCGGATCTAACAAGGATCTCTAAACGCAAAAAACTCCTGTTTCCTTCCATATCAAATAGCAAAAGAGTTCTAAACAAAATAGGGGTTGAAAAGCTGGTTGAGAAGACAAGAGAGGGATTTGAACTACTGGGTCTTGGAATTTAGATTTCGCTATGGATTGAAGATGAAAGAGAAGCGAAGACGTTTATATAGGGGGAGGATGGCACGGCGCCGTGCCCCGTGGTGGGAAAAAAATGGAATCTTTGGACAAAGACGAAAAAGACAAAATGGTAATTGCACTACCACCTTTTATTACAAATAACCTTTTATTAATTTATTAAAAATATTTATTTTAAGTAATTATTCTTAAAATTAATCTTATTATCCATCTAAATTAAAGCTGCTAATAATAATAATAATAATAATAATAATAAAAACCTAACCAGATGCAAGAGAAAGCTTCCAAATAATTCATACACTATCAATGAAATGTTTTAACTTCACAAGTGTTTTAAAACTTTTGTTCTTTTGTTTATGGCTAAATCCTTGGACTTGAAAAAAAAATGAAGATGTTAAAATTCAATTTTTTTTTGGTGAGAAAGAAAACAACAGCGCTCTAAGTTCGAGCAATACAGTTAATATTTTTGGAAAATTTAGTCCCCATAACATCTGCTAAAACAGTACAAAGGAGGTTGTTGGGAGGAGAAACAAAAACTTCAATATCATTTGTCAAAGACGCCCCCATCTTCGCCAGGATATCTGCCACTGCATTAAAATTCAAAATTTAAACTTATAAAATTTTCAAGATCAAAAACCTACATTTTCACTCAAGTAATAGGAATTTCTATAGTAAGATCATTGATCTTATTGTAATGTTAACATAAAAAAAAAATTTTATATAAATCCTATATATATATCCCTTTCAAATTTTAAAAAGATAGAAATATATCCTATGTGAATAGTCTAAATATTTTACACGCGCAGTATATTAAAATAAAAAAATAATTATCCCTTTCAAATTTTAAAAAGATAGAAATATATATATTAAAAATACAAAATAAATCAAATATCTTTTTAAATTAGTTATCTATTTAAAATTTTAAAAGATAAACATCTATATCTATACATAGATTAAAATTAAATAAAAATCACATATCATTTATCTTACCTACATTATGATTACAAAATATAACATCTATATTAATTTTTTTTATTTTCTAAAAGATAACATATATACTAAAATCAATATGGATAATATAATATACAAGATGCAATAATATAACAATATCTTACATTTAATGATTACCAATTGATAATATAAAGATAAAATTAAATTGATGATTCCAAAAGAATAAAAAATAAAAAAAGTTAGATTGGCAAATATTCACCTTGTCTGAGGAGGGTGATGGAATTGATTCCATTTTATCATATAATAGAAAGGAAATTCTATATGCAACCTATCACTTACTAGTCACACCCTATTTACTTCTTACAACCTAAATTATAAAATTTTCTTTTAATTTTTACTTCTCACAACCTATTTCCTATATTATTTTACCTAACTTACCCTTCACACAACTTTACACAATTCCTTCAAACTCTAATCCTAAATTCTCAACTCTTTTGAGTTTCTCTATATTTGCAATAATCAAAGATAAATTCTTGAAATTCCATTGAATATTCATTTTATTGCTTATATTTTACAGTTGATGGATTGGAAATGAAATTTTGGGAGATTTAAAGATTTGTTTGGCACAAAAAAACCCCAATTTTTTTTTTTGTTTGCAATGCTCAAGGAAACATATTTCTGTGAGCTAATTGTTGCTCACGTAAATATGCTTCCCTGAGACAAAGAAGCCTCACGGAAATATGCTTCCGTGATGCTTTTCTGTCTCAGGGAAATGTGCTTCAAGCCAATATAAATATTTGTTTATAAAAATATAGAGCTCCCTTACGGGAGCTCAATTGGACTCTCGGAAGTTCACTTTCGAGAGTTTTATGATAGTCTCAGAAATGAATTTCCGGGATACTCACTTTGCTCCCAAAAATTCATTTATGAGAGAATCGAAAAACAACCAAAAAAAAGGTAATGTTGTATTTTTATATAAGGGCATTTTGGTATTAAAAATTTTTCATTAAAATAGGTTGTGAGACACAATTTTTTGGTTGCAACTAGAAGCTCTCATAATAGAAATGTTCATTGTTCTTTCCAGAAGTTGAAAATGCATGTTTTTTCTCTGTGAACTGCTGTTTTCAATGTGCAATTGTGTAAATACAATGGAGTTAATTAGACTCTTGAACTTGCTGTCAAGAGCAACATTCATCTAGAGAAATCTGCAGCAATATTAACTCACCTTCTCCTTAATTTATGAGGCAATTGTATATGTAATCTTTTCCAATTTTGCAAGAATCCTCTGTTAAGAAAGAATGTAACAAGTAATAAGAGAGGTAAGATAATATTTATGCGGTTTCAACAATTTATCTACGTTTATAATGATACTAGATTTTTCTTATAGATTTTTTTAGAACATTTTACAAAAAAATATTACATATTTATAATATAATGAAGAGCAATTTCAAATAAATGGCTTCACTAAGCCTATATACTTTAGATCTTTCAAGGGTTTTGCTTTTGATTCCTTGCAAGATGCCCCTTTGATCCCTGCTTGCTAACCGACTAGTGTATATTATATTAACTTCTCATAAATAATTATGTCAATAATTAAATATTGGTAAAGTAAATAGGTGAGATTAAGCTTAAATTTTGTGTAAATTGACATAAAATAGATTAAAAGTATTGTAAAATAATAAAAAAGATGTTTGAAAAAAACTTTAAAAGTAATGAAAGAAAAGAAAAAACATATTCCACCAAAAAAAAAGAAAAAACATAATAATAAGATATTATTTTAACTTAAATAAATAAATTGATAATATAAAGATAAAATTAATTATTTTCTCATAAATAAATATGTCCAATGATTAAAAAATTATTAACATAAACATGTAAAAGTAAAAGTAAAATTTATGTTAGTTGTTTAAAATATTAGACCAGCGAAATATGATCATGAATCAATAATGTACTATTAATTTTAAGTTCCGACATGGTCTCACCTTTTTTTTCCTATTTTTTGACCTTTCTAATTCTTTACAAGTCCTTTTCCACAAGTTGGTTGGCTGAATGGATTTAAGATGAATCTCGACTCCCAGGTTTCTTCGATTTTTTTGGCCTTTTCGATGGGGACAAACTTTAACCACGCCGTCATCTCAGGATCTCCCATCCACATGTTTTTCTTCCTTTTCGTTCCTTCAGAAATAATGTATCATTCACCATTCTGCTGGCACCTGGCAGACAATTGAAACTTTTTTCCTTTTTTATAATTAAATCCTCTGACCTGAAGAAAAGATAGATAAAAATGCTGAAATCTAACTGTACCAAAAAAAAAATGCTGAAATCTAAACTTTAAATTTACAATACTCTCAAATCAAAAACCTGTACTTTCAGTCAAAGGACCGTAGACTTCGAATACAAATTCTGATAAAGATTTGGCAAAAAGAAATATAAATTTGCATCAACAGCCATACGTAACCATATAAACTGCTACTATATAATCAATGGAGACATGTAGTTATGCTCATGCAAAACCCCGAAAGGGTTCATTCAGGCTAACTAGATATCTTATTGCCATCATAAAAGGAACCGGTTAGACGAAACAAAATAAAAAAAATATTTGACACAAAAATTGATCGGTTTGACTAAATCTAGAAATCACTAGTTAATTAAGGTTTCCATGAATTTCAGGCATCGTCAGCATTTTGTGGAGGACTTCCTGCAAGCCAACCCCATACACCATCTGAGCCCTTCCTCTGTTTTGCATTCAAAGCAGCCTGTTCAGATGCGGCTTTTTGTCGCTGCAGGAGCTCGAGTTCCTTCTCTAGTGTTTCCATCGTCTGGAGCTTCTGTCGCAGTTCCGTAACATCAACCTGTAGATTCAAGAGTATTAGAAGACAACTAAGCAGAGTTCTCTAATTTGGAGGCAGACTAGCCCTTGTATGAACAAAATCTTAAGTGTAGTAATTAAAACAGTAAGCTTAAAGGAATCATTGAAAATAGGCCTGATAATTCTTGTTAGCGTCATTGTCATGAAAACACGAAATCTTGTGTCAAAATTCATACGGACATGAAGCACAAAATATCCATTTTAACTTTTGGCAAATTTATATATAATCTCTATCAAAGTTTGACCAGTGTCACCTTTTTGTTGTGTTTAAAATTATCATATCTAATTGAGAAGTAAGCTATGATGCTAGAATCTTCCAAATAAATTCTTGCGAATAGCTAATTGAGCAATTTTTCAAATTTGATCCGTAAGCCATATGATGTGGTGAATCTTGCCTGCTTTTAAATTCTCATTTTTAAAGCATCTGAGTATGGTTGTATTAAAGGAAATCAGAGTTTGAATGCCCATTCAATAAGGAGAAAACAGATAAAGTTACAAGGTAAGCAATAAAAATTGTTCTCTTAATCTAAATATACCTCTAATTTGAAACATCGCGACTGCTCGGCAGTAAGTTGACCATGTACTTATTAGAGCTCCTAAGAAGTAAACGAAATTTAGTGAGAAAAATGTCTAAGCTAATGTCGTAACGGTTTCGCGTTCGACGATTTTCGAAAAAAGCGTTTAAAAACAAAACATGAGAGTCGCCACCAATCTTTTTTATTAGGTGTGATTGGCCACCTGAAAACGCTTATCTTTTCAACAAAATCTCAAAATCAATTAAGTTTTATTAAAAAGATAATCTCTTGGTCTGCAAAACAAAAATTGGGTTCGGGGGTACGGTTACGCGTGGGGAAGGATTAGCATCCCCACGACGCCCGTTAAAAAACGGTACCATAATAATCATGTGTTATCCTTTAGTTTTAATAAAAATGGTCTTAATTTAATATTTAAAATTAATTCCTTTTTTATTCCAACCTTTTTATTCAAAATCATTTTTTATTTGCAAATTTATTTTGTTTTATTTTATTTTTCGAAAGCAAATGTGAACCTTTTTTGTATTGAATAATTAAATCAAATACTCCAATACTTTTGGCAGCACTTGAAATAATTTTCCTCACCTAGAGATTTCTTAAGAATCACTACTTGTGACTTCTACAGAATCTCATCCTCGGAAGGGCTCACATCTATTTCGACAAATTATCATGAATGCATATGATGCAAACAGATAATATATGATGCAAATGAATTTTTAATTTTTAATTTCCTTATTTATTTATTGATTTATTTATATATTTTTGTTTTAGAAAAACTTATTCATTTTCATTTCATTTTTTATATAAAAAATTTAATTATTGAAAAATCATACTAAATATTCCAATACTTTTGGCAACAATTAGTATGACTCTTCTCACCTAGGGATCAGCTAGGAATCACTACTTGTGATTTCCGTAGCATCCCATCATCGGACATTTTATTCAATTAATTTAAATCTTATTATTAATTTCTTTAAAAAAGAACTTATTTTTTTTTCATTTTAATAAAAATAAAAATTATTGAAAAATCATACTAAATATTCCAATACTTTTGGCAACAATTAGTATGACTCTTCTCACCTAGGGATCAGCTAGGAATCACTACTTGTGACTTCCGTAGCATCCCATCATCGGACATTTTATTCAATTAATTTAAATCTTATTATTAATTTCTTTAAAAAAGAACTTATTTTATTTTCATTTTAATAAAAATAAAAATTATTGAAAAATCATACTAAATATTCCAATACTTTTGGCAACAATTAGTATGACTCTTCTCACCTAGGGATCAGCTAGGAATCACTACTTGTGACTTCCGTAGCATCCCATCATCGGACATTTGTTTAAATTTAATATTTTATCATTTAATCAAATTTAAATTTCATTATTTTTTTTAAAACATTTTCTAATCAATAATAATAATTAAGGAAAATACAAATAAAAGAAAATTTTTTCAAAAACTTTTGTTTTACGACATGCACTAATAATAATAATAATGACAAAAACACAACAACAATACTAATAATAATAATAACAATAATAATAATAATAATAATAATAGCAATAATAGTAATAATAATAATAATAATAGTAATAATAATAATTAAACATTAAGATAAAAAGGTTAAAATTAAAGTAAGTATACCAAAAGGATTTGGGTTTTAAAACCCAAAAGGAAACCCTTCAAATTGGCCCAAGCTGGATAGCCCAAACACCCAAAAAGGGGCCACGCGGATGGGCCTGATCCATTGGGGCGAAGCAGGCTGCAATGGGCCGGGTCGGTGCGGATCGGGTCGGGTCAAGCGCTGATCCCTCTCCCTCTGAAGCGGGTCGGTGCAGAGCGGGTCTCGGTCGGGTCGGGTTGGAGCAACACGCGGATCTCCTTCCTCAGCTGCAGGGCGAGCGCGCGGATCCTGGACCCGGGTCGGGTACAGGCGCAGGTCCTCTCTCTTTTTGCTATAAAAGCCTAGTTTTTTTTTCACTTCATTTTCTTTTTTCCTCCTCAAAAAAAAATTTTTCCAGAGCCTCTCCAAGCTCTTGGCCGGGGTGATTTTCGGCCGTTGCCGGACCGCCATGCGCCACCGCCGGCCGCCGCCTCCGGTGGTCGGATCACAAAAAGCTTCCCACTTTTCGGATGCTCTCCACCCCCTGAGTTCGATTCCGACCTCCGATTCACAAAACGAGCTTCCTAACCCGACGAATCTGAGGTCGAAGCCCTCGGTTTCCTCCCCCTTTTTTTGTTTTTTTGTTTTTTTTTTCTGGGTGATGGTTTCGGTTAGTTTTGGTTTATGATCTTGGTTTTGGTTTTGTGTTTGGGTTTGTTTTGCAGGTTTGGGGCTTCGGTTTTGGGACGGTGGAGTTGGGGTTTTTCGGTGGTGGTTGTGTGTGTATGGTGTCGTGGGTGTTTCGGTGATGTTGAATCGGGAATGGGTCTCGGATTAGGGTTTTGGGTTCTGTTTGACAGTGAGGCTGGGGCTGAGGGTGTTCGAGTGTTCTTGGTGGTGAGGGGGAGCTGGGTTCCTTTTTGGTTCCGGTGAAGGTGATGATGGCGGTGAGGGTGATCTGTGTGAGGGTTTGTGTAGTGGTTTCGGTGGTTGTGTTGGGATGGGTTTCGGGTTTCTGATGGTGGTGTTGGATTTGGTGAGTGAAGGTCGGGGGTTCCGGGTCTTGTTGGTGAAGATGATGCTCGGGTGAGGGTGATGCTCGGGTGAGGGTAAGAGCTTGAAGCTTCGAGTCCCCCCTCCGTGGTTGCTGGTTGAGGGAGGGATTTTGTAGAAAGGGGACTGGTATAGATGGGATGGAGTAGGCAGAGGCTCACCGGCGGGGATGGGATGGTGATTGATGGATTGGACAAAAAAACAAAATAAAAATAAAATAATAAAAACAATAATAATAATAATAATAATAATAATAATAATAATAATAATAATAATAATAATAATAATAATAATAAAAGTAATAAAAATAATAAAAATAAAAATAAAAGTAATAAAAATAAAAATAATAGTAATAATATAATAATAGTAATAACAGATAATAATAAAAATAATATAAATAAGAAAAATAAAAATAAATACATATATATCTAATAATAATAACAATGAAAATAGGACAAAATTAGGTGTCAACAGCTGCCCCTCTTTGCTCATTGCTGAAGATCAGGAATGGAGCAAAGACAATAGACACTAATTTTGTCCGACTTATAACCTAATTTTTTTCTCTCTTCTCTTTCTTCTTTTTTTTTCTTTTTTTTTATTTGATTTTTTTTTTGAAATATGCTCCTCTTGCAGCAGAGGCAATGAAACTTTAAAATTTAAACCATCCATTTTTTGTTTTTTGTTTTGTTTTTTTTTTTAATGTGCTCCTCTTGCAGCAGAGGCAATGAAACTTTAAATTCCTCTGAAATGCTCCTCTTGCAGCAGAGGCGATGAAACTTAAAATTTTTTCCTGAAATGCTCCTCTTGCAGCAGAGGCGATGAAACTTTAAATTTTTTCCTGAAATGCTCCTCTTGCAGCAGAGGCGATGAAACTTTAAAATTTTTTCTTGAAATGTGCTCCTCTTGCAGCAGAGGCAATGAAACTTTAATTATTTGTTTTGTTCTGAGAAAGCTCCTCTTGTAGCAGAGGCAATGAAACTTTAAATTCTTTTTTTTTTCTGAAACGAGCTCCTCTTGCAGCAGAGGCAATGAAACTTTAAATTCCTTTTTTTTTTTTTGAAATGAGCTCCTCTTGCAGCAGAGGCAATGAAACTTTAGATTCTTTCTGGAAATGTGCTTCTCTTGCAGCAGAGGCAATGAAACTTTAAATTCCTTTTCTGGAAAATGTGCTCCTCTTGCAGCAGAGGCAATGAAACTTTAAATTCTTCTTGGAAATGCTCCTCTTGCAGCAGAGGCGATGAAACTTTAAATTCTTTTTTCTGAAATGAGCTCCTCTTGCAGCAGAGGCGATGAAACTTTAAATTCTTTTTCTGAAAATGTGCTCCTCTTGCAGCAGAGGCGATGAAACTTTAAATTCTTCCTGGAAATGCTCCTCTTGTAGCAGAGGCGATGAAACTTTAAATTCTTTTTCTGAAAATGTGCTCCTCTTGCAGCAGAGGCGATGAAACTTTAAATTCTTCCTGGAATATGCTCCTCTTGCAGCAGAGGCGATGAAACTTTAAATCTTCCTGAAATATGCTCCTCTTGCAGCAGAGGCGATGAAACTTTAAATTCTTTTTCTGAAAATGTGCTCCTCTTGCAGCAGAGGCGATGAAACTTTAAATTCTTCCTGGAAATGCTCCTCTTGCAGCAGAGGCGATGAAACTTTAAATCTTCCTGAAATATGCTCATCTTGCAGCGGAGGCGATGAAACTTTAAATTCTTTTTTCTGAAATATGCTCCTCTTGCAGCAGAGGCGATGAAACTTTAAATTCTTTTTCTGAAAATGTGCTCCTCTTGCAGCAGAGGCGATGAAACTTTAAATTCTTCCTGGAAATGCTCCTCTTGCAGCAGAGGCGATGAAACTTTAAATTCTTTTTCTGAAAATGTGCTCCTCTTGCAGCAGAGGCGATGAAACTTTAAATTCTTCCTGGAAATGCTCCTCTTGCAGCAGAGGCGATGAAACTTTAAATTCTTTTTCTGAAAATGTGCTCCTCTTGCAGCAGAGGCGATAAAACTTTAAATCTTCCTGAAATATGCTCCTCTTGCAGCAGAGGCGATGAAACTTTAAATTCTTTTTCTAAAAATGTGCTCCTCTTGCAGCAGAGGCGATGAAACTTTAAATTCTTCCTTTTTTTTCCTTTTTTTTTCTTTCTCTCTTTCTTTTCTTTTTCTCTCTTCTCTTCTTTTTTCTTCTTTCTTTCTCTCTCTCCTTTCTCTTCTTTTCTCTCTTCTCTTTTCTTTTTTCTCTTCTCTTTTCTTTCTCTCTTTCTTTTTTTTTCCTTTTTTTTCTTTTTCTCTCTACTCTCTTTTTCTCTTCTTTTTCCTCTTTTTTTTTCTTTTTCTCTTCTTTTTTCTTCTCTCTTTCTTTTTCTTCTCTTCTTTCTTTCTCTCTCTCTCTTTTTTTTTCTTCTTTCTTTTTTTTTTCTTCTCTTTTCTTCTCTCTTTTTTTTTCTTTTTTTCCTTCTCTTTTCTTTCTCTCTTTCTTTTTTTTTTTTTTCTCTCTACTCTCTTTTTCTCTTCTTTTTTCTTTTTCTCTTTTTTTTTGTCTTCTCTTCTTTTCTTTTTTTTTTCTCTTTCTTTCTTTTTTTCCTTTTTTTTCTTTTTTCTTTTTTTTTCTTCTCTTCTTTTCTTTTTTTTCTCTCTTTCTTTCTTTTTTTCCTTTTTTTTCTTTTTTCTTTCGAAAAAATTTTCCTCAATTTTTTTTCAATCCAAAATCTCCTATATTCACCTTTTTTCAATGTTTGGCTGATGTAATGATCACTAATGCAAAAGCAATATCAACAATACGAATGCAAATTTCTTTATCAATGAATAACCAACTATTATGATGCAAATACAGACAACTTCTATCATGATGCAAATGCAAATGATAATGTTTCATGCGAATGTGCATTGTAAAGATGCAAATGCAATTATCCAAAATTTTCTTTCAATTTTCTTTTCTTGTTGACGAAAGCTTTTTCATTTCTGATTTCTCATCTACCTTACCCTAAAATATGTCTCATCACTTGAAGCCATTTTTTTACTGTGCCATAAAGGTTGCCCCAAGACAATCATCACATTTTTATTTACTATTACTTTTTGAAACACCATAAAAATTCATTTTACAATCAAAATTTTTCCTAACAAAAATTTCCCCCAAAATGGCACAAGAAATTCTTTACACCACAATGATTATTAAATTCTCTCTCATTTCTGCTTGAAACACCATCAGAATTTTGATTAGCAATCGAGAAAATTTCAAACAAAATTGCATCAAGCATCCTTCCCATTTTCAGATTCAAAAGATAAACAGCTTTTATTTTTGAAAACGTTTATCTATCCAAAACTTTTTAATTTCACAAGATTGCCCCACATAATCATGATCAAAGAAAGTTAAACACAAATGCAACAAAGAATTATCATTTGAGTTTCTTGAAGATTGGTGATCACTATTTAGGTAGGTGTGGGGGGGAAGGTAATTTATCCTCATCAAATGGATCAGGTGGTTTTCACACATCAACGTTTAGTCCATCAAGAAAAAGCTCACAACTCAGTGAAGAAGGGAATGAATGTTCTTTCATTTGGGCTCACAAATGAAACACAAGTTTTTCAAAAAATGATGAATTCCTTGCAAATCATGGTTTTGCAAAAAGGTTTATCTTGAAATGCAGACAAAATTTGACACTCCTTTAATTTTCAATTTATGTATTTTGATAGTTGTCAAAACTAGCCACAATGGACCGAAGCTTTTGCTGGGTTGTTTGGGAATGGAGAGTAGGTTCAAAATTTTACATCAATCCCTTTGACGCATCATCAAAATGGACATTCTCTTAAGGGCCTTAGATGTTCATGGGTCTCAAAATTATTTCGCCATGTCACTTCTTGTTTGACCTTGCCAGCACTATGAATGACCTCACAAATATTTTCGTTTTGGCTTTAGACTGCCCCTTTTTTTTTGGGGGTTTTCACCCTAAAGCCCCGTCCTCTTTTTTTTTTTTTTGTAATTGTTGCATCATGCACTTAAGAATTCAAAATTCATCCAAATTTGGTTGTGAAGATTCTTGAAGAATAATCTTGGTTGAGAAATGAGCGAAGTGCTTCATTGGTTATGATAATTCATCAAGGAAAAATCCCTTCAGTTTAAGTATCCACGTTTGATCGAAATGGACTTTTCAAGGTACGTAATGTAGGCCAGGTTTCGGGGTTTTGAAAGAATGGATAATAAGGCCCAAAAATGTGTTTAAGGGTGATCAACCAAGGATCATTTAGTATAATGTAAAGATTTATTCAATTCATTTGTCCTCTTATTTCTTATTTTGCCACTCCTTCATTTCATTTTCTCTTTTTTTCTTTTTCTTTCTTGCAATTTCTTCTTCTTCTTCTTTTTCTTCATTTTTTTTTACTTTATGGAGTGAAATCAAAATCTTGTAAAGCTAATTCACCTCACATTTGCCCCTTAACATGATAAACCATTTTGATTTAGAATTGGGGTCGGTCATTTGTACTCTTAGACAAGATTTTTGTATATGTGCCCCCCGATGTGGAGGGTGATCCTTGGTTAAGGTTTATTTAGAAAGAATTTATAAGGCCCAAAGAGGGTAGCAAATGGATAAATTTTAGATTTGTGAAAAGGATGGTGAAAGATGACCATTTGTCATTTCAAACATGGTCACTTAAATTGACGAAAGTTTCCATGAGCCAACAGGGTAAAACATTTTGTCTTTCTGGCTTTTTTGTTTTTCTGAATTGAATTTCTTGGATATTTTCATATTTTGGCATTTTCTTCTTCTTCTTCTCTCTTTCTTTCTCTCTCTCTCTCTCTCTCTTTTTTGTTGTATGGAATCATTCGAATATCTTGAGTGCATGATGTCACAATCGATTTTTCTCTTTCATTTTTTTTTGTTTCATTTTTTTTCACTTTTTTTTTCTTTCTTTTTTTTTACAACTCATGCAACAACAAAATATTGCTACAAAATGCCCACAAGCTAGTGAAAACTGTTGGAATTGGCATATTCAACTTTGGGTTGCTCATGGTATTTTTACCGAGAGAGGAAAAAGGTATTGCATCATTTGGGCAAGTTAAGGGTATGATACTTTGTCCTCCTCAATCTTGGTTTCAGTCAAATGAATGAATCAATGATTCAGAAATGGCTTAAGGAATCTCATGGTTTATGGTTCTTCAAACAAAATTAGGCAATTCTGCCAAGTATGAATTTCTGGCATAGTTTTGATACATATCAAATTACCAAAATTCAAATTTAAAAGTGTGTCATGCTTGATTATTCAAGGAATCCAAAAATGAATTTTATCAAATTGATTATTTCATTGTTCATTGCCCAGGTGAAGGTCATCACACTGTAATGGCATATTGTGATCGGATGAAAATGGATCATTTGAGTTCAAGTTTTTGCCCCTCAAATGCCTGAAGGCCTTTTAAGAATTTTAGGGCATGAAAACAATTAGCGAAGGTAGTGGATGAATTTTTTCTGATAATGATCACCAATTTTTCAAAACTTTCTTCAATCTTTCTTTATTTTGTCATTTTGTTCAACTTCTTTGATCATTCGGTTTAGTCATGTGAGGCTTTATTTGAATCATTATATATATTTAAAAAAAAACTGTGATTTCTTTACAAAAAGAATCAATCAATGCCATTTATATATATCAAATACAATGACAAATCAAAATAAAAAATGTATATGGAAAATTTTCACTATATTTTCAAGAAATCTATTTACAACAATTAATGGTATAGCAAAGTAAAATACACAAAAATTTTTGTTGAAAATTCCCTCCTGTTTGACAAGTTTACATATCATCTTGAAAAATCAAATCTGAAACATGTAAAAATGACAAGTTAAAAAATCAAAGAATCCTTTTATGCCCCAAAAAGTGTTCCAAAGAGTTTCTTTCTTCATAAAAATCAGAAAGAATTTCTTTCTCTTTGAAATGCGATGTAAAAATGCATGAGATATGATACAACAATGATGCATTGGTGAAAGACATGTATATACGAAATGCAATCTATGCAAAATCCAATTATAAATGAAAATCAAATTCTGTTTTATTTCACTTGTATGATCCTAAAATGCACCTAACATGATCTTCAATACATGTAGACACGATAATGTCAAAATGATATGAAATTAAAATGATATATGATGCTAATATGCTTAAAAATGAATGCTTGTATACATAGTACCTAGACACAAATTCTATTGCTGCTGAGTCCGTATGCAAAGAGGAACGAAGAAAAACATAATTTTTAACTAAAACTAAACACTCTTCACGCCTTTTTTCATCCTTTTTTCTCCCTTTTTTTTTCTTTTTTCTTTTTTTTGTGTACCAGACAAAAAAAAATTTTTTTTATTCATTTTTTTAAAAAAAAATTCACATTTTCTAGTAGATTTTTTCAAGAATTATTTTTATTTCATTTTTATTCCCAATCAAATTATTCTTTAAATTCTTTACCAAATAAATTCAAGGACAATTTTTGTTGACATCTTTTTATTCAAGAAAAACTCAAATGTTTTTTTATTTTCGTTAAATTTCCTATACGACCCAAAAATAAAATAAAAATATTTTTTTCTTCATTTTTTTCTTGTCAACTTATTCTTTAAATTATTCAGAAAAAGGGATAAAAAATCAAGGAAAGATTTTGTTGACTCTATTTTACCTTTATTTAGAAAAATGTCAACTGTCTTTTTTATTGCTTTATAAAGTACATTTTTCTATTTATTCCCATTTTTATGTCTATATCTTTGAAAGAAATCCTTCTCCTCTTTTTATTCTCCAAAAAAAATCATTCTCATTGTTTTGAAAGAAAAGTTTGTTTTATTGTTTTTCTCACACTTTTTTTGTTAAAAAAACCTTAGATTTCTTTTTATTTTACAAAAATTCTTTCCACAATTTTATTATTAAAAGAAAAAAATCCTTTTTGAAAAACAAGAAAAACAATTTAAACCAAAACCCATAGTACCTTTATTATTGATGCAATAAATGGGATCAAATAATGTTCCCTCTTGTGTCCTAATTTCAAAAATCGGACATGACTCTACCTAAAACTGGCTTCTTAGGTATTTCTATGTGCTAGGTTAGGATCTAAAGATCTTAAGGTTCCCAAATTATACCTCACTGACGTCCACACTGGACTAGTAAGATTTGATTTGAGTGGGAGTATTTCGATTGCCATTGCGGAGGTGATTACCTCACGAGAGCAAAGGTACTCTGCTCCCTCCTAAGAAGGACGGAACCCGGGTATAGAGCTCATGTCATGCAAATGCAAGTGCAAGTGTGTGTATGAGGGAATACATCAAACATTTATCATACTATAACCCCTATCCTAGATGCCCCATTATTATTAGCAATAATATATACAAGATAAAGAATGCCATAAAATAAACATAATAACTTATTCACACAAATGCAACAAATTATTTAAAATCAAAGAAATTAAATTTAAATATTAATTAAGACCTTTAAATTAAAACTTAGGATAACACATGATTAATAATGGCTTGACCCTCGAAAAGCGTCCCCAGTGGAGTCGCCAAGCTGTCGTAACGGCTTCGCGCTCGACGATTTTCGAAAAAAGCGTTTAAAAACAAAACATGGGAGTCGCCACCAATCTTTTTTATTAGGTGTGATTGGCCACCTGAAAACGCTTATCTTTTCAACAAAATCTCAAAATCAATTAAGTTTTATTAAAAAGATAATCTCTTGGTCTGCGAAACAAAAATTGGGTTCGGGGGTACGGTTACGCGTGGGGAAGGATTAGCACCCCCACGACGCCCGTTAAAAAACGGTACCATAATAATCATGTGTTATCCTTTAGTTTTAATAAAAATGGTCTTAATTTAATATTTAAAATTAATTCCTTTTTTATTCCAACCTTTTTATTCAAAATCATTTTTTATTTGCAAATCTATTTTGTTTTATTTTATTTTTCGAAAGCAAATGTGAACCTTTTTTGTATTGAATAATTAAATCAAATACTCCAATACTTTTGGCAGCACTTGAAATAATTTTCCTCACCTAGAGATTTTTTAAGAATCACTACTTGTGACTTCTACAGAATCTCATCCTCGGAAGGGCTCACATCTATTTCGACAAATTATCATGAATGCATATGATGCAAACAGATAATATATGATGCAAATGAATTTTTAATTTTAAATTTCCTTATTTATTTATTGATTTATTTATATATTTTTGTTTTAGAGAAACTTATTCATTTTCATTTCATTTTTTTATATAAAAAATTTAAATTATTGAAAAATCATACTAAATATTCCAATACTTTTGGCAACAATTAGTATGACTCTTCTCACCTAGGGATCAGCTAGGAATCACTACTTGTGATTTCCGTAGCATCCCATCATCGGACATTTTATTCAATTAATTTAAATCTTATTATTAATTTCTTTAAAAAAGAACTTATTTTTTTTTCATTTTAATAAAAATAAAAATTATTGAAAAATCATACTAAATATTCCAATACTTTTGGCAACAATTAGTATGACTCTTCTCACCTAGGGATCAGCTAGGAATCACTATTTGTGACTTCCGTAGCATCCCATCATCGGACATTTTATTCAATTAATTTAAATCTTATTATTAATTTCTTTAAAAAAGAACTTATTTTATTTTCATTTTAATAAAAATAAAAATTATTGAAAAATCATACTAAATATTCCAATACTTTTGGCAACAATTAGTATGACTCTTCTCACCTAGGGATCAGCTAGGAATCACTACTTGTGACTTCCGTAGCATCCCATCATCGGACATTTGTTTAAATTTAATATTTTATCATTTAATCAAATTTAAATTTCATTATTTTTTTTAAAACATTTTCTAATCAATAATAATAATTAAGGAAAATACAAATAAAAGAAAATTTTTTCAAAAACTTTTGTTTTACGACATGCACTAATAATAATAATAATGACAAAAACACAACAACAATAATAATAATAATAATAATAATAATAATAATAATAATAATAATAATAATAATAATAATAATAATAATAGCAATAATAATAATAATAATAGTAATAATAATAATTAAACATTAAGATAAAAAGGTTAAAATTAGAGTAAGTATACCAAAAGGATTTGGGTTTTAAAACCCAAAAGGAAACCCTTCAAATTGGCCCAAGCTGGATAGCCTAAACACCCAAAAAGGGGCCACGCGGATGGGCCTGATCCATTGGGGCGAAGCAGGCTGCAATGGGCCGGGTCGGTGCGGATCGGGTCGGGTCAAGCGCTGATCCCTCTCCCTCTGAAGCAGGTCGGTGCAGAGCGGGTCTCGGTCGGGTCGGGTTGGAGCAACACGCGGATCTCCTTCCTCAGCTGCCGGGCGAGCGCGCGGATCCTGGACCCGGGTCGGGTACAGGTGCGGGTCCTCTCTCTTTTTGCTATAAAAGCCTAGTTTTTTTTTCACTTCATTTTCTTCTTTCCTCCTCAAAAAAAATTTTTTCCAGAGCCTCTCCAAGCTCTTGGCCGGGGCGATTTTCGACCGTTGCCGGACCGCCGTGCGCCACCGCCGGCCGCCGTCTCCGGTGGTCGGATCACAAAAAGCTTCCCACTTTCCGGAGGCTCTCCACCCCCTGAGTTCGATTCCGGCCTCCGATTCACAAAACGAGCTTCCTAACCCGACGAATCTGAGGTAGTAGCCCTCGGTTTCCTCCCCCTTTTTATTTTTTTTTTCTGGGTGATGGTTTCGGTTGGTTTTGGTTTATGATCTTGGTTTTGGTTTTGTGTTTGGGTTTGTTTTGCAGGTTTGGGGCTTCGGTTTTGGGACGGTGGAGTTGGGGTTTTTCGGTGGTGGTTGTGTGTGTATGGTGTCGTGGGTGTTTCGGTGATGTTGAATCGGGAATGGGTCTCGGATTAGGGTTTTGGGTTCTGTTTGACAGTGAGGCTGGGGCTGAGGGTGTTCGAGTGTTCTCGGTGGTGAGGGGGAGCTGGGTTCCTTTTTGGTTCCGGTAAAGGTGATGATGGCGGTGAGGGTGATCTGTGTGAGGGTTTGTGTAGTGGTTTCGGTGGTTGTGTTGGGATGGGTTTCGGGTTTCTGATGGTGGTGTTGGATTTGGTGAGTGAAGGTCGGGGGTTCCGGGTCTTGTTGGTGAAGATGATGCTCGGGTGAGGGTGATGCTCGGGTGAGGGTGAGAGCTTGAAGCTTCGAGTCCCCCCTCCGTGGTTGCTGGTTGAGGGAGGGATTTTGTAGAAAGGGGACTGGTATAGATGGGATGGAGTAGGCAGAGGCTCACCGGCGGGGATGGGATGGTGATTGATGGATTGGACAAAAAAACAAAATAAAAATATAATAATAATAATAATAATAATAATAATAATAATAATAATAATAATAAAAATAAAAGTAATAAAAATAATAAAAATAAAAATAAAAGTAATAAAAATAAAAATAATAGTAATAATATAATAATAGTAATAACAGATAATAATAAAAATAATATAAATAAGAAAAATAAAAATAAAAACATATATATGTAATAATAATAACAATGAAAATAGGACAAAATTAGGTGTCAACAACTAATATACACAACTATTTCCAAACTTATGCACTTAACCTACCATTGTACACATGTTTCGAGTCTCAGCTTCTGCTATTTCTTGCTTTAGCTGGTTAGACTGGAAGTTCTTATTATTGAGTGATGATTCCAGTTCTTCCTTCTCCGCCTTGAGTGTTGCTATTATGCTTTTACTAGTCCCTTTGCCTTTGGATTTCTGCATATACTCGCAAAACTTGGGTCGAAGAAATGAACTGACGATATAGTAAATGACAATTTGAATACCTTAAAGCTTGTATGCAATTCAAGACTAGATAAAAGTTCTGAAGAGGTCAAAAGCAAACTCATTTTGATTTTTAAGTAATTTCAGCAACTGAGTTGGTGTGACTCGTGACACCAACTCAGTAAGGAGTTTTAAGAATAATATAAGATAATGAATAGAGCATGCGCGTGGTGTAATTGTAATTTTAATAATAAAATAAATATAATAATTAATGTTGAAATTACAAGTTTCTGTTACTAATAGTTTATATTGTTTTAATAGTCAGTTATATTTTAATTAAATTCTTTATAATTATGGTGTATAAGTTACAAATGATTTTAAAATCATCATTATTATTTGACGTGAGTTACAAAGTTGTGATGCCTATATATAGGTCCTAAACATTGAACACAAGAGAATAACACAAAACTATTCTATTCATGATGAAACACATATTGGACAAGAGAAGGGTGCTTGATCTTAAAGCTTTTTACTCTACACGTTAGCGTAGAACTGTAGAGTGTACAACGAAGATAGGTTGGGTTATTGTATCCTGGAAGCGACATGCTTAGAGTTCCTACTGCACCGATGATATAATTCCCGTAGAGGCGTGAATCGTCTTAAAGAGAGCGAGATATCCGTGCCTTAGTCCAACTTTTTGTGATAAATAAAATAATTCTAATTTATATTTCATTATATTATTTTGATTATTAACAATATCTTTTTTTTTTCAGCTTCTAGCACTTACAATTTGAAGAGGAACTCCAACAATTTTAAGGTGAGATCCAACAGCGCGTACTTCATATCAGAAGATTTCAACTAGGATATTTCTAGTGAACTTGAATGGGACTGAATGTTGAATACACCGTCATATTATTACATACTGTGGGCTCTGTTTCAACATTATCCATAACAATTTCTCGTGTTTTTCCTTTTTGACCAACTTCAAACTCAGACTCCAAGTCCCTGGTAGGATCTGTGGCGTTATGCACGGCAGAAACTCTATTAGGAACAGGAGCCCCCATTATCTTTGATTGAAAGGTTGACTTGTGAATTGGCTTAAGAACATTAACCTAGTAGTAAAACATATAAGATCAAATAGAAATAAATAGATTAAGAAAGTCATAAAGAGGCTAAAACTGTCTATACCTCACTGTTGTAATGCCCATTATATCCTTCAAAAGATACAAGTATATCTTCACCATTCAAAGAACCCACAACCAGACTCAAGCCTTACAATAAGAGACAATCATATAGTAATTTACGACTTCAATCACAATATAGCCAAAGGTCAACCACATAAAAAATGTACAATCACAAGATAGGTAAATGCAAATTCCATTGCTACAAATAATTTATTATTATTAAAATTTTCTATTTCCTTTGATCTCTAATTTATCTTTGATATCTGATGATCATGGAAATTAAATGTTGTTAAATATATGAGTAAAGTTTATTGAGAACAAGTTTATGCAAAATTCTTCCCTTGATGTGATCAAAGCATAATTTAATGTATTGTTTTCTTAGTGTTGCTTTTAGTTACATATGATAAGTCTCCAAAATATATTTTTTAGGGCATGTTATCATATATTTTTTAGATTAAACTGTGAAACTTTTATTTAGTATTTTCATTTATTAAAAATTTTTTCATATACAAGTATTTGAAATATAATAAAAAAATTCAAAAAATGTGATGAATTTGAAAAAAATTAAAAATTTTTTTTAATAGTATGTTCTTATTTAAAATTATAGTCACAATTAGCATATTATATTTCGAGAACTAGTAATTTGATAAAGTAATAAATACAAATAATAAATAAACTGACTTAATTGCACATTTAGTAAGACTCGAACTTAAGACTTCAAAATCTCGTGACTTCTTACCACTATATCAAGGCCTTATAGGCAAAATTAAAAAAAAAAAAATTAGACCATGCATAATATAAGAAAATCTCATCCAACTAGCCACTCTCTATAAAGGCTAGCACTGTCAAAATGGGCCAGCCCTAATGGGCTAGGCCATAAATGGGTCGAGCATTGGGCCGAGCCAAAAAGCCCTTTTAGTTAAATGGGCATTAAAATGCAAGCCCATGTCCCGCCCTAAGGGCTAACGGGCTTAAATGAGTCGGCTCGTGTAAGAAATTAAAAAAAATAAATTTTATATTAAAATCCAATTTTTAATAATAAACAAAGTAAAATTTGAAATAAATATTAAATAAACATCAAATAAATTCACATCAAATCTATCCAATCTTCAACATCATTTGAACATTACATATTAATAGTTTAACAAGCATAATATAAATTGTTTTAACAAACCTAGATACTAAAAAACATGTCTCAACAATATTAAAAATCAAAAACATCATAAATAGATCAATGTGCATTCATCTCCTTCATAATGTCAATCACATTTAATCAACTCTTTTTCAACTTTTCCATTTACAAATATAAATAAAGAACAATATAATAACTCACAAGAATTAAACTTATGAATTGATTAAAAATTGTCAACTAATTAATAACATTACTTTCAAAACCAATAATCCAATTTCGAATGCAAATGAAAGTTTTCACATTCTCATGATTTAGAGAACTTCAATACTTATTTAAAACACAAGAACCAATACTAAAAAAACTCTCCGAAGCTATTATTATTATTGGAATGCTCAAGATATCACAAGCTATACTTGCAAGTTTTGGAAATCTTGGCTTATGATCTTTTTATCATTACAGCACATTTAAATTTTCAATCATGCGACCCATAATCTTTAGTTTTTCCAAATAAAGATCTAATTGAGATTTTAGTTTTTCCACTTGAATAGTTTCAAATATTTTGAAAACCTATATCCTTGGACATTTCAAAATAAATTAATTGTCATTATAAAAGAGAATTTAAAATAAAGTATATACTTAAAAAAAAAATGAACTTACATCAATTAAAGCAAATGTACTCTTCCCCTTCTAACTAGCATGTGTAAGAGGTTGTGAGTCATTAGGTTGGTTTGAAGTAAATTAGTAATACTGAATAGTATTAATTTTATATATTTTACTTTGATTAAAATGTTAAACATATAAATAATTAAAATAAAAATAAGATTTTAATATAATTAAAAATATTAAAAAATTAAACTGGCCGGCTCATTTAAGCTCGGGATAAATCCATTTAGATCCGGACCAAAAAACCCTTTTTCTTAAATGAGCTATAAAAATGAAATCTAAATCTTAAATAAATGAGTTAAGCGTTGGGCCGGCTTATTTTGACTGTACTATTAAAGGCCCAAGTCAAAGCCTCTTTCACTTAAAGTTCTAGTTCAACAAGTACTCTAGAAATTAAAATCAAATAAATCGACCAAGTGGCAGTCGGCAAGAAAGTAAGTTACGAGCCCAAGAAACAAAGCATGTTGAATTTTTACCATGATCCTTGCCAAAGTTGAAACTGAGAGGAGACGTAAAAGTCGGTGGCTTTTAAGTTTTGGTTTTAATTTCAAACACTTTTATTCATTCAAGGTTTCACATGGCCTTCAGTGCATACAAATTTTACATGCAAAATTGCAAAATAATTTGTTATAGTAATATTATATTATGTTAATTAATAGATTAGTTTATTGTTATTGTACTTTAATTTATATTAGATTAGCCCATTAGTTTACTACTTTATTTTGTTTGATAGGTTATTAGTTTATATAGTTGTTTAGTTTAAATAAGATAAAAATACTTTATTTTTTTCTTAGGAGGTACAAAAAAAATAAAGAATCGAACATTAAATCTAATTTTTCTTAAGGAGAAGTAATAAACATTAAATTAAATCTGGGTATCTAATTCCTAAAGATAATTATACCATACATCTTTGTTAGCTTAAAAAATTAATAAAATATAATAATAAAATAATTATAAAATTAAATTAGTTAATTATACTTAAAATAATTAGTTTTTTTTAATTTTATATATAAGGTATTGAAATTAAATTAATAAAAATTTTGTAATTAGTTAAGAAGTAATTCTTATACATTGACCATTTACATATATGATACTACAGTATACGTTTATGTATATGATATAAATTGTACTTAAAATTGTAATTATTAATTTTAATAAAATATAGTTGACTCAAAAAAATAAATAAAACATAATAATAAAAAATTATAAATTAAATTAGTTAATTATAATTAAGATAATAAAACATTATTGACTCAAAAAATTAATAAACATTGTTTGTATAGTATTCACGAACATGTTTAATCTTGTTTGTGAAAATTTAATAAACAATTCTACAAAATAAATAAATGCTCAAACGTAAACATCAAATTTTTTAACAAATAGGAATCAAACAGGAATGATACTATTTTAAATGAACAAATAAAGATTTCATTTTTATTAGTACGTGTTTGTTCATTTTATTTGTAAGTGTTCGATAAGGATGTAAGCTGTCACATTTGCATCGACAATAATAATAACTGTGTTCTAATTTGTCGTCGAAAACCAAAAAATACATTTTCATGGAAATGCCAAAATTTCTACATGAAATGAGCTTGATGGATGAAAAAAAGCAAATAATATGTTAGTTTATATGTTTAGAAACAAGTTCATTTAATATGTTCACAAACATGTTTGATTTTGTTTGCGAAAATTTAATAAACAATCTTACGAAATAAAAGAATTGTGCTCAAATGTGACAGCCAAATTTCTTAATAAACATGAACAGAATACAAACAACACTAAATAATAAACCTAAAAATAAAGAGTTCATTTTATTTGTTCCTGTTCGTTTGGCTAGAGCCTATCACATTTGCATCAGCAATAATCATGACCGTGTTCTCTGTCGTTGAAAATCAAAATTTACAAACATGAAATTGGCTTGACAGATGAAAACAGCAACCCTCAAACGCGCCAAAAAGTGGGAGCAGGCGAGGAATAATAGGCTTGTTGTACTTGTATGTGAAGCAAAGCAGACCCGTTGAAAGTTGAAAGTTCAAAGCCAGATCAAAGCGTGAAAATGGTTAAAATCCCCTACATCCTGCTAAATCCCCAGTTGAAAGTTCATAGTAAAACAAAAAGGTGAAGCAAGGTACCTTTCAAAATAGAAAGGGATGATACTGCAGATTGATTAGAAAGCAGTGATTTTGAATATGCACATGCACTGATTGGCCTATCATCCCCCAAAGCCACTGAGAATCAACCTTGAGGCTGAAGACATGTACAGTTCCTTTGTCGCTTGAGGCAGCTAACCACTGGGCAGTGGAAGAGAAAACAAAGCTGTATGCCTCCGCTCCATCTGCCCTCTCTCCTTAGCTGCACCAAGTTTTCAACTTAATAATAGATAACTTTCAAGCAGTAAACTAACGAACCCTCCAAAGAATCTCAGATAGTTGCCAAACGAAAGAGCAAGCCAAGGCTAGTCTTAATGGATATCTTAACAAGAGGAAAAAGAAAGGGCAAAACAAGACTAGTCTTAATAGTTGACTAATGGAAATCAAGGTCATCATAACAAGCCATTCATGAAGAAGACTATATGACATTCTGTGGCATCAGAAAAAGCTGCTCACTACAGGAAAATGTACTTCTCGCGGCACTTTTTTAGCAGCGTTTTTAATAAAACGCTGCTAAATTCCTTCTTTTAAATTAACTCACGGTGTTTTTCAATTAAAACACCGTGAAGTTTGACCAATAGCGGCGTTTATGTATCTAAACGCCGCTAAGTTGATCAGATAGTGGCGTTTTTTCCTTATAAACACCGTTATATTTTAAAATAAAATAAAAAAATATTTATTCTAAATTTTTTGAAAATATATATTTTATTAAAAAAATATTAAATAGCGGCGTTGTTAGAGATAAACGCCGCTATTTTAATTTTACATTTATAAAAAAACATAAAACAAATGTATTTCGATAAAAAAATCTAATAAAAAAATTCTATATAAAAAAAGCTTTCTTAAACATTTCCATTAAAACCTCTCCTCTCATAAACCCAGTTTTTTCCGATTCTCTCTTCAATTTTTACAATGTTTTCTTCAAAAAAGTTCATGTTTCTCGATTCTCTTTTCGATTCCCTCATAGTGTTTAAATTCCCTCTCTGGTTTCGATCAAAACCTCACCTCTCATAAACACCCTAAACCCAAATTTTCCCATTCTCTCTTCAATTTTTACAATGCTGTTCATGTTTCCCGATTCTCTCAGATTTCAGTATCCGATTCTCTTTTTGATTCCCTCTTAGTGTTTAAATTCTCTCTCCGATTCTCTTTCCGGGCCTTCAAGCTTCTGAGCTTTAGCAGCGTTGTGATGCGTCGTCTCAAGAGCATTGCTTCTGGTCGCTCTTCCATTTCTTCTGATCCCGTAAGTTCTCTATTTCCTTTTGTGTTTTCTTCGTGGATTCGATCGGTGCTAATCTCTGTTTGTTTGTTACGAGAATGGAGTAACATAAATGAAGAAAGACGGAATGGATTTTTGGATTATTTTAAGCTTTGGTCATTGAAAGGATTGCTTTGGTTATTTTTTCTTTCATTTTCCTGCATATTTCTTCCATGAGTAGCTAAATATATATTTTTTTGAAAATATATATTTTTTGAGAATCCGTCTGATAAAAGATGGACTCAATTCTCCGTACTGAATCCGTCTCCCTCACACGCCTACGCGCCACTTCCACCTGCACCGCTTCCATTCACCACATGCCTTGCCAACTCATCTTTCGCCCCGTCCACCGCCTCCTCTTTTCCTCATCCACCGTCACTACCGGCGCTGGTTCTCGCAGGTCATCCGCTTCCGTTGTCGCCTCTAGCGGCACTCTCACCGCCAATTCCGCTTCAGTTTGTTACCTTATCTTTTTGCTTTAAAAATTTTTAGCTCTTCTTTACCCTGTTTTTTTGCGTCATGATAAATTTTTAGTTAATTTCACTTCTAGGAATTAGTTAGCAATTTATTATTACTATTATTTTTTATATATTTCTTGTTAATGTTTGAATGACTATTTGTCTATTTCTGTCAACTTAGCTGAAATTAATACTAATTTGAGTACTGCTTTGGAAGCAAAACATTTTAGGGAGATTTCTCTTTTATATGCATGGAATTTTGCTGTTTAATTTATTTTATTTGGAACTTTGGCTTAATTAGGTTTCAACATCTCCACTATCATTGATTTACTTTGGCTTAATTAGGCTTTTGAGGGCCTGAGTTGTATTTATATATTTTTTTTAGAATGGGTAATGTTCTAAACAAACTTCTTTTCCTTGGTAGGGGTTCATTATAGAGGTAAAGTGCTGCAGATATGTCATTTACCTAAATTTGCTAGCCTATTTGCAGATATATCCAATTTCCTGAAATCTATATTTGCTTTTCCAGGTTTAAAACATTTGGGGCAAGAGATCCTGCTAGTAGGTTACTACTTGGGCTGTTTGAGTTTTCTTAACTTGTGAGTTAGACTTGAACTGATAATGCCTTAAGGTGATAGTACATAAAAATGTATTTTAGAATGGTTGCTTTTTGTTTTTTCTTTTTAATAATTTTAGTTAATAATTTTAGTTAATATGTTACTGTGTTTTGTCTAGCATTAGCTGATGATAATAAACTCTTTTTAGACTTAGAATTGATGCTTTCTTCTTTTATCTGCAAGTGAACTTGATTGCTAATGTAATGCTGCTCCATGATGTGTGTCGTAACGATTTCGCGCTTGACGATGTTGAAAAACAGTTTAAAAACAAAGGGAGTCGCCACCAATCTTTTTTGTCTAGGTGTGATTGGTCACCTAAAATATTTATCTTTTTAACAAAATCTCAAAATTAATTAAGTTTTATTAAAAAGACAATTTTTTGGTCTGCGAAAACAAAATCGGGTCCGGGAGTACGGTTACGCGTGGGGAAGGATTAGCACCCCTACGATGCCCGTTAAAAAACGGTACCATAATAATCATGTGTTATCCTTTGGTTTCAATAAAATGGTTTTAATTTGATATTTAAAAATAATTTCTATTTTTATTGCAATCAATTTTATTCTTTTAATTTTGAAACATTTAAACTTTATTTTTTATTTGAAATAAGTGAAAATCTTTTGTATTGAAAATTATTCCGAAGTACCCCAATACTCTGATAGCATTTCGTTTATATAAATATTTCTTTATTTATTTTAAATAAAAATCTTTATTATTGAAAAATTGCACTAAGTATCCCAATACTCTGGTAACACTTAGTGAACTTCTCTCACCTAGGGATCAGTCAAGAAATCACTACTTGTGAGTTTCATGACATCCCATCATCGGGATTTATTGTTTAATTATTAAATTTAAATTATTTATTTTATTTATTTTTTTATAAAAATAAATTATTTATTTTCATTTTTAATAAAAATTTAAATTATTGAAAAATCATACTAAATATCCCAATACTCTGGTAACATTTAGTAGACACTTCTCACCTAGGGATCAGTCAAGAAATCACTACTTGTGAGTTTCATGACATCCCATCATCGGATTTATTGTTTAATTATTAAATTTAAATTATTTATTTTCTTTATTTTTTTTATAAAAATAAATTATTTATTTTCATTTTTAATAAAAATTTAAATTATTAAAAAATCATACTAAATATCCCAATACTCTAATAACATTTAGTAGACTCTTCTCACCTAGGGATCAGTCAAGAAATCACTACTTGTGAGTTTCATGACATCCCATCATCGGATTTATTGTTTAATTATTAAATTTAAATTATTTATTTTCTTTATTTTTTTACAAAAATAAATTATTTATTTTCATTTTTAATAAAAATTTAAATTATTGAAAAATCATACTAAATATCCCAATACTCTGGTAACATTTAGTAGACTCTTCTCACCTAGGGATCAGTCAAGAAATCACTACTTGTGAGTTTCATGACATCCCATCATCGGATAAATATTTAATTAAATTTAAATTTTATTTATTTGTTTGTTTTTTATATTTTTTATATTTATTTTATTTCATTTTTATTATTTTTTTTATTTTTTTTATTTTTTATTTTTATAACATATATATTTTTTAATAAATGGCATGGATAAATAAACAAATAACTATATAAATAAATAAATAAGAAGTTAATGAAATTTTACCCCAAATTCGGATTTGGGCTTGGAGCCCAAAGAAGCTTTCTAAAACAGCCCAAAAAATCAAAGCCCAACAGCATTCAGATTTGGGCCGGAAATGCGGGTCAGGAGCGGGTCGGATCGGGTCAGCAAGCGGGTCGCGAGCAGCTGTGGAGTAGGGTCGTCAGCCGGGTGCGCGGATCCCAGGTTCCGGGTCTGGTCGGCTCGCGAATCTTCTCCAAGGGCCAAAACGACGTCGTTTTGTTCTTCTATAAATACCCCCTTTATTATTTTTTTGTTTCACTTTTTCAGATTTCTCAAAAAAAAATCTCTCCCCTCTCTGCCTTTCTCTCCTCTCCTGCCCAGAATCCGACGTTGGAGCCACCGTTTGCTGCTGCCGGCCACCGTTCGTCGGCGACAGAAACCAAAAAGCTTCCCCGTTTCCCTAGCCTTTTTTATCTCCTCTCCTCGATTCCGACCTCGGATTCTCTCAAAAAGCCCTCTAACCCTATAGATCTGACTTAGGCCGAGGCCCTTTCCTCGATTTTTTTTTGAATCTGGTTTTTGGTTTCGGATGATTTTGTGATGATGGTGGTTGTTGGTATGTGGTTTTCTTTTTTTTTTTCTTCTTGAAGGTGTGCTTAGATCTCAGATCTAAGTCTTGGGGCTCTCGGGTCCTTTCTTTTTTTTTTGGGTTTGTTTTCGATAATGCTAAAGGCTGTGTGTGTGTGCGTGTGTTTGTGTGGTGGCTGGTCGTTGGTTGCACGGTGATGATTTGTGGTTGTTTGGGTTGGATAGTGAAACGTAGGTAATGGCAGGGGGTAGTGAGGATGATTGGTAGGGGTTCGGGGGTTTGGGATTTCGGTTGAGGCTGAGAGGGTTGATAGTGATTTGGTGAGGGTTGCCGTGAGCTTGAAGTGGGGTTTTCTGGGTGTTTTCGAGTGGTGGCGATGGTGGCTCGGGGTGAGGGTTTGGTTTTTTCTTGGAGGTTCCTTTGGTGAGCCGAGGATGGGAGGATTGTAAAAGGCTTGGGTTTGGCCTTGGGGTGGTGAAGATGGGATGGCTGGCAGGAGTAACTGGTGGTGGCAGACGAGATAGCCTGGGGAGGAGGGGTTGGCAGAGATGGTGACAGGAACTGGTAGCCGGCGGTGATGAGATGGGTGACAGGGGATTAATGGCAGATTAGACCAAAGAAAATGAAAATAAAAAAATAAATAAATAAAAACTAATAATAATAATATAAAACTAATAATAATAACATAAATAATAATAATAAAAAACAAATGAAAACAAATACAAATATATAAAAATAATAATAATAATAATAATAATAATAATAATAATAATAATAATAATAATAATAATAATAATAATAATAATAATAATAATAAAAATAACAATATGAGACAAAATTAGGTGTCAACAATGTGTAAAAGATTGTTCTGAATTGTTTTGCATGTTAGTTAATATGTAGTTAAATTCCATTATTTGCACATGAACTACATTGTTGAATGTGCAGTAGTATTTTTTATGTTGTTGCTGACTATTTACATTAAAAGCCATTTGAATGACTGTTAAAATTCTTGAACTTGGCTCAACTCATTGTTTAGGTAGCTCGAGCTCGGCTCGAAAACTATCTAGTTGAGCCCGAAGACTATAGTGTATAGACATCTAATTTTTTTTTATTGGTGTATAATGTAGCAAGTTATAAATGGATAAGAGTTGGATGCAAAAGTCGAGGTTAAGTCAAGAGTACCAAGAGGCAGTAGAACAATTTCTTAATTTTGCATTTAAGAATGCAAGTGAGGATAATATGATAATATGATAATATGATATTCTGTTTCAGGGGAAGGTGAATCCTACCCAGTGTGAGGCTCTTACTATGGTCTGTGCCCAAGTAAATTTTGTTACTATTACTTTTTTAACATTCAGATGCTATTGACCAACTAGAGAGTTTATCTACTGGCAGTTAAATCATCACTTTTATCAGAGTATAACAAGATAAAAATTTTCTTTGCAGGTTATGGGTAACCATGTGGCTATCACAGTGGGTGGATCAAATGGCCACTTTGAGTTGAATGTATTCAAGCCAATGATTACTAGTGCACTCCTACATGTATGTTCTTTTGTAACAATAGTAATTGAAAAACTGCAATTCATATAATTTCAAAACTTTCGAGTTCCTAGTGCATGACTTATATTAACTAAGTGTGGTTAGATAGCAATTCCACATACACATACTGGCATTTTGGCTAATAAGCAATTGTAATACAGTTTTTTCCCTTAAAATTTTATAAATTAATGCATGGGATTTTTTTGACTGAAATTTAAAATTCCTGTGCTAATAAACTTCTCATTTGAAGAATCAAATTTCTTTTTTCCTAAGATCTTACAAAAATTATTGGATATGAACTAAATGAATTATTGCTACGAAAAATGTTCATAGGATTCAATATTTGGTTATCAAATATTTGGTTATCATGTGCTTGTCCTACCTTGAATTTTTTTTCCAGTTATGGTGCTGACTACACGATTAGATTATTGAATGTATTCATTTTAATTTAACTAGTCATCTTGATTCTTTGCTATCAGTCGCTAAGATTGCTGGGTGATGCATCTGCTTCCTTTGAGAAGAACTGTGTGAGGGGAATTCAAGCTAATAGGGAAAGAATTTCAAAATTATTGCATGAGGTCAGTTGATGCTACATACTGAATATTTAAATTTATTTTGATACCATATGATAGATTGCCGAGCTAATGATCATATGTTGTTGCCTCGTGACATTTTGCGTGGTCTTGCAGTCTCTAATGCTTGTAACATCCTTAACCCTGTAAGTCTTGAGTTTTCATCCCTGTTTACTTATCTATGATCAGTTGTTCCACAAGAGTCTTTGCATTTCAAGCACATCCCTAATTACTTCCTTGCTTCCAGAAAATTGGTTATGATAATGTTGCAGCAGTTGCCAAGAAAGCCCACAAGGAGGGATGCAAGTTTGAAAGCGTTCCTTTGACAGAGTAAACCACCCCACTGCTGGAACCTCCAATGATGCTTGTGTATCTTTTGTTAGTTCTGTTTTATAATCAGCAGCAACGTAGCATAGGTTCTGTTTAGGACAGATAAGAGATGTATTTTCTATGTAAATATGTTTTTACATTACGCTTATTTTATATTTTATATATAAACAAGTTGATAAACAGTTTATGACTTTCATATGACTAGAAGAAGTCTATTTACTTTTTTTGCTGAAAGAAAAAGTTTATTTTACATTCTTAACAGTTGGCAACTCTTAATATTGAAGGCAAAAACTCATAGTTTCATCATTCTCTTCTATTCTTTTCTAAAAATAATTAAAATGTTTTCTAAAAATATAATTAAAATTCATTAAATGTATTCAAATTGAAAAAAATATAAAATCTAATTATATAATAAAAATTATAAAAAAAAGTCTAACTTAGCGGCGTTTTATAATAAAAACGCCGCTAAGTTACAAATTAGCGGCGTTTATGCAGAAAAATGCCGCTATTTGACAAAACGCCGCTAATTTTGCGGCGCCTATAAGCGCCGTTAATTGGCACAAAATCGTCGCGAACTTAGCCGCTCTTTTTCCAGACACTAGAATAGCCGGCGTTTTTTTGTGGTGTTTTTTGTTAATGCCGTGAAATTTTAGCGGCATTTATAAACGCCGCTAAAAGTTAAAAAAAACGCCGCTAAAAGTACATTTTGCTGTAGTGGCTATTGCAGGCAGTAGTCGAGCCAAGTTTACAGGTCTTAAAGCATAACCTCAAATTCAACACTACGCTCTTTGCAATTCATGAAGAAGACTATTTGACTTAGATCTGGTTTTGAACTTTTTCACTTAGAGCTCCCAGTTTCCATAATGCCTCAAAATTTAAGAAAATTTTATTTGAGTCATAAAAAGGATTAATTGATCGTTGAGGTTTTTGTAGACAATTAATTTTGTTTATTAGAATTAGATTCCCCTCTTTTAGCGCTAAAAACCAAAGCAGCAAAATTAGTGCAAATAATATTTCAGAAAATGTTACATAATTATATTACATGAATTGAAACCCATTACCATACATGCCAAGGAAACTCAATTCAAATAACAAAATAAAGAATGATGATTATTTTTTATTTGATGTGTCGACATAGATTTTGATACGTAATTTATATGTTTTACACAATATTTTCATTTGACATGACATAAAATATGAATTTCAGACGAGCATGGAAAGAATCCTTCTATTTTAGTCTTTGATTCTTTCTTTATATGAATGATATTAGATTAAAGGACATGAAAGAATAAATTCAATCTCCATGAAATCCAAAGCAACAAAATCAGTAGAAACAAGAACATACATTGATTGATTTCATCAACTAAAAGAGAATATAAAACTCGCAATTAGAAATCAAAATCAAGCGCATCTTCAACCCCAGCCTCATAAGCATCTTCAACCATATCGCCAATTAACATTCCACCGAGCAATCCACCGGCTAACCCCAATCCCAGCCCTGCTCCCATGCCGCTCTTCTTAGGCTTCTGCGGCTTCTGCACCAGCGGATAACGATATCCGCCATGCGCCGGATACCCTGGATACGCATAACCTCGAGCAGCAGCAGGAGCCTGATGGTATCCATACGGTAATCCACCAGGTGGAGGATAAGGATAACCTGGAGCTGGTGGATATGTTGCCGGAGGAGGAGGATGTCCTGGGTTTCGCCCTGGATAACTAGTCGGCGGCTGTTAAAATATGACTTGGAAAATGCCAAGTCAACTTGCTCTTTACTCAACAATTTCGGCTGCCCAACTCTCTCATTGAATTCACTTGACTTCTTTCTATTTTGATCCAATAGCAAGCTTCCCTTAGTTGTGAAGGTTTCGGCTGCCACTTTCCCAAGCAATTGCAAGACTTTGGTGCATGTAAATTAATGCATTCACACTTTATTTGCCGCCTCTTGCATAATATAAAAAGGGGCTTGAATGTTGGATATTGATGAAGAGAGTGAAGCTAATAGCCGAGAGAAAGAAAAGCTTGAGAGAGTGTTGGGTGATTTCGAAAAGTTTTGTTTTCGGGTTTACGGATAGAGCATTGTGAGTTTGAGTGTTAAATATTTGTAATCTTTATTTTTTTGTTATAGTAAAATTTTTCGTTGTCTTCGTTCGTAGACGTAGACTTACAAGTCAAATCATGTATATCGTGTGTCTTTATGTATTGTTTTCTTGCATTTTTTTTTGTGCATATTGTTGGTGAATCGATTGTAGTCTATTTTAGTCCTGTTACGCAACAGCGGCGGCGGTGGATACGCCATAGCTGGCTTCTCCCCATGTTTGTCTGCATACGTGGCTTCAGCCCTTGGAAATAGAGGTTGTGAACCAGGCTTGTTGAATTTCTCTCTGAACTTGTAAGTGAAATTCAAGACACCTTTCGGTTTGCCATTGGGCAACCTGACGTTGTAGCATACGTTCTGCTCAACCTTCGCGCTTCCGTTGTTGTGATCAAGCAGCTCCTTGATGGGGACTTGGACTATACCGACATCTTTGTCTCCAAGCTTACGCTCGGATTTCAGACGGAACACGAGGTTCAGGAGGTTCTGCCTGGCAGCAGCTTCGTCTACGGTGAATTTCATGGTGTAATTCCACTCTGGATTGGAGCCACAGTCCTTGTCCACCGGTGTCGTCTGCGCTGTAGGATGGTCGCCATTGATAGAAACCACGGCATACACGTCCATGTTGGTGAAAAGATTCACGCCTTTCAGGTCTTTGGCAGAGACAACATTGATCTCTGTTGTTGCACAAAACAACAATAAAGATACGCTGACGTCGATGTTCGTACTAAGTCTCCACGTGTGTCCAAGAAGCTTCTGTAAAACAAGAAAAGTCAGAGGGACGCAGGGGTGGTTCCCTGCGTAGATACTGCGATGCTTAAGTCAGCAAAAAGTCCTTCAATATTGGGAAGCGTAAAAGCCAGTAGTCAAAAATTAGAGAATAAGATTGTACCTGGGGACCTATTTATAGGTCAACAATCTAGGTTAATTGTAAGTCCCTTATCTTGCTGAGAGTTTGTGTCCCAATATAACACAAGTTCCTTGAAGATCGGGAGCTTCCGGAGCCTGTCGCCGGCGAGAGACTCATACCACGCGGAACATTGTGACGTCAGGGGTCTGTCGCTAGCAGGAGCCGAAGATGTGTGCCACGTGTCGCGTTGTGATTGCAGGCGACAGACTTTGAGTCTGTCGCGGGCGACAGGTGTGATCGCGCACCTCTACTTCTGTCGCCGAAGGCCATGTGGGCACAACCGAGTCTGTCGCCCAGCGACAGATGTGATGCGTTTACCATCTGTCGCCGATGGCCACTTGGGCACAACCGAGTCTGTCGCCCAGCGACAGGTGTGATGCGTTTACCATATGTCGTCGAAGGCCACATGGACCAGTGAGTTCTTGCCGCGTGGTAGTTTCTCACAACATTGGGCCTGGCCCAAACACGGGTAGACTTTGTCATATCAATTGCTCCCCACTCTCTTGTTGGATTTCTCCAACCAAGAGAGTATAAATATGTGTTTTTGGGCCTTAACCCACCGTGACTAGTTCTCTTTGCTTTTTGTGTATTTTTTGCAGGTGAAAAAAGGTCTATTTTGCGAGGGACGTGATCAGGCGCGACGTTTGGCATTCCCTGTCGCGGCTATATAAAACACTGGGACCAGATGAGAGACCCCACGAAAACCTCTGAGCAGCCGTCTGTCGCCCATTTGCAGTCCCCTTGCAAAAAAAAAGAGTTTGTCGCCAAAAGAACCTGTCGCTCTCCCCCAGCAGTCTCTCGCTTACCTCAGAAACAGTAAGTTTACATCTACCGCATATTTATTGCCTTTCGCAACTTAGATTTAGGTCTCCCGCTGGTATCGTGGTCTTCCGCTGATGTTGTGGTCTTCCGCATAGAGTTTTAGGTCTTCCGCTAGTCTATTAGAAATCAGGTCTGTCGCCAAAAGGTCTATCGCTTCAGCAGGTATGTCGCCTATTGAGTCTGTCGCCCAAAGGGTCTGTCGCCATTACTCTGTCGCCGGGTAGTTTTTTGCCATGTCTTCGCTACGCCCGGGTAAAACACTTAAAATGGGTGGTCTTGTGTGCACTTTGACAAGTGCTGACTTAGAGGACATTAGGACGCGTTTCCCTCTTCCCTCGGGTTATGGCTATAGGCTTCCAGTGCAAGGGGAGGTCACGCCTGCCTTGGTTAGAAGTGGCGTAGCTGTCCATAAGGCTTCTTTGTCTTTCGGTTTTCGCTTCCCTCTTCCGGAGTTTGGTGAAGCATTTCTTAGATACAAAGACATTGTCCCGTGTCAGCTTCACCCACATGCGTGGGCTCAGCTGGTAGCTTTTTCCGTAGTATGTCATCACCTAGGTATCATTCCCACTATTCCTCTCTTAAGCGCCTTCTTCAGAGTTCGTAGGCTGAAAGGGTTGATAACGTTCTCTCTTCAACGGTTAACAGTCGGGGAGTTTCCTAACAATAAAATCTTCTCGGATCTCCCCAATAAACTGCGCTGTTTTGAGAGCGAGTGGGTCATTGTCAAGATTCCAAGCAATCTGCGGATTCGCTCTAGATGGAATCGTGATGCTTCTGACCACTCACAGCGTTCGGATAGGTTCAGGACAGAAATTTTAAAAGACCAATTTGGCGAGCCTATTCGGCGAATCTGTTCTACCGGGGAGCGTAATTTATTTTCTATTCTAATCCCGGAAAACATTGCCGCTGCTGGCTGGGGCGTAAGCAGGACCGTTCTTGAAGCTTCTGCTGCCCCATCTACCCTGCCTACAACTCCCCGTTTATCTGATGCTGGCCCTAGTCAGCCATCCCCGGTCCCAATAGCCGAAACATCTACCCCCGTGGGCCACCTTGTAGATGAGTCCTCTTCAGATTCGGAGGACGAGTCCCTTGAGGCTGCGGGTACTAGTGGTTATTTAGGGGATGGCCCTGAGTGGGCTCAAGCCGACGCCTTTGGGAGCCCCTTCGTTGATTTTTCGTTGGATTCGAATCTGGATAGTTTAGAGGACTTTGGTGGTTTTCTAGGTTTTCCATCCTTTTTTATTTATTTATTTTTTGTACTCATGTGCGTGATATTTTACTTGGTCGGCTAATCCTTTCTTTATATATTGTGCAGCCATGAACTTTCGAGATTTGATGCGTAGGAGGGATGCTAGTGTTGCTGCTTCGATAGCTCCTCCTCCTCGGTCGCCTGTTGGAGCTCCATTTGGACCGGCTCATGCTCCTACACCTCCTCCTCCCTCTACTGGTGAATCTAGCCGTCCTACACAAGAGGCCGGGAGAAACAAACGGAAGAGGCCTCTTGTCCCTGATCGAGGTTCAGGTGATCGCGAGAGCTCCGATTTCCAAAGGAGTGATCTAGTCCCTCAAGAAGGTGGCTCTCGTGTTGCTGAGGGTAGGTCGGCACCTCGCCAGCTGAGGCGCAAATACAGGAAGAGGCTGATTGTTGAAGCCTCAATGCCTACAAGACCAGTCTTGCCCAAGGTGGTAGACCCTTCTTTGAGGCGCTATGTGATCGATAGTGGGGTCGTCGTCAGTGGGGACGATTTTCAGACCTATCCCGGAGTGAACGACAATGATAGCATCGAGGATGCCGGGATAGCGTCTCGTATGGCTTGGAGCACCATTCTCCCCCGTGACGAGGCTGGGCTTTTTTCAAACATTCCGGATGCGGAGGATAACTCTGACTATCTCGCTATGAAGGTAAGAGTTTCGTATTTGTTTGGTAACTATTTCTCTCGTTTGAAAGATTTTCTGAGTTACTTTTGTTTTTTGCCTCATCAGTCAGCTCAACAGATTGCGGCCGTCAATGCTCGGCACCGGGCTCTTAGAGAGCAAGCTAGCAAAGAGATTCGCGAGCTTCGGGATCAGAAGATGGAGCTTTCAAATGAGGTCAACCAGCTTCGTCCTTATGTCAACAGGGTGGAGGAGGTAAACAAAAGGAACGCTGACCTTGAGCGAAAGAATGCTGATCTTGAGTTAAGGCTCCAAGAAGAGCAGGCGAAGGTGTCTTCACTTCAAGGGTACCAGGAGGCTTATAACAAGGCCGTCGAGGATCGGGGAGCCATGGAGAGGCAACGAGATGAGGCTATTGAGGAGCTGCACAATGTATTGGATCGTCAAAGAGAAGCCCGAATTGAGGCCGTTCGTGAATACCGCTTGTCCCAGCATTGTTTTGACCAGAAGGCGACGTTCTCGACGGGATTTATTAAGTATGGTTTCTATTTGGCTCGCGCTTGGCTGGAGAAGCATCGGCCTAGTGAGGCTTTCCCTGAATTGCTCTTCACCGAGGAGGCTAAGTACTACGATGCTCCTTCTTGGACCAAGTATGAGCCCGACGCACAAAGTCCGGAGGCCTATTTAGCGGAAGAGGCCGTAGATAATCTGGACAACCTTGAGGGTCCGTGGCCTCCTCGACAGCCGTTACATACGCCTGAGTCTTCTGAGGCATTTGATCGATCTGAGCCTCTGGCAGTGCATGACGTCTCTGAGCCTATCGAGACAGACGATCAGCCTGAGTCTATCGAGGCACTGGTGGGGTTGGACAGCGATGAGTTCCAAATTTCAGATTCTGCTGCCGTTGATCCTGTGCCAGACTCTGCGGTCGTGGTTGGGCCCTCAAGTGACGTTCCTGCTTCCGGGGTGGCTTCCTCGTCTTCCCAGGATCCTGGTTCTTTGACTTCTCCAGTTCCTGAGCCTCAAGCTTCTCGAGACGTAAGTGCTGATGTAGCGTCTTCCCAGCCGGCTGATTCGGTCATTGCCGTAGATTAGAGTTTTTGTTTTGTTTGTTAACTCCAATGTACTTTTTGTTTGTTCTCCAATGTATAGATTCATTTTCAATGGAAAGTATCGTTTAATTCTGTAGCTCTTTCTTTTGCTTATTTGAAATTAGTAGAGTACCTTGTATTGTTTGACTTTATCATGTTGCTCCCCAAGTTCTTTTTTGAAACCGTGTTGACTATTTGTTCAAAAATGAACTTTTCTCGAGCGTTGTTCATATCTCGCGTTATTTTCGCTTAAGGATAATCAAGACTAAAATAGCCAAAGTGTTAACCATAACTTGTCGACTTATTACAACACATGAATTTGGAGATTTTGTAACGTACCTCGTAACTTGTTATATAGTTTGTACTTTTACCTATCGCACGCACTCTTTGTGTTCAAAGACTGGTATTTTGCCCGTCTCGCGTCTTCTTCACGCTTAAGGTCATTTTTGTGCCCATCTTGCGCATTTTTCGCTTAGGGACTTATTTATGCCCGTCTTGCGCATTTTTCGCTTAGGGACTTATTTATGCCCGTCTCGCGTATTTTTCACGCTTAAGGTCTTATTTGTGCCCATCTTGCGCATTTTTCGCTTAGGGATTTATTTGTGCCCGTCTCGCGTCATCTTCACGCTTAAGGTCTTATTTGTGCCCATATCGCGCATTTTTCGCTTAGGGACTTATTTGTGCCCGTTTCGCGCCTTCTTCACGCTTAAGGTCTTATTTGTGCCTATCTCGCGCATTTTTCGCTTAGGGACTTATTTGTGCCTGTCTCGCGTCTTCTTCACGCTTAAGGTCTTATTTGTGCCCATCTCGCGCATTTTTCGCTTAGGGACTTATTTGTGCCTGTCTCGCGTCTTCTTCACGCTTAAGGTCTTATTTGTGCCCATCTCGCGCATTTTTCGCTTAGGGACTTATTTGTGCCTGTCTCGCGTCTTCTTCACGCTTAAAGTCTTATTTATGCCCATCTCGCGCATTTTTCGCTTAGGGACTTATTTGTGCCTGTCTCGCGTCTTCTTCACGCTTAAGGTCTTATTTGTGCCCATCTCGCGCATTTTTCGCTTAGGGACTTATTTGGTAGCCAGCTGTTGTCTCATTTCAATTCCTGTAGCACATAATCTATCGTACATATTGCGTTAGAGAATATAGGAAATGATTGGCTGGACTTTATTCATGAATCAGAAAAATAATATCATCTATGAAGTAATGTAGCAATAGATGGGAAAATAAAGACAAGAATAACAATCAGAAAGCAAAAATTACAATTTTTACTGCCAATATAGCTTAAGATGGTTGGCGTTCCAAGTCTTTGAGAGCTTCTTTCCTTGCAAGGTTTCTAAGGTGCAAGTGCTAGGTCCGACCATCTTTCTGATTCTGTATGGTCCTTCCCAATTAGCCCGGAGCTTTCCATCTTCCCTATGGGCGTTCGTAATTGCCGACTTTCTCAATACGAGGTCCCCTTCTTGCAACTCTTTGTTCTTGACCCGTGCATTGTAATAAGCAGCTACTCTCTGTTTGTAAGCAGCCAGTCTTACTTTTGCTTGGTCTCTCAGCTCATGTATCAGGTCAAGATTTTCCCTTAGTCCTTGAGAATTACGTTCTTCAATGTAAGGGACTAGTCTGGGTGACTCAGCTCCAACTTCCATCGGGATGAGGGCTTTAGTGCCATATACCAAATTGAATGGTGTTTCGCCTGTTGACACTTTGCTCGTCGTTCTGTAGGCCCATAAGACACTTGGGAGCTCATCCACTCATGCTCCCTTTGCCTTGTCCAGTCTAGTATTCAACCCGTGTAGTATAATTCGACTGCTTACCTCTGCCTGCCCATTGGCCTGTGGGTAAGACACAGAAAATATTCTTAGGAGAATCTTCAGGCCATTACAAAAATTTCGGAAAGCATCATAGTCGAATTGCTTCCCATGATTTGCGTTTATCACACGGGGGATCCCAAATCGGCAAATTATGTCTTTCCACACCATTGCTTCGACCTTTTTCTCAGAGATTGTAGCCAAAGGCTCGGCCTCTATCCACTTTGTGAAGTAGTCTGTGGCCACAAGCAAATACTTCCTTTGTCCTGAGCCTAGGGGAAAAGGCCCCAGGATATCTAGTCCCCATTGTGCAAATGGAGTTGGTTGGAGAGTGTTCTGAAGAGCCGAAACAGGCGCTGTAGCTATAGGAGCGAATTTCTGACACTTTTCGCATCTTCTCACTTTGTCTGTGGCGTCCTTCCTCAGTGTAGGCCAATAAAACCCCGTGTGCAGTATTTTCGAGGCCAAGGCTCGAGCCCCCAGATGTTCGCCGCATATTCCCTCATGAACTTCAGCTAAGGTGTACTCGGCCTGCTGAGGCCCTAGACATTTCAACAGAGGCATTGTGAACCCCCGTTTATAGAGTTCCCCATTCACCACGGTAAACCTGGCACTTTTTAACTTCAGCCTTCGAGCTTCGTCTCTGTTAGTGGGGAGTGTGCCCCCCAGTATGTAGTCTTTGATTGGGCTTCTCCAATCGCCCCCGATTTCGACATCACAGACATCTTCTTCTTCAATACTTGGCCTAGCGAGGGATTCCACTTTGACCATCCCCCCTTTGACCCCTCTAGAAGAAGCCAATTTTGAAAGAGCGTCTGCATGGTTGTTCTCTATTCGATTTATCTGAGTCAGCTGGAAGTGTTTGAATGACTGTGCCAACAATTGTACCTTCTGCAGATAAGGGACTAGAGCGGGTTCTCGTGCTTCATACTCACCCAAGAACTGGTTTACCACTAACTGTGAGTCGCTGTGTGCCATTAAGTTGCTGACCCCCATTTTCTCAGCAAGTCTCATCCCAGCTATCAAGGCTTCGTACTCGGCTGTATTGTTTGAACTTGGGAAGTCGAAACGTAGGGAATACTCATAGGTTTCCCCTTCAGGCGATATTAGCACAATTCCAGCTCCACTGCCGTCCATGTTACGAGCTCCATCAACAAATAATTTCCACCAGGCCAACTCAGTTTCCTCTTCTACCTCTCGGCCAGTGCATTCTACAATGAAATCTGCCAATGCCTGTCCTTTTATTGCTTGGCAAGGCTGGAAGTGAATGTCATATTCACTCAATTCGATGGCCCACTTAATTAGACGTCCAGAGTGTTCTGGTTTTTGCAATATTTGCCTGAGGGGCTGATCTGTTAAGATAGTCACCGAGTGAGCTTGGAAGTACGGCCGTAACTTCCGAGTTGCCATCACCAGGGATAAAGCTATTCTTTCAACTAAGGGGTATCTTGTCTCAGCATCTAGCAGGACTTTGCTTACATAATAAATCGGGCAATCTCTATCCCCTTCTTTCCTTAGTAGGACTGCACTTACAGCTTTCTCTCCTACGCCGAGGTACATAAGGAGGTGGTCTCCGGGACGTGGCCGGGATAACAGAGGCAACTCTTTGAGGTAGTCTTTCAACCTTTCAAAGGCATCGTTGCATTCTTCTGTCCACTTGAAGTTCTTTCCTGCCTTTATTGCCTTGAAAAATGGTAGACTTCTTTCAGCTGATTTGGATAAAAAACGACTCAAGGCTGCTATTCTTCCCGTCAGCCTTTGAACTTCTTTTACTGTATTAGGCGGCCTCATGTCTAGAATAGCTTGAACTTTCTCAGGATTAGCCTCTATCCCTCGATTAGTAATCATGAATCCCAGAAACTTTCCAGACCTTACCCCGAATGAGCATTTGTTGGGATTCAACTTCATCTTGTACTGCCGCAACACATTGAACACCTTTGTCATTTTTCTGGCATGTGATTCTCCCTGTCGGCTTTTGATTATCATATCATCGACATAGGCTTCCATGGTGTTGCCCAACAGGTCTTGGAACACCTTATTTACCATGCGCTGGTAGGTTGCCCCCGCATTCTTCAGACCGAATGGCATTACTCGGTAACAATATGTCCCGATATCGGTAATGAATGAAGTCTTCTCCTCATCGTCTGGATGCATCATGATTTGGTGGTATCCCGAGAAGGCATCTAAGAAGCTAAGTAATTCATACCCACAAGTTTCGTCTACCAACTTGTCGATTCGAGGTAGTGGATACGAATCCTTAGGACAAGCTTTATTCAGATCTGTGAAGTCCACACACATTCTCCATTTCCCGTTGGCTTTCTTTACCATCACGACATTGGCCAACCACTCCGGATAATTAACTTCTCTGATGAATCCTGCTTGCAACAACTTCGAGATTTCTTCGTTAATTGCCTGTTGCCTCTCGGGAGCAAAATTCCTCTTCTTCTGTTTTATCGGCTTTGCCCCTGAGATTACGTTCAACCGATGGCAAATAACTTCAGGGTCTATTCCTGGCATATCGGCTGGAGTCCATGCAAACACATCACAATTCTCTTTTAAGCATCGGACCATCTCCTTTTTTACTTGTTCAGGCAGCTGGCTTCCCACATATACTATTTTCCCTTCATCTTCGTCATCTAACTGGATCGTTTCCATTTCCTCATCAGGTTTTGGTTTAGGCGGTTCTTCAATTGTAAGGGTTTCCTTCCTCTGCATCCCTTTACATGTGGTAGATGCGATATTACATGTCCTGGCTTTCCTTTGATCTCCCCTCACTTGTCCAACACCGCGGGGAGTCAGAAACTTCATTAACAAATAGCAGGGATGCACCACAGCCCTCATGTCATTTAACAATGGCCGCCCGAGGATCATATTGTATGCCACTGACGTTGACTTCACAACCATAAATAACACTTGTCGAGTGACACACTTCGGGCTTTCACCCAATGTTACAGGTAGCTGAACTGCGCCCTCCACTTTCACTTTTTCTCCTGAGAATCCATACAGAGGTGTGGTGACTGGCTCCAGTCGATCCTTCGAGATGCTCATTTTCTCAAAGCAACTCCAGTAAATCAAACTTACCGAACTCCCATTATCAACTAGGATGCGACTCACTGGGTGTTTTGCTATTACCACCGAAATCACCATTGGGTCATCGTGAGGGATCGTTACATCACCCCTGTCAGCTGGCGTGAAAGTAATAGGCTCTTCATCATGCTTTTCTTCCATCACTGAATTAATTTGATAAGCATGTCGGGCGTAGGTCTTGCGAGACGAGGAAGAAGCGCCAGCTAATGACTCACCTCCGGATATCACGTTAATAGCTGGCACTGTGGGTTCATTATCTTCCTCTCGATTCCTTCTTTCTACCCTTCTGTCATTATCTCTTCTTTCATCTTCATTTCGTCTAACAGGTCCTCTGTTTTCACCTCTTCTATCTCTGAAATTGTTTCTTCTGTTCTGCGCGGGATAGTTAGTTCTATCACCTTTCCATACAAAACGGTTTATTTTTCCCTCTCGTGCCAACTTTTCTAGCTGATTCATCAACTCTCTATATTTTTCAGTTGTGTGCCCATGCGCTGAGTGATAATCGCAATACGCCCTTGAGTCACGGCCTAGATTCCCTGACGCCTTCTTTGGAGTCTGTATAAGACCTGACCCCTCGATAGCTGCTAATACGGAAGCTCGAGATTCAGTGAGTGGGGTATAAGCTGAGTATTTCAGTGTGGGAGCTTTTTCAAACTTCCTTGGTTGGCTAGAAGATGCTTCAGTGACTTCCCTTCCTCGTTTCCTTCCATCCTTGGAATCTCCTGTCGTCACCATTTTCATTACTTCCTCCTGGGTTACATACTTATTAGCACGGGAAAGTAGGTCTGAGATGGTAGTTGGCTGATCTAGCGACAGGGATTCTTGCAATTTCTCAGACCTTGTCCCCTGTAATATAGCTGCCACAGCTAACCGACTTGCAGGTCTCGTACCTCTAAGGTAGCGTCTCTGAACCGATCCACATAACTCTTCAAAGACTCCTTAGCTCCTTGTTTTATAGTGAGCAAATAGGTTGGTTCCTTTCTTCGTTGACTGTTCACCGCAAATGCCTTAAGAAACTCACTTCGCAATTGGTCAAAAGAGGCAATAGACCCTTCCAGCAAGTTATTGAACCATTTCATCGCATGTCCGGACAGAGTTAAGGAGAAAGCCCTGCACATTATCTCGTCCTCCCATCCATGTAGCAACATCAGGGCCTCATAATTTTGCATATGATCATAGGGATCCGTTTTCCCGGTGTATGCGGTCATCTGCGGCATTTTGAACTTTGAGGGCAAAGGCTTTTGCATGATGGTTGTGCAGAACGGTACTCTTCTTCTCTGGCTCTCTTCCGCATACACTAATTTTTTTTCCTCTAACACCTGTTCTATCATTTTCTTCATGTCTACGGGGGGAGCAAGCTGATTTCTAGCATGAGACGAATCAGGTAGGTCTACGACTACTTCCTTACCTTTTGCTTGGGTGCGTTTGTTCGTATCATCTGTGTGCACCAAGTGGGGTCAAACTCCGACCCGGCTCCCCAAGTGCTTTGATCTTCGACACCATTCTTTCCAGCACCTCCAACACCATGTTCTAGGTTGGTACCATCAAAATTTGATAGGTCATGGTGATGGGCGGTAGACCCTGTCGCCCTGTCGGTATCCTGTCGCCCAGGCACCTGTCGCCCCACGCATGGAGCCTGTCGCCTGACCCCTGTCGCCGGGTATAGGCCTGCCGCTTCATCAGTCTCTCGCTGAGTACCGACGGCGGGCCTCATGTTCTCAGGCCCCGTCGCACCCTGTTGAATGTCATTCTCGGCGACGGGGGGAGCCTCTCGCCGACGAGAGGGGTCTATCGCTGTCGCGTCCTCCCGTCGCCAAGGCATCTGTGGCGAGACTCCTTGACTCGTTCCTCCTACCAAGTTCTGCACGGCAGGCGGCAGATTCAACTGCGGGAGAACTCCGTGGAACAAATCCACCATGGCTCGTAGCGCCTGGGTGGTTTCTTCGCTCTGTCGCCTCAGAACTTCGAATTCTGCCGCTGACAAAGTGATTCTTTCTTCCTCCCTGTTCACCTGGTTCCTCTGGCGAATATGTTGTTCCGGGGAACTTACAGAATTTTCTTCACTGCCAGTCCTTGCGTTCGTCGATCTTGTTCTCACCATCTTAGTAAATTTTGATTGGCTTTTTATACGTTTCCCACAGACGGCGCCATTTGTTGTTGCACAAAACAACAATAAAGATACGCTGACGTCGATGTTCATACTAAGTCTCCACGTGTGTCCAAGAAGCTTCTGTAAAACAAGAAAAGTCAGAGGGACGCAGGGGTGGTTCCCTGCGTAGATACTCCGATGCTTAAGTCAGCAAAAAGTCCTTCAATATTGGGAAGCGTAAAAGCCAGTAGTCAAAAATTAGAGAATAAGATTGTACCTGGGGACCTATTTATAGGTCAACAATCTAGGTTAATTGTTTAAGGATAAGTCCCTTATCTTGCTGAGAGTTTGTGTCCCAATATAACACAAGTTCCTTGAAGATCGGGAGCTTCCGGAGCCTGTCGCCGGCGAGAGACTCATACCACGCGGAACATTGTGACGTCAGGGGTCTGTCGCTAGCAGGAGCCAAAGATGTGTGCCACGTGTCGCGTTGTGATTGCAGTCGACAGACTTTGAGTCTGTCGCGGGCGACAGGTGTGATCGCGCACCTCTACTTCTGTCGCCGAAGGCTACGTGGGCACAACCGAGTCTGTCGCCCAGCGACAGATGTGATGCGTTTACCATCTGTCGCCGAAGGCCACGTGGGCACAACAGAGTCTGTCGCCCAGCGACAGGTGTGATGCGTTTACCATCTGTCGCCGAAGGCCACATGGACCAGTGAGTTCTTGCCGCGTGGTAGTTTCTCACAACATTGGGCCTGGCCCAAACACGGGTAGAATTTGTCATATCAATCTCCAAAGGCCTAAACTCCATGTTTTCTTCTGAATCAAACAGGAAAAAGAGTTCTAAACAAAAATTTGAACAAACAAGGTATTGGAATTCGGATTTGGGTTCGGATTGAAGATGGAAGAAAGAACGGAAATGGTTTATATATACAAAGAGGAGAAAGTTTGGCAGAGAGAAGAAAACAGAAAAAGGAAGGAAACAGGAAGGATCGATGGGATTGAAACCGCCTCGAAAAGCAGAGTTTCGAATGGAAAACTAGAATATTTACCCGCGTCTATCAGATATGCTTAAAACAATTTCTTTATGTGGCAGTTTCAGTTTTAATTTTTATGTTGAGATTGTAGTGAATTTTATTTTAATTTAAAAAAATTATAAAAAATGCTTATTAACTTATTAAACGTTAATATATTTTTTTATCATGTTATGTAATTATATTATTACACTACATATCATAATTAAAAGGTAAATATTTTTTTTAATTAATTCATTAATGATTCTATCAATAAATATTTGATTCTGTAATACCATATAAATGAAAATATATATTAATATAGAATAATTGTTTCATATAATTTTTTTGTGATAATCCAGTTTGTTAAATTCGTGTATCAAATTACTTTTCAGAACGCTAAACTTTACTCAGAAAATGCACGAAAAGGGGGAAGAAATAACAAAAAAAAATTTATCAATCTAAAGTATTAAAATTTGAAAGGTGGAAAACAATGTTTCGGTATAAAAAGCGTTTGAATGGTGCGATGAGATGCGGGGGAAACGCGTACGAGGCGTGTGGTTTGGAACGGCAAGGCTTGGAGAAAAAGGTATAATAATAGAGCAAATTTTTTGTTATTAACTTTAATTTTAGCATTTAGGATTAAGGAAGGCATTGAAGTTTGGCGGTTCACTTTCATAAATGTAACACAAAACACAATTAATTCAGCTCCACATGCCACAATCTACAAACAAACAAAACTACGAGGAATTCTATAGTAAGGTCATAAATTTTGATCTTATTATAAGATCAATGTAAAAAATATATGATTAAACGTAAATTTAAAATCATTAGGCATAAAAAATATTAGACGTATCTTAAAAATGTGATTATCAATATAAACATTAGTGTTAATAGATTTAAACACATGATAATTTTGTTATAATGTATATTTATGTTAATTATCATATGTTTACATACTGCTAACATATTTTACACATAATAACTTTAGATTTATGCTAAATCATGTGTTGTTTACATTAATTTTAAGTTAATTATCAAGTATTTACGATACGTCTAATATTTTTTATGCTTAATGACTTTAAATTTACACTTAATCATATATTTTTTACGTTGACCTTATAATAAGATCAAAATTTATGACCTTACTATAAAATTCCTCACAAAACTACTCATGCAAAATGATCAAAGATTTAATCTACTACTTAAAGAGTTAAGACAAGTCATAATGATTTTTATTAATTTAAAATAGTGACTATTTTATTTATTTTTTTTATAAATTATCACCTATTAAATTCTTTAGTTTAACATACGTGTAACAAAATCTAATATATATGTATATACATTTATATATATATATATATATATATATATATATATAAATATATATAAGCATAATAACATAATAACCAATTATATTTTAAACTAGTAGATTATGTATTTTTTTTCAGTGAAATACTAGAAAAGGAGACCATTAAGTCCTGGAAATAGGATTTAAGCTCCTTTTTTTTTTCAGAGAAAGAACATTCTATTAATTTCAAAATCGGTTGATTTCAATTAACGTAAAATTTTTTATAAACGTACACATCAAAATTTGAGCTCTTTAAAGGTGAAACGGCACTAGAATTGTCTTAAGCCCAAAGAATCTTCTACAAACATGGGCTTTTTTCTTAATCCATGGAACTATGTTAATGGGCAGAGTTCTCATTAATCTTAGTATTTGATATTAAAAAGAAAGTATTAGTTTTTTGAAAAATTATCCTATACATTGTCAGTAGAGTTTTTTAATTCCACAAGTGGGATTAGGATGATGGCATGTGTCTCATTTTATTTATTTTTTATTTTCTTAATATTTTTAAAAGGCACATGTCATCATCTTAACCTTACTTGTAGAGTTAAAAAACTCCATTGACAGTAGATAGGATAATAATCCTAGTTTTTTTGCCAAATCACCTTAGCGAGTTCTCAAGATAATATATCACAGAAAACTATCCTCATAAAATTTGCTGGCAAACAATTGAAACTTATACTTTCCCTTTTTTTTTTATATAATGAAAATCTCTTATCTAAAAAAAAAAAAGAGAAAAATACCGACTCTGAAATTTGAACTTCAAAAAGTCAACAAAATTTTCAAATCTTAAAAGGGAAATCATAATAAGCAAACCTATACTTTCGCTCAAGTAACAGAGACCTGGAATATAATTTCTTATAAAACTTTTGGAATAAAAAAAAAAAACAAATGCATCAACAGCAATATGTAACTATATAAACTGAAACCATATAGTCTATAGAGACAAATATTCATGCAAAGCCCCGAAGGGGTTCATTCAGGCTAGCAAGACGTCTTATTCCAATCAAAAAAGGAACCGGGTTAAGCGAAACGAAAAAAAATAGACCCAAAAGTGATCTATTTGTGTCATTGTGTGTATGGCAGATTTTAGGGAATGCAAGGACAAGAATGACGAGATTTTGCTAAAAGTAGTTCGGCATTTATTCCCCTCGTGCATGTGCAAACCTGTTCTCTATTTTCCGGCCCCAGGGAAATTGTGGTGACCCCCTGTTTTTTTTTTTAATTCTTACAGTTAGAAAGTATCCGGATCAGTTTATCCAAACTTCAAGATTAATATTTCTTCAGACCGTTTTAATGATACACTTCCTACATCGGCCTGGTATATTCTTTGTTTCGTTGCTTAACATACAAGACAGCACTTGTTTACTAACAAATTCAAGATTGGCCCCCTTGAAAATGTTGATAGAGAAATTGGTGGAGTTAATGTTAGAAAATAAACAGAGTATATGGCTTTGAGGCGTGTAGAATTACACTTTCTTGAGTGTAATATTGCCTCACACAGAAGCAAGTTACCCCAGGATACAACAAAGCCTTCAGAATATTGTGAAAAGTCAGAATGTAAAGTAAAGAGTTTCTGGAAAATCAACACTTATATAGAATGTGAAGAGGCTTAAATGAATGGTTGTGATTATCTGTTAAACAACAACCATTCATTTTCAGACATAACTGTTCCAGACATATAACTGAAAATATGTCTGTTGAACAGTTTAAAACAATTTTTAAATTCAAAAAGAATTTAAAATATTTCTGGCAAAAATAAAAAAATTCGGATTAAATCAAAGAGCCAAGAGCCCAAGTGAAGTTAAGCATCAGGAACATGGTGCACATTGAGAAGAGTTAGTTTCTGTCCAGAAGTGAAGTTAAGCATCACACTCCCTTTTCCCAGCACTTTGACAGGAGCATGGTTTCCCATAAAAACTTCACTGTTTTCTTCAGTGTAAGTGCTGAAGAATTCCTTGTTGTTGCAGACATGAATTGTGGCTCCAGAATCAAGAAACCACTCCATGGTTCCTTCACTTGTTGCCATGTTCAATTCAGTAACCATGGCAACAAAGTTCATGTCATCTTCAACAACCATATTGGCTTGAGCAGATTGTTTAGAACCATTGTCTTTATTCTTCTTGTCTTCTGCAATTTTGACTCTACATTCTTTAATGTAGTGTCCCTTCTTTCCACAATGAAAGCAGGCCTTGTTCTTCTTGTTGTTGTTAAACTTCTTAAATCCACCAGTTTTCTGGACTTTGAATTTGTTCTGATTCGTTCCAGACTTGTTTGCAGACTTTCCAGAATTGCTCCCTATGGCATTTACTTGTGAATTCCCATTTGAATTCACAGCCTTCTCTTTCTGGAGTTTTTCATCTCTGAGTCGAGTTTCACACTCAATTTGCAGATGAGTCTGGAATTTTTCCAGTGTGAAACTTTCTGGTGTCTGCAGAACCTTTTTTCTGTAATTGTTCCATGACGGAGGCAACTTGGACAGAATTGCTCCGATTTGTAAAGTGTCAGGAATGATCACTTCCAAATCTCTAAGTCTGGAAACCAGTATTTGTAGTTCATGGACTTGATCCATGACTGGCATGTTATCAGTCATCTTGAAATCAAAATAATTTAATGCCAGGAATTTATCTGTACCTTTTTTCTCGTTCTGGTATTTTGTTTCCAAGGCAGTCCAGATCTCTCTTGGTGATGTATAATTGGAGTATAAATCATAAAGTCTGTCTGTAAGAGAGTTGAGGATGTGACCACGACACACCAGTTCATCTTCTGCACGTTTCTTTCTTTCTTCCTTCACTGTATCTGTGTCATCTGGTGTAGGGTCTGCCAGTGGCTGCAGATTTGGATCCAGAACATAGGACACCTTCAAAGTTGTCAACAGAAACTTCATCTTGTCCTTCCATCTGGTGAAGTTTGTCCCATCAAACTGGTTCAACTTGACAGGATCTTGTTGATTGATAAACACAGGATTGGTAACCATTGCCATATCAAAAAACAATATTACACTCAAATTGTTAGAAAATAAACAGAGTATATGGCTTTGAGGCGTGTAGAATTACACTTTCTTGAGTGTAATATTGCCTCACACAGAAGCAAGTTACCCCAGGATACAACAAAGCCTTCAGAATATTGTGAAAAGTCAGAATGTAAAGTAAAGAGTTTCTGGAAAATCAACACTTATATAGAATGTGAAGAGGCTTAAATGAATGGTTGTGATTATCTGTTAAACAACAACCATTCATTTTCAGACATAACTGTTCCAGACATATAACTGAAAATATGTCTGTTGAACAGTTTAAAACAATTTTTAAATTCAAAAAGAATTTAAAATATTTCTGGCAAAAATAAAAAATTCGGATTAAATCAAAGTGCCCAAGTGCCCATCTTTGACTTTTTAAAATAGCCCAAGCTCTAGCCCAAGCCCAAGCCCAAGCCCAAGCCAAGCAAGCTCAAGCCCAAGCCAAATGGTCAAAGCCCATTTCCTCTTTGACTCCAAATTACTCTCAAGAGTTGATTTCCCTTTATAAATAAATCACTTTACACTTTTACAAGCAATGTGGGAACTTGTTCCCTTGTATTTATTACAAGCTATTCAACAATCCCCCACTAGCTTGTAATACAACAAATATGATGCATACAAGAAGGTATCTTATTGATTTAAACCTTCAATTAGTGTAAGTACTTTAGGATGCTAATAAAAGTACATAGTGTCCTAAGATTAAACCATGACTTCTTACTATTAGGATCGAAAGTACCACACACATCAATTTGTCACTTTTCACAAACTCTTACTTGCTCCTAGCACTATTTCAATGGCCATGTGCTAGCAATCAAGTTTCTGTGAATATTTCAAGAGTAAAACCCTTATACTCTTGTTGAAGCGGCACCACTTCATATTCACATAGGTGGAGATCCTTTTATTGTCCCTATTACTTTGGACAATTTTCAGAATAATCTCCATTAAGAGCTTAAACTCAACCTCTCAATGTAACAGTGGCATTCACTTGTAATTCAAGTATGAGACTCCTATTATAAGTGCCACAACAGACACTGATCAATAACTTGTTATTACCCATTAAACTTTAGTAATTACCGATTTGGTAATTCAAAGTTGGGTTACCATTATTGGTGTCTCAAGGGTTATGTATTAGTCCCATACTACATGCAGTCCTCCACACTTTATCCCTTGGCAAAGCTTTAGTAAGAGGATCTGCCAAATTTTCTGCAGACTTTACATATATGATCGTAATGGTACCATTTGAGATTAACTCTCTAACATAGTCATGCCTTAGGCTTATATGTCTAGACTTACCATTATAAATGTTATTAAAAGCACTAGACATAGTAGCCTCACTATCACAATGTAAGGAAAGAGGTGGCATTGGTTGTGGCCACAACTCAATTTCAAACAACATATTTCTTAGCCACTCAGCTTCCTTACCAGCAGCTGCTAAAGCTATAAACTCAGCTTCCATAGTTGAGTGTGCATGACATGTTTGTTTCTTAGATGCCCAACTTACAGCACCACCAGCTAGTGTAAATATCCAACGTGTAGTTGATATATTATCACCAGCTTTTGTTATCTAGCTTGCATCTGAATAACCCTCTAAAACAGCAGGAAATCCTGTATAGCACAACCTTAATTTGGCAGTTCTTTTAAGGTAACCAAGTACCCTTTCAACTGCCCTCCAATGAGCTATACTAGGATTACTTGTAAATCTTGACAACTTACATACCGTGTAAGCAATATCAGGTCTAGTACAATGCATAGCATACATCAAGCTTCCTATAACACTAGCATACTTTAATTGTTCTATTGGTCTAGCATCATTCTTGACAAGTTTCACACTTGAATCATATGGAGTACTATATTCTTTTATTTTAAGATATTGATATTTATCTAACAGCTTTTCTATGTAATGAGTTTGATTCAATGAAAATCCATTATCATTCTTTGTAATTTTAATTCCTAAAATTGTATCTACTTGATTAAGATCTTTCATCTTAAATTTAGAGGTAAGAAAATTCTTAGTCTCATTTATACCAAGCATGTTAGTACCAAATATAAGCATATCATCCACATATAAACAAACAATCACTCCATAATCACTAGTAAATTTAGAATAAATACATTTATCAGCAGAATTATGCCTAAAACCAAAGGATAAAATAGCAGAATCAAATTTCTCATGCCATTGTTTAGGAGCTTGTTTAAGACCATATAAAGATTTAACAAGCTTGCAAACTTTATGTTCATTTCCAGGTAAAACAAACCCTTCGGGTTGTTCCATATAAACTTCTTCTTTTAAATCACCGTTTAAAAATGCAGTTTTAACATCCATTTGGTGAATATGCAACTTAAATATAGAAGCTAGAGCAAAAAGAATTCTAATAGACGTTATTCTAGCTACTGGAGCATAAGTATCAAAATAATCTAAGCCTTTCTTTTGAGTAAAACCTTTAGCAACTAATCTTGCTTTAAAGGTTTGTATAGTACCATCAGAATTATACTTTCTCCTGAAAACCCATTTATTTTTAATAGGCTTTGATCCTGGAGGTAAGTCTACCAGAATCCACGTATTATTAGACATGATAGAGTCCATTTCATCATTTACAGCTTCTTGCCAGAAAGCTGAATCTCTTGAAGTCAAAGCTTCACTCAAAGTTTTGGGCTCATCTTCAATGTTTAATAATATCTTCATTTTTCTCATAATTCTATCTCTACTACCTTCAACTAGAAAGGTAATATGATCAGGAGAAATAAAATCAGAATCAAGATGTTTTTCTTTTCTTGGCCTCTGACTTCTTCTTGGTTCAGATGGTTCACTTATTTCCTTACGTTTGACTAAGGAATCATAGGCAGTAGACATATTTTGATCATTTTCTGGTTCATGCCTAACTTGATTTTTTACAAAACTATTTTCAAAAAATTCAACATGTATAGACTCTACAATAACATTAGATTCTAAATCTAGTAATCTATATGCTTTTGAATTTTGTGCATAACCTACAAAAACAGATTTAATTCCTCTTGAACCTAATTTAGTCCTTTGAGAGTCAGGAAGTCTATAATAAGCAATACACCCCCACACTTTAAAATAACTTAAATTTGGCTTCCTTCCATTCCAGACTTCATATGGTGAGATATGTGTCTTCTTTGAAGGAACCCTATTATGTATGTAAGAGGCAGTAAGCAAAGCTTCACCCCACAAGTTGAAAGGTAATCCAGCATTTAAAATCATTGCATTTACCATATCAACTAGGGTCCTGTTTTTCCTTTCCGCCAAACCATTATGTTGGGGTGTAAAAGGAGCTGATCTTTGGTGAATTATTCCATGATCTTCACAGAACTTATCAAATTCAGTTGAGAAATATTCACCACCTCTATCACTCCTTATAATTTTAATTTTTCTTTCCTTTTGATTCTCTACTTTAGATTTAAATTCCTTAAATTTATCAAAAGCTTCATCCTTGTTTCTTAGTAAATAAATACTAGTAAAACGTGAACAATTATCTATAAAAGTTATAAAATATCTATTTCCTCCTCTAGTCAATTTTCCATTTAATTCACAAATATCCGAATGAACTAGTTCCAGCAATTTTGTTTCATGTTCTACTTTAGGAAAAGGCTTTCTTGTAATCTTAGCTTCTACACAGATTTGACACTTATCATGGTGATCATGCTTACAAGAAATATAATCATGGTTTGTCATGTATTTAATCATAGCATAATTTAAATGTCCTAATCTAGCATGCCACAGAATAGAAGATTCAACGATATAAGCAGAAGCAATATTTATTTTATTAATACTGAGTTTGAACATGCCATCAAGGGAATATCCCTTTCCTACAAACACACCATTCTTAGATATTACAAACTTATCAGATTCTAAAACAATCTTAAAGCCTCTCTTGCACAACAGATTTGCAGAAACTAAGTTCCTCTTGACATCAGGAACATGGTGCACATTGAGAAGAGTTAGTTTCTGTCCAGAAGTGAAGTTAAGCATCACACTCCCTTTTCCCAGCACTTTGACAGGAGCATGGTTTCCCATAAAAACTTCACTGTTTTCTTCAGTGTAAGTGCTGAAGAATTCCTTGTTGTTGCAGACATGAATTGTGGCTCCAGAATCAAGAAACCACTCCATGGTTCCTTCACTTGTTGCCATGTTCAATTCAGTAACCATGGCAACAAAGTTCATGTCATCTTCAACAACCATATTGGCTTGAGCAGATTGTTTAGAACCATTGTCTTTATTCTTCTTGTCTTCTGCAATTTTGACTCTACATTCTTTAATGTAGTGTCCCTTCTTTCCACAATGAAAGCAGGCCTTGTTCTTCTTGTTGTTGTTAAACTTCTTAAATCCACCAGTTTTCTGGACTTTGAATTTGTTCTGATTCGTTCCAGACTTGTTTGCAGACTTTCCAGAATTGCTCCCTATGGCATTTACTTGTGAATTCCCATTTGAATTCACAGCCTTCTCTTTCTGGAGTTTTTCATCTCTGAGTCGAGTTTCACACTCAATTTGCAGATGAGTCTGGAATTTTTCCAGTGTGAAACTTTCTGGTGTCTGCAGAACCTTTTTTCTGTAATTGTTCCATGACGGAGGCAACTTGGACAGAATTGCTCCGATTTGTAAAGTGTCAGGAATGATCACTTCCAAATCTCTAAGTCTGGAAACCAGTATTTGTAGTTCATGGACTTGATCCATGACTGGCATGTTATCAGTCATCTTGAAATCAAAATAATTTAATGCCAGGAATTTATCTGTACCTTTTTTCTCGTTCTGGTATTTTGTTTCCAAGGCAGTCCAGATCTCTCTTGGTGATGTATAATTGGAGTATAAATCATAAAGTCTGTCTGTAAGAGAGTTGAGGATGTGACCACGACACACCAGTTCATCTTCTGCACGTTTCTTTCTTTCTTCCTTCACTGTATCTGTGTCATCTGGTGTAGGGTCTGCCAGTGGCTGCAGATTTGGATCCAGAACATAGGACACCTTCAAAGTTGTCAACAGAAACTTCATCTTGTCCTTCCATCTGGTGAAGTTTGTCCCATCAAACTGGTTCAACTTGACAGGATCTTGTTGATTGATAAACACAGGATTGGTAACCATTGCCATATCAAAAAACAATATTACACTCAAATTGTTAGAAAATAAACAGAGTATATGGCTTTGAGGCGTGTAGAATTACACTTTCTTGAGTGTAATATTGCCTCACACAGAAGCAAGTTACCCCAGGATACAACAAAGCCTTCAGAATATTGTGAAAAGTCAGAATGTAAAGTAAAGAGTTTCTGGAAAATCAACACTTATATAGAATGTGAAGAGGCTTAAATGAATGGTTGTGATTATCTGTTAAACAACAACCATTCATTTTCAGACATAACTGTTCCAGACATATAACTGAAAATATGTCTGTTGAACAGTTTAAAACAATTTTTAAATTCAAAAAGAATTTAAAATATTTCTGGCAAAAATAAAAAATTCGGATTAAATCAAAGTGCCCAAGTGCCCATCTTTGACTTTTTAAAATAGCCCAAGCTCTAGCCCAAGCCCAAGCCCAAGCCCAAGCCAAGCAAGCTCAAGCCCAAGCCAAATGGTCAAAGCCCATTTCCTCTTTGACTCCAAATTACTCTCAAGAGTTGATTTCCCTTTATAAATAAATCACTTTACACTTTTACAAGCAATGTGGGAACTTGTTCCCTTGTATTTATTACAAGCTATTCAACAGTTAATGTTATGAAAACATTAACTGCAGATGGATGGATTGAGTTTTTCTGTAACAGGCAATTGACTCGGTTGCCAAAATCATAGAGCACGGTTCATTAAATCATAGACCGCATTTTCTATAATTACCTTCGGCAACATTGCAGTGGAAGAGGAAGCAAAGATGCATACGTATCAATGTAAAGTAATAAATTTGGAAGGGCGGAAAATTACCGTTTGGGGTCAAATGGGAGGGGGGGCGGTGCGCTTGTGGGACGCGAACGAGGCGTGTGGTTTGGAACTCTAATGCTTCGAGAAGAAATAAAGCTTTTTTTTTTTTGAGAAAATAAAGCAGTAGTTTTATTATTTTAGTTTAAGCACAAGTATTTTTATTTGATTTATAGTCTGAGATTAATTCTGAGACCCAAACTCTGTTCAAGTATTTAAAGAAAAAGTCTACTTTCACTTCTTCTAATCTTGTTAAAGCACTATCATATAAGTTGAGATTAATGATTGCAAGTATTTTAATTAAATATTAAAAAAAATAAAATTATTTATGAAATTTAAAAATTTCATTGATAATGAAAATGTATTAAATAATAATCTTTTCCTAAAATGTCAAACACTTGCTATCATGATTTTTCTTTTTTTTTTAATAAGTAGATTTTTGGGAAAAAAAAAAGCTTAATATTCAAATAATATATCCTCGAATTTAACCAAAATACAGATATATAATTTTATTACATGTAAGTAAAATTATAATTTTAAAATTTTATTTCATTATAATCATAAATTTTTAAAATTAATAAAAAAATTTCAATTATAAATATTAAAAAACTAATATTTGTTATTTGACATTATTACAAACATGTGACAAATCATAATTGGTCTTTTTTTTTAATTTAAATTAGTCTTTCATTTTTAATGGAAATTTCCATTAATATACGGAATTATTATCTATTACATTGCTAGTGAAATTTTTTAATTCTACAAGCTTTATCACTTATACATATATATATAAATTTACAACAAAATTTAAATTAAAAAAAAAGGACTTATACAACAAAATTGCGTAACTATGAAGCAGAGGGATGGTAAATCCAAAGCAACAAAATCAGTGCAGACAACATATCATAAAATATTGCATAATTTTATTACATCAACTCAAACATATACATGCCAATGAAAACTTAAATCAAAGAAAAAACGTATACCAAAAAAAAAAGAAACAGTAGATGACAACATAAATTTAGCGATTATTAAAAAAAAATCTAAATCAAGCGAAACCTTCAGCAAGATCATAAAGATCTTCAGCCAGGCGACACATAGCCAACCAACGCCAAAATGCCTTGACATAGCTACCAAGACGCTTTTGTGGTTTCTGCACTGGAGCATGACCAGAAGCCAGTGGATTTGGCCCTGCCTGACCAGTCACTGGTATTGGATACGCCGTAGCTGGGTTCTCTCCATGTTCGTCTAAATCCATGGCTTCAGGTTGTTGAACAGGAGTGCCATTAAACATCTCTCCAAACTTGTAAGAGAACTTCAGGATACCGTTTTCCTTGCCGTTAGGCAACAGGACGTTGTGGCTTACTTGCTGTTCAGCTTCAGCTTCATCGTTGCGATCAAACAGATTGATGCGGACTTGGACCGTACCGATATCTCTGTCTCCAAGCATACGATGAGATTTCAGCTGGATTATGAGGTAGACAGCATCTCCGTCTACGGTGAACATCATGCGGGAATTCCAGTTGGGGTTTGAGCCACAGCCCTTGTCCACAGGAGTTCTCTTCTTTGTACGCTGATCACCATTGATTGAAACTTCGGCGTAAACGTCCATCCTGGTTACACGATTGACCTTTTTAAGGCCTTCAGCGGAGGCAACATGGATCTCCAAAAGCTTAACTCTCTTGTTTCCTTCCATATCAAAGAGGAAAAAGAGTTCTAAACAAGGGTTGAAAATCTGGTTGAGAAGATAAGAGAGGGCTTTCAAACTACTGGGTAGCTTTGCTTTGGCTTCGAGTTGAAGACGAGAGAGAGAGAGCTAGAGGGGAGTTTATATAGAGCTTATCAAGGAAGCTCCCCTCTATTCATGTCCCACAACTTCTTGACTTTGATATAGAGTTTATCAAAGTAAACTCCCCTCTTTTCATGACCAACAACGTTCTTCACTTTGACAACTTTCTGTTCATGTCCCACAACTTTCTTCACTTTGACAATTATAAACTCCTCTTTGTTCATGTCCCACAACTTTCTTCACTTTGACAAACTCTATATAAACTCCCCTCTATTCATGTCCCACAACTTTCTTCACTTTGATATAGAGATTATCAAAGTAAAATCCCCTCTATTCATGTCCCACAACTTTCTTCACTTTGACAAACTCTATAAACTCTCCTCTATTCATGTCCCACAACTTTCTTCATTTTGATATAGAGATTATCAAAGTAAAATCCCCTCTATTCATGTCCCACAACTTTCTTCACTTTGACAAACTCTATAAACTCTCCTCTATTCATGTCCCACAACTTTCTTCATTTTGATATAGAGATTATCAAAGTAAAATCCCCTCTATTCATGTCCCACAACTTTCTTCACTTTGACAAACTCTATAAACTCTCCTCTATTCAGAGGCGTAACCAGAAACAAAATTCAGTGGGATCACATATATGGACTAATCCATATTATATAAATATTTTTATATTGTATTAAAAAATGGGAGGGGGGGTGGTGCGCTTGTGGGACGCGAACGAGGCGTGTGGTTTGGAACTCTAATGCTTCGAGAAGAAATAAAGCTTTTTTTTTTTTGAGAAAATAAAGCAGTAGTTTTATTATTTTAGTTTAAGCACAAGTATTTTTATTTGATTTATAGTCTGAGATTAATTCTGAGACCCAAACTCTGTTCAAGTATTTAAAGAAAAAGTCTACTTCCACTTCTTCTAATCTTGTTAAAGCACTATCATATAAGTTGAGATTAATGATTGCAAGTATTTTAATTAAATATTAAAAAAAATAAAATTATTTATGAAATTTAAAAATTTCATTGATAATGAAAATGTATTAAATAATAATCTTTTCCTAAAATGTCAAACACTTGCTATCATGATTTTTCTTTTTTTTTAATAAGTAGATTTTTGGGAAAAAAAAAGCTTAATATTCAAATAATATATCCTCGAATTTAACCAAAATACAGATATATAATTTTATTACATGTAAGTAAAATTATAATTTTAAAATTTTATTTCATTATAATCATAAATTTTTAAAATTAATAAAAAAATTTCAATTATAAATATTAAAAAACTAATATTTGTTATTTGACATTATTACAAACATGTGACAAATCATAATTGGTCTTTTTTTTTAATTTAAATTAGTCTTTCATTTTTAATGGAAATTTCCATTAATATACGGAATTATTATCTATTACATTGCTAGTGAAATTTTTTAATTCTACAAGCTTTATCACTTATACATATATATATAAATTTACAACAAAATTTAAATTAAAAAAAAAGGACTTATACAACAAAATTGCGTAACTATGAAGCAGAGGGATGGTAAATCCAAAGCAACAAAATCAGTGCAGACAACATATCATAAAATATTGCATAATTTTATTACATCAACTCAAACATATACATGCCAATGAAAACTTAAATCAAAGAAAAAACGTATACCAAAAAAAAAAAAGAAACAGTAGATGACAACATAAATTTAGCGATTATTAAAAAAAAATCTAAATCAAGCGAAACCTTCAGCAAGATCATAAAGATCTTCAGCCAGGCGACACATAGCCAACCAACGCCAAAATGCCTTGACATAGCTACCAAGACGCTTTTGTGGTTTCTGCACTGGAGCATGACCAGAAGCCAGTGGATTTGGCCCTGCCTGACCAGTCACTGGTATTGGATACGCCGTAGCTGGGTTCTCTCCATGTTCGTCTAAATCCATGGCTTCAGGTTGTTGAACAGGAGTGCCATTAAACATCTCTCCAAACTTGTAAGAGAACTTCAGGATACCGTTTTCCTTGCCGTTAGGCAACAGGACGTTGTGGCTTACTTGCTGTTCAGCTTCAGCTTCATCGTTGCGATCAAACAGATTGATGCGGACTTGGACCGTACCGATATCTCTGTCTCCAAGCATACGATGAGATTTCAGCTGGATTATGAGGTAGACAGCATCTCCGTCTACGGTGAACATCATGCGGGAATTCCAGTTGGGGTTTGAGCCACAGCCCTTGTCCACAGGAGTTCTCTTCTTTGTACGCTGATCACCATTGATTGAAACTTCGGCGTAAACGTCCATCCTGGTTACACGATTGACCTTTTTAAGGCCTTCAGCGGAGGCAACATGGATCTCCAAAAGCTTAACTCTCTTGTTTCCTTCCATATCAAAGAGGAAAAAGAGTTCTAAACAAGGGTTGAAAATCTGGTTGAGAAGATAAGAGAGGGCTTTCAAACTACTGGGTAGCTTTGCTTTGGCTTCGAGTTGAAGACGAGAGAGAGAGAGCTAGAGGGGAGTTTATATAGAGATTATCAAGGAAGCTCCCCTCTATTCATGTCCCACAACTTCTTGACTTTGATATAGAGTTTATCAAAGTAAACACCCCTCTTTTCATGACCAACAACGTTCTTCACTTTGACAACTTTCTGTTCATGTCCCACAACTTTCTTCACTTTGACAATTATAAACTCCTCTTTGTTCATGTCCCACAACTTTCTTCACTTTGACAAACTCTATATAAACTCCCCTCTATTCATGTCCCACAACTTTCTTCACTTTGATATAGAGATTATCAAAGTAAAATCCCCTCTATTCATGTCCCACAACTTTCTTCACTTTGACAAACTCTATAAACTCTCCTCTATTCATGTCCCACAACTTTCTTCATTTTGATATAGAGATTATCAAAGTAAAATCCCCTCTATTCATGTCCCACAACTTTCTTCACTTTGACAAACTCTATAAACTCTCCTCTATTCAGAGGCGTAGCCAGAAACAAAATTCAGTGGGATCACATATATGGACTAATCCATATTATATAAATATTTTTATATTGTATTAAAAAATGGATTAATATCTCATATATCTCAGTAGAGTTTTTTGACTCCACATATGAGATAATGATACATGTCTTTTAAAAATATTAAAAATAAAATAATACATTTGTCATCATCGTAACTCCATTTGTGGAGTCAAAAAACTTCACTGGCAGTGTATATAATAATTATCCAATTATTATATGAAGTAATCATTTTTAAATATATAAATTAAGTTGAAAATTGCTTGATTAGTGATTTTATTATTTATATTTTAATTTGCAAAAGATATCCTTAGACATATAGATTTTTTTTTGAATAAAAAAGAAATAAAAATTAACATTATATTTGTATATAATAAAATGTATGATTTTACTTTTATATGGAACATTTATACATAAATATATCTTTATGAGATCCAACATTGGTTGACACAAGTGGTAGCGGCTTGTGTCCCTTAATCAAGTTGTCCAGGGTTCGACTCCTAACCTTGGGTACGGAGCAAACCATGCTGGGAGGGGACTACCCACCTTGTGTGCGCTCAGGGTCCCCGACGGAAATTAGTCACTACTTTCGGCAGTAGATACTTCGTACCAATACCATAGTGAACCAAAAAAATAAATCTCTTTATGAGAAATTATATACATCACATATTATTTTTTAATACTTATTAACATATGATTATATTTAGAGAAATTACCAAATATACTATTAATAGAGTTTTTAAACTTCATAAACGTAGTTAATAAGATGATACATATCCTTTAAGGAATAGTAAAAAAAAATAAAAATAAAAAACTAATTAGAAAATAATGTAGGATGCATGATTGTTTTTTAACCATGATTGTGAAATTAAAAATTTTCATTGTCAATGTATCAAAAACTAACATTTATAATTTTACCAAAATATAAAGATTTTTTAACATTTTCTTTGCAACCTAAATATTAATATTATCATTATAAAAATAAATAAAAATTTTATTTTTGATCATTTACTTTATATTTTTATGAAATTTATTGGCTTCAATATAGAAAATAAAAATTTTAATATTTTCTACATATATAAATATAACTTGAGTAAAATTCAGTGGAGTCAATTGACCTCACATTTTGTACGTGGCTACGCCAATGCCTCTATTCATGTCCCACAACTTTCTTTACTTTGACAAACTCTATAAACTCCCCTCTATTCATGTCCCACAACTTTCTTCACTTTGATATAGAGATTATCAAAGTAAAATCCCCTCTATTCATGTCCCACAACTTTCTTCATGTCCCACAACTTTCTTCACTTTGATAAACTTTATATAAACTCCCCCTATTCATGTCGCACAACTTTCTTCACTTTGATATGGAGATTATCAAAGTAAAATCCCCTCTATTCATGTCCCACAACTTTCTTCACTTTTTCTTCACTTTGATAAACTCTATATCAAGGTTTAAAAATTGCAAAATTTATGATGTTTGTCTGCTGATTTTCTTGCAAAACCTGCCATGGTCTTACAGTTTTGATATAGCCTTTAGCCTTTACGTAACTTTTTCTTTCCTTTCAATAAATTTCAATTTTCAAAAAAAAAAAATCAACTGTTCAGTGAAAATTTTTAAATATACCCATTTTTTTTCACTTCACACTCAATTTTATCTTTAGATGGACAGCATCATATTGAGAAAAATAAGGTGTAGTGAAAAAAAAGGTGTGTATTTAGAAATCCTCTTCTTTAATTTGAGTTTCCATTGGCTTCTATGGATTTAAGTTCATATAATAAAATAATGTCGTCAACTCATTTTGTTGCTTTGGATTTACCATCCCTCTGCTTCATACTTACGAAATTTTGTTGTATAAATAATTTTTTATTGAATTTTTGCTTCTTACTGGCATGGAGAGACTTCTTCACATACAAACAGCCTATTGTATGTGTCTGTCATCTTATCGTGTTTGTTAAGAATATGATCACCATTGATTGAAACTTCGGCGAAAACGTCCATCGTGGTTACACGATTGACGTACGCTTTGAAGGTCTTCAGCGGAGATAACATGGATCTCTAAATGCTTAAGTCTTCTGTTTTCTTCCATATCAAAGAGGAAAAAGAGCTCTAAACAGGGGTTGAAAATCTGGTTGAGAAGATAAGAGAGGGCTTTGAAACTACTGGGTCTTGGAAAATTAGCTTTGGCTTTGGGTTGAAGGTTAAAGAGGGGAAGGAACGTTTATATAAAGTTCGGTAAAGAAAAGACAACAGAAAAGGCAAGGCCAAAATAATTTTAAAAAAAAAAAAAACCTCATGAAAGGCAGCATAGAGATTCTAAATAATACAATCCACTAGATGCCCATCTTCCATAAAAAAGATTATTTTAACTTTAATACAATTATTATAATAACCAAAAAACATTTCCCTTTTTCTTTATTTTTTTTATTACTGTTTCTTCTCAAACCCTAAACCACAAAGCCCAACTCCTAAACATGATTTTAAATTGCGGTCGCGGCCGCGTTTTCGGTCGCGTTGCGTTTATCGCGGTTGTGGACATAACGGCGGTCATCGCGGTCATCACGGTCGTGAATTTTTTTTAATTTCGCACAATTTCATATAAAATATAGTAATTATAATTATAATAATGTAAAATCTTATTTTATAGTTTTTAAAGTAATTTATGATACCTCAAGTCTATTATTTATGTGAAAAAAAAAAGATTATTCATAATTTTTTGAATTATGACATAATTTTTTGAATTATAATAAAACATTCATACTTAAAAAATTACTTATGATAATTAAAAAATAACAAACATTAAAAATATAGATAAATAATTATGTACTAATAAGAATTAATGTATTAATTATTTTTATCTAAATTATTAAAAAATTTTATCTAAATTTAGTCAAATCTTTTTTCATCTAAATTAATTATGTAATTTTTTTTCTCTTCCACATGAGTTAACAAAAATGTTTAAAACAAAGATTTATTTTTGCTCAATAAAAACTATTTAAAACAACCAAAAAGTTAAAAACTATTTAAAATTCTTTTGATTGCCCAAAAAAAAATTGACCGATCATTCCTTCCTGCTCAGCTCTCACCCGACTGCTTCTGCTCCTGAGTTCCAAAATCCCAACCTTCCGTCTCCCCTCACTCCTGGCTCCCCTCACCTCAGTCATGAGCCACTGGTCAGCCTCTCACCTCAGCCTCACGATCACGCCCTCAGCCCCTCACCTCAGCCTCCTTTCCTTTCACGTTTCACCTCCCCTCACGCACGGCCTCACCTGAGCTAGCCTCAACGCCCTCAGCCTCGCCTTCGTCACCTCACCTCTCCCTCGGTCCCTCCCTCCCCTTCTGTCACAAGCCACGCTGCCAGCCGCCAGTGCCAACGCCAGATCTGATCTGATCTCATATTAGCCTTGCCATGTCCGTCGGCGGCAGACAGCGGCGCCTCCTTTCCTTTCTGCTTTCAGCCTTTCAACTCACCTCTCCGGAGTCTTCTATGGCACCCTTTCGACCTCTTTTCCTTTCGACGCCAGATCTAATCTCAGACATCCACACCCACGCCGTTGCCGCCCTCGCCATCATTGTTGTCGATATCTCTGTTTGCTTGAGGGATTTTGCTATGTTGTTGTCTGTCTTTCTTTGCTTGTGAGTTGTGAATGTGACTGAGTTCGTGTGTACTGTGTTGTTCTGTATCTGATTTGTTGTTTTGTATCTGATTTGTTGTTCTGTATTTGATTTTTTTTTCTTTGTTTGAAAGGTAACGGTGGATAGCGGTGATAACGGACCGCTATCGCCGCTATCCTCCATTACGACGTTTTTTAACGGCCGCTATTGGCCGTTACGGGTGTGATCTGTACTCACACCCGTTATTTCCGCAATAGCGATGGCAGCCACTGCCGCTACCGCTAGACAGGGGTGAGCAAAAATTGTTGGAACCGAAAAAACCGACCGAACCGTTCGGTTTTCGGTTTGTTCGGTTCGGTTTAATCGGTTTTTCGGTTTGTTCGGTTCGGTTTAATCGGTTTTATTGGTTAAATCGGTCGGTGGTCGGTTCATATAAATGGTAAACCGAACCGACCGAAAAACCGATTTACCCAAAAAATAAATTATAAATATAAATATATATTAGATAAATATTATATTTATGTTTTTAAGTTAGTAAATTTATGAACAATATTGGTTATTTATTTTTTTTTTGGTGAAGTTTTATGCATTTATTTGGATAACATGTTATAAATCTTGTAGGAGATATTAATAAAACAAATTTCTATTATATACTTTTATACATTTATTTACCAAAGCTTTAAATTCGGTTTTAACCTTGCAAAACCGAACCGACCGAATCAATTCGGTTTGGTTCGGTTCGGTTTGTGAGTTTCATTCGGTTCGGTTTCGGTTTTGTGCCTAAGGGATCGATTTTTTTCGGTTTTCGGTTTTGTGAACCGAAACCGACCGAACCGACCGAATGCTCACCCCTACCGCTAGATAGCGGCCGCTATTTGAGATAGCGGCTGCTATTTAAAATAGCGGCCGCTATTTAAAACCCTGCTCCTAAATCGAATGATAAGATCTAAAAGAAGCACCGAAAATGATGAATATAATTATTAAAGCCTTTATTAAATTTTATATTTATATTAATTTAATAAAGTTATTTTAATATTTTAAAGAAAAATTAGAATAAAAAATTAAAATGTTAAAAGTAAAAAAAATACAGGCAGAACTGAAAACTCCACGTATCAGTGAAAATGAAATTTTCCTTGCTACGGCTGTAATGGTGCGATTGGGCAAATTTTGGCCTAAATCAGCATTCGTAATGATAATTAAGCTGACTAATGCTAAATTAAAATCAAACTGCATGCTGGCATTTCCAATCAACATTCAATAGATCGCTTTCTTAATTCGCTTTTATAAAAAATTAAAACAGAGATTTTTTTTTTACCTCCTGCATTGCATACACCATATGCCACCCACCACATCCAATAAATATACTACGAGCAAACAAGTATGCTATATATTTTTTTATCTTCAATTAATAAAAGTGTTCATAATTTGAAAAGATATAAAAGTATTATAGTTGGATGAATATATTACTTTGAACAAAAATGACTAAAGAAAAAAAATTCATATGAACGATTTAATATGAGTTCAGATATTGATTTATGTAACTTACATCAACTTATTTGGATAAAAAACTTTGATGATGATAATAAAGATGAGTTAATAAAAGTGTTCAGTGCTCTTGAAAAAAGAATGCAAAATTTTAAAGAAAAAAGTTTGAAATTTAGATGACATGAGATTAAGCTTAAATTTTATGCCAGTTCACATACAATGAATTAGAAATATTGCAAAACACTGATAAGAAATTTGAAAATTTAAACATAATGCAAAGTAAGAATAGCGTATATTATATTAATTTAATGTAAATAATCAAATTGATAACGTTAAAATCAAGTTACATTAATATTGAATTTCTTTCTCATAAATAATTGTGTCTGATAATTAAATATTGGTAATGTAAATAGGTGAGGTTAAGCTTAAATTTTGTGTAAATTGACGTAAAATAGATTAAAAGTATTGTAAAACAATAAAAAAGATGTTTGAAAAAAACCTTAATATAAAGATAAAATTAATTATTTTCTCATAAATAAATATGTCCAATGATTAAAAAATTATTAACACAAACATGTAAAAGTAAAAGTAAAATTTATGTTAGTTGTTTAAAATATTAGACTAATGAAATATAATAATGAATCAATAACGTACTATTAATTTTAAGATCCGACATGATCGAGTTCTTTTCCCACCTCACTTGGTCTCACTTTTTTCATACTTTTTGACCTGTCTAATTCTTTACATGTCCTTTTCCACAAGTTAGTTGGCTGACTGGATTTATGGATGAATTCACGACTCCCAGGTTTCTTCGATTTTTTTGGCCTTCTCGATGGGGACAAACTTTTACTACCATGCCGTCATCTCAAGATCTCCCACCCACATGTTTTTCTCCTTTTCGTGTTTCAGAAATAATATAACATTCACCATTCTGCTGGCACCTGGCAGACAATTGAAACTTTTTTCCTTTTTTTTATAATTAAATCCACTGACCCGAAGAAAAGATAGATAAAAATGTTGAAATTTGAACTTTAAATTTACAATACTCTCAAAATAAAAAACCTATACTTTCAGTCAAGTAACGTAGACTTCGAATACAAATTAACTAAATATCTTATTCCCATCATAGAAAGAATCATAGAAAGAACCGGTTAGGCGAAACAAAATAAAAAAATATTCGACACAAAAATTGATTGATTTGAATAAATTTAGAAATCACTAGTTAATTAGGGTTTCCATGAATTTCAGGCACCGTCAGCATTTTGTGGACGACTTCCTGCAAGCCAACCCCATACACCACCTAAGCCCTGCCTCTGTTTTGCATTCAAAGCAGCCTGTTCAGAGGCGGCTCTTTGTCGCTACAGGAGCTCGAGTTCCTTCTGTAGTGTTTCCATCGTCTGGAACTTCTGTCGCAGTTCTGCGACATCAACCTGTAGATTCAAGAGTATTAGAAGACAACTAAGCAGAGTTCTGTACTTTGGAGGCAGACTAGCCCTTGTATGAACAAGATCTTAAGTGTAGTAATTAAAACAGTAAGCATAAAGGAATCATTGAAAATAGGCCTAATAATTCGTGTTAGTGTCACTGTCATGTAAAACACGAAATTTTATATCAAAATTCATACGGATGTCAAGCACAAATATTCATTTTAGCTTTTGGCAAATTTATATATAATCATTATCAAATTTTGATCCTTATCATCTTTTTGTCGTGTTTAAAATTATCATATCTAACTGAAAAGTAAGCTATGACGTCAGAATCTTCCAAACAAATTCATGCAAACAGCAAATTGAGCAATATTTCAAATTTGATCAGTATGTCGTATGATGTGGTGAATCTTATCTGCTTTTAAATTCTCATTTCAAAGCATCTGAGTATGGTTGAACTAAAGGAAATCAGAGTTTGAATGCCCATTCAATATGGAGAAAACAGATAAAGTCACAAGGTAAGCGATAGAAATTGTTCTCTACATCTAAATATACCTCTAATTTGATCGCGACTGCTCGGCAGCAAGTTGACCACGTATAGATTGGAGCTCCTAAGAAGTAAACAGAATTTAGAGAAAAATGTCTAAGCTAATATACACAACTGTTTCCAAACTTATACACTTGACCTGCCATTGTACACAGAAAGAAATTACCTTGAATAAATCTGTGTTTCGAGTCTCGGCTTCTGCTATTTCTTGCTTTAGCTGGATAGACTGCACTTCTCATTGTTGAGTGATGATTCTAGTTCTTCCTTCTCTGCCTTGAGTGTTGCTATTATGCTTTCACTAGTCTCCTTGCCATTGGATTTCTGCATATACTCTCAAAACTTGAGCAAAATAAATGAAATGACAATATAGTAAACGACAATTTGAATACCTTAAAGCTTATATGCAATTCAAGACTAGATAAAAGTTTGGCAGAGGTCAAAAGCAAACTCATTTTGATTTTTAAGTAATTTCACCAACTCAGTAAGGAGTTTTAAGAATAATATAAGATAAATAGAGCATGTACTTCATATCAGAAGATTTCAACCAGAATATTTCCAATGAACTTAAATGGGACTGAATGTTGAATACACCATCAAATTATTACATATCGTGGGCTCTGTTTCAACATTATCCATAACAATTTCTGGTATTTTTCCTTCATGCGCAACTCCAAACTCAAACTCCAAGTCCCTAGTAGGATTTGTGGCGTTATGCATAGCAGAAACACTATCAGGAACAGGAGCCTCCATTATCTTTGATTGCAAGGTTGACTTGTGACTTGGCTTAAGAACATTAACCTGGCAGCAAAATATATAAGATCAAATAGAAATAAAAAGATCAAGAAAGTCATAAAGAGGCTGAAACCATCTCTACCTCATTGTTGTAACGCCCATTATATCCTCCAAAAGATATAAGTATATCTTCACCGTTCAAAGAACCCACAACCAGACTCAAGCCCTAGAATAAGAGACAATCAGATAGTAATTTACAACTTCAATCACTGACTGTGGATGTTATCTGCTATTTATAAAGATATTGACCACAATTATATGAATCATTCAATGTTAACACATGAGCATTACAGAGAACTCATCATCATCAGAGCCTTTCTCCCAATACTAGGATAGGCTACATAAATTGATTTATGAACTCACACTAAGCCAGCAGCATGAATTCTCAGCATTACAGACAAAAAAAAAAACCTCTTTCCATGAATTAATAAAATATTAACATTCATCTAGCGCATTATAGACAAAAAAAAACCCTCTTTCCATGAATTAATAAAATATTAACATTCGTCTAGCGGAGAAGCACAGCTTCCAAAATTTCAACTATTTCCATGGAACAATTTATGAGTCAAGTTTAAAAACCAATGAAGATGATAAAGTTAACTGATGAGAATGAACATGATCAAAAAGTTAAATGATCATAATAATCAAAGAGAACCACAACATTATGTGTAGAAAATCTACTTTATTTACATTCATCTTGCTACCATTCCTTGTTGATCCACACTGAGAGGTTTAACCCATTGTAGCATTGCTGGCACAATTGAACCTTTATGCATATGATGAAGCAATCCAAATAGAAATTTGCCACATACATAGCATTTTACAAGCACCAAGCATTTTTAAAATGTATAATACCTCACTAGCAAGAGGAACACGTCCTTCAACTGATGTCACAACTGACCAAACAAGGGTTGACATGTTAAGGACAACAGTTTTTGATGCCCCTGCAAGACGAGAGTAGGACAAACAATGAAGATTAATGAGCAGTAATAAAAGTAAGCTTTCATGAAAGCAACAGATCCCACCGAACTTTTTATCTTCATATCATATGCAGATACTTGGCTGTATAATAATGCTTAAACTAATAATGTACTGGGAAAGTCTAGGTCCAAGGAACAACAATAATCTTCCTATTTGATTTTGAAATGAGACATTTACCGCTTTTATTATCTCCACCGCCAACAATAAACCAGTTCTCCCCAACAGTCACACCAGCATGACCAACTCTAAGAGTTGGTTTCTCACCTTGTTGTGTGGGTCTTGACCATTCCATCTAGAAACCCAAACACATAAAAGATAGATATACTAATTCCTTACGCAAGCACATGCAAAAACGCGAAAGAGTAACTATCTTACAGCTTGCAAATCAAGGACATGCAAATTAAACTCCATTGCATGCAAAATGATCAAACATTTAATTTGTTTAAATTTAATTTTGTTAACACTAATCATAATGATTTTTATCAAATTAAAATATTGATTTATTTTATTTTTATAAATTATTAAGAATTAAATTATTTATATGCCAGGTTCGTGTAACCAAAATTATATTTGAGCATAAAAACATAAATAATCAACTATGTTACAAAAGAAATTACTTTAAAATTGAAATAAATGCTATTGCATAACACTAATCTTGGTACAACAAAAAGCATCATCTAAAGCCAATGAGACTTTGGCTTAGTAGCAAGGACAAGGTCATGAGATTTTGAGATATCTGACTTAAGTCTCATTAAGTATGAGCTTAAATTAGTTTAACTGTTTTATTACTAGTTAGTTTAATTTTTTATAGTTATTTACTAGTTTATTTAGTTTGAATAATGCGATTTTCATAGTTACTTATTCATGGAATATAATATGCTGATTGTAATTGTAATTTCTAATAAAAATATACTACAAAAAAAATCATAATCTAAAAATAGAAAAAGAGATATCAAGTGTAAGCGTTAAGATTTAAATATCAAATTTTCTAGATACTACTTACAAAAAATAGTTCTATGAATCATTTTTTTTTTGGTTACAATTCTATGAATCATTTGAACTGATAAGTTCTGAATCATTTAAACCGAACTCCATTCGATCAACAAATAAGATTATTTAATTTTTTTACAGTAAAATACTAGAGAAGGAGTCCATTGAGTAAGATTTGGGCTCTTTGAAGGCGGAATGATTGAATTAGGCCTAACGATTTTCTACAGCCATGGGCTTTTTATCTTAGTCCATGGAACCAGGTTAATGGGCAGAGCCATATTAACCATAATATTTGACAATAAAAAGAAATAGTGTTAAATATTTTGCCAAATCACCTTAGTGAGCTGTCCATAAATACCAAACTCCATCTCCTAAACTAATATATCACATAAAACCATCCTCTCATAAAATTTGCAGGAGAACAATTGAAACTTATATTTTTCTTTTCAACAATGAAAATCTCTAACCTAAAAAAAATACAAATGCCGAAACTCAAACTAAATTATTGTATAAGTAATTTGTTAATCTAATAATTTAATTATTGTATTGATAAATTTTTCATCTTCACTTCTTTTCTTCCTATCAACCAAAGCCAAAAAGTTTATTTGTACAATCACAATACAGCCAAAGTTCAACCACATAAAAAATGTACAATCACAAGATTGGAAAATGCAAATACCATTGCTACAGATAATTTATTATTATTAAAATTTTCTATTTCCTTTGAGATCACAGGTACCCTCATCCGTTTTAACGGTCTGAGACTAATTCTGTTCGGGGTTTAGTCACAGTTAAGGCTTTTCACCCCTCCCCAAAGATGTGTTTAGTGGGAGTCGAACCCGATAGCTCTTCCCACAAACTCAGCCTGCGTTGCTAACTGAACCATAACCTATGGGTTCCTTTGATCTCTAATTTATCTTTGATATCTGATGATTATGGAAATTAAATGTTGTTAAATATATGAGTAAAGTTTATTGAGAACGAGTTTATGCAAAATTCTTCCCTTGATGTGAACAAAGCATAATTTAATGTATTGTTTTCTTAGGATTGCTTTTAGTTATGTATGATAAGTCTCTAAAATATATTTTTTAGGACATGTTATCATATATTCTCGGATTAAATTGTGAAACTTTCATTTAATATTTTCATTTATTCAAAATTTTTTCATATACAAGTACTTGAAATATAATAAAAAAATTTAAAAAAAATGATGAATTTGAAAAAAATAACAAAAGTTTGACCATGCTGAATATAAGAAAATCTCATCTCAACTGGCCACAGAGAGCAACTCAAGGCCGCTTTCGCTGAAGGTTCTAGTGAAGTCTTGCTCAATAAGCACTCTAGAAATTAAAAATAAAATAAAATAAATCGACCAAGTTGAAGTGGCAGTCAGCAAGAAAGTAAGTTACGAACCAAAGAATCAAAGTGTGTTGAATTTTAACCATGATTCTTGCCAAAGTTGAAACTGAGATTAAGATTGTATCGAATATTAATTTTTAATTTTATTTATAATAGTAGAAAATGTACATCTTAGCTTTTTTTTTTTTTTGCATATTCTCCTCTTTTTTAAAAATTTTTTTTTTAGCATATTATCTGGATAAGGTCAGTGATGTCACTAATGTTGCTGACGGTATGGCATTTGAGTCTCACACTTCCTTGTTTTTATTGGCTTTCTCAGTGGGGACAAGCTTAATATTGTTGGCAAGCAACTGAAACTTACTAGTATTTTTTTACAACGAAAATCTTTGATTTAAAGAAAAAAACCAAATTTTACGGCTAAAAACCAAAGCAGCAAAAAGAAAAAAAAATCAGTGCAGACAATATTTCGGAAAATGTTGCATAATTATATTGCATCAATTCAAACCCATACATGCATTACAATGAAAACTCACATCAACTGAAACCCATACATGCCATTAAAAACTCAAATCAAAGAACAAAACAAAGAAACAGTTGGCGAAAACATAATATTGGCAATTATTGAAAAAGATCAAAATCAAGCCCATCATCACCTCCGGCCGGATCATAAAAATTTTCAAGCACATGACCCAAAAACTAGAGCTGTTAGTGGGCCGGACCAGACCGGACCGATTCCGGCTCACAAACAACTTAAACCAGTCCGAACCGGGTTGGTTCACATTATTTTTACTTGTGAACTGGCCCGGTTCATGGACTGGTTCAGTCCTGTTTTTGATTTAAATTTTTTATTTTTTTTAAAATTTATATTAATTTATTTTAATAAAAATAAATATATATTAATATATTTTTATAATTTAATCGAACAAATTTATTTTTATAATAAATAATGTTAATAGTTTAATTTAACAACAATTTATTATAAAGTTATTCTAATTTATTTAATTAATGTAATAATAATGTAAAAATAAATTACTATAAAATTATGCAATAAAACTATTGTTATAATAAAATAAAGTTATATTATGAATGTCGTAACGATTTTAGTCCGAGGATCTAATCGCTAGACATAACGTTATGGAGTCGCCACCAATCAATTTTAACTTAGGTGTGATTGATCACCTATTCAAAACTAAGAATAAGTACACTGATCTATGTTCCAAAATTTGGGTTCGGGAGTACAGTTACGTGTGAGGAAGGTATTAGCACCCCCACAAGGCCCGTCCAATGGACGGTACCAATTAATCATGTTTTATCTTTAGCAATCTTAATTTAAATGGTCTTTTATGCTTAATTAAAATTTTCTTTTTATTGTTTATATTGTCATTTTTCTTAGGATATTCTCCAACACTTTGATTGAATTCCCAATGAAATTTTGTTACTTCAAGAGTATTCACAGGACACACTCGTCTTCGTGAAGAGGCTCCGTCGTCGGATTAATATATTATGTTTTTAATTCTTTTGTGAAATTCATCAAAATTATAATTTTGTTTACTCTTGAACTTGGAATGAAAATCTTTAATATTGAAATTATTTTCCCTAAATTTTCCAACACTTTGGTCAAATTTAGAAGAAATATCTTTTCATCTAAGAATTTTCGCGAAATTCTAAAATTTCATCATCGGTTAAGTTTTCATTTACTACTATTATCTAAGAAAATATACATTTTTATTAAAAGATTATTCATTATTATCATTTCTTAAAAATAATTTATTCTTGAATTGGACAAATTCCTTTTATAAGTTTTTGTGAAAAATTTCCATACATCCTTCAACACTTTGATCGAATGTAAAGAATTGAAATTATTAATTTTGTTCCAAATTTTTCAACACTTTGGTGAAATTTGAAAAATTATTTATAATTATAGATTTATTTTCAATTTACTAGCTCGCCCGCCTCGTACAAAATAACTTATGTACGAGAGCTCGCCCCTTAACAGCTCGCCACTAGTAAGCCGACTTACGCATGAGAGCTCGCCCCGAAACAACTTGCTATGTACAGATCAACTTGTGAACTAGAGGTCGCCCCTTTACAGCTCGCCATGCGCAAGTCAACTTGCTCGCGAGAGCTCTACTGGAAAATTTGGAAAATTATTTTTATTTTTATTTTTTATTAAAGATTTATTTTTAATCTACTCGCCCGCCCAAACCAACACTCTTCCTAATAGGTCGCCCGTGAAACAGTTTGCCATCCACGAGTCATCTTGAGGTGAGAACCAAACAAGAGCTCGCCATACAAGTGAACTAGAGTATAGCGAGTTTGCCTGCCCATTATAGATCACCCATACAAGTGAACTGCACGTAGCGAGCTCGCCTAGTCAATAGAGCTTGCCCATACAAAGTGAACTAACTCCTAGCAAGATCGCCTGACTACTATAGATCGCCCATACAAGTGAACTGGCAAGTAGCGAGCTCGCCTATACAATTGAACTAGTGTTGAGAGCTCACCCGGCGAATAAGATTTAACAGTGTTTTGTAATTATTTGGGCGAAGTAAGTTTAGCTAAAGACAGGATTTATTTAAAATTTCTTAAATGAAGAAGGCAAAGTACACTTACAGTGTTCGGCTCGTGTAAGTTTTATGGAGCTCGCCTGTTGATTTTGTTAGCTCAAGCTCGCCCACTACAGCTCATCTGCTCCTAATGTTGGTTTAGTTCGCCATACCCTTCTGCAATCTCGAGCTCACCTGCTTTGTTTTGGCTCGAGCTCGCTTACTCCTTTACTGTCTTGGCTTTATAACTCACCTGCTCCTAATGTTGGCTTAACTCGCCATACCCTTTTGCAATCTCGAGCTCGCTTGCTTTTGTTTTGGCTCAAGCTCGCCTACTCCTTTACTGTCTTGGCTTTATGACTCGCCTGCTCCAAGTAACAGAAGGAAAAAGCCTCACAGTTCAAGATCGCCTACTCCTAGTTAGCAAAACGTAATTCTCTTTGGATTTCTCTCTTTCTTCTGTGTATATTTTTTTTCTCCTCCCCTTCTCCGATTTCCTTCAAGCTATTTATAGACATTTGTAGATAGGAAAATCGGATGAAATCGTTCAATCCAGAGATTGTAATCTATGGTTCTGCTGGTTTTCTCTGACATTTCTTAAATGCTTGTTTGAAAATCTTGGCTTTTCCATGTGGGTGTAGAGCTGTAGAGGATCTTGGAACCGATCTCCTTTCTTCATCTTTTCTGAGCAATTTTTAGTCAACAAAATCAGAGCAAATTAATTTTCAGAAGACTTCCGCTCCAAATGAAGTTTGTCTAGAGGTTGGCGAAGATGGCAGAGCTAAGCTTAGGGTGGCTGTCTGACAGCCTTCACGCCGGTGTTGTTGACATTGTTCTTTCTTTCTTTTTTTCTTTTCCTCGAGCAGCTTTTATGTATTCTTTAGTCAATAAAAGCGGATCAAATCTCTAAGATGAAGAGATTATGATTACTTTGCACAATCGATTTTAAATGCAGGCAGCATTTGTCAGTGAAGTTGATGAAGCGGCAGGGATCCGGCGACCTCAAGGCTGGCGAATACCATTCGACTACCTCAGTTTTTTTTTTTAAAATTTTGTTTTAAAATTTTAAATTTTTATTTATTATTTTTTAATTGATTTTTTAACCTTTATTTATTTATTATTATTATTTTTAAATACTGATTTTCTTTTCCTATTTAATTTTTTTTACAAATTCAAACATATGATTAAATCAAATTTATTACTAAGATTGAAACAAGACTCGATCTAAATAAATTTATTATTCCAGACAAAATTAGGTGTCTACAATGAATATGATATTATAATAAAATTATTATGATAAAAAAATGAAATTTAGATAATAAAATGATAATATTATAAATTTGGAATAAGAGAATTTAAGTGAATTTGAGAGAGTTTAAGTGATTATTGAGAGAGTATAAGTGAGTATTAAAAGACTAAGAGTGGATAAGTGTTTAGATTTGAGAAAAAATATGAAAGAAAATTTAAAAAAAAATGAAAGGAAATGAATTGATATTTATAGAGGAAAAATGAAAATTTAAAATAATTTTAAAAATTTTAAAAAATAAATTAAAAAAAAGGGAGGGAAACGCTCCCTCCCTTACAGAGTTGATGGACGCCTTTGCAGGCTACTGCCTGCGTGCATGCTTGCCACTGCATGCGTAGTGACGAGCTGCTTTTTATTTTTATTTTTAAAATTTTTGTTGAACCGGTCCGGTTCGTAACAGGGCCCGAATATTTTGGGTCCGGTTCAGAATTAGTTGAACCGATCCAGTCCGATATGATACAAGGTTGGGCCGGTACTGTACTGGTTCAGTTTTTGGGCCGGATTAACCAGATTCGGTTGCGAGCCGGGTCAGGCCAACCTGGCCCAATAACAACTTCTACCAAAAACATTGCAAAGTGCAATGTCTGGAAAAATCGATCCTGAGTCATTTGCAGTGTCTGCCCTGGAGGAGTAGGATATCCTTGGGTTGGCCCTGGATAAGCAGTCACTGGTGGTGGATATGCTGCAGGAGGTGCAAGAGGATGTCCAGGGTTTGGCCACTGATAACTAGTCACTGGTGGCGTATATGGTGCTGGATAAGTAGGATGTCTCGGCCGTGGGTAACTGATCAGAGGTGGTGGATACACTCTGTTAAACATCACTGCAAACTTGTAAGAGAAATTCAGGATACCTCTTGCCCCTCCGTTAGGCAACCAGACAATGTAGCTTCAGTGGCGGAGCTAGAAAATTTGTTCAGTGGGAGCTTTGTTTAAAGTATTTAATCATAATTGTTAAAAAATTTTCAATTGTCATTAATATAATTTTATATTTTGAAAACAGAGCACAATAATTTCGTTAATGATATTTTGAAACTCATATTTTTTAAAGTACATAATTAATCTATCATTCAATCATTAATCAATCATTCGTTTACATAAACAAGTATTCATCATTTTCATTGTGAAAAATGCGATACTTTTTTTTGTCTCAAACATTCTTATAATAAAATCGATTCATCAAACAAAAAACGAATAAAATTTTATAAAATATAATATTATTTATATAAATTTACTTAAATTAAATTTTTTATTTGGGGTAGTGGGGGCTTGAGCCCCCACTGAGCCCCAAGAGGCTCCGCCCCTGTGTAGCTTACGTGCTGTTCAGCTTCAGCTTCCTCGTTGCGGTCAATCAGTTCCCTGATGGAGACGTGGACCGTACCGATATCTCCGTCTCCAAGCATACGACGAGATTTTAGCTGGATTAAGAGGTAGACAGCATGTCCGTCTACGGTGAACATCATGTAGGAATTCCTGTTGGGGTATGAGCCACAGCTCCAGTCCACAGGAGTTCTCTGCGTTGTACGATGATCACCATTGATTGAAACTTCGGCATAAACGTCCATCGTGGTTACATAATTGACATCTGGAAGGGCTTCAGCGGATCTAACAAGGATCTCTAAAAGCAAAAAACTCCTGTTTCCTTCCATATCAAATAGGAAAAGAGTTCTAAACAGAATAGGGGTTGAAAAGCTGGTTGAGAAGACAAGGGAGGGATTTGAACTACTGGATCTTGGAATTTAGATTTCGCTACGGATTGAAGATGAAAGAGAAGCGAAGACGTTTATATAGGGGGGGATGGCACGGCGCGTGCCCCGTGCTGGGAAAAAAGAGATCATCTAAATACATCCTATTTTTTTCTTCTCTCACCATATTCTCCTTTAATAAACAGTAATTATATAGTGTAAAATAGGGTGTGAAAAGAAAAAATTAGGATGTGTTTAGTTGCTTTCGAAAAAAAATGGAATCTTTGGAAAAGAAGAAAAAGACAAAATGATAATTGCACTACCACCTTTTATTACAAAAATAACCTTTTATTAATTTATTAAAAAACATTTATTTTAAGTAATTATTCTTAAAATTAATTTTACTGTCCATCTAAATTGAAGCTAATAATAATAATAATAATAATAATAATAATAATAATAAAACCTAACCAGATGCAGGAGAAAGCTTCCAAATAATTCATACATTATCAATGAAATGTTTTGACTTCACAAGTGTTTTAAAAATAAAAAACTCCATTAGGGAGAAAACAACAAAGCTCTAAGTTCGGGCAATACAATTAATATTTTTAGGAAATTCAGTCCCCATAACATCCGCTAAAACAGTACAAAGGAGGTTGCTGGGAGGAGAAACAAAAACTTCACCATCATTTGTCAAAGACACCCCATCTTCGCTAGGATATCTGCCACTGTATTAAAATTCAAAATTTAAACTTATAAAATTTTCAAGATCAAAAACCTACATTTTCACTCAAGTAATAGGAATTTCTATAGTAAGATCATTGATCTTATTGTAATGTTAACATAAAAAAAAATATGATTTTATATAAATCCTATATATATATATATATATAAGCCAAAGCATTTAACTACAAGTACAATATCCTATGTGAATAGTCTAAATATTTTACACGTGCAGTATATTAAAATAAAAAATTAATTATCCCTTTCAAATTTTAAAAAGATAGAAATATATATATTGAAAATACAAAATAAATCAAATATCTTTTTAAATTAGTTATCTATTTAAAATTTTAAAAGATAAACATCTATATCTATACATAGATTAAAATTAAATAAAAATCACATATCATTTATCTTACCTACATTATGATTACAAAATATAACATCTATATTAATTTTTTTATTTTCTAAAGGATAACATATATATTAAAATCAATATGGATAATATAATATACAAGATGCAATAATATAACAATATCTTACATTTAATGATTACCAATTGATAATATAAAGATAAAATTAAATTGATGATTCCAAAAAAATAAAAAATAAAAAAAGTTAGATTGGCAAATATTCACCTTGTCTGAGGAGGGTGATGGAATTGATACCATTTTATCATATAATAGAGGGAAATTTTATATGCAACCAATCACTTATTAGTCACACCCTATTTACTTCTCACAACCTAAATTATAAAATTTTCTTTTAATTTTACTTCTCACAACCTATTTCCTATATTATTTTACCTAACTTACCCTTCACACAACTTTACACAATTCCCTCAAACTCTAATCCTAAACTCTCAATCCTTTTGAGTTTCTCTATATTTGCAATAATCAAAGATAAATTCTTGAAATTCCATTGAATATATTCATTTTATTACTTATATTTTACAGTTGATGGATTGAGAATGAAATTTTAGGAGATTTAAAGATTTGTTTGGCGCAAAGAAACTCCAATTTTTTTTTGTTTGCGATGCTCACGGAAACATGCTTCCGTAAGACAAAGAAGCCTCACGGAAATATGCTTCCGTGATGCTTCTTTATCTCACGGAAATGTGCTTCTGTCAAATATAAATATTTTAAAAAAATATTTTTTTATAAAAATATAAAGCTCCCGGAAGTGAACTTCTTGGAGCTCAATTGGACTCTCGAAAGTTCACTTCCGAGAGTTTTATGGTAGTCTCGGAAATGAATTTCTAGGATACTCACTTTGCTCCCAAAAATTCATTTATGAGTATCGAAAAACAACCAAAAAAAGGTAATGTTGTATTTTTTATATAAGGGCTGTCGTAACGGCTTCGCGCTCGATGAATTTTTGAAAAACATTTTAAAAACAAAAGGGAGTCGCCACCAATCTTTTTTGACTAGGTGTGATTAGCCACCTAAAATTTTTATCTTTTTAACAAAATCTCAAAATTAATTAAGTTTTATTAGAAAGACAATTTTGGTCTGCGAAAACAAAATTGGGTTTGGGAGTACGGTTACGCGTGGGGAAAGATTAGCACCCCCACGACGCCCGTTAAAAAACGGTACCATAATAATCATGTGTTATACTTTAATTTTAATAAAATGGTCTTGGATTTAATATTTAAAATTAATTCCTTTTTATTCCATTTTTGAAGCATTTTATTATTTATCAAAATTGTTTTTCATTTAAAAAAGGTTAGATTTTGTTTATCGAAAGTGAGTGTGAACCCTTTTGTATTGAATAATTAAATCGTATACTCCAATACTTTTGGCAACATTCGAAATAATTTTTCTCACCTAGAGATTTATTAAGAATCACTACTTGTGACTTCTATAGAATCTCATCCTCGGAAAATTCACACCCATTTCGAAAATTAAATGAATGCATATGATGCAAACAAATAATGTATGATGCAAATGAAATTTTAATTTTAAATTTTCTTATTTATTTGTTTATTCATTTATATTTCTTTGTTTTTTAAAAAAACTTATTCATTTTCTTTTTTAATAAAAATTTAAATTATTGAAAAATCATACTAAATATTCCAATACTTTTGGCAATATCTAGTACGACTCTTCTCACCTAGGAATCGGCTAGGAATCACTACTTGTGACTTCCGTAGCATTCCATCATCGAAAAATTTGTTTATTTAAATTTAAATTTTATTATTAATTTTCTTTTTCTATTTTCTTTTAAAAACTCATTTATTTTTATTTTTAATAAAAAAATAAATTATTGAAAAATCATACTAAATATTCCAATACTTTTGGCAACATTTAATACGACTCTTCTCACCTAGGGAAGAATTAAGGAATCACTACTCGTGACTTTCATAACATCCCATCATCGGAAAATTTTTAATTAAATTTAAATTTTATTATTAATTTTGAAAAAGAACTTATTTTATTTTCAAAAATTTAAATTATTGAAAAATCATACTAAATACCTCAATACTTTTGACAATATTTAGTACGACTCTCCTCACCTAGGGATCAGCTAGGAATCACTACTTGTGACTTCCGTAACATCCCATCATCGGACAATATTTACTTAATTTATTATTTACCAAAATCTAAATTTCATCATTTTTAAATATGTTTTCTAATCAATAATAATTAATGAAAATACAAATAAAGGAAAATTTCAAAAACTCTTATTTTACAACATGCATTAATAATAATAATAATAATAATAATAATAATAATAATAATAATAATAATAATAATAATAATTAAAAACCAAAATTACTAAAAAGAAACATACCTAAATGATCTTTAGAAAGCCCAAAAACCTTTTGGAGATGGCTCAACCAACAGCCCAAGTCAAGGGCCCAAAAGCTTTTCAAGTGGCCCAAAGCAGTTGGGCCGGATCGAGTTGCACGCGGGTTAAATTCGGGTCGGGTCGAGCCTGGGCGCGAGTTGCGAGAGGGTCGTCAGCCGGGTGCGCGGGTCGGGTCGGTTCAGGAGAAGCGGGTGGCACGCGGATCTTCTTCCCGGGTCGGGCTCGCGGATCCCAGGTCGGATCCCGGGTCCACCCGCGGGTCACCTCTCTTCTATAAAAGCCTGCCTTTTTTTTTTAGTCCATTTTCCCCTTTTTTCTCAAAAAAAAAATTCAGAGCTTCCTAAAGCTCTCGGCTGGGGCGATTTTCGGCCATCGCCGGTTGCCGTCGACTGCCGTCTCCGGTGGTAAAATCCCGAAAAGCTTTCGACTTTCCGAAAGCTTTTAATCTCCTCTTTCTGATTCTGATCTCCTTTTCCTTCGAAACCCTTTCTAACCCTACGGATCTGACTTCACCGAAACCTCCTCTCCCCTTTTTTTTATTTTTTGTTTTCTTTTTTCTCTCTTTTTTGTGGTTGATGGCTGTGGATTTGTTGGTTTTTTTTCTCTTTTTTTGCAGGTTGTTTTACAACTGTTTTAGGGTTTAGGAGTTGGGTTTTGACTGGTTTCGGTGGTGGTGAGTGGTTGTGGGTCTCGGGTTTTTTCGAGATTTTTGGTGAGGGTAGTGTTAGGGGTTATGATGGTGGTGGTTCAGGGGTTTCGGTTTTAGGTTAGGGTTTCCAGATCTGGGATCCTAAGGGTCTCGAGTTTAGGGTTTTTTGTGGTTTTGGTGATAGTGATGACGGTGATGATAGCGATGTGTGGTGGTTGTGGGTTAAGCCGCGGGAGTTTGCAGCTTGGGTTTGGGTGTTTCTTGCGGGGGCTCTGTGTTGTTGAGGGAAGAGACGCAAAAATGGCCAACCTCCCCCCTTTTGGCAGTGGCCAGATGGTGGTTTTTAAAGGGAGTAAGCTGGCCTTAGGGGCTGGTAGAGATGGGACGGGGTGACAGGAGTGGGTGGCCGGAAATGGTAAGGGTCACAGGCTGAGGGGACGGGACTGGCAGGGGTTGGTGACAGTAGATTGGACAACAAAACAAAATAAAATAAAATAAAATAAAATAAAAATAATATATAATAATATAATAATAATAATAGTAATAATATAATAATAATAACAGATAATAATAAAAATAATAAAAATAACAAACCAAATAATAAAAATAAATACAAATATATATTAATAATAATAATAAGAAAAAATGGGACAAAATTAGGTGTCAACAGCTGCCCCTCTTTGCTCATTGCTGAGGATCAGGAATAGTGCAAAGACAACAGACACACTAATTTTGTCCGGTTTATAACCTAATCTCTGTTTTTTTTTCTTTTTTCTTTTTTTTTTGTTTTCATTCTCTTTTTTTTGTGTGTGCTCCTCTTGCAGCAGAGGCGATGAAACTTTAAATGTTCTTTTCTGAAAAGTGCTTCTCTTACAACAGAGGTGATGAAACTTTAAATTCCTTTTTGTTTTGTTTTTTTTTTCGAGAAAGCTCCTCTTGCAGCAGAGGCAATGAAACTTTAAATTCTTCTTGAAATGTGCTCCTCTTGCAGCAAAGGCAATGAAACTTTAAATTCTCCCTGAAAATGTGCTCCTCTTGCAGCAGAGGTAATGAAACTTTAAATTCTTCTTGAAATGTGCTCATCTTGCAGCAGAGGCAATGAAACTTTAAATTCTTCTTGAAATGTGCTCCTCTTGCAGCAGAGGCAATGAAACTTTAAATTCTCCATAAAAATGTGCTCCTCTTGCAGCAGAGGCAATGAAACTTTAAGTTCCCTTTCTTTTTTTCTTTTTTTTCGAGAAAGCTCCTCTTACAACAGAGGCAATGAAACTTTAAATTCCTTTCTGAAAATGTGCTCCTCTTGCAGCAAAGGTGATGAAACTTTAAAAATTTTGCCCGGAGGACTTAGAATTTGTGCCCGGAGGTCTTTGATTTGTGCCCGGAGGACTTAGAATTATGCCCGGAGGACTTAAATGCTTTTTCTAGAAAGTGCTCCTCTTACAGCAGAGGCATTGAAACTTTAAAAATTTTGCCTGGAGGACTTAGAATTTGTGCCTGGAGGTCTTTGATTTGTGCTCGAAGGACTTAGAATTATGCTTGGAGGACTTAAATGCTTTTTCTGGAAAGTGCTCCTCTTACAGCAGAGGCATTGAAACTTTAAAAATTTTGTCCGGAGGACTTAGAATTTGTGTCTGGAGGACTTCAGATTTTTGCTCGGAGGACTTGAAATTTGTGTCCGGAGGACTTAAAATTGTGCCCGGAGGTCTTATAATTTATTTTCTGAAAAGTGCTCCTCTTGCAGCAGAGGCATGGAAACTTTAAAAATTTTACCGGGAGGACTTAGAATTGATGCCTGGAAGACTTAAGATTTTGAATTTGGTGTCCGGAGGACTTAAATTCCTTTTCTGAAAAGTGCTCCTCTTGCAGCAGAGGCATTGAAACTTTAAAAATTTTGCCCGGAGGACTTAGAATTGGTGCCCGGAGGTCTTATGATTTGGTGCCCGGAGGTCTTATGATTTGGTGCTCGGAGGACTTATGATTTATGCCCGAAGGACTTAAGTTCTTTTTCTGAAAAATGCTCCTCTTGCAGCAGAGGCATTGAAACTTTAAAAATTTTGCCTGGAGGACTTAGAATTTGTGCCCGGAGATCTTAAAATTTGTGCCTGGAGGACTTAAATTGTGCCCGGAGGACTTGAAATTTGCTTATCTTCTGAAAATCAAACTTTAATCTTGATTAAACATGGCACTGGTAAAACTGGATTTGAAATTTTTTATCATGAGCAAACTTGCCCATCTTTTTTTTCTTTTTCTCTTCTTCTTCTTCTTCTTTCTCTTCTTTTCTTTCTTCTCTTTTCTCTCTCTCTCTTTTTCTCTTCTCTTTTCTTTCTCTTTTTTTTTTCTCTTTTCTCTCCTCTCTCTTTTTCTCTTCTCTTTTCTTTCTCTTTTTTTTTTCTCTTTTCTCTCCTCTCTCTTTTTCTCTTCTCTTTTCTTTCTCTTTTTTTTCTCTTTTTCTCTCTTCTCTCTTTTTCTCTTCTCTTCTCTCTTCTTTCTTTCTCTTCTCTTTTCTCTTCTTTTCTCTCTTCTTTCTTTCTCTTCTCTTTTCTCTTCTTTTTCTCTCTTCTCTTCTCTTCTCTCTCTTTTTCTCTCTTATCCTTTTTTCTCTCTCTTCTCTTTTCTCTTCTTTTTCTCTCTTCTCTTCTCTTCTTCTTTCTTCTCTCTTTTTTTCTTTTTTTCCTCTCTCTGTTTTTCTCTTCTCTTTTCTTTCTCTTTCTTTCTCTTTTTCTCTCTACTCTCTTTTCCTTCTTTCTTCTTTCTTTCTCTTCTCTTCTTTTTTTTCTTGGAAAAGGTTGCATAACCTTTGAAATCTTGATTGAATGGTGTTGAGTCTTCAGTTTGAGAAACATGTTTTAATCTCAAAATTTTACACAAAAACTTGAAATGTTGATGCTGTATGATATTGTGTATGTATGCATGTATGCATGACACTCAATCCTGTACATTCTCTAACTTTGAAACTCTTTCCTATCTTGCCAAAGAGGCACATCATTTACCTTTTTTTGTCCTCTTTGCCCCCAACATGATCATGAAAGCTCCTTTCTGTTTCTTATTTCTACAGATTCCTTGTACTCACATCATAGCCTTTTGACGAAAAGCACGAAAAATTTTCTCATAACTATTTTCCAGGAGGGAATTGAATCTAAATTTCACAAGTGATATTTGATTCTTTCAAAATATTAGTGATTAATTTTCAAGATGAGTGACACAAATCCTATTCGGATCTTTTCAACTGGACAATTGAAAGTTTGATGCATCCAGATGTTTTGTTCGAGGGATACTTTGCCATTTATCTAAAAACAATGGTTTCTTTCTTGGCTCAAAATGGTTTTCTTAAAATACCATCGTTTTTCTTCCCTTCTTTTTTGAACAAAATTTTGAATGAGAAAAGAAACAAAACATTTTCAATTTGGTTTGACAATCTCTAAAATTCTTAAATAATGACGTTCTACAAGCGCCAAGATCGGGCATGAATGACTGACGTCTTTCCTACTTAGGAAGAGTATTTACAAGAAGGAAGGTTCCAACTTTTTCAAAAAATGTCGCGCAATCAAATGACATCAAAATCTTTGGATATCTCGAGGATTTCTCAAGGCTTGTTAATTCTTTTTCCACATTTTCAATTCATGTCACTGCTTGACTTGGTTGCATGAAAAGTTCATTGTTTGCTCTAGACTGCCCTTTTCGGGTTTTCACCCTAGAGCTTCATTCTTTCTTTTGTTTTCTTTTCTCTTTTTTTTTGTTTTTTTTTGAAATGATTGATTGTTCTACCATGCGTTCAAGAATTCAAATTTCATTCAAGCCAAAGAATTGGGAGAATCTTCCAAAGAAGAGCTCTTCGATACAAGCATCTATACTTGATCAAAATGGACTTTTAAGTACGTAATGTAGGCCATGGTTCAGGGTTCTGAAAGAATAGATAAACAGGCCCAAAATGTGTTTAAAGGTGATCAATCCAAGGATCATTTCTTTTCATATAGACATCTATCATTTACGTGTGTTGACACCTAATTTTGTCCCTTTTTGTTATTATTACTATTATTATTATTTATTTATATTTATTTTCATTATTTGTATTATTATCATTATTATTTTCTTTATTATTATTATTATTATTATTATTTATTATTATTATTATTATTATTATTATTACTTTTAGTATTATTTATATTATTATTTATATTTATATTTTATTTTATTTTATATTTTTGGTCTAATCAGTCCATCAACCCTGTCACCCATCCCATCACCGCCGGCCACCAGCTACTCCTACCAGCCACCGTTCCCCAAGCCCTATACCAGTCCCTCTAAAAACCATCACCATGGACAGAGAGGATTCGGGGGGGAGGGAACCGGAGCATCATCTTCACCATCCTCGCCCCACCGAAACCTCTAAACACACACTCAGCCCTCACCAACAACCAGTCTATCCACAGCCACAAACCACCGAGAACCTGTCAAGCAACCACCAGCCATCAACCATCAATACCTGAAAACCAAGTCCCCAACCCAGATCTGGAAACCTTAACCTAAAACCGAAACCCCTGAACCACCACCATTATAACCCCTAACACTACCATCACCAAAAATTCCGAAAAAACGAGACCCAGCTTCCCCTCACCAAACCGAAACCTAAAACCCTAGATCTAAGCCCCCACCTGCAAAAACACAAACAACAACAACCACAAAACACAAACAAAAAACCATCAATCACAAAAAACAAGAGGGAAACAAAAATAAAAAAAAAGAAGGTGGAGGAGGTTTCGGTCTTGGTCAGATTCGTGGGTTTAGGAATGGTTTTTGGCAAAACAGAGGCTAAATTTGGGTAGAGGAGGTAAAAGGGCTTAGGAAAGGGGAAACCTTTTTGGTTTTTGTCGCCGGCGAACGGCGGCCGGTGGCGACAGACGGCGGTCCGGCAGCGCCGGAAATCGCCTGGCCGGCAGAGAGCTTCAAAGGCTCTTGTTTTTTTTTTTGTGGAAAAAGAAGGAAAAATGAAGTAGAAAAAAAAAAGAGGCCTATTTATAGTTGAAAAAAAAAAAACCTACAGGATCCGCGCGTGGACCCGGACCCGACCCGGGTCCGCGCGCCTGACCCGCGGAGGAAGGAAGACCCGCACGCCCAGGTGACCCGACCCGGGATCACGCGTCCGACCCGGCTCCACCTCCTTCCCACGACCCGCGTGCGTGTGCCCGACCCGTTTGACGACCCGCGCGCCCGACCCGGTCTGCCACCTGCTTTGGGCCACGTAGAAGGCTGCTAGGCCCACACTTTTTGGGCTTGATTTTGGGGCTCTTTTTGGGTTTTTAATCCAAATTATTTAGGTATAATTCCTTCCTTTTTCTATTTACTTCATTATGCTACTCATTTATTTAATTATTTTGTTTACTTTTTTAAATATTATTGTTAATTAATATATTTTAATAATTTGTTTGAAAAACATGAAATTAAATATTAGTTAATATAATTCGAAAAATATGAAGTATGTAATCTATTTTATTGTTAAAAAATAATAATAATAAATATATTTAAAATTTAAATAATTAAATGAATATTTCCGATGATGGGATGTCATGAAACTCACAAGTAGTGATTTCTTGACTGATCCCTAGGTGAGAGGAATTAACTAAATGTTACCAGAGTATTGGGATATTTAGTATGATTTTTCAATAATTTAAATTTTTATTAAAATAAAAATAAATAAGTTTTTAAAAAGAAAATAGAAAAAATAATAATAAAATTTAAATTTAATTAAATGAAATTTTGTCCTATGATAGGATGTCATGAAACTCACAAGTAGTGATTTCTTGACTGATCCCTAGGTGAGAGAAGTTCACTAAGTGTTACCAGAGTATTGGGATACTTAGTGCAATTTTTCAATAATAAAAATTTTCATTTCAAATAAATAAAGAAATATTTATACAAAAAAATCAAAAAATTCATTTGCATCATTTTTTATCTGTTTGCATCATATGCATTCATAATAATTTTCAAAGCGAGTGTGAATCTTCCGATGATGAGATTCTATAGAACTCACAAGTAGTGATTCTTAAGAAATCTCTAGGTGAGGAAAATTATTTCAAATGTTACCAGAGTATTGGGATATTTGATTTAATTATTCAATACAAAAGGGTTCACACTCATTTTCGATAAACAAAATCTAACCTTTTTTTAAATGAAAAATAATTTTGATAAATAATAAAAATGCTTCAAAAATACAATAAAAAAAGAATTATTTTTAAATATTAATTCAAGACCATTTCATTAAAATCAAAGGATAACACATGATTATTATGGTACCGTTTTTTAACGGGCGTCGTGGGGGTGCTAATCCTTCCCCACGCGTAACCGTACCCCCGAACCCAACGTTGTTTTCGCAGACCAAAAATTATCTTTTAATAAAACTTAATTAATTTTGAGATTTTATTAATAAGATAAATATTTTAGGTGGCCAATCACACCTAGTCAAAAAAGATTGGTGGCGACTCCCCATTTTTGTTTTTAAACGCTTTTTCGAAAATTCGTCGAGCGCGAAGCCGTTACGACAGCTTGGCGACTCCACTGGGGACTTTTTGAGGGTCAAGCCATTTACTAATCATGTGTTATCCTAAGTTTTAATTTAAAGGTCTTAATTAATATTTAAATTTAATTTCTTTAATTTTGAAATAATTAGTTGCATTTGTGTTTTAATTATGTTGATTATTTTATAGCATTCTTTATTTGTATATATTATTCTTAATAAATTGTTGGGGTAGAATGAGGCTTATGGTCTGATAAATGTTCTCCCATACACACACTTGCACTTGCATTTGCATAACATGAGCTCTATACCCGGGTTCCGTCCTTCTTAGGAGGGAGTAGAGTACCTTTGCTCTCGTGAGGTAATCACCTCCGCAATGGCAAGCGAAATACTCCCACTCAAATTAAATCTTACTAGTCCAGTGTGGACGACAGTGAGGTATAATTTGGGGACTTTTAGATTTTTATATCCCAACCCAGCATATAGAAAAACCTAAGAGGCCAACCTTAGGTAGAGCCATGTCCAATTTTTGTAGAAATTATCCCAAAATTAGGACACGAGGGAACACAATTCGACCCATTTTCTCATGTCAATAATAAAGGTACAATCGATTTTAATTTGAATTGTATATAATTTAAGTCTTTGATTTTTTCTAAAAAAGGGAATTTTGTAAAATAAAAATAAAAATATATTTTCTTTATGAAAGATCTTTTCAAAAAAAAAATCCATTTATATTTTAAAAAATAAAGGTGTGTGATAGAAGTAATAAAACAAATATGTAACTTTTCTTAAAAAAAAAATGCGAATAATTCTTCATTCCTTTTTTAAAAAAATGAGAATTTTGTTTTGAAAATAGGGGCATTAAAATAGGAACTAATAAAAATACATTCTCCAAGACAAGAGGAAGAAAAAGAAGTTTTGTGGTTACAAGATGTTTTTATATATAAAAATAAAAAAAAAGTTTTAATTTCTTTCACTTTTCTTTCTTTAAAATAAAAATATGAAATGATAAAATGTGGATAAACTTTTCTTTTTACAATAAAAAATGGAAAATTTAGAAAACAAATGCCTCTCTCACTAAAAATAATAAGAAGAAATTCAATTAAGTTTTTTTAATTAAAAAAAAACAAATTCTTTATTCTTTATTATTCTTGGAAAAATTTCTTAAGATAAAGGCATAGGAAAGAAAAGTAAAAGAGATTGAGTGGGAAATAAATTAATTTTTCTTCAAAAAAAAAGAGAGTTAGAAAAAATGAGAGAATAAATGAGAAATAATTCTTCCTTTCTTTTTAAAGTCAAAATATTGAAGCAAAAAGATAAATAAATTTTTTATAGAATTTTCAAAGAATAGTTTGACATGTAAAATATTATTGGCTGTCTAGGAAGTTTAATGAAAATGGTAAAATGCTTGTGAAAAATAATTGAAAAATGGTTTGAAAATAAAAACAAAATTTGTTTTTAATCTTCTCATTGTAAGAAATTTTTTGAATAAAGGTAAACAAAAGTCAACAAAAGTTTTCTTTGGGTTTGTTTGGTGTATAATTTCAAGAATAATTTGATATTGAAAAAAAGAATGCAACGGAAATAAATTTTTGGGTACAATAAAAGTCTCGTAGAAATTGTGAAAATGGTTATGTGCAAATGGTAAAGTAAGAGGAAAATTAAGAAAAATGTCTGGTGAAAAATAAAAAAAAATGTTTTAATAAAAAATAAGAAGAAGAATTTTTGGGTTTAGTTAGGAGTTATATTTGTCATTTTTTTTTTCTCTTGGCATATACATTCATAAAAAATTTTTGTTATTGTTTAGGTGTTGTTTATATAGAAACCCAGTTTCTTAAACATTTTTGCATTTCACATCATTTTTACTTCATGTCATCTAGTTCATTTGTCATCATCGCATACATGATGTCCATACATTCATTAACATGTTGTGTTGTCATCATGCAAGTCAAAAGAAAAAAAAAAAGGGGTCAGATCTTCATCGTATTTGCAATAGGGCATACGTTACATTTCGTGCAAACATTCGTTGTATTACATCCCATTATATCATATCTTATGCATTTCACATCGCATTTCAAAGTGAAAGAAATTCTTTCTGATTTTTTTTTTACAAAAAAAGAAACTTTTTGGAATATTTTGTGGGGCATAAAATGATTCTTTGATTTTTAACTTGTCAATTTCTACGTGTTTCAGATGTGATTTTCTTAGTTGATATGAAAAGTTGTCAAACAGGAGGGATTTTCAACAAAAATTTGTGTATTTTACTCTGCTATGACATTAATTATTGTAAATAGATTTATTTTTAAAAATATAGTAGAAAATTTTTCATGTACATTTTTTATTTTGATTTGTCATTGTATTGGATATATATAAATGATATTGATTGATTCTTTTGGTAAAGAAATCACATTTTTTTAATATATATAATAATTCAAATAAAGCCTCACATGACTAAACCGAATGATCAAAGAAGTTGAACAAAATGACAAAATAAAGAAAGATTGAAGAGAGTTTTGAAAAATTGGTGATCATTATCAGAAAAATTCATCCACTACCTTCTCCAATTGTTTCCATGCCCTAAAATTCTTAAAAGGCCTTCAGGCATTTGAGGGGCAAAAACTTGAACTCAAATGATCCATGTTCATCCGATCACAATATGCCATTACAGTGTAATAACCTTCACCTGGGCAATGAACAATGAAATAATCAATTTGATAAAATTCATTTTTGGATTCCTTGAATAATCAAGCATGACACTCTTTTAAATTTGAAGTTTGATAATTTGATATGTATCAAAACTATGACAGAAATTCATACTTGTCAGAATTACCTAATTTTGTTTGAAGAACCATAAACCATGAGATTCCTTATGCCATTTCTGAATCTTTGATTCATTCATGTGACTGAAACCAAGATTGAGGAGGACAAAGTATCATACCCTTAACTTGCCCAAATGATGCAATACCTTTTTCCTCCCTCGGTAAAAATACCATGAGCAACCCAAAGCTGAATATGCCAATTTCAACAGTTTTCACTAGCTTGTGGGCATTTTGTAGCAATATTTTGTTGTCGCATGAGTTGTAAAAAAAAAAAGAAAAAAAGGCAAAAAAAGAAAAAAAAGCAAAAAAAAAAGAAGAGAAAAAAAATGAAACAAAAACAAAAAAGAAAAATTGATTATGACATCATGCACCCGAGATATTCGAATGATTCCAAACAACAAAAAGGGAGAGAGAGAGAAAGGGAGGCGAAGAAGAAGAAGAAGGGGTCAAGGAAATTTTCGTCAATTTGAGTGATCATGTTTGAAATGACAAATGGCCATCTTTCACCATCATTTTCACAAATCTAAAATTTATCCATTTGCTACCCTCTTTGAGCCTTATAAATTCTTTCTAAATAAACCTTAACCAAGGATCACCCTCCACATCGGGGGGCACATATACAAAAAACTTTTCCAAAAGTACGAATGACCAGCCCCAATTCTAAGTCAAAATGGTTTATCATGTTAAGGGGCAGATGTGAGGTGAATTAACTTTACAAGATTTTGATTTCACTCCATAAAAGAAAAAAAAAGAGAAAAAAATGAAGAAAAAAAAGAAATTGCTAGAAAGAAAAAGAAAAAAGAAGAGAAAATGAAATGAAGGAGTGGCAGAATAAGAAAGTGACTTGAATAAGTCTTCATATTTTATTAAATGATCCTTGGTTGATCACCTTTAAACACGTTTTTGGGCCTTATTATCCATTCTTTCAGAACCCTGAAACCTGGCCTACATTACGTACCTTGAAAAGTCCATTTCGATCAAACGTGATACTTAAACTGAAGAGATTTTTCCTTAATGAATCATTATAACCAATGAGGCACTTAACTCATTCTCAACCAAGATTATCCTTCAAGAATCTTCACAGTCAAATTTGGATGAATTTTGAATTCTTAAGTGCATGATGGAACAATCACAAAAAAAAAGAGCAAAAAAAAGGAGAAAAAAAAAATTAAGCTTTAGGGTGAAAACCCCAGAAGGGGCAGTCTAAAGCAAAAGTGAAAACATTTTGAGTTCATTCATGGTATTGTCAAGGTCAAACAAGAAGGGACATTATGAAATAATTTCGACTAGACCCATGAACATCTAAGGCCCTTAAGAGAATGTCCATTTTGATGATCCGTCAAAGGGATTGATATAAAATTTTGAACCTTTTCTCCATTCCTAAATAACTCAGCAAAGGCTTGAGCCCATATTGGCTAGTCTTGACAACTATCAAAATACATAAATTGAAAATTAAAAGAGTGTCAAATTTTATCTGAATTTCAAGATAAACCTTTTTGCAAAACCATGATTTGCAAGGAATTCATCATTTTTTTGAAAAACTTGGGTTTCATTTGTGAGCCCGAATGAAAGAACATTCATTCCCTTCTTCACTGAGTTGTAAGCCTTTCGTGTTAAACCAAAACATTGATGTGTGAAACCACCTGATCCATTTGATAAGGATAAATGACTATCCCCTCCACATCTACCTAAATAGTGATCATCAATCTTCAAGAAACTCAAATGATAATTCTTGGTTGCATTTGTGTTTAACTTTCTTTGATCATTGTTGTGTGGGGCAATCTTGTAAAATTAAAAAAGTTTTGGGCTAGATAGATTTTTAAAAAAAAAAAATGAAAACCATTTATCTTTCGAATATGAAAGTGGGAAGGATGTCTTGAGGCAATTTTGTTTTAAAATTTTTTCAGGCAAAATGAGAAAGAATTCAACAATTATTATGAACCAGGGATTTTCTATGCCATTTTGGGGCAACTGTGATTGAGCAAGTTTTGATAGTTTTGATAGTGTTTCCAAAAGAAAATAAAAAGGATTTGATAATTATTGTGAGGCAAAGAATTTCTTGTGCCATTTTAGGGCAATTTTTGTTAGGAAAAATTTTGATTGTAAAATGAATTCTTATAGTGTTTCGAAATGTAATTGTAAATGAAAATGTGATAATTGTCTGGGGGCAACCTTTGTTGCACAAGTAAACAATGGATTCAAGTGGTGAGACAAATACTTTAAGGTAAGGTAAGATCAGAAATTGGAAATAAAAAGTTTTGAAAATCAAAAGAAATTCTGGATAATTGCATTTGCATCTTGATAGAACTTATTTGCATTTGCATCATGGTAAAAGTTATCTGTATTTGCATCATAATAGTTGGCTATTCATTAACATCAATGATAAAGAAATTTGCATTGACATTGTTGATATTGCATTTGCATCAGTGATCATTGCATTTGATCATTGCATTTGCACAAAAAAAAAAGAGAGTGAAGATAGGAGTTTTGTGAGTTGAAAAGGAAAATTACAAAAGAAAAGGAAAAATGAAAAAAAAAAGAGAGAAGAGGGATGGAAGAGATAAAAGGAAATTTCTTGTTGAAAATAATAAGGTGATGAAGATGTAGTTTGATAAGAAAATGAGAGATTTATTGTAAACACATAAAAGAAAAATAAAAAAAAAAAGAGCTTTTGGAAAGTGAGAAAGTCAAATAAAGAAGAAGAAAAAATGAGAAAAGATAAGTAGAATGTTTGAGAGGAGGAAAAATAATTAAGAGAGTTTCCACGTTTGGAACATTTGAAAAATACTTGAAAATTGAGAGCCTTTGAGATGAATGAACAAGTCAATGATTCTTGAGTTTGAGTTGTGAGAAAAAGAAAATATCAAATACAAAGGAACAATATTCTTAAAAAAAAAATGTTTTTGTGAGCCCAAGATGAAAATTTAAGCCCAACGTAGCTGGCACCTAGATGATGTCTAAGCCCGATGTAGTTGGCACCGTTGTGTGGTATTAAGCCCAGCGAAATCGGCACATAATTAGAGGAGATTGTTAAGCCCAATAAAGTTGGCACCCAAGATGAATTTAAGCCCAACGTTGTTGGCACCTAGATGATGTCTAAGCCCGATGTAGTTGGCACCGTTGTGTGGTATTAAGCCCAGCGAAATCGGCACATAATTAGAGGAGATTGTTAAGCCCAATAAAGTTGGCACCCAAGATGAATTTAAGCCCAACGTTGTTGGCACCTAGATGATGTCTAAGCCCGATGTAGTTGGCACTGTTGTATGGTATTAAGCCCAGTGAAATCGGCACATTATGAGATGAGATTTTAAGCCCAGTTCAACTGGCACTAAAATTTTGAACCTAATCAAGTGGATGCATGATTTTCAAGGTAGGAAATCCCAAGACCTCCGAGCAAAATTTCCAAGTCCTCTAGACAAAATTTCAAAAGATTTTAAAGTTTCATTGCCTCTGCTGCAAGAGGAGCACATTTCAAAATTTAAAGTTTCATCGCCTCTACTGCAAGAGGAGCTTTTTTCGGATGTGAATTCCCGAAACCAGCAATCGGACGAGAAATTCCCTATATAAATTATCCAGATGAGAATTCCTGGACGTTTGGGTGTGAATCCCCAAGTCAAAATTTTCAGATGTGAATTCCCGAAACCAGCAATCGGACGAGAAATTCCCGATATAAATTATCCAGATGAGAATTCCTGGACGTTTGGGTGTGAATCCCTAAGTCAAATTTTTGGGTGTGAATCCCCAAGTCAAATTTTTGGGTGTGAATCCCCAAGTCAAAATTTTCGGATGTGAATTCCCGAAACCAGCAATCGGACGAGAAATTCCCGATATAAATTATCCAGATGAGAATTTCTGGACGTTTAGGTGTGAATCCCCAAGTCAAAATTTTCGGATGTGAATTCCCGAAACCAGCAATCGGACGAGAAATTCCCGATATAAATTATCCAGATGAGAATTCCTGGACGTTTGGGTGTGAATCCCTAAGTCAAATTTTTGGGTGTGAATCCCCAAGTAAAATTTTTGGGTGTGAATCCCCAAGTCAAAATTTTCGGATGTGAATTCCCGAAACCAGCAATCGGACGAGAAATTCCCGATATAAATTATCCAGATGAGAATTCCTGGACGTTTGGGTGTGAATCCCTAAGTCAAATGTTTGGGTGTGAATCCCCAAGTCAAACGTTTGGGTGTGAATCCCCAAGTCAAAATTTTCGGATGTGAATTCCCGAAACCAACAATCGGACGAGAAATTCCCGATATAAATTATCCAGATGAGAATTCCTGGACGTTTGGCTGTGAATCCCCAAGTCAAAATTTTCGGATGTGAATTCCCGAAACCAACAATCGGACGAGAAATTCCCGATATAAATTATCTAGATGAGAATTCCTAGATGTTCGGATGTGAATTCCCAAACAAATTTTTCAGATGTGAATACCTGAATTTTCGGATGAGAATTACCGAAACAAACACACGGATGTGAATTCCTGAGAGAAAATTTCTAGATGTGAATTCCTAGATCTTTGAATGTGAAATCTTTCATTTTTAAAGTTTCATCGCCTCTGCTGCAAGAGGAGCACATTTTCAAAAAGAAAATTTAAAGTTTCATTGCCTCTGCTGCAAGAGGAGCTTTCTCAAAAAAAAAAAACAAACAAACAAAAATAGATGATTTAAATTTAAAGTTTCATCACCTCTGCTGCAAGAGGAGCACATTTTCCAGAAAAAGAATTTAAAGTTTCATTGCCTCTGCTGCAAGAGGAGCACATTTTCCAGAAGGAGAATTTAAAGTTTCATCGCCTCTGCTGCAAGAGGAGCACATTTTCCAGAAAAAGAATTTAAAGTTTCATCGCCTCTGCTGCAAGAGGAGCACATTTTCAGAAGAAGAATTTAAAGTTTCATCGCCTCTACTGCAAGAGGAGCACATTTTCCAGAAAAAGAATTTAAAGTTTCATTGCCTCTGTTGCAAGAGGAGCACATTTCTAGGAAAAGAATTTAAAGTTTCATTGCCTCTGATGCAAGAGGAGCTTTCTCGAAAAAAGAAAGAAAGAAAAAAAAAACAAACAAAACAAAAAGAAATTTAAAGTTTCATCGCCTCTGTTGCAAGAGGAGCGCATTTCAACAAAAAGAAAAAAAAAGGAAAAAGAATGAAAAAAAAGAAAAAAGAAGAGAAAAAAAAAAGAAAAAAAAGAAAAAAAGAAAAATAAGAAAGAGAAGAAAAAAGAGAAATGAGTCATAAACCGGACAAAATTATTGTCAATTGTCTTTGCTCTATTCCTGATCCTCAGCAATGAGCAAAGAGGGGCAGCTGTTGACACCTAATTTTGTCCCTTTTTGTTATTATTACTATTATTATTATTTATTTATATTTATTTTCATTATTTGTATTATTATCATTATTATTTTCTTTATTATTATTATTATTATTATTATTATTATTTATTATTATTATTATTATTATTATTATTATTACTACTTTTAGTATTATTTATATTATTATTTATATTTATATTTTATTTTATTTTATATTTTTGGTCTAATCAGTCCATCAACCCTGTCACCCATCCCATCACCGCCGGCCACCAGCTACTCCTACCAGCCACCGTTCCCCAAGCCCTATACCAGTCCCTCTAAAAACCATCACCATGGACAGAGAGGATTCGGGGGGGAGGGAACCGGAGCATCATCTTCACCATCCTCGCCCCACCGAAACCCCTAAACACACACTCAGCCCTCACCAACAACCAGTCTATCCACAGCCACAAACCACCGAGAACCTGTCAAGCAACCACCAGCCATCAACCATCAATACCTGAAAACCAAGTCCCCAACCCAGATCTGGAAACCTTAACCTAAAACCGAAACCCCTGAACTACCACCATCACCAAAAATTTCGAAAAAACGAGACCCAGCTTCCCCTCACCAAACCGAAACCTAAAACCCTAGATCTAAGCCCCCACCTGCAAAAACACAAACAACAACAACCACAAAACACAAACAAAAAACCATCAATCACAAAAAACAAGAGGGAAACAAAAATAAAAAAAAAGAAGGTGGAGGAGGTTTCGGTCTTGGTCAGATTCGTGGGTTTAGGAATGGTTTTTGGCAAAACAGAGGCTAGATTTGGGTAGAGGAGGTAAAAGGGCTTAGGAAAGGGGAAACCTTTTTGGTTTTCATCGCCGGCGAACGGCGGCCGGTGGCGACAGACGGCGGTCCGGCAGCGCCGGAAATCGCCCGGCCGGCAGAGAGCTTCAAAGGCTCTTGTTTTTTTTTTTGTGGAAAAAGAAGGAAAAATGAAGTAGAAAAAAAAAGAGGCCTATTTATAGTTGAAAAAAAAAAACCTACAGGATCCGCGCGTGGACCCGGACCCGACCCGGGTCCGCTCGCCTGACCCGCGGAGGAAGGAAGACCCGCACGCCCAGGTGACCCGACCCGGGATCACGCGTCCGACCCGGCTCCACCTCCTTCCCACGACCCGCGTGCGCGTGCCCGACTCGTTTGACGACCCGCGCGCCCGACCCGGTCTGCCACCTGCTTTGGGCCACGTAGAAGGCTGCTAGGCCCACACTTTTTGGGCTTGATTTTAGGGCTCTTTTTGGGTTTTTAATCCAAATTATTTAGGTATAATTCCTTCCTTTTTCTATTTACTTCATTATGCTACTCATTTATTTAATTATTTTGTTTACTTTTTTAAATATTATTGTTAATTAATATATTTTAATAATTTGTTTGAAAAACATGAAATTAAATATTAGTTAATATAATTCGAAAAATATGAAGTATGTAATCTATTTTATTGTTAAAAAATAATAATAATAAATATATTTAAAATTTAAATAATTAAATGAATATTTCCGATGATGGGATGTCATGAAACTCACAAGTAGTGATTTCTTGACTGATCCCTAGGTGAGAGGAATTAACTAAATGTTACCAGAGTATTGGGATATTTAGTATGATTTTTCAATAATTTAAATTTTTATTAAAATAAAAATAAATAAGTTTTTAAAAAGAAAATAGAAAAAATAATAATAAAATTTAAATTTAATTAAATGAAATTTTGTCCTATGATGGGATGTCATGAAACTCACAAGTAGTGATTTCTTGACTGATCCCTAGGTGAGAGAAGTTCACTAAGTGTTACCAGAGTATTGAGATACTTAGTGCAATTTTTCAATAATAAAAATTTTCATTTCAAATAAATAAAGAAATATTTATACAAAAAAATCAAAAAATTCATTTGCATCATTTTTTATCTGTTTGCATCATATGCATTCATAATAATTTTCAAAGCGAGTGTGAATCTTCCGATGATGAGATTCTATAGAACTCACAAGTAGTGATTCTTAAGAAATCTCTAGGTGAGGAAAATTATTTCAAATGTTACCAGAGTATTGGGATATTTGATTTAATTATTCAATACAAAAGGGTTCACACTCACTTTCGATAAACAAAATCTAACCTTTTTTTAAATGAAAAATAATTTTGATAAATAATAAAAATGCTTCAAAAATACAATAAAAAAAGAATTATTTTTAAATATTAATTCAAGACCATTTCATTAAAATCAAAGGATAACACATGATTATTATGGTACCGTTTTTTAACGGGCGTCGTGGGGGTGCTAATCCTTCCCCACGCGTAACCGTACCCCCGAACCCAACGTTGTTTTCGCAGACCAAAAATTATCTTTTAATAAAACTTAATTAATTTTGAGATTTTATTAATAAGATAAATATTTTAGGTGGCCAATCACACCTAGTCAAAAAAGATTGGTGGCGACTCCCCATTTTTGTTTTTAAACGCTTTTTCGAAAATTCGTCGAGCGCAAAGCCGTTACGACAACGTGCTTAGAAGCACCTTTTTTCTTTTTACTTTTTCATGTATTTCTTCTTTTCTTTCTTTCTTTTTTTTTCTTTTTTCTTTCTCTTTTTTTTTTTCAAAATCCTATTCATCCTTTGAAGCTTCTTTCTTTGTGTACTTTCACATGTATCCTTCCTCCTTTCTCTTTCTTTTTTCTTTTTTTAATTGATTCCTATCCAAAATTTTCAAAACATAGTAAATCTTATTTGATCGAAAACAAAAGCTTAATCATTTATTTTCTTTGAAAAGATACTTTTTGCACATGCCCTCCAGTGTGGAGGGTGATCCTTGGAGGAGATTTATTTTGAAAGAAACTATCAGGCTCAAAAAGGGTAGCAACAGGATAACGTTTATATTTGAGAATGGAATATGAAAGACGGCCATTCATCATCTCAAATTAAGATACTTTTATTGAAAAGCAATTCTTAGGATATGTTTTTTTTGGCTTTTGAAATCATCTTACTATCATATTTGCATGATGTCACAATCAATTTCATTTTTTCTTTTTTTTTTTCAATTTTTTTCTTCCTTTTTTTTTGTAATACAACACTTTAATATGACAGAGCTTGACCTCACACACCACATCGTCATTTAAGGAAAAAGGTGATGCGTAACCCAAGGTATTGTATAGATGGACAACAGTGAAAAATCCTCAACTTTGATTTTTTTTTTCCTATCTTGCTCCAAATCATGGGCTAAAGGCATCTTGGGAGTACAAGATTGAAGAGTTTGGGATTTGTACAAGAATTTAGGTGGAAAGGTATTTCAAAATGATCTTGTCAAGTGTAAAATTACCAATATCAAGAATATTTAGAGATTGTCATTGATTTCCAAATTATTCTCAAAAGGTTTTGCAAATCGATTATTTCTTTGAAAATTATTTACAATGAAACCCTGTCATGATCAAAGTGAAAGCAAAATAGAACTTTCAAAATCTTATGCCCCAATTTAGCTTTTTAGCTCTCGACTGACTTAGATTTTATGGAGACATGATCTAAGAATGATTTAAGACATTCATCTTTGACCGTAATCACCGATTTTCTTATAATCATTTATCATTATTGTGAAGAAAAGAAACATTCTTGTCATATGCCATTGGAAAATAAATTATGCAAAAAGTTGTGCTCATACAATTGTCACCTAGGCCAACGAAAATGACAAGCATTTTTTCAACAAAATACAGACTTTAAAATCTCAAAATCTTCGTTTTCCTCCAGATTAATCTGCCAAAATGCCATGATTTTACACCAAAGTGGACTTCCACTGTTCCATGAGTTCTTGAGTCAAGATTCCACCATTGATGAGCTCTTCAATCCTTTCCTTCAACTGTCTGCATTTTTCTGTTGCATGCCCAATTGCCCCTATGTGATAGTCACATTTGCTGTTCGAGTCATAGCTCTTGGCCAATGGGTTCGGTGCTGTTCTCAAAGGTATAGGGGCCAGATATTGGTTTTTTATCAAAAAGGGCAAAAGATCGGAGATTGGAATTGGGATTTTTCCTTGATTGCTTCTCGATCTTTTTCTGTTGTTTGTTGATTGTTGAAGAGGTTGAGCTACTGGCCTAGGCATGAAGATAGGCGCATGAAAAATCGTTGGAGGACAAGAGTTTGTTGGAACTCCTGGTTGCGGGATTGGTGAATAAAGATAAGGATCACAGGAAGCATTGTTCGAGGTTGGACGGTATAATGGGTGAGACAAATAAGGATTATGTAGAGTGGGATTTTTGAGAAATTGCCCTTCAAATGTCGTAGCTTGCACTTCTTCTTCCATTCTTTCGGGCCTATTATCGGTTATGTCACCTATCTTAATCTTGCCCCTCTTGATTGCATTCTCAATAATCTCTCCAGAGGCTACCATGTTGGCAAAATTCTTAGTAACATTCCCAATCATCCTGTCATAATATGGTGCCTGGAGGGTACTAAGAAACAGAGTTGCAGTCTCTTTTTTCGTGAGGGGAGGTTGGACCTGGGTGGCAACATTCTTCCATCTCTGGGCATATTCTCTAAAGCCTTCAGTAGCTTTCTTCTCCATAGTGTGCAAAGATAAACGATCTAGAGCCAAATCCACAATATGCTTATATTGGGCGACAAATGCCCTTGCCAAATCTTCCCATGAGTGAACATCGCCCCTGCCCAACTGTGTATACCACCTAGCAGCAGATCCTTTAAGGCTATCTTGGAAGATATGGATCAACAGTTTGTCATCATGCACATGTGCTGCCATCTTTCTACAGTACATAGTGATATGGGCCTTTGGACAAGTGGTTCCATCATGTTTCTCAAATTCTGGAGCTTTAAACTTTAAAGGAATGACCACACCAGGTACTAAGCATAATTCGGCAGCATCTAAAGATCCATGAAGATCCATTCCTTTAACAGTCCAAAGCCTTTCCTCTATAAGCTCTATCTTTTGTCGAGAATTTAAGCCTTTTTCCACTTGTGGCATCTCTTGCTCTTTGTGACTATCCAGATTGGCAACATGAATTGGTTCGAGGGGGTTCATGGTGGGAGTTGCATGCCCTAGATACTGACTAGGGTCGACTGCGGACGGCATATTAGGGTCTACATAACCCTCGGTGGGCATTGCTTGTGGCTCTTGGGATAATTGGGTTTCTCTCGAGCTGATGTTAACTGGACAAAGAGAATCATCCTCATCTCGTAACCGATGCCCTTCTTGAGTAGCTAGTTCTCCTCTTCTTCCATTGTTCAGCTGCTCCAACAAACCTGCCATCCGTGATAATTGCTCTCTCATCTCTTGTTGAGCTTTTTTCATCCTTTCCATTCGACTCATTTCTGTCTCTTCCATGGTCCAAAACTATCTACGAAGTTTTTCAATGATCGAGTTGTATCTACACCGAATCTGTCACAACCTAAAATTAGATGTCATGCTTGCCATGTTAATGTGAAGCTTTTATTGTATTGAAATTGTATATCCACATGTAAAAGAAATTTCAACCTTGTTATTATTTCAGAGTATCACAAGTTGTACACTAAAAGAAAAAAAAGGGAAATTATAAACTGAAAATTGTCATTTGACCATTCCTTTGTCTTGATCAACTGTTTTTTTTTCTTTTTTTTTTTAAGGAAACAGTTATTGTTAACCTTATTATTTTTCTATTAAAATCGTATCATGCACATATGAATGAAGTGAATGCAAACCTATAAAAAATTTTGTAACCACCTCCCTTATATCGGGGAATTTTTATCAATCAATCCTTTCTCCTTATATGAAAAGTCGATTGGTCTCCACTTGCTGATGATTCAACATGTAGTCGTTTTGGAAACAACAACGATCCTTGAGAATGAACCAATTTAGCCTCTCCAAAACTTTCAAGCATCTGCATTATCTTAGCTAGCTTTCCTTTCATCTCTCGTATATCACGTCCAAACTCCTCTCGATTATTCTCCAAAATAGTCTAGCTTTCTAATTGATCTCCCGTATATCACGTCCAAACTCCTCTCGATTATTCTCCAAAATAGTCTAGCTTTCTAATTGATCTCTCATATTTTTGACCTCTTTTACTCCAAAAAGACAAATATCTTCCTTATTATGTTAGGTGAATGCATTAATGTAATGAGATATGCTATGCCAAAACTTAAGAATAAAAGAATCAAAATTTTTTTCTCATTTAAATTCAATGAATTCTTTCTTTCTTTCTTTTTTCATTTTAGAATTTGATTATTTCTCCTCCCATTTTCTTTCTTTTTCTCTCTTTTTCTCTCTTTTTTTTAAAAAAAAATTTTATTTTCACACCACAATTTATTTTCTTTGATTTCCTTTTTTATTTAATCTATTTTTAAAAGAATGTGACAATGCACTTACCTTTATTTTCTCATCAAAATTCCTCTTTCTTTTTAATGTCTATGCATTAGTTTTTTTTTTAAAAATAAAAATAAAAAAACATCATGGTTATTTTTCAAATATTATTAAAGAATGAATGGATGTTTTCATGTTATTTTTGACAAAGGAGAGAAACCGAATAAGTCTTTATTTTATTCTATAAAATTATAAAAATGTGAAATTTTATTTGAAAACCAATATCTTTTGATTTTTTTGAGAGCATGAATTTAAAAAAAAAATCATTAGAGTTATGATATGAAGAGAAAAGTAGTAAAATGTTCTCTCATGTGTCCTAATCTTGGGATGATTTCTACAAAAAACGAGCATGGCTCTATCTAAGGCTCGGCTTCTTAGGGCCTTTTACATGCTGGGTTGGGATATGAAGATCTAAAGGTTCCCAAATTATACCTCACTGTCGTCCACACTGGGCTAGTAAGATTTAATTTGAGTGGGAGTATTTCGCTTGCCATTGCGGAGGTGATTACCTCACGAGAGCAAAGGTACTCTACTCCCTCCTAAAAAGGACGGAACTCAGGTGTAGAGCTCATGTGATGCAAATGCAAGTGCAAGTGTGTGCATGAGGGAACATATCAAACTCAAATTAAATTATTATCTCTATCCTAAATGCCTCAACAATTTATTAACAACAAGTATATACAAATATAAAACATAAAATAAATAACATAAAAATGCAAATGCAAACAAAATCATTTTCAAAATCCAAGTGAATTAAGTTTAAATATCATTCAAGATTATTAAATTAAAATTTTGGATAACACAAGATTAATGAATGGCTTGACCCTCAAAAAGCGTCCCCAGCGGAGTCGCCAAGCTGTCGTAACGGCTTCGCGCTCGACGAATTTTTGAAAAACATTTTAAAAACAAAAGGGAGTCGCCACCAATCTTTTTTGACTAGGTGTGATTGGCCACCTAAAATTTTTATCTTTTTAACAAAATCTCAAAATTAATTAAGTTTTATTAGAAAGACAATTTTGGTCTGCGAAAACAAAATTGGGTTCGGGAGTACGGTTACTCGTGGGGAAGGATTAGCACCCCCACGACGCCCGTTAAAAAACGGTACCATAATAATCATGTGTTATCCTTTAATTTTAATAAAATGGTCTTGGATTTAATATTTAAAATTAATTCCTTTTTATTCCATTTTTGAAGCATTTTATTATTTATCAAAATTGTTTTTCATTTAAAAAAGGTTAGATTTTGTTTATCGAAAGTGAGTGTGAACCCTTTTGTATTGAATAATTAAATCGTATACTCCAATACTTTTGGCAGCATTCGAAATAATTTTTCTCACCTAGAGATTTCTTAAGAATCACTACTTGTGACTTCTATAGAATCTCATCCTCGGAAAATTCACACCCATTTCGAAAATTAAATGAATGCATATGATGCAAACAAATAATGTATGATGCAAATGAATTTTTAATTTTTAATTTTCTTATTTATTTGTTTATTCATTTATATTTCTTTGTTTTTTAAAAAAACTTATTCATTTTCTTTTTTAATAAAAATTTAAATTATTGAAAAATCATACTAAATATTCCAATACTTTTGGCAATATCTAGTACGACTCTTCTCACCTAGGGATCAGCTAGGAATCACTACTTGTGACTTTCGTAGCATCCCATCATCGAAAAATTTGTTTATTTAAATTTAAATTTTATTATTAATTTTCTTTTTCTATTTTCTTTTAAAAACTCATTTATTTTTATTTTTAATAAAAAACTAAATTATTGAAAAATCATACTAAATATTCCAATACTTTTGGCAACATTTAATACGACTCTTCTCACCTAGGGAAGAGTTAAGGAATCACTACTCGTGACTTCCATAACATCCCATCATCGGAAAATTTTTAATTAAATTTAAATTTTATTATTAATTTTGAAAAAGAACTTATTTTATTTTCAAAAATTTAAATTATTGAAAAATCATACTAAATACCTCAATACTTTTGACAATATTTAGTACGACTCTCCTCACCTAGGGATCAGCTAGGAATCACTATTTGTGACTTCCGTAACATCCCATCATCGGACAATATTTACTTAATTTATTATTTACCAAAATCTAAATTTCATCATTTTTAAATATGTTTTCTAATCAATAATAATTAATGAAAATACAAATAAAGGAAAATTTCAAAAACTCTTATTTTACAACATGCATTAATAATAATAATAATAATAATAATAATAATAATAATAATAATAATAATTAAAAACGAAAATTACTAAAAAGAAATATAATTAAAAACCAAAATTACTAAAAAGAAATATACCTAAATGATCTTTAGAAAGCCCAAAAAACCTTTTGGAGATGGCTCAACCAACAGCCCAAGTCAAGGGCCCAAAAGCTTTTCAAGTGGCCCAAAGCAGTTGGGCCGGATCGGGTAGCACGCGGGTTGAATCCGGGTCGGGTCGAGCCTGGGCGCGCGGGTTGCGAGCGGGTCGTCAGCCGGGTGTGCGGGTCGGGTCGGTTCAGGCGAAGCGGGTGGCATGCGGGTCTTCTTCCCGGGTCGGGCTCGCGGATCCCGGGTCCACGCGCGGGTCACCTCTCTTTTATAAAAGCCTGCCTTTTTTTTAGTCCATTTTCCCCTTTTTTCTCAAAAAAAAAATTCAGAGGTTCCCAAAGCTCTCGGCTGGGGCGATTTTCGGCCGCTGCCTATTCAGAGCTTCCCAAAAGCTCTCGGCTGGGGCTATTTTCGGCCGCCGCCTACGCCACCGCCGGTCGCCGTCGACCGCCGTCTCCGGTGGTAAAATCCCGAAAAGCTTTCGACTTTCCGAAAGCTTTCAATCTCCTCTTTCTGATTTTGATCTCCTTTTCCTTCGAAACCCTTTCTAACCCTACGGATCTGACTTCACCGAAACCTCCTCTCCCCTTTTTTTTATTTTTTGTTTTCTTTTTTCTCTCTTTTTTTGTGGTTGATGGCTGTGGATTTGTTGCTTTTTTTTCTCTTTTTTTGCAGGTTGTTTTACAACTGTTTTAGGGTTTAGGAGTTGGGTTTTGACTGGTTTCGGTGGTGGTGAGTGGTTGTGGGTCTTGGGTTTTTTCAGGATTTTTGGTGAGGGTAGTGTTAGGGGTTATGATGGTGGTGGTTCAAGGGTTTCAGTTTTAGGTTAGGGTTTCCAGATCTGGGATCCTAAGGGTCTCGATTTTAGGGTTTTTTGTGGTTTTGGTGATAGTGATGACGGTGATGATGGCGGTGTGTGGTGGTTGTGGGTTGAGCCGCGGGAGTTTGCAGCTTGGGTTTGGGTGTTTCTTGCGGGGGCTCTGTGTTGTTGAGGGAAGAGACGCAAAAATGGCCAACCTCCCCCCTTTTGGCAGTGGACAGATGGTGGTTTTTAGAGGGAGTAAGCTGGCCTCAAGGGCTGGTGGAGATGGGACGGGGTGACAGGAGTGGGTGGCCGGAAATGGTAAGGGTCACAGGCTGAGGGGACGGGACTGGCAGGGGTTGGTGACAGTAGATTGGACAACAAAACAAAACAAAACAAAACAAAATAAAATAAAATAAAATAAAATAAAATAATAATAAAAATAAAAATAAAAATAAAATATATAATAATAATAATAATAATAACAGATAATAATAAAAATAATATAAATAACAAACCAAATAATAAAAATAAATACAAATATATATTAATAATAATAATAAGAAAAAATGGGACAAAATTAGGTGTCAACAAGGGCATTTTGGTATTAAAAATTTTTCATTAAAACAGATTGTGAGACACAATTTTTTGGTTGCAACTAGAAGCTCTCATAATAGAAATGTTCATTCTTCTTTCCAGAAGTTGAAAATGCATGTTTTTTTCTCTGTGAAGTGCTGTTTTCAATGTGCAATTGTGTAAATACAATGGAGTTAATTAGACTCTTGAACTTGCTGTCAAGAGCAACATTCATCTAGAGAAATCTACAGTAATATTAACTCACCTTCTCCTTAATTTATGAGGCAATTGTATATGTAATCTTTTCCAATTTTGCAAGAATCCTCTGTTAAAAAAGAATGTAACAAGTAATAAGAGAGGTAAGATAATATTTATGCGGTTTCAACAATTTATCTATGTTTATAATGATACTAGATTTTTCTTATAGATTTTTTTAGAACATTTTACAAAAAAATTTCAAATAAATGGCTTCACTAAGCCTATATACTTTAGATCTTTCAAGGGTTTTGCTTTTGATTCCTTGCAAGAGGTTTTGCCCCTTTGATCCCTGCTCGCTAACCGACTAGTGTATATTATATTAACTTCTCATAAATAATTGTGTCTGATAATTAAATATTGGTAATGTAAATAGGTGAGATTAAACTTAAATTTTGTGTAAATTGACGTAAAATAGATTAAAAGTATTGTAAAACAATAAAAAAGATGTTTGAAAAAAACTTTAAAAGTAATGAAAGAAAAGAAAAAACATAATAATAAGATATTATTTTAACTTAAATAATTAAATTGATAATATAAAGATAAAATTATTTATTTTCTCATAAATAAATATGTCCAATGATTAAAAAATTATTAACATAAACATGTAAAAGTAAAAGTAAAATTTATGTTAGTTGTTTAAAATATTAGACTAGTAAAATATAATAATGAATCAATAATGTACTATTAATTTTAAGTTCCGACATGATCGAGTCCTCTTTCCACTTCAACTAGGTCTCACATTTTTCCTACTTCTTTACTTTTTTAATTCTCTACATGTCCTTTTCCACAAGTTGGTTGGCTGAATGGATTTAAGATGAATCTCGACTCCCAGGCTTCTTCGATTTTTTTGGCCTTCTCGATGGGGACAAACTTTTACAACCGTGCCGTCATCTCGAGATCTCTCACCCACGTGTTTTTTTTTTCTTTTCGTTGTTTCGGAAATAATGTAACATTCACCATTCTGCTGGCACCTGGCAGACAATTGAAACTTTTTTCCCCTTTTATAATTAAATTAAATCCTCTGAGCGACCTGAAGAAAAGATGGATAAAAATGCTGAAATTTTAAACTTTAAATTTACAGTACTCTCAAATCAAAAACCTACACTTTCAGTCAAAGGACCGTAGACTTCGAATACAAATTTTGATAAAGATTTGGCAAAAAGAAATATAAATCTGCATCAACAACCATACGTAACCATATAAACTGCTACTATATAGTCAATAAAGATATGTAGTCATGCAAAACCTCGAAGGGGTTCATTCAAGCTAACTAGATATCTTATTCCCATCATAGAAAGAACCGGTTAGGCGAAACAAAATAAAAAAAAATATTTGACACAAAAATTGATCGATTTGAATAAACCTAGAAATCACTAGTAAATTAGGGTTTCCATGAATTTTAGGCATCATCAGCATTTTGTGGAGGACTTCCTGCAAGCCAACCCCATACACCACCTGAGCCCTGCCTCTGTTTTGCATTCAAGGCAGCTTGTTTAGATGCGGCTTTCTGTCGCTACAGGAGCTCGAGTTCCTTCTGTAGTGTTTCCATTGTTTGGAGCTTCCGTCGCAGTTCCGCAACATCAACATGTAGATTCAAGAGTATTAGAAGACAACTAAGCAAAGTTCTCTACTTTGGAGGCAGACTAGCCCTTGTATGAACAAAATCTTAAGTGTAGTAATTAAAACAGTAAGCTTAAAGGAATCATTGAAAATAGGCCTGATAATTCTTGCTAGCGTCATTGTCATGAAAACACTAAATCTTGTGTCAAAATCCATATGGACATCAAGCACAAAATATCCATTTTAGCTTTTGGCAAATTTATATATAATCTTTATCAAAGTTTGACTAGTGTCACCTTTTTGTTGTGTTTAAAATTATCATATATAATTGAACGGTAAGCTATGAAGTAATAATCTTCCAAACAAATTCATGTGAATAGCAAATTGAGCAATTTTTCAAATTCGATCCGTATGCCGTATGATGTGATGAATCTCATCTGCTTTTAAATTCTCATTTTAAAGCATCTGAGTATGGTTGTACTAAAGGAAATCAAAGTTTGAATGCCCATTCAATAAGGAGAAAACAGATAAAGTTACAAGGTAAGCGATAGAAATTGTTCTCTTCATCTAAATATACCTCTAATTTGAAACATCGCGACTGTTTGGCAGCAAGTTGACCACGTACAGATTGGAGCTCCCAAGAAGTAAACGAAATTTAGTGAGAAAAATGTCTAAGCTAATATACACAACTGTTGCCAAACTTATGCACTTAACCACCTGCCATTGTACACATGTTTCGAGTCTCAGCTTCTGCTATTTCTTGCTTTAGCTGGATAGACTGCAACTTCTCATTGTTGAGTGATGATTCCAGTTCTTCCTTCTCCGCCTTGAGTGTTGCTATTATGCTTTTGCTAGTCCCCTTGCCTTTGGATTTCTGCATATTGTCTCAAAACTTGAGCCGAAGAAATGAACTGACGATATGGTAAATGACAATTTGAATACCTTAAAGCTTGTATGCAATTCAAGACTAGATAAAAGTTCTAAAGAGGTCAAAAGCAAACTCAATTTGACTTTTAAGTAATTTCAGCAACTGAGTTGGTGTGACTCATGACACCAACTCAGTAGGGAGTTTTAAGAATAATATAAGATAATGAATAGAGCATGCGCGTACTTCATATCAGAAGATTTCAACTAGAATATTTCCAGTGAACTTGAATGGGACTGAATGTTGAATACACCATCATATTATTACATACCGTGGGCTCTGTTTCAACATTATCCATAACAATTTCTCGTATTTTTCCTTTTTGGCCAACTTCAAACTCAGACTCCAAGTCCCTGGTAGGATTTGTGGCGTTATGCACGGCAGAAACTCTATCAGGAACAGGAGCCTCCCTTATCTTTGATTGCAAGGTTGACTTGTGACTTGGCTTAAGAACATTAACCTAGCAGCAAAACATATAAGATCAAATAGAAATAAAAAGATTAAGAAAGTCATAAAGAGGCTAAAACTGTCTCTACCTCACTGTTGTAATGCCCATTATATCCTTCAAAAGATACAAGTATATCTTCACCATTCAAAGAACCCACAACCAGACTCAAGCCCTACAATAAGAGACAATCAGATAGTAATTTATGACTTCAATCATAATATAGCCAAAGTTCAACCACATAAAAAATGTACAATCACAAGATAGGTAAATGCAAATTCCATTGCTACAGATAATTTATTATTATTAAAATTTTCTATTTCCTTTGATCTCTAATTTATCTTTGATATCTGATGATCATGGAAATTAAATGTTGTTAAATATATGAGTAAAGTTTATTGAGAACGAGTTTATGCAAAATTTTTCCCTTGATGTGATCAAAGCATAATTTAATGTATTTTTTCTTAGGGTTGCTTTTAGTTACATGTGATAAGTCTCCAAAATATATTTTTTAGGGCATTTTATCATATATTTTTGGATTAAACTGTGAAACTTTTATTTAATATTTTCATTTATTCAAAATTTTTTCATATACAAGTATTTGAAATATAATAAAAAATTCAAAAAAAAAGTGATGAATTTGAAAAAAATTAAAATTTTTTTGAATAATATGTTCTCATTTAAAGTTATAGTCACAATTAACATATTACATTTTAAGAACTAATAATTTGATAAAATGATAAATATAAATAATAAACAAATTAATTTAATCTCATATTTAATAAGACTCGAATTTAAAATTTTAAAATCTCATGACCTTTTCTTTATTACTGTATCAAGGCCTTGTAGGCAAAATTAAAAAAGTTTTGACCTTGCGGAATATAAGAAAATCTCAGCCAACTAGCCACACTCTATAAAGGCCCAAGTCAAGGCCTCTTTCAGTGAAGAAGGTTCTCGTTCAACAAGTACTCTAGAAATTAAAATCAAATAAATCGACCAATTGGCAGTCGGCAAGAAAGTAAGTTACGAGCCCAAGAAACAAAGCATGTTGAATTTTTACCATGACCCTTGCCAAAGTTGAAACTGAGAGGAGACGTAAAAGTCGGTGGCTTGTAAGTTTTGGTTTTTACTTCAAACACTTTTATTCATTCCAGGTTTCACATGGCCTTCACGTTCGGGCAGGCAGTGCATACAAATTTTCATGCAAAATAATCTGTTATAGTAATATTATTCACCATTCACATCTTTTTCTTCCTTTTCGTGAAATAATGTATCATTCACCATTCTGCGTTTGATCACTGTCACTTTTTTGTTGAGTTTAAAATTATCATATCTAATTGAGAAGTAAGCTATGACTTCATAACCTTTCAAACAAATTCATGAGAACAGCAAATTGAACAATTTTTCAAATTCGATCCGTATGTCGTATAATATGATGAATCTTACCTGCTTTTAAATTCTCATTTTAAAGCATCTGAGTATGATTGTACTAAAGGAAATCAGAGTTTGAATGCCCATTCAATAAGGAGATATTAGACAGATAAAGTTACAAGGTAAGCGATAGAAATTGTTCTCTTCATCTAAATGTACCTCTAATTTGAAACATCGCGACTACTAGGCAGCAAGTTGACCACGTACGGATTGGACTCCTAAGAAGTAAACGAAATTCAGTGAGAAAAATGTCTAAGCTAATATACACAACCGTTTCCAAACTTATGCACTTAACCTGTCATTGTACACATGTTTCGAGTCTCAGCTTCTGCTATTTCTTGCTTTAGCTGGATAGACTGCAACTTCTAATTGTTGAGTGATGATTCCAGTTCTTCCTTCTCCGCCTTGAGTGTTGCTATTATGCTTTCACTAGTCTCCTTGCCTTTGGATTTCTGCATATACTTTCAAAACTTGAGCAGAAGAAATGAACTGATGATATAGTAAATGACAATTTGAATACCTTAAAGCTTGTATGCAATTCAAGACTAGATAAAAGTTCTGAAGAGGTCAAAAGCAAACTCATTTTGATTTTTAAGTAATTTTAGCAACTGAGTTGGTGTGACTCGTGACACCAACTCAGTAAGGAGCTTTAAGAATAACAAAAGATAATAAATAGAGCATACGAGTACTTCATATCAGAAGATTTCAACCAGAATATTTCCAATGAACTTGAATGGGACTGAATGTTGAATACACCATCATATTATTACATACCGTGGGCTCTGTTTCAACATTATCCAAAACAATTTCTCGTATTTTTCCTTCTTGACCAACTTCAAACTCAGACTCCAAATCCCTGATAGGATTTGTGGCGTTATGCACGGCAGAAACACTATCAGGAACAGGAGCCTCCATTATCTTTGATTGCAAGGTTGACTTGTGACTTGGCTTAAGAACATTAACCTGGCAGCAAAACATATAAGATCAAATAGAAATAAAAAGATTAAGTCATAAAGAGGCTAAAACTGTCTCTACCTCACTGTTGTAACGCCCATTATATCCTTCAAAAGATACAAGTATATCTTCTGTTGAACAAAAAAGTAAAATATGGGATTACAGATCTTGTCCACTTGGGGTACTATGAAGATGAAAACTTGAACTTCTTCTTGGACTTCAACTTCTGGAACTGAACTTCTTTGATCACGAACATTCACGAACTAAATGCAGAGAAAGACTTCAAGGCGTGCTGCTATAATGCCACTTTCCTTAAGACTTATTTCACCCCCACCAGTTATGGTATGCAACAGGGATTATAGAAATAGCCTCAAGATACAATGAAGTCAACTTGTTTAATATTACCTTGCACTTGTAATATTAAACCACTAAACACTTTAGACAAATACAAAAGTATTATGTCTTAGCCAAAGTTTTCTGCAGCAAACAATGTCTAAGAGACTTGTTTTCTATTTTGAGATTGGGAGAGGAAAAAGAATTCAGAATATTTTCGTTATATTTTTTCTGTCTTCTATATCTCTTCTTGAATGAACATTGCCATCTCTTTTATAGAGATAATTTCAAGATATGTGTTCTTTGGTTTGAATGACACAACCTTTCAATTGTGTTGTTTCATTTAAACAAACACATCATTCAGATTGTTCACAACCTCTCAAATTCAATGGTTATGTCTTTAAACCATTCTGTAGTGAAAGATTACCCTTTGAATGAGGTTGTACCTATTCAAAGAAAACTAGTCGTTACAATTCATTTTGCACTAGAGCAGTTGACTGCCATAAAAGGCAGTTGACTGCCCTTAGATTTCCAGGCAAGGAAGTCGGATGCCCGAAAATAGCATCCGAATGCCCTAGTGTATTTTTGAAACAGTATGCAACTTCCAGAAGGGCAGTCGACTGCCTTCATATGGCAGTCGACTGCCTTAAAGTATCTTAAAATCCGAGTATTCACATTGTATAGGCAGTTGACTGCCCTATTTGGGCAGTTGACTGCCATCCTGGGGCAACCGACTGCCCTCCCAGGGCATCCGACTGCCCAAGTGCATTTTTCGGACAGAATACTTACTGCGCAAGGGCAGTTGACTGCCCTATATGGGCAGTTGACTGCCCTATAAAATTAGTAAAAATCATTTTAACATGATTTTACTTCACCCGGAGTCATACCAATCACTAGTTTTACTTGTACATTGATTAAACAACATTTTAATCAATCTTTTCACTTTATATTTTGAAATTTTCTAACAATCCCCCACCAATTTCAAAATAGAACAAGTCTAATACTTGAGGAATCCTTATGCATAAAATGATGGTGAACTAGGTCTTGAACCATCACCTTAGAGAAAAAGTGCTTTAAGTTAATCAGAACGGTATGGTGGACTAAGTCTTGAACCAACGGTTCTATGATGATTAACTAATGACTAAATCTCACATGAGACTTCAAAAATTTGTCCAAAGTCATTTAGTAGAACTTCGACACTTATACTGGCCATGTGTCTTGTATCATTTCATGAGTGCTTAAGAGCTAAACCCTAAGCTCCTAGAAGCGGCACCACTTCCACTCATACAGGTGAACTCATCAGAAATGCAATCATATAAGCATTCCAACACTTATACTTACGTGTTATGGGTTCATTAAGAGTAACAACTCAACCTCCTTATTTTCATATGATTTCAAGTATTCATAACCTTTGGGATGTTTAACAGCACAATACTTGCAGCCACATTCAGATAATGTACTTGATCTCATTGAACTCAAGACTTAATGTCCAATTAAGCGTTGAGTTGAGTTTCCATTATGTGTGACTAATTCAAATGGGTTTTAGTCCCATCCCCTTGGAAGTTCTAGACACTATCTCTCTTGTGAGACCTTTTGTCAATGGATCCGCCAAGTTTTCACTTGACTTGACAAAGTTAATGGTGATCACCCCATCTTTAATCAATTGTCTAACATAGTTGTGCCTTAGACCAATATGTCTAGATTTCCCATTATATACTTGGCTATAAGCCTTTGATAGTGTAGCTTCACTATCACAATGTATTGATATAGGTGACATTGGTTTAGGCCATAAAGGAATCTCATAGAGTAAGTTTCTCAACCACTCAGCCTCCTTACTTGCCGAAGCTAATGCCACAAATTCTGAAGCCATAGTAGAATCAGAAATACAAGTTTGTTTCTTGGATCCCCAAGAAACTGCACCCCCACCAAACATGAATATCCATCCACTAGTGGATGAATGATCCTCCATGTTATTAATCCAACTTGCATCTGTGTAACCTTCTAAAACAGAAGGTTCACCACTATAAGCAATGCCATAATTCATAGTTTTCTTCAAGTAACTTAATACTCTAGAAATGGCATTCCAATGCATGTTACCTGGATTGCTTGTATATCTACTAAGCTTTCCAACAGCAAAAGCAATATCCGGTCTTGTGCATGTCATGGCATACATCAAACAACCAATCACTCTTGCATATTCAAGTTGTGCAATTGGTTTATCCTTATTTGAATTCAATTTCAAATTTAGATCATATGGTGTTGCAACCGTTGCACGTTCATAGTGGTTAAACCTTTTGAGAATCTTCTCAATATAATGTGATTGGGATAAGATTAAGTTGTTTTCTCTTTTATGAATTCTTATTCCCAAAATCACATCTGCAACACCTATGTCTTTCATGGAAAAGTTTTTCGATAAAAACTTCTTGGTATTTTCAACTTGTTCCAAGTCTGTACCAAAAATTAACATGTCATCTACATATAAACATATGATGACACCTTTTCCATTTATGATCTTACTATAGACACATTTATCGGATTCATTTATAATGTATCCATTTGCTTGGAGTACTTCATCAAACTTTTGATGCCATTGCTTAGGTGCTTGCTTAAGTCCATACAAGGACTTCATTAATTTACACACTTTCCTTTCTTGTCCAGGAATAACAAACCCTTTGGGTTGTTCTATATACACCTCCTCATCCAATTCACCATATAAAAATGCTGTTTTGACATCCATTTGGTGAATTTCCAATTTATAAATTGAGGCCAATGCTATTAGCATTCTTATTGTTGCAATTCTTGCTACTGGTGCATATGTATCGAAATAATCGATTCCATGTTTTTGTGTAAATCCCTTAGCAACAAGTCTAGCCTTAAACTTGTCTATAGTACCATCCACTTTCATTTTCTTTTTGAAAATCCACTTGCAACCAATTGGTTTGCAACCTGGAGGTAAATCTACTAAGATCCAAGTATTGTTCCCCATAATTGAATCCATCTCATCATTTATAGCTTCTTTCCAAAAAACTACATCTTGAGACTTCATAGCCTCTTCAAATGATTTTGGATCATATTCAATATTGAAACAATATTCAATGTGATTGCTTATGGTTTCTCTTGATCCCTCCACAAGAAACATGTGAAAATCTGAACCATAAGTCTTAGCTTTTCTTGCTCTTTTGCTTGTTCTTGGTACAAGGTTTTGTTCTTCAATTATGGTGGAATTCTCTAATTCCTTAGAATTAGTTTGAGCAACTTCTTTTTGTGAAGGAATCAATTTGAACCTTCCTTCATCAAACAATGCATCTCTTGATTCAATAACTGTATTAATTGATATTGAATTATTTGGTTCAACCACCAAAAATCTATATGCCTTACTGTTTTGTGCATAACCAATAAAGATGCACTCAATTCCCTTCTCTCCTAATTTCTTTCTTTTAGGTTCAGGAATTCTTACAATTGCTCTACAACCCCATACCTTAAGGTAACTCAAGTTGGGTTTCCTTTTCTTACATAATTCATATGGGATAATATTGTTCCTTTTGATAGGAACTCTATTAAGAATGTGACATGCAGTCAACATTGCTTCCCCCCAAAATCCTTGTCCTAATCCTGAATAGAATAACATAGCATTAACCATTTCGATTAATGTTCTATTTTTCCTTTCAGCCACACCATTAGATTGGGGACTATATGGTGCTGTAATCTCGTGCACAATACCAACAGATTCAAAATATGTTGGATCATAGTACTCTCCTCCTCTGTCAGTTTTTAAGGTTTTAATCTTAACATTACAATGTAATTCTACTTCATTTTTATAAGCTTTAAACTTATCTAATGATTCATCCTTAGAATGCATTAAGTAGACATAACAATATTTGGAGAAATCATCTATGAATGTCACATAATATTTCTTTCCTCCTATTGATGGGGTTCCATGTAAATCTCCTACATCACTATGCACTAATTCTAATAATTTAGAATTTCTTTCTACCTTGGAAAAAGGTTTCTTTGTTATTTTAGTTAGCATGCAAGTTCTACATTTTTCATCACTTCTAACTACATATGGAACCATATTAGATTTAGACATCATGATTACTTTATCATAGTTTATATGTCCTAATCTACTATGCCATAAATCAAAAGAATCCACAATATAAGCTGAATCATTCTTCTTATTATTGATATTGAAATGAGATACATTAAGTTTAAACATGCCTTCATTAGCATATCCCTTTCCCACAAAAGTTCCACTCTTGGATAGTATACACTTATCCCCTTCAAAGACAACTTTGAACCCAAACTTATTGAGTAAACTAACAGACATTAGATTCTTCCTAACTTCTGGAACATAGAAAACATTGGTTAAAGTCAATGTTTTTCCAGAAGTGAAGTTTAAATCTATGGTCCCCTTGCGTTTGATTTCAGTTGAAGAAGAATTCCCCATGTAGAGCACATTGCCATCTACTTCCTCTTTGAAAGTTTTGAACATAGCCTTGTTTGTGCACACATGTTTTGTAGCACCAGAATCTATCCACCATGCTTCTTTGTCTTCAATGACATTGACTTCAGAAATCACAGCAACAAAGTTGTCCTTGGTTGCATTGGATGCTTCTTTCTTCTTTTTGAAGACATAGCAATCCCTTTTGAAGTGCCCTGGTTTTCCACAATGGAAACATGCACCTTTGTTCTTAAATTTCTTGCCTTTGGTGGAAAGCTCTCTCTTCTTCTTTGTGAAATTTTCGTTGGAAACAGTATCTTCTACCACATGGACTTTGGAGATGTTAGTCTCCTTCTCCTTTTCTTTGTCATTCTCCTTGCGATATTGCTCTTCAATCCGAAGATAGTTTGCAAGGTAATCAAGAGTGATTTCTTCCTTTTTGTGTTTCAAGGTTCTCTTGATATCCTTCCATGATGCTGGAAGTTTGTCAATTATAGATGACACTATAATTGACTCATCCATGTTCATTGAATACTGCTTAAACTTGTTAAGGATGACTTCAATCTCAGCAAACTGTTCCATAATAGGTCTGGAATCATTCATTCTAAAAATGTTCCAACTTGTTACCAGGAACTTTTTGCTAGTTGCATCTTCCTTCATGTATCTTGCATCCAGCTTTTCCCATAACTCTTTTGATGTATTGATTGTGATGTAAGTATCAAATAAAGAATCAGACATACCATTTAGGATGCATCCTCTACAAGTGTAGTCATCGTTGTCCCACTTTTGTCTTTGATGCACTTCCTCATTTGTATCATCTTCTTTTTCTTCTGGTCTTGGTGTTGTGAGTACATAGAGCACATTGAGGGATGTAAGTAAAATCTTCATCTTCTGCTGCCACCTTAAGAAGTTCCCTCCATCGAACCTCTCTAACTTTTGGAAGTTGAATGCCAATTCTTTCAACGTTTCCATCTTCATGGTTTCTGAAAGATAAGTCTTAAGATTGTTGAACATAAAAAACAAAAAAAATGGGATTACAGATCTTGTCCACTTTGGGTACTATGAAGATGAAAACTTGAACTTCTTCTTGGACTTCAACTTCTGGAACTGAACTTCTTTGATCACAAACATTCACGAACTAAATGCAGAGAAAGACTTCAAGGCGTGCTGCTATAATGCCACTTTCCTTAAGACTTATTTCACCCCCACCAGTTATGGTATGCAACAGGGATTATAGAAATAGCCTCAGGATACAATGAAGTCAACTTGTTTAATATTACCTTGCACTTGTAATATTAAACCACTAAACACTTTAGACAAATACAAAAGTATTATGTCTTAGCCAAAGTTTTCTGCAGCAAACAATGTCTAAGAGACTTGTTTTCTATTTTGAGATTGGGAGAGGAAAAAGAATTCAGAATATTTTCGTTATATTTTTTCTGTCTTCTATATCTCTTCTTGAATGAACATTGCCATCTCTTTTATAGAGATAATTTCAAGATATGTGTTCTTTGGTTTGAATGACACAACCTTTCAATTGTGTTGTTTCATTTAAACAAACACATCATTCAGATTGTTCACAACCTCTCAAATTCAATGGTTATGTCTTTAAACCATTATGTAGTGAAAGATTACCCTTTGAATGAGGTTGTACCTATTCAAAGAAAACTAGTCGTTACAATTCATTTTGCACTAGAGCAGTTGACTGCCATAAAAGGCAGTTGACTGCCCTTAGATTTCCAGGCAAGGAAGTCGGATGCCCGAAAATAGCATCCGAATGCCCTAGTGTATTTTTGAAACAGTATGCAACTTCCAGAAGGGCAGTCGACTGCCTTCATATGGCAGTCGACTGCCTTAAAGTATCTTAAAATCCGAGTATTCACATTGTATAGGCAGTTGACTGCCCTATTTGGGCAGTTGACTGCCATCCCGGGGCAACCGACTGCCCTCCCAGGGCATCCGACTGCCCAAGTGCATTTTTCGGACAGAATACTTACTGCGCAAGGGCAGTTGACTGCCCTATATGGGCAGTTGACTGCCCTATAAAATTAGTAAAAATCATTTTAACATGATTTTACTTCACCCGGAGTCATACCAATCACTAGTTTTACTTGTACATTGATTAAACAACATTTTAATCAATCTTTTCACTTTATATTTTGAAATTTTCTAACATCTTCACCATTCAAAGAACCCACAACCAGACCCAAGCCCTGCAATAAGAGACAATCAGATAGTAATTTACGACTTCAATCACAATATAGCCAAAGTTCAACCACATAAAAAATGTACAATCACAAGATAGGTAAATGCAAATTCCATTGCTACAGATAATTTATTATTATTAAAATTTTCTATTTCCTTTGATCTCTAATTTATCTTTGATATCTGATGATCATGGAAATTAAATGTTGTTAAATATATGAGTAAAGTTTATTGAGAACGAGTTTATGCAAAATTCTTCCCTTGATGTGATCAAAGCATAATTTAATGTATTGTTTTCTTAGGGTTGCCTTTAGTTACATATGATAAGTCTCCAAAATATATTTTTTAGGGAACGTTATCATATATTTTTGGATTAAACTATGAAACTTTTATTTAGTATTTTCATTTATTCAAAATTTTTGCATATACAAGTATTTGAAATATAATAAAAAAATTAAAAAAAAAAGTGATGAATTTGAAAAAAAATTAAAAATTTTTTTGAATAGTATGTTTTTATTTAAAGTTATAGTCACAATTAGCATATTACATTTCAAGAAATAGTAATTTGATAAAGTAATAAATACAAATAATAACAACAAACTAAACAAATAATAAATAAATTAACTTAATCTCATATTTAATAAGACTCGAACTTATGATCTCAAAATCTCACGACTTCTTACCACTTTATCAAGGCTTTATAGGCAAAATTAAAAAAATTTTAACCATGCAGAATATAAGAAAATCTGAGGGAAAGAGGAAGCCGAGCATCAGGGAAAGAGACTAATTTTGTATCGATTATCACTTGTATTAATTTAATAAAATTAATTATTAATTTTAATTAGGTTAACTAGAGTCAAGTTATTTAGTTAATAGGTTGATTTGATGAGAGAGTGTGTAAAATAAATATTGTAGAGGTTTAAAAAAATATGATGTGGCAATATATTATTGGTGCCTAAAATATGAGTTTTTAGGATGATCCTAATATAATGTATTCTCCTATTAGATATGCTTAAAATAAATTCTTTATTTGGCAGTTTCAGTTTTAATTTTTATGTTGAGATTGTTGTGAATTTTATTTTAGTTTAAAAAAATTATAAGAAATGCTTATTAACTTATTAAACATTAATATATATTTTTATCATGTTATGTAATTATATTATTACATTACATATCATAATTAAAAGGTAAATATTTTTTTAATAAATTCATTAATGATTCTAATAATAAATATTTGATTACATAATACGATTTAAATGAAAATATATATTAATATAAAATAATTGCTTCATAAAATTTTTAGGTGATAATCTAGTTTGTTAAATTCGTGTATCAAATTACCTTTCAGAACGCTAAACTTTACTCAGAAAAAGCATGAAAAGAGGGAAGAAATAAAAAAAAAATTACAATCTAAAGTACTAAATTTTGAAGGGTGGAAAACAATGTTGGATAATTATTTTATACATTATCAGTGAAATATTTTTATTTCACGAGCGGTGTTAAGATCGTGACACATATCTTATTTTATTTATTTATTTATTTTTTTAATATTTTTATAGGACACATGTTACGATCTTAATACTATTGGTGAAATAAAAATATTTCAATAATAGTGTATGGAATAATTGTCCAACAATGTTTTGGTATAAAAGTGTTTGAATGGTGCGACGTGATGCGGGGGAAACGCGTACGAGGCGTGTGGTTTGGAAAGGTAATGCTGGGAGAAAAATGTATAATAATAGAGCAAGTTTTTTGTTATTAACTTTAATTTTAGCGTTTTGGATTGGAAGGCATTGAAGTTTGGCGGTTCACTTTCATAAATGTAACACAAAACACAATTAATTCAGCTCCCCATGCCACAATCTACAAACAATCAAAACTACTCATGCAAAATGATCAAAGATTTAATCTACTACTTAAGAGTTAAGACAAGTCATAATGATTTTTATTAATTTAAAATAGTGACTATTTTATTTATTTTTTTATAAATTATCAGATATTAAATTATTTAGTTCAACATACATGTAACAAAATCTAATATATATATATATAGGATAATTATTACATACACTGACAGTGGAGTTTTTTTACTCCACAAGCAGCGTTAAGATCGTGACACATGTCCTATTTTATTTATTTTAATATTTTTATAAGACACATGTCATGATCTTAACGCTGCTTGTGGAGTAAAAAAACTCCACTGTCAGTGTATGTAATAATTATCCATATATATATATATATATATATATGTAAAAGCATAATAACATAAATAAGCAATTATATTTTAAACTAGTAGATTATGTATTTTTTACAGTGAAATTCGAGAAAAAGAGACCATTAAGTCATGGAAAAAGGATTTGAGCTCTTTGAAGGTGGAACGACATTAGAATTGAATTAAGCTCAACCAATCTTCTACAACCATGGGCTTTTTTCTTAAGTCATGGGACTACGTTAATGGGCAGGGCTCTCATTAACCTTAATATTTGATATTAAAAAGAAAGTATTAGTTGTCGTAACGGTTTCGCGTTAGATGATTTGTATATTTCATGCAAAAAATATTCAGATAACTTAACTCCAGGTTCTGCTTTTATATATTCAATTGGTGTGGCATGATTTGTCATGAACGGCCTTTCTCACGAAATTTTATTTGTTAGCCAAGTGACTTACGTGACTGTCAGAAGTCAAGTGACCAAGGTGACTGTCAAACTATTTCACCGTCATAGGTCATTTCTCAAATAATTTTGCAAGTGAGAGCTACAAGTAGACAACTAGAACTGAGCTGGTGGCGTTTGGGTCGGCTATCTGGTTTGTAGCCTGAGCTGAGCTTGATGACATATCACATATGTAATATGTTAATGGTTCTTGGGCTTGATTGTGATTTAGCCCTTGTGTTTGAGCTCTGGTACTGATAACCTAACAGGTTATAAGTTATAACATCCCTCAAATAGTTACGTATAAATACTCCACCAATTTTATTTTATTTGGCCAGACACCAATTTTATTAATTAATGTAAATGAAATGAAGATAGATTGATTCTACTAGTATAGTACATACTATAAAAGCATTTTTAAGGATCAGGACCACCTTCAGTCTTAAATTTAAAGCCTAAACGCTTGAAGTTTGGTCGTTTGTTCTCGAACGCGCAAACAGAAAATAAAAACAAAAGAGACATCCAGACCACCAAAAAAAAAAACAATGAAAGAAGAAAAACATCCAAACGAAGTTTAAGTCATTTATCATGGAATCTCTTCTGTTCATCTATGCAAGTTTAAGGCCTAGAAAATCGGCAGCCGATTTTGCCATGATATTTGCAAACTGATTGAAACTCAAAACGCCATCTCCATTGGAATCAGCCTCTCTCATCATGTCCGAAAGTACACGGTACGTCAAGGGATGTCCCATCTTGGCCATAGACCCTGCAAGCTCGGCCGCGGTGATGAATCCATTCCCATCCCGGTCAAATGACTGGAAAACCTCCATCAACTGCGCCTGGTTGATCAATATTTGCTCGCTCGTGTCAGGCATAATGGCGTTCACCAATTCATCGAACTCCACAAACCCATTCCCGTTGGCATCCATGTTGGCTAGCAAAATGTGGATCCGGTCATCGCTTGGCTTGAGCCCCAAGGAGCGCAAGAGAGCGGCCAGCTTAAGATGCGTGAGGCTACCATCTTGTTAAGATACCCATTAAGACTAGTAAGACTAGGCTTGGCTTGCTCTTTCTTTTGGCAACTATCTGAGATTCTTTGGAGGGTTCGTTAATTTAGTACTGCGAAGTTATCTATTAAGTTGAAAACTTGGTGCAGCTAAGGAGAGGCTCTTATTCCATGGAAATGTATTTTTTGCTTTTCCACGATAAGTTAGAAAACTGTCGTTATTAGTGTCGTTATTACTTCACATACAAGTAGAACAAGGCTCCCACTCGGTGTTTTCATCTGTCAACCTCATTTCGTGTAGAAATTTTGGCATTTTCACGGAAATGTATTTTTTGCTTTTCGACGACAAGTTAGGAAATTGTCGTTATTAGTGTCGATGCCAATGTCATAGGCTATAATCGTAATGAACACGTACAAATAAATATGAATTCTTTATTTGTTTGATTATTTTTCGGTGTCACTTCTTCTTTGATTCGTGTTCGGTAAGAAATTTGATTTTTAAGTTCGAGTACAATTTTTTTTTGTAATATTGTTCGTTAAATTTTAGCGAACAAGATTAAACACGTTTGTGATCATATTAAATAAATATGTTTGTAAACATATAAATGAACATATTTGTGAACAACCGTTTATAAACCATTAAACAAACATGTTCACCGACACTACACAAACAATGTTTTATTAATTTTTTGAGTCAATAATGTTTTATTGTCTTAAATATAATTAACTAATTTAATTTTATAATTATTTTTATTATTATGTTTTATTTATTTTTTAGTCAACTATATTTTATTAAAATTGATAATTACAATTTTAAGTACAATTTATATCATATACATATACATATACTATAATATCATATATGTAAATGGTCAATGTGTAAGAATTGCATCTTAACTAATTACGACACTTTTATTAATTTAATTTCAATATCTTATGTTTAAAATATAAAAAACTTACTATTATTTGCATATTTAATTAATTTAATTTCATAATTATTTTTATGATTATTTACGGTCAAAAAATCTCTGGATCAATTCACACGCATCTTAAGATTAATCCTTAATGGATAACCAGCTTTTATTCGTCAAATATCCAGACTTTCATTTTATTAATCGGATAAGCTAGATTGAAGATGCAATCTGTTTGTTAAGATGTACATTTTCTACAGTTATAAATAAAAAATTAATTGTTAATGTCTTAACGTAGTTAATTAATTAATCATTAGTGTATTCGCAGAGTCATACTACTTATGGACCTTGCAAAGGGAAGAACATCATAATGTGCATGTATAAAAGCAGTCCCAAAAAACCAAGACATTCAATTATGCTTTGATCACATAAATGGAAGATTTCTGCATAAACCCCTGCTCAATAATGAACTTTACTCGTATATTTAACAACATTTAAGTTCTATGATCATTAGAGATCAAAATGGTTAGAAAACTTTAATAATAATAATAATAATAATAATAATAATAATAATAATAATAATAATAATAATATTATTATTATTATTATTATTATTATTATTATTATTATTATTATTATTATTATTATTATTATTATTATTATCTATAGCAGTGGCATTAGTATTTTCCTAACTTGTGATTGTACGTTTTCTATGTGATTGAACTTTGGTTATATTGTGCTTTTTTTTTTTAATTTTGCTTGATATAATAAAGAAAAGGGTAAAAATGAAAATTTTGATAATACAATAATTTCTTTGAATGCATCATATCGATGTAAACGTGTGTTCCTAAAATCACTTGATAAGAAATTAGTTTTGAATTGCACGAAAATTAGGTCTAAAAACAACTTAATAGTAAGATAATAAAAAAATAATTATAAAATTTAAACTTTAAATATTCTTTCTCAGAGTGGTCGGTGGCTCACAACAAATTGTATATTGTGGACATTGTGGGCTCCAAGTCAAAAAGTTGAAAACCAGATCAAAGTCAAAAAGAGACTTGCTTGACGTACAATGCAAGCCTAATATTCCTCAACAAGATAAGCACTTGTTGAAATTGGAACTACTTCCAACACTTAGATATCTAATTTCAGTACGTACTTCCATAAGGAGATATGACGATGCCCGAAATTCATGGAAACCCTAATTTAGTCGTGATTTCTAGATACAAGTAGAACAAGGCTCTTATTCCTCACCTGCTCCTACTTAATGTCATTGAGGGTTGCTGTTTTTATCTGTCACTATTAAGCTCATTGCTTGTTGGAAAATTTTGCTTTGAGTTTGATAGAAACGTGGATAAGTTCTAAACGAACCGAACACACAACGAGTACAACAGAAAATAGGTTAGCACATGCACAAGGGGAATGCAATCGTACACATGGTTTCAAATAGCGGCCGCTAATCGGAATAGCGGCCGCTATATCGCGGTAGCGGCGGTGGCCGCTACCGCTATCGACCGATTCGCGGTTGTGCTTAATAATCGCGTTTGTAACGGCCGCTATTGGCCGTTACAAAACGGTGTAACGGTGGTTAGCGGCGATAACGGGCCGTTATCGCCGCTATCCCCGTTCTGTTTTAACTTTAAAGGTAAAAAAAAAAAATGAAAACTTTTCAGACGAATCTTACTGAGAAAGTGAGACTGAGAACTGAGAAAGTGAGAATGAGGAAGGACGAATAAAATCAGACCAAATATCATACTCAGACAGTCAGACCCGTGAACAACGATGAACCTTGCCCGTGACTGCTTGCTATATCAGCAGCATATCAAGAAGATCAAGAATTCAAGATTCCAATTTCCAATTCCAAGCTCAAACAAAAACTCAAGTCAAGATCAATTCGTTCATCAGATCAGATCACACACCACACACAACACAAGTTCACATTCACAGAACAGAGACAGAGTCACAGTCACAGACACAGAGAGCAGCATCAAACGATTCAATTTCAAGCATCAACAACAAACAAAGCAGAGGAAGCCAACAACCGATATCATTCAACAGGTAAGCAAGATGATGAAACTTGAAAAATGAAAATATACTTAAAAAATAAAAACTTTAAAAATTTCCACAATATTTTGGATCGGGCGGCGTCGGGAAAGGGACTGATCTGTGAGTGTGAGGGGCTGCATGGGTCGGCTGTGCGACGGGTAGCCTGAGATGCCGTCGATTCGAAGGCAGATGGCTTCTGGCGGCGAGCGATGGGATCGACGGCGACGGGTGCTGTGACCTGTGAGTCTGTCACTCAGTCCTGTGAGAGGGATCTTGGTCAGATCGGAAATCGGCAATCATGCCTGAGTGGGTGAGTGAGACCGTGAGACGGTGAGAGATTCGGAGAAGGGGACTGCCGGAGCCGGACTGGAGAGATTCGCGAGAGAGAGACAGAGCATCGATTGTGTGAGGCGTGTGAGCCTGTGAGGCACTGAGGCTCTGTGAGTGTGAGTGAGCTTTACGATTAGATGGAAAAATTGAAACTCACAATGGGCATAGATCTATCTTGGGTGGGTTTGCCGGTTTGGGAATTGGGTTGGGTGGGTGGGTGGGTAGGCCGGTTGGGTGGGTGGGTGGGTGGGTGGGTTTTTTAAATATTCTATTTACTTTTTTTTTGCTAAAGAATTTTAATATTTTAATTTTTAGGAATTAATATTTGACCATTTTTTCAATAATATTAGGCAATGATAAATTTAAATTATTAATGTAATTTTTTTAGTAAAATTTGTAATGTAATTAAATATATGGTATTAAATATTATTGTAACTTAAGAAAAAATAATATTGATATTTGAATAGGTTTAAGTTAATTGATAGTAGCAAATTAGTATTCAAACATGATTAATTTTTTAATAAGTTAATAGATAATGTAAATATCATCAATTAAATTATTTTTACTTATTAAAAGTAAGTAAATTAAATGAATTATTTTTACTTATTAAAGTAATGAATTGAGTAATTAAATGTGCAATAAGACAAATATTCTGAGCTATGCATTGTAGTATATTTGTATATCATATTTGTTGTCTGTGAGTTTTCTTTTATCAATAATAACAGAAGTAGTTTTCTTTGGCAAAAAAAAAAGTAATGAATTAAGTAAATGTAATGAATTAAATTATTTACTTATTAAAAGTAAATTATTTTTACTTATTAAGTTAATTAATATTGTAAATGTAATAAATTAAATACATGTTACTTATTAGAGGGATGAATATGTGATTGATTAATTGTTCAAATTCAATTTTTATTTATATATGAAAAATGTGATGACTCTATCGCATTTTTCGTATTATTATTTGTTTAACAGAAAATGTCACAACATGAGGAGTTTCCAAGTAAAGGACTAGAAGGTGCGCCAAGTGCTGATATTGGTTGGCATTTCGGAATCCCTGTACCAAATACAAGAGGAAATGTGTCTTGTAAACTTTGCGGGAAAGTTATAAAAGGAGGAATAACACGCTTCAAGGAGCATATTGCTCATAAGACTGGCAATGTTGCACCATGCCCCAATGTTACCGGTATGTTATAAATATTATGTTAATTTTTCAATAAAGATTATAAAATTATGTTAACATGTACAACTAATTTTTTTTTAATTTTTCTTAACTGTATTGTTAAAAGGTATTGTTAGAGAAAGTATGATGAAACTCCTCCAAGAAGGTAAAAAAAAAAAAATTGATAACAAAAAGAGAAAAGATGATTTCATTTCTCAATTAAGAGGAGAGGAAGATTATGATTACGAAGGATTCATAGATGAAGATACCGCTATAAGACGAGCCATGCAAGAAAGTGTTCAATCACAACGTGAGTGGCATATGAGGCAAGAATTTAGGCAAAGAACTAGTGGTTTCAATAATATTTATGAAGAGGGACGAAGCTCTCATGGCTCAGCTGCTGACTATTTTGATCAAAGAACAAGGAAATCTACTCCAAGTGACTCTGAATTTTCATTAAGGAGAGCTATACCTGAATTGGTTAGAAGCAAGAGTTTAAAGCAACCGAAGTTAAGTGATTCTTTTCTGAAGACATTAAGAAAGAAGCTGGGTGAATCAGTATCCAAATTTTTGATATACAATCGACTTCCTTTTCAGTTATCAAACTCTCCATGGTTGCACAATTTAGTTTCTGTAGCAGCAGAAATTGGGCAAAATGTAAAGCTTCCAACACCTTATGAGGTTTCTGAAGTATATTTGGAATCAGAGTATCAACAAGTCAAAGAATGGGTTGATGGATTAAAGGTTCATTGGAAAGAATTAGGTGCTACCTTAATGTGTGATGGGTGGACAAACAGCCTGAATCAAATGCATATAATAAATTTTCTAGTTTATTGTAGTAAAGGGACCATTTTTTGGAAATCTGTGGATGTCTCTAGTGTTTATTCTAGAGATACTAATTTTTACTACAAATTATTAGATCAAGCTGTGGAAGAAATCGGAGAGCAATATATTGTTCAGATAGTTACCGATAATGAGGCAGCACTTAAGGCTGCAGGAAAAAAATTAATGTTGAAAAGAAAACATTTGTTTTGGACTGCCTGTGCCGCTCATTGCTTGGATTTATGCCTTGAAGATATTGGGAAGAAGCAAAGCGTGGAAAAAGTGTTGGAGGAGGCGAAGAAAGTCACATGTTTCATATACAATCATATTTGGACAGTTAACTTGATGAAGAAATATACTCAAGGAAAGCAAATACTTCGTCCTGCTCTCACCCGATTTGCCACTCATTTCATCCAATTACAAGAAATAACAAAGCATAAACAAGGTTTGAGAGAAATGTTCAATTCAAAGGTTAGTACTTAACAATTAGTACAATTATTTAAATCTAGTTTTGTTTTTTATATCTTGTTTAAATTTTAATTTAAAATATACAGGAATTTAAGGAATCTAAATGGGGGCAACAAAAGTCGGGACCTGCTTATGAAGCAAAAAAAATTATTTTGGGAAAAGATTTTTGGAGAAAAGCAAGTGAAATAATAAAAGTTTATGAGCCTTTGGTAAAAGTATTGCGTCTTGTGGATGGTGATGAAAAACCAACAATGGGCTTTATTTATGAGGCAGTGGATAGAGCTAAACGGGCAATTGCACAAGAATGTCGATACTTCACTGAATATGAAAGGATTATCGACAATAGATGGACATTTATGCACTCTCACTTGCATTCAGCTGGTAAGTAGACTAAAAATGTGGATTGTAATTAAAATAACAATTTTATGTTATATGCTTAAATTGCTTATATATTTATTTTTTATTGCTTTTTTTTGTGTTATGAACTATGTTTAGGTTATTATCTTAACCCCCAATTTCAATATGGTGTGAAATCTTCGTCGGATGTGTTAATAGAAACAAGAGAAGGTATAAAAGCAGTGATAGAAAGACTAGAACCTTCTATGGATAATCAAATCCAGATGACTAATCAGGTTAGTGTTTACCACTATTTTATACTTGAAAATTTAACTTTATGTATTAAAAATATAATTACCTTTTTGCATTTATTTAATAATTGTAATGTTTTATCAATGTAGTTGTTTGTATTTCAAGATAAAAGAGAAACATTCGGTACGCCACAAGCACAGAGAGCGTGGAAGCAAATGAATCCAGGTAAATAATCAATTAAATAGTTTTAATTTCTTTAATATTATTTAATTATATTGGTATTAAATTTATTTTAAATTATTTTATGCAGCTGAATGGTGGATAATATATGGCACATGTGTTCCTGAATTGCAAAGAATAGCAATTAAAGTGCTTAGTCAGACGACTTCTGCATCTAATTGTGAAAGAAATTGGAGCACATTTAGCTATATACACACCAAGACAAGAAACAGGTTGAAATATGAAAGACTTCATAAGATGGTATACACTTATTACAATATGAGGCTAAGGATGAGACATCAAAAAAGGAGGAGTATTGATGAGATAAATGATAGTTTCAATCCTATTAGCCTCGACCATATCTTTGAAGAAGATGATCCACTTTCAGAATGGCTACAGGAGAAAGAAAATCCTTTGTTAGATGGGCAAAACTCTGATTGGTTGCCTCTTGATAATTCTGATGATGAAATGAATGTTGAACAATCATATCAATTAGGAGAACAAAATCTGCCTCATTCAAGTACAAGCCGATCACCAACTCAGAGTGATGATGATGAGGGTTCAAGTCCAACTGGTGGTGATGGTAGTGGTGCTGATTATAGTGGTGGTGCAAATGAAAATAGGCCTTTTAGTCCACTTGGAGGAGAATTTGGGCTTGCTGCTACCGGTGGATTATTCCTTGATTTGTCAGAATATGGTGTACATCCATCTATTGAATCTAGCGGGGATAGAAGTAGAGATAGAGCTCGATCAAAGGGAAAAGCCAAGAAGCACCAACATGATACTTCTGGAGGCTCTTCATCTCGAAGATCAGCTTCTAGTAATGAATCATTTAGTAATCAAGGCTATTATCCATCAGGACCACCTTTACATTTTCAACCTCCTTATGGTTACTATCCACCTCCACAAGGTTATTATCCACCCCAGCCATATCCTAATTATCCTATGCCCTATTATCCCCAAATGTATCCACCACCTCAAATGTATCCACCACTACCCCAAATGTATCCACCTCAAATGTATCCACCACCACCACAAATGTATCAAGAACAAGGATATGGTTCGAATTCTGGACAAAGGTCACGAAGATCAAGTCGTCATGGTTCTGAAAGTGAAGAGGGAGAATTTGATGCTCCTCGTCATTCCACTATATGGTAATCGGTAAGATTTAAAGTGTATTTTTTTTAGTTTCCTTGAATTGAATTTAACAAGTTCTATTTGTTAATTATTAATATTCGTAGAAATTCATGTGGAAGAGAAAAAAAAATATTGACATAATTAATTTAGATGAAAAAAGATTTGACAAAATTTAGATGAAAAAATTCCTTAATAATTTAGATAAAAAATAATTAATGCTAATTAATTAGTACATAATTATTTATCTCTATTTTGAATATTTGTTATTTTTTAATTATCATAAGTATTTTTTTAAATATGAATGTTATTATAATTGAAAAAATTATAAATAACCTTTTTTTCACATAAATAATAGACTTGAGGTATTATAAATTATTTTAAAAACTATAAAATAAGACTTTACATGATTATAATTAAAGTTACTACACTTTATATAGAATTATGCGAAATAAAAAAAAATTCACGACCGCGATGACCGCGATGACCGCAATTACCGCCGCTATGTCCGCAACCGCGATAAACGCAACGCGACCGAAAACGCGACCGCGACCGCGATTTAAAACCTTGATCGTACATATTGATACAGTCCGAACTTTTCACACTTCGATCTGGTTTTGAACTTTTTCTTTGTTGCTGGACCTACGTGGAGGGACCGCCTTACTTGGCATACAACAAGCCTATTATTCCTCAACTGCTCCCCTTTTGTGTGGTGGGTTGCTGTTTTCATCGGTCATGCTCATTTCATGTAGAAATTTCGGCATTTCGATGGAAATGTATTTTTAAGACATTTCATGGAAATGTCTTCATTTATAAGATTTGGAAATTTTGTAGGGTTGAAATTTGAGTTTCAACATTTGTATTTCTCTTTTCTTTATGTAAGAGATTTTCATTGTTAAAAAGAAAAGTATAAGATTTAATTGTTTGCCAGCAAATTTTATGAGGATGGTTTTATGTGATATATTCGTTTGAGAAATATGGAGTTATTATAGATCGCTCATTAAGGTGACTACTAATACTAAACAGGCAGAATAGTTAGTATTCATGTCACAAATTTTACGATAAATCTAATCAATTTTACGATAAATGTCATGAATATTACAATAAATTTTATTATAAACATTATAAATTTTACTATTAATTATTATATTTTTACACTTTTTCTCATTCATTTTACGATTAATATAATCCACTAATTATAATACTTTTGATATTAGATTTGTTCGACTTACCATAATCACAAAATCACTACCCAGATTTCCATCCTGTCTCTTCCTTGAATTAATATTCGACACATAAAAAGATTTCATTTGAGTTATTACATGCTCAACTGGTCTATGCTAGACTATTCCTTCGTTACCTTTCAAGACCATGTTTTTGTCTTTCCTTGTCAAAGATGTACTACCTTGAACTTTGATTTCCTCTCTCCTCGACATGTAATTAGTGGATCCTTGCAAGGCAGTGACTTGTTGGATTCATGAACAAGAAATCGAGGTGTAAGAATTTAAACCCGCTGGCTGTTGTTTTGTAGAACATGCTGACTTGGAAATCAATGGCGACAGGCACCGTCTCGTCGCTTATCTCTGCAAATTATGAACTGAACGTGGGTAAATAGGACTCATCCTTAAAAACTATCCAACCAATCAACGCCAGCCGTCAGTAACGAAAAGAAAATGAAAAAAACTAAGGCTTTACTTGGTATAAAAGATGGAAAAGGATGAGGATGAAAAATTTGATAATCTAATGGTTAAATTTCATAATCATTTTTTTATTTTGTAGCTTAACCATTAGATTAACAAATTTTTCATTCTCATCTTTTTTCATCTTTTCTACCAAGTAAAACCTAAAAGATAATTACCTAATAAGACCGTTAATGAATTTTTTTAGCCAAAGAAACTTGAGAGTTGAGATTCATCCTTAAAATCCACTCAGCCAACCAACTTGTGGAAAAGGGCATGTAAATAAAAATTATATATAAATTTGATAAAAAAATTTTGAAAATTTAAGATTTATTAATAAATAAGATTACATCCAAGCAATCAAGTTGTTATATCTCCATGGATTGTCCGAGATCTTCTTAATCCAAGAAATAACCACTTTTGAATCACTTTCGAAAATCAGTTGAGGAAGTGGCGAAATCTTTGCTTCAATGACGATGGACATAGCTTCAATGACAACACATAATTCAGCCACATTTGAGTCCGTTATCCCAATATTTTTTGAAAAGATAAGAAGAACATGCCCTTTATTATTGCAAATAACTCCACCAATACCAACAGGTCCCGGTTTCCCAAATGCAGAACCATCAGTATTAATCTTCCAAACACCTTGATGAAGAGGAGTACATTCAATGCCAGATCTCGTTTTCTTTGTTGGTGGTGTGATGAAAATATCTTGGATGTTGTTAGTGAGAGACAACATGTCAAGATTGAGATACTTTGCCTTCAACCACCAGCAAATTCTAATAGATATTAAATTGCAAATTTGATCAAAGTTGCTCTCTTTTTTGTCGAAGATCAATTCATTCCTCAATAGCCATATTGACCACGTGACTGCGTAGAAGATAGTACTCCAAATACTTTGCTGACTTCTGTTGGAAATAAGGTTATTCCAGCCTAAAAACAGAGATTTAAAACTACTCGAGGTAACCCACTGCAGATTCCATCTTTTAATGATCCAACACCAAATCTTCCAAGTAAAATTATAGAGAAGTAAAAGATGATCAATAGTTTCCCTTTCTTTGCAAAATGCACATTTATTTTCCTGGTTGGTGAGACATCTCCTATTTTGAAGAACATCAATAACCAGAATTGAACCTCGAATAGCATTCCAACAAAATAGCTCCACTTTGGGGGGAGCTAATCCTTTCCAAATCAAACTTTCTATAGGAGGCTCGGACACCATGGAGTTCTCTACTTCCTTCCTAAAAGATTTTGAGCTAAAATTTCCATTTAAAGAATGAACGCAAACTAATCTGTCAGGGGCTTTTGGCGTGATGATGACAGACATGAGAAGATTCTGAAGGTTGTTCCATAATTCTTTTTCCCAATCAAAAGAGTTCCTCCTTAGTCTGATATCCCAAACCCATTTTGAGCCAGTCTAATAACCATAATCTTTTAAGAAACCATCTTTGAGAACAGCCAAGGCAAAAATTAAAGCATATTTTTTTGTATTTGATAGTGTTTTTAACTATATAAAATCATTTTTGTGTTTTCTTTTTGTCAAAGTCTTATCAGAATTTGTATATTATGTTACTGGCGTGAAATAATAGGTTTTTGAATTTGAGAATTTTGTAGATTTAAAGTTTGTATTTTAGTGTCAGCATTTATTTTTTTCTTTAAATCAAAGATTTTTATTGTAAAAAATAATAGTAAGTTTCAGCTGTTTGCCAACAATATTAAGCTTGTCCCAACTGAGGAAGCCAATAAAAACAACGAAGTGTGAGACTCAAAAACCATTCTACTACCAACCGGCCAATGTCAGCCGTCAGTTACAGAAAGAAAATGAAAAGAGTTAAAAGGATCAAAAAGTCACACATGACACATCGGTGACATCACTGACCTTATTCAGATAATATGCGAAAAAATTTCTCAAAAAAAAAAAAAAAAACTAAGATGTACTTTTTCTACGATTATAAATAAAATTAAAAATTAATATACGATACAATCTTAATCTCAGTTTCAACTTTGGAAGGGGTCATGGTAAAAATTCAACATGCTTTGCTTATTTGGTTCGTAACTTACTTTCTTGCCGACTGCCGGATCAACTTGGTCGATTTTTTTTAGTTTATTTTTTATTTTTAGTTTCTAGAGTACTTGTTGAACTAGACTTTATTATAACCTTCCTTCAGTGAAAGAGACCTTGAGAGTTGCCCCTTTCTAGAGAGTGGCCACTTGCGATGAAATTTTCTTATATTCTGGATCGTCAAAATTTTTTTAATTTTTTTCAAATTCATCACTTTTTTTTAAAAAATTTTTTATTTTATTTCAAATACTTGTATATAAAAAAATTTTGAATAAATGAAAATATTAAATAAAAACTTCATAATTTAATCCAAAAATATATGATAACGTGCCCTAAAAAAATATATTTTAGAGACTTTTATCATATGCAACTAAAAGCAATCCTAAGAAAACAATACATTAAATTTTGTTTTGATCACATCAAGGGAAGAATTTTGCATAAACTCGTTCTCAATAAACTTTACTCATATATTTAACAACACTTAATTTCCATGATCATCAGATATCAAAGATAAATTAGAGATCAAAGGAAATAGAAATTTTAAATAACAATAAATTATCTGTGGCGATGGAATTTGCATTTTCCTATCTTGTGATTGTACATTTTTTATTTGGTTGAACTTTGGCTATATTGTGATTGTACAAAAAGAACTTTTTGGCTTTAGTTGATAGGAAGAAAAGAAGTGAAGACAAAATTTTATCAATACAATAATTAAATTACAAAGTAAGAAAGTGATTATGAAATTTAATTATTAGATTAACAAATTACTTATACAACAAATTAGTTTGAGTTCCGGCATCTGTATTTTTTTTTCCTTTGGTAAGAGATTTTCGTTGTTAAAAAGAAAAGTATAAGTTTCAATCGTTTGCCAGCAAATTTTATGAAAGAATTGTTTTATGTGATATATTAGTTGGAGAGATAAGGAGTTTGGTATCAACAAAATGCGTGAATCAGAGGTTAGGAGCTGTTCCAGCTTAACCAAGGTCTTCGGTTCGAGGCTTGGGAATGCAGCTGCATTTGTTGGGAGAGCTTTGTCCGCCCAATGAGATCTCACCCGGCTCGAAGTGGTTGCGCACTTTGCCACCATTTTACTCAGCAAAAAAAAAAAAAGATAAGGAGTTTGGTATTTATGGACCGCTGACTAAGGTGATTGGGCAAGATATTTAACACTATTTCTAGTTAACATCAAACACTAAGGTTAATGCTCTGCCCATTTGGCCCCTCCCATGGACAAAGAAAAAAGCCCATGGCTGTAGAAGATCGTTAGACCTAATTCAATTCTAGTGTCATTTCGCCCACAAAGAGCCCAAATCTTATTTCCACTACTCAATGGACTCCTCCTCTAGTATTTCACCGTAAAAACTTAAATAGCCTTATTTATAATGGAATGGAGTTTAGTTTAAATAATTCATAAGATTATTTTTAGTAGGTATTATCTAGTTAATTTGAGATTTAAACTTAAACTTGATATCTCTTTTTATATGTTTAGATTACGATTTCTTTTATACCAATATTAGTGTTATGCATAAGCATTTATTTCAAAATTAAGTAATTTCTTTTGTAACATAATTGATCATTTATGTTTTTATGCTTATATATAATTTTTGTTACACGAACCTGGCATGTAAATGATTTAATTCTTAATAATTTATAAAAAATAAAATAATCAATATTTAATTCGATAAAAATCATTATGACTAGTCTTAACTCTTAAGAAAATTAAATTTAAAACATATTAAATGTTTGATCATTTTGCATGTAATGGAGTTTAATTTATTTTAGATTAACACTAACAACAAAAGGATTGCTTTTTTTCATCTAATCGTCTGTTTAGTGGGTTCATGGTGTCACTACAGGACAAATCACTTTTACCGGCACTTTAAAGTGCCGGTAAAAGCCAAATCAACCGCAGGTAAAAACGTTACTGGCGGTCAACTAACCGCTGGCTAGATGAATGCCGGTGAAGGTTTGTCGGCGGTGATGTGCTCCGATGCCGGTAAAGGCTTGATAAATTACGGCATGACTTTTCCCGGCGCTTTTAAATGCCTTTAAAAGTAAAAGACTTTTACTAGCACTTTAAAGTGCCGGCAAAAGTCCTATTTAAAATTTGAAATTTTTATATTTGCTAAGCTTTATTTTAAATTTAAAAGCTTTTACAGACACTTTTAAACACTTTTAAATGGCGGTAAAAGTCTTATTCAAAAATTGAAAATTTTATATTTATTGAATTTTATTTTAAATTTAAAAGCTTTAAAGATTTTATTTTAAATTTTAAATTTTTATATTTATTGAGTTATTTTAAATTTAAAAGCTTTTGTCAATACAACTTAATTATTGAATTAATAATTTTTTTGTTGAAGTGCCTTACTTACACACACATATTAATAAGAGCTAACTTATATTCCAATAGTAAACATGAAAATCATGAATAAATTAACACAAAGTAATATATATAAATACACACGCATACACATTCGAGTAATTTTCTCTTGTATTTGTTTATGATAAGCTGGTAAGGTACATCAAACAAATAGCAAATCAAAGTGAATGGCATTATACAAGCAAAAAGAAAATTACAAGACAAGCTAATGATAAAATTTATAGCCATCATTACAGTGAGGTTGATACAAAATTATCGCCACCATCATTGCATAATTGTCAAAAACAACAAAAAGCCATTTCACCAAAACATGTACTATTATAAGTCATAAAAACACATTTACTTGGTTGTAGAACTGGTGTCGGCAGAAGGATCATGATATCAGAATTCAATAGACCAACTCATTTTTACATAGTAGCACCATGCCTTGCCTAAGAATGAGATTGTAAAGCATATTTGGAGCCAAATGCCCTGCACAAGTTTTGAAGATAAAACAATATTATTACAAATGTAAACAAAAATAATAGTAACTTGTTTAAATATTTAATAAGAAGAAGAAACTTACCTGCTGCAAGACTTGAACGGAATGATGTATGACCTGACTTTGGAGTCTGCTTTACTTGACTAGTGGCAGCTGATGCTTTTCCAGCTTTCTTTCAAGGGTGAGAGGTTGCATTATGTCCACCAACTTTCTTGCCATTTGCTATTGTAAATATATGATACTAATGCACTTTATTGTAAAATAAATGCATCAAATTAAACATAAACATATGAAATGAAATAAAAGTTGGTGAGTTGAAAACAGATGAAGCCAAAGAAGGCATAGGTAGAAGACCTCACTTCTTGTTCCATAGTGAAATGGTGATCCAATGACATTTCTTGCATTCTTGTTATCAAGCACTCATCAGCATTCACTGTAGAATTTTTTGAAAAGCACCTTCTATAGTGTCTTATTACCGGAATTAACACGAAATAAGTTCAAGAAACAATTAAAACTAAGGCAAGTAAACACCTTCTATAGTGTTGAGCACGAGATCAAATGATTCATTTGGTGAATCCGAAACATCACCTACCATGCCAACAATATTGATATATACTCTAAGATTCTCAGTACTATTAGAAAAAAAAATGTAAACAACCAAAACCTGAACTGATAAGGGCCAATCAAGAACTCATACCACTCTGATGAACTTTCGAAAAAGCACTGATGTCAAAACCCCCCCGAAAACCTTCCACCTTTGCCTTCAATTACCATGAAAAGACAAAATCAGCCAGAAAACTCCAGGAGTCAGCTTCAGTTTTAAGACAACTTTTAACATGATGAAATTTCCCATGCTTTCCCAAACAATCAATAGCAAAATCATAAAATCCACTCATCTATTTGATTGAATTTGAATAGATAGATTGCTAATAACCTGAACATACCTGCAAAAATTCGAGTCATAGTGCAGTAATTCAATCCTCGAACAGATCTATTGACATTTTTGGTTTCCAAAGGTTAATATTCAAATATGACTATATCCGAAAAGGAATGTTATTCAAAACAGAGAAAATATTGTATCAATTGAGTAGCCTACCTTCTATTGTTTTCATTCCTATTAGAAGATACTCAGACTTGATTTCCTTGAGAAAAACAGATATGTTGCTTAGGATAAGAGCTGTGGCTATTCTTGAGCCCATTATGCCTCTACGAATAATGGCAACTTTCTTTACATTCCTTGGTTTGAGACTGACATCGGAAAACTTTTGGCACCTGAAGAAGTAACAAAAAGTATTGAAGTGCTGAAATACTGCAATTTTTGAGTTTTAAAAAACCAACCAATCAACTTCCATATAGAAGATTTGGATGCACCATATTGCAAAAGGATGACAGTGCATCAAGAACATCGCGTTTTTAGAATTCACTCAACACACTACACTGCCTAAGTCACTGCAAGAGGAATCAACGAAATATATGGGGAAAAACCAGGGGCTCTAGGAGTCAACAGTTACCTTTGCTGTAGAACATTGGGCAAAAAAAAGATGAGCAAGAGCTTTTGAACTGTTTGACAAGACTAACTCCTCGGACACTGCAACTTCCTGTTACAATAAATTAACTAGTAGATCTTATGAGATGAAAAGTCATCTGGCAATGAAAATTAAACCGAAATACAACTACAAAAGTTGTCTATAGAATACAACTTAATTTAACACTATTTTTAAGATTTCAAGTTCAAATTATAAAAAAGATATAAAGAGTTTTACAAGAAGGAAAAAGAGAGGAAAGACTACATTATACAGAGACACTCAAAATCAATATACGCAAAAAAAAAATGAAAAGGATTTCTTTTTCCTTCACCAACATCAATTTTGTATCAAGATTTTGTTTAAAAAGTGTTTAGATGCATGGATTGTATGTATATCAAAGATGAGATATGGATCATATGTTTACAAAGATTTATCAAAACTACTAACCACAATTCCCAGTATATATAAAATTTTTAATGCAATTACAATTTGTAAATGTAAATAATCCTCTCAACAAAATTAGGGAAATCTCAGCACTATTGCACTGAAGAAATCTTCACAATCAGATTCTTAGGAAGGCTTGGAATCGAAAAAATTCTCCTCTGTTCTTTACCTTTTTTTTTGCAATCCTTTACTCTTTCTTATTTGTATGTAATGAAAAATTCTTTGCAGGATTCAAGATGGTGGATTGTCTGCTTCAAAATTAATGTTTTTGTAAAGTAATGTTTATGTCAATTTAAATGGATTGAGACATTTTGTAGGTTCTTTACCTTTTTTTTTTGTGCCTGCATTCACATTGAAAATCATATGTGAAGCAGCCTAAATAGATGAATGTTACTTGACAATAAAGTGCCACAGAGGAATGCAAATATTTATATACCAGCAGTTAACGAGCTGACTTTCTTTCTTTACGCTGCCATGGATAAAAGAACCCAATGCTGGGCTTGGTAAACTGATATGATCAAAAAATTCTATAGAATCCGAGTGAGAAAAAAAGAATACTAGTTGCATAGGCTGTCTCTCCATTATAAAGAGGAAACTAATTAATTATCATTTTTGACAGAATTCTGGCACTTTAATTATATAAGCCAGACCAACTACTGAAATTATATTTCTGTAACGAAAAGCATCATCAAATTTAACTGGAAATAGAAAAATCAAAGGTTCAGGGAACCAACTTCTGTTCTCTGCTCCCAACAAGACAAGGTTCCAACGTTCACAAAATATAATTTTATGACCCTAGAGGTAAACTGCATAAAACCATGCAAATGTTGTTGAAAGGGCAACGATTATTGCTTAACAAAAAAATAAAAATAAATAAATAAAATGAAAATACCTTCAATGCAAAAAACTGGCCAGTCCATTTGTGTTGGACCAACTGCACAATTCCACCATTACCCTTGCCAACAACTTGAATCACATCCATATCTGCAAAATGCAAAAAAAAAGGTAAAGAACAGAGGAGAATTTCCAGCCAATAAGAAAGAGTAAAGGATCGCAAAAAAAAAGGTAAAGAACCTGCAAAATGTCTCAATCCATTTAAATTGACATAAACATTACTTTACAAAAACACTAATTTTGAAGCAGACAATCCACCATCTTGAATCCTGCAGAGAATTTTTCATTACATACAAATAATCAAAATCAAAACCAAAAATGATGCACAGAATATCAATAATTCAATCAAGCATCAAGCACTTACAAAAAAGAGAAAATCAAATGCAAAATATATCACTTGGTATTTGGTGCCAATGAAGTGAAGACTGATGAAGCCGATGCCGATCAAGTGAAGAGACGAAACGGTTAAGAACAAAATAGATCAAGCCGGAAGGGCGACGAGAGATAATCGCTTGGAGGAGGTATCGATGGAGAGAAGAGGAGAATATGAGAGCTAAAAGAAATGTCTACAACGAAGCCGACGGCGAGATTTGATATGAGATTAAAAAAAAAAAGAGTAAAGCAACTAAGGAGAAAACAATATTCAGGGTATGTATGGATGAATATTTTGAGAAAAAAAAAAGAGTTGAGGCCACGGCAATAAATAGAGTAAGGGGGTTATATTATAGTGTTCTTTAAGGTAATGTAAACAACGGCACTTGATTTTAAGCCGGGAAAAACAACAAAAAATTTTGAAATTGCCGGCGGTTTTTACAATTGCCGCTATAAAAGTGCCTTTAAAAATCTCAATTTTTGTAGTGTGTGTTGTGTTCTTCGCAAAGAATTAGACCAGCCTTTTTTTCTTATGACTCTGAAATAGGGGTCGCTGGTGGGATTAACCTTTCTTGCTTAATTGAATAAGGCATATAAAAAACTGAAAACCAAATGCATAGTAATGTTGATTGCTGGTCAATGTTTAGCTGGAAGTTTATGAACATGTTTGAATGTTTGAACACTGGCTGAAGGTAAAACTTGTGAAGCAAAAGGTCAATTGCGTGTGTGTGCTTATAAACTCTTGTGCCCCATTATTTTCCCCATGGTAGCTTCTTTGATTTTTCATTTTGAATTTTCTTTCCCAATATGTTAAGGGTTTTTTCCCTAATTTGAGTGCCTTGCAGATCTCTCACGGAGGTTAATCTGCAACTGTTGATGGAACAACCTTAGTGATATTTGGCGGACAGGATGCAAAGTGAACACTCTTGAATGATCTACATATACTTGACCTAGAAACGATGACCTAGGATGAAATTGATGCCATGTAAGATTATTTTTGGCAATTTTATTCATGCACTGTCCCTCCATATATTATTGGATGTTTGAATTCTTTTGTTACAGATGTGCCGCTAGTCCTTCTATAGCCTTTAACATTGAGATTGTAATTGAAATCAAATTTGCTGCCTTCAAAATCTCAAGAGCTGGCTTCGAAGTAGGGTCTTGTTGCACAGCACCAATGGCCTGATCTATTGTTAATGTTGACCTGATTAACGTTCACTTATCATACCTGCTAAGAATCTGATTTATGAATTTCAATCTGGTTCGTAAGATTAGCTTGTAATCAAAATTGAATTCATAATCAGGTCAACTTTATTCCAGTTAAGAATTTAATATTTAAGCATCCAAAAAAATGTTATATGAAACTGACTTTCAAGTATGGATCCAAAATTATTGTCCATGCTTGAATTCATTTTTTTTTTTTTTGGGTGGGGGGGGGGGGGGGGGGGGGTGAAGGGGGAGGTTATGTTGACATTGGACATACAGCATACTTGAATTCTAATTTTCTAGTATTAGATTTGAGCTTAATTTCTACAAGATTACTATGGAATCTAACCTGTTTAGAAGTGTGTATTATGAAATAGAAGACATGATACAATCCTTATACTGCACTTTTTATTTTGAGTTATCCCTTGTACCCAATGATTTTATAGATTGAAAGAATGCAATTTTAAATTTATATTCCTTGGTAACTCTTAATATTTCCTTATCTTCATTGTCATGCAGGGGTGTACGTCTATCACCACGATCTGATCATGCTATTGCAGTACATGCAGAGCGTTACCTTCTTATTTTTGGTGGGGGCTCACATGCTACTTGCTTCAATGATTTGCATGTCCTTGATTTGCAAGCAGTAAGATGATTACCCTTTCACGTTTTTACATGTGCTTGTATGAGGAATTCATATATCTATCTTTTACGCGTTTGGGTTTGTAGATGGAATGGTCAAGACCCGCGCAACAAGGTGAGATACCAATTCCTAGGGCTGGTCATGCTAGTGTGACTGTTGGGGAGAATTGGTTTATTATTGGCAGTGGAGATAATAAAAGTGGTAAATGTCTCATTTTAAAATCAAATAGGAAAATTATTATTGTTCCTTGAAGCTAGAATTTCCCATTACATGCTTAGTTTAAGTGTTAATATACTGCCAAGCTTGGTGGGATCTGTTGATTTCGTGAAAGCTTACTTTTATTACTGCTTCTTAATCTTCATTGTTTGTCATATTCTCGTCTTGCAGGGGCATCAGAAACTGTTGTCCTTAACATGTCAACCCTCGTTTGGTCAGTTGAAGGACGTGTCCCTCTTGCTAGTGAGTTATTGTACATTTTAAAAATGCTTGTTGCTTGTAAAATGCTATGTATGTGGCTAACCTCTATTTGGATTGCTTCATCATATGTATAATGGTTCAATTGTGCTGGTAATGCTGCAATGGTTTAAACCTCTTAGCATGGATCAACAAGGAATGGTAGAAAGATGAATGTAAATAAAGTAGATTTTCTACGCATAATGTTGTGGTTCTCTTTGATTATCATGATCATTTAATTTTTTGATCATGTTCATTCTCATCAGTTAACTTTATCATCTTCATTGGTCTTTAAACTTGACTCATAAATTGTTCCTTGGAAATAGTTGAAATTTTGGAAGCTGTGCTTCTCCGCTAGAGGGATGTTAATATTTTATTAATTCATGGAAAGAGTTTTTTTTTTTGTGTTTGTAATGTTGAGAATTCATCCCAATGGCCTAGCGCGAGTTCATAAATCAGCTCTTGTAGCCTATCTTAGTATTTGAGAGATAGGCTTTGATGATGATGAGTTGTCTGTAATGCTCATGTGTTAACATTGAATGATTAATAGTTGTGGTCAATATCTTTATAAATAGCAAATAACTTCCACTATTAGTGATTGAAGTTGTAAATTGCTATCTGATTGTCTCTTATTCTGGGGCTTTAGTCTGGTTGTGGGTTCTTTGAATGGTGAAGATATACTTATATCTTTTGGAGGATATAATGGGCGTTACAACAGTGAGGTAGAGACAGTTTTAGCCTCTTTATGACTTTCTTCATCTTTTTATTTCTATTTGATCTTATATGTTTTGCTGCCAGGTTAATGTTCTTAAGCCAAGTCACAAGTCAACCTTGCAATCAAAGATAAGGGAGGCTCCTGTTCCTGATAGTGTTTCTGCTGTGCATAACTCCACAAATCCTACCAGGGATTTGGAGTCTGAGTTTGAAGTTGGTCAAGAAGGAAAAATACGAGAAATTGTTATGGATAATGTTGAAACAGAGCTCACAGTATGTAATAATTTGATGGTGTATTCAACATTCAGTCCCATTTAAGTTCATTGGAAGTATTCTGGTTGAAATCTTCTGATATGAAGTACACGCATGCTCTATTTATCTTATATTATTCTTAAAACTCCTTACTGAGTTGGTGTCACGAGTCACACCAACTTAGTTGCTGAAATTACTTAAAAATCAAAATGAAGTTTGCTTTTGACCTCAGCAGAACTTTTATCTAGTCTTGAATTGCATACAATAACTTTTTGACTATTTCTAATTTGGAAATTAAAAAGTACTGAAGCTTTAAGGTATTCAAATTGTCATTTACCATATTGTCAATTCATTTCTTCTGCTCAAGTTTCAGAGTATATGCAAAAATCCAAAGGCGAGGAGACTAGTGAAAGCATAATAGCAACACTCAAGATGGAGAAGGAAGAACTGGAATCATCACTCAACAATGAGAAGCTGCAATCTATCCAGCTAAAGTAAGAAGTAGCAGAAGCTGAGACTCGAAACATAGATTTATACAAGGTAATTTCTTTTTGTGTACAATGGCAGGTCAAGTGTGTAAGTTTGGAAACAGTTGTGTATATTAGCTTAGACATTTTTCTCTCTAAATTCTGTTTACTTCTTAGGAGCTCCAATCTGTACGTTGTCAACTTGTTGCCAAACAGTCGCGATGTTTCAAATTGGAGGTATATTTAGATCAAGAGAACAATTTCTATCGCTTACCTTGTAACTTTATCTGTTTTCTTATTGAATGGGCATTCAAACTCTTATTTCCTTTAGTATAACCATACTCAAATGCTTTAAAATGAGAATTTAAAGGAAGGTAAGATTCACCACATCATATGGCATACGGATCGAATTTGAAATATTTGCTCAATTTGCTATTTGCATGAATTTGTTTGGAAGATTCTGGCATCATAGCTTACTTCTTAATTAGATATGATAATTTTAAACACAACAAAAAAAGTGACATGGATCAAAATTTGATAAATATTATATATAACTTTGCCAAAAGCTAAAATTGATATTTTGTGCTAGACGTCTGTATGAATTTTGGCACAAGATTTCGTGTTCTACATGACAATGATGCTAACACGAATCATCAGGCCTATTTACAATGATTCCTTTAAGCTTACTGTTTTAATTACTACACTTAAGATTCTGTTCATAGAAGGGCTAGTTTGCCTCCAAAGTAGAGAACTTTGCTTAGTTGTCTTCTAATACTCTTGAATCTACAGGTTGATGTTGCGGAAGTACGAAAGAAGCTCTAGACGATGGAAACACTACAGAAGGAAGTCGAGCTCTTGCAGCGACAGAACGCTGCATCTGAACAAGCTGCCTTGAATGCGAAACAGAGGCAGGGCTCCGGTGGTGTATGGGATTGGCTTGCAGGAAGTCCTCCACAAAATGCTGTCGATGCCTGAAATTCATGGAAACCCAAATTTACTAGTGATTTCTAGATTTATTCAAATCGATCAATTTTGTGTCAAATATATATATATATATATATATATATATATATATATATATATATATATATATTGTTTCGCTAAACCAGTTCTTTCTATGATGGGAATAAGATATCTAGTTAGCCTGAACGAACCTCTTCAGGGTTTTGCATGAATACATGTCTCCATTGACTATATAGTAGCAGTTTTTATAGTTTCGTATGGCTGTTGGTGCAAAATTATATGTTTTTTTTGCCAAAGTTTTATCAGAAACGTGAGACCTATCCTTAAAATCCACTCAGATAACCAACTTACGAAAAGAAAGAAAATAATAAGAATTAGAGGGTCAAAATAAAGAAAAACGTGGGACCTAGCTAAGGTGGCAAAAGGCCTTGATTCGGGACTTGAAATTAATACTACGTTATTGATTCCTTTATCATATTTCATTAGTCTAACATTTTAAGTTTTAACCAATTAATATGAATTTTGTGTTTGTTCTTTTTTATGTTTCTACGGCTGTGGCACAGTGGGAACCAGGAAGCATGAAACTTCTTGATTGGTCAGAAGAGTCTAAGATAAATCCTTTTGTTTTGTTATCTTGGTAATGCAGCGCCAGTTTGACCCAGGGAAAGGTGGACAGATGAAGATGACTCAAATTGAAGAATACAATTTCATAAAGCCAGAAGAAACATTACACAATCAGAATGAAGAGTCATACTAAGTTACAAATTCTAGTAAATAACAGATACAGGGTGTACATATCAATGCAAATAAGAGTTAAATCAACTTTCAGTCTTGGGCTTAACTGCACTGCCCATAGCCATAAGAATACAACTATCTGTTTGGTTTAATGCCGTTACTAACAGCTTGAAAATTCTGCTAATTTTTCATACTTCTTATCCTAGTTTATCAGAATAATGAAAAGAAAAAGTCTGGATATTTTCTGAATGAAAGGTGGTTGCTCATTGTTCTTACTTCCATGTTTAAATGATTCCCTGTTTCTCTGTTTCGTGTTGGTTTCTTTTTTCTTAGTCTTTTGTTTTTGTAAGTATTGGGAATCAAGAAATGTTTCCAAGTTCAAACCATTCGTTTTATATTCCTAAAACACACGATATATAAGATGACAGACACATACAATAGGCTGCAATAGGCTGCTTGTATGTGAAGAAGTCTCTCCATGCCAGTAAGAAGAAAAAATTCAATGAAAAATGACTTACACAACAAAATTTCGCAAGTACGAAGCAGGGGATGGTAAATCCAAAGCAACAAAATGAGTTGATGACATAATTTTATTACATGAACTCAACTCAAAGAAGAGGATATCAAGATACAGATACTTCTTTTTCACTACACCTTATTTGTGAAATTTTCATTTGTTATCGGCTGAAATTTGAAAATCTAGCTGGAGATGAGTGGGAAAGAGAGGATATGTTTGTTGGAAAAAATATCCCTCAAATAAAACACCCACAAAAAAAAAGTAAAAAGAAACACAATAATTTTTAATGTGATTTTGCTCAACTAAATTGACCTATAACTATCTAATCAAACTAATAACCAATCAATGTGCAATTTTTAGAAAAAAAAAATTACAAACTCCTTACAAATCCAAAACCCAATTTTTTAGAATATTTTATAAACTAAACCTAACACATATTTATAAAAGAAAAACCTTTATAACTTCTCATATATTTTTGATGTGAGATTCAAAACAAACAATTTAAATTTAGCAATTATTAAAAAAGATCTAAATCAAGCGAACCTTCAGCACCAGAAAGATCATAAAGATCTTCAGCCAGGCGACACATAGCCAACCAACGCAAAAATGCCTTGACATATCTACCAAGACGCTTTTGTGGTTTCTGCACTGGAGCATGACCAGGAGCCTGTGGGTTTGGCCTTGCCTGACCAATCGGTGGTGTTGGATTTGTTAGAGTATGCCCTACAATTAATTAGATTTGGATTAAGTAATTTTAAAAGGCCCAAAAGACCTAATTTAGTTGGACTAAGGCTAAGGCCTTTTTAGGGTTTTGTTAAGAGGCACTATAAAAACAACATTAAGTCTAAAAGTTAGATATAAGAAGAACAGAATATTTTTATAGCCGTTCTGCCTCTTGGAGCTAGCACTCTCAGAAAACAATTCCCTTCCTCCTCCCTTTGCTTCTGATCACATCTTGTTTCAGGCAAAGGTCTTGTTTTGCGTCCTACTCGTGTGGATACCGTTAGAGGGCTTCTCAGCTAGGAGTCTTGAGTTAACGATAAATCAAGGGCTGTTCGTGAGCTGCCATATTCAAAAGTCGAACATTCATACACGAGTACACCAAAAGGTTAGATTTTATCCCGAAATTAATCTTGTTGCATGATCCTGGTGATTTTGGTTTTGTTGATTTTAATCCGCTGCATATTTTCGTGTATGACATGATAATTGTGAGACAACAAAACCTTATAGTGGTATCCGAGCCAGTGTGCAAACGGCTTTCGGAATAGCGAATTCGATTCGTGGTGATGCTGTTTTATTGTAAGTTGTTACAGATTTGATTTTAATTTTCAAAATTCGTTTGGGCGACCTAAAATAATTGTAAGACAATTATATATTAAAAAAAAAACCTTATAGGCAATCTTGTAGTTGCCACCCTTGCCAAAAAAAAATTTAATACTTGTTATTATTTTATTTAAAATATATAAAATAAATTAGGATAAAAGTTATCCTGATAAGATTTTCAAATTAAATATATTTTAAAGAAAGATATTTTTTAAAAATAAAATTGGATAAGAGTTATCCAGTGGTTTTTGAGATTTTAATAAGATTAAAATTTCTAAAACATTATCTTGATAAAATTGTTTTAAATAAAATATATATCCTTTATTAAATTGGATAAGAGTTATCCAATAGTTTTGAGATTTTAATAAGATTAAATTTTCAAAAACATTATCTTGATAAAATTGTTTTAAAATAAAATATATATCTTGTATTAAATTGGATAAGAGTTATCCAATAATTTTGAGATTTTAATGAGATTAAAATTTCAAAAGGAATTATCTTAAAAAGAAAAAAAAATTTGTTTTAAAATAAAATATTTTCTATCTTAAATTGGATAAGAGTTATCCAATACTTTTGAGATTTTAATGAGATTAAAATTTCAAAATGAGTTATCGTTATAAATTTTTGTTTTAACATAAAATATTTTAAAATGGATAAGAGTTATCCAATGGTTTTGAGATTTTAATAAGATTAAAATTTCAATTAAGCCCAAATTGAATTTTGAGAATTAAAATTAAATTAAAACAGCACTTGATACCCATAATTAATTAAAATTTGATTAATTAAAATTAGATTTTAATTAGGAAGCATGCAAATTAATATGTGATATTACTGTGTATGCTTGATGCTTGATTCTTATGTGATATGGATGATTGCATGGTGCATGGTTATGGGCTTCGGTTTACATGAGTTGTAATTTATTTAAATAAATTTAAATTGGGCTTGTGAGCCTTGATTTATTTGTAATTTATTTATGTAATAGTTATATAGATAAATTAGGATTATCTTGTAAAATGTACAACATTTGGAGCCAAGATGATTTGGAGCCAAGGCGAACCGAGGTGACGCTTGAAGGGAAATCGAGGAGAAGGCATTTAGAAAAATAATGTATCCCTAGGTTCTTTTGTAATAGAAAGGCCATAACCATGTCACGTTTAATTTTACGCTTTTACTTATATATGTTGATATATATGTTAGAAAAGCATGCTAGGTGACACGGTAAAATTAAAAATCCCTTAAAATAAATATTAAGTCAAAGATAACAAATAAAGATGCCTTCCAATACGATGCATGTGAAAGAGACTTTGTTCGGTATTATGCTACTTTGGCTCAGTCAAGGCCATACCTACCTTAGGAATTCACATTGCATGAGATAATAGTTATCTCCAAGTGTATTGGGTCAGACTTAACTAAATTAAATTAGGGCATTGGCTCAATCAAACCTAATAAGATTTAGAGGCATAGGTTGGGCTTTAACCCATATGATGAGTTAGAACAAGAGTTGTTCACCCAACTATCCAGGAGTTGCATGAGATGCAATTGACAAGAGTTGTCTACCTAAATAATCTCATTGGACGCATTAGCTCAGCTAAAGTCATAATGGGACCAAATATGGATCTTGGCCCACTAGGAAGTCTAGGCGAAAGGGCTTCCCGAGTTGATAGTGAGGGCTATTAGCTTGAGAAAAATAGTGGGAGTAATTCATTTAATTAAAAGACCATAATTAATGATTTTAATCACAATGTTACTTACTTGCATATTTTATGATTGTAGAATTATCATGGCAAACAACAATGTATCCCTTCGTTCTATCCTTGAGAAGGATAACAAGTTGGTTGGGGCAAACTTCTTAAACTGGCACAAAAATCTGAGGATAGTCCTCACTCAAGAAAAGAAGTTATATGTTCTAGAACATGCGATCCCTGCTCAACCCCGACAGAATGCTTCCGCTACTGATAAGCAAGCTTATCAAAAGCATTTGGATGATGCCATTGACGTACAATGCCTAATGTTAGCTTCCATGAGTTCAGAACTCCAGAAGCAACATGAGAATATGAAACCGTTTGATATGATTGAACATCTCAAGGAAATGTTCCAAGAGTAAGCACAGCACGAACGTTATGAGGTGTCTAAGGCGCTCTTCCAGAGCAAGATGGCTGAGGGAGCTCCGGTTCACACTCATGTACTTAATATGATTAGGTACATTGAGAGGCTGGAAGCACTGGGCTTCACCATGCATAAAGAGTTGTCAGTTGATCTCATCCTCCAATCCTTACAGGATAGCTATAGTTCGTTTGTGTTGCACTACAACATGAACAGTATGGATAAGGCACTGGCAGAATTGCTCAATATGTTGAGAACTACTGAGCAGGACTTGAAGAAGTCAAGGCCTACTTCTGTTATGGTGATTGACAAGACCAAATCCAAAGGCAAAGGCAAGCCTAAGGGTAAGCCCAAGCCCAAGGGTAACAAAAAGGAAGAGGCCAAGAAACTCAAGCCATCTGGTGGAGTTGCTAAGACAGGAAAATGCTTCCATTGCAGTAAGACTGGTCATTGGAAGCGAAATTGCACTGTGTACCTTGAGGAGCTGAAGAAAAAGAAAGGAAGTGAGACTTTTATCTCAGGTATATATGTGATTGAGATAAATTTGTCTACTTCTTCATCTTGGGTATTAGATACTGGATGTGGTTCTCACATTTACATGAATGTGCAGGGACTAACAAGGAGTAGAAAACTTGCCAAGGGCGAGGTGGTCCTACGAGTTGGAAATGGAGCAACAGTTGCTGCGTTAGTTGTAGGAACATTTAATTTATCTTTGCCTTCGGGCCTAATTCTAGAACTTGATAATTGTTATTATGTTCCAGCAATTGCCAAAAACATTATTTCTGTTTCTTGTTTGGACAAGAAAGGTTTTTCTTTTAAAATAATTAACAATAGTTGTTCAATTTACTTTAATGATATTTTCTATGGCAGTGCTTCCATTATGAATGGATTGTATGTTCTAGATTTAGATAATCACATATACAGTGTTGATTCCAAGAGGTCAAAGGGTAATGAGATTAACCCTACATTCTTCTGGCATTGTAGACTTGGTCACATAAACGAGAAACGCATATCTAGGCTCCACAAAGAGGGACACTTAGATTCATTTGATTTTGAATCATATGATGTATGCGAATCTTGTTTGCTTGGTAAAATGACCAAGGCCCCTTTTACAGGAATAAGTGAAAGGGCTAGTGGTTTATTAGAGCTCATACATACAGATGTATGTGATCCATTAACCATACAAGCTAGAGGAGGGTTCCAATACTTCATCACATTTACTAATGACTACAGTAGATATGGCTATGTTTATTTAATGAGACATAAGTCAGAATCCTTTGAAAAGTTCAAAGAATTCAAGAATGAAGTACAAAACCAGCTAGGCAAGACTATCGATACACTTCGATCAGATAGTGGTGGAGAGTATTTGAGCCTAGAATTTATAGATCATCTAAAGGAGTGTGGAATAGTTCTACAACTCACTCCACCTGGTACACCTGAATGGAACGGTGTATTTGAGAGGAGGAATCGAACCTTGTTGGACATGGTTCGATCCATGATGAGTCTATCTGACCTCCCTATCTTCTTTTGGGGTTATGCTTTAGAGACAGCAGCATTCACACTAAATCGTGTTCCTACTAAAGCTGTTGAAAAGACACCGCATGAGATGTGGATTGAAAAAAAAAAGGCCTAATCTATCTGTTCTAAAAATTTGGGGTTGTAAGGCTTATGTCAAAAGAGAAGTCTCAGAAAAATTAGGACCCAAATCTGATAAATGCATATTTGTGGGGTATCCTAAAGAGACAAAAGGATACTATTTCTATAATCCCACAGAGCACGAAGTGTTTGTGGCTCAGTACGGTGTCTTTCTAGAAAAGGACTTCCTTTTAGAAGAACTAGTGGGAAGAAAATAGAGCTTGAAGAGGTTTAAGAACCACAAAATGTCACTGAACCTTTAGTGGAACAGGAGCAAGTCCCACAAGATGTTGTGGAACAGGAAATAGCTCCAGAAACACAAGGCCCGCGTAGGTCTAATAGGATACGTCGAGAGCTTAAGAAGCAAGCTTTTCGGAGCTGGAACATTTGTTTTGATGAGATAGTCAAAGAGTTTGGCTTCATCAAGAACGAAGATGAACCTTGTGTTTACAAAAGGGTTAGTGGGAGTGCTGTCATATTCCTAGTGTTATATGTGGATGACATACTACTCATAGGAAATGATATTCCTGCCCTACAATCTGTCAAAACTTGGCTAGGGAATTGCTTCTCCATGAAAGAGTTAGGATAAGCAGCCTATATCCTTGGAATAAAGATCTATAGAGATAGATCGAGTAGGCTGCTAGGTCTAAGTCAAAGTACATATATTGACAAAGTGTTGAAAAGGTTCAATATGGAAGAATCCAAGAAAGGATTTTTACCTATGTCTCATGGCATTTATCTCTCAAAGGACATGTGTCCTAAAACATAAGATGAGAGAGCTAAAATGGCTAAGATTCCATATAATTCGGCTATTGGATCTATAACGTACGCCATGTTATGTACGAGGCTTGATGTCTCCTATGCTTTAAGCATAGCGAGTAGGTATCAAGTTAACCCAGGTGAGCGTCATTGGATAACAGTTAAGAACATCCTTAAGTACTTAAGAAGGACTAAGGATGCTTTCTTAGTCTATGGAGGAGAGAATGAGCTCATTGTAAATGGTTACACTAATACCAGTTTCTAGTCAGATAAGGATGACTTTAAGTCATAATCTGGCTATGTGTTTTGCCTAAATGATGGCACTATTAAGTTGGAAAGGTTCTAAACAAGAGACAGTGGCCAATTCTACGATCGAGGCTGAGTATATAGTGGCTTCAGATGCAGCTAAGGAAGCTGTTTGGATCAAAAAGTTCGTCACAAAACTTAGAGTAGTCCCTAGCATTGCTGATCCAATGGCACTCTATTGTGACAACAATGGAGCCATTGCACAAGCTAAGAAATCTTGGTCTCACCAATGGTCCAAACAAATACTCAAGCCCTTCCATGATCGATTGGTTGTAGTGCAAGTGAGAGAATGTTAGTGTATGCGCTATAAGCCAATCAGATTTAGACTTATAGTACACTTAAGACATTGTGATTATTTATGTTATTTAATAATACATGGCAGTTATTTATCATTATTGACTATATTTAATTTGGTCAAGTCATAATCAAATGATAAAGTCCCTAGAATAGTGGATTCGTATCAAAGGAATCAAAGTAGTGACTTTGATAATAAGATCCTTATGATACAAAGAATACTATTCTTAAATATCCTTAGTCGTAGTATCACTGAGAAGGGACATCAGTGATACGGTAAGACTAACATGTGTTAGATTCCTTTGGGTGACTGATCTCATAAGTCATGGATATGGTGATATCTAGATCAACACATTGGTGATCATTGTGAATGAATGCACTGGATTGACCCATCTTGAGAACTCTATGTGGATCGTTACATTGAGTGTCATTAGATGTTCTCAAATGGCAATGGCATATGTGATCCTTAGACTTAAGATCACCATGGTATCCTATGTGTGGATTGGTGTACTTTGATGCTGGTAAACGTAGCTCAATAAGGGTTGCAAGTAAGACAGTAATTGGGTACATCATGAATCATATGAGGGTTGTGAGTGATCAAGAAAGGATTTGTCCCTCTTGGTAACAAGAGTCTATATCTCAAGGACTCTCAATAGAGATTAATGATTGAAAATCTGTGGCCACAGTACAAATGAAATTTAAGATGAGATCTTGAATTCATTTGATTAAATCATTTATCTTAAGATTGAGAAACAATGGAGTTGAACTTTAATAGAGATGACACGTTCCATACTCTATGTTCAACTGAGATATTAGGTGACAAAAGGATCGAATTATACGGTAATTGCTCATTGAAAGGTTGTCGTCAACTCAGCGACATTTTCATTACTTGGGTAGCCATGATGCATTGCTAGATGCCAATCTTGGCTTGTGATTTATGAATGAGATTCTGAATCACTGCCAACGTAATGGAAACCTAAAGGGTCACACACAATAAGGGTATGACCAAGACAAGGTAATTGGAGTTGGATTCATGTGATGAATCCTAGTACAAGAAGGATTCCTAGTGAGACTAGAATCCTGTTCCAACTACAATTCGGGATTTAATTAATAGTAATTTTAGCCCGAGATTACTAAAAAGTATTTTGGTCTTTTCAATTATAATGAGATTATAATTATGAATTATTAATATAATAACTCATTGGCAGACCAAATTATTAATCCAAATGCATAACCAATTAGTTGTAGTGCAAGTGGGAGATTGTTAGAGTATGCCCTACAATTAATTGGATTTGGATTAAGTAATTTAAAAGGCCCAAAAGACTCAATTTAGTTGGACTAAGGCTAAGGCCTTTTTAGGGTTTTGTTAAGAGGCACTATAAAAACAACATTAAGTCTAAAAGTTAGATATAAGAAGAACAGAATATTTTTATAGCTGTTCTGCCTCTTGGAGCTAGCACTCTCAGAAAACAATTCCCTTCCTCCTCCCTTTGCTTCTAATCACATCTTGTCTCAGGCAAAGGTCTTGTTTTGCGTCCTACTCGTGTGGATACCGTTAGAGGGCTTCTCTCAGCTAGGAGTCTTGAGTTAACGATAAATCAGGGATGTTCGTGGGCTGCCATATTCAAAAGTCGAACATTCCTACACGAGTACACCAAAAAGTTAGATTTTATCCCGAAATTAATCTTGTTGTATGATCCTAGTGATTTTGGTTTTGTTGATTTTAATCCGCTGCGTATTTTCGTGTATGACATGATAAACCGAGACAACGAAACCTTACAGGATTCACCATAGCTGGGTTCTCTCCACGTTCGCCTAAGTCCATGGCTCAGGCTGTTGAACAGGAGTACCGTTAAACATCTCTCCAAACTTGTAAGAGAAGTTCAGGATACCTTTTTCCTCGCCGTTAGGCAACAGGACGTTGTAGCTTACGTGCTGTTCAGCTTCAGCTTCCATGTTTCGATCAAACAACTCCTTGATGGGGACTTGGACCTTACCGATATCTCTGTCTCCACGCATACGATGAGATTTGAGTTGGATTAAGAGGTAGCAGACAGCATCTCCGTCTACGGTGAACGTCATGCGGGAATTCCAGTTGGGGTTTGAGCCACAGACCTTGACCACAGGAGTTCGCTGCTTTGTACGATGGTCGCCATTGATAGAAACCACGGCATACACGTCCATCTTGGTGCAAAGATTCACGTCTTTCAGGTCTTTGGCAGAGACAACAATGATCGTTAAAGGCATAAGCCTTCTGTTTCCTTCCATATCATCAAAGAGGAAAAGAGCTCTAAACAGGGATTGAAAAATTGATTGAGAAGATAAGAGAAAGTTTTGAAACTAATGGGTCCCTTTGGCTTTGGCCTCGGGTAGAAGATGAGAGGGAGAGAGAACAAGAGAAAAGAAACATAAGAAAAATGGAGTATTGTGAATAGATCAAGAGAGCAAAGAGCTAGAGAAGGGCCAGATGCGTCTTAAGGGATCAATTGCTATCGGCTACATGATTCATAATCTTACACTTGGCTGATAGCAATAGACTTCATTTATTATCAGCTTTCTGCTATCTTTACACCGTAGCTGATAGCAAATAGCCTTAAGGAATTTGATCTCTCAAAAAGACATCAATTCAAATTCCTTATCAGCTTAACCCACTGCTTTCTTCTAGAAGTATCTTCATTCAAATTTGATATAGCCTTTATGTAACTTTTCTTTCCTTTCAATTCATTTCAATTTTCAAAAAAAAAAAAATCAATTGTTCAATGAAAATTTTTAAATATACTCATTTTTATCTTTAGATGGACAGCATCACATTGAGAAAAATATGGTGTAACAGAAAAAAAAAGGTGTGTATCTAGAAATCCTCTTCTTTTATTTGAGTTTCCATTGGCTTCTATGGATTTGAATTCATGTAATAAAATTATGTCATCAACTCATTTTGTTGCTTTGGATTTACCATTCCTGTGCTTCATACTTACGAAATTTTGTTGTATAAGTCATTTTTTATTGAATTTTTTCTTCTTACTGGCATGGAGAGACTTCTTCACATACAAACAGCCTATTGTATGTGTCTGTCATCTTATCATGTGCGTTTAAGAATATAAAACAAATGGTTTGAACTTGGAAACATTTCTTGATTCCCAGTACTTACAAAATAGAGAACAGGTTAGTACAGATTTTTAATACTTGTCTCTATACACTATATAGTTTCAGTTTATATAGTTACATATTGCAGTTGATGCTTTTTTTTTTTGCCAAAGTTTTATAAAAAATTGTATTCAGAGCCTATGTTACTTGAGCCAACGTATAGGTTTGTTTATTATGATTTCATTTTTCAGATTTGAAAAATTTGTTGTTTTTTGAAGTTCGAATTTCAACGTTGGTATTCTTCTTTACAAAAAAGGAAAGTATAAGTTTCAACTGTTTGCTAGCAAATTTTATGAGGATAGTTTTCTGTGATATATTAGCTTGAGAACACACTAAGGTGATTTGGCAAAATAACTAATGTAGACACTGAATTTTGTCTAAATCAATAGGACTACATTCAAGTAGGCTCTTAAAATCCAAATTGAAGTATTGGGCGTTCAAGCCCGGTAAAGTGGGCCGGGTTTGATTTTATATTACTATTTGTGTTGTTTGTTTATTTTTATTTTTTATTTTTATTTTTATGTTTATTATTTGTTATTATTATTATTATTTTTCTTATTATTATTATTATTATTATTATTATTATTATTATTATTATTATTATTATTATTGTTATGTTATTGTTATCTTTCATATATCATTTTTTTTATTTTTATTTTTTTACTTTTATTATTATCATTAACAGTTTTTCCATCACAATTAATGCTTCAAACCAACCCAAATCTACCGCCCATACTGCCGCCGGCGACCAGATCTTCTCCCCTGTCGCAAGCCTCACCCATTGTCCCATCTTCCCCATCCCGTGAATCCCGCTCCAACAGGGACCTATGGATCTTGTGACTCTGAAAGGTTACGGGAAGGGTTCCAAAATTGGTTTAAGAAGACCCCGAGCGAAGGAAGCCCCTTCGGACAGAGAGAAAAACAGAGAGCAGAGACCCGGAAAGCACACGCATACAACAACAACCGGCACCCCCTCTGCCTCTTCCGCCAACAACCAAACACCACCACCGTGAGCATCCACCGCCATCACCACTACCAATACCACACTACCCCAAAGCCTCCAACCACTAACACCGAAGGAAACCTAGCCCCAACCCAGATCTGAAAACCCCTAACCCGAGAATCCCGAGCCTAATCTCAGACCCAAATCTCCACCAACCTGCAAAAAGAAACGAGAAAGCAAACCAAACCACAGCTACCACAAAGAAAACCACAACCAGATCCAAAACCATCAACCCAAAAACCGAGAAAATACAACAAAAAAAAAGAAAAGGCTTTCGGGAAAAATATATTTGAGAGGTTGGAGTGATATTTGGGCTAAACAGAGGTTAGATCTGAAAAGAGGGAGGTAAGGGGAGTGTTTCTAAGGTTACGGATAGTCACTGGCAACCGGCGCACGGCGGTTGGTAGTCGTCTGGCAAAGGAGGGACTGAGAAGATTTTGGGTTTTGAGTTTTTGGGCGTGAAATCTGATGAAAAACAGGTCTTAAAAAAAAGGGTTGCCTTTTATAGCTAAGGAGAAACGAAGAGTAAGGAGGTAACCCGCGTGTGGACTTGACCCAACCGAAATCCACGTAAGTTCGCCCGCCCGTGGAAAAAGGAGTGGGATCCAAGTGTTGCTCCCAATAGACGCGACTAAGATCCACGGGTTCGCTCGCTCGCCCGCCCGTGGAAAGAGAAACAAGATCCGCGAGTTAGCTCACCCGCCAAAGAGCTAGACCACTCAACGAGATCGCCCGCCCGTGGAAAGAGAAACAAGATCCGCGAGCTAGCTTGCCCGCCAAAGAGCTAGACCATTCAAGGAGCTCGCCCGCCAAGGAGCTAGACCACTCAAGGAGCTCGCCCGTTCGAGGAGTTCACCCGCCTGAGGAGGGTATATTTCCTCTTTTCGTTTTATTCATTTTATTTTATAGAAATATGTATTTAGGCATTTTTAATGTATTATCATGGCAAGAATAATAAGTAAATAAATGAATAGAATTATATAATAAACGAAAATATGATAAAAATAAAATGGAATTCTTCCGAGGATGGGATGTCATGAGACTCACAAGTAGTGATTTCTTGACTGATCCCTAGGAGAAAGAAATTAGCTAAATATTACCAGAGTATTGGGACATTTAGTCAAATTTCTCAATATTAAGAATTTCATTAATAAAAATCAAAACATAAAATCCCTTTTATAATTCGATATGCATTATATATCAAATGTTAGCACCATCTGCATAAATAATAAAGGAAAATAAAATGGAATTCTTCCGAGGATGGGATGTCATGAGACTCACAAGTAGTGATTTCTTGATTGATCCCTAGGAGAGAGAAATTAGCTAAATGTACCAGAGTATTGGGATATTTAGCTAAATTTTTCAAAAATAAGAGTTTCATTAGTAAAAATCAAAATAGAAAGTTCTTTTTATAATTCCATTTGCATCATCTGTTATTTATTTGCATCATGTGCATAAATATTAATTTCAAAATAAATGAAATTTTTCCAATGATGGGATGTCATGAAATTCACAAGTAGTGATTTCTTAACTGATCCCTAGGTGAGAGAAGTTCACTAAGTGTTACCAGAGTATTGGGATACTTAGTGCAATTTTTCAATAATAAAATTTTTCATTTGAAATAAATAAAGAAATAAAAAAATAATAATTAAATTTTTTTTTTCATTTGCATCATTCATTATCTGTTTGCATCATATGCATTCATAATAATTTTTGAAACGAGTGTGAATCTTCCGATGATTAGATTCTATAGAACTCACAAGTAGTGATTCTTAAGAATCTCTAGGTGATGAAATAATCCGAAATGCTACCGGAGTATTGGGGTACTTCGGAATAATTTTCAATACAAAAGATTTTCACTTATTTCAAATAAAAAAATAAAATTTGAATGTTTCAAAATTAAAAGAATAAAATTGATTGCAATAAAATAGGAATTATTTTTAAATATTAAGTTAAGACCATTTCGTTCAAATCAAAGGATAACACATGATTACTATGGTACCGTTTTTTAACGGGCGTCGTAGGGGTGCTAATCCTTCCCCACGCGTAACTGTACTCCAGAACCCAAGTTTGTTTTCGCAGACCAAAAATTGTCTTTTTAAAAAAACTTAATTAATTTTGAGATTTTGTTAAAAAGATAAACATTTTAAGTGACCAATCACACCTAGTCAAAAAAGATTGGTGGCGACTCCCTTTTGTTTTTAAATGTTTTCAAAATCGTCAAGCGCGAAGCCATTACAACAGCTTGGCGACTCCACTGGGGACGCTTTTTGAGGGTCAAGCCATGCATTAATCATGTGTTATCCAAAGTTTTAATTTAATAGCCTTGATTGATATTTAAACTTAATTCACTTGGATTTTGAAAATAATTTGGTTTGCATTTGCATTTTATGTTATTTATTTTATGTTTTATATTTGTATATACTTGTTGTTAATAAATTGTTGAGGCATTTAGGATAGAGATAATAATTTAATTTGAGTCTGACATGTTCCCTCATGCACACACTTGCACTTGCATTTGCATCACATGAGCTTTATACCCGAGTTCCGTCCTTATTAGGAGGGAGTAGAGTACCTTTGCTCTCGTGAGGTAATCACCTCAGCAATGGCAATCGAAATACTCTCACTCAAATTAAATCTTACTAGTCTAGTGTGGATGACAGTAAGGTATAATTTGGGAACCTTTTGACCTTTTAGAGACCCAACCCAGCATGTAAAAGGCCTTAAGAAGCCGATCCTAGCTAGAGCCATATCCGATTTTTGTAGAAATCATCCCGAAATTAGGACACATGAGGGAACATTTTACTACATTTTTTCATATCATAACTCTATTGATTTTTCAAATTCATGCTCTCATAAAATCAAAAGATATTTGTTTTCAAATAAAATTTCACATTTTTACAATTTTATAGAATAAAACAAAGATTTATTCGGTTTCTCTTTGTTGTCAAAAATAACAAGAAAACATCCATTCATTCTTTAATAATATTTGAAAATAACAATAATGTTTTTTTTTTTTTTAAAAACCAATGCATAGACAAAAAGAAAGAAAGAAAGAATTTATTGAATTTAAATGAGAAAAAAATTTTGATTCTTTTATTCTTAAATTTTAGCATAGCATATCTCATTACATTAATGCATTCACATCACATAATAAGGAGAGTATTTGTCTTTTTGGATTAAAGAAAGTCAAAGATATCGGAGATCAATTTGAAGCTAGACTTACTACTTTGGAGAATAATCAATAAGAATTTTGCTGACATGATATATGGGAGATGAAAGGAAAGCTAGCTAAGATAATGTAGGTACTTGAAAGTTTTGGAGAGGCTAAATTGGTGCATTCTCAAGGATCGCTGTTGTTTCCAAAACGACTACATGTTGAATCATCAGCAAGTGGAGACCAATCGACTTTTCATATAAGGAGAAAGGATTGATTGATGCAAAGTGCTCGATATAAGGGAGGTGGTTAATCAAGGAACTGCTATGCTTGATTAGAGTTTGGAAAGTGAAAAAGGTGGCAGTTGTTGCGAAATTTGTTTTTGAAGGATTCGGAATGTTGAGGGCACTGGAATAAGGGAGAGTTAGTAAGGAATTTTGAATCTTGTAAACAATTCCTATGTGAATATGAATGTTACAAGATTTTATATAGGTTTGCATTCACTTCATTCATATGTGCATGATACGATTTTGATAGAAGAATAATAAGGCTAACAATAACTGTTTCCTTAAAGAAAAAAAAAGAAAAAAAATATAAAAAAAAGGAGAAAGAAAAATAGTGGATCAAAACAAAGGAATGGTCAAATGACAATTTTCTGTTTATAATTTCCCTTTTTGCTTTTTTTTAGTATACAGCTTGTGATACTCTGAAATAACAACAAGGTTGAATTTTTTTTTTATTTCACAATTTCCATACAATAAAAGCTTCATATTAGCATGGCAAGCATGACATTTAATTTGGGGTTATGACAGATTAGGTGCCAAGTGGCTTGAACATTGGAAAATTTTGGAAATAGTTTTGGACTATGGAAGAGACAAAAATGAGTCGAATGGAAAGAATGGAAAAGCTCAACAAGAGATGAGAGAACAATTGTCACAGATGGCAGGTTTGTGGGAGAAGCTGAACAATGAAAAAATGGGACAATTAGCGACTCAAGAAGGGCATCGGTTACAAAATGTGGAGGATTCTTTTTGTCCAGTTAACATCGGCTCACGAGAAACCCAATTATCTCAAGAGCCACAAGCAATGCCCACCGAGGGTTATGTAGACCCTAATATGTCGTCCGCAGTCGACCCTAGTCAGTTTCGAAGGCATGCAATTCCCACCATGAACCCTCTCGAACCAATTCATGTTGCCAATCTGGATACTCACAAAGAGCAAGGGATGCCACGAGTGGAAAGAGGCTCAAGTTCCCAACAAAAGATAGAGCTTATAGAAGAAAGACTTCGGATTGTTGAAGGAATGGATTTTCATGGATGTTTAGATGCAGCCAAATTATCTTTAGTACCTGGTGTGGTCATTCCGTTAAAGTTTAAAGCTCCAGAATTTGAGAAATATGATGGAACCACCTGTCCAAAGGCCCTTATCACTATGTACTGTAGAAAAATGGCAGCGCATGTGCATGATGACAAGCTGTTGATCCATGTTTTCCAAGACAGCCTTAAAGGATCTGCTGCTAGGTGGTATACACAATTGGGCAGGGGCGATGTTCACTCATGGGAAGATTTGGCAAGGGCATTTGTCACCCAATATAAGCATATTGTGGATTTGGCCCCAGATCGTTTATCTTTGCAAACTATGGAGAAGAAAGCTACTGCATGTATTAGCCCCTCCTTGCCTTTCTCTATGTGGGGGATGGATGTGATAGGACCCATTACACCAAAAGCTTCAAATGGACATCGGTTTATTTTTGTGATGATTGATTATTTTACCAAGTGGGTAGAAGCAGCATCTTTTGCTAGTGTGACACGAACGGCAGTATGCAGATTCATAAAGAAAGATATCATATGCCGATATGGACTTCCAGAAAGAATTATTTCAGATAATGCTCGTAATTTGAATAACACAATGATGGAAGAAGTTTGTGCACAGTTCAAAATCAAGCATCACAATTCGGCGCCGTATCGACCACAAATGAATGGGGCAGTAGAGGCCGCGAACAAAAATGTCAAGAGAATAGTGGGAAAAATGACAGAAACTTATAAGGATTGGCATGAAAAGTTACCTTTTGCCTTGTACGCGTATAGAACGTCAATGCGCACGTCTACGGGGGCAACCCCATTCTCATTAGTGTACGGGATGGAGGCAGTGCTACCAATTGAAGTAGAAATTCCATCATTAAGGGTCTTAATGGAAACACAATTAGAAGAGGCAGAGTGGGTACGGGAACGCTATGAGCAATTGAATCTTATTGACGAGAAAAGGCTTGTAGCTTTATGCCATGGCCAGTTGTACCAAAGGAGAATGATGAAAGCACATGATAAGAAAGTCCGACGTAGGACATTCCGAGAAGGGGATCTGGTTTTGAAGAAGATCCTCCTAAATCAACAAGATAGGAGGGGAAAATGGGCGCCAAATTGGGAAGGACCATATGTAGTAAAGAGATCTTTCTCTGGTGGGGCATTAATATTGGCAAATATGGACGGTGAGGACCTGCCAAACCCCATCAATTCCGATGCTGTGAAGAGGTATTATGCCAAAAAAAAAAGAAGAAGAAAAAAAAGAGAAAAAAAAGAAAAAGAGAAATAAAAAAGGAGGATTTAAATCGAAAACCCGAAAAGGGCGGTTTAAATCAATGGGGGAGACACTTATGTTGAAAACCTGAAAAGGCAGCTTAAGTGTAGGGGAAAGATTAGCATCGGAAATTTTGTGATATCAAAGGAAAAGGTTTAGTCCGAAGGGCTTTGCAATATTAGACAAACTGATAGAGTAGGCTTTTCGAAAGAGAAATTTGAATTAATTCGATCAGAATTGTCAGAATGTTGATTGTTGAGATATTTGATTGTTTTGTCAATGCAATTATTCCTTGTAATATTCCTCTGTTCAGATATGCTTGATGTTTATAATAAAATAACCTCTCTTCCAAACTTATCTCGTATCTACTACCATTTACCTTCTTACCTTGATTGGGAAAATCGATATTTGCATTATGTTAGTCATATTGTTAGGATGGAAATTAATAGATGATTGGCAAACATTTTTTAAGAAAAATGAGGGAAAAAGATAATTGCATTGCTTTAAAAAGAGAAAGAAGAGGGACAGAAATATGATGGAATATCAGAAGATTGGTAAACTAAGTCGAATACACCAGCTGCTTAAAAAACAAAAAAGGGGAAGAATGAAGATTGAAGGTGATGATATGAGAAAGTCGCTAACTGGTTTAAAGACAAGATTGGTCCCAAAAAAAAAAAGAAAGAAAAAAAGAAAAAGGGTTTTGAGCCTTTGTTGTCACAGTTATAATGAAATTATTTTTAGCATGCATCCCATTCATTTCAAAAAGAAAGACATTTTTAAAGAAGGAGAAAATTTAAAGTTTCAGGGCCTTCCTAGTCGAAGGAGCATTTAAGAGAGGAGAAAATTTAAAGTTTCAGGGCCTTCCTAGTCGAAGGAGCATTTAAGAGAGGAGAGAATTTAAAGTTTCAGGGCCTTCCTAGTCGAAGGAGCATTTTGGAGATGAGAAATTAAAAGTTTCAGAGCCTTCCTAGTCGAAGGAGCATTTTTGAGATGAGAAAATTTAAAGTTTCAGGGCCTGCCTAGTCGAAGGAGCATTTTGGAGATGAGAAAATTTAAAGTTTCAGGGCCTTCCTAGTCAAAGGAGCATTTAAGAGATTAGAAAATTAGAAAGTTTAAAGTGTCAGGGCCTTCCTAGTCGAAGGAGCATTTTTGAGATAAAAAAAAAATTTTTTTTTTAAAAAAAAAGTCTCAGGGCCTTCTTAGTTGAAAGAACACTTTAGGTGAAAGATTAAAAAAAAAAAGAGGGGTTTTAGGGTTTTCTTAACCAAAAGAGCACGTCGAGGATAAGAAAATTTGAAATTTTAAGGATCTCGCCATTTGGAGGAGCATTTTTCACGAAAATGACAAAATCGGTGTCTAAAGTCTTTGCTTCATTCCTGATGCTCAGCAATGTGCAAAGAGGGGCAGCTGTAGACATCAATTTTGTCTGAGATTATGAATCTCGAGTCACTCGACGTGTATTCTAAAAATCGAAAATGAATTAAACCCATGTTTGAATAATTGATTTTATTTTGTTTTATTTTTATTTTATTTTTTTATTTTTTTATTTTTTTTTATTTTTTTTATTTTTATTTTTTTTATTTTTATTTTTATCTTTTTTCTTTTCTTTTCTTTTCTTTTCTTTTCTTTTTCATTATTATTCATTTTATTATTATTCCTCTTTCTATTTTTATTTCTCTTTTTATTCTTATCTTTATTTGTTATTTTATTTTATTTTATTTTATTTATTTATTTTATTTGATATGAATTTTAGTATTTTATTTTTCTTTTATTATTTATTCATTTATTTATTTTGATAAAAAATGCAGAAAAAATTTTAAAAAAAAAGAAACAAAACAAAAAAAAACAAAACCAAAACCCCACGAAACTCTAAACCCAAACCCTCACCGAGACCCAAAACCCCTAACCCCAAACTGGTTTGAAACCCTAACCCTGATCGAAACCCTAAACAAAGACTCCACCCAAACCCTAATCTGAAACCTAACCCCAAACAGAGCCCCAAACCAAGACTTTAAACCTAACCCTAAATCCAACTTTAGCCGCCAGAAACACAAAAGGAAAGATTTTTTCCTCAAAGATCTGCAAGGAAATCAAGAAAAAAAAGGAATTTAAAATCAGACATTAAAGATATAATCACAATCGGATCTCCAAACTTCCAAAATATTCAGATCTGAATTTTTATAAAAGGAACGACAGCTACAGATCTGAAGGAGGAAAAAAAGAGAGGAAAAAACACAACAGCAAACGGAGACGAACAGACCACAGCAATCACAACCAACAGAAACCATAGAGACAGAGACACACGACGACCCACACAACCGCAACAACAAGCACAACCAAAAACAACCACAACCCACACAGAAAACAGAACCAAGAAATATAACAGAGGCAATCTGTTTAGGGTTCGGTGGTATAGGTTTTTTTTAGTCTGGGGATCTAGATCTGTGGACTTGCACATTGATTTTGTGACTGGGGTCTCTAGATCTGGTTTCAGGGAGGGGAGGGAAAGATTTATGGAGGTTTTTTTTAGGCCTAGATCTGGTTATTTACGGTGGTGCACGGCGGAGGAAGGCGCCGGAATCTGGAAAGGATGAGTTTTCCGGCAACCGGTAGAAGTTTTCGGCCGTCGAAAATCGCCTAGGTTCAGAGGCTTTTTGTTTTTTTGCTCTGGAAAGCGAAAAACTGTCCGAAAAAATCGGAAAGAAAGCTTAAATTGCCGGATCGAAACGACGCCGTTTTGGCGTAACTCTGACCCGCGTGTGACCCGCTAGACCCGCGCTCCGACCCGCTTCTGACCCGACCCGATCGCAAGGTATCCTTTTTATTTTTCGAATGATTTTCCTTTTTTTCCGTTTCCTTTTTATTATTTTTTTATTTGTTTTATTTATTTATTTACTTATTTATTTTATTTATTTATTGATTTTCTTGTTTTCTTTTGATGTTTTTTTTTGTATATTCGGTAATTAATACAATAATTTAATTAACAAAATTATGAAATAAAAATAATTTAAGTAATTAATTAGATGAGTAAATAGACTAATTTGACATATGAATAGTACAATTTAACAAAGAATTGATAAGATTTAGTTAATATAGTTTGTATATAAATGGATATGTATTTTTTTTTTATTGACTGGATTATATGAGTTTCAATTTAATTAACATGATTTAATTTAATTAGCATGATTTGATTGGTATGATTTGTTTTTTTTTATTATTTTATTGTCTATTATCTATTATTTCATTTTATTTTATCTTATTTTTTACTTACTTTTCTTATTATTTTTATTTTTATTTTTGAATTTATTTTACTTTAAAGATTTCAAATAAAATTTATGTGATGTGCTTGATTTAAGGCGGGATTAAATTGTTGTTAAGATTTATTTAGGTAGTTTAGAATTGCAATACTTAGAAGTATATAGTAATAAACATTTTAAATATAATAAATATGAGTTATTCCGACGATGGAACTCTAGAGGCATTACGCTTAAGTGGTACTTTAGAGATCTTGAGGTAAAAAATCTTATCCAAGGCCTCACCAGCTTAATGGAGGGTCTAGATAGGATTTTTGATAACAAATAATTCATATTCATTTTAAAAGAAAATATATATATATATATAAATAAATTTATTATAAAATAACAGTAAAAATAATTAGTTATAAAATTAGAAAATATATTAATGATTAATAATAATATAATAAAAATAGTAATGGCAAATAAAGAGGGAAATAAATGAAATAACCAAAGTTAGATATTAAAATAATAAAAAATGAATATGATTACTCCAATGATGAAATATCGAGAGAATTACGCATAAGTGATTTTCTTGAAATTTTCTAGGTGAGAAGATTATTTTCAAGGTCTCACCAGCTAAATGGATGGCCTAGAGATAGTTTTCAATAATAAGTGATTTTTATTCATCTTTTAAAATTATAGGTGATTTTTATCTAAAAATATTATTAAATTAAAATTAAAACTAAAGTAATTAATTAAGAAGATAAAAATTTTAATAATTCGTGTTCGCTATAATAATAAAATAACAATAATAAATAGTAATAAAATCTAATGAAATAATAAAATAAGGCAATAAAAAATAGGAGTTATTGAGAATGAATATTGATTATTCCTATGATGAGATTCCAAGTAGATTTACGCTTAAGTAATGATTTGGAAATCTTTAGGTAAGAAAATTTCTTTTAAGTCTCACCAGCTTAATGGAAAATCTAAAAGGAATTTTTGATAAAAATAATTCATATTCATTTTCGCATAAAAATAAAATTAAGAATTAATAAATAATAGGATGGTAAGAATAAATTGGGTAGAAGGAGTCAAAGTTTGAAATTTCTCATAAAATATTAAAATGAATCCGACGACGGAGCCTCTTCAAGCAAGTCGCATAGTACTACTTGAATACTCTTGAGGTGAGAAAGATTTTTGAGTTGTCCCACCAGCTTAATGGAGGACACTTAGAAATATTTTTCAATATTAATTATATCAAGATTAAAGATCAACATAAGCAAATTTAGCAAATGACTTAAAACTAAGTGGTACCATTTTAGGATGGGCGTTGTGGGGTGCTAATCCTTCCCTACACGTAACCGTACTCTCGAACCCTAGTATCTTTAAACGTAGACCAAGCCTTATCCTTAGTTTGAATAGGTGACCAATCACACCTAGGTAGAATGGTTGGTGGCGACTCCTTAGTTTTTGTGTCTAGCTATTAGGTTTTCTCCAAAACTTAATACGTTATGACAGTTTGGCGACTCCGCTGGGGACCTCAGAGAGTCAGACCAATACTTAGTTTTAGGTTATCTCAGAATTTGCTTAAAAGATCTTAATAGAAAGCGAACGTTAAATAAGACATTATTCCTTCATACACACACATCACTTTGCATTAGCATACATAAGCCCTCGACCCGGGCTCGATCCTTTTTAGGAGGGAGTAAAGTATCTACGCTCTCGTGAGGTAATACCTCCGCAATGGCTAGCGAAATACTCCCACTCAAATTGAACCTTTCCATTTGTATCCTGTGATGGGTGAGGATTGGGTGCCTTACTAGTCCTATGTAGACAATAGTGAGGAACAATTTGAGAACCTTTAGAATTCTGACTTATCCAAACCATGCATATAATGAAGCCTAGGAGGCCAGCCTAGGATAAAACCAAGTCAAACCCTAATATAGATAAAACCTTACACTATAGGACATATGAAGGAATAAACCATAAAATACTCTTTTTATTTTCTTTCCTATCTTCTCATTTCATTTTTTTTTCTTCTCATTTTTTTTGTTTTTCTCATAACAATCGGTGATAAGATTGAAGTCCATTACATCCATGGAGAAAGCACCTCGAGCCAAACCTCTTTGCAAGTCATCTATTGAAGTAAAAGTTATATCTGAAGAAGCCCAACAAAAGAATGGTGATTGTTTACCATCGGGTTTCATCTCGGACCTCCCAAAGAAGACTCGCCCTGACCTCAAGCAAAATGATCTCACCGAATTAGTGGACATTTGGAGATCTTGGGATAATGCAAGAAGAGAGACATTTGAGGAAAAGTATGGAGGTATAGCACGACTCTTGACAGTATCAGTGGACCTTAATTTAATCCGAGCCATGTTGCATTTTTGGGATCCGTCATATAGGTGTTTTGTCTTCAACGAGGTAGACATGGTTCCCACCATAGAAGAGTACTCGGTATTATTGCATTTTGACCCTAAAGAATTAGATAAGGTGTACTGGAGAAGGAAGAAGTTGAGTTATCGCAAAAAGCTAGCCGTTATGACATGTACTGATGTGCAAGAGGTTGACCGTCAAATAAAGAATAAGGGAGAATGCACTTATATACCTTGGGAGTTTTTGAAAAGTTGCATCAGTAAGCATCGAGAAGATGAGTATGGTATGAAATTGATGGCTTTAGCAATCTATGGAATGGTGATTTTTCCAAAATCCTTGCTATATGTTGAAATTACATTGGTAGACTTTGTGGATCAAATTGAGCATGAAGTGGCGGTAGTTCCTGCTATTTTAGCCGAGACTATTAGGTCACTGAATTACTGTCGACAAACTGGAGGGGGACGCTTTACAGGATGTTTGCCTTTGTTGTACATTTGGATGAAGAGTCACTTCAAATGCGAAGAGCCGAAGTTTCGATCGGTCTTATTCAAGAAGAATATTCCTATTAAGGAATTTTGTGAGAGTAAATGGCTTGGGTCGAGGACAAAAAGGGAATGGGTGTCACTTTTACATGGACTCACTTGCAAAGATGTAGTATGGGTGGCACCTTGGATGACGAGACAACCCATGCTATATAGTTGTGGAGGACATCCATGGATGATCTTATTGGGTGTATGGGGAACGGTCACTTATGCTCCTCTCATGGTGCGAAGGCAATTAGGGTACGAACAGTTCATCCCAATGACACATGGTCTTAATCAGCATGAATATGCTTATCATGAAGAAGGGTCTATGAAGAAAATCGAAGAAGATGTCAAAGCTTGGAAGACTACCCTTAGAGTAGACCTCGGGATATTTATTGATAAAGTTGCTCCGGAGTACTCCTCTCATGGTGCGAAGGCAATTAGGGTACGAACAGTTCATCCCAATGACACATGGTCTTAATCAGCATGAATATGCTTATCATGAAGAAGGGTCTATGAAGAAAATCGAAGAAGATGTCAAAGCTTGGAAGACTACCTTTAGAGTAGACCTCGGGATATTTATTGATAAGGATTTGAATTCATGTAATAAAATTATGTCATTAACTCATTTTGTTGCTTTGGATTTACCATTCCTGTGCTTCATACTTACGAAATTTTGTTGTATAAGTCATTTTTTATTGAATTTTTTCTTCTTACTGGCATGGAGAGACTTCTTCACATACAAACAGCCTATTGTATGTGTCTGTCATCTTATCATGTGCGTTTAAGAATATAAAACAAATGGTTTGAACTTGGAAACATTTCTTGATTCCCAGTACTTACAAAATAGAGAACAGGTTAGTACAGATTTTTAATACTTGTCTCTATACACTATATAGTTTCAGTTTATATAGTTACATATTGCAGTTGATGCTTTTCTTTTTTTGCCAAAGTTTTATAAAAAATTGTATTCAAAGCCTATGTTACTTGAGCCAACGTATAGGTTTGTTTATTATGATTTCATTTTTCAGATTTGAAAAATTTGTTGTTTTTTGAAGTTCGAATTTCAACGTTGGTATTCTTCTTTACAAAAAAGGAAAGTATAAGTTTCAACTGTTTGCTAGCAAATTTTATGAGGATAGTTTTCTGTGATATATTAGCTTGAGAACACACTAAGGTGATTTGGCAAAATAACTAATGTAGACACTGAATTTTGTCTAAATCAATAGGACTACATTCAAGTAGGCTCTTAAAGTCCAAATTGAAGTATTGGGCGTTCAAGCCCGGTAAAGTGGGCCGGGTTTGATTTTATATTACTATTTGTGTTGTTTGTTTATTTTTATTTTTTATTTTTATTTTTATGTTTATTATTTGTTATTATTATTATTATTTTTCTTATTATTATTATTATTATTATTATTATTATTATTATTGTTATGTTATTGTTATCTTTCATATATCATTTTTTTTATTTTTTTACTTTTATTATTATCATTAACAGTTTTTCCATCACAATTAATGCTTCAAACCAACCCAAATCTACTGCCCATACTGCCGCCGGCGACCAGATCTTCTCCCCTGTCGCAAGCCTCACCCATTGTCCCATCTTCCCCATCCCGTGAATCCCGCTCCAACAAGGACCTATAGATCTTGTGACTCTGAAAGGTTACGGGAAGGGTTCCAAAATTGGTTTAAGAAGACCCCGAGCGAAGGAAGCCCCTTCGGACAGAGAAAAAACAGAGAGCAGAGACCCGGAAAGCACACGCATACAACAACAACCGGCACCCCCTCTGCCTCTTCCGCCAACAACCAAACACCACCACCGTGAGCATCCACCGCCATCACCACTACTAATACCACACTACCCCAAAGCCTCCAACCACTAACACCGAAGGAAACCTAGCCCCAACCCAGATCTGAAAACCCCTAACCCGAGAATCCCGAGCCTAATCTCAGACCCAAATCTCCACCAACCTGCAAAAAGAAACGAGAAAGCAAACCAAACCACAGCTACCACAAAGAAAACCACAACCAGATCCAAAACCATCAACCCAAAAACCGAGAAAATACAACAAAAAAAAAAAGAAAAGGCTTTCGGGAAAAATATATTTGAGAGGTTGGAGTGATATTTGGGCTAAACAGAGGTTAGATCTGAAAAGAGGGAGGTAAGGGGAGTGTTTCTAAGGTTACGGATAGTCACTGGCAACCGGCGCACGGCGGTTGGTAGTCGTCTGGCGAAGGAGGGACTGAGAAGATTTTGGGTTTTGAGTTTTTGGGCGTGAAATCTGATGAAAAACGGGTCTTAAAAAAAAAGGGTTGCCTTTTATAGCTAAGGAGAAACGAAGAGTAAGGAGGTAACCCGCGTGTGGACTTGACCCAACCGAAATCCACGTAAGTTCACCCGCCCGTGGAAAAAGGAGTGGGATCCAAGTGTTGCTCCCAATAGACGCGACTAAGATCCGCGGGTTCGCTCGCTCGCCCGCCCGTGGAAAGAGAAACAAGATCCGCGAGTTAGCTCACCCGCCAAAGAGCTAGACCACTCAACGAGATCGCCCGCCCGTGGAAAGAGAAACAAGATCCGTGAGCTAGCTTGCCCGCCAAAGAGCTAGACCATTCAAGGAGCTCGCCCGCCAAGGAGCTAGACCACTCAAGGAGCTCGCCCGTTCGAGGAGTTCACCCGCCTGAGGAGGGTATATTTCCTCTTTTCGTTTTATTCATTTTTTTTTTATAGAAATATGTATTTAGGCATTTTTAATGTATTATCATGGCAAGAATAATAAGTAAATAAATGAATAGAATTATATAATAAACGAAAATATGATAAAAATAAAATGGAATTCTTCCGAGGATGGGATGTCATGAGACTCACAAGTAGTGATTTCTTGACTGATCCCTAGGAGAGAGGAATTAGCTAAATATTACCAGAGTATTGGGATATTTAGTCAAATTTCTCAATATTAAGAATTTCATTAATAAAAATCAAAACATAAAATCCCTTTTATAATTCGATATGCATTATATATCAAATGTTAGCACCATCTGCATAAATAATAAAGGAAAATAAAATGGAATTCTTCCGAGGATGGGATGTCATGAGACTCACAAGTAGTGATTTCTTGATTGATCCCTAGGAGAGAGAAATTAGCTAAATGTACCAGAGTATTGGGATATTTAGCTAAATTTTTCAAAAATAAGAGTTTCATTAGTAAAAATCAAAATATAAAGTTCTTTTTATAATTCCATTTGCATCATCTGTTATTTATTTGCATCATGTGCATAAATATTAATTTCAAAATAAATGAAATTTTTCCAATGATGGGATGTCATGAAACTCACAAGTAGTGATTTCTTAACTGATCCCTAGGTGAGAGAAGTTCACTAAGTGTTACCAGAGTATTGGGATACTTAGTGCAATTTTTCAATAATAAAATTTTTCATTTGAAATAAATAAAGAAATAAAAAAATAATAATTAAAAATTTTTTTTCATTTGCATCATTCATTATCTGTTTGCATCATATGCATTCATAATAATTTTTGAAACGAGTGTGAATCTTCCGATGATGAGATTCTATAGAACTCACAAGTAGTGATTCTTAAGAATCTCTAGGTGATGAAATTATCCGAAATGCTACCGGAGTATTGGGGTACTTCGGAATAATTTTCAATACAAAAGATTTTCACTTATTTCAAATAAAAAAATAAAATTTGAATGTTTCAAAATTAAAAGAATAAAATTGATTGCAATAAAATAGGAAATATTTTTAAATATTAAGTTAAGACCATTTCGTTAAAATCAAAGGATAACACATGATTACTATGGTACCGTTTTTTAACGAGCGTCGTAGGGGTGCTAATCCTTCCCCACGCGTAACTGTACTCCAGGACCCAATTTTGTTTTCGCAGACCAAAAATTGTCTTTTTAAAAAAACTTAATTAATTTTGAGATTTTGTTAAAAAGATAAACATTTTAGGTGACCAATCACACCTAGTCAAAAAAGATCGGTGGCGACTCCCTTTTGTTTTTAAATGTTTTCAAAATCGTCGAGCGCGAAGCCGTTACAACAGCTTGGCGACTCCACTGGGGACGCTTTTTGAGGGTCAAGCCATGCATTAATCATGTGTTATCCAAAGTTTTAATTTAATAGCCTTGATTGATATTTAAACTTAATTCACTTGGATTTTGAAAATAATTTGGTTTGCATTTGCATTTTATGTTATTTATTTTATGTTTTATATTTGTATATACTTGTTGTTAATAAATTGTTGAGGCATTTAGGATAGAGATAATAATTTAATTTGAGTCTGACATGTTCCCTCATGCACACACTTGCACTTGCATTTGCATCACATGAGCTTTATACCCGAGTTCCGTCCTTATTAGGAGGGAGTAGAGTACCTTTGCTCTCGTGAGGTAATCACCTCAGCAATGACAATCGAAATACTCTCACTCAAATTAAATCTTACTAGTCCAGTGTGGATGACAGTAAGGTATAATTTGGCAACCTTTTGACCTTTTAGAGACCCAACCCAGCATGTAAAAGGCCTTAAGAAGCCGATCCTAGCTAGAGCCATATCCGATTTTTGTAGAAATCATCCCGAAATTAGGACACATGAGGGAACATTTTACTACATTTTTTCATATCATAACTCTATTGATTTTTCAAATTCATGCTCTCATAAAATCAAAAGATATTTGTTTTCAAATAAAATTTCACATTTTTACAATTTTATAGAATAAAACAAAGATTTATTCGGTTTCTCTTTGTTGTCAAAAATAACAAGAAAACATCCATTCATTCTTTAATAATATTTGAAAATAACAATAATGTTTTTTTATTTTTTAAAAAACCAATGCATAGACAAAAAGAAAGAAAGAAAGAATTTATTGAATTTAAATGAGAAAAAAATTTTGATTCTTTTATTCTTAAATTTTAGCATAGCATATCTCATTACATTAATGCATTCACATCACATAATAAGGAGAGTATTTGTCTTTTTGGATTAAAGAAAGTCAAAGATATCGGAGATCAATTTGAAGCTAGACTTACTACTTTGGAGAATAATCAATAAGAATTTTGCTGACATGATATATGGGAGATGAAAGGAAAGCTAGCTAAGATAATGTAGGTACTTGAAAGTTTTGGAGAGGCTAAATTGGTGCATTCTCAAGGATCGCTGTTGTTTCCAGAACGACTACATGTTGAATCATCAGCAAGTGGAGACCAATCGACTTTTCATATAAGGAGAAAGGATTGATTGATGCAAAGTGCTCGATATAAGGGAGGTGGTTAATCAAGGAACTGCTATGCTTGATTAGAGTTTGGAAAGTGAAAAAGGTGGCAGTTGTTGCGAAATTTGTTTTTGAAGGATTCGGAATGTTGAGGGCACTGGAATAAGGGAGAGTTAGTAAGGAATTTTGAATCTTGTAAACAATTCCTATGTGAATATGAATGTTACAAGATTTTATATAGGTTTGCATTCACTTCATTCATATGTGCATGATACGATTTTGATAGAAGAATAATAAGGCTAACAATAACTGTTTCCTTAAAGAAAAAAAAAGAAAAAAAATATAAAAAAAAGGAGAAAGAAAAATAGTGGATCAAAACAAAGGAATGGTCAAATGACAATTTTCTGTTTATAATTTCCCTTTTTGCTTTTTTTTAGTATACAGCTTGTGATACTCTGAAATAACAACAAGGTTGAATTTTTTTTTTATTTCACAATTTCCATACAATAAAAGCTTCATATTAGCATGGCAAGCATGACATTTAATTTGGGGTTATGACAGATTAGGTGCCAAGTGGCTTGAACATTGGAAAATTTTGGAAATAGTTTTGGACTATGGAAGAGACAAAAATGAGTCGAATGGAAAGAATGGAAAAGCTCAACAAGAGATGAGAGAACAATTGTCACAGATGGCAGGTTTGTGGGAGAAGCTGAACAATGAAAAAATGGGACAATTAGCGACTCAAGAAGGGCATCGGTTACAAAATGTGGAGGATTCTTTTTGTCCAGTTAACATCGGCTCACGAGAAACCCAATTATCTCAAGAGCCACAAGCAATGCCCACCGAGGGTTATGTAGACCCTAATATGTCGTCCGCAGTCGACCCTAGTCAGTTTCGAAGGCATGCAATTCCCACCATGAACCCTCTCGAACCAATTCATGTTGCCAATCTGGATACTCACAAAGAGCAAGGGATGCCACGAGTGGAAAGAGGCTCAAGTTCCCAACAAAAGATAGAGCTTATAGAAGAAAGACTTCGGATTGTTGAAGGAATGGATTTTCATGGATGTTTAGATGCAGCCAAATTATCTTTAGTACCTGGTGTGGTCATTCCGTTAAAGTTTAAAGCTCCAGAATTTGAGAAATATGATGGAACCACCTGTCCAAAGGCCCTTATCACTATGTACTGTAGAAAAATGGCAGCGCATGTGCATGATGACAAGCTGTTGATCCATGTTTTCCAAGACAGCCTTAAAGGATCTGCTGCTAGGTGGTATACACAATTGGGCAGGGGCGATGTTCACTCATGGGAAGATTTGGCAAGGGCATTTGTCGCCCAATATAAGCATATTGTGGATTTGGCCCCAGATCGTTTATCTTTGCAAACTATGGAGAAGAAAGCTACTGAAGGCTTTAGAGAATACGCCCAGAGATGGAAGAATGTTGCCACCCAGGTCCGGCCTCCCCTCACAGAAAAAGAGACTGTGACTCTGTTTCTTAGTACCCTCCAGGTACCATATTATGATAAGATGATTGGGAATGTTACGAAGAATTTTGCTGACACGGTGGCCTCCGGAGAGATGATTGAGAATGCAATCAAGAGAGGCAAGATCAAGATAGGTGACATGGCTGATAACAGACTTGAAAAGATGGAAGAAGAAGTACAAGCTGTGACATTTAACGGGCAATTTTCCAGAAATTTCACTCCACATAATCCTTATTTGTCCCACCCACTGTACCATCCAACCTTGAACAATGTTTCCTCTGATCCTCATCTTTATTCACCAGCCCCACAACCAGGATTCCAAGCAAACTCTTACCCTCCAACAGTTGCTCAAGCGCCTATCTTTATGCCCGGGCCAATAGCTCAACCTCCTCAACAATCAATAAACAACAGAAAAAGATCGAGAAGCAACCAAGGAAAAATCCCAATTCCAATCTCCGATCTTTTGCCCTTTTTGGTGAAAAACCAATATCTGGCCCCTATACCTTTGAGAACAGCACCAAACCCATTGGCCAAGAGCTATGATCCGAATAGCAAATGTGACTATCACATGGGGGAAGTTGGGTATTCAACAGAAAAATGCAGACAGTTGAAGGAAAGGGTTGAAGAACTCATGAATGGTGGAATTTTGACTCAAGAAATTATGGAACAGTGGAAGTCCACTTTGGTGTAAAATCATGGCATTTCGGCATATTGATTTGGAGGAAAACGAAGATTTTGAGATTTTGAAGTCTATATTTTATTGGAAAATGCTTGTTGTTTCCGTTGGCTAGGTGACAATTGTATGAGCACAACTTTTTGCATAATTTATTTTCCAGTGGCATATGGCGAGAATTTTTCTTTTCTTCACATTAATGATAAAAATGATTCCAAGAAAATTGGTGATTACTGTCAGAGATGAATGTATTAAATCATTCTTGGATCACATCTCAATAAAATCTAAGTCAGTCGAGAGCCAAAAAGCTAAATTGGGGCATAAGATTTTCAAAGTCCGATTTGTTTTCACTTTGACCATGATAAGGCTTTATTGTTAATGATTTTCAAGAAATAACCGATTTGCAAAACCTTTGAGAATTTTTTTGGAAATCAATGACAATCTCAAAGATTCTGGATAATTGCAGTCAAATATGTGGCAAGATCATTTTGAAATACATTTCCACCTAAATTCTTGTACAAATCCCGAATTCTCCAATCTTATACTCTCGAGATGCCTTTTCGCCCATGTTTTGGGGCAAAATAAAAAAAAAAAGAAGCAAGGAAAAAAAAAGAGAGAGAGCCAAAGTTGAGGATTTTTCACTGTTGTCCATCTGTATAATACCTTGAGTCACGCATAACCTCTTTCCTTAAATGAATTTTCGGTGTGTGAGGTCAAGTTCTGTCATATTAAAGTGTCGCACTACGAGGAAATCAAAAAAAAAAGAGAAAAAAAAAGAGAGAAGAAAAAAATAAAATTGATCGTGGCATCATGCAAACATGATATTCAGATGATTTCAAAAGCCAAAAGAAAAAAACTTATCCTAAGAATTGCTTTTCGATGGAGGCATCTTAATTTGAAATGATGAATGGCCGTCTTTCACATCCCATTCACAAATATAAATATCATCCTTTTACTACCCTTTTTGAGCCTGATAACTTCTTTCATAATAAACCTCCTCCAAGGATCACCCTCCACACTGGGGGGCATGTGCAGAAAATATCTCTTCAAAGAAAATGAATGGTTCAACTTTTGTTTTCGATCAAATAAGATTTACTATGTTTTTGAAATCTTGGACATGAATTAATGAAAAGAAAAAAAAGAAAAAGAGAAAAAAAAAGAAAAAAAGAAGAAGAAGAAGAAGAAGAAGAGATACATGGAAAAGTATAAAAAGAAAAGGTGTTTCTAAGTATGTAAATGATAGATGTCTATATAAAAAGAAATGATCCTTGGATTGATCACCTTCAAACACATTTTTGGGCCTGTTTATCTATTCTTTCAGAACCCTGAACCATGGCCTACGTTTCGTACTTAAAAGTCCATTTTGATCAAATATAGATGCTTGTATCGAAGAGCTCTTCTTTGGAAGATTCTCACCATTATTTGGTTTGAATGAAATTTGAATTCTTGAATGCATGGTGGAACAATCAATCAAAAACAAAAAAAAAAAGAGAAAAGAAAGCAAAGGAAAGAGTGCAGCTCTACGGTGAAAACCCGAAAAGGGCAGTCTAGAGCAAATAATGAACTTTTCATGCAACCAAGTCATGCAGTGACATGAATTGAAAATATGGGAAAAGAGTCAACAAGCCTTGAGAAACTCTTGGGATATCCAAAGATTTTGATGTCACTCGATTGCTCGACATTTTTCTGAAAAAGTTTGAACCATTCTTCTTGTACATACTCTTCCTAAACAGAAAACAAAAAAAAAACCTCAGTCATTCATGCCTGATCTTGGCATTTGAAGAACACCATTATTCGGGAATTTAAGAGATTGTCAAATCAAGTTGTGAATATTTTGTTTCTTTTCTTATTCAAAGTTTTGTTACAAAAAACAAGAAAGGAAGAAAAGCGATGGTATTTAAGAAAACCATTTTGTATCAAGAGAGGATCTTTGTTTTTTTTTAAATAAATGGCCAAGTATTCCTCGAACAAAACATCTTGGTGCATCAGACTTTCAATTGTCCAGTTGAAGGGATCCGAGTAGGATTTATGTCACTCATTGTGAAAAGTAATCAGTAATTTTTTTGAAAGAATTAAATATCACTTGTGAAATTTGGATTCAATTTCCTCCTGAAAAATAGTTATGGGAAAATTTCTCGTGCTTTTCGTCAAAAGGCTATGATGTGAGTACAAGAAATCTGCAGAAATAGGAAACAGAAAGGAGCTTTCATGATCATGTTGGGGCAAAGAAAATGGAAAGGCAAATAATGTGCCTCTCTTGGCAAGACAAGACAGAGTTTCGAAGTTAGAGAATGTACAGGATTGAGTGTCATGCATACATGCATACTGTAGACACCAAATTTTGTCCAATCATGTGATCCAGACTCAATATAATAGGCCACAATAAGTCTAATTGGATTTTTAAAGTCCATATTAAAATTCATGGGCTTAAAAGGCCCAAAAAGAAAGTGGGCTGATGTTTTTTTGTTTTTATTATTAGTTTTTATTATTATTACTATTATTTTTTTTTATTATTATTTTTATTCTTTTTTCTTCTTTTCTTTCTTTCTTCTTTTTGTTTTTTTCGTTCTTTCTTTCCTTCTTTTTCAACCAAATATTAATGAAAATGTTGACAAATTGGCTGAAGCCGCCCAGTAATCCATTGACCGGCAACTAGTTTAGGCTAAAACCACCATTACCAGCCACCGAATTCCACAGAAAATCTACCCAAATCCACCGCAACCTACCGTCCCTGACACTCCCTACTGGTAACTGAGAGGCAAAATTCAAAACCTAGATGTATACAGTGCTTCTGAATTTGTTTAAAAAGACCTGAGAATTCATGCAAAAGGGGGACTCGAAGAACAAAAACAGAGGGGGTTTTCTAAAAATTTTTCCACAGAAACACAGATCTGCAAAAATCCTACCCAGCCACTACCAAAACACCACCATATCACCATCATCCCAAGACTCAGAAATACTACCCGAAACCCACCGAAACCCTAGATCCCGAAAACCAACACCACCACCAAAACCCTAGATCTAAGACCTAAATATCCATCAACCTGCAAAAAAGGAAACCAACACAGCAGCCAAAAATCACAACCAGAAATATAAAAAAAACATAAAAAAAGGGGAGAGGTTTCGGTCTAGGCAGATCTAAGGAGTTAGGGAGTGTTTTTGGTTAAACGGGGGCCGGATCGGAGGAGAGGGAGACGAGGGGAGTGTTTTTGGTGTGTTGGGATAATTTTCGGCGACCAGCGTACGGCGGCGCACGGCGGCCGGCAATCGCCCAGAGAAGGAGAGGTTGAGAGGATTTTGGGAAATTTTTTTTGGGAAGACCGGTGAAAATGAATAAAGAAAAAAAAAGTAGCCTTTTTATACAGCAGCAAAACGCTGCGTTTTGAAGCCCCTGGACCCGCGCATTGACCCGACCCGGATCCGAGATCCGCGCAACCCGACCAGCGACCCGACTCCGCTCCGTCCCTCTCGCGACCTGCACCCGACCAGCACGATCCGACCCACTCTCGACCCGTTTCCGTGGCAGCTTGGGCCTACTGTTTGGGCTTGGTTTTGGGCTTGATCTTGGGCCATTTTGGAAGGTTCATTTGGGTTTTCTAGCCCAACCCATTTGGTATATATTTTTTTCTGTTTATTTATTTATTTATTTTGTGTTTATTTAATTATTTATTCTGTTGAATATGTCATTTTGTGTAATTTTAATATATCTGCCTAACAAAAAAATGAATATTTATTTGTATATAAAATTCTTTAAGATCTAATAATTTTAAGTTTAAATATGGAATTAATCTCAATAATAAATACATAATTTTGAGATAAATAAATAAATAAAATATGTAAATAAGTATATACATAAATATAGGAAATATATATAGTTTTAAAATGTATATATGAATAAATTATAAATAAATATAGAAAATATGTATATAAATTTAGGATGTGAGTAAATGTAGATATATAAAATAAATAAACAAACATATAAAATATATATAACCATATAGTTATTTTTTTATATAATAAAATTGTCCTTATTAAATAATTTACTAAAAAAAGATATATTTTAAGAAACTAAAAAAATGAAAAATAAAAAAAATAATAATTAAAATAAAATAAAGTAAGCATGAAATCTCGATGATAAGTCTTCGTTGAACTCGCAAGTGGCGATTCTTCGAAAAACTTTAGGTGAGAGGAATTATATCGAATGTTACCAAAGTATTGGGATATTCGATATTATTTCTCAATATCCAATTTCATGCTTATTTTTTTTAAAAAATATCTATAATAATAAAAAATATATAAAAATAACAAATCAATAAAAATAAGAAAATAATAATAAAAATAAAAATAAATGTTTTTTAACAAAGAAAATTAATAATGAAATTTGAAAAATGGAATTGTCCGATGATGGGATGTCATGAAACTCACAAGTAGTGATTTCTTGGCTGATCCCTAGGTGAGAAGAGTCCTACTAAATGTTACCAGAGTATTGGGATATTTAGTTAAATTTTTCAATATTAAGGGTTTCATTAATAAAAATCAAAATATAAAGTTCTTTTCATAATTCCATATGCATCATAAACTCTATGTTAGCATCATGTGCATAAATAAAGAAAAATAATAAGTGGAATTCTTCCGAGGATGGGATGTCATGAGACTCACAAGTAGTGATTTCTTGACTGATCCATAGGTGAGAGGAATTAGCTAAATGTTACCAGAGTATTGGGATATTTAGCCAAATTTCTCAATATTAAGAGTTTCATCAATAAAATCAAAATAAATAAAATTTCTTTTAAGTTTCATTTGCATCATATGCATTCATAATAGTTTTGAAGCGAGTGTGAATCTTCTGACAATGAGATTCTATAGAACTCACAAGTAGTGATTCTTACGAAATCTCTAGGTGAGGAAAATTATTTCAAATGTTACCAAAGTATTGGGATATTTGATTTAAATTATTCAATACAAAAAGGTTCACATTCGAAAAATAAAGTTTAACCTTTTAAAATAAAACCAAAATAAATTTACAAATAAAAAAATGATTTTGAATAAAAAGATTGCAATAAAATAAGAATTATTTTTGAATATCAATTCAAGACCATTTTATTAAAATTAAAGGATAACACATGATTATTATGGTACCGTTTTTTAACGGGCGTCGTGGGGGTGCTAATCCTTCCCCACGCGTAACCGTACTCCCGGACCCTATTTTGTTTTCGCAGACCAAAAAAATTGTCTTTTTAATAAAACTTAATTAATTTTGGGATTTTGTTAAAAAGATAAATATTTTAGGTGACCAATCACACCTTGTCAAAAAAGATTGGTGGCGACTCCTTTGTTTTTAAATGTTTTCAAAATCGTCGAGCGCGAAGCCGTCACGACAGCTTGGCGACTCCACTGGGGACGCTAAGAGGGTCAAACCATTAATTAACCATGTGGTATCTTAAATTTTAATCTGATAGTCTTGGTTGACATTTAAGTCTAGTTTTTCTTTTAAAACAAATTCCTTTAAAATTAAAATAATAATCCTTTCATTCATTTTTGAGCATTTGATTCATTACAATTTTTTTTATATGAAAATATTGTAAATAAAGTAGAATATTGTTCATTCATTTCATATACATCAATGCATTTGCATAACATGAGCCCTACACCCGGGTTCCGTCCTCCTTAGGAAGGGGTAAAGTAGCTATGCTCTCGTGAGGTAATCACCTCCGCAATGGCAAGTGAAATACTCCCACTCAGATCTGTTCCTTACTAGTCCAGTGTGGACGACAGTATGGAATGATTTGAGAACCTTGTAGATGCGTGAAACCTTAAACCAGTATATAGTATGTTGTGAGGGGACCAACCTAAGTTAGAGACATTCCTTCCCTTTTATAAGAGTGACCTTTGATAGGGCATAAATAACCACTCCATCCTTTATCTGCTTTTTATTTCATTGTTTATATTTTATACACATACTGATTTGTATTTATTTTCTTGTTCTTTTTGCATAAATCTTCTTGCATCGCATAGTCACATAAGGGGGTGTTTTAACCATGGCTCTCTTCAACGAGGAATTTTTCACTGAATCCATAGAAAGGTTATCTTGTTCGTCATCTGTGAACGTTCCATGTGATTCCTACCGGGAGGTACAAATTTGGTCCGAAAAGGTTCAACCAGTAAAAGGGGATTGCTTAACTAGGAATTTCATGTCCTCGCTCCAGCAAGAAGTGAATCTGAACCTCCAGCAAAATAACCTAATGGATTTAGCCAACTTATGGGATCAAATCAGTGAAAAAGGGAAGAAGGATTTCCATGAAAAATATGACCAAATAGAGTCTTTGATTGCTGTAAAAGTTGAAGAACCATTGATCAGAGCTGCTATTCAATTCTGGGACCCCTACCATAGGTGTTTCTCTTTCAATGGAATGGACTTGACACCCACAATAGAGGAGTACTCCGTCCTATTAGGTATTGACTTGAAAAGTCCGGATAAAATATATGTTCGAAAGCCAAAATCCGGATACCGCAAAAAGTTAGCCAAACTTATGGGAGTCAGACCAGAAGACATAGACTCCCATAAAAAGGAGAAGAGATCCAATGTTTGTGTGCCGTGGGATTTTCTTCACAAATTCATCAAGGGGCATCTTAGTGACCAGCAAGGGTTGGCGGGTTTTGCTTTAGCGATTTATGGTTTGGTTATCTTCCCTAAGGTATTAGGGCACATTGAAGTAGCAGTGATAGACTTTTTTGAGCAAATTGAGAATAATGGGAATCCATCACCTACCATACTAGCCGAAACCTTCAGGTCATTGAATTACTGTAGGAGGAATGGAGAAGGGCGATTTGTGGGATGCGCACAATTACTGCATGTTTGGGCCAAAAGTCATTTTAAATGTGAGGAAAAGGCTTTCAAGAGAACTTTCCTACATCATCGTGCTCCAATTAAAGAGTTCTGCAACAGTAAGTGGCCAAAACTGAAGAGTAAGGAAGAATGGGTGGATTTTTTGCAAAGACTTGGGGAAAAACAGATTATATGGATGACGCCTTGGATGCCTCATGTACCGGTCTTATATCGATGCGGAGAAGAATCATGGGTACAACTTCTGGGACTATGGGGAGTGATAGTAGGAAAGCGTAACCTAAGCGCAACAACAGCTTCCGCCAGACAATTGGACCGCTCACTACTTGGGCTATTACTGGGAGACTGATCATCCAAAGGAGAGCAAGTGGTCCAATCATGGAAACAAGCACGAAGAATCAACCTTGGCCCCCTCTCTGATAAAGCTACCCCGGAATACTTGGTGTGGAGAACAAGGCAAATAAGGGAGGTAATTTTTCTCTCAAGTGAATGCAGCATGCCTTTAGAACCGGAAGTAGAAGTATCCGAGGTCGAAATCGCTAGGCAGCAGTTCAAGATACATGAAGAAAGGTGGAAGCAAGAGAATTTGAGGCTTCAGAGAGAGATGGAACAGCTAAAGTACGAGGCAGAAATGCGAGAAGCCAAGCTTGAAAAGGTCCAGCAAGAACACCACGTCACAAACAAAGATCTCAGAAATCTGCACCTAGAGAACAAGAAGTTGAGATCTGAAATGAGGGTTGGAGGAATCATGCAAACTTTAAATGAAAGAAGACTTGCACAAAAGGGTAGAACACTGGGCACACAAAGCCAAGAAAAGTGAAGAAGAAGTCGTCTATTTGTCCCAAGAACGACAAAATTGGGAAGGCATGTATTCGGCAAGTGCAAGGAAGTTAGCCCAATGTCAGAAAGAGAACGAGGAACTAAAGGAGAAGTTGAAGAAAGGAAAACAAGTCGAGATAGACGATGAAAAAGCTACATTGCAACAAAAGGTTCAAATGTTGGAGGAACAGCTACAGGAACATAAAAACCACATTAAAGTGATAAGAAGATTGGGAACAAAGTGAAAACAACTGGAGTTATGGATATGACATGGCACAGGATGCGAGCATGACATGGAGAGTAGAATGTCGGGGGAGACAGCAATATATAGAGCAAATGGCCACTCAAGTTTGCAAAGCTGTGACAAAGGCGAGGGAGATGGTTGATAAAGCCGAAACTTTGAGACAGGAAGTCCTCCCAACAGAAAAATACGGGCAAAGGCTGCTGAACTTTTTGGATGAAGCTAAGGATCAGTATCAGCAAGTTAGTCATTTTTATGGATTTAATCGGAACATGATCGGAATGTAACAAATGACTTGTTGAATGAATGAAAGTTCCCTTTTGTTGAAATTGTTATGGTTTAAATATCCTCAAAGTATCATTCATCTTGCATCACATTCATCATATTCATTCATTTCTTCATATAGCTTAAATAAAACGTAATATTTCAAGATTGCATCATGTAGTAATTAGTTCCTTAATTGTGGTATTCAAGATTCAAGGATAGCTCCAACGTTCAAGATTTCAGCCCAAGTTCCCAAACACTCATACAATAGCCGGTTGCGTTCAAGAGCGATGGAGGAAGAACAGGATAATAGGATGGATAGAATGGAGAAAGCACAAGAAGAAATCCGAGGTCAGTTAGCCACTCTAATGGAAATGATGATAAGGACGAACCGAGAAAAGAAAGTGGCTAGAGAAGCACCTAACCAAGGGACTGATAAGCCTCAGGGAGATGAAGACCCTCCATACCCTCCGGGTTTACCCCTCTTTATGCCCAATCTTCACAAGGCATACCTCCACCTCTACCACAGCCTATGGGCAGCTACGCCTACATGTATCCAGGAGCACCGAGCTTCTTGGCACAACCTCACATCACAGTGCCTATACTTCCCGCTCAAGGGACAAGACCTGTGGATCCAATTCAAGTCCCTGACTTAGATGATCCAAAAGAACAAGAGAAATTAAGGGGTAGCGTGTCAGAGATAAAAGGAGATTCAGACTCTAAGAAGTTCAGCATTATAGAGGAAAGGTTAAGGGCCATCGAGGGCAGTGATTTTTACGGGTCAGTGGATGCAATGGGATTGTGCTTAGTTCCGGATGTGGTAATCCCTCCTAAGTTTAAAACTCCTGAGTTCAAGAAGTACGATGGGACCAAGTGCCCCATTACTCATGTGACGATGTACTGTCGCAAAATGGCTGCTTATAATCATGATGACAAGCTATTGGTACATGTGTTCCAAGACAGCCTCACAGGGTCCGCTGCTAGGTGGTATGTGCAGCTAGATCGTACACGCATCCACAGTTGGAGTGACCTAGCTAGAGCATTTATTGCACAGTACAAGCATGTCACGGATATGGCCCCAGATAGGTTATCCCTGCAAAACATCGAAAAGAAGGCCAACGAAAGCTTCAAGGAGTATGCTCAACGTTGGAGAGACATCGCATCCCAAGTCCAGCCGCCTCTAACTGAAAAGGAGACAACGGTGATGTTTGTCAACACTCTGAAAGCACCTTATTATGAGCGCATGATAGGGAATGCAACCAAGAATTTCGCTGACATGGTCATCACCGGGGAAATAATTGAAAATGCAATTAAGAACGGGAAGTTGGAAAGCAGTGATTTGAAGAAAGGTGGAGTGTCCAAGAAGAAAGAAGTTGAAACCCAGACCGTCACCCATACAACACCTCGGTATAGAGGAAGTGCACCTTACTCGCCCCGGTTTCAGCCACAACCTCAACCTTACCCAAATTACCAACGTTATTTCCCAACCACAAACAATGTCTCATACAGTCCCTACCAAAATTCTTTCCAACCACAGACATTTCAACCAAATCTTCGCCCTCCAGCACCTTACTATACACCAACACCCACAGCCCAACCTTACCAGCCAAACAGTAACACAACTGCTAACCAAAGGCCTCCCCGAAGAAATACTGAAAGGCCTCCTATTTATCCTATCCCCATGTCGTACACAGACTTATTCCCGCAACTTGTGAAAGGCCACATGATTGCCCCTCTTTTCATGGAGCCAATGAAACCACCTTTTCCAAGATGGTATGACCCCAACGCTCGATGTGACTACCATGGTGGGAACCCGAGTCATTCAACGAAGAATTGCACAGCTCTGAAGTATAAGGTGCAAGATTTGGTCAAGTCAGAGAGATTGACTTTTTCCAAGGAGATGGAGCCTAGTATCAATGCTAACCCACTGCCTAGCCACAGTGGAAGATCAGTTAATGCAGCCGAAATTGGGGGGAAATGTTGCATAAAGAAACATGTGGATGAGATTAAGACTCCTATGAATCTAATATTCGACGTTTTGGTCAAAGCTAAAATGATTCAACCTTTATCGTCGGGCTCGAATATTTGTCAAGATGAATTCAGCCTAAACCAGACTTGTGAGTACCATAGGGGATCTGTTGGCCATTTTGTCCAAAATTGTCCTCAATTTCGGCATAAGGTCCAATCAATGATGGATTCATTCTTGATCGAGTTCTATACGGAGGAAGAGGAGGATATGGTAAACACTGTTGCAAATGAATCTTCGGAATGTGATTACCCATGGGGAAAACCAATGACAGTGTTTTACAAAGAGAAGCCAAGTCCCAAACTGGAGGAATCTAGCCTTGTCACTCCTCCAACCATGACAATCAAAATTCTGAGCTCTTTTCCTTATAAGAGCAACAAGGCTGTACCTTGGAAATATGAGTTCAAAGCAGTGATTGAAGGGGCAAGCAACATGGGCTCAGATCAGCCAATTATGCCAGATAATGCAAACATCAGTGGAGTAGGAGGAATTACACGTAGTGGGAGATGCTATACGCCAGAAATGCTAGAAAGGGTCCGAAAAGGAAAAGCAAAGGAAGGAGAAGAGGATGGTCAGATGGAAAAAGAAGGGGAACAAGCTTTAGGGGAAAAACTACAAGAGCCGGTGTCGGATGAAGATGCAAGGGAGTTCTTAAAGTTAATCAAGCACAGCGAATACAGCGTAATCGAGCAATTGAATAAGATGTCTGCTCGAATTTTACTATTATCTTTGCTGTTGAATTCAGAATCTCACCGGAACACCTTAATGAAGGTTTTGAATCAAGCCTATGTGCCTCATGATATCCCGGTTGACAGTATGGACTAGTTAGCAGGAAACATAACAGCGGCAAACTTTATATCTTTTACCGATGACGAAATTCCGCCGAAAGGGCGAGGGAGCATTAAGGCTTTGAACATCACTACCAGCTGCAAGGGCCACACAATTGCCAAAGTTTTGATTGACAATGGGTCGTCAATCAATGTCTTACCTATGGCTACGTTGGCAAAGATGCCTATTGACATTTCTTGCATACAACCCAGCCACATGGTTGTAAGGGCATTTGATGGTTCTAAAAGAGACGTGATAGGTGATATAGAAATCCCGATTGACATCGAGCCGATCATTTTCAACATCCAATTCCAAGTGATGGATATTTCGCCGTCATACAGTTTCTTACTGGGGAGACCATGGATCCATACGGCGGGCGCTGTTCCTTCGTCACTGCACTAGAAGGTGAAATTTGTCGTTGGTGATAAACAAGTATCTGTTTCTGGAGAAGAAGACCTCTTGATCACCAAACCCTTATCTGTGCCCTACATTGAGGCCGCCGAGGAAGCATTAGAGTGTTCTTTCAGAGCCTTTGAAATAGTAAATGCAACATATGTGGGAGAAGGAGCAAGAATACCCACCCCTCGGTTGTCAACCACTACTAAGATGATTGTTAAACAGATACTGCAAAAGGGCTGGCGTGTCGGAAGAGGCTTAGGGAAAAATATCCAAGGACATAGGAAGCCTGTGAGGATTGAGGAGAACAAAGACAGGTTTGGTCTCAAATACAAGGCCACGGGTTTGGAGAGAAAGAAGATTCTGGAAGAGAGAAGGAAGAAAAGAATAGCCCGCCTCCGAGGATACGAAGAAGAATCGGAGAAGATGGTGATCCCGTACCTCTATGATACTTTTCGCTTTGGTGGATGTTATCACCCTGATTCATTAAAGGCAGTGGAAGCGGTACCTATGATAAAAGGATCCTCTCGTAGGTTCCTAGTCTAAAGGGATGCATGGAGAAATGACAGCTTTTGATATAGAAATGATGGTGTTGTTGGGCACAGAGCTGAAAGACTGGATTGTTGAAAGGATACCTTCTATCTTTTTGTTTTTCCTTTTGTAATGTAGTAAGGTAGATTATCAACATCTTGGTTTAGAGAACTCTAGAAGACTCTTTTGTAAATTTGATCTTCATCATCATTTCAATAAATTAACAAATTCAATGCATTTTGAGTACCCTCTTTTCATCCATCATCATTTCTATAATTGTTTCTCCTTTCATTCACTACCATTGGTATGAACAACCAACCATATCTATCAAATTTTTTACATTTTCAGGAAAATGAATAATGAATGTAAAGATAACCTTAACGGCTATCCGAGGTTTGATTTTGAAAATTCTATATACGTTGGTGAACTCAATAGCAATGTAGATTCAGACGACGATGCTTTGTCTCCAGATCTATTGAAAATGATTGAGCAAGAGAAAAGACCTATTGAACCCAACAAAGAAGCTATTGATATGGTCAACTTAGGGGATGATGAGAACGTCAAAGAAGTCAAAGTAGGCACAGCACTTCCATTGGCTGAGAGGCAGAGACTAGAGGAATTACTTCGTGAATATGTGGATGTTTTTGCTTGGTCTTATCAAGACATGCCCGGGTTAAAAACTGAAGTTGAGGAGCATCGTCTGCCTTTGAAAACAGAATGTAAGCCAGTACAACAGAAGCTTAGGCGCATGAAGCCAAAGATGTTGTTGAAGGTGAAGGAAGAAGTAAAAAAGCAATTCGATGCGGGGTTCTTAAAGGTAGCCAAGTATCCGGAATGGGTGGCTAACATAGTTCCGGTACCGAAAAAGGATGGGAAAGTAAGGATGTGTGTGGATTATCGGGACCTAAACAGAGCTAGCCCTTAGGATAATTTCCCATTACCTCATGTTGATACCCTGGTGGATAATACAGCCCAACACTACATGTTTTCATTCATAGATGGCTTTTCAAGCTATAATCAGATTAAAATGGCTGAGGATGACATGGAGAAAACCACCTTTGTGATAGTTTGGGGGACATTTTGCTATAAAGTTATGCCTTTCGGTTTAAAGAATGCAGGGGCCACCTACCAAAGAGGAATGGTAACCCTCTTCCATGACATGATGCATAAAGAGATAGAGGTGTATGTGGATGACATGATTGCCAAGTCCCGGGGAGAAGAGGATCATGTAACCAATCTTCGAAAGATGTTCGAAAGGCTAAGGAAGTTTCAACTCAAGTTAAACCCTGCCAAATGCACTTTTGGTGTTAAATCGGGAAAGTTGTTGGGGTTTGTAGTCAGTGAAAAGGGAATCAAAGTGGACCCGGATAAAATCAGTGTAATACAAAATCTGTCGCCTCCACGCACACAGAAGGAAGTAAGAGGTTTTCTGGGAAGATTGAACTATATTTCCCGTTTCATCTCGCAACTTACGCTTAAATGTGATCCCATTTTTAAGTTGCTTCGGAAACAAGATCCAGGTAAATGGAACGAGGCATGCCAGGAGGCTTTTGAAAAGGTGAAAGGGTACTTGTCAAATCCACCTGTTCTAGTACCGCCGGTTGCAGGAAGGCCTCTGTTGTTGTACATGACTGTCAATGAACATTCTATGGGATGCATGCTGGGCCAGCATGATGATACGGGCAAGAAAGAACGGGCCATCTACTACTTAAGTAAGAAGTTTACTGATTACGAGGCCAAATGCACTACAATAGAAAAAATGTGTTGCGCATTGGCTTAGGTTGCTTGTAGATTGAGGCAGTAAATGTTGTACCATTCAACTTAGTTGATAGCCAGATTGGATCCCCTTAAATACATCTTTGAGAAACCATCATTGTCAGGAAGACTAGCTAGGTGGCAAGTTATGCTTTCTGAATACGACATTGTGTACTTATCCCAAAAAGCAGTCAAAGGTGGGGCAATAACTGATTTTCTTGCAGACCGTGCTACTGATGAGTATGAGCCTATCAAACTAGATTTTCCAGATGAAGATATAATGTCAGTCTTCCAGACGGAGAAAGAAGAGCCCGACGGCAAACCATGGAAAATGTTCTTTGATGGTGCATCTAACGCCCTAGGACATGGGATAGGAGCAGTCTTGATATCTCCAAATGGAAAATATTACCCGTCCACAGCCAGGTTAAATTTCAATTGCACCAACAACATGGCTGAATATGAAGCTTGTATAATGGGCCTAGAATCTACAATTGAGAGGGGAATCAGAAACTTGGAAGTTTATGGGGATTCAGCACTAGTCATTTATCAGTTACGAGGTGAATGGGAAACAAGGGATCAGAAGTTAGTTCAGTACCAAAAGTACATAGTTGACCTTGTACAACAATTTGATGACATTGTATTCCAACATTTATCTCGAGAAGAAAACCAGGTCGCTGACGCCTTTGCAACTCTAGCTGCGATGTTTAAAATAGAGGTAGAAACAGAGGTCTCACCTATCAAACTGCGCATGAGGGACTCTCCAGTCCATTGTTCTAGTATTGAAGAGGAAGCAGATAGATAGCCTTGGTACTACGACATCATGCAGTACCTTAAGAATCAACAATACCCAGAGCATGCATCGGAGAATGATAAAAAGATCCTCAGAAGACTGGCAATGGGATTCCTTGTTTATGGAGACATTTTGTATAAAAGGGGGCGTGATCAGATGTTGTTGAGATGTGTAAATGCGTCTGAAGCCAAAAAGATTCTTGAAGAGGTACATGATGGAACTTGTGGGGCACATGCAAATGGTCATTTCATGGCTAGACAGATTATGAGGGCAGGCTATTATTGGACTACACTGGAAAGAGATTGCATAGATTATGCTAGAAAATGCCACAAATGTCAAATCTATGCTGACAAAATTAAAGTTCCCCCAACATCACTGAACGTCATGGCACCACTATGGTTGTTTTCTATGTGGGGAATGGATGTGATTGGACCCATCTCTCCCAAGGCATCAAATGGGCATAGATTCATTTTCGTGATGATAGATTACTTTACAAAATGGGTTGAAGCTGCCTCTTATCCGAATGTGACTAAGTCTACTATTTGTAAGTTTCTAAAGAAGGAGATAATATGTCGGTATGGGCTCCCAGAAAGGATCATATCATACAATGCCCTTAACTTGAACAATGACATGATGAAGGAAGTATGTGCACAGTTCAAGATCAAGCATCACAACTCAGCCCCGTATCGCCCAAAGATGAATGGAGCTATTGAGGCTGCCAACAAGAATATTAAGAGGATTGTGGGGAAGATGACAAGCACATACAAAGACTGGCACGAGAAGCTACCATTTGCTTTACATGCTTATAGAACATCAGTGTGTACTTCTACTGGGGCAACTCCCTTTTCTCTGGTTTACGGCATGGAAGCAGTACTGCCTATTGAAGTTGAAATCCCCTCCCTAAGGGTCTTAATGGAATTAGACTTAGATGAGGCTGAATGGGTTCGAAGTCGTTTTGAACAACTGAATCTTATAGAAGAGAAAAGGCTCACAGCACTATGTCATGGTCAGATGTACCAGAAAAGAATGATGCGAGCCCATGACAAAAAGGTTCGACCCAGATGTTTCCGTGAAGCGGAATTAGTTTTGAAAAGAATTCTCCCAAACCACCATGATAATCGAGGCAAATGGACACCAAATTGGGAGGGACCATATGTGGTGAGAAGAGCGTTTTCAGGTGGTGAGAAGAGCGTTTTCAGGTGGAGCGTTGATCTTGACTGAGATGGATGGGAACGATCTGCCTAATCCAATAAATTTCGATGTTGTGAAGAAATACTATGCTTGAAGAAAAAAAAAAGAGAAGAAAAAGAAGAAAAATAATAAAAAGAAAAAAGAAGAAGAAAAAAGAAAGAAAGAAAAAAAGGAAAATGAAAGGAGAATTCAAACTGAAAACCCAAAAAGGGCAGTTGGATTAAAGGGGGATATTTAAGTTGAAAACCAGAAAAGGCGGCTTAGATGCAGAAAAGATCAACACCTAAAGATTGAAATCATGCGGAGCATGGCATCAGCCGGATGAACTCAGTGTGACAGGGGGCATCAACGGATTAGTTTTTTTCAAAGAAAGCACCGTTTTGGTTCGTGAAGGGTTATCTAGACATTCATTATTTGTTTTGGTCATCATTCCTTGAAATTCACCACTTGACCCTTGTGGCATTTGCTACCCAGCTATACTTTTGTTTTCATTGTCTCTTGTTTGTCTAATAACAAATGTTTTTCTTCCAAATTTTGTTGTTCTTTTGGTCATTACATAACTAACTGATAAAGTGCAAGAATGCATGGTGTTTGTTAACAAAATGAAATGAAGATTATGATTAAAATGATAATCTACCTACTAACATTACTAAAGAAGAAGAAAAAGAAAGAAAAAGAGGAAGAATAGGAAAAGAGAGAAATAAGGGAATGAAACAAAGGAAATTAAAAATTGTGACAAGTACATGTTGTGAATCAGCTCCGATTCGAAATTGGTGACAACTATTTTGTGAAACACGGGTGAAAAGATCAAAAGACACAAAAAGGACAATTATGAGAATTTGATTACCACAATAGGAATTGCATGACTTTGTCAATACATGCATTTGCATTTCATTCACATTATGAGAATTCAAGCAAAAAAAAAAAACAAAGCAAAACAAAACAAAAAAATAGACAAAAGGACAAACAAAAAAGAGAAAAAGAGAAAAAGAAGAAAAAGAAAAAAGTTTTGACATTTCCAGAAAAAATTTAAAGTTTCATCGCCTCTGCTGCAAGAGGAGCACTTTTCCAGGAAGAATTTAAAGTTTCATTGCCTCTGCTGCAAGAGGAGCACATTTCAGAAAAGAATTTAAAGTTTCTTTGCCTCTGCTGCAAGAGGAGCATACTTCAAAAAAATAATTTAAAGTTTTATCGCCTCTGCTGCAAGAGGAGCACTTTTCCAGGAAGAATTTAAAGTTTCATCGCCTCTGCTGCAAGAGGAGCACATTTCAGAAAAGAATTTAAAGTTTCATCGCCTCTGCTGCAAGAGGAGCACTTTTCGAGGAAGAATTTAAAGTTTCATCGCCTCTGCTGCAAGAGGAGCACATTTCAGAAAAGAATTTAAAGTTTCATTGCCTCTGCTGCAAGAGGAGCATACTTCAAAAAAAGAATTTAAAGTTTCATTGCCTCTGCTGCAAGAGGAGCATACTTCAAAAAAAGAATTTAAAGTTTCATCGCCTTTGTTGTAAGAGGAGCGCATTTCAGAAAGGAATTGAAAGTTTCATTGCCTCTGCTGCAAGAGGAGCACATTCCAGGAAGAATTTAAAGTTTCATTGCCTCTGCTGCAAGAGGAGCATTTCAAAAAAAAAAATTTTAAGTTTCAAGGCCTCTGCTGCAAGAGGAGCACTTTTCAGGAAAAATTTTAAAGTTTCATTGCCTCTGTTCAAGAGGAGCACATGTCCAAAAAAAAAATCAGAAAAATTAAATTAAAGTTTCAATGCCTCTATTGTAGGAGGAGCACTTTTACAAGAAGAATTTGAAAAAAAAAAAGAAAGGAGAGAAGTGAGTCATAAGCCGGACAAAATTGTTGTCTTTTATCTTTGCTCTATTCCTGATTCTCAGCAATGAGCAAAGAGGGGCAGCTGTAGACACCAAATTTTGTCCAATCATGTGATCCAGAATCAATATAATAGGCCACAATAAGTCTAATTGGATTTTTAAAATCAAGATTAAAATTCATGGGCTTAAAAGGCCCAAAAAGAAAGTGGGCTGATGTTTTTTTGTTTTTATTATTAGTTTTTATTATTATTACTATTATTATTATTATTATTATTATTATTATTATTATTATTTTTTATTCTTTTGTCTTCTTTTCTTTCTTTCTTCTTTCTGTTTTTTTCGTTCTTTCTTTCCTCCTTTTTCAACAAAATATTAATGAAAATGTTGACAAATTGGCTGAAGCCGCCCAGTAATCCATTGACTGGCAACTAGTTTAGGCTAAAACCACCATTACCAGCCACCGAATTCCACAGAAAATCTACCAAAATCCACCGCAACCTACCGTCCCTGACACTCCCTACTGATAACTGAGAGGCAAAATTCAAAACCTAGATGTATACAGTGCTTCTGAATTTGTTTAAAAAGACCTGAGAATTCATGCAAAAGGGGGACTCGAAGAACAAAAACAGAGGGGGTTTTCTAAAAATTTTTCCACAGAAACACAGATCTACAAAAATCCTACCCAGCCGCTACCAAAACACCACCGTATCACCATCATCCCAAGACTCAGAAATACTACCCGAAACCCACCGAAACCCTAGATCCCGAAAACCACCACCACCACCGAAACCCTAGATCTAAGACCTAAATATCCATCAACCTGCAAAAAAGGAAACCAACACAGCAGCCAAAAATCACAACCAGAAATATAAAAAAAAACATAAAAAAAAGGGGGAGAGGTTTCGGTCTAGGCAGATCTAAGGAGTTAGGGAGTGTTTTTGGTTAAACGGGGGCCGGATCAGAGGAGAGGGAGATGAGGGGAGTGTTTTTGGTGTGTCGGGACAATTTTCGGCGACCGGCGTATGGCGGCCGGCAATCGCCCGGAGAAGGAGAGGTTGAGAGGATTTTGGAAAAATTTTTTTGGGAAGACCGGTGAAAATGAATAAAGAAAAAAAAAAGTAGCCTTTTTATAGAGCAGCAAAACGCTGCGTTTTAAAGCCCCTGGACCCGCGCATTGACCCGACCCGGATCCGAGATCCGCACAACCCTACCAGCGACCCGACTCCGCTTCGTCCCTCTCGCGACCCACGTGCTGCACCCGACCCGCACGATCCGACCCGCTATCGACCCGTTTCCATGGCAGCTTGGGCCTACTATTTGGGCTTGGTTTTGGGCTTGATCTTGGGCCATTTTGGAAGGTTCATTTGGGTTTTCTAGCCCAACCCATTTGGTATATATTTTTTTATTCATTTGGGTTTTCTAGCCCAACCCATTTGGTATATATTTTTTTCTGTTTATTTATTTATTTATTTATTTTGTGTTTATTTAATTATTTATTCTGTTAAATATGTCATTTTGTGTAATTTTAATATATTTGCCTAACAAAAAAATGAATATTTATTTGTATATAAAATTCTTTAAGATCTAATAATTTTAAGTTTAAATATGGAATTAATCTCAATAATAAATACATAATTTTGAGATAAATAAATAAATAAATAAAATATGTAAATAAGTATATACATAAATATAGGAAATATATAGTTTTAAAATGTATATATGAATAAATTTATAAATAAATATAGAAAATATGTATATAAATTTAGGATGTGAGTAAATGTAGATATATAAAATAAATAAACAAACATATAAAATATATATAACCATATAGTTTTTTTTATATAATAAAATTGTCCTTATTAAATAATTTACTAAAAAAAGATATATTTTAAGAAACTAAAAAAATGAAAAATAAAAAAATAATAATAATTAAAATAAAATAAAGTAAGCATGAAATCCCGATGATAAGTTTTCGTTGAACTTGCAAGTAGTGATTCTTCGAAAAACTTTAGGTGAGAGGAATTATATCGAATGTTACCAGAGTATTGGGATATTCGATATTATTTCTCAATATTCAATTTCATGCTTATTTTTTTAAAAAAATATCTATAATAATAAAAAATATATAAAAATAACAAATCAAAAAAAATAAGAAAATAATAATAAAAATAAAAATAAATGTTTTTTAACAAAGAAAATTAATAATGAAATTTGAAAAATGGAATTGTCCAATGATGGGATGTCATGAGACTCACAAGTAGTGATTTCTTGGCTGATCCCTAGGTGAGAAGAGTCCTACTAAATGTTATCAGAGTATTGGGATATTTAGTTAAAATTTTCAATATTAAGAGTTTCATTAATAAAAATCAAAATATAAAGTTCTTTTCATAATTCCATATGCATCGTAAACTCTATGTTAGCATCATGTGCATAAATAAAGAAAAATAATAAGTGGAATTCTTCCGAGGATGGGATGTCATGAGACTCACAAGTAGTGATTTCTTGACTGATCCCTAGATGAGAGGAATTAGCTAAATGTTACCAGAGTATTGGGATATTTAGCCAAATTTCTCAATATCAAGAGTTTCATCAATAAAATCAAAATAAATAAAATTTCTTTTAAGTTTCATTTGCATCATTCATTATTTGTTTGCATCATATGCATTCATAATAGTTTTGAAGCGAGTGTGAATCTTCCGACAATGAGATTCTATAGAACTCACAAGTAGTGATTCTTAAGAAATCTCTAGGTGAGGAAAATTATTTCAAATGTTACCAGAGTATTGGGATATTTGATTTAAATTATTCAATACAAAAAGGTTCACATTCGAAAAATAAAGTTTAACCTTTTAAAATAAAACCAAAATAAATTTACAAATAAAAAAATGATTTTGAATAAAAAGATTGCAATAAAATAAGAATTATTTTTGAATATCAATTCAAGACCATTTTATTAAAATTAAAGGATAACACATGATTATTATGGTACCGTTTTTTAACGGGCATCGTGGGGGTGCTAATCCTTCCCCACGCGTAACCGTACTCTCGAACTCGATTTTGTTTTTGCAGACCAAAAAAATTGTCTTTTTAATAAAACTTAATTAATTTTGGGATTTTGTTAAAAAGATAAATATTTTAGGTGACCAATCACACCTAGTCAAAAAAGATTGGTGGCAACTCCTTTGTTTTTAAAAGTTTTCAAAATCGTCGAGCGCGAAGCCGTTACGACACATACATACACAATATCATACAGCATCAACATTGAAAGTTTTTTGTGTAAAATTTTGAGATTAAAACATGTTTCTCGAGCTGAAGACTCAACACCATTCAATCTAGATTTCAAAGGTTATGAAACCTTTTCCAAGATTAAAAAAAAAAAGAAAAAAAAGAGAAGAGAGAATAGAGAGAGAGAGAGAAGAGAAGAAAGAGAAAGAAGAGAAAGAGAGAAGAAAAAAGAAGAGAGAAAAGAGAAGAGAAAGAAAGAAGAGAGAAGAGAAGAGAAAAAGAGAGAAGAGAGAAAAAAAGAGAAAGAAAAGAGAAGAGAAAAAAAAGAGAGAAAAGAGAAGAGAAAGAAGAAGAAGAAGAGAGAAAAAAAAAAGAAAAAAAATAGGGGCAAGTTTGCTCATGATAAAGAAAATTTCAAATCTAGTTTCACCAATGCCATGTTTAATCAAGATTGAAGATTTATTTTCGGAAGATAAGCAAATTTCAAGTCCTTTGGGCACAAATTCAAAAATCTTAAGTCCTCCGGGCACAAAGTTTAACTCTTCACGTATAATTCAAAGACCTCCGGGTAAGAATTTCGAACTTTTCAGAAAATTACAAGTCCTCCGGGCAAAAATTTAAATTCTGTAGATAAAATTTCAAGACCTCCGGGCATCAATTTTAAACTTTTCAAGTAAAGCTTAAGTCCTCCGGGCAAAATTTTTAAAGTTTCAATGCCTCTGCTGTAAGAGGAGCACTTTTCAGAAAAAGTATTTAAGTCCTCTGGGCACCAATTCCAAGTCCTCTGGGCACAAAGTTTAACTCTTCAAGTATAATTCTAAGACCTCCGGGCAAGAATTTCAAAATTTTCAGAAAATTATAAGTCCTCCGGGCACAAATTTAAATTCTTCAGATAAAATTTCAAGACCTCCGGGCACCAATTGTAAGTCCTACGGGCACCAATTTTAAACTTTTCAAGTAAAGTCTAAGTCCTCCGGGCACCATTTTTAAACTATTCAGGAAAGATGCTAAGTCCTCCAGGCACTAATTTTAAATTCTTCAGACAAAATATAAGTCCTTCGGGCACCAATTTTAAGTCCTACGGGCACCAATTCCAACATTTCCAGGAAAATTTTAAAGTTTCATCGCCTCTGCTGCAAGAAGAGCACATTCCAGAAAAAGAATTTAAAGTTTCATTGCCTCTGCTGCAAGAGGAGTACATTTCCAGGAAAATTTTAAAGTTTCATCGCCTCTACTGCAAGAGGAGCACATTCTCAGAAAAAGAATTTAAAGTTTCATCACCTCTGCTGCAAGAGGAGCACATTTCTAGGAATTTAAAGTTTCATCGCCTCTGTTGCAAGAGGAGCACATTCTCAGAAAAAGAATTTAAAGTTTCATCGCCTCTGCTACAAGAGGAGCACATTTCCAGGAAAAATTTTAAAGTTTCATCGCCTCTGCTGCAAGAGGAGCACATTCTCAGAAAAAGAATTTAAAGTTTCATCGCCTCTGCTGCAAGAGGAGCACATTTCCAAAAAAGGAATTTAAAGTTTCATCGCCTCTGCTGTAAGAAGAGCACATTTCAGGAAATGAATTTAAAGTTTCATCTCCTCTACTACAAGAGGAGCATATTCTCAGAAAAAGAATTTAAAATTTCATCGCTTCTGCTGCAAGAGGAGCTTCCTCAAAAAAAAAAGATTAGGTCTTGAGTTGGACAAAATTGTTGTCTATCATCTTTGCTCTATTCCTGATCCTCAGTAATGAGCAAAGAAGTACAGCTGTAGACACCGAATTTTGTCCAAATCAATAGGACTACATTCAAGTAAGCTCTTAAAGTCCAAATTGAAGTATTGGGCGTTTAAGCCCGGTAAAGTGGGCCGAGTTTGATTTTATATTACTATTTGTGTTGTTTGTTTATTTTTATTTTTATTTTTATGTTTATTATTTGTTTTTATTATTATTATTATTTTTCTTATTATTATTATTATTATTATTATTATTATTATTATTATTATTATTATTACTATTATTATTATTATTATTATTATTATCTTTCATATATCATTTTTATTTTTATTTTTATTTTTATTTTTTTACTTTTATTATTATTATCATTAACAGTTTTTCCATCACATTTAATGCTTCAAACCAACCCAAATCTATCGCCCATACTGCCGCCGGCGACCAGATCTTCTCCCCTGTCGCAAGCCTCACCCATTGTCCCATCTTCCCCATCCCGTGAATCCCGCTCCAACAGGGACCTATGGATCTTGTGACTCTGAAAGGTTACAGGAAGGGTTCCAAAATTGGTTTAAGAAGACCCCGAGCGAAGGAAACCCCTTCGGACAGAGAGAAAAACAGAGAGCAGAGACCCGGAAAGCACACGCATACAACAACAACCAGCATCCCCTCTGCCTCTTCCGCTAACAACCAAACACCACCACCGTGAGCATCCACCGCCATCACCACTACCAATACCACACTACCCCAAAGCCTCTAACCACTAACACCGAAGGAAACCTAGCCCCAACCCAGATCTGAAAACCCCTAACCCGAGAATCCCGAGCCTAATCTCATACCCAAATCTCCACAACCTGCAAAAAGAAACGAGAAAGCAAACCAAACCACAGCAACCACAAAGAAAATCACAACCAGATCCAAAACCATCAACCCAAAAATCGAGAAAATACAAAAAAAAAAAAGAAAAGGCTTTCGGGAAAAATATATTTGAGAGGTTGGAGTGATATTTGGGCTAAACAGAGGTTAGATCTGAAAAGAAGGAGGTAAGGGGAGTGTTTCTAAGGTTACAGATAGTCACTGGCAACCGGCGCACGGCAGCTGGTAGTCGTCTAGCGAAGGAGGGACTGAGAAGATTTTGGGTTTTGAGTTTTTAGGCGTGAAATTTGATGAAAAACGGGTTTTAAAAAAAAGGGTTGCCTTTTATAGCTAAGGAGAAACGAAGAGTAAGGAGGCGACCCGCGTGTGGACTTGACCCAACCGAAATCCGCGCAAGTTCGCCCGCCCGTGGAAAAAGGAGTGGGATCCGAGTGTTGCTCCCAATAGACACGACTAAGATCCACGGGTTCGCTCGCTCGCCCGCCCATGGAAAGAGAAACAAGATCCGCGAGTTAGCTCGCCCGCCAAAGAGCTAGACCACTCAGCGAGATCGCCCGCCCGTGGAAAGAGAAACAAGATCCGCGAGCGAGCTCGCCCGCCAAGGAGCTAGACCATTCAAGGAGCTCGCCCGCCAAGGAGCTAGACCACTCAAAGAGCTCGCCCGTTCGAGGAGTTCGCTCGCCCGAGGAGGGTATATTTCCTCTTTTCGTTTTATTCATTTTATTTTATAGAAATATGTATTTAGGCATTTTTAATGTATTATCATGGCAAGAATAATAAGTAAATAAATGAATAGAATTATATAATAAATGAAAATATGATAAAAATAAAATGAAATTCTTCCGAAGATGGGATGTCATGAGACTCACAAGTAGTGATTTCTTGACTGATCCCTAGGAGAGAGGAATTAGCTAAATGTTACCAGAGTATTGGGATATTTAGTCAAATTTCTCAATATTAAGAATTTCATTAATAAAAATCAAAACATAAAATCCCTTTTATAATTCCATATGCATTATATATCAAATGTTAGCACCATCTGCATAAATAATAAAGGAAAATAAAATGGAATTCTTCCGAGGATGGGATGTCATGAGACTCACAAGTAGTGATTTCTTGACTGATCCCTAGGAGAGAGGAATTAGCTAGATGTTATCAGAGTATTGGGATATTTAGCTAAATTTTTTAAAAATAAGAGTTTCATTAGTAAAAATCAAAATATAAAGTTCTTTTTATAATTCCATTTGCATCATATGTTATTTATTTGCATCATGTGCATAAATATTAATTTCAAAATAAATGAAATTTTTCCAATGATGGGATGTCATGAAACTCACAAGTAGTGATTTCTTGACTGATCCCTAGGTAAGAGAAGTTCACTAAGTGTTATCAGAGTATTAGGATACTTAGTGCAATTTTTCAATAATAAAATTTTTCATTTGAAATAAATAAAGAAATAAAAAATAATAATTAAAAAAATTTTTCATTTGCATCATTCATTATCTTTTTGCATCATATGCATTCATAATAATTTTTGAAGCGAGTGTGAATCTTTCGATGATGAGATTCTATAGAACTCACAAGTAGTGATTCTTAAGAATCTCTAGGTGATGAAATTATCCGAAATGCTACCAGAGTATTGGGGTACTTCGGAATAATTTTCAATACAAAAGATTTTTACTTATTTCAAATAAAAAAATAAAATTTGAATATTTCAAAATTAAAAGAATAAAATTGATTGCAATAAAATAGGAATTATTTTTAAATATTAAGTTAAAACCATTTCGTTAAAATCAAAGGATAACACATGATTACTATGGTACCGTTTTTTAACGGGCGTCGTGGGAGTGCTAATCCTTCCCCACGTGTAACAGTACTCCCGGACCCAATTTTGTTTTCGCAGACCAAAAATTGTCTTTTTTTTTTACAATTTTTTTTATTCTGTCTCTTTCTCTTTCGATTCACTTTTTTCTTGAAGTCTTTATTGACATGAGCCTCGCATGCGTTAGAGGTATAAATCCAACACCTTCTCTTACAATTCTTGCTTCACAAACTGGTTACATTTAACAAGAGCGATCAATATATGTCTCCGATAGCCCACCAGTGAAGTCATACTCAATGGAGAAGAATTAATTAATTTGTGATTGCAAATTGCAATTTGTATGCATCAATCATATATCATGATCATTAATTACTAGATATATGAATCATTCAATGTTAACACATGAGCATTACAGATAACTCATCATCATCACAGCCTTTCTCCCAAATACTAAGAAAGGTTACATGAACTGATTTAGGAACTCACGCTAGGCATCAACATGAATTCTCAGCATTATAGACAATAAAAACACACACACACACACACTTTCCAAGAGATTAATAAAATATTAACATTCCTCTAGCGGAGAAGCACAACTTCCATAATTTCAACTATTTCCAAGGAACAATTTATGAGTCAAGTTTAAAAACCAAGGAAGATGATAAAGTTAACTGATGAGAATGAACATGATCAAAAAGTTAAATGATCAAAATAATCAAAGAGAACCACAACATTATGCGTTGAAAATCTACTTTATTTACATTCATCTTTCTACCATTCCTTGTTGATCCACATTGAGAGGTTTAACCCATTGCAAAATTACTGGCACAATTGAACCTTTATACATATGATGAAGCAATCTAAATAGAAATTCTCCACATACATAGCATTTTACAAGCAACAATCATTTTTAAAATGTATAATACCTCACTAGCAAGAGGAACAAATCCTTCAACTGACGTCACAAATGACCAAACAAGGGTTGACATGTTAAGGACAACAGTTTCTGATGCCCCGGCAAGATGAGAGTAGGACAAACAATGAAGATTAAGGAGTAGTAATAAAAGTAGGCTTTCATTAAATCAACAGAACCCACCAAGCTTTTTCTTATCTTCATATCAGATGCAGATACTTGGCAGTATAATAACGCTTAAACTAATCATGTACTGGGAAAGTCTATGTCCAAGGAATATAACTTTAAAATTGCATTCTTTCAATCTATAAAATAATTGGGCACAAGGGATAACTCAAAATAAAAAGTGCAATATAAGGATTATATCATGTCTTTTATTCCATAATGCACACTTCTAAATAGGTAAGATTCCATACTATTCTTGTAGAAATTAAGCTCAAATCTAACACTAGAATATTAGTATTCAAGTATGCTATATGTCTAATGTCAACATAACCTCCCCCAACCCCCTCTCCCAAAAAAAAAAAGATTTCAAGCATGGACAATAATTTTGGTTTACTGCTTAAAAATCAGTTTCATATTACATTTTTTTGGAAACTTAAATATTAAATTCTTAACTGGAATCAAGTTGACCTAATTATGAATTCAAATTTGATCACAAGCCAATCTTACGAGCCAAATTGAAATTCATAAATTAGATTCTTAGTAGGTATGATAAGTGAACCTTAATCAAGTCAACATTAATAATGGAGTAGGCCATTGGTGTTGTGTAACAAGAGCCTACTTCGAAGCCAGGTCTTGAGATTTGGAAGGCGGCAAATTTGATTTCAATTACAATCTCAATGTTGAAGGCTATAGAAGGACCAGTGGCACATCTTTAACAAAAGAATTCGAACATCCAATAATATAGTTGATTAAAAAAATAATATAGATTATAGAAATGAACCACTCAGATGATATAGGAAAATACCTCAAATTTCCTATTACAAAAAATCACAAAGATTCTTCCTTCAAATTTATAATTGACAACAAGAAAAAGAGACTTGCATGATGGAAGGCAAATGTTCTTTCCTTTACTGGGACAACTACTCTAGTGAAATCTGTCTTTAATGCTATACCTACCTACCATATGCAAGGTACATGTTTGCCAAGAAAAATTTGTGAAGAAATCAACAAAATCTTGCACAACTTTCTCTAAGGTTCCTCTTAAGAATCTAAACGCATGCATTTGATTGACTGGGATACTGTCACTCTCGATAAGAAGGAAGGAGGTTTAGGCATAAGGGACATGCACCATCTTAATAATGCTAACATGGCCAAGATTAGTTGGAGAATGCTTATGGAACCAAATTGCATATGGTAGAGACTTCTTAAAGACAAATACACTAAAGATGGCGCCTTTGTTAAAAAAGTCAGCTCTCCTCTTTGGATGGGGAAGCGCAAGGCTAATAATATACTGGAAAAGGGGATTCGTTGGGTCGTTAAGAATGGAAACCATACTTGTTTTTGGACTGATGACTGTATTGGGATCGATCCCCTCTCTTCAATCATTTTTGGCCCTTGGAGACCAGTGGATCTAAATATGAAAGTTTGTGAAGTTATTAATGAAAATGAGGAGTGGAAAACTGATTCTGTTAGAGCTCCTTTACCTAAGGAAATTATTCAAAGAATTAAGGCCATCCCTATACAGAAAGAAAGTATAGGTGAAGATTCTATTACTTAGAAAGACTTTGTCTCTGGTAAGTTTTCGATCTGTTCAACCTATAAGTTGGTGAAAAACTCCTGTCCTATTTTCAATATTAATTGGGATGAGATATTGAAAAGCAAATCAATCCCTAAAATTCAACATTTCCTTTGGAAGTGTGGCCATAAGAAGGTTGCCACAAGAAGTGTTTCGGATGCACATGGTTTAAATATTTCTCCCTTTTGTCAAATATGCAACAAGGAAGAAGAAACCCTCATCCATTATTTAAGAGATTGTCCTCTAACTCATGAGTTCTGGAAACAGATTGAAATTCTAAGATCTCTTTCGGCTAGCTTCAACAATGAGCTGTTTTCTTGGCTTTTTTCAAATTTGAAAGCACAAGATATTACTAAAGAAGGAGTTCCCTGGGAGGTGGTTTTTCCAATTGGTGTATGGACACTTTGGTTTAATAGAAATAAAGCTCCTTTTGAAGGTTCTTCTGTTGATACTTCTACCTTGACTAGGAAAACTTGGTTATTTGCTAAAGAGTTTTGGGCTACCATCGGGGCTGCCTCCATAAATAAACCTACAAATGATATTAATATCTATTGGAAGGCTCCTCTACCATCCTTTGTTAAACTCAACACTGACGGCTCATCCCTTGGTAACCCAAGTAGAGTAGGTACTAGAGGTTTGCTTAAAGACTCAAATGGCAGATGGCTTGGGGGCTTCTCTAGAAACTTAGGGTTCACAACAAGCAATTATGCTGAGTTGTGTCTTTAAGAGATGGTATTTATTTGGCTGTCAACAAAGGATTTCATAATCTCATTATGGAAATTGACTCTCAGACTACTCTCAGGTATGTATAGCTCCTTGATTTTTTATTGCAGGCAACTTCTCCATCAACTCGAGGATACTAGGACTTTCTATGTTTACCGAGAAGCTAATACCTACGCTGATGGTCTTGCTAGTCTTAGAGGATCACCAAATCCCAATTTTGTTCTATTTGATTTACCACTGAATTGTATTAGACTTTCTTTATTGTTTGATGTAATGGGATGCTACCATCCCAAATCTATTTACTGTGACCGTTGAAGTTTAAGCCGTTTATTCACCTAAAAAAAAAAGAAATTATCCATCCTTTTAAGAGGGTAGTATAACAAATATTTTTTTATATACTTTGTCCCCCCCCCCCCCCCTCAAAATAAAAAATAGCATAGGTAATATTAATAAAAAAATATTTATGAAGGATCACAATACATTTAAAAAATAACCAAAAAACAAAAAGTCAAAAAGTGTCTTCTTCTATCCTACTTAAAACTTTCTCTTTTCACTTTCTCTCTCAAACTTAAAATAATTTTCAGTAGAGAAAGAGAGAAAACTTAAGAAGCAACAAAGATAGAAACAAAGTTAAGAAGCCAAAGGAAAAAAATTTGGATGGACCACTTTTTTCATCCAGCAATAAATTCAAGTAAGTAATTATTTTCTTTGTGTATTTTTATATTAATTTGCTAATGTAATAGAATTTTATTTATTACTTAAAATTATTTATATTGATGAAATAACTTGATTTAGGGTTAGTTTATAATTTATTTACATTTATATTAAGTATAGATTAAGAATAAAAAATACCAAACAGAGTGGGTCATTCTTGTTTTTTGGCAATTAAACAACCCATTGAGGTTTTGTTAAAAAAATGTGTGAGATGTTAAAAAAAAAAATCCTTTCTTTATTTGTTTCAGTAGAGAATATGTTTCATTTGGGATTTTTTTTGTTTATTTGTTTTCTTTGTTTTTGGAACAAAATATTATCTCCATGAAGATATTATCTTTATCTTAGAATTTAAATTTTAAATGTCCATGGTTTATGTACATACATGTTTCAAGATCGGCATTGTCACAATTTATGTCGGTATAATGATCTTTGTTTGTATAATTGTATTTGAATATATCTTCTTATTATGTATAAATTACATAAACTAAACTATTTAATTTAATTAGATATGGAAAAATATCTTATTAAGAGGAAGACAATTTTTGAGGAATCATTCGAAATCAATACTAGTGGGACACAACATTGTACAAGGCAAGTCTGTGTTGAATTAAACTTAGATGATCTTCCTTCGGATTCTGGGTTACGGAAAAAGATTTCGGACTTTAATGTTAATGATAGAGACAAGGTTCGAAAAGCTTATTTGCAAAAAGGTCCATGTCAACCTTATGAACATAATTTTCCTCAAAGAAAGCTTGGAAAGGCATTATGTCATTTTATTCCTACATGGTACAAAGAATAAGCTAATTGGTTGGAATATAGTGTAGAGAAAAATACAGCTTTTTGCTTGTGTTGTTATCTTTATAGACCTAGAGAGCAAGCAAGTGATAATTGTTTTGTTTTGGATGGATTCAAAAATTGGAAAAAGAAAGAAGGATTTGATATTCATGTTAGAGGTTCTAATAATGCTCACAACAAAGCATGGAATTGTTGTCAAAATTTGCTAAATCAAAAGGAACACATTCAATTTGCTTTTGCAAAGCAATCCAATCAAGCACGAAAAGATTATTGAGTTCATTTAACTACGACACTTGATTGCATTCACTTTCTTTTGTGTCAAGGTTTGGCATTGCATGATAGAGATGAAATTGAGAATTCTCACAATCAAGGAAATTTTCTTAAACTTCTTAGATTTCTTACCGATCATAATGAAACCAACAATAATATTGTCTTAAAGAATGCACCAGGAAATTCAAAAGTAATGGCTGATGGTATTCAAAAGGATCTTGTTTGAGCTGCCGCAATTGAGACCTACCAATGCTATCATGGAAGATCTTAGAGATGGATTATTTTCCATTTTACTTGATGAATCTCATGATGTTTCAATCAAAGAACAAGCTACTATTGCTTTGCGCTATGCGGATTCCAAGGGGCATGTTATTGAACTTTTTCTTGATATAGTACATGTAAGTGATACAACTGCTTTGTCACTCAAAGTGGCTATTAAGACATTATTTTCTACGCATAATTTGAGTATGTCAAGGATTTGTGGGCAAGGTTATGATATAGCAAGCAACATGTAAGGTGAATTCAATGGTCTAAAAACTTTGATTATGAAAATAAATACATCCACTTATTATGTTCATTATTTTGCTCGTCAACATCAATTGACATTTGTAGCCACGGCAAAGAACCATGTTCAAGTGCATTGCTCTTACCATTGTGACTAGTGTAGTGAATATTGTTGGAGCTTTATGTAAACGAAGAGATGTTCTTCGAGAAAAATAACTTAATAAAGTTGTTGATGCATTAAGAGTTGATGAAATTTTTACGAAAAAAAGGTTTGAACAAAGAAACAAATCCTCAACTAGCTAAGGACACACGATGGGGTTCACATTATACCCTTTTAATTCTTTTCATTTCCTTCGTTTCTACAAGTTGGTTGGCTCGGTGGTTTTTAAGGAAGAAACTCACGCTTCTTTGCTTTCTCGACGGGGACAAACTTTTATAATCATGCTGTCATCTCAAGATCTCCCAGCCAAATTTTTTTTTTTTCGTGTTTCAGAAATAATCGTGCGCTTTTTGTGACATATGCCATTCTGCTGGCAAACAATTGAAACCTTTATTTTACAGTTTTATCCTCTGACCCGAGAGAAAAGACAAATAGAGATGCTGAAATTCATATGTTAAACCTACAAAATTTTCAAGGTCAAAAATCAAAATTTTCACTCAAGTAACATAGACTCTGAATACAAATTCTGATAAAGCTTCGGCAAAGAGAAATATAATTTTGCATCAGCAGCAATACGTAACTATATAAACTCACCATTCCTCACTTGCTGAAAACTCTTGACAAGTGTGATTGAAACATTCTAAAGAAGATTCATGAATCTTAACAATAGGGAAAACAGGAAAAAAAATTAAAAAAAATTATCAATCTAAAGTAATAAATTATCACCTTCCACCTCAAGACTGAAGAAACCCATATCCAGGGCAAATTTGATGGACTCTTTCAATGCTAAACATTCAGCATTAAACGGTTCACTGTGACGCAAGACAATTTAAACGGTTTTAAAGAAATGCGCATTTTATCCTTAAAGGACTCTTTCTTGTCTCATTACCAAAAAAAAAAAATTAAGAAAATTTTTATTTGAGTCATAAAAAGGACTAATTGATAGTTTTTTTTTTGCTCTGACTAATTGATAGTTGGGGTTTTTGTAGACAAATTTTGTTTATTAGAATTAGATTCCCCTCTTTTAGCGCTAAAAACCAAAGCAGCAAAGTCAGTGTAGATAATATTTCAGAAAATGTTGCATAATTATATTACATGAACTCAAACCCATTACCAGACATGTCAATGAAAACTCACATCAACCGTACATGCCACTGAAAACTCACATCAACTCAAACATACATGCCAACGAAAACTCGAATCAAAGAACAAAACAAAGAAGCAGTTTATTTTTTTTTTTTGAAAGGCATGAGAGTTTATTAAAAAGAACCAAGACATGCTCAAGGAATAATCCAAGAGCAGGTCTGGAAAGGAAACAGATAACGGGCCCAATAGGCATGTTTGGCAGGATACAGAGTACAATCCTGAAAACATAATATTGAGTACAAAGAAGCAGTTTCTCACCAAAACAACAAAGAAGCAGTTGATGAGAACATAATATTGGCAATTATTAGAAACCTAAATCGAGCCCATCTTAAACATCATCCCCATCCTCATCCTCGTCCTCAAAAGCATGTGCAACCATATCACCAATAAATATTCCAGTGAACGTTCTCGGCCCTGCATAAGCAGTCGGCGGTGGTGCATATGCTGCTGGAGGAGAAGGATGTCCTCAGATTCACCCTGCGTAACCAATCGCTGGTGCCTCTCCAAACCTGTAAGAGAATTTCAGGGAACCTCTTACCGCGCCATCGGGCAAATAGACGTTGTAGGTTACGGACTGTTCAACTTCCTCGCTTTCAGTGTAGCGAACAAGCAGCTCCCTGACGGAGACTTGGACCTGACCGATATCTCTGTCTCCAAGGATACGCTCAGATTTCAGAGTGAATATGAGGTAAATGGGTTTCCGATGGAGAGCATCTAAGTCTACGGTGAAGTTCAAGAGGGAATTCCAGTTAGGGTTTGGGCCACAGCCGTTGTCCACAAGAGTGCTCTGCCTTGTATGAGGATCACCATTGATTGAAACTTCCGCATAAACGTCCATCTTGGTTACACGATTGACATCTTGAAGGCCTTGAGCAGACTTAACATTGATCTCTAAAAGCCTAAACGTGTTGTTTCCTGCCATATCAAATAGGAAAAAGAGTTTTAAACAGAACAGGGGTTGAAAATCTGGTTGAGAAGACGAGAGAGAGGGCTTTGAACTACTGGGTCTTGGAATTGATTTGGCTTCGGCATGAAGATGAAGACGAGAGAGAGGGCTTTGAACTACTGGGTCTTGGAATTGATTTGGCTTCGGCATGAAGATGAAGACGAGAGAGAGGGCTTTGAACTACTGGGTCTTGGAATTGATTTGGCTTCGGCGCGTGAAGATGAAAGACAGAAAGGAACGTTTACACAGAGTTCGGTAAAGAAAAGAAAACAGACCAAAATATCTTCTAATAAAAAGGATTATTTTAACTTTAATACAATTATTGTAATAACCAAAAAAGTTCTCCCTTTTTCCACCTAAAAACTTTCCCTTCTCAGATAAAAAAAAAAAAAACTTTCCCTTTTCTATTTTTTTTTAACTCCTCATTAAACCCGAAATCACAAAGTCAAACCCCCAAATCGAATGGTAAAATCTAAAAAAAAAGCACTGAAAATGATAAAATAATTATTAAAGACATTATTGATATTTATATTTATATTTATTCAATAAAGTTATTTTAATATTTTAAATAAAAATTAGAATACAAAATTATAATGTTAAAAAAAGGGTTGAATTGAAAATTCTGCATATCAGTAAGATGAAATTTTCCTTAGCAGGGCAGGTCACCTGCTACAGGCAGCTATTAGCCTATCAGAGCCAAACGGGTGTAATAGCGCGATTAAGCAAATTTTGGCGTAAATCGACATTGGTAGTGATAATTAATTTGACAAATGCTAACTTAAAGTCAAATTGCATGCACGCATATCCAATCAACCTTCGCAATAGATTGCTTTCTCTTCCCCCTTTTATAAAAAATAAAAAAGAGAATGAATTTTCTTTTGTAGTCTTTGCACATTGCATGCACCTTGCGCCCACCTACTACATCCAACAAATGTTAGTAAGACGAAACAAGTATACTATAACTTTCGTTCTTCTGTTAATGAAAGTGTTCAGTGCTTGAAAGAAGAATGCGAATTTTGAAAGAAAATTTTAAAATTCAGATGTAAAGAGGTTTAACATAAAATTTGTGTTTTCACCATAAATAAATAAAATAAAATTTGTGTCATTTGACATAAAATGAATTAAAAGTATTGTAAAACACTAAAAAAAGTTGAAAATTTAAACATAATGCAAAGTAAGAATAGCGTAATAATATATTAACTATGTAAACAATTAAACTAGTAACATGAAAATCAAGTTATATTATTTTTTTTCATGAATATAAAATTATGTCTAATGATTAAAAATTAGTAATGTAAGTTGGTGAGGTTAAGCACAAACAGGGACGGACAGATCCGTCCCTTTAAGAGGATAGTATAAAAAATATTTTTTTTTACATACTTTGCCCCCCACTCAAAATAAAAAATGGCATAGGTAATATTAATAAAAAAATTTTATTGAAGGATCACAATATATTTAAGAAATAACCAAAAAAACAAAAGTCAAAAAGTGTCTTCTTCTATCCTATTTTAAACTTTCTCTTTTCACTTTCTTTCTCAAACTTAAAATGATTTTCAGTAGAAAGAGAAAGCTTAAGAAGCAACAAAGATAGAAACAAAGTTAAGAAGCTAAACGAAAAAAATTTGCGTGGACCATCTTTTTTTGTTCCAACAAGAAATTCAAGTAAGTGATTACTTTCTTTGTATGTTTTTATATTAATTTACTAATGTGATAGAATATTTATTTATTATTTAAAGTTATTTATATTGATGAAATAACTTGATTTAGGGTTAATTTATAATTTATTTATATTTATATTAACTATAGATTAAGAATAAAAAATACTACATGGAGTGGGTCATTCTTGTTTTTTGGCAATTAAACAACTCATTGAGGCTTTGTTAAAAAAATGTGTGAGATGTTTAAAAAAAAATCCTTTCTTTATTTGTTGAAGTAGAGAATATGTTTCATTTGAGATTTTTTTCATTTATTTGTTTTCTTTGTTTTTGGAACAAAATATTATCTCCATGAAGATATTATCATTATCTTAGACTATAAATTTTAAATGTCCACGGTTTATGTACATACATGTTTCAAGATAGGCATTGTCACAATTTATGTATGCATAATGATCTTTGTTTGTATAATTGTATTTGAATATATCTTTTTATTATGTATAAATTACATAAACTAAACTATTTAATTTAATTAGATATGAAAAAATATCTTATTAAGAGGAAGATAATTTTGGAGGAATCATTCAGAATCAATACTAGTGGCTCACAACATTGTACAAAGCAAGTTCATGTTGAATTAAACTTAGATGATCTTCTTTTGGATTGCGGGTTATGAAAAAAGATTTCAAACTTTAATGCTAATAATAGAGACAAGGTTCGAAGAGCTTAGTTTCAAAAAAGTCCACGTCAACCTTATGAACATAATTTTCCTTAAAGAAAGCTTGAAAGGCATTACGTCATTTAATTCCTACATGGTTCAAAGAATATGCTAATTGGTTGGAAAATAGTGTAGAGAAAAATGCAGTTTTTTGCTTGTGTTGTTATCTTTATAGACCAAATATTGGAGAGTAAGCAAGTGATGATTGTTTTGTCTCAGATGGATTCACAAATTGGAAAAAGAAAAAAAGATTTGATATTCATGTTGGAGGTTCTAATAGTGCTCATAACAAAGTATGGAATTGTTGTCAAGATTTGCTAAATCAAAAGCAACACATTCAATTTGCTTTTGCAAAGCAATCCAATCAAGCACAAAAAGATTATCGAGTTCGTTTAACTGCGACACTCGATTGCATTCACTTTCTTTTGTGTCAAGGTTTGGCATTTCATGGTATAGATGAAACTGAGAATTCTCACAACCAAGGAAATTTTCTTCAGATTCTTAGATTTCTTGCCAATAATAATGAAACCATCAGTAATGTTGTCTTGAAGAATGCACCAGAAAATTAAAAAATGATAGCTCATGATATTCAAAAGGATCTTGTTCAGACTATTGCAACTGAGACCTACCAATGCTATCATGGAAGATCTTAAAGATGGATTATTTTCCATTTTACTTGATGAATCTCATGATGTTCAATCAAAGAACAAGTTGCTATTGCTTTGCGCTATATGATTCCAAGGGCATGTTATTGAACGTTTTCTTGGTATAGTACATGTAAATGATACAACTTCTCTGTCACTTAAAGCAGCTATTAAGGCATTATTTTCTAAGCATAATTTGAGTATGTTAAGAATTTGTGGGCAAATTTATGATAGAGCAAGCAACATGGAAGGTGAATTCAATGGTCTAAAAACTTTAATCATGAAAATGAATACATCTACTTATTATGTTCATTGTTTTGCTCATTAATTTCAATTGACACTTGTAGCCGTGGCAAAGAACCATGCTCAAATTGCATTGCTCTTCAACATTGTGACTAATTTAGTGAATATCATTGGAGCTTCATGTAAACGAAGGGATGTTCTTCGAGAAAAACAACTAAATAAAGTTGTTGAGGCATTAAGAGTTGGTGAAATTTCTATGGGAAAAGGTTTGAATCAAGAAACATATCTTCAGTAAGCTATAAATGTACAATGGGGTTCACATTTTGGGTTTTTGCTCAATTTGATTCTCATGTTTAGTTCTATCATTAATGTTCTTGAAATTGTTGTAGAGGATAAGATTAGCTCAGGGCAAAGAGGTGAAGCTTGTGTCTTATTAGATTTGACACAATCTTTTAACTTTGCTTTGAACTTGCATTTGATGAAAAATATCTTGGGGATTACATATGAATTGTCCTTGTCATTACAAAGGCAACATCAAAATATTGTGAATGAAATGGCTTTAGTTAAAGTAGGTAAGCAACACCTACAAATGATGAGAGATGATATATGGGAATCTTTGCACAACGAGATTTGTTTTTTTTTTTTTTGTGAAAAGAACACAATTGTCATTCCAAATATGGATGATATGTTTGTAAGGCGCTGAAGAACTCGACGCAATGCTCAAACAATTACAAATTTACATCATTATCGAGTTGAATTATTTTACACAGTAATTGACATGTAACTTCAAGAGCTTAACAATAGATTTAATAAGGTGAATATGGAGTTATCTCTTTGTGTGGCTTCTTTAATTCCTTATGATTCTTTTGCAACTTTTGATAAGGAAAAGTTGACTTGTCTAGCTTAATTTTATCCAACTGAGTTTTTTGCTGGGGAACTACTTGTTCTTGATAATCAACTTGAAACTTACATTGTTGATTTAAGATCTTATGATGAGTTTACAAGCTTGAAAAGTATCATTGACCTCTCTATAAAACTTGTTGAGACAAAGAAACATATTGTGAATCTATTGGTGTATTTACTTGTGAAATTAGCTTTGATATTACCAATTTCTATTGCATCAGTTGAAAGAGCTTTTTCCACTATGAAGATTGTGAAGAACCGTTTGCGCAACCGAATGGGGGATTCTTGGATAAATGATTGTTTGGTTACATATATATAGAGAAAGATATAGTTTGTAATATTGACAATGAAAAAAATTTTAAGATGCTTTCAAGCTATGAAAACTCATAGAGAATAACTGTAATGTGCTTTCTTTATTTATAAATAAAGTAATTTTTGATGCATTTTAATTAATTTATATTTAATATTTTATATATTAATTTGCCTCCATTGAGTATAAATCCTGGATCTATCCCTGAGCGTAAACTTTGTGTAAATTGGTGTAAATTGAATTAAAAGTTGTAAGATGTTTGAAATTTTAAAGGTAATTAAAGATCAGAATAAATGTAACAATATGATATTATTTTAACTTAAATAATTAAGTTGGTAATATAAAGATGAAATTAATTTTATTGTTCTCATTAATAAATATGACAAATGATTAAAAAATTGTTAACAGAAATATGTGAAAATAAACATAAAATTCATGCTAATTGTTTAAAATATAAACTAATGAATCAATAACATCTATAATCTACCTTGAAAGTAGTCTTTAAGAAGTAAAATTCAGCTTAACGTCTATGATTTGTCCAAGCTTAATCAATTAATACGTGTTTGTTGTATTCATTATTTTTATCAAAACGAAACATATATTTTGTTACAACTTATGCAAGTTCTTACTTCTATCTTTCGATGCCATTACCCATAATTTTGAGAATTTATACACTAAGGTCACAAATTTGGACTTAACAATAAGGTTAATATAAAAAACACATGATTAAGCATAAATTTAGAGTCATTAGGCATAAAATATGTTAGAAGTTTCGTAAAAATATGATTATCAATGTAAACACTAATATCAATAGATTTAAATACATGATAATTTTGCTATAATATATATGTTTATGTTAATTATCATGTGTTTACATACTTCTAACATAATTTACACCAATAACTTTACATTCATGTTTAATCATGTATAGTTTACATTAATCTTAAGTTAATTATTAAGTGGTTACGATGCTTCTAATATATTTTATACCTAATAACTTTAGATTTATACTTAATCATTTGTTTTATATTGACCTTATCATAATATCAAAATTTATGACTTTAATTTTACCCTCTTAATAAAATAAATAAATAAAACAAAAGTACAAAAAAAAACCACCTCATTGTCACACTTCTATTTTCCTTCATCTATTTTCGACTACACTACAGCCCTACCTCACTCAAATAAAGCAAAATTAAAGTTTTTCTTATTAAATATTATTAAATTTATTAAAATCAAGTATTATTAAATGTTACTTTTTTTACTAAAAAATAAAAAATTTACAAAAAATAAATTATAATTAAAATTAAGAAAATTGTGTTAGAAAATTTCAAAATATAAAGTGAAAAGATTGATTAAAATGTTGTTTAATCAATGTACAAGTAAAACTAGTGTTTGGTATGACTCCGGGTGAAGTAAAATCATGATAAAATGATTTTTACTAATTTTACAGGGCAGTCAACTGCCCATATAGGGCAGTCAACTGCCCTTGCGCAGTAAGTATTCTGTCCGAAAAATGCACTTGGGCAGTCGGATGCCCTGGGAGGGCAGTCGGCTGCCCCGGGATGGCAGTCAACTGCTTATACAATGTGAATACTCGGATTTTAAGTTACTTTAAGGCAGTCGACTACCATATGAAGGCAGTCGACTGCCCTCCTGGAAGTTGCATACTGTTTCAAAAATACACTAGGGCATTCAAATGCTATTTTCGGGCATCCGACTTCCTTGCCTGGAAATTTAAGGGCAGTCAACTGCCTTTTATGGCAGTCAACTGCTCTAGTGCAAAATGAATTGTAACGACTAGTTTTCTTTGAATAGGTACAACCTCATTCAAAGGGTAATCTTTCACTACAGAATGGTTAAAGGACATAACCATTGAATTTGAGAGGTTGTGAACAATCTGAATGATGTGTTTGTTTAAATGAAACAACACAATTGAAAGGTTGTGTCATTCAAACCAAAGATCACATATCTTGAAATTATCTCTATAAAAGAGATGACAATGTTCATTCAAGATGACAGAAAAAATATAACGAAAATATTCTGAATTCTTTTTCCTCTCCCAATCTCAAAATAGAAAACAAGTCTCTTAGACATTGTTTGCTGCAGAAAACTTTGGCTAAGACATAATACTTTTGTATTTGTCTAAAGTGTTTAGTGGTTTAATATTACAAGTTCAAGGTAATATTAAATAAGTTGACTTCATTGTATCCTGAGGCTATTTCTATAATCCTTGTTGCATACCATAACTGGTGGGGGTGAAATAAGTCTTAAGGAAAGTGGCATTATAGCAGCACGCCTTGAAGTCTTTCTCTGCATTTAGTTCGTGACTGTTCGTGATCAAAGAAGTTCAATTCCAGAAGTTGAAGTCCAAGAAGAAGTTCAAGTTTTTTATCTTCATAGTACCCCAAGTGGACAAGATCTGTAATCCATATTGACTTACTTTTATTAAACAATCTTAAGACTTATTTTTCAGAAACCATGAAGATGGAAACGTTGAAAGAATTGGCATTTAACTTCCAAAAGTTGGAGAGGTTCGATGGAGGGAACTTCCTAAGGTGGCAACAGAAGATGAAGATTTTACTTACATCCCTCAATGTGCTCTATGTACTCACAACACCAAGACCAGAAGAAAAAGAAGATGACACAAATGAGGAAGTGCATCAAAGACAAAAGTGGGACAATGATGACTACACTTGTAGAGGATGCATCCTAAATGATATGTCTGATTCTTTATTTGATACTCACATCACAATCAATACATCAAAAGAGTTATGGGAAAAGCTGGATGCAAGATACATGAAGGAAGACTCAACTAGCAAAAAGTTCCTGGTAACAAGTTGGAACATTTTTAGAATGAATGATTCCAGACCTATTATGGAACAGTTTGCTGAGATTGAAGTCATCCTTAACAAGTTTAAGCAGTATTCAATGAACATGGATGAGTCAATTATAGTGTCCTCTATAATTGACAAACTTCCAGCATCATGGAAGGATATCAAGAGAACCTTGAAACACAAAAAGGAAGAAATCACTCTTGATTACCTTACAAACTATCTTCGGATTGAAGAGCAATATCGCAAGGAGAATGACAAAGAAAAGGAGAAGGAGACTAACATCTCCAAAGTCCATGTGGTGGAAGATACTATTTCCAACAAAAAATCCACAAAGAAGAAGAAAGAACTTTCCACCAAAGGCAAGAAAATCAAGAAGAAAGGTGCATGTTTCCATTGTGGAAAACCAGGGCACTTCAAAAGGGATTGCTATATCTTCAAAAAGAAGAAAGAAGCATCCAATGCAACCAAGGACAACTTTGTTGCTGTGATTTCTGAAGTCAATGTCATTGAAGACAAAGAAGCATGGTGGATAGATTCTGGTGCTACAAAACATGTGTGCACAAACAAGGCTATGTTCAAAACTTTCAAAGAGGAAGTAGATGGCAATGTGCTCTACATGGGGAATTCTTCTTCAACTGAAATCAAAGGCAAGGGGACCATAGATTTAAACTTCACTTCTGGAAAAACATTGACTTTAACCAATGTTTTCTATGTTCCAGAAGTTAGGAAGCATCTAGTGTCTGTTAGTTTACTCAATAAGTTTGGGTTCAAAGTTATCTTTGAGGGGGATAAGTGTATACTATCCAAGAGTGGAACTTTTGTGGGAAAGGGATATGCCAATGAAGGCATGTTTAAACTTAATGTATCTCATTTCAATATCAATAATAAGAAGAATGATTCAGCTTATATTGTGGATTCTTTTGATTTATGGCATAGTAGATTAGGACATATAAACTATGATAAAGTAATCATGATGTCTAAATCTAATATGGTTCCATATGTAGTTAGAAGTGATGAAAAATGTAGAACTTGCATGCTAACTAAAATAACAAAGAAACCTTTTTCCAAGGTAGAAAGAAATTCTAAATTGTTAGAATTAATGCATAGTGATGTAGGAGATTTACATGGAACCCCATCAATAGGAGGAAAGAAATATTATGTGACATTCATAGATGATTTCTCTAAATATTGTTATGTCTACTTAATGCATTCTAAGGATGAATCATTAGATAAGTTTAAAGCTTATAAAAACGAAGTAGAATTACATTGTAATGTTAAGATTAAAACCTTAAAAACTGACAGGGGAGGAGAATACTATGATCCAACATATTTTGAAACTATTGGCATTGTTCATGAGATTACAGCACCATATAGTCCCCAATCTAATGGTGTGGCTGAAAGGAAAAATAGAACATTAATCGAAATGGTTAATGCTATGTTATCCTATTCAGGATTAGGACAAGGATTGGGGGGAAGCAATGTTGACCGCATGTCACATTCTTAATAGAATTCCTATCAAAAGGAACAATATTATCCCATATGAATTATGGAAGAAAAGGAAACCCAACTTGAGTTACCTTAAGGTATGGGGTTGTAGAGCAATTGTAAGAATTCCTGAACCTAAAAGAAAGAAATTAGGTGAGAAGGGAATTGAGTGCATCTTTATTGGTTATGCATAAAATAGTAAGGCATATAGATTTTTGGTTGTTGAACCAAATAATTCAATATCAATTAATACGGTTATTGAATCAAGAGATGCATTGTTTGATGAGGGAAGGTTCAAACTGATTCCTTTACAAAAAGAAGTTGCTCAAACTAATTCTAAGGAATTAGAAAATTCCACCATAATTGAAGAACAAAACCTTGTACCAAGAACAAGCAAAAGAGCAAGAAAAGCTAAGACTTATGGTTCAGATTTTCACATGTTTCTTGTGGAGGGATCAAGAGAAACCATAAGCAATCACATTGAATATTGTTTCAATATTGAATCTGATCCAAAATCATTTGAAGAGGCTATGAAGTCTCAAGATGTAGCTTTTTGGAAAGAAGCTATAAATGATGAGATGGATTCAATTATGGGGAACAATACTTGGATCTTAGTAGATTTACCTCCAGGTTGCAAACCAATTGGTTGCAAGTGGATTTTCAAAAAGAAAATGAAAGTGGATGGTATTATAGACAAGTTTAAGGCTAGACTTGTTGCTAAGGGATTTACACAAAAATATGGAATCGATTATTTCGATACATATGCACCAGTAGCAAGAATTGCTACAATAAGAATGCTAATAGCATTGGCCTCAATTTATAAATTGGAAATTCACCAAATGGATGTCAAAACAGCATTTTTATATGGTGAATTGGATGAGGAGGTGTATATAGAACAACCTAAAGGGTTTATTGTTCCTGGACAAGAAAGGAAAGTGTGTAAATTAATGAAGTCCTTGTATGGACTTAAGCAAGCACCTAAGCAATGGCATCAAAAGTTTGATGAAGTACTCCTAGCAAACAGATACATTATAAATGAATCCGATAAATGTGTCTATAGTAAGATCATAAATGGAAAAGGTGTCATCATATGTTTATATGTAGATGACATGTTAATTTTTGGTACAAACTTGGAACAAGTTGAAAATACCAAGAAGTTTTTATCGAAAAACTTTTCCATGAAAGACATGGGTGTTGCAGATGTGATCTTGGGAATAAGAATTCATAAAAGAGAAAACAACTTGATCTTATCCCAATCACATTATATTGAGAAGATTCTCAAAAGGTTTAACCATTATGAACATGCAACGGTTGCAACACCATATGATCCAAATTTGAAATTGATTTCAAATAAGGATAAACCAATTGCACAACTTGAATATGCAAGAGTGATTGGTTGTTTGATGTATGCCATGACATGCACAAGACCGGATATTGCTTTTGCTGTTGGAAAGCTTAGTAGATATACAAGCAATCCAGGTAACATGCATTGGAATGCCATTTCTAGAGTATTAAGTTACTTGAAGAAAACTATGAATTATGGCATTGCTTACAGTGGTGAACCTTCTGTTTTAGAAGGTTACACAGATGCAAGTTGGATTAATAACATGGAGGATCATTCATCCACTAGTGGATGGATATTCATGTTTGGTGGGGGTGCAGTTTCTTGGGGATCCAAGAAACAAACTTGTATTTCTGATTCTACTATGGCTTCAGAATTTGTGGCATTAGCTTCTGCAAGTAAGGAGGCTGAGTGGTTGAGAAACTTACTCTATGAAATTCCTTTATGGCTTAAACCAATGTCACCTATATCAATACATTGTGATAGTGAAGCTATACTATCAAAGGCTTATAGCCAAGTATATAATGGGAAATCTAGACATATTGGTCTAAGGCACAGCTATGTTAGACAATTGATTAAAGATGGGGTGATCACCATTAACTTTGTCAAGTCAAGTGAAAACTTGGCGGATCCATTGACAAAAGGTCTCACAAGAGAGATAGTGTCTAGAACTTCCAAGGGGATAAGACTAAAACCCATTTGAATTTGTCACACATAATGGAAACTCAACTCAACGCCTAATTGGACATTAAGTCTTGAGTTTAATGAGATCAAGTACATTATCTGAATGTGGCTGCAAGTATTGTGCTGTTTAACATCCTAAAGGTTATGAATACTTGAAATCATATGAAAATAAGGAGGTTGAGTTGTTACTCTTAATGAACCCATAACACGTAAGTATAAGTGTTGGAATGCTTATATGATTGCATTTCTGATGAGTTCACCTATATGAGTGGAAGTGGTGCCGCTTCTAGGAGCTTAGGGTTTAGCTCTTAAGCACTCATGAAATGATACAAGACACATGGCCAGTATAAGTGTCGAAGTTCTACTAAATGACTTTGGACAAATTTTTGAAGTCTCATGTGAGATTTAGTCATTAGTTAATCATCATAGAACCGTTGGTTCAAGACTTAGTCCACCATACCGTTCTGATTAATTAAAGTACTTTTTCTCTAAGGTGATGGTTCAAGACCTAGTTCACCATCATTTTATGCATGAGGATTCCTCAAGTATTAGACTTGTTCTATTTTGAAATTGGTGGGGGATTGTTAGAAAATTTCAAAATATAAAGTGAAAAGATTGATTAAAATGTTGTTTAATCAATGTACAAGTAAAACTAGTGTTTGGTATGACTCCGGGTGAAGTAAAATCATGATAAAATGATTTTTACTAATTTTACAGGGCAGTCAACTGCCCATATAGGGCAGTCAACTGCCCTTGCGCAGTAAGTATTTTGTCCGAAAAATGCACTTGGGCAGTCGGATGCCCTGGGAGGGCAGTCGGCTGCCCCGGGATGGCAGTCAACTGCCTAAATAGGGCAGTCAACTGCCTATACAATGTGAATACTCGGATTTTAAGTTACTTTAAGGCAGTCGACTGCCATATGAAGGCAGTCGACTGCCCTCCTGGAAGTTGCATACTGTTTCAAAAATACACTAGGGCATTCGGATGCTATTTTCGGGCATCCGACTTCCTTGCCTGGAAATTTAAGGGCAGTCAACTGCCTTTTATGGCAGTCAACTGCTCTAGTGCAAAATGAATTGTAACGACTAGTTTTCTTTAAATAGGTACAACCTCATTCAAAGGGTAATCTTTCACTACAGAATGGTTAAAGGACATAACCATTGAATTTGAGAGGTTGTGAACAATCTGAATGATGTGTTTATTTAAATGAAACAACACAATTGAAAGGTTGTGTCATTCAAACCAAAGATCACATATCTTGAAATTATCTCTATAAAAGAGATGACAATGTTCATTCAAGATGACAAAAAAAATATAACGAAAATATTCTGAATTCTTTTTCCTCTCCCAATCTCAAAATAGAAAACAAGTCTCTTAGACATTGTTTGCTGCAGAAAACTTTGGCTAAGACATAATACTTTTGTATTTGTCTAAAGTGTTTAGTGGTTTAATATTACAAGTTCAAGGTAATATTAAACAAGTTGACTTCATTGTATCCTGAGGCTATTTCTATAATCTCTGTTGCATACCATAACTGGTGGGGGTGAAATAAGTCTTAAGGAAAGTGGCATTATAGCAGCACGCCTTGAAGTCTTTCTCTGTATTTAGTTCGTGACTGTTCGTGATCAAAGAAGTTCAATTCCAGAAGTTGAAGTCCAAGAAGAAGTTCAAGTTTTTCATCTTCATAGTACCCCAAGTGGACAAGATCTGTAATCCATATTGACTTACTTTTATTAAACAAATTGCCCACGTCTAATTGAGCTATGCTTAAAAAAAATTATTATCACTACTTTTTGTGATTTTGTTCGAATGTTTTTTAATTCATATAAGTAATATTTTTTGAAAATATTATTTTTTATTGTCCATTCAATTAAAATATTTTTATTTGTTAGCAACTCTTTTTTTTTAATTAATAATATTTATTTTACATTATTTCTTATTTACTTTATATATATATATTTATATATATATAAAGCACAAGATGTTCCCATACCATATGGGTATGAGATTAAATGATTAATCTCCTCTTGTGCTAACTCAAGGGAATTTGATCTGATAAGGATTTTAATACGAGACTTTCCGTCTGCACTAAAAAACTCAGCTAGCCTTATATTACTGAATTAATCCTTTGAGTAATCTTATTTACTTTATGACATTAGATTTCAAGTAACTGACGTAATTGTAAAAATATTTTAATTTTTTTGCTTTATTTTTAAATAAATATAAAATTTTCATTATACGATCATAGAACTCCAGTAAAGCACAAGGATTATCAAGTATATCATTATTGAAGATCACATCATTAATAAACCTAGGGGTGTTCATTCGGTTAATTCGGTTAATTTCAAACCGAATTATAAATTTTTACTTTCGTTAACCGAACCGAAATTTATATTTTGAAATTAACCAAACCAAAATATAATTCGGTTAATTAACCGAATTAACCAAATTTTATACAAAATTATATAATTATATAAATTATAGTATATATTATATATTATAATATTTTATATTATATATATTATAGTGTATATTATATATTTTATATATATTGTAATATTATATATAATATATTATATATTATATATATTATATGTAATATAATTCGGTTAACCAAAATTAATTTGATTTTCGAACCGAAATAATCGATAATTGAATTTTTCTAAATCCTATTTTCGTTAACCGACCGAATTAAATTAGGTGACCGACCGATTAATCGAATTAAATTCGGTCGGTCGTTAACCGAATTTTTTTCAAATTATGAACACTCCTAAATAAACCTAGAGAGAGATTGCTAATTGACATGAAGATTAATTTGTAGAAATCATAATATTATACAAAAATTTTGCCTAATGTATACTATCAATTGTCAAACAAGTTGGGCCATCAATTCTCAAACGAAGTCGGCTTGCAGTCCTCACCACTTAATTGGCTAATTGGTTTGCAGTTTTCTCTGTGGGGTGGAAAGAGTCCAAAACATGTACCATTAATTTTAAGCCCGACATGATTAGTCTTTTTGCAACCTCAGCTAGGTCCCACGTTTTTCCCTCATTTTTGACCTTTTAATTCTTTTCATTTCCTTCGTTTCTACAAGTTGGTTGGCTCGGTGGTTTTTAAGGAAGAAACTCACGCTTCTTTGCTTTCTCGACGGGGACAAACTTTATAATCATGCTGTCATCTCAAGATCTCCCAGCCACATGTTTTTTTTTTCTTTTTGGCGTTTCAGAAATAATCTTGCCTTTTTTTGTGACGTATGCCATTATGCCATTCTGCTGGCAAACAATTGAAACCTTTATTTTACAGTTTTATTCTCTGACCTGAGAGAAAAGACAAATAGAGATGCTGAAATTCATACTTTAAACCTACAAAATTTTCAAGGTCAAAATCTATATTTTCACTCAAGTAACATAGACTCTGAATACAAATTCTGATAAAGCTTCGGCAAAGAGAAATATAATTTTGCATCAGCAGCAATACGTAACTATATAAACTCACCATTCCTCACTTGCTGAAAACTCTTGACAAGTGTGATTGAAACATTATAAAGAAGATTCATGAATCTTAACAAGAGGGAAAAGAGGAAAAAATTAAAAAAAAAATTATCAATCTAAAGTAATAAATTATCACCTTCCACCTCAAGACTGAAGAAGCCCATATCCAGGGCAAATTTGATGGACTCTTTCAATGCTAAACATTCAGCATTAAACGGTTCACTGTGACGCAAGACAATTTAAACGGTTCTAATCGGACGAATCTTTGTATTTATCTATAAAAATTGAAAATAAAGAAGTTAGAATCACATGAGAAGCTCCTCTTCATAAATTCCGTGTGGGCTCCCCACAAGACGGAACAGATTGATAATTAAAATAGTATGATATCATGATTGGTCAATAAAACATTGTGTTTCTTTGAACGGTTATGATGTATTGATGTAAATGGAAAAATTATTATATATATTCTTTCAATAGCTTCACTTGTAATTATGATATGTCTAATCATGGTTTGTTTGCTCTATAATTAATTGGTAAGAATGAATATATTTTTAAAGATAATTTTAAATTTTATTATCACTAAATTTTTTCTTTAATAGTGTATTTTGTATTTGAAGCGACAATTTAAATTAGCATATTATATTTTATTAACTATAGTTTTATAAATTAATAAATACAAATAATAATAAAATAAATTATACAAATAATAACAAACTAATTTAATATGAAAATTAGAAAAATTAATCATAATTTGATAGGACAACGAAAATTATGGAAACGGGATTTAACTATTTGACATTGTCCTATCAAACGATGATTAATTTAATAGATTTCTAATCTGGCATCATTTGATAGGACAAAAATGCTTGTATAATCACAGAATCAAAAATGATGGCCCACAATGTTGGCTCAAAAACGAGCACATCCCACTTGAAAGTTGAGGATGCAAACAAGCCTTGTCAATTTCCTTCTCTCTCTGATCACGTTTTCACTTAAACACCAAAGCCCTTGAGTCCAGCTCTGCTTTCTCCAATGCAGTTGTTTAATTGCACGTCCAACATCACTTTTTTCCCTCTTCTAACTTACTTTCACTTCCCCTTTGCGTGGTCCTTACCTTCCTCTTTATAACTCTTCCCTCTGTCTCCCATTCTTCATATCTTTCTGTCTTCGTGCATTACATTACGTACACCTTGTGCCGCATACCAGTACCACATCCAGCAAATATAATAAAAGCAAACAAGTACGCTATATAATTTTCGTTCTTTAGTTAATTGAAATGTTTAGTGCTCACTGAAGGAAGAATGCCAATTTTTAAAGAAATTCTTGAAATTTAGATGTAATGAGATGAAGCGTAAAATTTGTATCATTTGACATAAAATGAATAAAAAGTATTATAAAACACCAAAAAGAAGTTGAAAATTTAATAAACATAATGCAAAGTAAGAATGGTGTAGTGATATATTAATTTAATGTAAATAATTAAATTGATAACATAAAAACCAAATTATATTGGATTATCTTTCTCATGAATAATTATGTCTGATGATTACAAATTAGTAATGTAAATAGGTGAGGTTAAATGTAAATTTTGTGTAAATTAACATAAAATGAATTAAAAGTATTGTGTAACAATAAAAAAAATGTCTGAAAAAATTGAATGTAATGAAAGATTAAAGTAAACGTAATACTGAGATATTATTTTAATTTAAATAATTAAGTTGATAATATAATAGATGAAATCAATTATTTTTCTGATAAATAAATATATCTAATGATTAATAAGTTATTAACATAAACATAGAAAAAAACAAACACAAAGTTCACATTAATTGCTTAAAATGTTAGACTAATGAAATATGCAATAACGTCGTATTAATTTCAAGTCCCGAATCAAGTCCTTTTGCCACCTCAGCTAGGTCCCACGTTTTTCTTTAGTTTTGACCCTTTAATTCTTATTATTTTCTTTCTTTTCCTAAGTTGGTTATTTGAGTGGATTTTAAGGATAAGTCTCACCTTTCTTTTCTTCGGGATTTTTTTTTTTGGTGAAAATGGTACTTCATAAAAAATAAAGGATTACAACATCCCTAAGAATTCAAAGGTGGGATGTTAGAAACATCAGAGTTAGAACATTTAACATTATGTGAGAACTTGATTCCCATTGTATCAGCTAAAATAACAACATTAAGACCTTCAGGAGGATCTTCAAAAAGAGAAAAAATAAAATGCGTTGAGACACCTTTCTTTGTCATTGTGTCCGCCCACAGCAGCATTGGCCTCTTTATATTTATGTCTAATCTTTACATTTGCAATCCTTCTCATTAACAACCTGCAATCGTTAACAAGAGACTAATAAAATTAGGGAAATTTTAAATATATTCAGTTTTTTTTACTCGAATGATAACTCATATAGTAAAATAGGATGGAAGAAAAAAAAAGTGAGTTTAAATAGAATTTCTTTCTTTTTCTTTTTCTTGGTTTTCTTGACGAGGACAAGCTTTTATAACCAAGCTGTCATCTCTCAAGATCTCCCAACCTATTCTATCGTCGCACGTTTTTATCATTATACGTTTTGTTTGTAACATATACACCATTCTGCTGGCAAACAATTGAAACTTTTTTTTTACAGTTAAATCCTTCGACCTAAAAAAAAAAGATGAAAGAATATGTTGAGATTCAAACTTTAAACCTATAAAATTCTCGAGATCAGAAACCTATACTTTCACTAACGTAACATAGACTTTGAATACAAATTCTGATAAAACTTTGGCAAAAAGACATAATTTTGCATCAACAGCCATACTTAACTATAAAAACTGCTACTATATAGTCAATGGAGACATCAGACATATTCATGCAAAACACCGGAAGGGGTTCGTTCAGGCTAACTAGATATCTTATTCCCATCATAGAAAAAACCAGTTAAGCGAAACAAAATAAAAAAAAATATTTGACACAAAAATTGATCGATTTGAATAAATCTAGAAATCACTAGTTAATTAGTGTTTTCATGAATTTCAAGCATTGTAAGCATTTTGTGGAGGACTTCTTGCAAGCCAACCCCATACACCACCTGAGCCCTGCCTCTGTTTTGCATTCAAAGCAGCCTGTTCAGATGCGGCTTTCTGTCACTGCCGGAGCTTGAGTTCCTTCTGTAGTGTTTCCATCGTCTGGAGCTTCTGTCTCAACTCCGCAACATCAACTTGTAGATTCAAGAGTATTAGAAGACAACTAAGCAGAGTTCTCTACTTTGGAGGCAGACTAGCCCTTGTATTAACAAAATCTTTAGTGTAGTAATTAAAACAGTAAGCATAAAGGAATCATTGAAAATAGGCCTAATAATTTGTGTTAGTGTCACTATCATGTAAAACACAAAATCTTATGTCAAAATTCATACGGACGTTAAGCACAAAATATCTATTTTAGCTTTTGGCAAATTTATATATAATCATTATCAATTTTAGACCCGTATCACCTTTTTATCAGTGTTTAAAATTATCATATCTAATTGAGAAGTAAGCTATGACGCCAGAATCTTCCAAACAAATTCATGCTAACGGCAAATTGAGCAATATTTCAAATTCGATCCGTACACAGTATGATGTGGTGAATCTTACTTGCTTTTAAATTCTCATTTTAAAGCATCTGAGTATGATTGTACTAAAGGAAATCAGAGTTTGAATGCCCATTCAATAAGGAGAAAACAGATAAAGTTACAAGGTAAGCGATAGAAATTGTTCTCTTGATCCAAATATACCTCTAATGTGAAACAAGGCGACTGCTCGACAGCAAGTTGACCACGAAAAGATTGGAGCTTTTAAGAAGTAAACAGAATTTAGAGAGAAAAATGTCCAAGTTAATATACACAACTGTTTCCAAACTTTCAGACTTGACCTGCCACTGTGCACAGAAAGAAATTACCTTTTATAAATTTGTGTTTCGAATCTCAGCTCAGTAAGGAGTTTTAAGAATAATATAAGATAAATAGAGCATGCGTGTACTTCATATCAGAAGATTTCAACCAGAATATTTCCAGTGAACTTAAATGGGACTAATTGTTGAATACACCAAATTGTTACATACAGTGGGCTCTGTTTCAACGTTATCCATAACAATTTCTCGTATTTTTCCTTAGACTCCAAATCCCTGGTAGGATTTGTGGCATTATGCACGGCAAAAGCACTATCAGTAACAAAAGCCTCCATTATCTTTGATTGCAAGGTTGACTTGTGACTTGGCTTAAGAACATTAACTTGGCAGCAAAACATATAACATCAAATAGAAATAAAAAGATCAAGAAAGTCATAAAGAGGCTAAAACCATCTCTACCTCATTGTTGTAACGCCCATTATATCCTCCAAAAGATATAAGTATATCTTCACCATTCAAAGAACCCATAACCAAACTTGAGCCCTAGAATAAGAGACAATCAGATAGTACTTTACAACTTCAATCACTGACGGTGGAAGTTATCTGCTATTTATAAAGATATTGACCACAACTATATGAATCATTCAATGTTAACACATGAGCATTACAAACAACTCATCATCATCAGAGCCTTTCTACCATACTAAGATAGGCTACATGAACTGATTTATGAACTCAAGCTAGGCCGTCAGCATGAATTCTCAACATTACAAACGGGAATTCAAATTGTGGTTGCGGTCGTGTTATTGGCCGCGTTGCATTTATTGTGGTTGCAGACATAAAGAAGACCATTGCGGTCATTACAGTCGTGAATTTTTTTTAATTTCGCACAATTTTGTATAAAATGTAATAATTGTAATTATAATCATTTAAAGTCTTATTTTATAATTTTTAAAGTAATTTATGATACTTTAAGTCTATTATTTAAGTGAAAAAAAAAATTATTCATAATTTTTTGAATTATAATAAAATAGAACTTGTTAAATTCAATCTACTACAAAAAAAATAGTGATAAAAGAAAACTCACAAACAACAAACATGATATACATTATCAATTAATTTGCTCAGAAGATTCTATTGCACATTTGGTTACTTAATTCATTACTTTAATAAGTAAAAAATAATTCATTTAATTTACTTAAATAATTTAATTGATTACATTTACATTATCAATTAATTTATTAAAAAATTAACCATGTTTGGTTATATTAAAATTTTAATACTAATAAAAAATAGTGATTACTGTAGACACCTAATTTTGTCCGGGATCTTAACTTGTAAAAATAATTAGTGGAGTTAAGTGACATTGTATTTTAAGTAATTTAGCAATTCAAATTAGGATTTTTTTTAGATTTAGAATTAACATTAATTGATAAATTAAAATTGAAATAGGATTTTGGAATAATAAAAAAAAGGAGCAGAGATAAGAGAAGAAAATAAAATTAATTTTAGGATTAGATTATTAGATTTTTTTAGGATAATTATTAGAATTATTATTAGATTAATATTAAATTTGATAGGGTTAGATTAGGATTATCATAAGAATAAAATAGATAAAATATAAAAAAATATAAGATAATTAATAGAATAGGTATAGTTGTATTAAGACTAACAAATTTTTTACTATAAAAAAGAGATTAAGCCTCATGATTATTCATTAACAATCAAGCATCCACAATTCGACATCCGTGCACTGCAACACCGATCAGCATCGTCATCTTTGCTTGCTGCACTGGCTGACCACCATCATCTTTGCTATCACTTACACCGTTTTTACTCAAACTCCAGAGTCCAGACATCATTGTCAGTTTCAGTCCAGCCATCCTAGCCACTTTCCTCACCATCGCATCAGCCACTCATCACTGTACCGCTACAACGATTATCACCGCTTCATCTTTCACAGCCCCTATCATGTCACCAGTTTTGCTTGACCCGAATAATCCATCATCTCCATCGCTGTTAGCAAACTCTGCTCCTCATAGCCACTGCTGCTGTGTTGTACTGCCCACGGTTGCGCTTCTGTCCAACCCCATCATCATCATTGCTTGCTGCTCGTGTCATCTTAACAAGCCACGTGAAGTTAAGGAAAAGGGAAGAAAAGAACGTGAGTTGCAGCTAGAAAAGGAAAGAAAGAGAGCTAACAAAGAAATAAGGTTATTGTCAGGTGAGTTTTGTTTTAATATATTGATTTATTAAATAGGATTTGTTTGATTAATCGGTTAATGGATAATTAATTGATGTTTGTTAAGAATTTAATGTTCTGATAATTAAATGCATGACAATAATAAGTTGATAATTTAATAGTTGGATAATTTAATAATAATTTAAATTGATTTAATAATTGTAAGTTTGTAGGATAACTAAAAATTGATATGTATGACTACTTGCATGATAGTTAATATAGATTTGCATGAAAATTAGTAATTTGATGTATTGTATATTAGTGATTTGTTTGCATGATGATTAATATAATATGTTACTTAATTTGCATGTTAATTTAAATTCTTATGATAAGCTTGAATTAGTTCAAGGTATGTGTGTTCGTATAATTTAACTTGTTTGCATGATAATTAATTTTATATTTTGACTTATATTACTTTTGCATGATCAATTGTTTGGATATTGAATTCACAGTATTAATTTAGTTTGCAGGAATATTGAGATGTTAGTGGATTCTTAGACAAATACAACTTTTTAGGAAAATATAATAAGATAAATATAAAACTTCATAAAATAAAAGATTAAAATAAACAGTGATAAGGCTTAGCAAATAAAAATATTGATTAATTATCAAAGATGAATATGGATTATGCTGAGAATGAAACTCCGAAAAAGTCAATTGGTACTCCTTGGAATTGCTAGGTGAGAGGATTATTCTTGAGTTGAGCCAAATTGATGGAACACTTAAGGAGGAATTTTCAAGAAAACATAATTCATGTTCATTTTAAAGGTATAATAATAATAATAATAAAATAATAAATAAAATAATAAATCAAGAATAAAGAATATAAAATAATACCATAATAAAGTAATGGGATGATAATAAAAGAAGTAAATGTGACATATGCCGATGATGAAACTCTAAGAAAGTCAATTGGTACTCTTTGGAATTTCTAGGTGAGAGAATTCTTATTGAGTTGAGCCAGATTGATAGGATACTTAAGAAGAATTGTCAATAACCTATATGTAATGTTTATTTTCAAGATCTAAAATAATAGAATTAGGAAAAAGAAAATAAAATAAGATAAGAAATGAAAAGAAAATTGCAATTTTAAAAGGATTAGAAATTATTTAAAGAAAAGAATTTAATATACTTAATTAATCCGACGATGAAGTTCAAGAAAGTCAATCGGTACTACTTGAATACTCTTGAGGTGATGAAATTTACTTATTGTCTGAATCAGATTAACTTAAACCTAATCAAATATTAATATCAAATTATCAATATTATTTTTTCTTATAATAATATTTACTATCATATATTTAATTACATTACAAATTTTACTAAAAAAATTACATTAACAATTTAAATTCAACATTACCTAATATTATTTAAAAAATTACCTAATATTAATTCCTAAAATATTAAAATTCTTTGAAAAAAATTAAAACTAAATAATATATTAAGAAAAACCCACGACCCACCCAAAAATACACTCAAATTCCCGAACCCACCCACTTTGCCTCTGCCCATTCAAATTCAATTTCATCTCTTCTCTCACTCTCAATCTCAGTCCCAATATCTCATTCTCGCGTCCTCACCTCACCCTCACCCTCACCCAATCAAGCTTCGAATCCTTTTAGGCTATTCTCCACTCCACAGCTAAGATCCCCACCTCTCACAACACCCACGACCTCACTCACCCTCAAATTAAGAAGATGCAACCCACTAGCCAGAGCCCAAACCAAATGCTCTCTAGTCTCCACTTGCAAACGACAGATCATAGAAGCCAACACCGATGCAGTGAACCAGTAGCGTCTCAGGCCACCCATGTCGCCTCGTCGCTCACACCCTGTTGCCAATGGCCCAATGCCCACAACAATACAGAATAGAGACCTTTGGTGTTCGGTCCCTCCTCCCTCCCCCTCACCAATTCACCCCTCATAGATCCCCTTCCCTGATACCGAATCCAAATCTAGTTGATTTCATCTCTTCCATGATCCAAATCTACTTTCGAAAGGTAAATAATTTCTTGCTTCAAAAATCAAAACTCAAATCAATTATTCTGTTATGTTGTTGTTTCTTGTGAATTGATGTTGAGTTCTTTTTTATTAAGATTGAAATTTTGATTGTGGAAAGCTAAGATTCTGAGTTTTGTTGTTGATTTTGAAAATTAAAATTTTTTTTCTGATAGCGAAATGTTGAATGGAAAGCGGAGGATAGCGGAAATAACGGGCCGTTATTGCCGCTATCTTCTGCTACAACGTTTTGTAATGGCCAATAGCGGCTGTTACTGTTGTGATACAGATTCACACCCATTTTTTCCTCAATAGAGGTGGTGGCCACCGCCGCTACCACAAGATAGCGGTGGCTATTTCGTTTTGCAACCACTATTTGAAACCCTGATTACAGATTAAAAAAAAACACTCTTTCCATGAATTAATAAAATATTAACATTCCTCTAGTGAAGAAGCACAGCTTCCAAAATTTCAACTATTTCCAAAGAACAATTTATGAGTCAAGTTTAAAAACCAATGAAGATGATAAAGTTAATTGATGAGAATGAACATGATCAAAAAGTTAAATGATCATAATAATCAAAGAAAACCACAATATTATGCGTAGAAAATCTACTTTATTTACATTCATCTTTCTACCATTCCTTGTTGATCCACATTAAGAGGTTTAACCCATTGCAGCATTACCGGCGCAATTGAACCTTTATACATATGATGAAGTAATCCAAATAGAAATTTGCCACATACATAGCATTTTACTAGCAACAATTATTTTTAAAATGTATAATACCTCACTAGCAAGAGGAACACGTCCTTCAATTGACGTCACAACTGACCAAACAAGGGTTGACATGTTAAGGACAACAGTTTTTTATGCCCCTGCAAGACAAGAGTAAGACAAACTACGAAGATAAAGGAGTAGTAATAAAAGTAAGCTTTCATCAAATCAACAGATCCCACCAAGCTTTTTCTTATCTTCATATCGATGCAAATACTTGGCCGTATAATAACGCTTAAACTAATCATGTACTGGGAAAGTCTAGGTCCAAGGAACAACAAAAATCTTCCTATTTGATTTTGAAATGAGACATTTACCGCTTTTATTATCTCCACCACCAACAATAAACTAGTTCTCCCCAACAATCACACTAGCTTGACTAGCCCTAGGAGTTGGTGTCTCACCTTGTTGTGTGGGTCTTGACCATTCCATTTACAAACCCAAGTACATAAAAGATAGATATACTAATTCCTCACACAAGCACATGCAAAAATGTGAAAGAGTAATTTATCTTACAGCTTGCAAATCAAGGACATGCGAATCATTGAAGCAAGTAGCATGCGAGCCCCTAGCAAAAATAAGAAGGCAACGCTTTGCATGTACAGCAGCAGCATGATCAGATCGTGGTGATGGAGGTATAGCCCTGCATGACAATGAAGATAAGGAAATATTAAGAGTTACCAAGGAATATAAATTTAATATTGCATTCTTTCAATCTGTAAAATCATTGGGCACAAGGGATAACTCAAAATAAAAAGTGCAATATAAGGATTATATCATGTCTTCTATTTCATAATGCACACTTCTAAACAGGTTAGATTCCATACTAATCTTGTAGAAATTAAGCTCAAATCTAATACTAGAATATTAGTATTCAAGTATGTTGTATGTCCAATGTCAACATAACCTCCCCCTCCCCCCCCCCCCCCCCCCCCCCCCCTCATCCGGCCATCCCCCACTCCCCTCTCCACCCCCCCCCCCCCCCCCCCCCCCTCAAAAAAAAAGAGAAAAGAATACATGCATGGACAATAATTTTGGATCACTACTTGAAAATCAGTTTCATATAACATTTTTTTTGGAAACTTAAATATTAAATTCTTAACTGGAATAAAGTTGACCTGATTTTGAATTCAATTTTGATCACAAGCTAATATTCTTACGAACTATATTGAAATTCATAAATCAGATTCTTAGCAGGTATGATAAGTGAATCTTAATCAAGTCAACTTTAAAAATGGATTAGGCCGTTGGTGCTGTGCAACAAGATCGTACTTCGAAGCCAGCTCTTGAGATTTGGAAGGCAGCAAATTTTATTCCAATTACAATCTCAATGTTAAAGGCTATAGAAGGACCAACGGCACATCTTTAACAAAAGAATTCAAACATCCAGTAATATATAGAGGGATAGTGCAAGAATAAAATTGCCAAAAATAATCTTACACGGCATCAATTTCATCCCAGGTCATCGTTTCTAGGTCAAGTATATGTAGATCATTCAAGAGTGTTCACTTTGCATCTTGTCCACCAAATATGACTAAGGTTGTTCCAACAACGGTCGCAGATTGACCTTCGCGAGAGATCTACAAGGCACTCAAATTAGGGAAAGAACTCTTAACATATTGGGAAAGAAAATTCAAAAAGAAAAATCAAAGAAGCTAAAAATGGGGCACAAGAGTTTATAAGCACTTCTTATGTGGATTGTCTATATTTATGACATGTGTAATTTTTTGTAATTAAATAATAGTTATCATTTTTCAAGTTTAAAATAGATAAAATAAAATTATCTGAACGTATAGAAATTTTGATAATGACATCATTTTAATATTAAAAAATATAAAATATATATATAACTTTTATCAATTATTTTTTTATTTTTTTAAAAGAAAACATCTATACCTATATATATATGTGTGTGTATATATATATATATATATTATATATATAATATATATATTAAAACCAATATATATACATTTATTTTTCAGTTACTTTATTCATGTATATTAGTTTTATGAAATAATACCACTTATTTCTTTAAAATTTTTAAGTTAAATCTATGTAATATCAATAAAATTAAAAAAAAAATCAATTATCCATGCTACAACATACTATGATAGGTAAAATTCAAAAGTTATATGTGAAATTACTTTCACACATAGTAAATTACCATCACAAAAATTACTCATAGTATGAATAGATTAATTATCATTTACCAATACATGTTAAAATTGAAACTCAAGCCTTGAGTTTTGAAGTGTAAAATTTTGAAGAATAGTCTGTTCACACTAACATGATATTAATACATTCTATTTTTTGGTGTAATAAAAACAACTATTTAATTAAATTTATTTTTTTAATTTGTTAAGATTTAACTTAAATAAATAGAATATTAATAAAATATCTTAAGAGACAAATTATAATTTTAAGACAGAAAGTACTAAGCTTACTATGTCTAAGGTATATCACTTTGATCCTTAACTTGAATATCAAAAACTTTTGAAACAAGTATGTATAATTTATATAATATGACTATCTTTATTATATTTTCATAGTACATATGTTATAGCTAAAACTTAATTTAATCACGTTGCGGATTAGTATTTTATCAATGTCTTCTATAGTATATGTGGAATCTATTGGATCATCAAGTAAAGTAATACATCATTCAAAGATAACAAGAGATATGCAAGAATCATTTGTTACCTATTCAACTTAACAAGAATTCGTTGAAGAATCTATATTTAAGAAAAATTATATACGAGATTGATTTTAAGATGAAAAAATTTTTAATTTCTTCAAATCAAAGACATGTTAAATTTTATTTATATATTATTTTCATTCAATAAATTACAATATAAGTTTGATTTTTTTTTGTACAAAATTTACACAATTATATCTAATATATACTTTTTTTGTATTATTGTATTGTCATATACAAACAAATAAAAAAATATAATATACGAATGTTATCTTTTTCATAAACATAATAATTTATATTATAAAATTTCAAAAAATATATATTATCAATAAATTTGTTATTTAATTAATATATTTTTATGCATCACACATGCTTAAGACTAGTTAACCTTAATATTTGATATTAAAAAGAAAGTATTAGTTATTTTGCCAAATCACCTTAGCGAGTTCTCAAGCTAATATAAAATTTGCTGGCAAACAAGTGAAACTTATACTTTCCTTTTTTTTATACATATAATGAAAATCTCTTATCTAAAAAATCGAAATACCGCGTTGAAATTCGAACTTCAAAAATCAACAAATTTTTCTCAAAAATTCGAGTTAATAATAAAAACACAGCTATATTTTCTCAAAAAAAAAAAAACTTGCTTCATATCTTCTTCTCGAAGCATTCAATTCCAAACCAAAGGCCTCGTACGAGTTCCCAAACCAACCCCCCCAACCCATCACATATTCACAACGCATCATTCAAACGCTGTTGACCCCAGATGATAGTTTTCCACCCTTCCAAATTTATTACTTTAGATTGATATTTTCTTTTTTTTTCCGCTTTTCCCTCTTGTTAAGATTCACGAATCTTCTTTAGAATGTTTCAATCACACTTGTTCAGCGTTTTCAGCAAGTTGGGAATGGCAAGTTGGCATTTTGTATGTCATCCTGTGAGATTCTTTGGAAGGTTTGTTAATTTAGTGGTTGGAATCTATTGTGTTGACAACTTCGTGCAGCATTTTTGTTTTTTTTTCATATTCTCTAGATAGAGTCAATGCCGTAATTGGCCAAAAAAAAAAAGATAGAGTCAATGCCGTATGAGTGTGAGTCCTCAATATCCTTCTTGTTTGTGCTTTTATCATTAACGGTCTTATTAGGTAATTATCTTTTAGTTTTTTTCCATATTCTTCACGTTACTGACTGCTGGCGTTGATTGGTTGAATAGGCTTTAAGAATGAGTCCTATTTACCCACTTTTAGTTCATAATTTGCAGAGATGTAATGAGATTGAAATTTTCGAAGAAAAAATTGAAATTTAGATGTAATGAGATATTTTTTTGAGTAGTAAATTTTCATTAGAAGTTATAATCACAATCAGCATATTACATTCTATGAACAGATAATTATGAAAATCATATTATTCAAACTAGATAAACTAGTAAATAGCTATAACAAACTAAACAAACTAGTAAATAACTAGACTAACTCAAGCTTACATTTGGTGAGACTCGAATCTGAGATCTCAAAGTCTCAAGAGACCTCCGCCAACAACCCTTGGCCTGGTGGCTAAGGATGAGTTGTGGCATATTATAAATCTTGGGTTCGAATCCAAGCACCCCAATCTCCAGTTATTTAATATTTCCTTTGTAACAAAAAAAAGTCTCAGGACCTCCTCCTTGTCACTAAGCCAAGGCTTCATTGGCTAGATGTAATGAGATTAAGCACAAAATTTCTGTCATTTGATATAAAATGAATTAGAAGTATGGTAAAACATTAAAAAAATTGAAAATTTAAACATAATTCAAAGTAGTAATAATAATAATAATAATAATAATAATAATAATAATAATAATAATAATAATAATAATAATATTATTATTATTATTATTATTATTATTATTATTATTATTATTATTATCAAAGTTTTCTAACCACTTTGATCTCTAATGATCATCAAACTTAAATGCTGTTAAATATACGAGTAAAGTTTATTATTGAGCAGGAGTTTATCCAGAATTCTTCCATTTATGTGATCAAAGCATAATTGAATGTATTGGTTTTTTGGGACGGCTTTTATGCATCTACATTATGATCTTCTTCCCTTTGCAAGGTCCATAAGTAGTATGACTCTGCGAATACACTAATGATTAATTAATAAACTAGGTTAAGACATTTACAATTAATTTTTTATTTATAATTGTAGAAAATGTACATCTTAACAAACAGATTGCATCTTCAATCTAGCTTATCCGACTAACAAAATGAAAGTCTGGATATTTGACGAATGAAAGCTGATTATCCATTAAGAATTAATCTTAAGATGCGTATGAATTGATCCAAAGATTTTTTTGACCGTAAATAACCAAAAGAAAAAAAGCTGGTTGCCCACTAATGAAATCTCGTAAAAGCCTTGCCGTTGATAGAGTTGCTTCAACTTCGTAAAAAAAACTTGACAAATCGGTTGTTCAGTTCAGCTATTGATGTTACCAAAGGCAGTCCATTGGTTACGTATATATTTTATGTTCTATACGCAAAACATGAAAAAATATTATGTCAATTTATTTTGACTCATCGAATATAAATTTTTTTTTCAATTTTTATTAAATTTATTTATAATTTTAACCAGAACTTTATTGTAAACAAAGATCCATCTATGTGGTTCATACAAAGTATCATTTAATGTTTGTTTGTTATTTGTTTATTGTTCATTTGTCCTTTATTAAAATACTAAATTTACTTGTATTATATAAGTTATATACTTTAATTTTTTCTTCGGATGTACAAAGAGACTGGGAAATCAAATCTTGGATCTAATTCTTCTTAAGGAGGGGTAACAACCATCAGGCCAAACTTTGATATCTAATTCCTAAACATATTTATACCATACATCTTTGTTGGCTTAAAAAATTAATAAAATATAATAATAAAATAATTATGAAATTAAATTAATTATGCTTATAATAATAAGTTTTTTTTTTTTTAAACATAAGATATTAAAATTAAATTAATAAAAGTTTCATAATTAGTTAAGATGCAATTCTTACACATTGACCATTTACATATATGATATTATAGTATATGTATATGTATATGTATATGTATATGATACAAATTGTATTTAAAATTGTAATTATTAATTTTAATAAAATATAGTTGACTAAAAAATTAAGTAAAACATAATAATAAAATAATTACAAAATTAAATTAGTTAATTATACTTAAGACAATAAAACATTATTGACTCAAAAAATTAATAAAACATTGTTTGCATAGTATCGGTGAACGTGTTTGTTTAATGGTTTATAAATACTTGCTCACGAACATGTTCATTTATTTGTTCACAAGCATGTTTATTTAATACGTTCACAAACGTGTTTGATGTTGTTCGCGAAAATTTAACGAACAATATTACAAAATAAATAAATCGTACTCGAACTTAAAAATTGAATTTCTTAATGAACATGAATTAGAAATGAAGTGACACTAAAAAATAAACGTACGAATAAAAAATTCATATTTATTTGTATGTGTTCATTACGGTTATAGCCTGTCACCTTTGCATCGACGCTAATAACGACCGTTTCCTAACTTGTGGAAAACCAAAAAATACATTTCCATGGAAATGCCATAATTTCTATACGAAATGAGGTTGACAGATGAAAAGTCCGAGTGGGAGCTTTGTTCTACTTGTATGTGAAGTAATAACGACACTAATAACGACAGTTTTCTAACTTGTCGTAGAAAAGCAAAAAATACATTTCCATGGAATAAAAGCCTCTCCTTAGCTGCACCAAGTTTTCAACTTAATAATAGATAACTTCGCAGCACTAAATTAACGAACCCTCCAAAGAATCTCAGATAGATGCCAAAGAAAGAGCAAGCCAAGGCTAGTCTTACTAGTCTTAATGGGTACCTTAACAAGAGGAAAAAGAAAGAGCAAAACAAGGCTAGTCTTACTAGTTGCCTTAGGGAAAACAAGGTCATCCATGAAGAGGACTATGTGACATTCTGTGGCATCAGAAAAGCTGCTAATGCAGGCGGTGGTCCAGCCAAGTTTACAGGTCTTGAAGCATAACCTCAAATCCAATACTGCTCTCTTTGCAATTCATGGAGAAGACTATTTGACTTAGATCTGGTTATGAACTTTTTCGCTTAGATCTCCCAGTTTCCATAATGCCTCAAAATTTAAGAAAAAATTATGTGTCGTAAAAAGGACTAATTGATGGTTGGGGTGTTTGTAGACAAATTTTATTTATTAGAATTAGATTCCCCTCTTTTAGGGCTAAAAACCAAAGCAGCAAAATCAGTGCAGACAATATTTCAGAAAATGTTGCATAATTATATTGTATCAACTCAAACCCATGCATGCCATTAAAAACTCAAATCAAAGAACAAAACAAAGAAACAGTGATGAAAACATAATATTGGCAATTATTAAAAAAGACCAAAATCAAGCCCATAATCAACACAGCTCTGATCATAAACAATTATTTAAAAAGACCAAAATCAAGCCCATATTCAACACCAGCCCTGATCATAAACAATTATTTACAAAAACCAAAATCAAGCCCTGATCATAGATAATATTGGCATTATTAAAAAAGACCAAAATCAAGCCCATCTTTACACCAGCCAGATCATAAACATCTTCAATCACTCCACCCAAAAGCATCGCACGGAACAAATTCTGGACAAATCCACCTTGAGGCCTTGGCGGTGTCTGCATTGGAGGAGTAGGATATCCTTGGATTGGCCCTGGATAACCAGTCAGTGGCGGTGGATATGCTCCTGGAGAAGTAGGATGTCCCAGGTTTGGCACTGGATTACCAATCAGTGGTGGTGTATACCCTGGAAAACCAGTCAGTGGTGGTGGATATGCTCCTAGAGAAGTAAGATGTCCCGGGTTGTGCCCTGGATAACCGATCCGAGATGGTGGATACATCCCCGCCTGGAACAGGACCGTTAAAATGGTCTCTTTTGAGAAGATGAGAGAGAGGGCTTTGAACTACTGGGTCCTGGAATTTAGATTTGGTTTCGGCTTGAAGATGAAAGGAGGGAACGTTTATGTAGAATTCAGCAAAGAAAAGCAAACAGAAAAGTAAGGCTAAAACTAATGAAATGCCCGTATACTCTTCTCAATTTCGGACCAAAATAACTTCTAATAAAAAAGATTAATTTAACTTTAATACAATTATTGTAATAACCAAAAAAATTTTCCCTTTTTTCACCAAAAAATTTTCCCTTCTCTATTTTTTATAACTCTTTCGCCTTAAACCCTAAATCACAAAGCCAAACCCCTAAATCGAATGATAAAATCTTTAAAAAAAGCACTGAAAATGATGAAAATAATTATTAAAGAAATTATTAAAATTTACATTTATATTCATTCAATAAAGTTATTTTAATATTTTAAATAAAAATTAGAATACAAAATTATAATGTTAAAAAAAGGGCAGAATTGAAAATCCCGCATATCAGTGAAACGAAATTTTACTTGGCATGGCAGGTCACCGTGCTGCAGCTATTAGTCCATCACAGCCAAACGGGTGTAACAGTGCGATTGGGCAAATTTTGGCGTAATCAAAATTCGTAACGATATTTACTGCGATAAATGCTAAATTAAAGCCAAATTGCATGCACGCATATCCAATCAACCGTCGTAATATATCGCTTTCTCCTCTCGCTTTTATAAAAAATAAAAGAGAAAGGAAGAAACTTCATTGGATTAACTGAAATACTGTCACACTTGGAAAGAAAGGAGGAGGATTGGGAATTAGAGATATGAGAAAACTTAACAAAGTTAATATGGCAAAAATGTGATGGAATTTCTTCACTCAAAAAGATAATTTTTGGGTCAAAGTTCTTCAGTCCAAATATTTCAAAAATGGTGAGTATAGGACCAGAAATTGCTCCTCAACCTGGGCTGGTATGAGAAAAGGATATGAAGTTATTAATAAAGGACTTAAATGGAATGTTAAGTCAGGTAGGCAAGTTCTATTTTGGGCGGATAATTGATCAGGATTGGGAGCTCTTAACAAAATCATATATGGCCCTTGGAGACCAAGTGATTACAGAATAACAGTTAGAGATGTTGTGGATGAGCAAGGAGGATGGAATTTTGTGAACCTTAGTGCCGAGATCCCACCAGAAATCCAACTTAAAATTTTAGCTATTCCAGTTCAACTAATTGGAGATGAAGAAGATAGCATTGTCTGGAATGCTAATCCAGTTGGAATATTCTCAATAAAATTTGCATATAAGTGTGCTCACAATAACAATGACAACATGAACCCAGACTGGAAATTCTTATGGAAATTAAATGCCCCACCTAAAGTAAAGCACTTCCTTTGGCAATGCAAACATCAAAAAATTCCCACAAGAGCAAATCTCGTTAGAAAAGGATTATAGTGTTCTGATCTTTGTCCCAGATGCAATAGAGAAACATAAACTATCATCAATTGCCTTAGGGACTGCCCTGAAGTTAAAATATTGTGGCATTGCCTCGATATTCCTAATGTGGTTCAAGATTCCTTCAGCTTCGACCTTGAAAGTTGGTTGTCCATAAATTGTAAAACCGAAGCAGATGAAATTAATTTATCTATTCCATGGAAAACAATTTTCTCCATGACATTGTGGGCTATATGGAACAATAGAAATAAACTCATTTTTGAAGCTACCAGTGAAACCTCCAACAGGTGGCATGAAAGACTATTACATAATATAAAAGAGTTTTGGGTTGTCATGGGACCTGATCAAAAACAGAAACACAAATTACAAATTAATGTAAGATGGCAAGCTCCTCCCACAAACTTTGTTAAGTTAAATACAGATGGAGCTGCAAAAGGAAATCCTGGAAAGGCTGGAGCTGGAGGATTGTTCAGGAATCATCATGGAAACTGGTTAGGTGGATTCTCTCGCTACTTGGGTTTCTCTAACAGGATCCTTGCTGAACTTTGGGGAGTTCGAGATGGACTGGTGTTGGCCAACAGACTTGGATATAAAAACCTGATCATCGAAGTGGATTCAAAAATAGTTGTGAGGTATGTTTTGGAACTTTCTTCTCCTCATCATACTCATTAGACTATTGTTTCTGATTGCAGGGAACTCATGAGGCGACTGGACAATGCTCAAATTCATCATAGATATAGAGAAGCAAACACTTGTGCTGACATGCTTGCAAACTTAGGAACAGAGCAGGAAATTCCTTTTGTTTGTTATGAAGATCCTCCCTTGTGTTTGAGGAGTACTTTAGTTTACGATTTTATGGGGACGGTTTTTCCCAGTTGTATTAAGACTTAATTTTCTGGTTCAGTTATGAAAGTCCGTTTTTATTATCAAAAAAAAAGAGAAAGAATTCTTTTTTTTTTAATCTTTGTACTTTTTTATATAAATCACATATATCTTCATTCGTTTTAATGGTCTAAGATTAACTCTGCTCAGAGCTTACTTACAGTTAAAGCTCATTAGTCCTTCCCAAAAGTCTATTTAGTAGAGATTGAATCCGAAAATTCTTTCCACAAACGCAGCTTATATTGTCAACAGAGTTACAACTTATGAATTTTTAGTCTTTGTACATTGCATGCACCTTGCGCCCACCCACTACACCCAATAAATATTAGTAAGACGAAACGAGTATACGATATAATTTTCGTTCTTCTATTAATAAAGTGTTCAGTGCTTGAAAGAAGAATGAGAATTTTGAAATAAAATTTTGAAATTCAGATGTAATGAGGTTAAACATAAAATTTGTGTTTTCACCAAAAATAAAATAAATTTTGTGTCATTTGACATAAAATGAATTAAACAGATTGTAAAACACTAAAAAAAGTTGAAATTTTAAACATAATGCAAAGTAAGAATAGCGTAATAATATATTAATTATGTAAATAATTAAACTGGTTACATGAAAATCAATCTGGTAACATTAAAATCAAGTTATATTATATTTTTTTTCATGAATATAAAATTATGTCTAATGATTAAAAATTAGTAATGTAAGTAGGTGAGGTTAACCATAAACGGGGATGGATACAGAGTGGGGGTTGCCCCCACTAAAATCATCCATCCCTTTAAAAGAGTAGTATAAAATAGGGGTGAGCAAATGGTTAAGTCGATTGGTTCGGTATGGAAAAATTGAAAATCGAAAAAGCCGATTCCTTTGAAATAGTCAACCAAAATTGAACCGAATTCCTTTTAAAACCGAACCAAACCGAATTGCATCGGTCGATTCGGTTTTTTAATGTAAAAACCGCAGCAGAAGCAAACCATGAGCAATACAGCGGTTGATGAAATGGACCAGGAAGAAAGATCAGTAGAAGAAAGCACAGGGAACCGAATGATCAACTAATCCAATTCAAAGCAATACCGAAGGGATCCTTGACCAAGACAAAGCCATCACAATAAGGCAGTTGCCACTTTCAAATGCCAACAATTAAGTGCTGAACTTCCCAAGAAGAAAAGCTAGAAATAAGCTGAACCAATACCCAACATAAACCATAATAACCCAATCCCAAACTTGTTCCTTCACAATCAAACAAATCAAAACTCCCTTAGAACCAAAACAACATTAATGTAGCCACACCCAAAACAGAGTACAATAATTATAATCAAAGATTATAAACATCCTAGTTTTATTTGATCGAACATGTTGATTTCTTGTGGAGTCTGGTTTATGCCGAATTTGTTGTCAAGTGAGCCAATGAGGGATGGGTCCGATGGGATTTGTCATGTGTGCAAAGGTCAAGGCCAGGGGCTAAGGAAACGTGAGCTAGGAAGGTCAGAGACGAAAGAGAGGTGGTGATCCACAGCGGCACAGAGCAATCGGCGACTGGTGGGTGAAAATGGCATGACGGGATTCTTCTCCGGCGCAGAAAACAGAACATCCAACAGGAGCCAAGACCAAGAGGGTGGTCGGTCAATGCCTCGACAGTTTGTCTCTCTCAATTAGAGGAGCAAAGCAATGAAGGGAAAGTTTTGGCTTTGGTCAATTTTTGAATCTAACGAGTGACGAGTAGTTTGAGATACGAGTGATTGAGTCTGAGTAAGGAAGGGATCTGAGGCTTTGAGGTTTTTTATTTAATATTGACAATATCTAATATTATTTATATATTTATAATTTAGTTTTTTTAAAATTAAAATCGATTTTTTGGTCGGTTCGGTTTAACATTTATAAAAACCGATCACCAACCGATTTAACCAAACAAACCGAATATGAAAACTGAATCAACTGACACCGCCTTAAACCGAACCGAATAGATCGAAAACCGATCGGTTCAGTCGATTTGTTTGGTTTCTAAACCGTTTGCTCAACCCTAGTATAAAAAATATCTTTTTTATATACTTTGCCCCCACTCAAAATAAAAAAAAAATAGCATAAGTAATATTAATAAAAAAATTTTATTGAAGGATCACAATACATTTAAGAAATAACCCAAAAACAAAAGTCAAAAAGTGCCTTCTTCCATCATACTTAATACTTTCTCTTCTCACTTTCTCTCTCAAACTTAAAATAATTTTAGTAGAGAGAGAAAACTTAAGAAGCAACAAAGATAGAAACAAAGTTAAGAAGCCAAAGGAAAAAAATTTGGGTGGACCACTTTTTTCATCCAACAATAAATTCAAGTAAGTAATTGCTTTCTTTATATATTTTTATATTAATTTGCTAATGTAATAGAATATTTATTTATAATTTAAAATTATTTATATTGATGAAATAACTTGATTTAGGGTTAATTTATAATTTATTTATATTTATATTGAGTATAGATTAAAAATAAAAAATATCAAATGGAGTGGGTCATTCTTGTTTTTTGGCAATTAAACAACCCATTGAGGTTTTGTTAACAAAATGTGTGAGATGTTTAAAAAAAATCCTTTCTTTATTTGTTGAAGTAGAGAATATGTTTCATTTCGGATTTTTTTTTTGTTTATTTGTTTTCTTTGTTTTTGGAACAAAATATTATCTCCATGAAGATATTATCATTGTCTTAGAATATAAATTTTAAATGTCCATGATTTATGTACATACATGTTTCAAGATGGGCATTGTCACAATTTATGTATGCATAATGATCTTTGTTTGTATAATTGTATTTGAATATATCTTCTTAGTATGTATAAATTACATAAACTAAACTATTTAATTTAATTAGATATGGAAAATATCATATTAAGATGAAGATAATTTCGGAGGAATCATCTGGAATCAATACTAGTGGCACACAACATTGTACAAAGCAAGTCAATGTTGAATTAAACTTAGATGATCTTCCTTCGGATTCTGGGTTATGGAAAAAGATTCTGTACTTAAATGTTAATGATAGAGACAAGATTCAAAGAGCTTATTTGCAAAAAGATCCATGTCAACCTTGTGAACAAAATTTTCCTCAAAGAAAGCTTGGAAAGGCATTACATCATTTTATTCCTGCATGGTTCAAAGAATATACTAATTGGTTGGAATATAGTGTAGAGAAAAATGCAGCTTTTTACTTGTGTTGTTATCTTTATAGACCAGATATTGGAGAGCAAGCAAGTGATGATTATTTTGTTTTGGATAGATTCACAAATTGGAAAATGAAAGAAAGATTTGATATACATGTTGGAGGTTCTAATAGTGCTCATAACAAAGCATGAAATTGTTGTCAAAATTTGCTAAATCAAAAGAAACACATTCAATTTGCTTTTGCAAAGCAATCCAATCAAGCACGAAATGATTATCAAGTTCGTTTAACTGCAACACTTGATTGCATTCACTTTCTTTTGTGTGAAGGTTTGGCATTTCATGGTAGACATGAAACTAAGAATTCTCACAATCAAGGAAATTTTCTTGAGCTTCTTAGATTTCTTGTCGATCATAATGAAACCATCAATAATGTTGTCTTGAAGAATGCACCAAGAAATTCAAAAATGATAGCTCATGATATTCAAAAGGATTTTGTTCGGCTACCGCAATTGAAACCTACCAATGCTATCATGGAAGATCTTAGAGATGGATTATTTTTCATTTTACTTGATGAATCTCATGATGTTTCAATCAAAGAATAAGCTGCTATTGCTTTGCGCTTTGTGGATTCCAAAGGGCATGTTATTAACGTTTTCTTAATATAGTACATGTAAGTGATAAAACTGCTTTGTCACTTAAAGCGACTATTAAGGCATTATTTTCTAAGCATAATTTGAGTATGTCAAGAATTTGTGAGCAAGGTTATGATATAGCAAGCAACATGTAAGGTGAATTCAATGGCCTGAAAAACTTTGATCATGAAAATGAATACATCCGCTTATTATGTTCATTATTTTACTCATCAACATCAATTGACACTTTTAGCTGTGGCAAAGACCATGTTCAAATTGTATTACTCTTCAACATTGTGACTAATGTAGTGAATATCATTGGAGATTCATGTAAACGAAGAGATGTTCTTCAAGAAAAACAACTTAATAAAGTTGTTGAGGTATTAAGAGTTGGTGAAATTTCTACAGGAAAAGGTTTGAATAAAGAAACAAATCTTTAACCAGCTGGGGATACACGATAGGGTTCACATTATAGATCTTTACTCAATTTGATCCTTAAGTTTAGTTCTCTCATTGATGTTCTTGAAATTGTTGTAGAAGATGGGATTAGCTTGGGGCAAAGAGGTGAAGCTTGTGCCTTATTAGATTTGACACAATCTTTTGACTTTGTTTTCAACCTGTTTTTGATGAAAAATATCCTAGGGATTACGAATGAATTGTCCTTGGCATTTCAAAGGCGACATCAAGATATTGCGATTGCAATGGCTTTAAAGTAGCTAAGCAATGCTTACAAATGATGAGAGATGATGGATGGGAATCTTTACACAACGAGATTTGTTTATTTTGTGAAAAGAACAAGAATGTCATCCCAAATGTGGATGATATGTTTGTAAGTAACGAAAGAACTTGACGCAACACTTAAACAATGACAAATTTACATCATTATCGAGTTGAGTTGTTTTACACAGTAATTGACATGCAACTTCAAGACTCAACAATCGATTTAATGAGGTGAACATGGAGTTATTTCTTTGTGTGACTTCTTTAAATCCTTGTGATTCTTTTGCATAAGGAAAAATTGATTTGTCTTGCTCAATTTTATCCAGCAAAGTTTTCTGATGGGGAACTGCTTATTCTTGATAATAAACTTGAAACTTACATTGTTGATTTAAGATCACATGATGAGTTTACAAGCTTGAAAAGTATCAGTGACCTCTCCATAAAACTTGTTGAGACAAAGAAACATATTGTGCATTCATTGGTGTATTTACTTGTGAAATTAGCTTTAATATTACCAATTTCTATTGCATCAATTGAAAGAGCTTTTTTTGCTGTGAAAATTTTGAAGAACCATTTGCACAACCAATTCTTGGATGAATGATTAGTTGGTTACATATATAGAGAAAGATATAGTTTGTAATATTGACAATGAAAAAATTTTAAGACACTTCCAAGCTATGAAAACTCATAGAGAACAATTGTAATGTGCTTTCTTTATTTATAAATAAAGTAATTTTTTATGCATTTTAACTAATTTATAATTAATATTTTATATATTAATTTGCCTCCACTGAGTATAAATCCTGGATCTGTCCCTGAGCGTAAACTTTGTGTAAATTGACACAAATTGAATTAAAAGTTGTAAGATGTTCGAAAATTTTAAAGGTAATTAAAGATAAGAATAAATGTAACAATAAGATATTATTTTAACTTAAATAATTAAGTTGGTAATATAAAGATGAAATTAACTTTATTTTTCTCATAAATTAATATGACAAATGATTAAAAAATTGTTAATATAAACATGTGAAAATAAACATAAAATTCATGCTAATTGTTTAAAACATAAACTAATGAATCAATTACATCTATAATCTATCTTGAAAGTAGTCCTTAAGAAGTAAAATTCAACTTAACATCTGTAATCTATCCAAGCTTAATCAATTAATATGTGTTTGTTGTATTCATTATTTTTATCAAAACGAAACATTTATTTTGTTACAACTGATACAAGTTCTTACTTCTATAATTTTGGGAATTTATACAGTAAGGTCATCAATTTTGATCTTATTATAAAATCAATGTAAAAAAACACATAATTAAGCGTAAATTTAGAATCATTAAGCATAAAATATGTTAGAACTATCATAAAAATATGATTATCAATGTAAACATTAATATCAATAGATTTAAACACATAATAATTTTACTATAAAATATGTTTATGTTAATTATCATGTATTTACTTGCTTCTAACATATTTTACACCTAATAATTTTACATTTATGTTTAATTATGTATAGTTTACATTAATCTTAAGTTAATTATTAAATGTTTACGATACTTCTAACATATTTTATACCTAATAACATTATATTTATACTTAATCATTTGTTTTACGTTGACCTTACAATAAGGTCAAAATTTATGACCTTAATTTTACCCTCTTAATAAAATAAATAAATAAAACAAAAATATAAAAAGAAACCACCTCAATCTCATACATTTTTTCCTTCATCTATTTCCGACTACACTATAGCCCTGCCTCTCTCAAATAAAGCAAAATTAAAGTTTTTCTTATTAAATATTATTAAATTTATTAAAATAAAGTATTATTAAATGTTACTTTTTTTACTAAAAAATAAAAAATTTACAAAAAATTAAATTAAAATTAAAATTAAGAAAATTGCCAGTGTCCAATTGAGCTATTATTAAAAAAAATTATTAGCACTACTATCGTCACGATTTCGTCCGGGAACTTGATCGCTCGACAATTTTGAAAACATTAAAAACAGGAAGTCGCCATCAATTTTTTTTGTCTAGGTGTGATTGCCACCTAAAAATTTGTCATTTTAACAAAATCAAAAATTGATTGAGTTTTATTAAAAAAATAATTTTGGTCGCGATAAAACAAAATTTTGGGTTTGGAAGTACGATTACGTGTGGGGAAAGATTATCATCCTCATGGCGCCCGTTAACAACAGTATCATTTTAATCATGTGCTATCTTTTAGCTTTAATAAAATAGTCTTAGTTTGATATTCAAAAATAATTTTTCATTACACTTTTTCAAAGCATTTTTTATCAAAATCATTTTGTCCTTACTTTAAAAGTTAAATTTTATTTTTCAAAAGTGAATGTGAACCTTTTTTGTATTGATAAATTAAATCAAATACTCTAATGCTTTTGGTAATATTTGAAATAACATTCTCACCTAGAGATTTGTTAAGAATCACTACTTGCGATTTATATATAATCTTATCCTCGGAATGTTCACGTTTTAATTTAAAATTATATGAGTGCATGTGATGCAAACATACTATGAATGATGCACATACATTTATTGTCATTTTTATAAAAAATTATTTTTTTTATTTTAAATAAGAATTTGTTTTATTGAAGTGTCAAATTAAATATTTCAATACTCTGATAATATCTAATAGACTTCTCTCACCTAGGGATCAATTAGGAATCACTACTTGTGATTTTAACAATGAAAATCTCTTAACTAAAAAAACAATACAGATGACAAAACTCAAACTAAATTGCTGTATAAATAATTTTTTAATCTAACAATTAAATTTTATAATCACTTTCTTACTTTGTAATCTAATTATTTCATTGATAAATTTTTCACCTTCACTTTTTTTCTTCCTATCAACTAAAGCTAAAAAGTTTATTTGTACAATCGCAATACAGCAAAAGTTCAACCACATAAAAAATGTACAATCAAAAGATAGGAAAATGCAAATACCATTGCTACAGATAATTTATTATTATTAAAATTTTCTATTTCCTTTCTCTAATTTTTCTTTGATATTTGATGATTACGGAAATTAAATGTTGTTAAATATATGAGTAAAGTTTATTGAGAACGAGTTTATGCAAAATTCTTCCCTTGATGTGATCAAAGCATAATTTAATGTATTGTTTTCTTATGATTGCTTTTAGTTACGTATGATAAATCTCTAAAATATATTTTTTAGGACATGTTATCATATATTTTTGGATTAAATTGTGAAACTTTTATTTAATATTTTCATTTATTCAAAATTTTTTCATATACATGTACTTGAAATATAATAAAAAATATGAAAAAAAGTGATGAATTTGAAAAAAAATATCAAAAATTTGACCATGCTGAATATAAGAAAATCTCATCGCAACTGAGCACACTCTATAAAGGAGCAACTCAAGGCCTCTTTCGCTGACGGTTTTAGTGAAGTCTTGCTCAATAAGTACTCTAGAAATTAAAAAAATAAAATAAAATAAATCGACCAAGTTGAAGTGGCAGTCAGCAAGAAAGTAAGTTACGAACCAAAGAATCAAAGTGTGTTGAATTTTAAACATGATTCTTGCCAAAGTTGAAACTGAGATTAAGATTGTATCGAATATTAATTTTTAATTTTATTTATAATAGTAGAAAATGTACATCTTAGATTTTTTTTTTTGCATATTCTCCTTTTTTTTTTTAGAAAATTTTTAGCATATTCTCTGGATAAAGTCAGTGATGTCACCAACGTTGCTGACGGCTGACGTTGGCTGGTTGGGAGAATGGCATTTGAGTCTCACTCACACTTCTTTGTTTTTATTGGCTTTCTCAGTGGGGACAAGCTTAATATTGTTGGCAAGCAACTGAAACTTATTATTATTTTTTACAATGAAAATCTTTGATTTAAAGAAAAAATAAATGCTACTTTTAAGGACGAGTAGGCAGTCTTGGATTCAAAATTTATTGTATAGATTAGAATTAGATTCCCCTCTTTTACGGCTTTAAACCAAAGCGAAAAAAAAAAAAAATCAGTGCAGACAATATTTCAGAAAATGTTGCATAATTATATTGCATCAACTCAAACCCATACATGCCTATGAAAACTCACATCAATTCAATCCCATACATGCCATTAAAAACTCAAATCAAAGAACAAAACAAAGTAGTTGATGAAAACATAATATTGGCAATTATTAAAAAGGACCAAAATCAAACCCATCTTCAGCACTATACTGATCATAAATTTGTTCAGTCGTTTCACCCATAATCGCGATTAACGCTGCACGCAACAATTCCCTGCCAAATCCACTATGAATGTTTGGCGGTGTCTGCACTGGAGGAGTAGGATATCCTTGGGTTGGCCTTGGACAAGCAGTCCCTGGTGGTGGATATGCTGCGGGAGGAGCAGGAGGATGTCCAGGGTTTGGCGTATATGGTGCTGGACAAGTAGGATGTCTCGGCCCTTGATAACTGATCGGAGGTGGTGGATATGCTGCGGGAGGAGCAGGAGGATGTCCAGGGTTTGGCCACGGATAACTAGTCACTGGTGGCGTATATGGTGCTGGACAAGTAGGATGTCTCGGCCCTGGATAACTCATCGCAGGTGGTGGATACGCTCTGTTAAACATCTTTTTAAACTTGTAAGAGAAATTCAGGATACCTCTTTCCGAGCCGTTAGGCAACCGGACGAAGTAGCTTACGTGCTGTTCAGCTCCAGCTTCCTCGTTGCGGTCAATCAGTTCCTTGATGGAGAATTGGACCGTTCCGATATCTCTGTCTCCAAGCATACAATGAGATTTCAGCTGGATTAAGAGGTAGACAGCAGCTCCGTCTACGGTGAACATCATGTAGGAATTCCAGTTGGGGTATGAGCCACACCTCCAGTGCACAGGAGTTCTCTGCGTTGTACGATGCTCACCATTGATTGAAACTTCGGCATAAACGTTCATCGCGGTTACATAATTGACATTTGGAAGGCCTTCAGCGGATCTAACAAGGATCTCTAAATGCAAAAAACTCCTGTTTCCTTCCATATCAAATAGGAAAAGAGTTCTAAACAGAAGAGTGAAAAGCTGGTTGAGAAGACGAGAGAGGGATTGAAGATGAAAGAGAAGCAAAGACGTTTATATAGGGGGAGGATGGCACGGCACCGTGCCCTGTGGTGAGTAAAAAATGCAATCTTTGGAAAAAAAAGAAAAAAGACAAAATGGTAATTGCACTTCCACCTTTTATTACAAATAACTTTTTATTAATTTATTAAAAAATATTTATTTTAAGTAATTATTCTGAAAATTAATTTTATTGTCTATCTAAATTAAAGCTTACTATAATAATAATAATAATAATAATAATAATAATAATAAACCTAACCAAATGTAGGAGAAAGCTTCCAAATAATACATACACTATCAGTGGAATGTTTTGACTCCACAAATGTTTTAAAACTTATGTTCTTTTGTTTACTGTTAAATCCTTGGACTTAAAAAAAAAAATGAAGATGTTAAAATTCAATTTTATTTTTTGGTGAGAAAAGGAACTTTCATTAAAAATAAAAAACCTCATCAGGGGGAAAACAACATAGCCCTAAGTTCGGGCAATTTTTGGGAAATTCAGTCCCCATAACATCTGCTAAAACAGTACAAAGGAGGTTGCTGGGAAGAGAAACAAAAACTTTAATATCATTTGTCAAAGACGCCTCCATCTTTGCCAAGATATCCACCACTGCATTAAAATTCAAAATTTAAACTTATAAAATTTTCAAGATCAAAAACCTCCATTTTCACTCAAGTAATAGGAATTTCTATAGTAAGATCATTGATCTTATTGTAAGGTTAACATAAAAAAACACATGATTTTATATAAATCCTATATATATAAACCAAGGCATTTAACTATAAGTAAAATATCCTATGTGAATAGTCTAAATATTTTATACGTGTAGTATATTAAAATAAAAAAATAATTATCCCTTTCAAGTTTTAAAAAGATAGAAATATATATTAAAAATAAAAAATAAATCAAATATCTTTTTAAATTAGTTATCTATTTGAAATTTTAAAAGATAAACATCTATATCTATACATAGATTAAAATTAAATAAAAATCACATATCATTTATCTTTACCTACATCATGATTACAAAATATAACATCTATATTAATTTTTTTATTTTCTAAAAGATAACATATATACTAAAATCAGTATGGATAATATAATATACAAGATGCAATAATATAACAATATCTTGCATTTAATGATTACCAATTGATAATATAAAGATAAAATTAAATTGATGATTCCAAAAAAACCAATTAATGATTCCAAAAAAAATAAAAAATAAAAAAGTTATATTGGCAAATATTCACCTTGTCTGAGGAGGGTGATGGAATTGATTCCATTTTATCATATAATAGAAATGTTCATTCTTCTTTCCAGAAGTTGAAAATGCATGTTTTTTCTCTGTGAACTGCTGTTTTCAATGTGCAATTGTGTAAATACAATGGAGTTAATTAGATACTTGAACTTGCTGTCAAGAGCAACATTCATCTAGAGAAATCTACAGGTAACATTAACTCACCTTCTCCTTAATTTATGAGGCAATTGTATATGTCATCTTTTCCAATTTTGCAGGAATCCTCTGTTAAGAAAGAATGTAACAAGTAATAAGAGAGGTAAGATAATATTTATGCGGTTTCAACAATTTATCTACGTTTACAATGATACTAGATTTTTCTTATAGATTTTTTAGAACATTTTACAAAAAAAATTACATATTTATAATATAGTGAAGAGCGATTGCAAATAAATGGCTTCCCTAAGCCTATATACTTTAGATCTTTCAAGGGTTTTGCTTTTGATTCCTTGCAAGAGGTTTTGCCCCTTTGATCCCTGCTCGTTAACCGACTAGTGTATATTATATTAACTTCTCATAAATAATTGTGTCTGATAATTAAATATTGGTAATGTAAATAAGTGAGGTTAAGCTTAAATTTTGTGTAAATTGACGTAAAATAGGTTTAAAGTATTGTAAAACAATAAAAAAGATGTTTGAAAACTTTAACAGTAATGAAAGAAAAGAAAAAAAACATAATAATAAGATATTATTTTAACTTAAATAATTAAATTGATAATATAAAGATAAAATTAATTATTTTCTCATAAATAAATATGTCCAATGATTAAAAAATTATTAACATAAACATTTAAAAGTAAAAGTAAAATTTATGTTAGTAGTTTAAACTATTAGATTAGTGAAATATAATAATGAATCAATAATGTACTATTAATTTTGAGTTCCGACATGATCGAGTCCTCTTTCCACTTCAACTAGGTCTCACATATTTCCTACTTTTTGACCTTTCTAATTCTCTACATGTCCTTTTCCACAAGTTGGTTGGCTGAATAGATTTAAGTTGTGTTGACACTTAATTTTGTCTCATTTTTGTTATTATTATTATTAATATTATTATTATTATGTTTATATTTATATTTATTTTTATTATTTGTTTTGTTATTATGTATATTATTATTATTATTGTTTTTATTTTATTATTTTTATTTTTATTTTGTTTTTTGTCCAATCTCCTGTCACCCATCCACCAACTCCTGCCACCGGCAGGTCTGCCACCACCAGTCAGCTATTCTACCACCCATCCATCAGCCAGCCTCCTACTCCTACCAGCCATCCCATCTCCACCAGCCCGAGGCCAAACCCAAGCCTTTTACAATCCCCCCATCCTCGGCTCACCATCAACACGGCATCATCCTCACTACCTAAATCAACCCCCATTCAAACCAGCGATTGGGAAACCCCTTTTCCCTAAAAAAAAAGCTCAACATCCTGAACAGAGACCGGATCCCTCACTCACCATCTCCGTTCAACCAACCATCACCATCATCAGTCGAAAACCCCAAAACCAGAAAAGCCCCCTCGCCTCTGTCCAAAACCCGAAACCAGAAACACCAAAACACCATCCTCACCACCCAAAAAACCAAGCCCCGAAGCCTCACCCGAACCCTCAACAACCCCTTAGCCTCACCCGAACCCTCAACAACCCAAACCTGGACCAAAATCCCTAAACCCGAGAACCCCAAAACCCAAAACCTAGATCTGAAATCCCCACCTGCAAAACACAAAACCAACAACAACACAAACCAAAACAAATCCAGATCCAAAAAAAAAACAAAAAAAAATAAAAAAAGGGTAAAGGCTTTTGGTCTAGCCGAGATTTGGGGATTTAGGGTTGCTTTTGAGTGAAAAGGAGGTTGGATTCGAGCTCAGGAGGTGGAGAAGCTTCCGAAAGTGAGAAGCTTTTTCATTTTTGGCCACCGATGACGACGGCCGGCGGTCGAAAATCACCCGCTGAGAGCCTTTTTGGGGCTCTGAGTTTTTTTTGTGAAAAAAAGAAGAAAAAGTGAAGGAAAAAAAAAGAAGGTTTTTATAGAAAAAAAAAAGAAGAAAAGGGCCAGATCCACGCGTGGACCCGGGATCCGACCCCGGACCCGCGCCCCCGCCCGGCCAGCTGAGGAAAGAAGACCCGCGTGCCAACCCAGGCGATCCGACCCGACTGCGACCAGACCCGGGAGCACTCACAGCGGCCTGACCCGCATCGCCGACCCGATCCAGCCCACTTGCTTTAGGCCACTTGGGCAGACTTGGGCCTGGCCATTTGGGTCTGTCTTTGGGCTCTTTTGAAGCATTTCCTTTGGGTTCTTAGCCCAAACCAATTTACGTATATTTCTTTTAATTTTAATAATTTTGGTGCTATTATTATTATTATTATTATTATTGTTGTTGTTGTTGTTGTTGTTGTTGTTGTTGTTGTTGTTGTGTTTTGTTTATTTTATTATTATTATTATTATTATTATTATTATTATTATTATTATTATTATTATTATTATTATTATTATTGTGTTTTATTGTTATTCTCATTATTATCTTAGGAAAATATGTGGATTATATATATGTTGAATAATAAATTTTGAAAGACACATGGTTAGTAGATATGTTATATAAATAAATATATATATTTACAAATATAAATAAAGGAAATATGAAAACTATATATTTTTCATTTATAATATTTGTCGTAACGGCTTCGCGCTCGACGATTTTCGAAAAAAAGCATTTTAAAAACAAAGCATGGGAGTCGCCACCAATCCTTTTTGACTAGGTGTGATTGGCCACCTAAAATATTTATCTTATTAATAAAATCTCAAAATTAATTAAGTTTTATTAAAAGATGATTTTTGGTCTGCGAAAACAAAATCGGGTCCGGGAGTACGGTTACGCGTGGGGAAGGATTAGCACCCCCACGACGCCCGTTAAAAAACGGTACCATCCTAAATACATGGTATCTTTTGATTTTAATAAAATAGTCTTGACTTTTGGTTATATATATAAATTTAGCGCATTTGCTTGAAAAATTTCTGTTACGAAGAGATTTATGGTGAGAATCAACATGAACACCATTTATTGAAAAATTAAATCAAATATCCCAATACTCTGGTAATATTCGAAATAATTCCTCTCACCTAGAGATTTCTTAAGAATCACTACTTGTGAGTTCTATAGAATCTCATCTTCGGTGATGCTCACACTAACTTATAATTGATCGTATACATGTAGTTTTGATAAAAATGTATGGTGTATGTGAAACTTAAAAGAAATTTTATTTATTTTGATTTTATTAATGAAACTCTTGATATTGAAAATTTTGGCTAAATATCCCAATACTCTGGTAACATTTAGCTAATTCCTCTCACCTAGGGATCAGTCAAGAAATCACTACTTGTGAGTTTCATGACATCCCATCATCGGAAGAATTCCATTTATTTTAGAATTTTAATACTTATACACAAGATGCAAGGATATAGCACATGATGCTCATGGAATTAAAAAGAAATTTGATATTTTGATTTTTATTAATGAAACTCTTATTATTGAAAAATTTAACTAAATATCCCAATACTCTGGTAATATTTAGCCAATTCTTCTCACCTAGGGATCGGTCAAGAAATCACTACTTGTGAGTTTCATGACATCCCATCATCGGAAGAATTTCATTTATTTTGAAATTAATATGTTTATCTTGATTCTTTCGATTATTCCTTTTATTTAAAATTCTATTATTACTTATTTAATTAGTTTAACTATCATCCTTTGGAAGCCTTACTATGATTGAGTTTTAAGTTTTATTAGTTTAATTATTTTGTATTTATGTATTTCTAAAATCCCTTTTTGTTTATTTCTCTCAATTGTTTTTTTATTACCTCTTTTATTTTTATTAGTTTTCATTTAATTAATATTCCTCTAAAAACTCATTACCATATATTTGTTTATTTATTCATTTTATTATTATTATTAATTTTTAATTTTTTTAATTTAATTTAATTAATTAATTAAAAAAATAAAAATAAATAAATAAATAGGCATGAAATTGGATATTGAGGAATAACACCGAATATCCCAATACTCTGGTAACATTCGATATAATTCCTCTCATCTAAAGTTTTTCGAAGAATCGCTACTTGCGAGTTCTTCGAAGACTTATCATTGAGATTCCATACTTATTTTATTTATTTTATTATTATTCCTCATTTATTATTATTATTTTTTCCTTAACCCATATTTCATTTATCTAATAAAAATTTATTTTTATTTTTATTTTAAAAATATGTTTTTATGTATAACTTATGTATATATATATATATATATATATTTATATATTTGTTTATATATTCTATGTGCAATATATATACATTTATATGTTTTAAAGTTATATATTTTATATATTTACATGTATGCCTTTTACATATTTTTATATATACATTCTAAAATTATATGTTTATACATTTTTCTTTTCTCTTTTTTTTTATTATTTTTATTAATATGTCTTTTATGTACATAAAATTTTAAAACTATGCATTTTATATTTATTTACATATCCCTTTTTTATTTTATTTTTATTCTACTTTTATATGTATTGTATTACACTATTTATTTATTTACATTTTAGTTTATTATATTTTCTACTTTATTTTATATATATATATATATATATATATATATATTTTGCCACAATTAATAAATAAATGAATAAATAAAATAAAGAAAGGAAATATACCCAAAACAGCCCAAAAGAGGGCCCAAAAGTCAGGCCCAAACGGCAGAGGAGTGGGCTAACGTTGCTGGGCCTGGGCTGGAACGGACGGGTCGGATAGCGAAGCGGATCGGGTCAGCGCGCGGATGGTGAAGCCGGGTCAACGAAGCGGGTGCCGAAGCCGGGTGCGCGGATCGCGGGTCGGGTCGGGTAGACGCGCGGATCTCTAGTCCTCAAAACGCCGCGTTTTGCTACCTTTAAAAGCCCCAAATTTTTTGTTTTACCTCATTTTCACCGGCCTTCCAAAAAAAAACTCGAAACCTTCCCCAAAATCCTCTCGCCTCTCTCCTCCCCGGGCGATTTTCGGCAATAGTCGGACCGCCGTGCACCGCCGTCGGTCGCCGTCGACGGTGGCCAAAAATAAAAAAGGGAGACACTTTCCGGAGGCTCTCGACCTCCCAAGCCCGAATCCGGCTCCCGTTTTTCCTAAAAAGCCTCCTAACCACCCAGATCTAGCCTTGACCGAAACCCTTCCTCCCCCTTTTTTTTCGATTTTTTTTTTGGTTCTGGTTGATGATGATGGTTGCGGATCTGTTGCGTTTTGTTGGTGTGTTTTTTTTTTGCAGGTTTTCAGATCTGGTTCAGGTTTCAGATCTGAGATTTTGGGTTCTCAGATCTAAGGTTTTTCGGGTGGTTGTGGTTTGTGGTGTCGTTGGTTCGATGATGGTGAGTGGGGGATCGGATCTGGGGTCTCGGTTGTGATGGGTAGTGGTTATGGCAGTGAGTGCTTAGGATTTTCGTTCTCCTCCTCGTCCGAAGAAATCCCCTCCTCTCTGCTTGGGGTCTTAAACCGATTTTGAAACCCCCTCTAGCCTTTCAGAGTCACCAAATCCATAGGTTTCTGTTGAGCGAGATTTACGGCGCGGTGTTTCTGGATCTGGGTTGGAGGATGAGGCGCCGGCGGCTGGGCAGTGACTCTGGCCGGTGGATTTGGTAGATCTTAAGCATTTAATGCTTCTGTGCACACATGAACTGATGATGATGATGATAATAATAATAATAATAATAATAATAATAATAATAATAATAATAATAAAAAAATAATAATAATAATAACAATAATAATAATAATAATAATAAAAATAATAAAGAAACATTAATATTAGGAAAAATAATAATAATAATAGGGATACGGATAATAACATAACAAAATAAATAAGAAAAATGAAAATAAGGAAAATAATAATAATAAAAAAATAATAAAATTTGTCAAAATAATTTGTAAAACTTGGACAAAATTAGGTGTCTACAGCTGCCCCTCTTTACTTATTGCTGAGAATCAGGAATAAAGTAAAGACAATAGACAATAATTTTGTCTAACTCAAGACCCAATCCCTTTTTTTTTTTTGAAAATGGGCTCCTCTTGCAGCAGAGGCGATGAAACTTTAAATTTTTTTTTTTAATGTGCTCCTCTTGCAGCAGAGGCGATGAAACTTTAGATTCCTTTTCTGAAAATGTGCTCCTCTTGCAGCAGAGGCGATGAAACTTTAAAATTTTTTCTGAAAATGTGCTCCTCTTGCAGCAGAGGCGATGAAACTTTAAATTCCTTTTCTGAAAATGTGCTCCTCTTGCAGCAGAGGCGATGAAACTTTAAATTCCTTTTCTGAAAATGTGCTCCTCTTGCAGCAAAGGCGATGAAACTTTTAAATTCCTTTTCCAGGAGAGGCGATGAAACTTTAAATTCTTTTTCTGAAAATGTGCTCCTCTTGCAGCAGAGGCGATGAAACTTTAAATTCCTTTTCTGGAAAATGTGCTCCTCTTGGCGCAGAGGCAATGAAACTTTAAATTCCTTTTCTGAAAATGTGCTCCTCTTGCAGCAGAGGCGATGAAACTTTAGATTCCTTTTCTGGAAAATGTGCTCCTCTTGCAGCAGAGGCGATGAAACTTTTAAATTCTTTTTCTGGAAATGTGCTCCTCTTGCAGCAAAGGCGATGAAACTTTAAATTCCTTTTTTCTGCAGACGTGCTCCTCTTGCAGCAGAGGCGATGAAACTTTAAATTCTTTTTCTGGAAAATGTGCTCCTCTTGCAGCAGAGGCGATGAAACTTTAAATTCTTTTTCTGGAAATGTGCTCCTCTTGCAGCAGAGGTGATGAAACTTTAAAATCTTTTTTCTGAAATATGCTGAAACATTTTTTTCTACTCCTTCTTCCTTTTTTCTCTCTCTCTCTTTTTTCTTTTTCTCTCTTCTTTTTTATTTGTCCTTTTGCCTGTTTGTTTTCTTTTTTTGTGCTCTTTTTTTTTTTGCTTGAATTCTTATAATATGAATGAAATGCAAATGCATGCATTGACAAAGTCATGCAATTCCTATTGTGGTAATCAAATTCTCAGGACTATCCTTTGATCCTTTCACCCGTATTTCACAAAATAGTTGTCAACAATTTCGAATTGGAACTGATTCGCAACATGTACTTGTCACAATTTTCAATTTCCTTTGCTTCATTCCCTTATTTCTCTCTTTCCCTCTTTTCTCTTCTTTTTTCTTCTTCTTTCTCTTTTTCTTTAATAATGTTAGCAGGTAGATTATCATTTTAATCATCATCTTCCTTTCAATTTTGTTAACAAGAGCAATGCATTCTTGTACTTTATCGGTTGGTTACGGAATGACCAAAAGAACAACCAAATTTAGAAGAAAAGCATTTGTTATTGGGCTGACAAGAGACAACAACAGCAAAAGTACAGTTGGGTGGCGGATGCCACACGGGTCAAGTGGTGAATTTCAAAATAAATAATGAATGTCTAGATAACTCTTCACGAACCGGACCGGTGCTTTCTTTGGAAAAACTAATCCGTTGATGCCCCCTGTCACACTGAGTTCATCCGACAGATGCCATGCTCCGTATGATTTCGATCCAGGTGTTGATCTTTTCTGCATCCAAGGCGCCTTTTCAGGTTTTCAACTTAGATATCCCCCTTTAATTCAACTGCCCTTTTTGGGTTTTCAGTTTGAATTCTCCCTTTCATTTTCCTTTTCTTTTTTGTTTCTTTTTTCTTCTTTTTCTTTTTCGTTTCTTTTTTTCTTTTTTGTTTTTTGTTTTTTCTTCTTTTTTCGTTTTTTTTTCTTCTTTTTCTTTTCTTCTTTTCTTCTTTTTTCAAGCATAGTATTTCTTCACAGCATCGGAATTTATCGGATTAGGCAGATCATTCCCATCCATCTCTGTCAAGATCAACGCTCCACCTGAGAACGCTCTTTTCACCACATATGGTCCTTCCCAATTTGGTGTCCATTTGCCCCGATTATCGTGGTGATTTGGGAGGATCTTTTTCAACACCAACTCCCCTTCACGGAAATGCCTGGGTCGAACCTTTTTATCATGGGCTCGCATCATTCTCTTCTGGTGCATCTGACCATGACATAGTGCTGTGAGCCTTTTCTCTTCTATAAGATTCAATTGTTCAAAGCGACTTCGAACCCATTCAGCTTCGTCCAAGTCTAATTCCATTAAGACTCTTAGGGAGGGGATCTCTACCTCAACAGGCAGCACCGCTTCCATACCGTAAACCAAAGAAAAAGGAGTTGCCCCAGTAGAAGTGCGCACTGACGTTCTATAAGCATGCAAAGCGAATGGTAGCTTCTCGTGCCAGTCTTTGTATGTGCTGGTCATTTTCCCCACGATCCTCTTAATATTTTTGTTGGCAGCCTCAACGGCTCCATTCATCTTTGGGCGATATGGGGCTGAGTTGTGATGCTTGATTTTGAACTGTGCACATACTTCCTTCATCATGTCATTGTTCAAGTTGAGGGCATTGTCTGATATGATCCTTTCTGGGAGCCCGTACCGACATATTATCTCTTTCTTCAGAAACTTACAAACAGTAGACTTGGTCGCATTCGCGTAAGAGGCAGCTTCAACCCACTTTGTAAAGTAGTCTATCATCACGAAAATGAACCTGTGCCCGTTTGATGCCTTGGGGGAGATAGGTCCAATCACATCCATTCCCCACATAAAAAAAGGCCACGGTAGTGCCATGACGTTCAGTGATGTCGGGGGAACTTGGATCTTGTCAGCATAGATTTGACACTTGTGGCATTTTCTAGCATAATCTATGCAATCTCTTTCTAGTGTAGTCCAATAGTAGCCTGCCCTCATAATTTGTCTAGCCATGAAATGACCATTTGCATGTGCCCCACAAGTTCCGTCATGTACCTCCTCAAGAATCCTTTTGGCTTCAGACGCGTTTACACATCTCAACAGCATCTGATCCCGACCTCTTTTATACAAAACATCTCCATCAACAAGGAATCCCATTGCTAATCTTCTGAGGATCTTTTTGTCATTCTCCGATGCATGCGCTGGGTATTGTCGATTCTTAAGGTATTGTATGATGTCATAATACCAAGGTTGTCCATCCGCTTCCTCTTCAATACTAGAGCAGTGGACTAGAGAATCTCTTATACGCAGTCTGATTGGTGAAACATTTGCTTCTGTTTCCATTTTAAACATCGCTGCTAGTGTTGCCAAGGCATCGGCAATCTGGTTTTCTTCTCGAGATAAATGCTGGAAAATGACATCGTCAAATTGTTGTACCAGGTCAACTATGTACTTCTGGTACTGAACTAGCTTCTGATCCCTTGTTTCCCATTCACCTCGTAACTGATAAATAACCAACGCTGAATCTCCATAAACTTCCAAGCTCTTGATTCCCCTCTCGATTGCAGCTTCTAAGCCCATTGCACAAGCTTCGTATTCAGCCATGTTGTTGGTGCAATTGAAATTTAATCTGGCTGTGGACGGGTAATACTTTCCATTTGGAGATATTAAAACTGCCCCAATTCCATGTCCTAAGGCATTGGAGGCGCCGTCAAAAAACATTCTCCAGTGTCTGCTATCAGGCTTTTCTTTCTCCGCTTGAAAGATAGACATTATGTCTTCATCTGGAAAATCTAGCTTGATAGGCTCATACTTGTCAGTAGCACGATCCGCTAGGAAGTCGGCTATTGCCCCACCTTTGATTGCCTTTTGGGACACATACACAATGTCATATTCGGATAGCATAACTTGCCACCTAGCTAGTCTTCCTGACAATGAAGGTTTCTCAAAGATGTACTTGAGGGGATCCAATTTAGCTATCAACCAAGTCGAATGATACAACATATACTGCCTTAATCTACGAGCAACCCAAGCCAATGCACAACACATTTTTTCTATTGTAGTGTACTTGGCCTCGTAATCAGTGAACTTCTTGCTCAAGTAGTAGATAGCCCGTTCTTTCTTGCCTGTATCATCATGTTGGCCCAGTACGCATCCCATAGAGTGTTCATTGACAGTCATGTATAGCAACAAGGATCTTCCAGCCGTCGGCGGTACTAGGACAGGTGGATTTGACAAATACCCTTTCACCTTTTCAAAAGCCTCTTGGCATGCCTCGTTCCATTCTCCCGGATCTTGTTTCCGAAGCAACTTAAAAATAGGATCGCATTTAAGCGTAAGTTGCGAGATGAAGCGGGAAATATAGTTCAATCTTCCCAAAAAACCTCTTACTTCCTTCTGTGTGCGTGGAGGCGACAGATTTTGTATCGCGCTGATTTTGTTCGGGTCCACTTCAATTCCCTTTTCGCTAACTATAAACCCCAACAACTTTCCCGATTTAACGCCAAAAGTGCATTTGGCAGGGTTCAACTTGAGCTGAAACTTCCGTAGCCTTTCGAACAGCTTTCGAAGGTTGGCTACATGATCCTCTTCTCCTCGGGACTTGGCAATCATGTCATCTACATACACCTCTATCTCTTTATGCATCATGTCATGAAAGAGAGTTACCATTGCCCTTTGGTAGGTGGCCCCGGCATTCTTTAGACCAAAAGGCATAACTTTGTCGCAAAATGTGCCCCAGACTGTCACAAAAGTGGTTTTCTCCATGTCATCCTCAGCCATTTTAATCTGATTGTAGCCTGAAAAACCATCCATGAACGAAAACATGTAGTGTTGGGCTGTATTATCCACCAAGGTATCGATATGAGGCAAGGGGAAATTATCCTTAGGGCTAGCTCGGTTTAAGTCCCGGTAATCCACACACATTCTCACTTTCCCATCCTTTTTCGGTACGGGCACTATGTTAGCCACCCATTCCGGATACTTGGCTACCTTTAAGAACCCTGCATCGAATTGCTTTTTTACTTCTTCCTTCACCTTCAGCAACATCTCGGGCTTCATGCGCCTAAGCTTCTGTTGTACTGGCTTACATTCCGTTTTCAAAGGTAGATGGTGCTCCACGACGTCGGTGTTTAACCCGGGCATGTCCTGATAAGACCAAGCAAAAACGTCCACGTATTCACGAAGCAATTCCTCTAGTCTCTGCCTTTCAACTAATGGAAGTGCTGTGCCTACTTTGACTTCTTTGACGTTTTCATCATCCCCTAAGTTGACCATATCAATTACTTCTTTGTGGGGTTCAATTGTTTTTTTCTCTTCCTCAATCATTCTCAATAGATCTGGAGACAAAGCATCATCGTCTGAATCTACATTGTTATCGAGTTCACCAACGTGCATAGAATTTTCAAAATCAAACCTCGGATAGTCGTTAAGGTTATCTTCACATTCATTATTCATTTTCCTGAAAAAAAGTAAAAATTTGACAGATATGGTTGGTTGTTCATACCAATGATAGTGACTGAGTATAAAGAACAAGTTATGGAAATGATGAGGGGTGAAAAGAAAGTACTCAAAATGCACTGAACTTGTTAATTTATTGAAATGATGATGAAGATCAAGCTTACAAAAAATCTTCTAGAGCTCTCTAGACCGAAATGTTGATAATCTACCTCACTACATTACAAAAGAAAAAGACAAAGACAAAAAGATAGAAGGTATCCTTTCAACAATTCAGTCTTTCAGCTCTGTTTCCCACAACATGATCATTCTTAAAACAAAAGTGGTCATTGCTCCATGCACCCCTTTAGACTAGGAATCCGCGAGAGAGTCCTTTCATCAATAACATAGGTCTCGCTTCCACTGCCTCTAATGAATCGGGGTGATAGCATCCGCCAAATCGAAATGTATCATAAAGGTATGGGATCACCATCTTCTCCGATTCTTCTTCGTATCCTCGGAGGCGGGCTATTCTTTTCTTCCTTCTCTCTTTCAGAATCCTCTTTCTCTCTGAACTAGTGGTCTTGTATCCGAGGCCAAATCTGTCTTTGTTCTCCACGATCTTCACAGGTTTCCTCGGTCCTTGAAGATTTTTCCCTAAACCTTTCCCGACACGCCAGCCCTTTTGCAATGTCTGTTTAACAACCATCTTGGCAGCAGTTGACAATTGAGGGGTGGGTATTCTTGATCCTTCTCCTACATAGGTTGCGTTCACAATTTCGAAGGCTCTGAAAGAACACTCCAATGCTTCCTCGGCTGCTTCAATGTAGGGCACAGATAAGGGCTTGGTGATCACGTAGTCTTCTTCTCCGGAGACAGAAATTTGTTTATCACCAACAACAAACTTCACTTTCTGATGCAATGATGAAGGGACAGCACCCGCCGTGTGGATCCATGGCCTCCCCAGTAGGAAACTGTACGATGGCGAAATATCCATTACTTGAAATTGGATATTGAAAGTGACAGGCCCGATGTCAATAGGGATTTCAATATCACCTATGACGTCCCTTCTAGAGCCATCAAATGCCCTTACAACCATGTGGCTTGGTTGTATGCAAGAAATGTCAATGGGCATCTTTGCCAACGTGGCCATAGGTAGAACATTTATTGACGATCCATTGTCGATCAAAACTTTGGCGATCGTGTGGCCCTTGCAACTGGTAGTGATGTTCAAGGCTTTAATACTCCCTCGCCCTTCCGGCGGAATTTCATCATCACTGAAAGATATGAAATTTGCCGCTGTGATATTTCCCGCCAGCTGGTCCATACTGTCGACCGGAATATCATGAGGCACATAGGCTTGATTCAATACCTTCATCAAAGCGTTCCGGTGAGATTCTGAATTTAACAACAAAGTTAATAGTGAAATTCGAGCAGGCATCTTATTTAATTGCTCGACTACACTATATTCGCTGTGCTTGATCATCTTGAAAAACTCCCTTGCGTCCTCCTCCGACACCGGCTTTTGCAGCTTTTCCTCTCGGTTCTTGGAGAACAAGGCTCGTTCCTCCTCTTCTTCCGCTTGATTGTCTTCTTCACCCTCTTTTGCTTTCCCTTTTCTGGCCCTATCTAACATTTCCGGTGTGTAGCACCTCCCACTTCGTGTAATCCCACTTACTCCACTTATGTTTGCACTACCCGGTACGGTCAACTTATCTGAGCTCATGTCGCCAGACCCTTCAATTACTGCCTTGAACTCATATTTCCAAGGGACAGCCTTATTGCTCTTGTAAGGGAAAGAGCTCGGAACTTTAATTGTCATGGTCGGAGGAGTGACAAAACTAGATTCTTCCACCTTGGGACTAGGTTTTTCTTTGTAAAATACTGTCATTGGCTTTCCCCATGGATAATCGTCTTCTGAAGATTCCTTCGAAGCCGTACTCACTAGATCTTCCTCCTCCTCCGTATGGAACTCGATCAAAAATGAATCCATCAATGATTGGACTTCGTGTCGAAATTGTGGGCAATTTTGGACTGAGTGGCCAACAGATCCCATATGGTACTCGCAAGTCTGGCTCACGCTGAATTCATCTTGACAAACACTCGAGCTTAATGGTAGAGGTTGAATCATCTTGGCTTTGACTAAAGCGTCGAACACTAGACTCATGGGAGTCTTAACCTCCTCCACGTGTTTCTTTGTGAGAGACTTTCCCCGAGCTTCAACTACACTAACTGATCCTCCACTATGGCTGGGCAGTGGGTTAGCATTGATACTTGGCTCCACTTCTTTCGAAAAGGTCAATCTCCCTGACTTGACCAAATCTTGCACTTTATACTTTAGAGCCGTGCAGTTCTCGGTTGAATGACCCGGGTTTCCACCATGATAGTCACATCGAGCGTTGGGGTCATACCATCTTGGGAAAGGTGGTTTCATTGGCTCCATGTAAAGAGGTGCGATCATGTGACCTTTCACTAGTTGTGGAAATAAGTCGGTGTAGGCCATGGGGATAGGATCGATAGGAGGCCTTTCAGTATTTCTTCGGGGAGGCCTTTGGTTAGCAATTGGGCTACTGGTTGGTTGGTAAGGTTGGGCGGTAGGTGTTGGTGTATAGTAAGGTGCTGGAGGACGAAAATCTGGGCGAAAGGTTGGTGGCTGTAATGGGCTTTGGTAATGAGCAGGAGAGACATTATTTGAGGCCGAAAAATAGGGTTGGTAATATGGGTAAGGTTGAGGCTGTGGACGAAATCGAGGTGGGGGAGGTGCATATCCCCTATACCGGGGTGTTGTATGAGTGACTGCTTGGGTTTCTACCTCTTTCTTCTTGGACACTCCACCCTTCTTCGAATCACCGCCTTCCAACTTCCCACTCTTAATTGCATTTTCGATTATTTCACCGGTGATGACCATGTCAGCAAAGTTCTTTGTTGCGTTCCCTATCATACGTTCATAATAGGGGGCCTTTAGAGTGTTAACAAATAGCACTGTAATCTCCTTTTCAGTCAAAGGCGGCTGGACTTGCGCAGCCGAGTCTCTCCATCGTTGAGCATACTCCTTGAAGCTTTCATTGGCCTTCTTTTCGATATTTTGCAATGATAACCTGTCCGGGGCCATATCCGTGACATGCTTGTATTGTGCAATAAATGCTCTAGCTAAGTCACTCCAATTGTGGATGCGTGTACGATCTAGCTGCACATACCACCTAGCAGCGGACCCTGTGAGGCTGTCTTGGAACACATGTACCAACAGCATGTCGTCATGATTATAAGCGGCCATTTTGCGACAGTACATTGTCACATGAGTGATGGGGCACTTGGTCCCATCATACTTCTCGAACTCAGGAGTTTTGAACTTAGGAGGGATTACCACATCTGGAACTAAGCATAATCCCATTGCATCCACCGATCCGTAGAAATCACTGCCCTCGATAGCCCGTAACCTTTCCTCTATAATGCTGAATTTTTTAGAGTCGGAATCACCTTTAACCTCCGACACACTACCCCTTAATTTCTCTTGCTCTCTAGGATCATCTAAGTCAGGGACTTGAATTGGATCAGCAGGTCTTGTCCCTTGAGTGGGAGGTATAGGCACTGTGATATGAGGTTGTGCTGAGGCGCTCGGTGCTCCCGGATACACATAAGCGTAGCTGCCCATAGGCTGTGGAGGAGGTGGAGGCGGAGGTATGCCTTGTGAGGACTGGACATAAGGTGGAGGTGGAGGTATGCCTTGTGAAGATTGGGCATGAAATGGGGTAAATCCTGGAGGGTATTGGGGATCATCATCTTCCCGGGGCTGATCTGTCCCTGGGTTAGGAGTTTCTCTAGCCACTTCTTTCTCTCGGTTCATCCTTGTCATCATTTCCATTAGAGCGGCTAACTGCCCTCGGATTTCTTCTTGCGCTTTCTCCATCCTATCCATCCTATTACCATGTTCTTCCTCCATTGCTCTTGAGCGTGACCGGGTATTGTATGAGTGTTTGGGAATTTGGGCTGGAATCTTGAATGTTGAAGCTACCCTTGAATCTTGATTACCACAATAAGAAACTAATTACTACATGATGCAATCTTTGAAATATTACGTTTTATTTAAACTATATGAAAGAACGAATGAATGTGATGTTAGATGAATGAATGTGATGTTAAATAAATGATACTTTAAGGGATATTTAAGCCATAACAATTTCAACAAAAAGGGACTTTCATTCATTCGAAAAGTCACTTGTTACATTCCGATCATATTCTGATTAAATCCATAAAAACGACTAACTTGCTGATATTGATCCCTAGCCTCGTCTAAGAAGTTCAGCAGCCTTTGCCCATATTTTTCTGTCGGAAGGATTTCTTGTCTCAGAGCTTCAGCTTTATCAACCATATCCCTTGCCTTTGTCACGGCCTTGCAAACCTGAGTGGCCATATGCTCTATATATTGCTGTCTCCCGAGGCTTCCTACTCTCCACGTCATGCTTGCATCTTGTGCCATCTCATATCCATAGCTCCAGTTGTTTTCACTTTGCTCCCAATCTTCTATTATCACTTTAATGTGGTTCTTATGTGCTTGTAGTTGTTCCTCTAACAGTTGAACCTTTTGTTGCAATGTAGCTTTTTCGTCATCTACTTCAACTTGCTTTCCTTTTTTCAACTTCTCCTTCAGTTCCTCATTCTCTTTTTGACATTGGGCTAACTTCCTTGCACTAGCTGAGTACATGCCTTCCCAATTTTGTCGTTCTTGGGACAGATAGGCAACTTCTTCTTCACTTTTCTTCGCTTTGTGCGCCCAGTGTTCTACCCTCTTGTGCAAGTCTTCTAATTCTCTTTTTCTTTCATTTGAAGTTTGCATGATCCCTCCAACCCTCATTTCAGATCTTAACTTCTTGTTTTCTAGGTGTAGATTTCTGAGATCCTTATTGGTGACGTTGTGTTCTTGTTGGACCTTCTTGAGCTTGGCTTCTCTCATTTCCGCCTCGTACTTGAGCTGTTCCATCTCTCTTCGAAGCCTCAAATTCTCTTGCTTCCACCTTTCCTCGTCTATCTTGAATTGTTGCCTGGCGATTTCGACCTCGGATACTCCTATTTCCGGTTCTAAAGGCATGCTGCATTCTCTGAGGAGAAAAACTACCTCCCTCACTTGCTTTGCCCTCCACACTGAGTATTCTGGGGTAGCTTTATCAGAGAGGGGTCCAAGGTTGATTCTTCGTGCTTGTTTCCATGATCGAACCACTTGCTCTCCCCTTTTCATTGCCTTTGGCTCACCGTACGAAAACTCCAAATCACTAAGCCCATGTGTTAGTGGAATAAACTGTTTAGCTCCAAACTGTCTTAGCACCATAAGTGGTGCATAGCTTACCACTCCCCATGGTCCTAGAAGTTGCACCCACGATTCTTCTCCGCATCGATATAAGACCGGTACATGCGGCATCCAAGGTGTCATCCATACAACCTGTTTTTCTCCGAGTCTTTGCAGAAAATCCACCCATTCTTCCTTGCTCTTCGGCTTTGGCCACTTACTATTGCAGAACTCTTTAACTGGAGCACGATGATGTAGGAAAGTTCTCTTAAAGGCCTTTTCCTCACACTTGAAATGACTTTTGGCCCAAACATGCAGTAGTTGTGCACATCCCACAAATCGCCCTTCTCCGTTCCTCCGACAATAATTCAATGACCTGAAGGTTTCCGCTAGTATAGCAGGTGCTGGATTCCCATTATTCTCGATTTGCTCAAAAAAGTCGATCACTGCTACTTCAATGTGCCCTAGCACCTTAGGGAAGATAATCAAACCATAGATTGCTAAAGCAAAAGCCGCCAACCCTTGCTGGTCATTAAGATGTCCCTTGATAAATGCATGAAGAAAATCCCAGGGCATACAAAAATTGGATCCCTTCTCCTTCTTATGAGAGTCTATGTCTTCCGGTCTGACTCCCATAAGTTTGGCCAGCTTCTTGCGGTATCCGGATTTTGGCTTTCGAACATGGATCTTATCCGGACTTTTCAAGTCAATACTTAACAGGACGGAGTACTCCTCTACTGTGGGTGTCAAGTCCATTCCATTGAAAGAGAAGCACCTATGAGACGGATCCCAAAACTGAATAGCAGCTCTGATCAGTGGTTCTTCAACTTTTACAGCAATCAAAGACTCGATTTGGCCATATTTTTCATGGAAATCCTTCTTCCCTTTTTCACTGATTTGATCCCATAAGTTGGCTAAATCTATTAGATTATTTTGTTGGAGGTTTAGATTCACTTCTTGTGGTAGTGAGGGCATGAAATTCCCAGTCAAGCAGTCTCCTTTCACTTGTTGAACTTTTTTAGACCAAATTCGTACCTCCCGGTAGGAATCACATGGAACATTCACAGACGACGAACAAGCTAGCCTTTCTATGGATTCAGTGAAAAATTCCTCGTTGCCAAGAGCCATGGTTAAAATATCCCCTTATGTGACTATGTGATGCAAGAAGATTCATGCAAGGGACAACAGAAAAACAAATACAAATCAGTATGTGTATAAACAATATAAAAGCAAATAAAGGATGTGATGCTTATTTATGTCCTATCAAAGGTCACTCTCATAACAGGGAAGGAATGGCTCTATCCTAGGTTGGTCTCCTCACAACATACTATATGCTGGTTTAGGTTTCACATATCTACAAGGTTCCCAAATCATTCCATACTGTCGTCCACACTGGACTAGTAAGGAACAGATCTGAGTGGGAGTATTTCACTTGCCATTGCGGAGGTGATTACCTCACGAGAGCATAGCTACTTTACTCCCTCCTAAGGAGGATGGAACCCGGGTGTAGGGCTCATGTTATGCCAATGCACTTATGTATGCAATAATAAATGGGTATATGTCCTACTTTATTTATTTAATCAGCAACCTTATACATAAAGGATGTAATGAATCAAATTATCAAAATGAATGAAATGAATTTTTTATTTATTTATTTATTTTGAGTTCTTATTTAGAATTTATTTTTATTTCATTTTTTTTTTCAAAAAGAAGATTAAATTCAAATACCAACCAAGACTATTAAATTAAAATGTAAGATACCATATGGTTATTTAATGGTTTGACCCTCTTAGCCTCCCCAGTGGAGTCGCCAAGCTGTCGTAACGGCTTCGCGCTCGACGATTTTCGAAAAAAAGCATTTTAAAAACAAAGCATGGGAGTCGCCACCAATCCTTTTTGACTAGGTGTGATTGGCCACCTAAAATATTTATCTTATTAATAAAATCTCAAAATTAATTAAGTTTTATTAAAAGATGATTTTTGGTCTGCGAAAACAAAATCGGGTCCGGGAGTACGGTTACGCGTGGGGAAGGATTAGCACCCCCACGACGCCCGTTAAAAAACGGTACCATCCTAAATACATGGTATCTTTTGATTTTAATAAAATAGTCTTGACTTTTGGTTATATATATAAATTTAGCGCATTTGCTTGAAAAATTTCTGTTACGAAGAGATTTATGGTGAGAATCAACATGAACACCATTTATTGAAAAATTAAATCAAATATCCCAATACTCTGGTAATATTCGAAATAATTCCTCTCACCTAGAGATTTCTTAAGAATCACTACTTGTGAGTTCTATAGAATCTCATCTTCGGTGATGCTCACACTAACTTATAATTGATCGTATACATGTAGTTTTGATAAAAATGTATGGTGTATGTGAAACTTAAAAGAAATTTTATTTATTTTGATTTTATTAATGAAACTCTTGATATTGAAAATTTTAGCTAAATATCCCAATACTCTGGTAACATTTAGCTAATTCCTCTCACCTAGGGATCAGTCAAGAAATCACTACTTGTAAGTTTCATGACATCCCATCATCGGAAGAATTCCATTTATTTTAGAATTTTAATACTTATACACAAGATGCAAGGATATAGCACATGATGCTCATGGAATTAAAAAGAAATTTGATATTTTGATTTTTATTAATGAAACTCTTATTATTGAAAAATTTAACTAAATATCCCAATACTCTGGTAATATTTAGCCAATTCTTCTCACCTAGGGATCGGTCAAGAAATCACTACTTGTGAGTTTCATGACATCCCATCATCGGAAGAATTTCATTTATTTTGAAATTAATATGTTTATCTTGATTCTTTCGATTATTCCTTTTATTTAAAATTCTATTATTACTTATTTAATTAGTTTAACTATCATCCTTTGGAAGCCTTACTATGATTGAGTTTTAAGTTTTATTAGTTTAATTATTTTGTATTTATGTATTTCTAAAATCCCTTTTTGTTTATTTCTCTCAATTGTTTTTTTATTACCTCTTTTATTTTTATTAGTTTTCATTTAATTAATATTCCTCTAAAAACTCATTACCATATATTTGTTTATTTATTCATTTTATTATTATTATTAATTTTTAATTTTTTTAATTTAATTTAATTAATTAATTAAAAAAATAAAAATAAATAAATAAATAGGCATGAAATTGGATATTGAGGAATAACACCGAATATCCCAATACTCTGGTAACATTCGATATAATTCCTCTCATCTAAAGTTTTTCGAAGAATCGCTATTTGCGAGTTCTACGAAGACTTATCATTGAGATTCCATACTTATTTTATTTATTTTATTATTATTCCTCATTTATTATTATTATTTTTTCCTTAACCCATATTTCATTTATCTAATAAAAATTTATTTTTATTTTTATTTTAAAAATATGTTTTTATGTATAACTTATGTATATATATATTTTTATATATTTGTTTATATATTCTATGTGCAATATATATACATTTATATGTTTTAAAGTTATATATTTTATATATTTACATGTATGCCTTTTACATATTTTTATATATACATTCTAAAATTATATGTTTATACATTTTTCTTTTCTCTTTTTTTTTTATTATTTTTATTAATATGTCTTTTATGTACATAAAATTTTAAAACTATGCATTTTATATTTATTTACATATCCCTTTTTTATTTTATTTTTATTCTACTTTTATATGTATTGTATTACACTATTTATTTATTTACATTTTAGTTTATTATATTTTCTACTTTATTTTATATATATATATATATTGCCACAATTAATAAATAAATGAATAAATAAAATAAAGAAAGGAAATATACCCAAAACAGCCCAAAAGAGGGCCCAAAAGTCAGGCCCAAACGGCAGAGGAGTGGGCTAACGTTGCTGGGCCTGGGCTGGAACGGACGAGTCGGATCGCGAAGCGGATCGGGTCAGCGCGCGGATGGTGAAGCCGGGTCAACGAAGCTGGTGCCGGAGCCGGGTGCGCGGATCGCGGGTCGGGTCGGGTAGACGCGCGGATCTCCAGTCCTCAAAACGCCGCGTTTTGCTGCCTTTAAAAGCCCCAAATTTTTTGTTTTACCTCATTTTCACCGGCCTTCCAAAAAAAAACTCGAAACCTTCCCCAAAATCCTCTCGCCTCTCTCCTCCCCGGGCGATTTCCGGCAATAGTCGGACCGCCGTGCACTGCCGTCGGTCGCCGTCGACGGTGGCCAAAAATAAAAAAGGGAGACACTTTCCGGAAGCTCTCGACCTCCCAAGCCCGAATCCGGCTCCCGTTTTTCCTAAAAAGCCTCCTAACCACCCAGATCTGGCCTTGACCGAAACCCTTCCTCCCCCTTTTTTTTCGATTTTTTTTTTTGGGTTCTGGTTGATGATGATGGTTGCGGATCTGTTGCGTTTTGTTGGTGTGTTTTTTTTTTGCAGGTTTTCAGATCTGGTTCAGGTTTCATATCTGAGATTTTGGGTTCTCAGATCTAAGGTTTTTCGGGTGGTTGTGGTTTGTGGTGTCGTTGGTTCGGTGATGGTGAGTGGGGGATCGGATCTGGGGTCTCGGTTGTGATGGGTAGTGGTTATGGCAGTGAGTGCTTAGGATTTTCGTTCTCTTCCTCGTCCGAAGAAATCCCCTCCTCTCTGCTTGGGGTCTTAAACCGATTTTGAAACCCCCTCTAGCCTTTCAGAGTCACCAAATCCATAGGTTTCTGTTGAGCGAGATTTACGGCGCGGTGTTTCTGGATCTGAGTTGGAGGATGAGGCGCCGGCGGCTGGGCAGTGACTCTGGCCGGTGGATTTGGTAGATCTGAAGCATTTAATGCTTCTGTGCACACATGAACTGATAATAATAATAATAATAATAATAATAATAATAATAATAATAACAATAATAATAACAATAATAATAATAATAATAATAATAAAAATAATAAAGAAACATTAATATTAGGAAAAATAATAATAATAATAGGGATACGGATAATAACATAACAAAATAAATAAGAAAAATGAAAATAAGGAAAATAATAATAATAAAAAATAATAATAAAATTTGTCAAAATAATTTGTAAAACTTGGACAAAATTAGGTGTCTACAATATTATTTAACAATGTTAAAATTGAATAAAATATCTGATGATGGGATGTTACGGAAGTCACAAGTAGTGATTCCTAGCTGATCCCTAGGTGAGAAGAGTCGTACTAAATATTGTCAAAAGTATTGAGGTATTTAGTATGATTTTTCAATAAATTAAATTTTTGAAAATAAAATTGAATATTTAAAATTAATAATAAGATTAATATTAATTGAATAAAATATCCGATGATGGGATGTTACGGAAGTCACAAGTAGTGATTCCTAGCTGATCCCTAGGTGAGAAGAGTCGTACTAGATATTGCCAAAAAGTATTGGAATATTTAGTATGATTTCTCAATAATTTAATTTTTTTCATTAAAAATAAAAATAAACATGTTTGTAAAAGAAAATAGAAAAATGAAATTAATAACAAATTTTATAATTTAATTAAATAAATTTCCGATAATGGGATGTTACGGAAGTCACAAGTAGTGATTCCTAACTGATCCCTAGGTGAGAAGAATCGTATTAAATGTTGCCAAAAGTATTGGAATATTTAGTATGATTTTTCAATAACTTAAATTTTTAGTAAAAATGAAAATGAATAAGTTTTTTAAAAACAAAGAAATATAAATAAATCAACAAATAAGTAATGAAATTTAAAATTAAAAAATTCATTTGCATCATATATTATTTGTTTGCATCATATGCATTCATTTAATTTCGAAATGGGTGTGAGCCATTCTGAGGATGAGATTCTGTAGAAGTCACAAGTAGTGATTCTTAAGAAATCTCTAGGTGAGGAAAATTATTTCAAATGCTGCCAAAAGTATTGTAGTATTTGATTTAATTATTCAATACAAAAAGGTTCACATTTACTTTCGAAAAATAAAGTTTAACCTTTTAAAATAGAACAAAATAAATTTACAAATAAAAATGATTTTGAATAAAAGATTGCAATAAAATAAGAATTATCTTTAAATATTAATTTAAGACCATTTTATTGAAACTAAAGGATAACATATGATTATTATAGTACCGTTTTTTAACGGGCGTCGTGGGGGTGCTAATCCTTCCCCACGCGTAACCGTACTCTCGAACCCAACTTTGTTTTCGCAGACCCAAATTGTCTTTCTAATAAAACTTAATTAATTTTGAGATTTTGTTAAAAAGGTAAATATTTTAGGTGGCCAATCACACTTAACAAAAAAGATTGGTGGCGACTCTTTGTTTTTAAATGTTTTCAAAATCGTCGAACGCGAAGTCGTTACGACAGCTTGGCGACTCCACTGGAGACTTTTTGAGGGTCAAGCCATTCATTAGTCATGTGTTATCCAAAGTTTTAATTTAATAGTCTTGATTGATATTTAAACTTAATTCACTAGGATTTTGAAAATAATTTTGTTTGCATTTGCTCTTTATGTAATTTTCTGTTATATATTTGTACATACTTGCTGTTAATAAATTGTTGAGGCATTTAGGTTAAGGATAATAATTTGATTTGAGTCTGACAAGTTTCCTCATACACACACTTACACTTGCATTTGCATGACATGAACTCTATACCCGGGTTCCGTCCTTCTTAGGAGGGAGTAGAGTACCTTTGCTCTCGTGAGGTAATCACCTCCGCAATGGCAAGCGAAATACTCCCACTCAAATTAAACCTTACTAGTCCAGTGTGGATGACAGTAAGGTATAATTTGGGAACCTTTTGACCTTTTAGAGACCTAAATCAGCATATAAAAGGCCCTAAGAAGCCGATCCTAGCTAGAGTCATGTCCGATTTTTGTAGAAATTATCCTGAAATTAGGACACATGAGGGAACATTTTACTACATTTTTTCATATCATAACTCTATTGATTTTTCAAATTCATGCTCTCATAAAATCAAAAGATATTTGTTTTCAAATAAAATTTCACATTTTTACAATTTTATAGAATAAAACAAAGATTTATTCGGTTTCTCTTTTTTGTAAAAAATAACAAGAAAACATCCATTCATTCTTTAATAATATTTGAAAAATAACAATAATGTTTTTATTTTTTTAAAACCAATGCATAGACAAAAAAGGAAAGAGGAATTTTGATGAGAAAATAAAAGGTCAGTGCATTGTCACATTCCTTTAAAAATAGATTAAATAAAAAAGGGAAATTAAAGATAATAAACTATGGTGTGAAAATAAGATTTTTTTTTTTAAAAAGAGAGAAGAAAAGAAAATTTATTCTTAAAAAAAAAAGAAGGGGGGGGGGGGGGAGGAGAAATAATCAAATTCTAAAATGAAAAAAGAAAGAAAGAAAGAATTTATTGAATTTAAATGAGAAAAAAAAATTTTGATTCTTTTATTCTTAAATTTTAGCATAACATATCTCATTACATTAATGCATTCACATCACATAATAAGGAGAGTATTTGTCTTTTTAGATTAAAGAAAGTCAAAGATATCGAAGATCAATTTGAAGCTAGACTTACTACTTTGGAGAATAATCAAGAAGAATTTTGCTGACATGATATACGGGAGATGAAAGGAAAGCTAGCTAAGATAATATAGATGCTTGAAAGTTTTGGAGAGGCTCAATTGGTTCATTCTCAAGGATCGTTGTTGTTTCCAGAACGACTACATGTTGAATCATCAGCAAGCAGAGACCAACCGACTTTTCATATAAGGAGAAAGGATTGATTGATGCAAAGTGCTCGATATAAGGGAGGTGGTTAATCAAGGAACTGCCATGCTTGATTAGAGTTTAGAAAGTGAAACAGGTGGCAGTTGTTGTGAAATTTGTTTTTGAAGGATTTGGAATGTTGAGGGCACTGGAATAAGGGAGAGTTAGTAAGGAATTTTGAATCTTGTAAACAATTCCTATGTGAATATGAATGTTACAAGATTTCATATAGGTTTGCATTCACTTCATTCATATGTGCATGATACGATTTTGATAGAAGAATAATAAGGTTAACAATAATTGTTTCCTTAAAAAAAAGGAGAAAAAAAATAAAAAAAGAAGAAAAAAGAAGAAAAAAATAGTTGATCAAAACAAAAGAATGGTCAAATGACAATTTTCAGTTTATAATTTTCCTTTTTTTAGTATACAACTTGTGATACTCTGTAAAATAATAACAAGTTGAAATTTCTTTTACATGTGGATATACAATTTCAATACACTAAAAGCTTCATATTAGCATGGCAAGTATGACATCTAATTTTAGGTTGTGACAGATTTGGTGGAAAGATAGCTTGATTATTGAAAAACTTCGGAGATAGTTTTGGACCATGGAAGAGACAGAAACGAGTCGAATGGAAAGGATGGAAAAAGCTTAACAAGAGATGAGAGAGCAATTATCACAGATGGCCGGTTTGTTGGTGAAGCTGAACAATGGAAAAATGGCAGAACTAGCTACTCAAAAGGGGCATCGGTTACGAAATGTTGAGGATTCTTTTTGTCCACTCAACATTGGCTCACGAGAAACCCAATCATCTCAAGAGCCACAAGCAATGCCCACCGAGGGTTATGTGTGCCCTAATATGCCGTCTGCAGTCGACCCTAGTCAGTTTCAAGGGCATGCAATTCCCACCATGAACTCCCTCGAACCAATTCATCTTGCTAATCTGGACAGTTACAAAGAGCAAGGGATGCCAAAAGTGGAAGGAGGCTCAAGTTCCTAACAAAAGATAGAGCTTATAGAAGAAAGACTTCGGATTGTTGAAGGAAAGGATTTTCATGGATCTTTAGATGCAGCCAAATTCTCTCTAGTACCTAGTGTTGTCATTCCTCCAAAGTTTAAAGTTCCAGAATTTGAGAAATATGATAGGACCACTTGTCCAAAAGCCCATATCATTATGTACTGTAGAAAAATGGCAACGCATGTGTATGATGACAAGCTGTTGATCCATGTTTTCCAAGACAGCCTCAAAGGATCTGCTGCTAGGTGGTATAAACAATTGGGCAGGGGCGATGTTCACTCATGGGAAGATTTGGCAAGGGCTTTTGTCGCCCAATATAAGCATGTTGTGGATCTGGCCCCAGATCGTTTATCTTTGCAATCCATAGAGAAGAAAGCTACTGAAGGCTTTAGAGAATACGCCCAGAGATGGAAGAATGTTGCCACTCAGGTCCAGCCTCCCCTCACAGAAAAAGAGACTGCGACTCTGTTTCTTAGTACCCTCCAGGCACCATATTATGATAAGATAATTGAGAATGTTACGAAGAATTTTGCTGACATGGTGGCCTCCGGAGAGATGATTGAGAATGCAATCAAGAGGGGCAAGATCAAGATAGGTGACATGGTTGATAACAGACTTGAAAGGATGGATGAAGAAGTGCAAGCTGCGACATTTGAGGGGCAATTTCCCAGAAATTCCACTCCACATAATCCTTATTTGTCTCACCTATCATACCATCCAATATTGAACAGTGTCTCCTATGATCATTTTCTTTACTCACCAATCCCGCAACCAGGATTCCAAGCAAACTCTTACCCTCCAACGGTTGCTCATGCGCCTATCTTTATATCTAGGCTAGTAGCTCAACCTCCTCAACAATCAATAAACAACAGAAAAAGATCGAGAAGCAACCAAGGAAAAGTCCCAATTCCAATCTCCGATCTTTTGCCCTTTTTAGTGAAAAACCAATACTTGACCCCTATACCTTTGAAAACAGCACCAAACCTGCTGGCCAAGAGATATCATCCGAACAGCAGATGTGACTATCATATGGGGGCAATTGGGCATTCAACAGAAAAATACAGACAGTTGAAGGGAAGGGTTGAAGAGCTCATCAATGGTGAAATCTTGACTTGAGAACTTATGGAACAGTGGAAGTCCACTTTGGTGTAAAATCATGGCACTTTGGCAGATTGATCTGGAGGGAAATGAAGATTTTGAGATTTTGAAATCTGTATTTTGTTGAAAAATGCTTGTCATTTTCGTTGGCCTAGGTGACAATTGTATGAGCACGACTTTTTGCATAATTTATTTTCCAGTGGCATATGGCAAGAATGTTTCTTTTCTTCACAATAATGATAAATGATTATAAGAAAATTGGTGATTACTGTCAAAGATGAATGTATTAAATCATTCTTGGATCACATCTCAATAAAATTTAAGTCAGTCGAGAGCCAAAAAGCTAAATGGGGGCATAAGATTTTAAAAGTCCAATTTGTTTTCAATTTGACCATGATAGGGCTTTATTGTTAATGATTTTCAAGAAAAAATCGATTTGCAAAACTTTTTGAGAATTTTTTGGAAATCAATGACAATCTCAAAGATTCTGGATAATGGGGTCAAATATGTGGCAAGATCATTTTGAAATACATTTCCACCTAAATTCTTGTACAAATCTCGAATTCTTCAATCTTGTACTCCCGAGATGCCTTTTCGCCCATGTTTTAGGGTAAGATAAAAAAAAGTAAAAAAAAAAAGAGAAAAAAGAAGAACCAAAGTTAAGGATTTTCCATTGATGTCCGTCTACAATACCTTGAATGGCGCATCGCCTCTTTCCTTGAACGAATTTTTGGTGTGTGAGATCAAGTTCTATCATATTAAAGTGCGACATTACAAGAAAATAAAAAAAAACAAAACAAAACAAAAAGAAAAAAGAAAAAAATGAAATTGATCATGGCATCATGCAAACACGATATTCAGATGATTTCAAAAGCCAAAGGAAAAACTTATCCTAAGAATTGCTTTTCAATGGAAGCATCTTAATTTGAGATGATGAATGGCCATCTTTCACATCCCATTCACAAATATAAACATTATCCTGTTGCTACCCCTTTTGAGCCGAATAATTTATTTCAAAATAAACATCTTCCAAGGATCACCCTCCACACTGGGGGGCATGTGCAAAAAGTATCTTTTCAAAGAAAATAAATGATTAAGCTTTTGTTTTCGATCAAATAAGATTTACTATGTTTTTGAAATCTTGGATATGAATCAATGAAAAAAAAAGAAAAAAAAAGAAAGAGAAAGGAGGAAGGATACATGTGAAAGTACACAGAGAAAGATGCTTCAAGGGATGAATAGGATTTTGAAGAAAAAAGGGAAGAAAGAAAGAAAAGAAGAAAAGGAAGAAATACATGGAAAAGTAAAAAGAGAAAAGGTGCTTCTAAGCATGTAAATGATAGATATCTATATGAAAAGAAATGATCCTTGGATTGATCACCTTCGAACACATTTTAGGCCTGTTTATCTATTCTTTCAGATCCCTGAACCATAGCCTACATTACGTACTTAAAAGTCCATTTTGATCAAGTATGGATGCTTGTATCGAAGAGCTTTTCTTTGGAAGATTCTCGCCATTCTTTGGTTTGAATGAAATTTGAATTCTTGAACGCATGGCGGAACAATCAATTAATAAAATGAATTCTTGAACGCATGGCGGAACAATCAATCATGCAACCAAGTCAAGCATTGAGATGAATTGAAAATGTGGAAAAAGAATTAACAAGCCTTGAGAGATCCTCGAAATATCCAAAGATTTTGATGTCATTTGATTGCCGACATTTTTTGAAAAAGTTTGAACCTTCCTTCTTGTAAATACTCTTCTTAAGTAGGAAAGATGTCAGTTATTCATGCTCGATCTTGGCATTTGTAGAACGTCATTATTTGAGAATTTGAAAGATTGTCAAACCAAATTGAAAATATTTTGTTTCTTTTCTCATTCAAAATTTTATTCAAAAAAAAAGAAGGGAAGAAAAATGATGGTATTTTAAGAAAACCATTTTGAGCCAAGAAAGGAACCATTGTTTTTAGACAAGTGGCAAAATATTCCTCAAACAAAACATCCTGGTGCATCAAACTTTTCAATTGTCCAGTTGAAAAGATCCAAATAGGATTTATGTCACTCATCTTGAAAAGTAATCACTAATATTTTGAAAGAATCAAATATCACTTGTGAAATTTGGATTCAATTCCCTCTTGGAAAATAGTTATGAGAAAATCTTTCGTGCTTTTCGTCAAAAGGCTATGATGTGAGTACAAAAAATCTGCAGAAATAGGAAACAGAAAGGAGCTTTCATGATCATGTTGGGGGCAAAGAAAATAAAAAAAAAAAGGCAAATAATGTGCCTCTTTTTGGCAAGACAAGATAGAGTTTCAAAGTTGGAGAATGTACAAGTGAGTGTCATGCATACATGCATACATACACAATATCACACAACATCAGCATTGAAAGTTTTTGTGAAAATTTTGAGATTAAAACATGTTTTTCGAGCTGAAGGCTCGACACCATCCAATCAAGATTTTGAAGGTTATGCAACCTTTTTTTTTCAAAACAAAAAGGCAAGTTTGCTCATGATAAAGAAAATTTCAAATATAGTTTGACCAGTGTCATGTTTAATCAAGATTGAAGATTGATTTTCAAAAGATAAGTAAATTTCAAGTCCTCCGAGCACAAAGTCAAAAGTCTTAAGTCCTCCGAGCACAAAGTTTAACTCTTCAAGTATAATTCTAAGACCTCCGGGCAAGAATTTCGAACTTTTCAGACAAATTATAAGTCCTCCGAGCACGAATTGTAAGTCCTCTGGGCAAAATTTCAAATCTTTTCATGTGCAAATTTCAAAATTCAAGTCCTCCGGGCACAAATTATAAGTCCTCCGGGCATAATCTCAAGTTCTCCGAGCATAAATTTTAAGACCTCCAGGCACAAAGTATAAGACCTCCGAGCAAAATTTTTAAATTAAAAGTTTCAATACCTCTGCTACAAGAGGAGCACATTTCAGAAAAAATTTTAAAGTTTCAATGCCTCTGCTGCAAGAGGAGCACTTTTCAGAAAAGGAACTCAAGTCCTCTGGGCACGAATCTTAAGTCCTCCGTGCACAAATTTTAAGACCTCCGGGCACGAATCTTAAGTCCTCCGGGCACAAATTTTAAGACATCCGGGCACCAATTTCAAGTCCTCCGGGCAACATTCCAAGTCCTCCGGGCATAACTCTAAGACCTCCGGGCACAAATTTAAGACCTCCGGGCATAAATTTCAAGTCCTTCGGGCAAAAGTCCTAAGTCCTCCGGGCAAAATTTTTAAAGTTTCAACGCCTCTGCTGCAAGAGGAGCACTTTTCAGAAAAGGAATTTAAGTCCTCCGGGCAAAATTTTTAAAGTTTCAATGCCTCTGCACCAAGAGGAGCACATTTCAAAAAAAAAAGAAAAAAGAGAAAAAAAGGGAATTTAAAGTTTCATCGCCTCTGCTGCAAGAGGAGCGCATTTCCAGGAAGAATTTAAAGTTTCATCGCCTCTGCTGCAAGAGGAGCACATTTCAAAAAAAAAGAAAAAAATAGAAGAGAGCATTTAAAGTTTCATCGCCTCTGTTGCAAGAGGAGCACATTTCAAGAAAAAGAAAGAAAGAGAAGAATTTTAAAGTTTCATCGCCTCTGCTGCAAGAGGAGCACATTTCAGGAAGGAATTTAAAGTTTCATCGCCTCTGCTGCAAGAGGAGCACATTTCAAAAAAAAAAGATTCAAGAAAAAAGAAGAAAGAGAAGAATTTTAAAGTTTCATCGCCTCTGTTGCAAGAGGAGCACGTTTCATGAAGAATTTCAAAGTTTCAATGCCTTTATTGTAAGAGGAGCACTTTTACAAGAAGAATTTAAAAAAAAAAAAGAAGAAGAAAAAAGAGAAAAAGAGAGAAAAAAGAAAAGAGAAAAGAAAGAAAAGAGAGAGAGGAGAAAAATTAAAAGAAAAGAAAAAAAAAAGAAAAAAGAAGAAGAAGAAAAGAAAGAAAGAAAAAGAAAGAGATTAGGTTATAAGCCAGACAAAATTAATGTGTCTATTGTCTTTGCTCTATTCTTGATCCTCAGCAATGAGCAAAGAGGGGCAACTGTTGACACCTAATTTTGTCCCATTTTTGTTATTATTATTATTATTGATATTATTATTATTATGTTTATATTTATTTTTATTTTTATAATTTGTTTTGTTATTATGTATATTATTATTATTATTATTATTATTATTATTATTATTATTTTTATTTTTATTTTTATTTTTATTTTTATTTTTATTTTGTTTTTTGTCCAATCTCCTGTCACCCATCTACCACCAGCCAGCTACTCTGCCACCCATCCATCAGCCAGCCTCCTACTCTCGCCAGCCATCCCATCTCCACCAACCCGAGGCCAAACCCAAGCCTTTTACAATCCCTCCATCCCCGGCTCACCATCAACACGGCATCATCCTCACTACCTAAATCAACCCCCATTCAAACCAGTGACCGGGAAACCCCCTTTCCCTAAAAAAAAACTCAACATCCCGAACAGAGACCGGATCCCTCACTCACCATCTCCGTTCAACCAACCATCACCATCATCAGTCGAAAACTCCAAAACCAGAAAAGCCCCCTCGCCTTTGTCCAAAACCCGAAACCAAAAACACCAAAACACCATCCTCACCACCCAAAAAACCAAGCCCCGGAGCCTCCCCCGAACCCTCAACAACCCCTTAGCCTCACTCGAACCCTCAACAACCCAAACCGGGACCAAAATCCCAAAACCCGAGAACCCCAAAACCCAAAACCTAGATCTGAAATCCCCACCTGCAAAACACAAAACCAACAACAACACAAACCAAAACAAATCCAGATCCAAAAAAAAAAACAAAAAACAAAAAATAAAAAAAAAAAATTAAAGGCTTTTGGTCTAGCCGAGATTTGGGGATTTAGGGTTGCTTTTGAGTGAAACGGAGGCTGGATTAGAGCTCAGGAGGTGGAGAAGCTTTCGAAAGTGAGAAGCTTTTTCATTTTTGGCCACCGGTGACGGTGGTCAGCGGCGACGGCAGGAAATCGCCCGCGGAGAGCCTTTTCGGGGCTCTGAGTTTTTTTTTGTGAAAAAAAGAAGAAAAAGTGAAGGAAAAAAAAAGAGAACGTTTTTATAGAAAAAAAAAAGAAGAAAAGGGCCAGATCTGCGCGTGGACCCGGGATCCACCCGGGACCCGCGCGCCCGCCCGGCCAGTTGAGGAAAGAAGACCCGTGTGCCAACCCAGGCGATCCGACCCGACTGCGACCCGACCCGGGAGCACTCACAACAGCCTGACCAGCCTCGCCGACTCGATCCGGCCCACTTGCTTTGGGCCACTTGGGCAGACTTGGGCCTGGCCATTTGGGCATGTCTTTGGGTTCTTTTGAAGCATTTCCTTTGGGTTCTTAGCCCAAACCAATTTAGGTATATTTCTTTTAATTTTAATAATTTTGGTGCTATTATTATTATTATTATTATTATTATTATTATTATTATTATTATTATTATTATTATTATTGTGTTTTATTTATTATTATTATTATTATTATTATTATTATTATTATTATTATTATTATTATTATTATTATTATTATTATTATTGTGTTTTATTGTTATTATCATTATTATCTTAGGAAAATATGTGGATCATATATATGTTGAATAATAAATTTTGAAAGACACATGGTTAGTAGATATGTTAAATAAATAAATATATATATATATATTACAAATATAAATAAAGAAAATATGAAAACTATATATTTTTCATTTATTATATTATTTAACTGTTAAAATTGAATAAAATATCCGATGATGGGATGTTATGGAAGGCACAAGTAGTGATTCCTAGCTGATCCCTAAGTGAGAAGAGTCGTACTAAATATTGTCAAAAGTATTGAGGTATTTAGTATGATTTTTCAATAATTTAAAATTTTGAAAATAAAATTGAATATTTAAAATTAATAATAAGATTAATATTAATTGAATAAAATATCCGATGATTGGATGTTACAGAAGTCACAAGTAGTGATTCCTAGCTGATCCCTAGGTGAGAAGAGTCGTACTAGATATTACCAAAAGTATTGGAATATTTAGTATGATTTCTCAATAATTTAATTTTTTTCATTAAAAATAAAAATAAACATGTTTTTAAAAGAAAATAGAAAAAGGAAATTAATAACAAATTTTATAATTTAATTAAATGAATTTTCGATGATGGGATGTTACGGAAGTCACAAGTAGTGATTCCTAACTGATCCCTAGGTGAGAAGAATCGTATTAAATATTGCCAAAAGTATTGGAATATTTAGTATGATTTTTCAATAGCTTAAATTTTTAATAAAAATGAAAATGAATAAGTTTTTTAAAAACAAAGAAATATAAATAAATCAACAAATAAATAATGAAATTTAAAATTAAAAAATTTTGCATCATATATTATTTGTTTGCATCATATGTATTCATTTAATTTCGAAATGGGTGTGAGCCATTCCGAGGATGAGATTCTGTAGAAGTCACAAGTAGTGATTCTTAAGAAATCTCTAGGTGAGGAAAATTATTTCAAATGCTGCCAAAAGTATTGGAGTATTTGATTTAATTATTCAATACAAAAAGGTTCACATTTACTTTCGAAAAATAAAGTTTAACCTTTTAAAATAGAACAAAATAAATTTACAAATAAAAATGATTTTGAATAATAAGATTGCAATAAAATAAGAATTATTTTTAAATATTAATTTAAGACCATTTTATTGAAACTAAAGGATAACATATGATTATTATGGTGCCGTTTTTTAACGAGCATCGTGGGGGTACTAATACTTCCCCACGCGTAACCGTACTCCCGAACCCAACTTTGTTTTCGCAGACCCAAATTATCTTTTTAATAAAACTTAATTAATTTTTAAATTTTGTTAAAAAAGTAAATATTTTAGGTGGCTAATCACACCTAACAAAAAAGATTAATGACGACTCTTTATTTTTAAATGTTTTCAAAATCGTCGAGCACGAAATCGTTACAAGTTAAATCTCGACTCCCAGGTTTCTTCGTTTTTTTGGCCTTCTCGATGGGGACAAACTTTTACAACCGTGCTGTCATCTCAAGATCTCCCATCCACATGTTTTTCGTCCTTTTCGTGTTTCAGAAATAATGTATCATTCACCATTCTGCCGGCACCTGGCAAACAATAAAATTTTTGTCAAAGTTTGACCAGTGTTATTTTTTTGTTAAGTTTAAAATTATCATATTTAATTGAGAAGTAAACTATGACTCCAGAATCTTTCAAATAAATTCATGCGAACAGTAAATTGAATAATTTTTCAAATTCGATCCATATATCGTATGATGTGGTGAATCTTATCTGTTTTTAAATTCTCATTTTAAAGCATCTGAGTATGATTGTACTAAAGGAAATTAGAGTTTGAATGCCCATTCAATAAGGAGAAATTAAACAGATAAAGTTACAAGGTAAGCGATAGAAATTGTTCTCTTCATCTAAATAGTAAAACAAAAAGGTCAAGCAAGGTACCTTTCAAAATAGAAAGGGATGATACTGCAGATTGATTAGAAAGCGGTGATTTTGAATATGCAAATGCACTGCTTGTGGCTGAAGACATGTACAGTTCCTTTGTCGCTTGAGGCAGCTAACCACTGGTCAGTGGAAGAGAAAACAAAGCTGTATGCCTCCGCTCCATCTGCCCCTCTCCTTAGCTGCACGAAGTTTTCAACTTAATAATAGATAACTTCCAAGCACTAAACTAACGAACCCTCCAAAGAATCTCAGATAGTTGCCAAACGAAAGAGCAAGCCAAGGCTAGTCTTAATGGATATCCTAACAAGAGGAAAAAGAAAGGGCAAAACAAGACTAGTCTTAATAGTTGACTAATGGAAATCAAGGTCATCATAACAAGCCATTCATGAAGAAGACTATATGACATTCTGTGGCATCAGAAAAAGCTGCTGTTGCAGGTAGTAGTCCAGCCAAGTTTACAGGTCTTAAAGCATAACCTCAAATTCAACACTACCCTCTTTGCAATTCATGAAGAAGACTATTTGACTTAGATCTGGTTTTTAACTTTTCACTTAGAGCTCCCAGTTTCCATAATGCCTCAAAATTTAAGAAAATTTTATTTGAGTCATAAAAAGGACTAATTGATCGTTGAGGTTTTTGTAGAAAATTAATTTTGTTTATTAGAATTAGATTCCCCTCTTTTAGCGCTAAAAACCAAAGCAGCAAAATTAGTGCAAATAATATTTCAGAAAATGTTGCATAATTATATTACCTGAACTGAAACCCATTACCATAGATGACAATAAAAACTCACATCAACACAAACCCATTACCATACATGCCAAGGAAAACTCAAATCAAATAACAAAATAAAGAATGATGATTATTTTTTATTTGATATGTCGACATAAATTTTGATACATTAATTTATATGTTTTACACAATATTACCATTTGACATGACATAAAATATGAATTTCAGATGAGCAAGGGAAAAATCCTTCTATTTTAGTCATTGATTCCTTCTTTATATGAATGATATTAGAATAAAGGACATGAAAGAATAAATTCAATCTCCATGAAATCCAAAGCAACAAAATCAGTAGAAACAAGAACATACATTGATTGATTCATCAACTAAATGAGAACATAAAACTCGCAATTAGAAATCAAAATCAAGCGCATCTTCAACCCCAGCCTCATAAGCATCTTCAACCATATCGCTAATTAACATTCCGCCGAGCAATCCACCGGCTAACCCCAATCCCAGCCCTGCTCCCATGCCGCTCTTCTTAGGCTTCTGCGGCTTCTGCACCAGCGGATAACCATATCCGCCATGCGCCGGATACCCTGGATACGCATAACCTGGAGCAGCAGCAGGAGCCTGATGGTATCCATACGGTAATCCACCAGGTGGAGGATAAGGATAACCTGGAGCTGGTGGATATGTTGCCGGAGGCGGAGGATGTCCTGGGTTTCGCCCTGGATAACTAGTCGGTAGCGGCGGTGGATATGCCAAAGCTGGCTTCTCCCCATGTTTGTCTGCATACATGGCTTCAGCCCCTGGAAATAGAGGTTGTGAACCAGGCTTGTTGAATTTCTCTCTGAACTTGTAAGTGAAATTCAAGACACCTTTCGGTTTGCCATTAGGCAACCTGACGTTGTAGCACACGTTCTGCTCAACCTTCGCGCTTCCGTTGTTGTGATCAAGCAGCTCCTTGATGGGGACTTGGACTATACCGACATCTTTGTCTCCAAGCTTGCGCTCGGATTTCAGACGGAACACGAGGTTCAGCCGGTTCTGCCGGGCAGCAGCTTCGTCTACGGTGAATTTCATGGTGTAATTCCACTCTGGGTTGGAGCCACGGCCCTTGTCCACCGATGTCGTCTGCGCTGTACGATGGTCGCCATTGATAGAAACCACGGCATACACGTCCATCTTGGTGAAAAAATTCACGTCTTTCAGGTCTTTGGCAGAGACAACATTGATCTCCAAAGGCCTAAACTCCATGTTTTCTTCTGAATCAAACAGGAAAAAGAGTTCTAAACAAGAATTTGAACAAACAAGGTATTGGAATTCGGATTGAAGATGGAAGAAAGAACTGAAATGGTTTATATATACAGAGAGGAGAAAGTTTGGCAGAGAGAAGAAAACAGAAAAAGGAAGGCAACAGGAAGGATCGATGGGATTGAAACCGCCTCGAAAAGCAGAGTTTCGAATGGAAAACTAGAATATTCACCCGCGTCTATTAGATATGCTTAAAATAAATTCTTTACGTGGCAGTTTCAGTTTTAATTTCTATGTTGAGATTGTTGTGAATTTTATTTTAATTTAAAAAAATTATAAAAAATGCTTATTAACTTATTAAACGTTAATATATATTTTTATCATGTTATGTAATTATATTATTACATTACATATTTTTTTTAATAAATTCATTAATGATTCTCACAATAAATATTTAATTACGTAATACAATATAAATGAAAATATATATATTAATATAGAATAATTGTTTCATATAATTTTTATTTGATAATCCAGTTTGTTAAATTCGTGTATCAAATTACTTTTCAGAACGCTAAACTTTACTCAGGAAAAGCATGAAAAGAGGGAAGAAATAAAAAAAAATTTATCAATCTAAAGTACTAAATTTTGAAGGGTGGAAAACAATGTTTTGGCATAAAAAGTGTTTGAATGGAGCGATGTGATGCGGGGGAAACGCGTACGAGGCGTGTGGTTTGGAACGGTAATGCTCGGAGAAAAAGGTATAATAATAGAGCAAATTTTTTGTTATTAACTTTAATTTTAGCATTTAGGATTAAGGAAGGCATTGAAGTTTGGCGGTTCACTTTCATAAATGTAACACAAAACACAATTAATTCAGCTCCACATGCCACAATCTACAAACATTCAAAACTACTCATGCAAAACGATCAAAGATTTAATCTACTACTTAAGAGTTAAGACAAGTAATAATGATTTTTATTAATTTAAAATAGTGACTATTTTATTTATTTTTTTATAAATTATCACATATTAAATTATTTAGTTCAACATACATGTAACAAAATCTAATAAATATATATAAAAGCATAATAACATAAATAAGCAATCATATTTTAAACTAGTAGATTATGTATTTTTTACAGTGAAATTCGAGAAAAGGAGACCATTAAGTCATGGAAAAAGGATTTGAGCTCTTTGAAGGTGAAACGACACTAGAATTGAATTAAGCCCAAACAATCTTCTACAACCATGGGCTTTTTTCTTAGTCCATGGGACTATGTTAATGGGCAGAGCACTCATTAACCTTAATATTTGACATTAAAAAGAAAGTATTAGTTATTTTGCCAAATCACCTTAGCGAGTTCTCAAGCTAATATATCACAGAAAACTATCCTCCTAAAATTTGCTGGCAAACAATTGAAACTTATACTTTCCTTTTTTTTCTTTTATATGATGAAAATCTCGTATCTAAAAAAAAAGAAATACCACGTTGAAATTCGAACTTCAAAAATCAACAAATTTTTCAAATCTTAAAAATGTATTAAACATATGTTGTTAGTTATGTTAGTTACTTTTTCTGTTGTATAAGCTGTACAGTTGATTAGGTAGTTAATGAGTTAGTTACTCCAACTATATAAAGACTCATGTACTGATGACAGATTTTTTTAATGCAACCACTCTGTATTCTGTTTCTTTCCTTTTTTCCTTTTCTCTCTTTAATATGGTATCAGAAGACTTTTTCGTTGCAACACTTTGATCCTTTCCTGCCATGGCTAGAGGTAATCATGCTCCACCTGAAGTTGTTATAGGCAGCTCAAATCCCATTGAAGATTCTAGCACCCCTTTTTACCTTCATAATGGTGATCATTCTGGTTTGGTTCTTGTTACTCATGTTCTTACGGGATCCAATTGGAATACATGGAACCGTGCTATGATCATGGCTTTAACAGCCAAGAACAAGATTGGTTTTGTTGATGGCAGCATCCTTCGACCAGCTTCAGATGATTTACTCTTCAGGTCTTGGAACAGATGCAATAGCATGGTTACTTCTTGGATCTTGAATTCTGTAGCAAGAGATATTGCAGATAGCCTTTTATATTTCTCTACTGCTTGTGAGATATGGGGTGATCTTAAAAATCGTTTTTGTCAAAGCAATGGCCCTCGAGTCTTTCAAATCAAGAAACACTTGGCTGCTCTTCAACAGGGGTCACTTGACATCAATGGATACTACACTCAGTTAAAGATCTATTGGGATGAACTTAAGGATTTTCAACCCATTTCTGTTTGCCACTGTGGTGGGATGCAACCATGGATAGATTTTCAACAGCAAGAATATGTAATGCAATTTCTTATGGGACTCAATGATTCATATTCTCAAACTCATGCCCAAATTCTCATGATGGATCCGTTGCCCTCTATCTCCAAAGTTTTCTCCCTTGTTCTTCAAGAAGAGAGACAACGCAGCATAACTCATGGTTCTTTCCCAACCCATGACAGTTTCTTGATACAATCTTCTTCATCAGAATCCTTTGTTAATGCATCTGTGCATACCAACAAGATTAAGAGAGATAGGCCATTTTGTACTCATTGCAAGACTGCAGGTCATACTATTGATCGTTGTTATCAATTACATGGCTATCCACCAGGATACAAATCAAAAAGACAGTATTCCCAGCCTTCTGCCAAAGTGTAAGTTAATCAAACTTCTCTCCATGTACCAAAAGGTTCAGAATCGATTTCTTCTACTGCAGAAACACTTACTACTGCTCAATGCCAGCAACTTCTTGCACTTCTCAACTCTCAACTTCAACAATTTCCAAACCATACTCAAAATGCTTCTATCTCCAATTTTACTGGTATAGTTTCTCCTACTCTTCTTCCATCAATTTTCTCTTTTTCTTTTTCTCCATCATCTTGGGTCTTAGACACAGGTGCAACCCACCATGTATGTTGTTTTCTATCAATGTTTAAACAGTCCACACCAATGCAAAACTCTTCTGTCACACTTCCAAATGGCCAACTTGTTCCAATAGCCAGGATAGGTTCTGTTCAATTACTTGATGAGTTAGTTCTTGACAATGTCTTATATGTTCCATCCTTTCATTTCAACCTTCTTTCCATTAGTGCTCTTACTCAAAAACACAATTTTTCTGTTAATTTTGTTTCCAACTCTTGTGTAATTCAGGATCATTTACAGAGAACGATGATTGGGATGGGTAATCGATTTGGAAACTTGTATATTTTGGATTTATCAAAGCCAGTCTCAGCATCTACTTGGTCATCTGTTTGTAATACCACATTGTCTGCAAATGAACTTTGGCATTTTCGTTTAGGCCATCCATCTTACACCAAGTTGCAACAATTGCAAAGTGAATTACATATCAACAATCTTTCTAAATTTCCTTCACATTGTTCCATATGTCCTCTAGCGAAACAAAAGCGTCTTCCTTTTACTTCTACACATACTTTGTCTTCTTTTGCTTTTGACTTGATTCATTGTGACATATGGGGACCTTTTTCTGTTGTAACAATTGAAGGCTATAGATATTTTCTTACCTTAGTTGATGATTGTACAAGATACACTTGGATATACTTTCTTAAAAATAAATCTGAAGTCACAAGCATTTTTCCAGAATTCTACACTTATGTGCATACTCAATTTGGCAAACCAATCAAGTCTGTAAGATCTGATAATGCACCAGAGTTGGCTTTTACTGATTTTTTTAAACAGAATGGAATCATTTCTTATCATTCATGTGTTGATAGACCTCAACAAAACTCAGTTGTTGAACGTAAACACCAACATATCCTTAATGTTGCTAGATCTTTGCTTTTTCAATCCCACATCCCATTAACATACTGGAATGAATGTATTTCAACCTCAGTCTACCTCATAAATAGGATTCCTTCTCCTGTTACATCAAATCTTACTCCTTTTTAACTGCTATGGAACAAGAAACCTTCTTATTCTCATTTAAAGGCTTTTGGATGTTTGTGCTATGGTTCTACTCTAGAAAGGAATCGAAATAAATTCTCTTCTAGAGCAATACCTGCTGTTTTCATTGGTTATCCTCCAGGATATAAGGGCTATAAACTTCTTGATTTGTCTACCAATGTCATATTCATTTCTAGAGATGTTAAGTTTCATTAAAGCATCTTTCCTTTCTCTTTTCAACCTTTAAATGAGTCTGCTTCTATTTTTTCTGATCGTGTCATACCTTCTAATCCTCCTATAAATCCAGCCCTTTTAAATCCAACCCCCAAACACAATGATCAAACTCATTTTTCAGATTTATCTCACAATCCAAATCCCATACATTCTACTCCTACTAGTTCTATTTCACCATCTTCTCGTCCTACTCGAACTGTCAAAACACCTTCATATCTTCAAGATTTCCACTGTTATAATACCCTTTCTGAACATTGCTCTACTTCCCATCCTCTTCATAATGTTCTGTCATATGATAGGCTTTCTCTTTCTCATAAGTTTTTTGTTCATTCTATTTCCTCACATTTTGAGCCTACCACATACAAGCAAGCTGCTAGTATACCACAATGGAAGTGTGCAATGCAGGAGGAGTTACAGGCTCTTGAGCAAAATGGTACTTGGTCTGTTGTTTCTTTACCTCCCGGAAAACACTCAGTTGGATGTAGATGGGTGTATAACGTGAAGTATAAGGCTGATGGCTCCTTAGAACGATACAAGGCTCGTTTGGTAGCAAAAGGATACACTCAACAAGAAGGTATTGACTATTTGGACACCTTCTCTCCAGTTGCAAAGTTGACTACTGTTAAAGTTCTTCTTGCCTTGGCTGCTGTCCATAACTGGTCACTTACTCAATTGGAAGTAAATAATGCATTTCTTCATGGTGACTTGATGGAAGAAGTGTACATGAGCCTACCAGCTGGTTATCATCGTGAGGGGGAGCCTTTGCCAAGCAATCCTGTTTGCAAACTTCACAAGTCATTATATGGTCTGAAGCAGGCTTCACGACAATGGTTCTCTAAGTTCTCTACTGCCCTGTTGGATATTGGTTTTCTCCAATCTTCTGCTGATAACTCTCTGTTTACAAAATATGGTGATAATTTTTTTCTTGCCCTTTTGGTCTATGTTGATGACATTGTGATAGCTTCAAATAACCAGAAGGCAGTGGATGATTTGAAACATTTCTTCAACAGCAGATTCAAATTAAAAGACCTTGGGGAGTTAAAATATTTTTTGGGCTTGGAGGTTGCTAGATCCAACAAAGGTATTTACCTTTGTCAAAGACAATATGCATTGCAACTACTTTCTGACACAGGGTACACTGGATGCAAGACCAAAAAGACTCCAATGGACCCTAATATCAAACTCTCCCAAGATGCAGGTGATCTCCTTGATGATCCAACTCAGTACAGGGCACTCATTGGTAGGCTGCTGTATCTCACTATCACCAAACCAGATTTATCATTTTCTGTTAATAAGCTGAGTTTATTTTCTTGCAAAACCAAGGTTCCTCATCTCCATGCTGCACATCGGATTTTGGAGTATATAAAGACCACTGTAGGCCAAGGCCTCTTATTTTCTTCTACCTCAGAACTCCAGCTCAAGGCATTTGCAGATTCTGACTGGGCTTCATGTCCAGATAGCAGGAAGTCAGTCACTGGTTTTTGCATATTCATTGGTGAATCTCTTGTCTCTTGGAAGTCAAAGAAACAACATACCATCTCGAGGTCTTCAGCTGAGGTTGAGTATCGTTCAATGGCCACTGCTACATCTGAGATCCTTTGGCTCCTGTCTTTACTTAAGGACTTACATGTGCAACATTCCAAACCGGCTCTTCTCTTTTGTGACAATATGGCAGCACTTCATATCGCATCTAATCCTGTTTTTCATGAGCGTACAAAGCACATCGAAATTGATTGTCATTTCATTCGTGAGAAGATTTCCACTGGCCAGCTCAAAACACTTCATGTTGCTTCACAGAATCAGCTTGCAGATATTCTTACCAAGCCCCTTTTTCCTTCTCCGTTTAATTCTCTTCTTTCCAAGATGGGAGTTTACAACATATACTCTCCATCTTAAGGGGGAGTATTAAACATATGCTGTTAGTTATGTTAGTTACTTTTTCTGTTGTATAAGCTGTACGGTTGATTAGGTAGTTAATGAGTTAGTTACTCCAACTATATAAAGACTCATGTACTGATGACAGATTTTTTTAATGCAACCACTCTATATTCTGTTTCTTTCCTTTCTTCCTTTTCTCTCTTTAATAAAATGAAATCATAATAAGCAAGCCTATACTTTTGCCCAAGTAACATAGACCTTGATTACAATTTCTTATAAAACTTTGGCAAAAAAAAAATGCATCAACAGCAATATGTAACCATATAAACTGAAACTATATAGTCTATAGAGACAAGTATTCTTGCAAAACACCGAAGGGGTTGTTTATTCAGGCTAGCTAGATGTCTTATTCCAATCATAGAAGGAACCGAATTAAGCGAAACGAAAAAAATAGACCCAAAAGTGATCTTTTTGTATGTATGGCAGATTTTAAGGAATGCAAGGACAAGAATGACTAGATTTTGCTAAAACTAGTTAGGCCTGTATCTATCTGTACGATTCCTTTCCCCTCGTGCATGTACTAACCTGTTCCCTATTTTTCCGCCCCAGGGAAATTCTGGTGGCCCCATGTTAATTTTTTTTTAATTTTTTACGGTTAAAAAGTATTCGGGCCAATTTATTTACACTTCTACATTAATATTTCTTCGGACAATTTTAAGGATATACTTTCTACATCGGCTTGGTGTATTCTTTGTTTCGTTGGTGCTAGTCTCCAGATTTGAATATTGAATTCGACTTACAAAACAGCACTTGTTTACCGACAACTTCAAATCACGTGATTGGCCTCCTTGTCAATGTTGATAGAGAACTTGTTGGAGTAAATGTTATGAAAGCATTAACTGCAGATGGATTGAGTTTTTCTGTATCACGCAATTGACTCGGTTGCCAAAATCATACAGCACGGTTCATTAAATCATAGACAATGTTGTTGGAGTATGACTCCGCAATCCACTAATGATTAATTAATTAACTAATTAAGACATCAACATTCAATTTTATTTATAGTTGTAGAAAATGACATCTTAACCAACAGATCGCATTTTCTATAATTCCTTTCGACAACGTTGGTTCCATGGTGTAGTGCGCGTCTCAACCTAGCTTTTCCGAATGATAAACTGAAAGTCTAGATATTTGACGAATGAAAGCCGATTGTCAAAGCCGATTGTTCGTCAAGGATTAATGTTCAGATGCATATGAATTGGTGGGGAGACTCTTTGACTATAAATAATCAGAAAACAAAAAGGTCACGTGGCTTATGTTACGTCCGGCGCACTCTTGAGGCTACCTGATTTCAACATAGAGACAAACTAAACACACCCTATTTTTTTCCACACACACCCATTTTCCCCTTCAGTGAACAGTAACCTGCAGTGTAAAAATAGGGTGTGTCAAGAATAAATTAGGGTGTGTTTAGTTGGACTCTTCAACATATCCACGGGCAGTGGAAGAGAAAGCAAAGCTGTATACGTCAGCTCCATCTATCCCTCTCCTTAGCTGCAGCAACTTGGTTAAATTAGCATATTATATTAGATGAGAACTTGGTGTGGCTAAGTTTACGCGTATTCTCTGTATAAGTTCAGCGATGTCACTGACGTGTCGTTGTTGACTTTTTGATTCTTTTTGACTCTTTTCATTTTCTTTATCTTTCTGACGAATGACGTTGCGTGATCGGTAGAATGGTCTTTGTATTGTTGGCGAAAACTGAAACTTATTATTATTTTTTACAATAAAAATCTTTGATTTTTTACAACAATATATTTTATAAGGCATGCACTACAAGAAAATTTATTTTCAGCGACGAAAATTTAGCTACGGAATTTTTTCGTCGCTGAAAAGTGGTATTAGCGACGGAATTTATAATGAATATAGCGACGGAATTAGCGACGGATATTCGTCGGTAATTAGCGATGGAATATTTTCCGTCGCTAATTCTGGCGGAAGGTGCTGTTCAATCGCTCCAAATATTACCGACGGAATTAGCGACAGAAATTTCTGTCGCTAAACCCAAAACTATGTATAGAAATTAGCGACGGAATTTTTCCGTCGCTAATTCCGTCGCTAAAGGGCATTAGCGACGGAAAAATTCCGTTACCAAGTTCATAAATATTTTCTCAAGAAGAGAAATTGGCGACGGAATATTTTTCGTCGCTAATTCCGTCGCTAAAGGGCATTAGCGACGGAATTAGCGACGGAATAATTTCATAAATATTTTTCACCTTAGAACGTGAAAAATATATGAAGAAATTAGCGACGGAATTTTTCCGTTGCTAATTCCGTCGCTAATGCCTTTAGCGACAGAAAAATTCCGTCGCTAATTTCTTTGAATAGTCACGTGAAAAAATAAGTTAGGAAATTAGCGATGGAAAAATTCCGTCGCTAATTTCTTCACATTTTTTTCTCAAAAAGAGAAATTAGCGACGGAATATTTTCCGTCGCTAATTCCGTCGCTAAAGGGCATTAGCGACGGAATTAGTGACGGAAAAATTCCGTCGCTAATTTCATAAATATTTTTCACCTTAGAATGTGAAAAATATATGAAGAAATTAGCGACGGAATTTTTCCGTTGCTAATTCCGTCGCTAATGCCCTTTAGCGACGAAATTAGCGACGGAAAATATTCCGTCGCTAATTTCTCTTCTTGAGAAAATATTTATGAACTTAGCGACGAAATTTTTCCGTCGCTAATTCCGTCGCTAATGCCCTTTAGCGACGGAATTAGGGACGGAAAATATTCCGTCGCTAATTTCTCTTCATATTGTTTGAGAAAATGTAAGGAAATAAATTCCGTCGCTAATTCCGTCGCTAATGACCTTTAGCGACGGAATTAGCGACGGAAAAAATTCCGTCGCTGATGCCTTAAATTGAAAAAAATATAAATAAATGAATTTCTTCATTAAGCATCAGCGACGGATTTTTTCAGTCGCTAAAAATCAACAGCGACGGAATTAGCTACGGAAAAAATCCGTCGCTGATGCCTTAAATTAAAAAAAAATAAAAAATTGTTTTTGAATTTTTCCCGCCTAAGCGAAGCGGGAAATATTTTGACATAGCATTAGCGACGGAATTTCAGTCGCTAATCTGTCGGTAATTCCGTCGGTAATTCCTCTGTATGCGCGCCAAAGACTCTGTATATTCTCATATTCTCTGTTTTCTCTCCTCTTCACTCCTCTCTATCTTCTTTTTTGTCCATCTTCTCGTTTTTTTCTTAGTTTTTTTTCTTTATCCCTCTTTCCTTTTATTTTTTTCCTTTTTTTTGTAAATTTACTCTATTTTTCTTTTATATTTATGTTGTCAATTTTTTTATATGATAAACTTTAATACTTATATTTTTGTTTTTTGTTTTTTACTTACAGATGATGATGATGATATGATGAGGTGCTAGTGGTAGTGGTGATAATGATGTTGAAGATAATGTATTTTTGTTTTTTTTAGTTAATTTATTTTAAGATAATGTTTATGGATTTAAGTATAAATATTAGGTTTATTTTAAATGTTTCTCTTTCTCTCTCTCTCTCTCTCTATATAAATATAAACATAAATATAAATAATTAATTTCAGAACATTTTTTTTGACAAAATTCATAGAAATTAGCAACAAAATCTGTTAAATAAGTGAAAAAATTCATCAAATTAGCAACGGAATTCATAACATTAGCGACGAAATTTCCGTCACTGATGCTCTTTAGTGACAGAATATTTATTGAATTAACAAAAATAACAAACTATCAGCGACGGAAATTTCCATCGCTGATGCCTTTTAGCGACGGATTTTCATGTAAATTAAAAGACGAAATTATGTTTTTAGCGACGGAATTTTCCGTCACTAATGACATAAAATCCGTCGCTGATGAAAAAAATTCCGTTGCTAATTAGCGACGAAATTACCGACGGAAATGAAGTTTTAGCGACGGAGTGAGCATCAGCGACATCGATTTTTCCAACAGAAAAATTTCCGTCGGTAATCCGTAGGTAATCCGTCGCTGAAGACCATCAGCGACGGAATTTAACTATCAGCGACGGAATTTTTCGTCGCTAATTCCGTCGCTGAAAGTTCATTTTTTTGTAGTGATGCTATCATATTTTTTTTATTAAATTGTGAAATTTTTATTTAATTTTTTATTTATTTGAATTTTTTTCATATACAGGTATTTGAAATATAATAAAAAAAATTCAAAAAAAAAAGTGATGAATATGAAAAAAAAAAATGACCATGTAACAAAATATAAGAAAATCTCATCGCAGCTGGCGACATGCAATGCAAGTATAGGCCTCCTTTGACTGAAGGTTCTAGTAAAGTCTAGTTCAACAAGTACTCTAGAAATTAAAAATAAAAATTAAATTAAAATAAATCGACGAAGTTGAGGCGCTAGCCGGCAACGTAAGTTACGTATACAAATTTTACATGCAAACTTGCAACATAATTTGTTATAATAAAATTATATTAAGTTAATTAGTAGATTAGTTTATTGTTATTATACTTTAATTTATATTAGATTCATTAGCCCATTAGTTTACTACTTTACTTTATTATGTTTAATAGGTTTTTAGTTTATATAATTATTTAGTTTAACTAAAAATAATTAGATATTTAGTTTTTTTTTAATTGGAGGATTGGATTGAATTGTTTGAATTCGAATTCAAAATTTATAACATATCATAATTTTTATTTTTAATCACTAAGTGAAGAGATTTATGTTTTAGGTAAATTTTACTTTATGTTCATTAATTTAATTTAATTTTTTTATTTTTTTGTGCGTCATAAATTTTATACCTTTTACTCTTTCTTGCAATTTAATTTTCATGCGCTTCACTTTTATTTCGCAAATTTAATTTTATACTTTATTTTTATTGTTTTAATAGTTAATTTTATATAAAAATTTTCATTTATTTGAATAAATTGACGGCAAAATAGTTTTATTACTCAGTTAAAACAATTTTAATTAATCCTGTGAGAACGGTGTTCCACTTCACTCTGTATTACTTATTTTGATCCATGCATTTACAGTATAAATTTAGAGGCAATGTTAGGAAATAATCAAAGTATATGGCTTTGAGGCGTGTAGAATTACACTTTCTTGAGTGTAATATTGCCTCACACAGAAGCAAGTTACCCCAGGATACGACAAAGCCTTCAAAATATTGTGAAAAGTCAGAATGTAAAGCTAGTCTTTTCTGGAAATCATCATTTTTATATAGAGTATGAAAAGTCATAAGTGAATGATTGTGAATCTCTTTTAAATAATAACCATTCATTTCAGACATAACTGTCCCAGACATATAACCGAAAATATGTCTGTTAGAACAGTTAAAATAATTTTAAATTCAAAATTGAATTTAAAAATATTCTGTCAAAAAATAAAATTTTTGACTTAAGTCAAAGAGCCCAAGTACCCCAAGTGCCCCAAGTGCCCATCTTTAACTTTTAAAATAGGTCAAGCTCTAGCCAAAGCCCAAGTCAAGCAAGACCAAGCCCAAGCCAAGCAAGCTCAAGCCCAAGCCAAATGGTCAAAACTCATTTCCTCTTTGACTCCAAATTACTCTCAAGAGTTGATTTCCTTTTATAAATAAATCACTTTACACTTTTACAAGCAATGTGGGAACTTGTTCCCTTGTATTTATTATAAGCTATCCAACAATCCCCCACTAGCTTGTAATACAACAAATATGATGCATACAAGAAGGTATCTTATTGATTTAAACCTTCAATTAGTGTAAGTACTTTGGGATGCTAATAAAAGTACATAGTGTTCTAAGATTAAACCATGACTTCTTACTATTATGATCGAAAGTACGACACACATCAATATGTCACTTTTCACAAAACTCTTACTTGCTCCTAGCACAATTTCAATGGCCATGTGCTAACAATCCAATTTCTGCGAATATTTCAAGAGTAAAACCCCTTAAACTCTTGTTGAAGCGGCACCACTTCATATTCACATAGGTGGAGATCCTTTTATTGTCCCTATTACTTTGGACAATTTTCAGAACGATCTCCATTAAGAGCTTAAACTCAACCTCTCAATGTAACAGTGGCATTCTCTTGAAATTCAAGTATCAGACTCCTATTATAAGTGCCACAACAGACACTGATCAATAACTTGTTATTACCCATTAAACTTTAGTAATTACCGATTTGGTAATTCAAAGTTGGGTAACCATTATTGGTTTCTCAAGGGTTATGTATTAGTCCCATACTACATGCAGTCCCCCACACTTTATCCCTTGGCAAAGCTTTGGTAAGAGGATCTGCCAAATTTTCTGTAGACTTTACATATATGATCGTAATGGTACCATTTGAGATTAACTCTCTAACATAGTCATGTCTTAGGCTTATATGTCTAGACTTACCATTACAAATGTTATTAAAAGCACTAGACATAGTAGCCTCACTATCACAATGTAAGGAAAGAGGTGGCATTGGTTGTAGCCACAACTCAATTTCAAACAACATATTTCTTAGCCACTCAGCTTCCTTACCAGCAGCTGCTAAAGCTATAAACTCAGCTTCCATAGTTGAGTGTGCATGAAGTGTTTGTTTCTTAGATGCCCAACTTACAGCACCACCAGCTAGTATAAATATCCAACATGTAGTTGATATATTATCACCAGCTTTTGTTATCCAACTTGCATCTGAATAACCCTCTAAAACAGCAGGAAATCTTATATAACACAACCTTAATTTGGCAGTTCTTTTAAGGTAACCAAGTACCCTCTCGACTGCCCTCCAATGTATTATACTAGGATTACTTGTAAATCTTGACAACTTACATACAGTGTAGGCAATATCAGGTCTAGTACAATGCATAATATACATTAAGCTTCCTATAACACTAGCATACTTTAATTGCTCTATTGGTCTAGCATCATTCTTGACAAGTTTCATACTTGAATCATATGGAGTACTATATTCTTTTATTTTAAGATATTGATACTTATCTAATAGCTTTTCTATCTAATGAGTTTGATTTAATGAAAATCCATTCTCATTCTTTGTAATTTTAATTCCTAAAATTGTATCTACTTCATTAAGATCTTTCATCTTAAATTTAGAGGTAAGAAAATTCTTAGTCTCATTTATACCAAGCATGTTAGTACCAAATATAAGTATATCATCCACATATAAACAAACAATCACTCCATAATCACTAGTAAATTTAGAATAAATACATTTATCAGCAGAATTATGCCTAAAACCAAAGGATAAAATAGCATAATCAAATTTCTCATGTCATTGTTTAGGAGCTTGTTTAAGATCATATAAAGATTTAACAAGCTTGCAAACTTTATGTTCATTTCCAGGTAAAACAAACCCTTCGGGTTGTTCCATATAAACTTCTTCTTTTAAATCACCATTTAAAAATGCAGTTTTAACATCCATTTGGTGAATCTGCAACTTATATATAGAAGCTAGAGCAAAAAGAATTCTAATAGACGTTATTCTAGCTACTGGAGCATAAGTATCAAAATAATCTAAGGCTTTTTTTTGAGTAAACCCTTTAGCAACTAATCTTGCTTTAAAAGTTTGTATAGTATCATCAGAATTGTACTTTCTCCTAAAAACCCACTTGTTTTTAATAGGCTTTGATCCTGGAGGTAAATCTACCAAGATCCAAGTATTATTAGACATGATAGAGTCCATTTCATCATTTACAGCTTCTTGCCAGAAAGCTGAATCTCTTGAAGTCAAAGCTTCACTCAAAGTTTTGGGCTCATCTTCAATGTTTAATAATATCTTCACTTTTCTCATAATTCTGTCTCTACTACCTTCAACTGAAAAGGTAATATGATCAGGAGAAATAAAATCAGAATCAAGATGTTTTTCTTTTCTTGGCCTTTGACTTCTTCTTGGTTCAGATGGTTCACTTATTTCCTTACGTTTGACTAAGGAATCATAGTTAGTAGATGTATTTTGATCATTTTCTGGTTCATGCAAAACTTGATTTTTCACAAAACTATTTTCAAAAAATTCAACATGTATAGACTCTACAATAACATTAGATTCTAAATCTAGTAATCCATATGCTTTTGAATTTTGTGCATAGCCTACAAAAACAGATTTAATTCCTCTTGAGCCTAATTTAGTCCTTTGAGAATCAGGAAGTCTATAATAAGCAATACACCCCCACACTTTAAAATAACTTAAATTTGGTTTCCTTCCATTCCAGACTTCATATGGTGAGATATGTGTCTTCTTTGAAGGAACCCTATTATGTATGTAACAGGCAGTAAGTAAAGCTTCACCCCACAAGTTGAAAGGTAATCCAGCATTTAAAATCATTGCATTAACTATATCAACTAGGGTCCTGTTTTTCCTTTCTGTCAAACCATTATGTTGGGGTGTAAAAGGAGCTGATCTTTGGTGAATTATTCCATGATCTTCACAGAATTTATCAAAATCAGTTGAGAAATATTCACCTCTTCTATCACTCCTTATAATTTTAATTTTTCTTTCCTTTTGATTCTCTATTTTAGATTTAAATTCTTTAAATTTATCAAAAGCTTCATCCTTGTTTCTTAGTAAATAAATACTAGTAAAACGTGAACAATTATCAATAAAAGTTATAAAATATCTATTTTCTCCTCTAGTCAATTTTTCATTTAATTCACAAATATCCGAATGAATTAGTTCAAGCAATTTTGTTTCATGTTCTACTTTAGGAAAAGGCTTTCTTATAATCTTAGCTTCTACACAGATTTGATACTTATGATGCTGATCATGCTTACAAGAAATATAATCATGGTTTGTCATGTATTTAATCATAGCATAATTTAAATGTTCTAATCTAGCATGCCACAAAGTAGAAGATTCAATGATATAGACAGAAGCAACATTTATTTTATTAATACTGAGTTTGAACATGCCATCAAGGGAATATCCCTTTCCTACAAACACACCATTCTTAGCTATCCAACCGGCAACAATGTTGATTTTTGACCATGCTGAATATAAGAAAATCTCATCGCAACTGGCCACACTCTATAAAGGAGCAGCTCAAGGCTTCTATCACTGAAGGTCATGTACTCTAGAACTTAAAAATAAAATATAAAATAAAATAAACCCACCAAGTTGAAGTGGCAGTCAGCAAGAAAGTAAGTTACGAACCAAAGAAGCAAAGCGTGTTGAATTTGTACCACGAGTCTTGCCAAAATTGAAACTGAGATTAGGATTGTATTGAATATTAATTTTTAATTTTATTTATAATAATAGAAAATGTGCATCTTAGCATTTTCTTTTTTTTGCATATTCTCTTTCTTTTTTTGAGAACTCTTTTTTGCTTATTTGGATCTGTGTCGTGTGACTTTTTGATCCGTTTGGCTCTTTTCATTTTCATTCTGTTACTGACCGCTGACGTTGGGTGGTTTGTACCAGCCTGAGCAAAAAATTGTCCAGTCGTTTCACGCATAATCTCGATTAACACTGCATGCAACAATTCCCTGCCAAATCCACCATAAGTGTTTGGCGGTGTCTGCACTGGAGGAGTATGATATCCTTGGATAGGCATTGGATAACCAGCCAGTAAGGGATATGAAGAAGGAAAAGTCCCCGTTGGTGCGTATGCTCCCGGAGGAGTGGCATGTCCCAAAGCCGCCGATGGCGCGTATGCTCCCGGAGGAGTAGCATGTCCCAATGTCGCCGGTGGCGACTATGCTCCCGGAGGAGTACCATGTCCCAAGGAGGAGTGGCATGTCCCAATGGCGCCGGTGGCGCGTATGCTCCCGGAGGAGCAGCATGTCCCAAAGTCACCGGTGGTGCGTATGCTCCAGGAGGAGCAGCATGTCCCAATGTCGCCGGTGGCGCGTATGCCCCAGGAGGAGCAGCATGTCCCAATGCCGCCGGTGGCGCGTATGCTCCAGGAGGAGCAGCATGTCCCGGGTTTGGCCCTGCATAACCGATCGGAGATGGTGCATACACCATAGCTAGTTCATCCCCGCCTGGAACAGAACCGTTAAAATGGTCTCTGACATTGTTTCCTTCCATATCAAATAGGAAAAAGAGTTCTAAACAGAACACGGCTTGAAAATCTGGTTTTGACACTTTTCGTTTTCATTCTGTTCCTGACGGCTGACGTCGGGTGGTTGGTAGAATAGTTTTTGAGTCTCATATTTTTGGCTTCCTCAGTGGGGACAAGCTCAGCTTTATATCGTTGGCAAACAACTGAAACTTATTATTATTTTTTACAATAAAAATCTTTGATTTAAAGAAAAAATAAATGCTGATATCAAAATACAAACTTTATATCTACAGAATTTTCAAATTCAAAAATCTATTCTTTCACTTCAGTAACATAGAATACAAATTCTGATAAGACTTTGGCAAAAAGAAAACACAAAAGTTATTTTATATAGTTAAAAACACCATCAAATACAAAAAATATTCTTTAATTTTTATTAAATTTATATATAATTTTCCTTTAATTATAATCCGCATCACCTCCATATTTTTGTGGTTGTTTGTGTTTTATCAACGTCCGCATTTCATCAAATTCAAAGCACCAATTCCTACAATAAACATGACATTCTGTGGCATCAGGCACAGCTCCTAATGCAGGCAGTAGTCTAGCCATGTTTACAGGTCTTGAAGCATAACCTCAAATTCAGTACGTACTACTCCCTCTCCAATTCATGGAGAAGACTATTTGACTTAGATCTGGTTTTGAACTTTTTCGATTAGATCTTCCAGTTTCCATAATGCCTCAAAATTTAAGAAAAAATTATTTGTGTCATAAAAAGGACTAATTGATGGTTGGGGTGTATGTAAACAAATTTTATTTATTAGAATTTGATTCCCCTCTTTTAGGGCTAAAAACCAAAGGAGCAAAATCAGTGCAGACAATATTTCAGAAAATGTTGTATAATTATATTGTAAAGTCAAATCAAAGAACAAAACATAGTAGTTGATGAACAACTATTAAGAAGGACCAAAATCAAAACCCATCTTCAGCACCATACTGATCATAAATTTGTTCAGCCGTTTCAACCACAATCGGGATGCACACTGCACGGAGCATTTGCTGGACCAATCCACCCCGAGGCCTTTGCGGTGTCTGCACTGGGGGAGTAGGATATCCTTGGGTTGGGCCTGGATTCGCCATAGCTGGGTTCTCTCCATGTTCGTCTAAATCCATGGCTTCGGGTTGTTGAACAGGAGTACCGTTAAACATCTCTCCAAACTTGTAAGAGAATCAGCTTCCCCATTGCGATCAATGCGGAATTGGACCGTACCGATATCTCTGTCTCCAAGCATACGATGAGATTTCAGCTCGATTAAGAGGTAGACAGCATCTCCGTTTACGGGGAACATCATGCTGTTGGGGTTTGAGCCACAGCCCTTGACCACGGGAGTTGTCCGCTTTGTACGATGGTCGCCATCGATAGAAACCACGGCATACACGCCCATCTTGGTGAAAAGATTCACTTCTTTCAGGCCTTTGGCAGAGACAACAATGATCTCTAAACGCTTAGGCGTCCTGTTTCCTTCCATATCAAAGAGGAAAAAGAGTTCTAAACAGAGGTTGAAAATCTGGTTATGAAGGAAGAGGGAAGGAGTAGTAGTAAGAGAAGTGTTAGAAAGGTATGAAGAATTGGAGAACGAGGGAAGGGAGCTATAAAGAGGAAGGCAAGGAACACGCAAAGGGGAAGTGAAAGTGAAAAAGTGAGAGGGAATCTGATTCTGCTTCCCTTGAGTCCCAGCTCTGCTTTCTCCAATGCAAGAATTGGTTTCTCCAATTCAACTTGGATTAAGTGTTGGGAAGAACATGCTTCAAACCAAACACCCACGAAAACATCACTTTTTGTAGGTTGTTGAACTGGAGTACCGTTAAACATCTCTTTCACTTACTGTCATGTCAAATGGTAATATTGGAGAAAGTTATGATTTTGATATGTCAGGTTTTTAAAAATTACCAAATTTATGCTGTTATCAACTCTTGAATGAAAATTTTTAAATATACCCATCTTTTTCACTTCGTACTTTTTTTTTTCAATGGGAAGCTGTCCATCTTAAGAAAAAAATAAGGTATAGTGAAAAAAAAGGTGTGTATTTAGAAATCCTCTTCGTTGATTCGAGTTTTTATCGGCTTCTATGGATTTGATTTCGTGTAATAAAATTATGTCATCAACTCATTTTGTCGCTTTGGATTTACCATCCCTCTGCTTCATACTTGAGCAATTCGGTTGTACAAGTCATTTTTTCTTCTTACTGGCATGGCGAGACTTCTTCACGTACAAACGGCCTATTGTATGTTCCTGTCATCTTATCGTGCGTGTTAAGAATATAAAACAGGTGGTTTGAACTTGGAAACATTTCTTGATTCCCAGTACTTACAAAAACAAACGACTATTTGTTGGCAGTAGGAGTCATATCAGATCAAGATTGGCCCCTTTGTCAACAAAACAGCATTTGTTGGAGTTGATGTTATGAAAGGATTAACTGCAGATGGATTGAGTTTTTCTGTACCAGGCAATTGACTCAGTTGCCAAAATCATAGAGCACGGTTCATTAAATCATAGGCAAAATTTCTTTTTTTTTTGTTTTCATAAAGAGGTACGGGAGAAAAATAGGAGAATTGTACTTTAGATCTAATCTTTTAAAAAAAAAAGATAATAATCATTAGGCTAATTTTTAATTATTTAAATCATAGGCAAAATCATAGACAATGTTGTGGGAGTTTGACTCCGAGAATACACTAACGATTAGTTAATTAACTAGGTCAAGACATCAACAATTAATTTTTTTAATAGCTGTAGAAAATGACACCTCAACAAACAGACCGCATTTCTATAATTACCTTCGGCAACAATGCAAGTGGAAGGGGAAGCACAACTGCATACGTAACTTTTTGGATTCGCCAATTATGATTCGCCATACCTGGGTTCTCTCCATGTTCGTCTAAATCCATGGCTTTAGGTTGTTGAACAGGAGTAGCGTTAAACATCTCTCCAAACTTGTAAGAGAATTGCAGGGTACCTTTTGCCTTGCCATTAGGCAAACTGACACTGTAGCTAACGTCCTGTTCAGCTTTGGCGTTGCCATTGTTGCAGTCAATCAGTTCCTTGATGGGATGGAAGAAGAAAAAAGTGAGTTTAAATAGAATTTTTCCTTTGTCTTTTCTTGGCTTTCTCGATGAGGACAAGCTTTTATAACCAAGCTGTCATCTGATGATCTCCCAGCCTATTCTATCGCCACTCGTTTTTATCATTATACGTTTTGTTTGTAACATATACACCATTCTGCTGGCAAACAATTGAAACTTTTTTTTCTGTTAAATCCTCCGACCTGAAAAAAAAAAAGACGAAGATGTTGAAATTCAAATTTTAAACCTGTAAAATTCTCGAGATCGGAAACCTATACTTTCACCCACGTAACATAGACTTTGAATACAAATTCCGATATAACTTTGGCAAAAAGAAATAATTTTGCATCAACAGCCATAGTAACTATAAAAACTGCTACTGTATAGTCAATGGAGACATGTATTCATGCAAAACCCCGAAGGGGTTCGTTCAGGCTAACTAGATATTTTATTCCCATCATAGAAAGAACCGGCTAAGCGAAACAAAATAAAAAAAAAATATTTGACACAAAAATTGATCGATTTGAATAAATCTAAAAATCACTAGTAAATTAGGGTTTCCATGAATTTCAGGCATCGTCTGCATTTTGTGGAGGACTTCCTGCAAGCCAACCCCATACACCACCTGAGCCCTGCCTCTGTTTTGCATTCAAGGCAACTTGTTCAGATGCGGCTTTCTGTCGCTGCAGGAGCTCAAGTTCCCTCTGTAGTGTTTCCATCGTCTGGAGCTTCTGTCGCAGTTCTGCAACATCAACCTGTAGATTCGAGAGTATTACAAGACAACTAAGCAGAGGTCTCTACTTTGGAGGCAAACTAGCCCCTGTATGAACAAAATCTTAAGTGTAGTAATTAAAACAGTAAGATTGAAAATAGGCCTTACAATTCTTGTTAGCGTCATTGTCATTTAAAACACGAAATCTTGTGTCAAAATTCATACGGACATCAAGCACAAAATATCCATTTTAGCTTTTGGCAAATTTATATGTACTGTTTATCAAATTGTGACACGTGTCACCTTTTTGTTGTATTTAAAATTATCATATCTAATTGAGAAGTAAGCTGCAACGCCAGAATCTTCCAAACAAATTCATGCGAACAGCAAATTGAGCAATATTTCAAATTCGATCCGTATGCTGTATGATGTGGTGAATCTTACCTGCTTTTAAATTCTCATTTTAAAGCATCTGAGTAAGGTTGTACTAAAGGAAATCAGAGTTTGAATGCCCATTCAATAAGGAGAAAACAGATAAAAGTTACAAGTTAAGCGATAGAAATTGTTCTCTTGATCTAAATATACCTCTAATTTGAAACATCGCGATTGCTCGGCAGCAAGTTGACCACGTACAGATTGGAGCTCCTAAGAAGTAAACAGAATTTAGAGAGAAAAATGTCTAAGCTAATATACAGAACTGTTTCCAAACTTACACACTTGACCTGCCATTGTACACAGAAAGAAATTACCTTGTATAAATCTGTGTTTCGAGTCTCAGCTTCTGCTATTTCTTGCTTTAGCTGGATAGACTGCAACTTCTCATTGTTGAGTGATGATTCCAGTTCTTCCCTCTCCACCTTGAGTGTTGCTATTATGTTTTCACTAGTCTCCTCGCCTTTAGATTTCTGCATATACTCTCAAACTTAAGCAGAAGAAATGAATTGACAATATAGTAAATGACAATTTGAATACCTTCAAGCTTCAATACTTTTTAATTTCCAAATTAGAAATTGTCAAAAAGTTATTGTATGCAACTCAAGACTAGATAAAAGTTCTGCTGAGGTCAAAAGCAAACTTCATTTTGATATTTACGTAATTTCAGCAACTGAGTTGGTGTGACTCGTGACACCAACTCAGTAAGGAGTTTTAAGAATAATATAAGATAAATAGAGCATGTGTGTACTTCATATCAGAAGATTTCAACCAGAATATTTCCAATGAACTTAAATGGCACTGAATGTTGAATACACCATCAAATTATTACATACCGTGCGCTCTGTTTCAACATTATCCATGACAATTTCTCGTATTTTTCCTTCTTGACCAACTTCAAACTCAGACTCCAAATCCCTGGTAGGATTTGTGGAGTTATGCACAGCAGAAACACTATCAGGAACAGGAGCCTCCCTTATCTTTGATTGCAAGGTTGACTTGTGACTTGGCTTAAGAACATTAACCTGGCAGCAAAACATATAAGGTCAAAAAGAAATAAAAAGATCAAGAAAGTCATAAAGAGGATAAAACTGTCTCTACCTCACTGTTGTAACGCCCATTATATCCTCCAAAAGATATAAGTATATCTTCACCATTCAAAGAACCCACAGCCAGACTCAAGCCCTACAATAAGAGACAATCAGATAGTAATTTACAGCTTCAATCACTGACAGTGGAAGTTATCTGCTATTTATAAAGAAATTGACCACAACTATATGAATCATTCAATGTTAACACGTGAGCATTACAGACAACTCATCATCATCAGAGCCTTTCTCCTAAAACCAGGGTAAGCTATATGAACCAATATATGAACTCAAGCTAGGCCGTCAGCATGAATTCTCAGCATTACAGATGAAAAAACTCTTTCCATGAATTAATAAAATATTAACATTCCTCTAGCGGAGAAGCACAGCTTCCAAAATTTCAACTAGTTCCATGGAACAATTTATGAGTCAAGTTTAAAAACCAATACGATAAAGTTATCTGATGAGAATGAACATGATCAAAAAGTTAAGAATCAAAGAGAACCACAACATTATGCGTAGAAAATCTACTTTATTTACATTCATCTGTCTACCATTCCTTGTTAATCCACATTGAAAGGTTTAACCCATTGCAGCATTACCGGCACAATTGAACCTTTATACATATGATGAAGCAATCCAAATAGAAATTCACCACATACATAGCATTTTACAAGCAACAAGCATTTTTAAAATGAATAATACCTCACTAGCAAGAGGAACACGTCCTTCAACTGACGTCACAACTGACCAAACAAGGGTTGACATGTTAAGGACAACGGTTTCTGATGCCCCTGCAAGACGAGAGTAGGGCAAACAATAAAGATTAAGGAGCAGTAATAAAAGTAAACTTTCATGAAATCAACAGATCCCACTAAGCTTTTTCTTATCTTCATATCAGATGTAGATACTTGGCTGTATAATAACGCTTAAATTAATCATGTACTGGGAAAGTCTAGGTCCAAGGAACAACAATAATCTTCCTATTTGATTTTGAAATGAGACATTTACCACTTTTATTATCTCCGCCGCCAACAATAAACCAGTTCTCCCCAACAGTCACACCAGCATGACCAGCCCTAGGAGTTGGTATCTCACCTTGTTGTGTGGGTCTTGACCATTCCATCTACAAACCCAAATACATAAAAGATAGATATACTAATTCCTCACACAAGCACATGCAAAAATGCGTAAGAGTAATTATCTTACAGCTTGCAAATCAAGGACATGCAAATCATTGAAGCAAGTAGCATGTGAGCCCCCACCAAAAATAAGAAGGTAACGCTCTGCATGTACTGCAGCAGCATGATCAGATCGTGGTGATGGAGGTACACCCCTGCATGACAATGAAGATAAGGAAATATTAAGAGTTACCCAGGAATATAAATTTAAAATTGCATTCTTTCAATCTATAAAATAATTGGGCACAAGGGATAACTCAAAATAAAAAGTGCAATATAAGGATTATATCATGTCTCCTATTTCATAATGCACACTTCTAAACAGGTAAGATTCCATACTAATCTTGTAGAAATTAAACTCAAATCTAATACTAGAATATTAGTATTCAAGCATGCTGTATGTCCAATGTCAACATAGCCTCCACCCCCACCAACACCCCCCCCCCCCAAAAAAAAAAAAAAAACTAAACAAAAAAGAATTCAAGCATGGACTAATTTTGGATCACTACTTGAAAATCAGTTTCGTATAACATTTTTTTGGAAACTTAAATATTAAATTCTTAACTGGAATAAAGTTGACCTGATTATGAATTCAATTTTGATCACAAGCTAATCTTACGAGTCAGATTGAAATTCATAAATCAGATTCTTAGCAGGTATGATAAGTGAACCTTAATCAGGTCAACATTAACAATGGATTAGGCCATTGGTGCTGTGCAACAAGACCCTACTTCGAAGCCAGCTCTTGAGATTTGGAAGGCAGCAAATTTGATTTCAATTACAATCTCAATGTTAAAGGCTATAGAAGGACCAGCGGCACATCTTTAACAAAAGAATTCAAACATCCAATAATATATGGAGGGATACTGCAGGAATAAAATTGCCAAAAATAATCTTACACGGCATCAATTTCATCCCAGGTCTTCGTTTCTAGGTCAAGTATATGTAGATCATTCAAGAGTGTTCGCTTTGCATCCTGTCCACCAAATATGACTAAGGTTGTTCCAACAATGGTCACAGACTGACCTCCACGAGAGATCTGCAAGGCACTCAAATTAGGGAAAAAACTCTTAACATAGTGGGAAAGAAAATTCAAAAAGAAAAATCCAAGAAGCTACCATGGGGAAAATAACGGGGCACAAGAGTTTATACACACACATACGCAATTGACCTTTTGCTTCACAAGTTTTATGTTCAGCCTTTGTTCAAGCATACGAATATGTTTATAAACTTACAGCCAAACATTGACCAGCAATCAACATTACTAAGCATTTGGTTTTCGGTTGCTTAAAACATATTCAATTAAGCAAGAAAGGTTAATCCCACCAGCAGCCCCTATTTCAAAGATATTAGAAAAAAAAAAGCTGGTCTAATTCTTTGCATAGAGCATAACACACCATGAACCCACTAAATAGAGGTAGTTAAGAGGACGATTAGATGAATACCGGTGCTTTGCCATAAGTCTTCAATATTGACCATGTACCAGTTTCGAGATCAAATGCCCTCACTGCCATAAGAAGAGAGAAGAATGGAATAATACATCATGACAAAGAAGGAGAAGAACAATAGAATCTTCAAAAATTTTAAAATTGTTATAAGGGGCAGAAACAAGTACCCTGGATAGTTTCAGAGGGATCCTTTGTATGGCCAGCAATTGAAAAAAGCTTGTTCTCCCAAGATATCTATAGGGAAAAAATAGAAGGGAATGAGAGAGAGAATTAAATGACATAACTGCATAAAGACAAGCAGCACGAAAACAAGAAATTTCAGCAAACAGATTCTAAAGAAATGCGCATTTTTTTCATGAGAGAACTTTGCTTTTGGGAAGTCAAAAGGAAAATAAATAGAAAGTCATTTCTCCACTAACCAATGAATGACCAGCACATGGGGCTATATTTACTGGAGATGGTGATTCCACTGACTTCGATCCAAGCTTAGTTTCAACCTTCGACCAAGTCCAACTCCTCAAATCTAGAACCTGTATCAATCCTCACATTAGGGAGAAAGCTATCATATGTAGTCAGACTGATAAATGAGTATGAAAACAAGAATGCAAAGCTTATAAAGACTACAGGATTAGATTAGAATTTTCCAGCAATGGCCTGGAAAGTGAGAATTAAAATTTATTAAAATTTCATTTCAGGTCCAAACCATGCAGCAAACTGAATTGTATCAGAATATTACACAAATATCTCATGGCATAGAGCATGCGTATTGCATGTTGAGGTAAATGATTTACTTACATGAAGGTCACTTAGGTAACGACCATTGTGGTTTCCACCATATACATACATCTTGTCCTGAACAACTGCTGCTCCATGCTGACAAACAAGATAGATGAGAAAAAGGCAAGAAGAAGAAGAAAGGGCAGGTTTTTAAATCATAGAGATGCCAATACCTCGTATCGGGCTTTGGGACGTTGACCAGTTATTGGAGGTGAAATCCATTGGTCATATACGACAACCGAACCAAGGCCTTCAGATACAACATCTTTGTCCTGAGTTACCATCAGGTTCCCATTTTCAGCAGCAATAGTCTTTGTCTCAGCAAAAGAATTTCCATTCTCGATTATAGGCTCAACATTTGAATTATGCTATGAACATGCAAACAAGTGGAAAAGGTAAAAGTGAGTACAGAGAACAACAAGCCTATCAAATACAAGCACCTTCCATTAAGAAACATGGCTTCTCATTCAAATTTTAGGCATAAAAGAACAATCATGCGGAAACCAACTTCTTCAACAGTTGAGAACAAGCTCTGAAAAAGAGTTAAATGCCCTTGAAATGGTAAAGTCACCCAACCAAAGAAAATAATAGACCAAGGGAAATGGTAAATTTCACAACCAAAACTGTGAAATAACAGCTTACTCACATTCATTTGTACATCTATAACAGGCTCTGAAACAGAGTTTGATGCCCTTGAATACCATCCCGGTTCTTCTTCCTGAACAAGAAGTCAATGAACAAGGAATAAAATAGAAACTAATTATATCAAACTAAATTGATTCATATACATACAAGAAAAAACAGAATACATTATTGGCCTATACCTCCAACATTTTCACAAAGAGACGCATGGCTTCTGTAGAAGCCATGTTTCCCAGCTGCTGCCAGCTGTATAAATAATATAAAGCTTTATAAGGACAAATTATCAACAAGGAGGAAGAAAAGAAAAGAAAATATTGTGGATATCATCCATCTGACATATAATAAATTGCTTTCAACCATCTAAATCCTTGTGCTACAAACACACGAAGCATACTTATATCGCAGACAGCAAATTGGACTAATCTAGATAAGATAATATAAACTAACACAGAGTACTTCTCCATTCTTTTTCAGCTAGAATTTGAGCAATATAAACTATGCAAAACAGTACCACAGTTTCACAAAATATTTAATCAACTAGAAAAATCCAACCCATATACATTAGCACACGTATGTGACCTATTTCACATCTCTTTGAATCAACATTGCTATCACCAACACCGCTTTTAAGCAAATAGATCGAAACACTACCACCTAAGCATAGCCATACAAGACCAAAATAGCTGACAGTGTAAAGATAAACATAAAAATTTATACGAAGTTATCTCGTTACATACAATAACAAGAAGCACCATAAAATAAAATTACACAGCAGCAAATGAGCTTGCGGACCTTTTCCATTTCCCTTGTTCGGCAGGACTCCACGAACTCGGTTTTGGAACGTTACAAGGACCTACAGTAGCCTGTAAATCACATAATAATGCAGAAAATCAGCTTCCTATTTCAAATAATTAACAAACACTCATCCGATTATTCAAGAGATCAACATTCGAATTCTGTTCAATCAAAGTGTACAATCAGATCTACCAAAATTACACTTAAAATGCTCCAAAAGAAATACAAATCATATAGAAAAGCAATTTGATATACGAAATCCTTAGCTGAGATCAAATAAACGTAACATTCCTGGAAACGCAATAATAATAATAATAATAATAATAATAATAATAATAATAATAATAATAATAATAGATATCGAATTGGAGAAAGCTGGATCCAGTGATATATATATATATAGAGAGAGAGAGAGAGAGAGAGAGAGAGAGAGAGAACTGAGAATGGCGAAATCACCTGCTGGTATAAGGCGTAGAGGATCAAAGCGACGTCGTTGGAGAACCTGGAGCCGATTTCTTTGTTGTTGGAATTGGGGGATCCGTCGAAGCCAGCATAAGAAGCCGCCGCGTAGAATCGTCCCGGGTACGCGAGGCCAGAGCTTGCCCTCGCCATCGTCGCCATCGTTTTCTTTTCCTCTGCGTGTTGCCTCGCAGATTTAGATTTGATCTGAGATTTATATACGTGTCAGATTAGTGTGAAGTTTAAGACTCGAGAAATGTTGCTCTTAGTGACGAAACCTTTAAAAAATATATAAGGTAGTTTTAAAGGAGGTGTTTGGTTGTTGGCCTGTTGGGTTTGGAATTTTGAAGTTTGGATGCAGTGAGATGTGAGTGGTGTAATTTAGTCGAGACAAGGAAACAGAACAAGATGTTAGAGACCGAGCTCAACTTAAGATTTGAGGTTTAAAACTCGATATTTGATTAAATTTTGTTTTATTTATTTTTGGTGAATAAAATGAAATTAGCAAATAAAACAGAGTCATCCCCTCATGGGGTTAAAGATAAATAGTTCAGGGATAATTGCATCCCATTACATCAAAATACAACAGTAATTTAATATGCTCTGCAGGCATTTTGAATAAAACAAAAGGCTCCATATTTTGCTGATCTATCAACACAATTATTTGCTTTACCGAACATATGATGTATTTCCACTCTGTTCAACTGTCTCAACATGTTCCTGCAATCTAAAACAAGAGAACTATAAGTATGAGAATGAGCAACCCCATCAACAACATACCTTAAGATGCTTTGAGAGTCCGTTTCCACGACAAGATGATTGAAACTTCTATTAATTGGATAATGAGGCCTTCTCGTAGCCCCCACAACTTAGCACAAATGCTTGTTATGTGTCCAAGTTTTCTTTTTATTTTTTAATTCAATTTTATTTTTTTTAATTCAAGTTCGAAATGAGTTAAAATTTAAATTATTTTAACTCATTTGATTAGATTCATTTAGTAAATAAAAGACAAGTTTTGTTTTCATACTCAACTTCAAATTTACTATATATACTCGAATTTAAGATTGAATTGAAATTTTATATAAATATTTTACAAACATTAAAAGTATTGAATCAAGGCGAGCAAACATATCAAAAAGTCGAAGATCAAGCTTGCCCGACTTGAGATTTGATGTTCAAAAACTTGACATTTGATCAAATTTTATTCTATTATTTACTTGAGCTAAAATTTGAGTTAAAAACCAAATTATTTGAGCTCACTCAATTGTACCCGTTAGCCAAATAAAAAAGCGAGTTTTATCTTCGCATTCAACTTTAAAGCTTGATTATTCATGTTCGAGTTCGATATTGAATTAAAATATTTTTACAAATATTATATTTAATAAACATTAACAGTAAAATCATAAACTAATAATTAAAATAATAAAATTCTATTTGAAATGAATGTATAATATTTGCATTCAACTTGTTTAATAACTCGAATTACTCAAATTCAAATTTGACTCGATAATAATTGAGTCGAATTCAAATTTTATTTGAGTCTAACCCAAATAAATTATGAGCACAAAGATTTTACTTACACCCTTAGTCTTGAATCTTATCAAAGTGTCTTTGGCAAGTAAAAAAAAGTAAAAGTTTAGTTGAAATTTGATGAACATTATAATTGTACTTATCACTTAGAGATTTTATTAATTGCAAAACAATTCATAAGGTTTTTTCTTTTTTACAAATAAATTTCAGATCAACTACTATTTATAGTTGTATATGAAATTATTCTTATTGGTAAGGTCAAGCTTATTTAATAAGTTTAATATTTTTATTTAATCATACTAAAAAAATTTAGATGAATTCCTGAATTTGTATTGATCATCCAACTCATAAACAAAATATAATAACAACATTTCAAGGGCATTTAAAATGATTTAGTTTTTTTATATTGTTTTTTTAATGAAATGAATAAATTACAACATAAAATTAAATTTTGATTTAAGATTCATTTACTAATAATATTCTAATAATTAATCAATATATTAATTCAAATAATAAAAAAAATTGTTTATCTCTTGATTGTCTCGAGTTTGACTGACAATTATGAAAAATTAATTTTTTTATAAATTTATTAGATTGGTCGAAGATAAATCTAGTTAAACCAACCCAAGTAAAAAACGTATTAATTATTTTTAAATATCTAAAATCCTTTTTGCCCTCAAAAGACAAAAAGGCATGAATGACTTAACCAAAAAAAAAAAAAATTCTTTTTACCTCAATTATTTATTTTTTTCAAATTTGGACATTATTTCGTTTGGGCTGGCGTTGCGATTATGGTACGGCAGAAGTTAACGGTTGTTTAGTTATACTTTCAGTTCAAGTGAACTCGGAGAGATGTCTGAAATAAATAACCAGGCAAAGCCAAAAAAAAAAAAAACGCTAAGTAACAGCGATACAACCACTCTTTGATTGGCTTTAGAAAAACTCGGAGTCTCCTCGGCCTTTCCAGTCTACCAAAGCCCTAGCTTCAGGTACTTCACTGCTTTGCTTTCTTTCCCAGTACTTCTGTTTCTCAATTTCTTTGGGATTTGCTTTTGTTTTACATTGTTTCTTTAAGTTACTTCTGGGTTTAAGATTATGGATTTTCTTTCATAATTCACATGGTTGCTTCATTGTTTCATTACCTTACTATGTTTGATTGTCTGGGTTTTGCTTTTTTATCTTGAATATTTACTCATTATACAATGAAAAATCTTCTTTATCTTCCTGATTGACTTAATAGTTTTTCTCTTTTCCTATGAATTCCTTGTACCAATTCCAATAAGCGGTTTGGGATTTGTTTTGTTTGTTTTTTGTTGATAATTTGTAGTGATTGTTTGTTATTTCGTTTTACTAGTTTTGTAGGCAGTTTTAGATACTTTTTTTGACTGTTTTTAGTTTGAATTTGGGCATGCTTTAGTCCTACTGAATTTGATTGCAAAGTGAGTGCAATGGATCGTGCAAGATTGGGATCAGGGAATGGTGAGGATAATGTCGGGATTCCAGATGATTTGCGTTGCAAAAGGTCGGATGGGAAGCAGTGGAGGTGTACTGCCATGTCTATGCCAGACAAAACTGTTTGCGAAAAACATTATACCCAGGCAAAGAAGAGGGCTGCCAATTCTGCATTAAGAGCTAGCCTTAAGAAAAAGAGGAAGTTGGGTGGTGAGAGTGAGATGTATGGTGAGAGTAAGAGTGATGACTATGATATTCCACTTGGCGGTAGGAAAGTCAATGACTATCCTCTCCCAGTTTCTGGGAAGAAATATAAAGAGAAGGTTTCAAAGAATCAAATTCAGTATTCACCTGAGACACCTATGAGAAATCTCTCAGCACGTAATTCTGCAAAGATGGAAGATGATTTTCAAAGAGATGGCTCACCTTTTGAAGAGAATTGGAGGTCATACAAGACACCGTCTTTCTCTGCTGTGGATTCATCCAGGAACAGATCATCACAGAGAAGCGATGATGATGTTGCTATGGCGGCAGTGAGTTAACTAATTGGTAGCCTTATTCTTGATAGCATTACTAGTATCAATTAGAAAAAAAAAAAAGAAAGTGAAGATAACAATTTACTATCTTCTTAGGTTCCCCTGCAGATAACTGGGTAAAATGAGTTTGGAAGTTTTTATATAGTTAATTAATAATCAAATTTTTATGGTTCTTTTCTCCGAGATATTGCAGGGTTCTGTAATTTTTTTCCTTCTCTTTTTCTGTCACACTATTTTATGTTGCTGATGCAGATTAATACTTGGTGGTTTCCAGGATGACCCTGAAGATTCCTATAAAGAAGTTTTCGTTCGGCAAACTTGCCATCAATGCCAGCGGAATGATAGAGAGAGCGTCACTTCATGTCTTAAATGTGATAAGAGAGGATATTGTGATACTTGTATCTCTACATGGTGAGTTGAACTTCTTGGTAAAAATGCCTACATTTCCGTTTGAGCAAGTACTTATGCTTCACTTATAGGTCCTCAAACATCCGTTTGGAAGAAATAGAGAAGGCTTGTCCTGCATGTCATGGTTCCTGTAATTGCAAAGCATGCATACGAGGTGATAACATGATAAAGGTATTTTCCTCCCTTTTGATGGGTTTGCATATTTAAATAAAAGGTTCTAATTTTGTAAAGTGTAATTGTCTAATTGGTTGAAGAATAATTTACTTTCACTGAGTGCAGGTAAGGTTACAGGAAATACCTGTCCTGGACAAGCTACAGCATCACTACTGTCTTTTGTCTTCGGTGCTTCCTGTTGTTAAGAAGATCCACCAGGAACAGTGTTTTGAAGTGGAATTGGAAAGAAAACTTCGAGGTGAGATGCTTGTTGATTGAATGTTGTTTGAGCTCAAGTTTCTATAGAGAATATATGTCATTATGTAACCACTGGTATTTACATATTTTTTCCAGGAACTGAAATAGATCTTTCTAGGGCGAAGGTGAATGCAGATGAACAGATGTGCTGGTAAGTTTCAACATTTCCTAGCTATTTTAAAATAGTTCCACTTAGTTTGGTTAGTTTAATAGGTTGATTTTCTGTCCGTTTCATGAGGATTACTAACTAGATATTCAAAAGAATGGTTAATACATTCTCATGCCTATTGCTCTATGGGTGTATAGTTCATAGCTATGTCTTTCTGCAGCAATTTCTGTAGGATACCAATTGTTGATTATCATCGGCATTGTATAAATTGCTCATATGATTTGTGCCTCCATTGCTGTCAAGATCTTCGGAAAGCATCTTCTATTGGTGTTGAAGCTGTAGGAATTGAGACTGGTGAGAGATCTCAAGACAAAGAAACTGCTATGGGACAAGTATCCGGATTGAAACTTGTGGAAATCCAGTCCAGATTCTATGGGATTGGATATGATTGATTTTTTATTTATTTCCTAAGATAAAGGGATTTGGTATCTTGACCAAATATTTCCCTGATTGGTTTCATTTAAAACTTTCCTTTATTTAGGATTCCTTTTCCTTTTCTGAAAATGGTATTTAGGATATATAGGGATTTACGTAGATTTCCTAGTTGAGCCTACAACTATTTATATTCTCTGTAAGCTGTAGTTTTTTATGTAGAAAATCAGAAAAACATGTTCCTATCAATTTCTACATTCTCTACAATATCAGTTTCTACATGGTATCAAGAGCATACGACCCATTAAAATTCTTAGTTTGATTCTTCTCCCACCATGCTGAGCAGTAGCACAACATCAGAGGTGACTTCAAACTCAGGGAGCATGATCAGCAACATCGCTTGGAAGGCTATACACGCTAGGGAGAGTTATGGGAAGACACCTACTGATGAGATGCCACATCAGTCCCTTCAGCAAAACAGACCTGAAATTGTGAGTACTGCCACTTTGGCACAAAAAGGTAATTTTCTAAGCGCTTTAAGTGTCAAACGTCATAGCTCAAAGGCATGGATCGTTGACTCAGGCGCATCAGACCATATGACTGGTGATGCATCGTTCTTTCATGAATACAGCCCATGTTCTGGAAATTTTACAGTTCGTATTGCAGATGGCTCATTATCTAAAGTGGCTGGTATCGGTTCAGTTGCTATCTCCAAGGACATAATGCTTAATTCTGTTCTCCATGTTCCTAATTTGGATTGTAATCTCTTATCTATTAGTAAGATTACGAGAGATCTTAATTGTGTTACTAAATTTCTCCCACATATGTGTGAATTTCAGGACTTGGATTCGGGGAAGAAGATTGGCAACGCTAGGATATGTGCGGGACTCTATCTTCTTAGAGATGAAGAATCTGAGAGGAAAATTCAGAATAATGCTTGCACAGTCTCAACCTCTAGCAGTCATAAAGATAGTGCAGTCATGTTGTGGCACTACCGATTAGGTCATCCCAACTTCTTGTACCTCAAAAAACTATTTCCCACATTATTCCAAAAAAATCCCTCATATTACCAATGTGAAATTTGTCAATTGTCCAAGCATCCTCGTAATACTTACCCACATCATTCATATAAACCATCCCATCCATTCTCCATAATTCACAGTGATGTTTGGGGACCATCTAGGATAGCAAATATTACTGGTTCTAGATGGTTCGTTAGCTTCATAGATGACCACACTCGAGTGACTTGGTTGTTCCTCATGAAAGACAAATCTGAGGTTGGGCAAATATTTCAGAATTTCAACAAAATGGTCCAGACTCAATTCCAAACCAAAATTCAGGTGCTTAGAACCGACAATGGAAGGGAATATTACCACTCTATCCTCGGAGCTTATCTACTTGATCAGGGAATTGTCCATCAAAGCTCATGTGTGGATACTCCCCAACAAAACGGAATAGCAGAGAGGAAAAACTGACACCTAATGGAGGTTGCCCGATCACTCATGCTTGCCACTCATGTTCCAAAACATTTTTGGGAAGAAGCAGTTTTAACAGCTACTTATCTCATAAATAGAATGCCTTCTCGTGTCCTTCAATTCCAAACACCGTGCCAAAAGCTCCTTACAACCTACCCTCATCTTCGAATTATCTCATTCATCCCTACTAAAGTGTTCGGGTGCACCGCATTTGTCCATATACATCAGCAACATCGAAGTAAATTGGATCCCAAATCAGTCAAGTGCATATTTCTTGGCTACTCTCCAAACCAAAAGGGGTACAAATGTTATTCACCGGTAACCAAAAGATTTTATAATTCTATGGATGTAACCTTTTTTGAGAATCAGCCATATTACACCAAAGCTGACATTCAGGGGGAGAGTGCGAGAGAATATCAACTTTGGGAAACCATACCTGCTGCTAAACCAGTACCTTTACCACCAGCCCAAATCTCTTGTCCACCAGCCCAAATATCTAGTCCACCTATAATCCTCACAGAAATCCACCACCAACCTCTTGATCCTGAGATAACTAACACTCAACTTAGCCCTCAAAACCCTGAGTCTGTGAAAGAAACAGCAACAAAAGACATGATTGTTTACTCAAGGAGACCGAAATCCCAAAAGGAGGTAGAGGTCGCACATCTCCAAAGCAAAACCAAGATTCAGAACCAAATCCAGAAGTTTCTGAGATGCATACAGGTAACATAATTACTGAACCTATCTCTAGTGATTTTCCTAGTGATCTTGACCAACCTATTGCAATAAGAAAAGGAGTAAGGACATGCACTCAGCATCCTATCAGCAACTTTGTATCCTATGAGAGCCTATCTCCAGCTTTTCGTGTGTTTGTGTCCACTTTAACAGATGTTCAAGTTCCAAGCAATATTCAAGAAGCTCTCCAACAATCAAAATGGAAGGCTGCTATTTTGGAAGAAATGAAAGCACTAGAAAAGAATGGCACGTGGGTGATTACAGAACTTCCCGAAGGAAAGAGTCCGGTTGGTTGCAAGTGGATATTTTCAGTTAAACACAATGCGGATGGAAGCGTGAATCGATTCAAAGCTCGTCTTGTTGCCAAGGGCTTCACTCAATCTTATGGTGTTGACTATGAGGAGACATTTGCTCCTGTGGCCAAGCTAAACTCAGTCCGTGTGCTGCTATCTTTGGCAGCTAACCTAGATTGGCCTCTTCATCAACTAGATGTTAAAAATGCATTTTTGAACGGTGACTTAGAGGAAGAAGTCTTCATGGAGATTCCACCAGGATTTTATTCTTAGGAGAACAATGGTAAAGTGTGCAAGCTTCGTAAGTCGCTATATGGCCTCAAATAATCACCACGGGCTTGGTTTGATCGCTTAACAAAGGTTGTTAAGAAGTATGGGTTTTCACAGTGCCAAACCGATCACACTATGTTTGTTAAGCACTCATCTGATCACAAGATTGCTATCCTTATCGTTTATGTGGATGACATCATTTTACAGGGGACTACATGGAGGAGATTGTTGGGGTAAAGACCCTTTTGGCAAGAGAATTTGAGATAAAAGACTTAGGAAAGCTCAAGTATTTCCTTGGCATGGAAGTAGCTCGATCAAGAAATGGGATTTCTATTTCACAACGAAAATATGTTCTAGATCTTCTTAAGGAAACAGGGATGCTTGGATGCAAACCTGCAGATACTCCTATGGATTCAAATGGCAAGTTAGGAGTTGAAGAAGAAAGTCCTCTAGTTGACAAAGGTAGATACCAAAGGCTTGTGGGGAAACTAATTTATTTGACACATACTAGACCCGACATTTGTTTTGCTGGTAGCCTAGTAAGCAGATTTATGAATAACCCTACCGAAGCACACATGGAAGCAGTTTACCGGATTCTTCGATACTTAAAGAAAAGCCCAGGCAGAGGACTACATTTCAAGAAAACCTCAAATAGAGATGTTGAAGTTTTCTCAGATGCAGATTGGGCAGGATCTATAACGGATCGGAGGTCAACAACCGGATATTGCACATTCGTATGGGGTAATTTGGTAACGTGGCGAAGCAAGAAGCAGACAGTAGTAGCTCGGAGTAGTGCTGAAGCAGAATTCAGAGCTATGTCTCATGGGATTTGTGAAGGAATTTGGCTTGAAAGGGTGTTGAAGGAATTGAGGATTTCAAAAGGAAGTTCTATGAAGGTGTTTTGTGACAACCAAGCAACCATAAGTATTGCCAAAAACCCAGTTCACCATGATCGGACCAAGCATATCGAGATTGATCGCCATTTTATCAAAGAGAAAATCGAAGAAGACCAAGTCAGACTTGTCTACACGCCAACTAGTCTTCAAACCGCAGATATTCTCACCAAGGCCCTTCCTAGAAACAATTTTGAAAGCTTGAAGTCCAAGTTGGGTATGATTGACATCTACAACCCAACTTGAGGGGGAGTGTGGAAATCCAGTCCAGATTCTATGGGATTGGATATGATTGATTTTTTATTTATTTCCTAAGATAAAGGGATTTGGTATCTTGACCAAATATTTCCCTGATTGGTTTCATTTAAAACTTTCCTTTATTTAGGATTCCTTTTCCTTTTCTGAAAATGGTATTTAGGATATATAGGGATTTACGTAGATTTCCTAGTTGAGCCTACAACTATTTATATTCTCTGTAAGCTGTAGTTTTTTATGTAGAAAATCAGAAAAACATGTTCCTATCAATTTCTACATTCTCTACAATATCAGTTTCTACAAAACTAAATTTCTTGGATAAGTTCTCTGGCTGGAAAGCGGACGGTGACAGCAGTATTCCATGTCCTCGAACGAAGTATGGTGGTTGTGGTCATCACTCACTGAACCTAAACCGTATTTTTAAGATGAATTGGGTTGCAAAACTGGTTAAGAATGTGGAGGAAATGGTTAGTGGCTGTAAGGTTTATGGTGTTGAAAGTACAGAAAAGACTGAATCGAATAATCCCGGACTCTGTCAATTTGCTGACAGAGATGGTAGCGATGATAATTTTTTATACTGCCCGTCATCTCAAGATATTAAAGCAGAAGGGATTGCAGATTTTAGAAAGCACTGGGGCAAGGGTGAACCTGTGATTGTTAAAGAGGTATGTGACAGCTCATCCCTTTCAAGTTGGGATCCAGTGGCTATATGGAGGGGAATTCAGGAGACAGCGAATGAGAAAATAAAAGATGAGATCAGAATGGTGAAGGCCATAGATTGCTTCGACGGGTCTGAGGTAGGCTTTCAATTCTACTGCTTATATATTTGTGATCTTGATTTCTCATTTAATTCATACCATCTGTTACGTGATCTTATATCTATGCGTCTGGTTTGACATGATATTAGGTTGATATTGAACTTGGTCAATTCATCAAAGGATACACAGAGGGACTGGCAGATGAAAATGGTTCACCGGAAATGTTGAAGTTGAAAGATTGGCCTTCTCCTGGTGCTTCTGAAGAGTTTTTAATGTACCAGAGACCTGAGTTTATCAGTAAACTTCCTTTACTTGAGTTCATTCATTCCAGGTTGGGTCTCCTAAATGTTGCTGCAAAATTGCCTCATTATTCCTTGCTAAATGATGTAGGACCTAAGATTTATATATCTTATGGGACCTATGAAGAAGTTGGTAGACGGGATTCTGTAACAAATCTCCTTTTCAAAATGCGAGACATGGTAAGTTGTTTTCCCCCTGTCCTTGACTAATTTTCTTTCATAAATTTAAAAAAAGAAAATTTTCAATAATTATTGCAGTCAATATTATTTTACAGATGATTACTTTCTTATGTGTATATGCTATTCTTATGTCTTAAAAGTGTATCAAAGGACTAAATCTGTGTCCTATACTGGAATTTAATGCTTGAATAGGATTTAAGTTTTCATTCTTTGCATCATGTTTTGCAATTTGTAGTCTATTACTTTGCTATACTTGCAAGATTAAGACTGTTTGTTTGTAATACCTGCGATCTTTTAATCTGGAAGAGACAATGACTTAAATCATCTATTGATTCATAAACAAAGTCTGGATAACCTACAAGGCTTTTTCTTAACGATTAGAATTAAATCTTTATCTGCTGTGGTAAAGTGTATGAATTGAAAGTTGAGGTGTTTGTCAGGTGTACTTGTTGGTGCATACATGTGATGTGACAGTAAAAGGTCAGAGGACAAAAATCGAGGACATAGAAAAATCCAATGGGGAATCTGAGGCAAATGAGTCCTTGGGTGATCCTGAAACAAGATCAGATGAGAAACTTTTACCTGATTTATCACTTGATGGACCTGATATGAACAATGAATATGAGAGCACATCTGCTGCACATGAGGATGATAAAATGGACAATCAAGAAGCTGAAACTACCATGATAACGCAGAAATCTGTGGATTTTAAACAGTTAAATTTGGATAGAAAGGATGTGCCAGGAGAACCTCATGCGGGAGCTTGTTGGGATGTCTTTCGTCGACAGGATGTTCCAAATTTAATTGAGTATATACAGATGCACTGGAAGGATTTTGGGAAGCCTGAAAGTTCAACAAGTGATTCTGTAAGTTTATGCTCTTAGTTGTAGAAGCTATTTCTTAACACATTGTCTGCAAATGCATGTTGATGATCTCTATTTTTATTTTCAGGCGGCGTGTTCTCTGTACGATAAAGTGGTGTACCTGAATGAGCATCATAAGAGAAAACTGAGGCAAGAATTTGGTAAGCATAATTGACATCAAGTCTATATTGTGTCTGTCTTGAAGTTTGGTTCACCGTCCTTTCGCTGCACATGGATGAAGTGTTGCAGATTTACAGACTAGTATCCACTTTGTCCAGGAACGGTTCTGATTTTGTTATTCCTAATTGACTGAAATGACGGCTGTGATTATGAAATTTCTGTAAGCCAACCAAGTCATCCAGAAAAAAGGAAACCCTTGTGGTTGCTGACAAGAGGCTGGATAAGATAACAACCTACTAGTCTAAAAAGTTTGGAAACCAATTTTCTAGTAGATGAAATTGATTCTGGTCAAAACAAGTCATCTTGGAACATCTTATTGTAATTTTTAATCCAGTGAGAATTTTAATACCCTTTGTATCAGTAGTATCGAATCATTAATATAGTAGCCGATTAAGTGTTAACTGTTGTTCCTTTTTGTTGCAGGAGTGGTGCCATGGTCATTTGAACAGCATTTGGGGCAAGCTGTCTTTGTCCCTGCTGGGTGCCCTTTCCAAGTGAGGAATCTCCAGGTGGGTCTCTCAAATCAATAACCTTCCATGTGTCGATAGGTTTTGTGATTATATTTAGATCCTGCAGAGGGTGATGTTCGATGTTGTTTGAGTATGTCCAATATAATAATCTTTTACCTTGTTGGATAAAATGATGTTCATTAGTATGGAAACTAATCCTCAAGCTGAGGGAGAGAAATTCTGGCCTGTTGTTGTTTAAAGGTGCATCATTATGAAATCCAAATCAGAAAGTGCATTCAGATTTTATGTGGTGAATGCCTATGTACCTTTTGAATTTGAAAGCAGGATTGGTGAAACTTGATAAACTCAACTTTTATGTTTTTAACTTCATGAAATCACATATAGAAATTTATTATTTCTCTTATATGGTATATTTCAATTGACTGATTTCCTTGTTTTTTGAATTTTTAGTCCACTGTTCAGTTAGGACTTGACTTCTTATTTCCAGAAAGTGTGGGGGAGGCTGTAAGATTGGCTGAAGATATCCGCTGTCTTCCAAATGACCATGAGGCAAAACTTCAAATTTTGGAGGTCATGCTAATAAAATTCTCCCAAAAGTATTCATTGCTTTCTTTTCCTTGTGCTTGTCAAGTTCCTAGAGTCCTTTTTAATCACGAGTCATGTATGTTAGACCTGTTTTTCCCAGTGAGTTAACTAACTTTACCATCGTGTTCAAGCAGGTGGGGAAGATCTCATTATACGCAGCTAGTTCAGCTATTAAAGAGGTCCAGAAATTGGTGCTTGATCCAAAGTAAGTAAATATGGACTTAATTTTATCTTTGTCTTTATGTTAGCATGCATTTCAGTTTGATCCTATCGCAGACTGAAGCAAGAGTGACCTTTCTGTTCGACCATTGTCCTTTTAGATTTAAGTGCATATTCAGTTAGGTATTAGTTCTTTGGTAAGTACGGGGGCCAAGGGGAAAGACAAGGGCATTGTTGAGCTTTCCCTGCGTAAAAATCTTCTCCAACCTGTTGCGTTTTATATTTTTCCTTCTATTGCTTTCTATTCTGCTGAGTCCACTCTTTGAAATACTATCCCACTGCAGACTGGGTGCTGAGCTTGCATTCGAGGATCCTGATTTAACTGCAGCAGTTTCAGAGAATCTGGAGAAGCTCGCCGAGCGAAGACAAGTAACTTGTGCCTGAATTTCTGTATAGTAAGTGTAATTTAGATAAAGGAAATATAGTTTCTCCGGTGCACCTGATGGAATTTCAATGTATAAATGTACTTATGTAAACTTCAGGATTCAAGCCGTCTGATTCTTGACAATTTTATAATGTTTAAGAGAATCTTTTGCAACTTGCATGCTATGGTTTAATGTATCACCTTATATTTATACAACCAATTCCTTCTGAAAGATACAATAGCACAGAACATTGCTATTATAGAATCGCGACAGGCGACAGACAACCTTCGTTAGGAGAAAACAGAATGCCTGATCGGATTCCTAGCATTTGCTATGCTCAGGAGGTCCTGGAAGAAGCTAAACTGGAACTCCATTCCATGTCAAGTGGTAAGATTGAATGAACTAGCAATTCTATAGAATGCTGACTTGAACTCTGGCCATGCTGATTCCGGTGCTTGTGCATTCAGAGTGAATAACCTACCCCCACGAGCACAACAAACGGCGACATTATGCCGCCGGAATGAAGGACTTTCAACTCTGAATTCCAGTTCATAGTACTTGACATTCCTGGAAGGATCCTCTCTCACGGTTGATTCTATCAGAGTTCCTTTCACATCCGGGCGTTGCCCTGTAATCGTCTGAACCACAGCTTCTCCCACCTCTTTCGGCCCTCCGAATGTTTCAATTCTATTAGAAAACAAAACTCAAATCATTAATATTGCTTGAGTTTAGTCATCTAATGAATGTCAATGTAACAGTAACAGTGCTCACGAGAATTCTAGTGGGACTGGTGAGACAATGACACTGACATTGAGCTCCCCGCTTGAACGAGGCGGACCATATGCGACAATGGGTTCGTTCACATTCTTGCGAGGACGATTGCTGGATTTCAGACTGTCAGTTGGAAGTGGATCAAGTGATCTCTCCAATCTTTCAGCTGCTCTATACAGCAACCTTTGATCTCCAACCCAACTTGCTGGATATATGAACTCTGCAGTTCAAAATTCTTGTAGAAAACTAAAAAGAAAATGTATTGAACTTGTTAAAAGAAAGTTTTTGAGGAAGTAAGGTTATAATAGAACTTACTAACCAAATCCTTCATTATTTTCAATGCGACGACTATAACCTTCGATTGGATAAAGCACGTCAAGCTTCAAATTTCGACCTATCTCTGGTGCAAACCCCAGAAGAGAACTTGTTAAGCCAGCAAAATTTGCACCAACAGCTACTAGGGAAGCTGAGCCAACTCCAACAAGTAGGCGCCGCCTGAATGTCGTGGCAAGTGGTGCAAAGTCCTCCGCCGGAGACTTTCCTTGCCTAGTTGTCATCTCCTGTAAATTCTCCTTCCGGCCTTTGGATGATTGTGTCATGTAAATTTTGTTTAGAAAGACATATTTGCATGCATGAAAGTACTGCTGCAATGCCATTTTTGCAGTTTGCTGCTTTGGTACCATACAAGCTCAAGCTTCGCAAGGCATCCGTAATTGGTTTTCGAAAATATTATTGGTTTCTTATGACCAATTACGCATGGAATTCTGGGTTTGGTTTTAGTAGCATTCTTATCCAGTTCTGTGGCTATCATTTTCTCTGGCTTCATTAGCTCTCAGCCACAAATCTACAAAAGGCCAAGTTTTACTTCTGGGCCTTTTTTTTTTTGATATTTTCTTCATTTCAAGACTTGGGCTTGACAATGTCCGAATTCACACTGGAACGACAGATTCCATAGTAGACTTAGTAATACATGTTGTATTTGTGTTATATCAAATTGAATTTGTATAATATAAAATAGTTAAATTATGCTAAATCATGCACGACAATAATGCAATTACTCTTGAGATAAGCCGTGTCTGCATGCATTGATCGAAGAGAGGCCTAATCAAATTGCTTGAGTTTAGCCAAAATGCTCAATGCCTTGCTTTTTAGCAAGACCATTTTGATTTTCTTAAAATATTAATCCATGGCTACAAGAATGTACTTGAAAATAAAGAGAGGGAAAAGGAAACAGAAATAAAGGAAGCTAATCATAGCTAGCTGCTACTTTAATCTTAAACTTTCCAGAGTGGTTTCTCCTACGTTGCATGCTGCTGAAAATGGCTTAAGCCTTGCAGCCTTGCCTGCCCGATTCCTCCAAACTGATGCTGTTGAAGATGATTCTGATGCTGTTTTTCCAGCAGACTCCTAGGTTTTGATCCGCCAATCCCCAAGAAATCGACAGTCAACATATCCCCACCGAAGCCTGATAAACCAGTAGTTCTTGGAGTACTCAACCTTGAATTTGAACTTGCACCGCACTGATCGTTCTCTACACTCTTCACCAATGCATTGTTTCTGTCAAAACCCCCTGAAAACATCGTTTCCATATTGTTCACAGCCCCTCCACTTGCATTGAAAAGCTCTGAATGTATATCTTGTTGGCTTTTCTGCATGAACTGGTTCTGAGTTTGCATTGAAACAAACGATGCTGGCGCCATACTTGTAGTAAAACTGAAACATTCCCCCATCAATGGAGGGTTCAGGCTGCCAGTACTAGCAGTTGCACCCATTTGAGCTGCTTTCTGCAACAATGCTGTGGCAGACATGGAAGCTGAGCAAGAAAACAGATGTCCATTTCCTTCATACAATGTCGAAGAATTAGAAACACTTTTTGCTCCACCAAACAGGTCTCCAGGAGTACTGTTGGAGAACATGCTTCCTGCCATGCTCAAGGGCTGTAAAGCGCTTTTGGTTTCATGGCTGAAAGGATCAGAAACATTCATGGAAGATGTGTTGGGATTGTTGTTCACGGGAATTGCAGGATTGATGAGCTGATGATGATCAGGGACTTGGCCTTGCAAGTTTGATCCCACGTCTGCTAGGCCTTGGCTTGCTTTGTTGTTTTCTTCAGTTAGGGCTTCACAGAAAGCTCTGTGGGTGATGAAACTGTCTCTTCTGCAAAAATATGAAAAGCAATCTGATTATTTAATCACTTAAACCTTAAACAAAGAGCAATTATTGAGACAAAGGATCCATTATTCAATTGTTTTGGTCCACAACAAACTTGACTAAGGCATTGAACATTGGCCAACCAACATTATTGATGTGATGAGGATTATTAAAATGAAGAGAATAAAATAAAAGAATCTATAGTCAAACAAAGACTTTAAGCAAAGCTAGCAATTGGGTGTTAAAGAAATTAAATTAATTAAACTCTTTAATCTTCCATTCAAATCAATATATTCTATAGCAACCTAGTCATCCAATCATTCTCTCGTATTATATCAAAGATACACCATTATACTTTAATTATTTTGCAGGTGTGGAATTTGAGTTTTAGCATATTTTCTTCCTTAAATCAACAACTTTCCACCAATGAGCTAATAGCTTCATTGAGAATGAAGATGACTGTTTCGAAACTCAAGATTCAAAATTCGAATTTGAATCGTAACAAAAAAAAAAACTCTTTCAAAGTCTTAGATCATGCACTACCAACTACTCTTGTATGACTGACTGTGGTTTCTAAGACTTACACTACATTCCTACCTTATTAAAAACTTTTAAAATCTTTAATTAGTGACGAGTTGTTTTTCTTGACTGTGAATTAAATATAAACTCATATCCCAATGTAGATAAACAAAAACTTTCAGGAATTAAGTAATATAAACCTGGAGAAAATGGTGCCACAGTCACATTTGTATTCCTTTGTGCCACAGGTCTTTGAATGAGCTTTCCAATCCGATTGCACAGCATATTTCTTCGAGCACTTGTCACATTTCCATTTCTTCTCTCCATGTTTTCGACAGAAATGCTTCTTGATCCCGGTGAGATCGCCTAAAGCGCGAGCTGGGTTATGGTGCACGCATGAAGGTTCAGGGCAGACGTAAACCCTTTTCCGGATTTCAGTGCTTGTTCTTTGCCGGAGTTTCCATGGCAGATTATGGCCTCGCCGGTGAAGCTGAAGGTTTTGGTCCCTTTGGAACCCTTTCTTGCAGATTTCACAGACAAAACGGTTTGTGGCTAAAAGGGTCTTTGGTGATAGAGCAATGACTTCTGCATTGGGATCTGCACATAAAGCCCATGCCTGATTAGGACAAATTCAACAATTCTAATATTGCAGGGTTAAGAGAAAATTATATGTTCGTAACTTCTCGTATGTACATTGAGATAAGGCAATGACTTCTGCATTTGGATCTGTACATAAAGCTTATGCAAGATTAAAGATAAATTCAATGCATAAGACTCTCGTATTGTAAGTCTGAAAAAAATCATATGCATACAATTTTCTTTTAGTATTAACAAAAATATTATTTTTTTGACTTAAATTCATAACTTTCAGGTCACATGATAAAAAATTTTTACTCTTAAATCAAGGCTCAGCCTCATCCAAGATTATCCCTATATCATTCACTTTTGCTATAGCATTTTTCTGCTATTCTAATGAAAATCTAAACTTCAAAAGTTAAGAAAATCATTCTTGAAATTAATAATCTTTTTAGGAACATTATAAAGTAATATCATTCACTTTTGCTATGATCATTAAAAAGATTACAGCCTTAAACATAATCAGTTAGACACTCAAGTAATCTATAACCAGTAGATCAAAGTGAAATGTGAAAAAGGGTGAGCTAAAAAAGAAAAGTACAGATATTCCATTGACAGGGATATGTGATTCCTTTACTTGAAACAGTTAAAAAGAAAAAAATGAAAAAAGAGGGCAGGCAAAGCCAAACTGTTTGCTCTGCAATGATTGTGATACCCAATCAATAATTGAAACCCCTTCAGCAACTCAAGACCTTCAATCATTCACCATTTTTCTGCCCCAGAAATCCCTGTTGAATCAAACCAACATACAAAATGTTTTCCTTTTGGTTTTGATCCAAAAACTATGCAGGCATAAAAAAGAAATATCATGAACTTTTCGAATCCTGCATGCAAACCCAAGATAACAAAGTTGAATTGTCTTTACTGAAATTCATTTGTAGCTAGTTTAGAAGCCAGAAGATGAAACAAATGAGAAGCATGAATTGCAGTTCAAGGGTTTTTATACCAGGAGTTCCTGGAAGGTTTCTTTTCCTCTTGGCAGGAGGAGGCTGCTGCTGTACTGGACTGATGCAGCCATTGCTGCTAGCTGAAGGCAAAGAGTCTGAGCCATGGAAGTGATTTGCTTGCTCTTGCTTGTGTTGTTGGTGATGAACTTCTTCTCCTGCAGTAGTGTTGCCTGAGCCTGAAGAGAGGCTCCCTCCATCACCAGCTGTGGTATTTGACATTGAAGAAAGGGAAAAAGATAAAAGAGAGAGAGAAAGAAATATCTTTTAATCAAACTAATAACAAGTTTTTGTCTTTCTTTCTTTCTTTTCCTTCCAAATCACTCTCTTGTTTCTTTCTCTCTTATTCCTAGTTCTTGCTGCTCATCACACAAAAGCAGAAGATTTTGTTTATTATATATAACTATATAACTATATAACTATATATATATATATATGTGTGTATAAAGCAAACAAAAAACAAACAGAAAACTTGGGATTCTTGTTGTGGCTAGAGGAAGACAAAAACCAGGAAATTCTCCTTCATTTCTGGTGGTGAAGTGATTTTCTAGCACAAGGAGAAGAACATGCAAGAACCCAACAAGGTCTTCCTTGACTACTCTACTAGGAATTGTATATTATAAATTCAAGACTGTTGGCTAATGCTATATTGATCAATTGCCCTAGGTTTCTTTGGTATAAATAGATTGCCCTTATCCAAATTTCATATTTAGGAAGTTGCCCTTTATTTAATATCTATAGTCTATCATGTAAAATATATTCATATATTAGTATTTTTTTTAGTAGTACATTTTCATTAGAAGTTACAATCACAATTAGCATATTACATTCTATGAACAGGTAACTATGAAAATTACATTATTCAAACTAGGTAAACTAGTAAATAACTATAACAAACTAGTAAATAACTAGATTAATTCAAGCTCACACTTGGTGAGACTCGAACCTGAGACCTCAAAGTCTCAGGGCCTCATCCTTGCCACTAAGCCAAGGCCTCATTGGCTTATATATTAGTATTCTTGACAAAAGGGATTCAATATAATAATAATAATAATAATAATAATAATAATAATAATAATAATAAAGCTTTAATCTTTGTAAAATGGTAAAAAGATTTCAGGGATTTAGCGTTTTAAAAGAAATATCAATTTTATTATTTTGCCAGGCAATCAAAAAAAGAAAGGATTGTGTAATTAAATATATAGTTATTGAAAAAAATGAATCATTTATTACTAAAATCATTTATGAGTTTCTTAACATAAAAATTTACCATTTAATTATCATATGTGATGTGTAATAAATGATTGACTTTTTTCAATAATATGATTAGATGACATAATTTGAATGAAAAAAATATACGTTGATGTGAAATAACTGTTTCATACAATATTTTTTCCAATTGAAGATATCCTAAATTTTATTTTCGTATTCATGATCTAGTATATACTATAGAATAAAACTTCCATTCTTGATTCTATGAGAATTTTTATGTAAGCCAATCATTTGCTTCTCTTCGGTAAAAATTTTTATTTTTCCAAAATGTATCTAATATTAGATTTCATTTTTCCTCTGACAATCGATTCACTCTCTGATTAAAAAGATAAACCTAATCAAATAATGAGCATAACAACCCTATTATTTTTATTATCAAACATACTAATATACATGTAAAGAGTGAATTTCGATTTAACAAGATTTCAAATATTGATTCATATAATTTATTCTAATTTATTGAGATAAAAATTTTGATAATAATGATGATGAAAGAGTGAACTTATAAACTTTTGTTACTCGACAAAAATATTTTTCACTAAATGGACTAATGAATGTCTTATTTTATTTTTCTTTAACAAATTAGTAATATTTCATGGACATTGTGGGTACTATGGACATTTCATTGAGTTAAAAGGGTCCACAAAAGCTAGTTTATTTCAAACATGGCTGGCGGACAAGAGCTTCAAGTTGAGGTATGAGGTTACATCAAAAAAAAAAAAAAAAGTTGAGGTATGAGGACCCGTCGTTTTCCGGTGATAATTTTATAAGAGCAATTTTATCCCAGAAATGACCCTATATTTGACTCGAAACCGCGAAACTGCCACTAGAAACTTGCAACCGCCGTGAGCTGGAGAAGTGACGAAAATAGCCTCATCCGTCACGGGTGGTGTCCTGATCGAATCCTTCCCGAAAAGGACCCGACAATAATACAAAAATTCTCATGTCCAGGTCACGTGCACCTAGGGGCACTTCCAAAGCGGCCAGATTTGCCAGAGGGTATTCTATATATTTTGTGGAAAAGTAGGGGTAAATTAGTCGTTTAATGACCATGTTGAATGATGAGGGGCTGATGATGTGTCATTTTCTGTATGTATCATAGCAAAATATATAGGCGGGTTGTTTTTTTTTTTTAACTCAAGGTTTTAAATTTTTTTTAAGGTTAAAAAAAGTAAAGTTTTATTCTATACAAATTAAAATAAAAAATTGTTAATTTAATAATTAATTTATAAAATAAAAAATAATTATAAAATTTAACCATTAAATTTAAAATACATGAGATTCGAATTTCAGTGTATTTCCATTATCTGTTTTACAAAAAAAATTGTTTTAGCTATTCTAAGATCATGAATTATGATACACAAGCAAAATTATATTTTGCTATATGCTTTTACTTGGTTAATTATCTGTCGAGTTTCATTGTTATTAAATATTTTAAAACTTAAATCGAAACATTGGATTTAATTGTAAGTGTATTATATTAAATTGAAACCGTTTTTTTGATAGTAAATGTATTATATTTTTTAACCCAATCGATTGATTCAGTAGTGTAAAATCTCATTAAGTTTTTGAGTAAGAACAATTCACAGTGAGAGATCTCGTGTTCGAATCGTTACCAGGACAATTTATAGTGAGAGGTTTCGTGTTCGAATCTTTATCATATCAAATTTTCTTAAACCAGTATGAACAGAGATTAGTCTCATATTTAAAGTGTTATTAAAACACCTCGTAGTTAATACTAAAAAATTATTATATTTTTTTATTAAAAAACAAATTTAAAATTTTTTTAAATGAACAATTTTATAATGACTTCTTTTACCATATAAACAATGGTTAACTTAAGTCCTAATTGCTGCTCACTTAAGACAGAATCTCTGGTGTTAGATCGATAAGCATAATAATTATTAAGGTGCTGAAAGTCTAAGCTTAGTGACCTTTTCCTTGAGCTCTCGCATGCAATGTCCATGCAAAAGTTCCATTACTTGCTTATTCACAGATTTATCATTTTTTTTTTGTTCAGAACAGATTTATCATTTATCACAGCTTTGCAGGCTTTCTAATTGTTCACGTGCACTAATAAATACCTACATATGCAGCGGGAAATTGGTTGATGGGACTAGGTTGCAATTATCATGTCGAGAGAAAAAAATCAAAATTTCATGATGAATACATATGCGCAGGGATTATTAGCAAGAGCTTGTGTTGAAATATATATATATATATATATATATATATATATATATATATATGGATTTATATATGATGCATTGATAGTGTATAATTTTTATATACTGTTAATACATCAGAGGTTTACATCTAATTAATAGGTCGTTATATGCAAATATAAATAAATTTTTTTAATTTATCAATAAGGGTCTATTGATGAGGTGTCAACTTCTGATGCATTGACAATGTATAAAAATTATACATTGTCAGTGTATCATATACAAACTATATATATATATATCTATATATATAATGAGTTAAAAAAAAAAGACTAATAATATTAGAGACATAAAATGAACAAAATGTTCGTGAGTATATTGATTTAAATTTGTCTATTAAACTTAATGCATGATCATGAATGATATTTTATTGCTCTTTTGCTAAATGAATCGAAACATGAACAGAAAAATATTTCGTTCGTTTGTATTCATAAACAAATTCATTTATGACTTGTTTGAATTTTGTTCATTTAATAAATCGTTTAGGGTTTGTAGTTTGATAACTAATATGATAGGAAAATGATGAAGGTGACATGTGTGGTAAACACTGTATATAAATTTGGTAAAAAAAATTTTAAAAATATTTTATATTTAATATGTTGACACAAATTTTGATATAATTTTTTATATTTTACATAATATAAACAAATATATACACAAATTACCAAATTTATCTTGAATTTTTTTTTCAATTAAATTAAGGTCGAGAAAGCTCTTGCATTTTTTTTTTCCAAAGAATTCTATGCGTACGTATCATATGTTTGCCTCATTATTATCCATAACTAGTTGTTATGATGAACTTAATTGTATCAAATTTTCTCAGGCATTTTAATGTTTCTTTTCCTATTTAATTTCCCTTGATATATATAGTTTTAGGAGTAAATTGGTTAAGAGATTTTAAATGGAGAATTTCTTCATAATTAGAGGTTAAATGTGAATACTAACTAGCTAGAGTATTAATTTAAATTATCATGCCTTCACTTTAAGATATGAGAGTTTTATATATAAGTATGAAATTCGAATTTTATCATCTGTATTTTCTCTTTCTCATATTAGCGACTTCTACCAACAAAATTTGATTTTTATAACATTTTCCACAAAGTTAGATATATGAATTGTCTCTTTTACAAATGACATGCAAAAGGAAATGTAATTTTCTTATAATACTATTCTTATATGAGCAAAATATATCTAAATTAATTAGGTGTGTGTATATATATCACTTTAGAAAATTATCATGCATAAATGATCTAGAGATTTAGTATATCTTTGCTTTGTTTGAGAGGCTAATCTCAACTAAAATAGCATAGTCTATAGATCTCTTTTGATAATGGCCTCTGCCTAGGAAAGCATTTAATTTATTATTATTTGCCAACATAAAAGCATAGTTTTATTAATTTTTGTTCATTTCCTTGTAGAATGCATGGGGTTTTCTTAACTTCAAAACATCATTTCAACAACCACCTTTTTACTCTTTTTTACATATATATTAAAAATTTTTCCAAATTTGCTTTCTATGACAGCTAGCTAACAAAACCCTTGTTTAAAAAACTTTGTAAATTAACATATATATATATATATATATATATATATATATGTATAGCTTTTGCTATGAGTTCTCAGTAAATCTAAAAAAATTTGAATAGTGGAGACCCTCTTTTGTCTCAACCATATGGGCAATTTAGTGGCCCAATATATCAATTATTCTTTCATTCTTTCCCTTTAATTTATTTTTGGTCTTTTTAAATTATAATAATATTAAATCTACGTAAAATATCGCATATACTGTCAACAAAATTTTTAAATTTTTTTGACAGAATTAAGAGATTGATGCATATATTTTAAAACTATTAAAATATAAAAATAATAATTAAAAATTGAAACATGTGACAATCTTTAAAAATATTACTTGTATCAAAACGAATTCTAAAAAAAATATGTAGATATAAAGATAATGCTGATTATGTTTAGGCATATTCAAAAGTCATCAGTACCCCATGCAAACATGAAATTTGAATTCGGATAAAGAAATAATGTATTAATTAATTAATTAATTAATTAATCAATCAATCTTCCCTCAGTCTCTATTAATCACTTAACAATATAGCAATCTGATTGGCACGTGTCGTAGCTATCTAGTGTCTATAAAGATTAAAGTGTTGACAAATCCATCAATCCTGTTTTGCCTTTTTCCTTTTTGTATGTAATCTTTTTATCAACACTTTTATTAGTAGGCCATGCAAATTTAATTAACATTAATAATAATATATATACTGTACCAAAATAATAATAATAATAAATATATATATATGTGCTCTAGCCTCAACCGATAAATATGCATCATGCATGCAATTAAAAAATAAAAGGAAAAGGGAAAAAGAAAACAATTTAACACAAGTAGCAGCTGACATAATGGTAATAAAAAATTAATGCTTCAAGAAAAAAAATAGGGCACTTGTTTTTTTAAGTTGATAATGAATTCAACATTTAATACAATAAACTTGGTATTATAAATTTCTATGATAAATTTTAATCTCTAAAGTACTTATCTTTGAACTCATAAATCGCTAATTGATTCATGCAATTACTTTAAGAGGTGATTTATAATAAATTTAAAATTCAAATACTTATATATATATTATTTGGGTTTTATGATTTTTTTTAACAATTCGATTGATAGGTGTTCGGTTGCTTGATTAAATGATAGTTAAATACTATTTTAATTATTTTATGAAATTTAAGAAAAGAAACCATACATTATTAAGAAATATCAATTGAACATGATTTTTGAAGTTTCCCTAATTTTCCCACTTAAAGTTAACTTTACTATACAAATACAATAGATTCACGGCCGTTTTTATACAAATTGTTAGCCATTATTTTTGTTTTGATGAGCTTCGACCCTAACTGTAATCTCTTGGGATCGAAGGGCTAAAGCCATTGGCAATTTGGCATAGCATCCACCAACCGAATGGTCCCCCAAGTGAAAACAACTGCATGCCTACTGGCTTTCGATTCAGACCATTATCTATAAAAATGGTTTACTGTGAACCGACCAAGTTTAGTTGAAATTGAAGCAACAAAAAGATAATTTCAGGAATAATTAAATAACCAAATGCTCATCATCATCATCATCATTAAATTTATAAAAAAAATGTCAATATTTATATTAATTGCGTGTTGACGACATCCATCTAACAAATGTTTGTCATTTGTGGTAATTTAAAGATAAGAAAAATGAATTGTAGATATTAAAATTTAAATTTCAAATTGACTGAAATTTGCATCAATGAAAAGATTGCATAACCAACAAAATGCATGGAGCAGTGGTTAGGGTTGTTTCAGCTTAACCAAAGTCTTCGGTTCGAGGTTTAGGAATGCAGTTGCATTTGTTAGGAGAGCTTTGTCGTCCAATAAGGTCTCACCCGACTCGGAGTGATTGCACACTTTGCCACCATTTTTTTCATAAAAAAAAAATTGCATAATCATTGCTTTCTTTTTTTAAAATAAATCTAAAGAAAGAAATAATAATAGGGTTTTATAAATTATTTCATTGACTATACATTAGATAATTATATTTTTTTTTAATGTTTGGTTTACTCACACGTTTGTGTATATACCTTCTAATATATCAAAAAAATTACATACTCAAAGTAAGAGAGAGTAGCTAGTAGACCTGCTCAAGGGCCGGGCTACCTGCCCAAGCTCGAAGGCCTGTTCGAAATTTAGTTGTACTTGAACAAAAATATTAGACGCATTTATAGAGTCTGGACAAAATTTTCAAGCCCGATAAAAAATGAGCCCAACTCGAACATATTGTTAATTAAGTTTTTTTTAAAATATATCTATTAAATATAATATAATTATATGTATATAAAATATTATTGATTAATAAACATGATTATATATATGTTTAATATGAAAATTAACATGAAAAATTTGACAAATCAAATTAAATTTTAAAGGGAATAAAAGAATAATAAACAAAAATAAATAAAAGATAAAATACGGACGGGTCGGGCTCGGGCTTATATAGTAAAATAAAAAACAGGTCTGAACTAAAATCCAGGCCCGAATTTACGGGCCGGGTTTGGACTTAGCCAAAATATGTTATTATGTGCCTTCGGCTCAACTTGGCCCGCCCAATGAGCAGGTCTAGTAGCTAGCTAGGACTCTAGCTTAATTAATTTTTTTTTAGTTTTAGAAGCATGTGAAAATATTCAATGATTAGGATTCAATTTCTAATAATTTTAATTTTAAGAAGATTTTCATCACCTCGTTTTGATTAATCATGAGATTTACCTAAGTAAACAAGATTTAACCATAATTCATCATGAAGAAAAGTTAGCTAAAAGCTAGGGCTATGCCTATATTAAAGGGAAAAGACTGAGATAGTAGGCAAATTTTTTGCAAAAGCATAAAGTGATTAAATATGTGCATTGTATCAAATATATACAAGCACATGCATGTCTGGACCAGCAATGATTAGAACCCACCATCTTATTTTCTTTAATTTCCTAAATTTTAGAACTTTTTTCTTTTGAAATTTTTATATTTATCTAATAAGTGTATACACTTAATTAGAAGTCACACAAAAGAATTAAGGCATGAAAAAATGAGCTTACTTTTATCAAATGAAATACAAGCATATTTTATATATGTATATGTGTGTATAAATATATATATATCATAGTTTGAATATAGAAAAAGAAAATGTAGATATTTAAATTCAAATTCGAAATTTATTAAAAATCATTTTTTAAAGAGATTGTACGAATCAACCAAACTAAACTTGATGTTCAATTTTTTGTCTATATCAATAAAAGCATCAAATTTATTGTTTTGAGTTGTTTTCATATATATATATATATATATATATATATATATATATATATATATATATATACACACATTACTTTATAAATCTATAATAAGAAATACCATTACCATCACTAATCACCTCTATGAAACCCTACAATTTGATAATGTGATCATGTTTTGAAACCTACTTCTTTCTCACATTTGATGATAATTTACTAATTATTTTCACTTTTTGTGACTAATGGTAATGGAGAAAAAGCAGTAGTTTATTTATTAAAAATGTCTTTCCTTTTCTGAGGCATTGACAAAAAGAGGCTCTTGATGGAAGGATGAGTAGGGAATCTTGAGATAGATCTCCATGAACTAATCAAGTTGGCAATGAGCTTTCACTTGAGCTTTATTTCAAAAGGTGTTTTTTTTCCTTTAAAAAAGGGATTTTCCCTATCAACTTTCTTTGGTGAAAATAAAATGAAGTTTCTTTAGACACTAATGGATATTGCAAGCTAGTTGTGAAAAAGCTACTTTCAAGCAAAACTCAAAGATTCTCTTGTCTCACTATGGATGCTCAGTTATTATAGGTTTTTATTAAAATCACTCAACCTTTTACCCTATGACCCAAGAAGCAAGGAATCGAAAAAAAAAATCCTCAACACCAAGCTTCAACCATTGGTTATAGTTGGTATATACAAATGAATGATTATCTTGGATTATTTTAATTTTTCTTTTTAAGCAATAAGAGTTTTCAATTTTTGTTCAATACATTACTTTTCGGAATTGATCTAAACAAGTTTATTTACATCGGGTATAATACATTCACGGAAAATTATCTTTTCATAATTATCTTGGATTCTTCGTGCACTATATGTTGCAAAAAAACCAAAAAAAAAATGGAGAGGGTGGGCAAAACCAGATGATCACGCAATGAACCTCTTCCTTTGAATGATGAAACAAAAAGATGCACTTGTTAGCTTATGTTGATTGCAAAATTGTTTTACATTCATGGAGTTAGCTAGAATTTTGATAGACATAGATTGTAAGTCAATGATGAGCACTAGCGGTGAATAAAATCTTTCCATGGTTATGGAGAAAGAAGTTACATTGATGGTGCCCACAATAAAGTTGTCAATCATTTTATTTTAAAAGTGATAGATGATTTTTTTCATTTCATATATATTTTTTCAGATGGGTTCAAATAGATTTATCAAAATCAAGCTTAAGAATTTCAGGAAAAATTATGTTCTCATAGCTTGTAAGCAAATTCTAACTTGAACCAACTAAGAAAAGAAGGAATTACCCTCTCTCAACTTGTGTTAATTGATGTCAATCATTAAAAAAAAACTTTAGTGATTATATATTTCATACTTTTTTATCGTTTGAAATTTTTTGAAAAATTCATATCATCAGTCACACGTTATGCTGACAATAAAGATATATAAAGTTGCAAAAAGAAATATAAAGATCTCCAAAATGTCTACCAAATTCAAAAATAAAATAAAATAAAAACAAAATTTTGAGTTTGATTTGACAAAACAATAATAGTAGTACTCAAAATCCTGGACTTTTGTATCAAATTCCCTCTACAAGCCAGGTTTTTTGGCTTTTCGGTTTAAATTCAAGAACGCATGTGACACATTGTTCTTTTTTAATGGAAATTTTCAATTTTTTTATAATTTAAATTGCTTAAAAAATAATTGTTAAACAGATGAGGAAGTTTGATATCTTGTCAGATAGATTCATGGAGACAAATAGAGAAAGTGAATAATGAAATAAAGGAAAAAGGGTTTGCATGGTTAGTTGTGTAGCCTACCTTGCATTATTTGCCATGCCAATTCTTTCAAATGACAATCATTTGAGCTATGATAGTCTTCTGTATTGCAGATGGTTCATACCAAAGTAATCAGAAACCCATCTTGGTTTAACATTTTTCTTTTCGAGGGCATGAGATTTTTAGATTTTGTTCAATACATTCTCTTTTCAAGTCGATTCAAACAAAAATACGAATTAGAACTCAAACCCAAGATAAGAAAGAATCAAACTCTCTTACCACTAAGCTTGTATGGAAGGCATCGACAACTTCAGATCCAAACTTAAAAACAGAAAAAATGGGATTTGTGCAATTTGATCCATGAAAGAAAAAGAAACAGATAACCATTAGCACTCAAGGAAGGAAATCATATTGATCAGTGCTGGTATTAGTTATAGGAACATCATATACTGAACAAACCAGAAATTTGATTGAACATGAAACTTGAAACAGCTTTAATAATTCAAGAGTTAAGGAGGACAAAAATACCATGAACGGCTATGTTTATCAGCTGTTAAAGGAGTCTTCCATGGTGTAAATGAGCAGTGCAGGAGATAAAAATGAAGAAAACACTCATAAATTCTTGTCTTACTACGAATACTGGTGCATGCTTTGTATAGAGGATTACCTTCTACCAGACTGTTATCTGTTTACTGATGCAATTGCCAATTCCGAATGGCTTGTGATCCTAAAAAAGCAAAAACTGATGTTTCATTTTTCGGAATGAGTCACAATAGAAGAATAAAGGCGATCGATTCACTGCTAAAGCCCTCTACCATGGACGTTTGAGGCATCCATCATACAATGAATTAGGCAAGATATCAGCAAATGAATACATCAGTTGTCCTTGATAAGAACTTCATGATGTTGGCCAACCCTCAAGATTGCTAGTAGCTAGCGAGTCACTTGAGGAGGTTCGTTTAGAATATCTTTGGAGCAAATAAATGCACCATCTGTGCCTTTTCCTTCCTTGGCATCTACAGTTTTAGTGCCAGCATTTCTGGGCTTTGATGTTGCTTTGACTCTACTACGTGCCTTTCGGGAAGGACTTGAAAAGTGGATTGCTTGTGCTTGCACATCTCGAACTTTTTGTGTACTCTTCGGGTTGAAAAAGCCACTCTCAAGAGCTTCCAACACTTTAGTGGTCAACGGTCTGCTTCTTTTGCTTTGCCTCCGGGTGTTCACAATTGGTTGCTGCTCTTCAGCACAAACATTAGTAGAGGTTTTCAACAAATCAGCATAATTATTCACAATGTCAAACTGGCTGCCATCAGTTTCCAGCATTCCTGGTTTACCATTCTGAGCGTCCAGTGGAAGAACGGGTGGGTTTGAACCAATTGATGACAGAGACGGGAGCTTCTCACTACTCCCTTGAGGAGTCTCCATGGATTCTGGATTGCCATCAGCTGCAAAACTAATAGATGATGCTTTCTCTTGAAAATGACTCACATGGAGAACATCATTGCTTCCTCCATCTGGAGGTTTTAAGGCACAGGATACTCCTGTCTGTTCACTACTGTCAGCAGAAAACTTCTCAGTAAGGCAACTTTCCTCTGTCTTAGCACAAGCATTTAATCTCTGTCTCTTCGTAGGAGAAACTAAATTATTTAGATCGCTAGAGATATTCTCAGTAAGGTGACTTCTCTCCTTCTTAGCACAGGTAGTTAATCTTTGTCGTTTCATTGGAGTAGCTAAACTAAGTGATGGAGCAGTGAAATTCTCAGTAAGGTGACTTGCCTCTGTATCAACACAAGCAGTTAATTTCTTTCGTTTTCCCGGGGGAACTAAGCTAACAGAATGACTAGATTTAGCTCTTCGACTAAAATGGTGCTTTATCATCCTCTTTGACCTGGCATCTTCTGAGGTGTTGGTCTTCTCATCCTGGTGAACCAACAAACCATGGTCTGCAATACATGAGTTCTTTGGATTTTGATTTGAGCTGTCATTATCATATTTACCGATACCTTTTAAAAAATTATCAGCAATAACTGGCTCACTGCTAGGTTTTGTATCAGTGGCAACTGAACCATGACTTGATAGTCTGTCAGCAATTTTTTGCTCACGCTCATCCGAAGAATCATCACTTGAATTATCTTCATTTCCTCTTGAACAATTATTAATTTCAGAAGAAATTTCAAACTTAACAGGTAAATATCTGAGTTCTCTCACCCCGGACGATTTTCCTCCATGGAGCAAACTGGTATCCACAATGGTAAAAATGTGGCGTGCTGTAGAGCTAGCAAATATGCCCTCAGAATGGTGAGCATTAGTAACACACTTGTCACCTTTTGACAGCATATGTTTAGCATTTACCTGTCGTGAATCTTGCTTTTCCTTCTGCATTAATTTGGAAGTAAACAACAAATCAACTGGTGCATATCTCAGTTCTCTCATCTTGGATGCCTTTCCTCCATGCACCAAACTGGAATCAACAACTGTGAACCTCATATGGTTTGGACTGAAAATAGGGACCCGGGGCTTGAGATATCGAGGCTTATGATTGGGAGGATCATCCTGATCTGATAACTCTCCCGGAATGCACCCATTTTCTTCATTGCCACTCCTGGTACCATTTCCTTCAGAATCAAGTTCAATAAGTGTTGGTTCAGATGCAACTTTGCTCAAAACATCACTGACAGAATCAAAGTAGTGGTTTCCTTTAACAAGCTTTCTTCTCGAGAACTTCTTCACTCCAGGCATAAGAAAAACTAGGTAATGTTTGGAAGTGACAGAGCACTGATTCTTAGGTTGCTCAGAGTGCCACCCTCTGGCAAGCAGACGTGGCCAAACAGCTTCCCAAAAAATATCATTACATCGAGCTTTGCTCAACCGAAAGCCTCCGGTTAAAAATCTGATGATGTCACCAGATGTAAGAGATGAGCAAGCCTTCCCAGATGGTATTTCAGGGGGAACTTGAGTGGTCCTTGGAGGCTCCATGGCCAGGCCTGTAAGATCTGCCTTCCCCTTACCGATACCTACAGCTTCGATAAGTGCAGATATGCCTACACTAGTCTTCAAATGGAAGATATAATTTTCAAATGAAATTCTTCCCTCCAAAAATGACTTAGAGACCTGTTAATACATGATAAATTAGAGAAGTGAATGACATATAAGTTCTGACAAGCACGTGAAAGACATCTATGAGGGTAATGATTGTACAGCCTTACTATACAATCGTGATCAAAATAATTCAATGACTAACTAGAAGATTATACTAATGTTCATAGCCCAATGATTATTTATCAAAGTCAACAGAAGGACCACGAGATAAAATTCTCAAGCAAACTTGCAAGCATTTTTGTTTTCATAACTACCAGCCGAGAAGAAGCAGTAACAAATTATTTTGAAAAATGGGCATGGATATTACACTGAAAACTGGCATTCATGCAAGGAAACCATGGAATCCTCCTAATTCAGATTCAAAGGACTTAAAGAGTGAAAACACTTTTGAAAGTGTTTCCTAAAATCCACAGTGGAGTGGAACATATGCAAATTCACTTAGCCTTTGAGGTTAAGAAAGGAATGGATCTTATATTCCTACTAAGATATATTGAAAAGTCAACTTCAAAAAACTAATGCCCTACATCAATAAACAGTAAAGCACATGTAGCACCAACTAGGATGAATTAAACTGGCATTTTCTTTTTCAACATGCAGCCAACAAACACTTAGTTGAATCCATGTGAGAAATAAACATGTGATCTTCTTCTAAATATAATCCAAGCAGTAAATCAGGTTTACCTCCAGAAAATTATTTTGCAATTCATCTGGTACATGGGTAAGCAAACGAGATAATAATTCCTGTTGCCTCCAGCCAGTAAATATTTTCCGTCCATATATTTTTCTTCGACTTCTTCTCTTTTGGCCGTCTGACCATATGCGATATCCGTCAGAACTATAAAATGCTCCATAGTAAAATGACAATATATCCCCCATCTCCTTGTTTTCAATGAATTGTTTTATCTGCCCAAAATCCTTCCCAAATATATATAAACCAAGAAGAAAACCATCCACATCTGTATTGCTCCAAGAATCACCCGATGAACCAGGAATTAGATGAGAGCTTTTACCTTCACATGGTCGGAATAAGTTTGCTTTACTTGTCATTCCACAACCAAGGTTCTCTACATTTGATTCTTTCTCATTGACCAAACAAGCATCTGACTGTTCAGCACTTAGTTCTGAACTCTTCCTCTTAGAATTCTGGCCCTTTCTGCACTTTCTAGATTTGACAGACTCGTCCACCTTAGTTCCATCATCGGGTTTACTCGGGCCTCCCTTGCCTTCATCCTCCAAATCAATATCTTGTTCATGTGTCCACATGATGGGGATGGGTAAGCCTAATAGAAAGGAATGAGCAAGATAAGGAATGCCTTCCGAGTCAAGAGGGTCCATCAAAAGCTGAAGATGCTCGGATCCTGTTATCATAGGAGGGATTTCCACCTGGTATTTGTCACCAATTCTCGGACTTAATTGTGGATCACCAAATACATCACTTATATCAGGAGAATCTGGGGGATGCAACTGCTTGGGAGATGATTCTTCAGTGAGGCTGCAGTTAGGATCAAACTGAACTGTTTCCATCTGCAAAAAGAATATGAGTTAGGAAATAAGAGTGCAATAAACTCAATAGCAAACAGCCAAAAGATATGACTAAGAGAACACATTATCCAGAAACATATTATGTGCTCAAGTACAGATCACCAAATCTCAGACTCGGTAAAGACCACTGAGAACCTTGAAGTTTAAACCATGGGACACAGAAAATGGCAACTTAGATCAGTACTCAGGTTTAGAACAGAAAGAACAACTCTTGAAGAAGATGAAATTTAGTGAATTTGATCAAAGCATAGAGCAATAGAACGCCAACAGAGAAAACAGAGATCCTAAGGGATTCAAGCAGCATAAAGATTCTATCTTCAGGAGAAATAGCAACATGCTTTTTGAATCAAATCTAAAACTGAAAATCTAAATGGAAATTTAATTATCCAGGCCAATAGGAGGAAATGCTCAATCTATTATCACAAACATTATGTTCAAAGAGCAGAGAAGCAGAAGATGCCTGGAGAAACTGTTAATTTAAAACCCCATTAATTATCTTTTTCCAGAAAGAGAAATCCCAGTCTTTTCCTCCATTCATATATTGCATACAAACATCTATTAACTGATGACCTGACAAAATGCATATATAGGAAACAAAAACAGAAACCTAAAAAAACCCACATTAAAGAAACACAGACGAATGTAGATAGAATCAAAGAACAGCAGCTGATTACAGGATCACCAACCCCAGATCCTCTTTTTATACAAAAGAAAGTGAAACAAGTCACCATTCAGAGCTGATTAAAGTCGAAATTTGAAACTGGAAAGCGACCAAAACAAAATAACAGACAATTCAATTCCTCGATTCATATATTGCACACAAACATACATTAACTGATCAACCGACAAAGTGCACATATAGGAACCAAAAACAGAAACCTAAAGAAACCCACATTAAAGAAACACATAGGAATGTCGATAGCATCAAAGAACAGCAGCTGATTACAGGACCACCAACCCCGGATCCTCTTTTCGTACAAAAGAAAGTGAAACAAGTGACCATTCAAAGCTGACTAAAGTCGAAATTTGAAACTAGAAAACAACCAAAATAATGACAGACAATTCAAAGAAACCAAACAAGTGATACAAAAGAATACATTCACATAGGAAAATGAAAATCTAAACACAACAATCACAGTCAAAACGATAACATCCAAAGTAAATAGAAGTAACCCAGTAAAATTCTGATATGATCCTATCTATAATAAGATTAACCTGCTGCTAAGAAAGATAGCTAAGGGAACAAAGAAGAAGAACAACGCAAAAAGAAACGACATTTAAGAATATAAGAGTGTAGAAAGGAGAGTTAACAAGAAAAGAAGGGAGATTGAAATAGTAAACATAACCTTCTCCAGGTAAGAAGAAAAGTGTGGAAACGTAATAAAGTAAACGTGAAAGAAGAGACCTGGGCAAATGGGTAGTCAAGTTATGCATTGATTCATAGCTATTTTCAATCAAAACATCTATCTTTCTCCAAGTGAAAACATATCAAAAGAAGAACAAATACAAACAGCAAAACCAAGAACAAAACCCAAGTGACTAGTGTTTCAGTTTTCCAACTAAAATCTCGAAAAATAAAAAGGATTGAAGAGTTGCAGATAGTACCTTGAAGAAAGATTAGCCTTTCTTTACATAGGTGTAGAAGAGAAGAAACCAACTGTATGTATGTATAGTGTGTTGGTATAAATATAGAGAGAAGACTGTGAGGGAGACACAGAGAAGAGAGAAGTGTCGTTTGTCTTCGCAAAGATTTCATTAGTATTTTAGTGAGAATGATATAAAAAAGAAAAAGAAGAAAAAAAACTATGAGAGTACATTATTATTTGTTAGTGTATGAATTTAGATATTCAAATCATTGAATTAATATGTTTTTTTTTCAATAATGGGATTATGGGAGTGGATCGAATTATTTATTTGGATTCGAAATGAAGTATTTTAATTGGATTCAAAATGTAGTATTTTAATATGTCACAATTTTTCTATAATTACTCAATTTGTTGACTATTTTTTTTGTTATGTAAACGTATAAAAATAATAAAGGCAATCTAATCTTTGTCAAATAAGAATAGATTATTGTTAGAAATAGGATTAATACGTAAATATATCTTTTCTATTAATACAAAATGAATATAAACTTTCAATTTTTTATTACATGTTAATCTTTTATAAACTTTTATTTTATTATAAATAAACCATTAATTTTTCAAAATAAAGTTCAAATCTGTTAAATAATATTTTGAACGTCTCACGTGGCAGCTAACCTAAATAGTTTTGTGGGTTATCATATGGCATGCCACACGTGCAACATAAAAAGAAATTAATATCATTTAACAGATTTAGATTTAATTGTATGATTTTAAAATATTGTAGATTAATTTATAGTAAAATAAAAATTTATAAACTAATTTATATGTAATAAAATGTTGAAAGCTTATATTTATTTTGCACCAAAAGTGAAGGCCCTTGATGGTGCATTTGGATATTAAGAATTAGAAAAAAATAGGTTAAAATAATTTTTGTATAGACTCAGGGTGGATTTGGATGCCCAATTCCCATTGTTGTGTTGAGAATTAGGCAGAAAAGGCTAAATTTTGAGTGGGTTTTTTTGCCTTTAGTTTCAATTTGTATTAATGTTTTATTAAATATATGAAGTAATATATGATGTACTGACAGTGTTTACAAATTATATACTGTTAATGCATAATGCATTAGATGCTTACACTTTATCATAAGCCTGTATGAGTAAATTAGAAAAAAATTATTTGTATTTATTTTTAAGGGCTTAATATTTTTTTGATTTGCTTATTGATGTGGTATTAATTTTTGGTAAAATGATAGTGTATAAAGATTATACACCGTTAATGTATCATATACAAATCTTAAATATATATTTAATAATTATTTTAACTTTTTCAATCTCATTCAACCAATATAATCACCCAATGACTGCTATCCTCTTTTAGCACTCAGATTATTTATTAATTTTGAACAAAAAAAGATTATTTATTAATTACTACTAATAAATATGTTATTTGTCCAAAAACTGAAATTGGTGTCATTAATGAAGCTAATTAAATTGATTTTTTTTGCTTATTTTTAGATATTTTTAGATAGAAAATGTTGGATTGTTTAGCAGAATCGGTAGGAAAACTTATTCGATTTGTCAAAAAAAAAAAACTAAATTTCGAAGTGTACTTTATCGCAAAGATCAATTTAAATGTGAGAACAAAAAAAGTAATGTAGAGAGAATAATTAAAATTAGACTAGAGTTTAGTGATGTTTACTCTCTCCAAACTTTTAATTCGATATTTTTTTACAATAGATTTAAAATGTGTTAAATACATTTCTAATGTATTTAAAATTTCAAAACAAGGTTTATTAATTAATTCCTTAAATGAATAAAACATATCTATATATAGCCACATAATCTCAAAATTACTTGACTTGAAATCAAATTTTTGGTAATTAAGCTTTACAAACAAGAATAAGAATCTTTGAAATTGCTGACTTTGCCAGTGAAGCAGAATTTTTAGTTCATTTCTACCATACAAATTAATCGATTTTATTTTTTATTTTTAATTTGTGATATTAGAATTTGGGTATTTAAAGAGTGATAAGGACCATTGACTTGATTCCACGACCTTCTGTGCCAAGGCAGAATAAATTTGTTCAAGGAGGAAAATAATAATAATAATAATAATAACAAAGCAAACAATTTTTTTTCTTGAAATTCAATAAATTTTTGTAAAAAAAAAAATTGAAAATTACTTTCAACATATTTTTTCATGATTTTTTTAATGAAATTTATCAAGGTTGTAAACAAAATCTAAAAGAAATTGATTGCACCAAAATATCATTTTGATGCTCAATAAATCTAAAGTCGTTGTATGCTCCAATACGATGAGAACTTTTTTTTTTATGCAATTGAAGTTTTTGATTTACCAAAGAGAGGTTTCGAACTTTATATCTGTAAAATTTTTACACATTAACAGTAAAAAACATAATCATTTAAATCGATGCTTAAAACATATTAACATATTTGAATAGCGCTTTGAAAAGCACTTAAACGATACAGAAGAGATCATTCATAGTCTTCAAAATTTTTACATGTTTTTCTTCCTAAATAGCATCCCTCTTAAATTGTCCATGATTCAAAAGAAAAAAAAAAGACCCCAAGAAGGGAAACTGCCATTGAACAAAGAAGCAAATAGAGCTGAGCTAGCCACCTTCTTCTCTGAGTCAACTGATCTTGAGCATTATTTTAAAGCTAATCTTGGCAATTGGTTGATTAATTTATTATATCAACTAAACTGCTGATCTTCTCTACCAGCTGCAGATGTTAACAAGATTCCAGTTTTTTATTTCTTTTATAATACTACAAAATTTATAGCTAACCTCTTGGTTAACAAGCAATGTACTAACTTGATTACTGCAGCACTTGTCTTTTACTAGTGAGGTATTTTTGCTTAAGTTTTACTGTTTTCCAACTCCAAAGGCCAAGTGGGGCAATTCTAAAATGCTAGATTGAGATCTGTTTTAGAGGAAAATTTTGGGTGGATTTGGATGTCAATGTGAGAGAGTATGCATGGTGTTTTGGTGATGAAGTTGACTGATTCAAAGAGATAATTGAATTTGCAAGGAAAGATTTCATAGTTATACTATGCTAGCATGTTCTTGTCGGGTGCTAAATTTAGTCTTAATTCTTCGTTTTTATCAGAATGTTAGATATTGTTTTAAGTATCAGCTTCATGTTTATTTTCTTATTCAATGAGAAAATGGAGGGAAAACTTGAAAGAAGGAAAGAAAACAAGAAATTTTGGTTGTTACATTTGTACTGTTACACTAAGTTTTCTTCGTAAGGCTACCTAGGATTGAAGGCATTGGAAACACTACACTGAAGGAGGAACCTTTGATTAATACCTTTGACAAAGAATGAACCGCAAAAGTACAGGGACTATTGAGCATTCTCAACCCCAAAAACTAGCTCGAAAGTGAGGTTTGACGACAAAAATTGTACAGGATCCCCAAAGAGGTTATGCAAAGTGTACAGGATGTTCGAGATGGAAAAACAGAGGCTAAAATGGGTAGCTAATAGCTCACTTTCTGTTGATTTCCTGATTAGAGATGTCTTGGCTATTAAGCCAGGGCTGATAAGGATTGGTCTGACTATGGTGTAGCCACTGGGACTTCTGTTGCAACGATGAGAGAATTGAATGCAAAAATTGTCCCAACAGCTTTGAATCTTGGGGTTATGAGATTACTGCACTTAAGGCCAGGAGAATTGTAGTGGATTAACGGGTTCTTCTGCACCAAAAAGGACCTGGAATCCTGGATAACTCCACGCATATGTTTCTGCAATTCAGATGGAAGAAACACAGGTTTATATCCTGGAATACAAACTTGGGCTCAAGTTTCTCTATTCTTGCCAAAAGGGCCTTATTTCCACATTAGCTCAGAAACTCAAAGGACAAATGGCCCATGACTTACGGTTCAATACTGCAAATTCATGATTGTAAAATGGGTCAGTGAGTTAGCCTTCACCCTGGTCTCTACTGAGCCTAGCACTAGCCTTTGATTAACAACATCCAACAAACACATCGGATCTTTGAGCTCGTGCTTGTGAGCCTGTGGCTAATTTTCTATTTCTCTAGGTCGTAATTATTGTGGGCGTGGCCAACCTTGGGCACAGGCGAGTACTTGACCCATCCTATATTTACTTAGATTTTCCTATTCTTGCAATTAGTGAATTAGAGCCTTAAGAGTGCCCACTCATTCACTCACTGAGTAACAAAAAGAAGGCTTTAAGGCCCACTCAGTCACTCACTCAATAACAAAAAGAAGCCTTCAAGTTCAAGGCCATGTCTTGTAGTTTTGCTAGCCAGGGTGACTGGGTCACTCCCGCATGCAAGGAAAACCGCTGCAGCATACTGGTTTGCAGAAATGGAAGGACAACCACAACAAAGATGAAAAGATTGCTTAAAAGGAGGAATAAAATAGTAATAAACCAAACTTTCAAGCACCAGACTCTGATCATTCTAACCAATTTCGCATGGCAATTCGCCATTGTACTTCTCTTCTTGAACCTTAACCAATGTAGCTGCTTATCCTTCCACTCATGCAGGCACATGCAAATAACTTTTTCGTTTTTCAAAACGAAAAAATCAATAGACTAAACCAAACCCTTTGTCAAACACCAATGAGTTGTTAAAGTTCTCTTTCTATCGGATCGATGTTCAATCTCTCCACTACAGCTAGCTACAGTGAAGGCCGAAGGGCTTCATCAGTTCTGGCTGCTGGCTGAGACGCTGAGTGGATGTGCTCAGGGAAAATGGCTCATAATAAGTAATTAACCAGTAGCTAAACTTTCATCGGTGAGTTTAAATTTGTCAGAACACAAGAAAATCTACTCTAACAGCAAAAAAGCATCAAATTCTGAGCTATCCAATGAGCTAGTTAGGCTATAAGGCTATAATCCTTGCTCTACAGAAAGTTACTGACTTCTTTAAACAGATCATTTTCAGACCAAAAAGACATAATCAAATCAGATTCCAGCTTTGAGTTACAGAAATAATGAAGAGAATCTTACCCAAGTTAGACTATGGCCTAAATAAAAAGAGGAAACAATCCAGAAAAAAGTTCCTAGTTCCAACCATCTAGGGTTTTTATACATTCTGTATGTACTATATGATTGCCAACATAAAATAACCATTTCTTGTATTCTTTTCTCCTAGTCCATTACGTACTTAAATGGAAATTTGATATGTTACGTACTTAAATGGAAATTTGATATATATATGTACGTATGTATGTATAAAAGTTTATACGAGGAAGTTCAAGCATACAACATGTTATGTTACGCTTCCTGAACAAAGTTTATGTGTCATCCAATTTATCTCATGTGTCTGGAAAGATGGTAGAGATTTCAGGCTTGAATAATAGTATTCTCTTCTTGTGGCATAAAGGATAAAAAGGATAATCTTAATGTAAAATGGTGTTCTTTCACTCTGATGAAGTCTGAAGACTGAAGCTCAACAGTACATGTTGACAAGACCAGAAAGGAAAAAGGTTTCTATTTGCAGACCCCAACTATTTTTTTTCCCGTAAGGTATGAAAATTATCATTAAACTTCTGTAAAGTAATCCTCCACTAGAATGTGTCTGCTACTAAATATCCATACTAAAGCTAGATATATTTTATTGTTGCAGAGAACTTTTTAGATGAAATACCAGCTTGTTCCCAATGCTGAAAATCTGCTGAAAATCTGCCCTTCAGCATACTTTTATGTTTGAATAATTCCTCTCCTCCATCTCAAACCCTAGAAAGCTCTGGTAAGTAATTCATGGGCAGAGACCAAAAAAGCTACCATATAATTAATAAACGTATGCAGTTTATCAAGTACTAAAAGTGGCAAATGATGCCGCAAGAAATCATTAGTTTCAAGCTAGCAGACTGGGAAATTATAGCTACAAACAATCTGCTTGATGCGATAGATTGTAGACCCGTCCACAAAGAATTCCCACAATGCCCTAGCTAGTCTTTCAAAGATGATAGTCCTTGGTGAAATGGTAAAAATTGTTCCGTTGTAATAAGGAGATCATGAGCTCAAGTCATGAAAACAATCTTTCCATTAATGCGAACGAAAAGTTGCATATATATGATTCTCCTTAGAACCTCACCATATGAAAGTCTTGTGCATTGAATTTATTTTTAGCCAGCCTTTTTTAAATGCAAATATCTGCTTGAATAGTACTCTAAATGTAGTATGGCCTCATGTTAACTTCAAGATTACTGTCTTGTGTTGAGCAAACCTAACAAAATCTTCATGAAAAAGAATTCATTGCAGCCAAATGAAGTGAGAAAACCTAAATTTAACCTGTAAAATGAGGTAATCAAACACTAAGTATTTATAATCAGTTCTTTTTTAGGTACACTGCCCTATATTCAATCCCAATTCATGCAAATATACGCGAACAAATATCTTCCACGTGTTTCGAATATGGTATAAAGAATATTTTAAGCTAAAGATTATTACATTTAGAGCTCATAAAAAGGGTATGAAAACCAGATTATCTGAATAGGAGTTGAAGAAATTTATGGTGACAGTGGGGGAAGGGGACCATAGTTCATGGATTTCAGGTTTGACTTTGTTGGAGACCTGCAAATCTGCAGACATCAGCAAGATTCTATGTAGAAAAATCCCTCTGTGTCACTTTTGCTTGAATTTAATGTGCTTGGTCAGTATATATATGGCTCAAATAGCTTAAATTTCTGGAACTTTAGTTGCACAATCCAGATATATATAAGGATAATTAATGCTTAACTCACTGTCAGTAAAGTTAATTACCAGAAGAAGTTTGAAAGTTTGTTCAGATCAGTGGTTTGAGATCCATTTTCAGTTCCTTGGTTGCTAAACTTGCTTTTTTCTCATCATATTGAAGAACAATAATTCAAGCAGTATATATTGGCTGCTCAAATTCTCATGTTAAACTGTGTTAGACACTTGTCAAACTTAAACTCTCTCAAAATTGATTAGAATATAGATTATAAGTATCATCATTATCATCATCAAAGCCTTTATCCCAAGAGATTGGGGTAGGCTAAATATAGATTATAAGTATAATATTAATTATTCTCCCTTCAAAATAGTTGTGAGGGTGAGTTGGTTTAAGTTTTGCATGTGCATGCATATAGATAAAGATAAATATAAGTTTAGAAATTTATAAAGTTGGAACAGTTAACATCAAAATTGAGACATTTAAGATTACAAAAATAACTCATGTTTCAAAATCTCGACTAACCATTCGGTAACAATCGAATGGAAGTCACAAGCATGATATTTTTTTGGAACCCGTATGTTGTAATATGATACGATACACTCTTTGTACATATACACATCCGTGTATACATACACAAAGATACAATTATATAATATAAGAAAGGTTAAAGAAGCTACGCGTCTAAGCTGGAGAACATCGAGTTCATAATCTGATCAGTTCCAACAATGGCTGATGAACAGGAGCGTTTGCTGCCAATTGCCAACGTGGGGCGGCTAATGAAACAAATCCTGCCACCAAGCGCCAAGATTTCAAAAGAGGCTAAACAAACAATGCAAGAATGTGCAACAGAGTTTATAAGCTTTGTCACAGGCGAGGCATCTGACAAGTGTCACAAAGAGAACCGCAAGACTTTGAACGGAGATGACATCTGTTGGGCTCTGAGTGCTCTAGGGTTTGACAACCATGCTGAGGCTATAGTAAGGTATTTGCATAAATATAGGGAGGCTGAGAGAGAGAAAGCTAGCAGCCATAACAAAGCAACCAGCTCTCAAGACAAAGATGAAGAATCATCTGAGGATAAGAGTGGCCAACAACGTCAACAAGCTGATGAAGCTCCAAATCCAGTGCTAGAGTTTAGTGTTAAGAGAGACAAGTCTTGAACATAGAGCCTTGTAGTCCAGTCTTTGGTGCAGATTTGCCAGCTATGGTGAATTGGTGAGATGTGAATGAGCAAGATCAAGAACACAGGCTGTAATCAATTGTAAAAGATTTCAATCTCTCTAGCTTTGATTGCGTGAAACTGAGTAGGTACTATACACACTCAGTTAATTTTGTATCTTAATTTATTTGATTCAGGTCACAATTTTTTTCTCCTTTTCACTCTTTCCTCCCCATTCTCTCTCTTATTCCCCACGTTTTGCTGAGAGGGAAACTTCTGTGAAGTTAATGATAAGTATATCAGTATTTTCCTTGTCCATTTTGTCTAAGGTAGAAATGATACTTAAAAGAGTTTAATGGTATTTTTACGAACTTAAAGTTTGATGCAATCAAAGTTTGAGTTGAGTTCTTAGAGAAGACTGCAGAATACAAGAAGTCATTAATGGTTACTTTAATTGCACATAAACATGTTATGTGCGCATCTTTTTTTCTCGTTTTAGAGTTTCTGATGAGCAATTTCCGAGCAAGTCAGAGACACGATGATGAGAAACAAGTTATGGTCTTATGCTCGTCTAGAGTAGAATAATTTTTAAGAGATTATTTTAATTTCTTCCAGATTGCGTAAACCATTCAACTCTAGTATGGATGCTGACTATCCTACTTCTTTTGAGTTTTGAATAACGTTGCATCATCAAATGATTGATGTAGAATATGTGACCATGAGTATTGTCTAATCACCATTCTGTAGTATTACTAGTATGCCAAAGAGTCCTACATGTAAATCAAGTACAGTACAGCAGTTTCCACTCAGGTTTAGGGTTTCCTATTAAAGTATCACTTTTACATATTCAGCTGTAAGGTTACTTGTATACTGCACTAACCTATAAAAGGCTCTTCAGACGGGGAATGTGGCTAAACATCAAGAATTCTTCACCAAAAGGGTCAACAATAAACTCAAACATAGTAGTTAATTAGTTTGAGGTCTAATTAATATTTCAATCCTTATCGTATCTTTCTTATCCCTTCAAAAGTAGGAAAGAAAAAAGAAAGAAATAAAATAAGTAAAAGATACATATCCAAAAGAAAAGCAAGAGAATGAAATCAAATAGCACTACATAAACTATGTTTATTACCGACAGAAAATAATGTCGGTAAAGGCTTTATTTCTTGTAGTTCCAAAGTTCCCCTCTATCCCTCTCTCCTCATTCGAACACAGAAAAGAAATGTGCAAGTCACAGTTCATATTTGACACCATTTCTCTAGGCTTTCTCCTCTTACTGAAACCAACCAGCCCTAGCACTCATTCCCATTTCCTTTCCTTTCAAAGCCTTTCCAGAAAATTTTCAGTACAACCTAACTTGAAACAATAAACAGCCTTTCTGGATCTCTGTGTTAGCAGCACTCTATCATGTCCCACATAAATTTCCAGCAAAAGATTAGTCAAAATAGGCTAAACTATACTAGGTTAAGGGTTTCATAAACCCCAGAAACGGGGACCACTGTAACTGTAGCTTCACATTGCATGAGTAATCGTGAAAATGCAGTTTAAATCTTCAAGCATGCTTGTTTTTTACTAAATATGCAATGGTTCAAACTATCCTCCCATAAAAGATGATTGCTTGAAACCAAATTAATTAATAAAACAAGAATATCTGTCAAGGGTAAGGCATCAAACCTAGGGCATTTAAGCTCTTGGGGGACCACTTCTCAACTATGGTATGTTGCCCTCTCTTTCCATCAAACAGAACAATGAGCTGAACGAAATTCCAACTCAAAATGTTTAGCCTTCAAAAGAGAAAGAATTAATAATACATAAACGAGGTAGTACAAGTGACAAAAGCTGATTCAACCTTAAACTTTTTACACCAACCATAGCCATTGCAACATTCTGTGTAATGGTTTCTTCATATAGTGATTTTGAAAGCCTCAAAATTTTGAGTATAACCATACCAATGTACTAATCTGCAGTGGTATTCTTGACAGGATGGTTTTGAAAACCTAAAACTCCGGGAACAACTATATCAATGCAGAATTATGTGACGCTTTCTTGATAGAATGATAAATGTTGCTGCCACTGGCTCCAACGATGGAATTGTGGTATTGAGCTTCATAAACAGTACAACCTGCATCTCTTTTCTTGTCAGCAAGCGCCGACCGGAACATTGGCAACGGTGAATGTCAATTAATTAAAGCAATCTGGTGTTTGAAATTGCGTTTGGTGCACCCATTTACCGGGACAGAAGGCAAGAGGATCATAAATTGTCCACGTGAGCTTCAGCAACAAAGCATAAGCAAGTGCAACATGTTGCAAATTGTACTGTGCCTTAAGAGACATACGAAGATATGCACAATCTACTTAAAAGTTGAGATAATTTATGATCAACTAGAAATGCTGATGGTAACAAAGTTGATGCATGTAATGATATAAGAATGGTTTGAGAATGTGCATGCATTGATATAGGTTTGCTCCATTCACAACATGCGCTTTTCTAGGGTACTAGGAAACCAATGTCTTCGTTTCAATATTTTGAAACTCTTTCTTGCTTTGAATTTTATCAATATAACTTTCATCTCCCCCCAAATATCTACAAGAGCATTTGAATCAACAGAAAACAATATCTAACAGTCAAAAACTAAGGACAGGTAGTTATTTACCTTGCTTCTAACTTGGTTGATGCAAAGAACAGTTTGAATCTTTTTTTACCCTCTATGACATCTCCTGGAGTGTTAACTAGCTGCTAGCTTAACTAAGTCATGATTCCTGAAAGAATTATTGCTTGGTAGCTTAAAGACAAGACTATGAAGATAGAGCCTTTTATCCATTAAAAAGATTATTTAATCTAGTAACTTACTCAGAATGATCGTCTATGCGAATTTATGTTTAGATTTTGCAATTCTAAATCTCAATGTCTAAGAAGTACAAGAAATAGTAATGATCACCCTTTTCTAAGTACCCAAGTTGCATTACTAAGTCTCATTCACTGTGTTGAACTATGAGTGCTTCCTTTGTTTTTTCTGAAGTACTAATGTTTACATGTTAGAATAGATTTTCTTTCTAATTTCCTATTAACTTTTGTTTTATGCTTTATTTTTATATCAGCTAAAGATTATGATACATTATGCGATTATCAGATTTTGTTTGGTGATAATTTAATTAATTTTTCTTATTTATAAGCAAATGTACATAAGCTAAGACCTATGAACTATGAAGAACCGTAAGTGACCATGACCCACCTACCTAAACTATTGTACAAAGAAAGGTGGCCCAACCAAAGCAAACTATTGAACCATATAGCCCAAAACTATTAACTGAAGAGGGTCAAGCTGAGTGCTGGCTAAACTAAAAAGACAGAAGTCTGAGCCTACTTCTATATTAGAAGGCCAGGATCATTTGGCAAATCTATTATTGGCCATAAGGTACGTAATCACTGGGTCAAAATCTCATACTCATGTGACGTGGGCTACACTCAGCCTAAAAAAGAGGAAGTGTTGGTAAGCAATATTTGACTTATTCAGACGCCTTTCTGCAGCCCAATTCCTTTTGGGCTTTCAGAGAGCACCCTTTGTTATGAAACACCAGAGACTTGAACTGAGAAGAGAAGGAAACTGCGCAGAACAGAACACATTCCTTTAACACTTTTTTTGTTTCATAAATCATGCAAGAACTCATCCTTTCCCGCAACAATTTTCCTTACATTAAATGACCATTCGCATAGAGAGGCGGTTGAACAAACAGTATGTCAAGTATTTCATAAGCATTTTCATTAACAATTTCTTCCAAGGTATATAGTTCTTTAAACTGTGAAACATCTCGAAAGGTGACCAAATTTTCTGTTTACAAAGTAGGTTTCTATAAAGAACAACTTGGAAGTCACCAAAATCATCTACTAATGATGGACATCTTAGATATTTGACCTTTAAATTCCAACTAGCAAGAGGAGTATGTAGAAATCATTCATGCAACTTTGAAAAGAATCAACTACTCCAGTCAATAGAAGCTTCTACAAATCCCCAACCATCATCAATATCTGGTCCTACCCAATAACCCATTATAACCATACGAGTACAAGAACTTACAATCAAACTACATGAAACAATTTCATCAAAATGCTTTGACAGGGTAGTCAGATAATGTTGACCACTGACAGAACATATGCCTTTATTTGTGCTGCAGGGGGGCAGAAAATAGGATGCTGCAAGTAGAAATTTGTAATATCAGGTTACACAAGCACACACTAGCAACGGAATGACTAAAATAAACACCCAACATATAAACAAACATGATATGCTCAACAGAGCAACAGTCAGAAATTGATTCACAATGTTAATCTCTGGGTTTTGCCTATTTTTAATTTGTTCTTCACACAATTATTCTTGCAATCAAAATGTTCAAAGGTAATGCCAGTGACACATTTTCTACTATGACTTGGCAGTTAATCACTTGTAAACCTTCTCATTTATCTTATGGATGTTGGTTTTATTTTCACCTTCCTATATCACTCTTTATACTCTTTAGTCAATATCCCGAAATTTTCTTGGCAAAGTTATGAAACTCCAAAAAGAAAGGCTAGTAATAATGTGGTATCCATTTTGGGTTAATGACTGATGAAAACTGGATTTTTTATTATAGTTTGAAAAAATCTCTACCTCATTAACAGTTAACCACAGGTTGAAGTTTCAGGAAATTGTCCCAATATACAAGAACCTCAGCATTTGGAAAGACTACAAGTTCAAGCTAAATCAAATGAGCTCAAGGCTCTTGCCTCAATTTCCATAAACAATGCAAATAATTAGCTAAAAGCACACACAGAATTTAAGTTTTACCAAACAAAGATTCCTACTATTTATGAAATCTAATAGTAACTCACTCCAGAACATTCAAAGAAAGACCAAAGTCTACGAAAGTAGCTGCACTTCTACAGTGACTTAATTCTAGCCTAAACCCCATATCTAAATTCACAATTTTACATAAGAAAGATCATGCTTTCAAGGTTCCTGGAAAACCTGGGGTCTACAAGACGAAATAATAAGTAGAAAACTAACCTGTTTTGGTGATTGCCAGGCCAGGAAGTCTACCAGAAGCTGATTTCGTTGGATATCCACCCTGAACAAAAGTTTAAACAAGAATCAGACACTTAACCAAGCAAAGCAATGAAATGTTTTCTTCTATAAAATATTGATTTTTCTGAAGTGAGAGTTATTTAGCTGAACTATGAGATTTTACCTTTTCCAACATTTTTCTTTCGAGGGAGAGAATTTTAAGGGAAAGACGAGTTTGGGGTTTCGAGGAGGGAGTTACCTCAAGTGAGTTTTGAAGAGAACAGAGAGGAACTGAGAAGCTTAAGGAAACGAACCACGCCATTGAAGCTTCAGCCGCAGAGCAGTGCAAGAGGTTTCTAGTTTAAAACCACCGGAGTGACATAATGTTCCCGAGGAAGAAGATGTCGAAACGACATCGTTTCTTTTACATTCGTAATCTCCTTTTACATTCGTATTCTCTTTTGCATGGTTTTTTTTTTTTTTTGCTTCGTTCTTCGTTATAATGGAATGCATACAAAAATTATATTATCGTAATTTGTATTCACATATTTATTTCGTGCAATTTATTTATACTACAAAATTTATCCTATCACAATTCTTGTTGACAGATCAAATACCAGATTGATTTTTTTAATTTTTATTAAAATTTTAATCTATATCAAATTGTCTCACATTTAAAATTGACTCATTTAATTTTTTCTCAATTTTAATCCGTATGGAGTTGTGTCTCGTGTTTCAAATTGCGCAGTCTAACGTCTCCTAATTTTACGACTGTTTTCAGTTATATGTTCATAAATTAAGGAAAAAAAATCCAAATTTTCTCTAAGATTTTCCCATTTTATACCTAAAAAACCATAATTTTTACCCCTTATAATGGTTTGAACTTTGAATCTTTTAAGTAATTTCTCCAAATCCAACAGATGGATGAAGAAGAAAAGCTACTTTAGATTGGGATTGGTAAAGAAACTTAGCTACAATTTTCTTTTTCGACATTACAAATTCATAAATGATCACAAACTACCTGGCACTGTAAAGATTAACAAAGCTTTTAGATGTTGTGTGGAGATTCATCTCCATCAATTTGAGACAAAAATTACACATGAATGAAGGCAGAATCCACAGTTAAGTAGCCAAGAACCTATGTTTTATCACACAAAATCAGATACCAATGGTGTCAGCAACCTCAGATCAAAAGGATTTGGCTCTTTTCCAAGAGTTTTGTTACCATGCAGAATGTACTGAGCTCCGCTACAGGGACTTGAAGAAAACGGGTTTGTGTGACAGACCTTGTCAATTGTGCAGGGTTACTGCCTGCCCTCGTACCGGAATGTGGTATCGGGATAATCTGGATGCTAGACAAATCTTGAGAGGTGCTAAACCTAACTAATGACTTGATCAAACTAGGTAACTTCAATGTGCAAGTAAAGGCATACCGGTCAAGCAATAGTCGGTCCACTCTGAATTTCATTTGAACTCTTATGGGATTTGTGCCTTTTCTTCTCCCGCTTCTTACTGCTGTTACAAAACCAATGATCAGCATGAATCCAAATAGGTGGCAGGGTATAAAAACAAAGAGTCCTGTATCCGCACAGAACAATTTGTGTGGAACATACTCATCATGCGAGCTATGCCCCCAACAAGATTTCAGTTTCCGGTTGATGTGCTTCATATCCTTCTCTGTAGGGAACTTACATATCCTAACCTATAGATGTTGCCGGAAATTATATCAGTAAATCAGTAACATCCTTATGTACTTATTGCTAAAAATGGGTTACTTATATTTTAAATAAGATTATATCAAAAATTAGATCATGGTAAAACTGTACGCAAGCATCTATAGCATTTAGAGATTCAGTAAGCTGGGAAATGGTGTGCTTGGAATTCTGGCGTGTGAGGATACTTCTAAGGTATCTGCAAAGAAGGACACCAGTTGAAATAACTTGCAGAATATTAATTTATTCTAATCCTAAGAGAATGTCATGAATATGAAGTTCATACCTCTCAAAGTCAAGAACTCTATGCCTTTCATTCGCACTGCGTAAAGTAGCCAGTGCCAACTGTAATATAGCAATAACGAGGTAAGCCATGAGAATTATATTATAGGATGATGAACAGATCAAACATCAGACGCATGATCAAAATGTGACCAAATGCAAATGTGAAGATGCTTAGCAGTTAGCATGTGACAAAGGCAAGAAGTTCAAAAGTATAGCAAGCTCACATTCGTAATAGAACACCAAAATCTGAGAGAGCTTTGTTATGGGGAAATTTTAAAAAATTTATCATTCCATTTTAAAATTTTAACAAATTTAAGCTTTGTTCACTCAGTTTTATTGTGGTGAACTTGATAAAAAAGAAAGACCCACAAGCATAGAAACCAATATTTTGATGGAAGACCAATTTAAGCTTTAAGAATAAGGCCTTTTACATTGATATAGCCTATCAGTTGAGATAAATATGGCAAAAATACAATCAAAATGGAGTTTGAACTAGAAATAACACCTGGCCAGGAGGAAATAGATGTGGAGCATCAGTAAGCATAATTTTGTCAACTTCCATCCTTGCAGTTTCTCGCAAATCCTATACAATATAAACTCATCAAATAGATACTTAGAATACATTTTAGGAAGATGAAGTTATGCATTTATCATTTGGAGGTAAGATATTGCTAGTATTAGGTTATTGTCCCAGCCACACTATTAGGGTTTAGGACTTAGGATACTAAATGTATGTATAAGTTTGGGTCAGGTTCCATTGCATGTCAAACCAAAAACTGACATTTCTCTAGAAATATGGGTAGGATTGGGACTAGCAGCAGGCTATCCAACATAATATTACAGAAGATATTTAACATATATTACCTTTAGCATTTGATTCTCTTCATCCTTTGCTCCACAGAATTCCTAGAGAACCAACAGTTTTTTCATTAATTATTAGGGGAAAAAATGATTCAAATGGACTTAATCAGGGCCAAATAAAATAGTAATCATAATAAAACTCCTTACCTTTGAATCAAGCTCACCCAGATGCTCAATTCATGATTATATTGACTACAGACTTCAAAGTTTAAGATGCTGATTTTTATTTTCTTTTGACTACTGAGTACCGAAATAAATATGCAGATGAATAAACAAAATTGTGGGGGGTTAAGGAATGATTTCCCCCAATAACAACTAAAAATTTTCTTTGCAAAAATATTTTTACAAGTATAGAGGATAATGGCTAACTGAACGCACCTCCATGTCATTGACAAAACCTTCAACTGATCGATAGGGTGGATAAACAATGAGATCAAATTCCAGACTCTGCAAGTCAAAATAAATGTTTTAAACAAACACGAGCAAAAAACAAGATAAAAATAACAAAAAAGAACAACAGACATGCCTGATATACAATCATCTCATAATTGAGAATCATTTGATGATCCTGTGAAATCCCTTTACCAAGCTCCTCTGCTGACACATGATTTTCTTCTATCTTACAGGCTGCATACACACAGGTTAACCTACAGATGCAAAGAAAATTTTCAATAACAATTACTTTATTCTCTAAACAAAATTTTGTATTCAAGGGTGATTATTAGACAAAAGAACGTATTATCCAGCATCACATATCAAATGACAAAGCAGTGACAACGGAGAAATTCCAAGGATACAAGTTTCAGTTGAACAAAATTAGGGAAGGTAAGGTAGGCGAGGAGGTGGTATATCAACGGTATATTGCTTTCCTTCTATTTTCATAAATTTTTAAAATAGCCCATGATGCAATTTTCTCACATGCTCTTAAGCGCATATCAGAATGATTCATACAGCACATTTCGTGCAAAGTTAGCAAACATTAGAGCACATATATGAAAGAGATGCAGAAGAATCATACATTATATTTTTTGGATGATGTTCCATGACGGACCATTGCAGGTAAAACCTTTTGAAATAAATTAGAGCTGTTGCCTGCAAAACATGAACCAGAAACAGAAGCACGTCTATTAAAAGCATTCCCATTTTGACCACATTTCTATTCATGTGTATGACCGTTATTTTAAAAAAATGTACCTGAATTTTGTTAGGAAAGTAGAATGCACTACAAACTTCTCGCAGTTTGTTCTCATAAAACGCCCGCATGTATTGTTCTTCTTCCATATTAAGAGGTTTTGAACTGGAATGCTTGTCAGCTGACACAAATAATCAAAATATCAAATGGTATGCTATGCATGTATCAAACTAAGCACCTCGTAATGAATGGAAGAAAGAAAAGGCATTTACCATTATCTCTGGCAATAGGTTCAGGGTATGATAGTGAGCCGTCAGCATCTACTTCCATTTGTGTAGTTCCACACTTCAAAGGAATTTAGCAAGTCAGCTTCAAGAAAATGAGCAATGCAAAGAAAAATTCCACTAGGAATTCTTTTAAAAGCAGACATTTGCAACTGACAACACTTATATGCCACTAATGGAAAGTAAAGAATGTGAGTTCAGCATCAAATTTCATCTTATCTGGTAGAGAAATAACACAGAAACACACTACGCAAATTGCAAAAGCATGCATCTGCACACACACAATTGTAAAGCAAAGACTCTAACATACCTTCTCCAGGGTTTGTATTGCTCTTTGATTAGCAGCCTTGTATTTCTCAACCTATATCAGCAAAAAACAACTCTTTTAACCAATAAAATTTAAAAGAAATATATTTTCTCATTTTGTCTTCTTGCATTAACGAAGCAACCAAGAAGGAAATTAAGCAAAAACTTTAGCACCAGAAGCTTGTAATCAATATAAAGAGTGAAAGAGGAAATGCAAGAGCAATTGATCTTTTAAATTTTCTAAGTAACCAAACGCTAAAAGAATTAAAGATATCTTTTCTTTTCTTTTTCGTTTTATTTACCAGTTCTTGAGGAGAGAAGATCCACTTGGCTCTGTGAGTCGATGTCTGAAAATCGGCCATGAGGACTCAGCAACCCGGCAGCCCTGACTCAGCAATTCGAATGCAGCTATGCGAAGCTTTTACAGATTCTACAGAGCTAAATGCTCATATCAGAATCAAACACTTTCTTTGTTCTAAATCAAAATCTAGTGCTCTGTCTCTAGCCAAAAAAATGCACAGAAAAACGTGAAAAAATAGTTCCTCAGCTGATCGGTCCCTCCCCAAATTATACCAAACTTCCACCACCACCACCACGACGGCGACGACGACGACGACTATGAAGGCTGTGGGATCGATTGAGAGAGAAAGCAAGCCGATTCCACGTTCTTGTCCTTAATACCTATCGAGGCCCAGCTGAAGACCGAGCTCTGAAATTCATCCATTCTTGACTGGGCGATCTTGTCTCCTGGCAGACTGATATGAGCCCAACTTCCCAATTTATGGGCTAAATGAGAATTTTCAAAAATTGATTAAAGGCCTTCATAAAGAAAAAAAATTGAATAATCATTAATATCACAAAAACAATAAAATTTTTAATTTCATGAAAATAATTAAAATTTTATTTTAAGTGTATACACTCAATTTTATCTCAGTACTAATTTGAAAAAAAAAAAACTAACTTGATTAATTAGGTGATCTGTAATTAACAAAAGATTAGGATAGATATTAGAATTAACTTAGAATTAAATTAGGATTTTTTAATTAGAATTAACATTAAAGTTAGGAATAAATAATTAAAAAATAAAATAATAAAATAAAATAAGATTAATTTTAGGGTAGGATAATTAGATTATTAGATTTTTTAGGATAATTATTTAAATAAAGATTTATTAATCAATTAATTAAGAGAGTTATTATTAGATTAAATTTAGACTAGTAAAGTTAGATTAAAATTGGAACTTGATAGATACTTAGGATAAAAAAAAAAACTAATACAGCGGAATTCAATTAAAACTCTAATTCTTTGTGTATAAAAGTCAATTAGCAAGCAAGAAAAGGCCCGTGGAGAAGGAAATCAAAAAGAAAGAAAACAGGGAATATAAGAAAAATAAAAGCAAAGCCAAAAAAGGAACAAGGGTCAGGTTTGTTTAAAATTAATAGTTGTTAATCTAATGTGGTAAATATTAGTAGTGAATTCATTAATGTTTGATTTAATAATATAGGTAGTTTGTATATTAATTTAATAAATGTTTGCATGATAATTTAATAAGTTCAAGTTTAAAATATAAATAATTTGATATTAATTTATATGAGCATTAATTCGAATTTGCATGGTAATGAACTTGTATGATAATTAATTTTGGATTTATAATTTGCTTATAAAATAATAAATTTGCATGTTTTGTATATTGGTATAATTTAGCTTGCATGAGTTAATATAATTTGCGTGGTTACATGGGATAATTTGTATGAGTTGTATGATATAAAATACTTTGTATGATAGGATTTAATGATTTAAATTGCATGAGTACTGTAATGTGTAATTAGGATATAAATCTTAGGAGTTTGAATTTTAGAAAAATATAATCTATTAGAAAAATATAATAAGGTAAATAAAATCATAAATGATCCTAAAAATATGAAGTTAGCATAAATAATGATAAGACTTAGTAAATAAAAATATTAATTAATCAAATAAGATAAATATGGATTATACCTATGATGAAATTTCAAGAAAGTCAATCGAGACTTTTTAAAGATTTGTAAGTGAGAACATCTTTCTTAAGTTAAGCCAAATTGATGGAATACTTTTGAAAGACTTTTTCAATAAATTATAATTCATGTTTATTTTAAAAAATAAAAATAAAAGTAGGTTAGAAGAATTAGATATAAATAAGGATAAAGATAGATAAATAAAAGATAAGTAGAAATAGAAATTACATAAATGAATAAATAAATGAGATAAGATAAGTATATAAATAATAGATAGAATTATAATAAATTGATATAAAAAGTAATTAAAACTCTTTGAAAAATTTTAAGTGAGGAGATTCCTTTTGAACTGAGCCAAATTGATAGGATGTTTAAGGATGAATTTTCAATAAAATATAACTAGGAAAATTAAGAATATAAAAAATTAATTAGGAAATTTAGGAAATAGCTACGGGTTCAAAGTTAGAGGCAAAACTAGGAAAAAAAGAATAGTATAAAATATTTAATTTATCTGATGATGGAGTTTAAGAAAGTCAATTGAGACTTATTGAACATTTTGAGGTGAAGGAAATTTTTAAGGTTAGAGCCAAATTAATGAAAAAATCTTAGAAATATTCTCAATACATAAGTACATCAAAGTTAATATAAACACAAGGCAACTTATAAAAGTAACCTAGAGCTAGTTGTTACCAGTTTAGGATGGGCATTATGGGAATACTAATCCTTCCACACATGTAACCGTACTCCCGAGTTTAAGAATCTTCGAATGTAGATCAAGTTTTATCTTTAAATAAAATCACACCTAAGATAGAATGGTTGGTGGCGACTCTATAAATTTAAGTTTAGTATATTAGGTCTTAAGACTTGACACGTTACAACAATATATATAATTTTTTTAATTTTTAATATATTTTAAGAGATATGAATAGTTTTGTTAATCTTGTCATTGATGATATATATGTGTGTGTATACACACACACACATTATCAAGATAATTTTTTTTAGGTAAATATGATAGTCAGAAAAACCATTTTTTTTTAGGTAAATATGATAGTCAGAAAAACCATTTTTTTTTAGGTAAATATGATAGTCAGAAAAACCATTAAATTTTATTTTATGAAATATATTTCCTATATTTATTTTTTTAGTATTATTAATGCATGTTTGAAAAATAATGTTATTCCACGAACAACTATATAAAGTTGCGGGGGAAGATATTGGCTAATATATTTAATCAATATAATTAATCCAACCATTATTATCATTTATACATTAAATTAATTAATAAATCATGAATCTTGCCTCTTAATTTTGAAAGACATATAGAGGATTCCCTAAAATAAAAAATAAAAAGAACAATTGAAATGTGTTGGGTAATGAATGAGAATTTATTTGATAAAATATTTTGAAGTTCTTAAAGTTTACTGATTGTATTAATAAAATGATACATGCTTTTAAAGTATATTAAAAAAGAAAAATTATTACTAAAAGTATTAGATTTTGCAAAAAAGAATTAATAAGATGACATGGTTTCAAGGGTATATTTAATAAATAAAAAAATACTTAAAAATGAATATATATGATAGTCTTTTATTCGTGGAATTAAAACTTTTTTATTTCATCAAATACAAACTTAAAAGAATGAATTAGAAAATATAAAATTAAATCAGAGATTTAGCCAAATAATTTAATTGATTCATACAATCTTAACTTTGTTTATAAAATTAAAAAATTATATGGTAGAATTTTTTATACGGGATACTGAAAGAAAGAAAATATTTTTTAGAAATAGTATATGAGGAATATTGTTTTTTTTTTTTTTGAGAAAAGGCATTCAGCATTTTATTCATCAGTAATGATAATGTCTGGAAAGGAGGTGGCGGTAATTGTTTGAGGAAAATTGAAATTATTTGTGCATTTGACATTCAAAACGTCAACCTGTAATGCGCATGGTTGACGAAATTTGGCCAAAGATAATATGAATTCTTAATTTGGATTAATTGAAATTAAAAAGTAGCGAAAAATTAAAACCAAAAGAAAAAATTAACCTCACTCTAGGGAAGAAAACAAGGAAACGTGGAATTATATTTGAATTAAAGAGAAATAAATATGTAAAATAAAGCAATTAAAAGTTTTTTTTATTATTGCCACCTCAGCACTGTAACCACTAACTCGAGTGAGAAAGCTGGCAGTTTTCTTTACCTTTCAAACTCTCTGTACTATCAAAAAATCTCTCACCAAAAACAGAGAATATCTGGTAAAATTTTAATTATTCCTTCGTTTATAATCTTTTCATGGTTTAATTGTCTAACGGTTGAATCTTTAATCAGGGTTTTTGCAGGGTTTCTGTTTTCTGGTCTTTTACAGAGGAGTATAGTGTATTAGCTACCTCTCTTTTTAAAGAATTTAATTCTTTGGTTCTTGAATTTTTTACGTAAATCCCATGTTTTTCCTGAGAAAGATTGTTGGGTTTTTTTGTTTTTTGCTTGGGAAATTTTCCAGTTAATTTCTTTTGCTAGTTAAGATGGCCGGTGAAGATATTTTGCAAGTATATTTTCTTGTTAGTGTGTTTTACTTGCTTTTAGCTGGCTTTTTTTTTTTTACTTTACTCTTGAGAAATTTGAGTGCTTTATGAGATTTGGGAAGTGAAGAATTGTGATCTTATGCCATAACTTCATGTTTGATTCAGTTGTTTGTTCTCGTAATATCTCAAAAAATTTCTTGTTCTATGGTTTGGCTTCGATGAAAAGCTGGAAAAGTTAAGAAATTTGACTTACAGTTTCATGCTTTGGTACTGTTCTGATTTTTTAAGAAGTAAATAAACCTCATTTAAAATTGAGTGGCATTAGTAAGATTTACATAATTTAGATTCATGTTTAGTTTTGGTTCTTACCTATATTTTCCCGTTAATGAATGATCAGTGTAAAATATGATCTTTGTTCATGGATTTTAGTTATTCATTGCTTGCGAATAATATCTTGCATATGAGAAATCATATAAATTAGTTGAAACTGTCACTTCTAGTGCTTTCGGTGAATTGTACTATTCTATATCGGTTACGGTAATGTGGCGATGATAGTTGTGCAGATATATCTGGAGTTAAGACGCTAAGAACAGAAACATGATTCTAAAGTACATACCACTAGATGAAGGAATGATGATAATGGATGAAGCAATTGTGAAGGCAAAGAAGATTATTGAAGGGTACCCTGAAACAAAGTTCTCTGGGGAAGAATACCAGAGGTTCTATGAGTATCCTTTTGTTTATATGAGGAGTTTACTTCAGTTAAATTAGCCTTCTTCAATATCATCCTAGGCAGCATTGGTGTTATTAAAAAAAGTTTTATCCTTCACAATTTCCGTAGATGTGTTTATTTCATGTGCACTTACCATAGCTCTAACGAGAAAACAATGCAGCTTTATGAGAAATTTAAAAGCAGCTTGGAAGAGAGCATCTTTTCAACGGTGAGCCATTTGAGATGTCTTGAGATCTAAAATCAATAATATTTTTGAAATTTTGCAAGACTCAAGAATTTCTTTTATGCTTCTTCATTAATCTTAAGTATGCTGCTGCATATCCATTGTTTTTCTTTTTGAAATCTTTGCATGTGACAGCCGTATATGCACACACTGCCTATATAATGCTGGTTTTTCTTTAGTTTGTTCTATTGCATTATGATGTCCTTTTTATATGTTAATGGCTTGAGGAGTAAAATTACTGTAAATGTAAAAAGGTGATTCTCCCAATATCCTTTAAGACATTAGTTCTTAGCTTTCTCCAAACTTGCTTATGTGGTACCTTTTTCCCCATACAGACCTCTTTTTAAACTGCTAGGAAGTTCTAGAATCTCAATGTGAATGTACACTAAACTGCAGACAGATGCTATATCAAATGCAATTTATGCTTTTTCTTTTCCTTTTTTCTCTCAGGTACTTCCAACCTTAATCAATAACCAAGGTGCAAATTTGTTGAGAGAATTCGTAGTAATGTGGTCTAATTATAAGCTGATGGCAAGATGGTTATGTAGATTCTTTGAATACCTTGATCGCTTCTTTATCCCTCAACATATTGAGCTTGAGTCACTAAATGGCATCACATTTAGTTGCTTTAGGGATATGGTAGGTGACAACTGTTTATTCTTGGAAACCTTTTCCGGAATTTGTTTTCTTGATTATATTACATGTGCTTTCTTCCGTGAAAAAGATTTGGAATACTGGCTATTCTTTTGAGGTTTAATATAAATTTCAGGTCTTCAAGAAGTTATATGGCAGATTCATTGAGGCAGCATTGACTTTGGTAATTTTCATGTGCTTGCTTACCCTGTAAATTTTAGTTTCTATTTTTTAGTGGAATTTGGCTCAGTTCAGCTTTGCATGCAGATCAATCAGGACCGTGGAGGACTACAGATTGACTTCATCCTGCTGAAGAATGTCTTAGATATCTTTGTGGAAATTAGTGACCATAGTGGGGTTAATTATTATGAAGATTTTGAGCAGATATTGCTTACAGAAATCTCTGGTTACTATTCTCGATTAGCTTCAGAGTGGCTTCTGTATGATTCATCAGCTGAATATGTTCAAAAGGTATATTGTCGAATTAAGCACCTCTCTTATATGCATTTAAATGTTATTGACAATATCTAACCAGTATATGGTCTCTTAAACTTTCCAGGTTTTCTGGTGCTTGAATCGGGAGAAGCAAAAGGCTAGTCAGTACCTACACCCTGGTACAGAAGTTAAGATTGTGCAGGTATAGTCGATCATTTTAAACTGAAGAACTTTTTTTGCCTCTTTTGATTGGCTATATCCAACTATGCATCCAAATGAAATGATGATTGGTGAACTTAATAGGGTGGTCCTGGAGCTCTGGCTGTATTCTTGGTATCAAAATAATCCTCATGATTGAGCATGTTTGACAACAGTGTAAGCCATGGTGAATGATCAAGTTTCGCCAAGCTACAAATTCATGCTCTCTCTTCAGGGTTTCAATCTTTAGTGTTTTGGAAGATGATCATTTTCTTTTTCTACTCATACGTCAATTCATACTTGTCATGGCAGTTGGCAAGTGTTTATGACAACTGAATTTATTTGAAATTTACTTGATTAAGTTGGGTCTCTCCACTTGGTAACTGGTTTCAGAGGCTGAATATGTTACTTAGAAATTCCATTTCACAGAGAACAGATAATGTCACTTATATAGCATTAGGGATTTGGAGAAATCCTGGTTAACACTATCTCTGTGGTTTCTGCAGGTTGTCAAATATCAGTTGCTGGATCAAATTGCAAATAAATTGATGGAAAAAAGGCAAGCTGAGAATTCTGGTCTGGTGACAGATTATCAGGTGCTAACAAATTTCCAATTGAGCAACTTTATTATTGTTGCCTTTGTCTATCCTATTATAGTGGTATTGTAATGTATGTGAGTGCAGATATTTGCTCTCTATCCTCTTAAATGGTCTTTGGCAAGGCAATCTCTTGGATCTTCTTAACATGTGATGGGCTTGGAACTGGAAGTTTCAGGGTCTTGGGGCATAATCATATGATTTTTTTTTCTTTATGTTTACTTGAGCTTGGATTTGGATTCTTTGACCTAGTTCTTTCCATTGGAATGTTACTTGGTGTCCGGGAGATCCCAATCCAAATGGATGACTGAAAAACTAATGACATGTTGCTGCATTCTTTTGGTGTGTTGAATTATTACGAAGTCAAAGAACCATGGACACCTTGCTCATAAAAAAAGGAAAAAAATTGAGTAAATGGTGATAGTATTGTGCCAATAGGGTCTTGATGGGCTTCTATCGAATGGATTCACATTTTTCTAGTAAGACCCTATCTAAGTTTTAGGCTATTTCTGCTTTGCTATGACACCCTGTCAAAGTTTTAGGAAGGAAAAGAAAATCCAAGCTGACATTGTTTTCATGTCTCATTGATTGTGCATTCCAAAGCTGCATCATAATTTGTCTTCTTGTTAGCTGATTTTTCTTCACTGATTATTCTTTTGATGTATTGCATTTATGGATCGCTTGTAGGAAATATTGGCCAAATGTGCTGGCATGACCCTTCAAGAGGGAAGTTCTACAACGTCACCGGAAGAATGGCTATCGAAGCTAATGGCAAGTTCAGCGCATATATGCTAAGTTTGTGTTGAGAGCATTGTCAACAGATGCTTGTACAAATGATAAAAATATAGTTACCAATAGAAGAGCTAGTGCTTTATCCTCTTTTCTTTTGTTCTTTTTGAAGGCAAAGTTCCGCTGTTCATTAGTTGAATGAAATTGAAATGCTTGTGTTTTGTTTTTGCCAATGGAGTCGCTCCATATAGGGTATCCAGGGCTCTCTGTTTCAGCCTTGTCGTTTGCTGTTTTTAACAAAACTAATGTTCTTTTCATTCAGAATTTACAAGCTAAGGTAAAATTAAACTCTTCGTCACATAATTCATAGCAGGCCAAGGTTTCTAACTCATCCAGGTTGAAAATTTGCATAGTTTTCCTTTCCCTGATAGTCGAAATTGTCGGAGTAATCTCTGTTGTCACTATTATTTCAATCCAGAATGCAATTTCGGCATGTCCACAGGAAACTCTAACCTCTCTATATAACAACAAACGACCAGGTCTTCAATCATGTCAAGAATGAGTAGAAAACAGAGTAGATGTCACAGCAGAAAGCCATTAATTAAGCCAAAAGATGATAGTTAGCCTAACTGATAGCAAGATCGGAAGTTGATTCTTCAGTTCTTGTGGGCTGAATATTTTCATTAGAGAAAGTACTTTGTTCTATTAAAATACATGGCAGTTGCCAACTTGACATGGAAAGAAAGTTCTGAAAGTCAGGATGAAGTGTATATTAGCTTGGCCATTAGCAGATGTTGGAAGCAAGACATGTGCATTAACTCTCTCGCTCTGCCTCTCCCAATTCAGATGTCAACCATGGTTAAAATCATTTCCAATCTACATGAACCAAAAAATGAATTCCTGCTAAATCATGCTTGGTTATCCACATCTACCGTCAATCCTCCTCTTTTGTTTGGGTTTGAGACCAACTGCATTTTCGTATAATACTCACACAAGCGGAATTAGTTGCAGACTTGAAACCTGCACTTTGAATATTCCTTTACCATATTTGGAGGGAGCAGGCTCCTTTTAAAGCAAATGTATAGTCTACTATACCAGATTTACGCAGGATATTGTCAATACTATCAAATGCAGAGTTTTCAAACAATTATAGGCTTGCCTAGAAATGGAGATCTCTGTAGTACTCGGTGATCTTCTAAGCTCCGTTAAAGGCCTGGTATAGTCGTTTAGTTTGGTTTGAGTTGAAGGCATAAACTTAATAAAACCTGAATGCTTACTGTTATTAAATTGTTAATAGATGTTCATTTTGTGTTATACAAAGGTTTCCTGAACAACCGGAAAATTTCTGTCAAAAGGTATGAGATTGGCAGTAGGTTTCTTGAGACCGCTATTACAGATATTGTAATCGGCTCCGGATGATTGTTCATAAGAATGTTCTAAAGCGCATTGGATGCAGCTTGGAGACTCAAAACCCAGTTGTTGCTTATGAATTTGGTGGTGAAAAAACTCTGGAGAAATGTATCCTTGATGTTCATGAGGGCCAGCCTGAGCCATTAACATGGAGAACTAGAGTAAGAATTGCCATGGATATTGCTAGTGCAGTTGCTTGTCTTCACACTGCTTTAACCAAACCAGTTATTCACCAAGGCCCTTCACTGATATCAATAGTATTGGATTCAAGTTTCGCTGCTGAGCTTAGTGATTTCCAACTCTCCATAGCCATTATGTCACAGAAGTTTGGGAAGGTTCAATGATAAATGAAAATCCTGATGTTTTTAGCTTTGGCATTTTCTTCTTGAGCTTTTGACTGGAAGAATGGCCGGTTCTCCTGATAATCCTGCAGAGGAACCCATTTTAGAAGAATCTTTGCAGTTCTATGTTGATAGCGATTTGTTTGCATGATTACTATAATGTTCCACTGTTAGGCAAGATGATTGCATGCTTGAAAGTGAAGAGACGTGGAGGAGCTTATTGCCTTCTGTAATGGCAGATCTCATCCCATCTGCCATTCCTCTGCAAAAGAGCTTCCGCTTATGCAGCCAACCCCGGTAAAGTTATTGTCCTCGTAGCACAAATAAGTGTTCACAAGATTGTTTCAAAGGTTCAGAATGCTGCTTGGAAACTGAAAAACCGACTATAGTATTTGAATTTCCTGGCAGAGAAAAAGGTTGAAAATTGCAGTAGATTCAGCTGTTGCGGTTGCTCATCTATGGCATCTTATAGACCAAATGCGGAGACACGCATTTAGAGATATTGTTCATCTTGACCAGAAAATCTCACAATTTTTTTTTTTACCATTTTCTTTTTTTCTTATCAAGCAAAGTTTAAGATTGTGCCAAATGTTTTAATTTTGACATATTTTTTTATATTTTACACGACACAAATATAATTTTACATAATTTGATAATATACAAATTATTATATCAAACTGAGTGGATTGCTTCATTGTTAAGAGGTTCGTTATTTCAAACAAATGTGTAGAGAGATAAAAACATGAGCTGAAACAGCTTGAGAATCATGTTATGGTAATAAAATTCTAGATTGTTGGAATAATCTTATGATTGAACACAAGGATGTATCAAGGCTCAAGGGATTACAAAATTAATTCAAAGTCTATTATTGTCCGATTAAATTTGGGTTCAAGTTATTATTTTACGATTTTATTTTTAATATTTATATAATATTTGTGAAAATTTTCAATTCAAGGTCAAACATAAACAATTAATTCTAAACTTAGCATGGAAATTGAATTCGTTTTTCATTTAATAAACAAGTTTTATGGTATGAATTTGAGTAATTTGACTGGTTTCTATCTCAAGTGAAAAAATAAAATTTAATCAAATTCATATCGAGTTAAAAAAATAAAAAATAATAACATAAATTTATATACATAAGTTTATTTGTGTATAAATTTTATATTAAATCAGAAAATTGTTATATCACAGTTTATATATATACATTAAACATTAAAATATTTAATTTTACTCTATTTAATATCAAAATTTTTATTTTAATTTGTATTATTTTCGTATTATATATATGGTTCGTAATTATCAAGGGAGGTTATAAATATAAAATCCTTTATTGCAATTGCAATTGTGATTAGTAATTACTAATTACTAGTATCATTATTGTTCTCGTTTTTCTTCTTCTTTTACACTTCTTATTTACTTTCTTATATATAAAATATTTTATTTTGTTCCTTTTTTTTTTCATTTTCCTTATTCATCGTCAGATTCTTCACTGAGGGGCTACAAAATCTCTTGAAGACCCAACCAATGCCAACTTCGCACTAATCTTTCTCTGTCAAAGTTAGGGTTTTTTCTCCTCTTTCAAGCTCTCCTCTTTAATCCTTGATTTTTTCCTGTTGCCGAATTTGTCCACTCAAAGACCCACTCTGTTATCTTCCCCAAACTTTCATTGTCTGAGGGTTTTGGGTTCGATTCAGTGTCAAATTCTTGATTTTTAGGTGAGATCAGAGCTCGAATTGGGGTTTTTGATTTGATGGTCCTTTTTATAGTTGGGATTTTGGGGTTGTTGGCAGCCGTTTGATTTGTTGACTTTGGGGATTGAATTTGTTGATTTCTGGAGCTTTTGATTGGGTATTGTGGGTGCCACGTGTAGACGATTATTGACGCTTGGAGTGAATTTTAGAAGGTTTCTCGTTTGAAGATTTTAGGTTTTGATTTTCTATGAAATAATTAGATAAAAAGTGATCCTTTTTGGGTATGGTTTTGATTTGGTGGCCTTTAATGTATAACCATTAAGGGGTCCTCTGCTCTTTGCTGTAGAGGATCCCTATTGAAAAAAGGTGCAAATTTTATGATTCTAAGTTACCAATCTTGATCAGTTCAGCTGAAAGTTAGCAAATGCTTTTAGTTGCTTGAATTTTAGTGCTTTCGTGGTGGAAAGGAGAAAAAGTCAACTCGGAAATTGGTGGATAAATAATTTGGTGTTTGTGTAAATTGTGGAGGAAATGTTTGCTTCTGGTTCAGAAACTGGCCATGAAAACAGTGGAGTTTCAGGGCAACCTTTGATTCCAATGCGCTTTGTCTGGCCTTATGGTGGAAGGAGAGTGTTTCTCAGCGGCTCTTTTACTAGGTGAGAGCTGAAAATGATCAAAATTTTGGTTTTTATATGGCTTCCTAGACTTATTTGTTAATTTATTATATTTGAAGGTTTTCTCACTAATTTAGGTTGGACGTGGCTATTGATTGTATCATTTTGTACGCAGGTCGTCAGAGCATATTCCTATGTCTCCAATGGAGGGTTGCCCTACTGTATTTCAAGTTATTTGTAGCTTGAGCCCTGGATTTCATCAGGTTGATCAGTTTTTTATGATCGTTATCTGCAGTTCAGATTGAAAAAGGCCATATTTGGAACTGAGTTCTTTTGATAATGCAATGTAGTGTTCTTGGTTTTGCTAAATGACTAGATTTTTAGATAAAATCTTTGGTCCAGCCCGGGTCTATGTAGAAAAATTGGACCTGTTTAAGGAACATATTTAACCCCATTCTCCTGTAAAGAGCACTTGAGGCTAAATTTTTAATCCTTCCTCTTTAATTTGAGTAATTGTGGAAATGACACTGAGAATTCTTTGAACTAAATGCTGCAAGTGCCTTTACGTTCTGTTAATGAGATCCTAGTTGAGTTAATAAGGCCTGCATCCTAGAGATTATCCAGGATTCCTGGTAACGGTATACTAAGCTTGTTAAGATGTAACTTTACATAGCTCATGTGCTGCTGTATAATATGTGTTGACATATTGTTATCATTCAATTATGATAATTTTGTAATTGCTTCTCTTTTAAAGTATGCTGTTTATTAACTGAGGATTTGGAGAATACATGAAGGAAAGCTCCTTGTATATTTTCTCATCTATTTGTGGTATCATGTAGATTCATGTGTAGTACTAAATCTGGTATGCACAACTATTTCTAGCTATAAAACTGATATTCAGGCTTTATTTCTGTTTACTGGCAGTTTAAGTTTTTTGTTGATGGTGAATGGCGGCATGATGAGCACCAACCCTTTGTAAATGGTAATTATGGTGTGGTTAACACTGTCCTTATAGCTAGGGAACCAGATGTGGTTCCTCCAAGTATTAGTCCAGATGCCCCAGGTGGATCAGGGATGGACGTTGATGATGTTTTTATTGGTTCGGTATGCTTCTTTTTTCTTAAAACACTTAAATCATTTTTTGGTGTCTGCATTGGTCCTTCATTAAGGAGTTGTTGTTTAACAGTCCTCTTTCAAGCGTTGAGGTATATTTTGTAAAGGAATCAAGTCAAAAATTATTGTAATATGTTATAGTTTAGATGGATAAGAACTTATGTTCGTTTATGGGGTAACATGTAGGGACCGGTTCCAACAATATCAGATGCAGATTTAGAGGTCTCTCGTCATCGTATTTCTGCTTTCTTGTCAGGACACACATCATATGAGTTGCTTCCGGAGTCAGGCAAGGTTTGAATGCATTACCTTTCTGTGGGAACTGTTTATGTGGTAATTTGTTGGGGTGGCTTAAGGCTGTTTCTATCTGAATGTGTCCATTGTCTCAGGTTATTGCCTTGGATGTTAATATAGCTGTGAAGCAAGCATTCCATATTCTGCATGAACAGGTGAATGTCATTTACAAACTAAAAAACATGCAGAAAGGATAAAAAATTCACAGTCACTCCTCATAAAGGTTCTACTTCAAGTGTTTCCTGTTTTGCTTATGTCTGTCATCCAAAGACAAGATCACTTTGTAGTGCATTTTTTTTCTTTTACTACATCCCTTTTCTCTATTCGTTTTATGTTTTTACTGTATACATCTTATTTGAAGTAATTCTTCCTTTTGTAGTTTGTTATATATTTTTTACCCATTACAACTGTGTGCAATTGTCTAAGCTTTACTCTTATCCCTGCTGATTATATCATCTTTTTTGATTTATGCTACTTTCAGGGAATTCCTGTGGCTCCTCTCTGGGATTCTTGCAAGGGCCAGTTTGTTGGAGTGCTTAGTGCACTGGACTTCATTCTTATCTTAAGAGAGGTGAGTTTGGAGGAAAAAGTTTTCAGTTTTCCCTTCACATGTTAATCTAAGCTTGTGATAATTTTAAGGAAAACTTTATTTGTAATTGGAATAAAAATTAGAAACTTTATTAAGGCCAATGTCCTTTTAGAGACTCTTAGATGTATGAATTAGGGAAATGAACTTTCATCAAATAGATAGGTCATGGGTGGCTGTTACTGTCAAAGGAATTCTGGCATGAAACATATTATGTTGAACTTATGTCCATGATTGTCTAGAGACAGCAAGAGTAAGAGAAATATAGGAAAAAACTGGCAAGCCACCTAATGATGGTGAGCCTCTTGTATTTATAGTAAGAGATTGAACATACAAATCAGTATATGAACCTTCTTACTTAATACACCCTATAACAATGATGGCCTAGAGCTTACCTATATTTGATAGAGAGATTATGATTTGAGAAACAATTAAAGTTGTTCATTTTAAAATATTGTTGGAATTTTCAATGTTTAGAGTTATTTAACCATGAGTGCAAGTTTTTGTCATTAAAGATTTCCTTTTGTTTTCCATGGCAAACTTTATGTTTTAAATACTGTAAAGCAATAGTTTAAATATTTTTATTGGAGTATTTGTACGTATTTTTAATCTTTCTCACACATACTACTAGTTGAAACAAGGAAATACGTGTTATGTTTTCCTTATATTGCGATAATGCACCTTGGGTACGCTTAACATATATAATCCTTTGATGGACAGTTGGGGAATCATGGTTCGAACTTGACAGAGGAAGAATTAGAGACACACACGATATCAGCTTGGAAAGAGGGAAAGGTTCATCTTAGCAGACAAATTGATGGCACTGCAAGATCATATCCTAGACATCTTGTTCATGTAAGGGCTTCCATTTCCAGGATTATCTAGCATCTTTAATTCACAGTTCGCGTTTGCCTCTGATTTATTTTACTTGTCTCCTTTTTATGGATAATTCATGAAGGTGGTTAAATTACCTCATTATTATTTCGTTCTCTGCTTGTATGTTAAATGCAACTTTTGGAGTTCAACGACGGGTTTTGGCTAGAAAGATGAGTTGTTAACTGTTGAAATTATTAGGCTGAGCTTTTCTTAACCATTCAATCTTGACCTATTGCTTTTTTATAGTGGACTTTTCTGGAATCTGTTCATGAAAAAGAGAGTGATATCTTAGTCTGGCAATTCCAGAATGATTATGTGGATTTTCATGATACTGAGTTTATGCAATCTTGATGTTTCTCGTAAAGTTTAGAGCAGAATGAGTTACCTATTTTTTGAGCTCTTGGAGTCTTTCTTTCATAGCCTATGTGGTGTAGGATAAGGAATGAGTTATGCTCTGCATCACCATGTTCCTAAAGAATCTTCATTGTATTGTTATTTATCATATATTGACTCACACTTGTTTGTGTAATGTAAGATTTTTCGTTGGTAGAATACGTCTTTTGCTAATATTTTATAGGACTTGTACTTTAATGAAGTCTAACTTTTAGATTTTTTTTTATCAGTTCGATAACAGTTAGTACCATTGTATGCAGGCTGGACCTTATGATTCTTTGAAGGATGTTGCTATGAAGATTTTGAAAAGTAAGGTGGCTACGGTTCCCATCACTCATTCTTCATCACAGGATGGTTCATTTCCACAGCTGCTACATCTTGCCACCTTGTCTGAAATACTAAAATGTAAGCTTTTCTTTTGTTGTTTGCTGAAGGTACTTGATTTTGTACTTGTTTGTTGAGGGTGCATGAGTTCTTTCTAACCAGAACCTAAATTTCAGGTATATGCAGACATTTTAAACATTCTTCGAGCTCCTTGCCTATTCTTCAACAACCAATTTGTTCAATTCCCTTGGGCACTTGGGTACCAAAAATTGGGGAATCAAAGGGTCGGCCATTGGCAATGCTGCGACCAAATGCCTCTCTTGGTGCTGCATTAACATTGTTAGTTCAAGGTAAGCTGTACAGCCGTATCCATTGTTTTTAAGGTTTTCTGCTGCTGATGCTGTTTGTACACTAAGATAGATATGATCACTTAGTGCCATTAGAGTTATTAGTGTTTGTTGGTATTTCCTGGTCTTTGTGTCTTCTTTCTTTCTTCCCTCTCTCTGTCTTTTCTACCATTATTGTTATTAATCATCTTACAATATCACACCTTGTTTTGCAGCTGAGGTAAGCTCCATACCGATAGTGGGTGAGAATGATTCATTGCTTGATATATATTCACGAAGGTAATGCCTTACCATTTCAAGAGGGAAATGAGAATTATAAAATGAAGAAACTGTTTGATGTCAACCAGTTATTTATGTTTCTTAACAAAGGTCACCATCTGCTTGTTTGCTTGACAGTGATATAACCGCTTTGGCAAAGAATAAAGCTTATGCACAGATTCATCTTGATGAAATGAGCATTCATCAGGTAACTGCGAATGTCGTGTATGCATGCAGTGCCTGTTAAGTTAAATGCTAGTATAGAAAGAGCTTTTCCTACCAGGCAAATTGTCCAAGCCTTTGAAAAAATGTGGCACTCGATTTATGCAGGCCTTGCAACTGGGTCAAGATGCAAATTCTTTCAACGGACAAAGATGTCAGATGTGCTTACGATCAGATACTTTGCACAAAGTGATGGAGCGATTGGCAAATTCGGGTATCCTTTTCTTCCATCCTCACTTGTTATACTTACATATAATGCAGCTAGTTCTCTTATTATTGTCTAGATGAAGAAAGCTTCCTTTTCGTCTGTTTCTTCAATGAGATTTACTGTCTGCTGCTTTATTGCTCGTATTCTTACAGGGACTCGGAGACTTGTGATTGTGGAGGCTGGCAGCAAGCGAGTAGAGGGAATTATTTCATTGAGTGATGTGTTTAGGTTCTTGCTTGGTGTTTAGCTCAAAATGGTTGAGCTGGAATCCCCTTCAAGGGCTTTCCTGTGGAGGCATCGACAAAGATCCATTAAGTTCTCCAAGTTCTGTTTTTCTCTGCTTCTTCATCCATCCCACCATGGTGAATGGTCTTATTTGTTACTCAGTCGTTCGATTAGCAGGGCTTCATCATCGGAGCCCTGCCTTTTTTAGGATAGAAATTTCAAAGAGCAAGAAATGAATTTGTAAATTGTGAGAATTCAATTTTTCCCCTTCATTTCAATAACCTAATTATTGTCAACTCAACCATGCTGCTGGTGCAGCTCCCATGTCTGTGTCTATGCTAACAGAAGAAATGAGGCATAAAAAAAAAGGAACAAGAAAAAAAGGGGCTGAAGCTGAACTGCATGGTAGTAATCCAAGCTGTTATTAGGATGTGCTTACAAAGTGGGTGGTTATGTTTAGCTTCTATACAGTCTTTCGCTAAAGAAATTCAAGGTTTGGGTGATGGTGCATTTACTTGCTTGTTTACTATGTTTTTACCGTGTTTGTTTGAAGGCCAAGCAATGTTACCTTTAAGCAAATTTAGGGTTTCGCGGAGATATGATATGAAATCGATATAAACAAAAGATACAAAAATTATATGAAATCGATATAAATAGAAGGTATAAAAATGATGTAAGTTAAAATTTGAAAAAATTTATATGAATTTAGAAAAAATTATAAAAATGATTATGTTTAGTGTGTCAATATGAGTTTTGATATGAAATTTTTATGTTTTATATTATAGAAATTATATATTAGAATTGTCGTCTACCTGCAAAGTACAAACTGAGTACCAAATTGTCATATTACCATACGAGAGAACAAGTATATAAGCAAGAAAATTTATCCTATGCATTGTTAGTGGAGATTTTAAGTTTTATCGGCAGAATTAGCAAAATAATACACATGTTAAAAGAAAATTGAAAAAAAGTAAAAATATGACAATTTTAATCTTATTTGTGAAACAAAAAAATTTTCACTGTTAATGCATAAAACAAGAACTCTATGCACAATACAAACATCATATATAAAAGCTAAAGCTTGACTTTGAGTATTAATTCAAATCATCACGTGCTCATCTTCAAAGTATTAGAGTACTGTAGTTTTCTTAAACGAAAAATTTTCACTGTAAAAAATAAAAAAACTAGAAAAAATGAAAAAGATGAAGTGTCTGGTTAAACTTAAAATGGGGAGCTTCATCTTAGCTTGGGTCAGAAAACAGAAATGAAAATGGTGGTATGTAAGAAAACCATCCATTCTATCTCCCGTCGCTACTCAAACCCAGTCCTTCAGAACAAAGTGGGCTCAAATACAAACCCAAATTCACGTTGAAAAGCATGGACTAATGTTTTAAACCTTGGGCTTTAATGGGGTTTCATGTCTCACGTCTCGGAGCCGACCTAGGGCAACCGGTTCTCTCCTTCATGTATAAAAGATCACATTGGCAGTTATTTCTTTCTTCTTTATCTCTGCCGCCTATCAAGCTTCGAGGGTTTTAAGGTTGCTCTTGAAAGATCTAGCAGCCAACCAAAGATGGTCTGTTCAAGTTTCTCTTTGTATTCTTCTTGTTTCTTTTATGTTGTTCTTCGTAATTGAACCTGATTTGGTTTTGTTTAAAACTTGGAATTCTTAGGTTCTCCAAAACGATATCGATTTGCTGAATCCTCCGGCAGAGCTTGAGAAGAAGAAGCACAAGCTCAAGCGTCTCGTTCAGTCTCCCAATTCTTTCTTCATGGTAATTTGTGAAGACTTTCTCTTTGTTTAATGTTATTTTTATATGTCTAATCTTTGCATACGTGTCTTGGGATTGACTTGTTCTTATACTCTCTATGAAGGATGTGAAATGCCAAGGGTGTTTCAACATGTAAGTTCTTACACTGTCTGATACTCTGAATTGTCTGTGGATCTTTAAACTTATGGCGTTTGATTTATGCATAGAATTCATTTCATTCTTACTTTTGTTTCTTTGGTTATGCTTTTGTGTTGGCAGAACAACTGTGTTTAGCCACTCTCAAACTGTGGTGGTGTGTGGAAACTGCCAGACTGTTCTTTGCCAGCCTACAGGAGGCAGAGCTAGACTCACAGAGGGATGCTCTTTCAGGAAAAAGGGGGATTGATTGATGTGCTATACAGTGGACAAGAGTTTCAATTGGTCTGAACATGGGTTAATCGTTTTGTTTCCTTATGAGATACATAAGTTAATTTTTGTAGTAAATTTAAGGATTTGATTACAAGCTTGTTATTTCATGGTTTTGATCAAGTATGGATTCTCTTGTAGTGGATTTTTTTTGCTGCAATGAATGTTTTGAGTTGCATATGATTGGTTTTTGGATATAATATCTATTGGTGGTGTAACCCTATAGGTAGATTAGATTTGGCAATTTGTTTATATAATTCATGTTCATGTTCATGCATGATAAACACAACATTTTTTTAGTTATTGTTAAGTTTATATACAATTTTTACCAAATTTTAGTTTTGTGTCAATGACACATTTTTTTTTTCGTGTTTTCATATCGTTTTACAGTGTCATGGACTACCAGAGGTAATTGTTAGTTTATGGATGCCCAATTTCATCTCTTTTCTGGTTCTAGAGTTCATTTTCATGGTTAATTGATGCTTCAATATGGAGTATTCTAGGATGTTTCTTGAGCTCATTTCAATGTCTTGTAAGCTCAATTGATATCATTTGTGCATGTTTTATGCATAACATGTCTAGGGGTAGTTTCAGATCCTCTCTTTCACATGATGATAACCATTAAAATAAAACCATCGATGCAGAAAATTTAAGCAGATAGACTTTCGTAAAGCATCATCTAATGTTAGATTTGAAGTTAGTTATCTAGTGTGACAAAAGAAATACTTGTAATAATCAGAATCTGAGCTGCCATTCTGGATTGTAGTTGTCTTGTCAGAAGAACTGACACGAAGCAAGTAAGTAAAATGGATTTTCCTGAAATTTTTACCCACCAGCATAATCTCCTTTCTAGCGTGTTCTATGATCTCTGATTGCACTTGAATGTTTTTGTTATAAAGATGAAATTGTAGAGAAAAATTACAGTACTTAGCATTCTACTAAAGCTGTCAATGGAATGGTTATTCAAGTTTGAAGATCCGTTCTATTTTTAAGCTAGTTTAGATAAAATTATTAAGTTTAATAAATGAGCTTGGATTAAATCACGAGGCTTGATAAAAAATTCAAATTGTGTATTGGTTTATTATTTAAATCTCATCCAAATTCAGCTCGACCAAGCTCAACAATTTTTTTTTGTTTACAATATCTTTTATCTTAATTCTTTTTTTATAAAAAGTTTTAATATTTTATGTTTTAAAATAAGTTTTTAACATTTGTTAAGTAAGAAAATTATTGAAAAATATATTAATGCACATTTTTTAATTATTTTACAATTTGTTATACAATTTAATTTGAACTGATGTCATTTATTAAAATTTGATTTAAATGTTTTAATAACTTTTTATAAAAATTTATTTTAACTTATTATATTATATTATATTATATTTACTAATTATTTTACGTTTTTTTTTTATATTTTTAAGTTTTATTTTAATTTTTTTTAAATAAATACTATATGAACGGATGTGAGTTTTTTTCTCGTATGAATGTAACAATAATTATTATGAACAAAAAAAATTAATTATGAATAAAAATTTATTTAAAAAATAAAATCGAACTCAAATCTACCAACAATTCCTTAATACTCTACCTAATTTTAACCTGACTTGACCCATAAACACCTTTAGGTCAAATCGGGACCTTTGAGATTTGCATAATTGTTGACCTGAGTTAACCAAAATAAGAAAACTGAGTGGGGAAGAGAAAACTAGAAAGAATCAAAGAATCATACTAAGAACCTAGATTCCAGCATATGTACATGGCTGACAAAAAGAACATAGAAAACAAAGCATCAAACTCCACTTGGTCTGAAAGCTAATAGCATAGTCTTAATTCTGCCCATGCACATTTGTATATCCTGGTAGATAGGCAGGCTCTGGAGGCAGCATGGACGCAAGCTTTTAACAGCCGCATCAATGATCTGAGCCAAATCGCCCAGCCGATAACGTTGTTCTGTACATGTCTGCAAGTTAGACGAAAACAGAAATCAGCACAAAAATCTTAAGGGTGTAAACGAACCGAACATGAACGAACCTTATTATACTTATGTTCGGTTCCTATTCGATCAGTCACATCAGAAAGAATTTCCGAATTACCTGAATCATGAGCAATGTAGCAATGCATGATGTGATGAGCTCTGAAAGAACTTGTTCGTTGGTATTTTCAGAAGCCTCCTGCAACTTGGGGTTAGGGGCGCGACCCGTAGGCCAATTATTGTGAAAACTGAAACAGCCATTCTCCTGCCGTATATTTACAGAGTCCAAAGCTTCCCCAATCCACATAAATGGATCTTCGCCTTCCTTCATGGATAACATGGCCTGAATGACGGTGCATAATAAGGGTCATTAAGCCATGAGCTTGGCTTTTAGGTAAGTATATATGCAGAAGGATGAAAAGATAAATGTACCTTAATGGCAGCATCCACCATTGAATGCGCCTTTAGTCTCGAGCCTCGGACGATTACACTTACAACAGATCCTGGTTCTGGTTCAAGAACAGAACAGTCAGATTTCTGCTGCAGTGACCGAGTGTTTGCTGGGTGAGAATTACGCTGTCTTGAGGTAAGTAAGGGAGAAGAAGCCTGCACAGAAAATGATCAATTCAAAGTGATCAAAGAAGAGAAATTGAAATCGAAGAAAAGAATAAACCACTTCTATCAATTCATGGGAGCCACTGGCCTGGCCACTGCCTTCCTTTGGCTGGAACAATACCGTGGAAATATGCTTCTTGAAAGGCTCAGAACCTTTTAAACAACTTTTTCCATTTCGGTTTTCCAATATGTCATTGTTTGTATTTCTGAGCTCCATCGGTAGAGCTTCCTGCAATGTTATATATATATATATAATAGGAAGAAGATCAGCTCCACTATTGTAATTCTGCTAATTATAATGCAAGATAACATGAAAGAAATGAACATAATTTGCAAAAATTAATAGATTTACGGATTTACAAGCCAATTAACTCAGCAAGCATAAAGCACAAAATCTGATTCTAAGAAATATAATGAAGGGTTTTCAGCAAATTTCACTGAATGTATTATGTGAAATCACGAAAGAGGCCAATACAGTAAAGATAATAATTTTGGAGCAGTAAAAACAGATCACTTTTTGAAGATGAAGTTATCCACTAACAAAGCAGCTACCTATGCGAGCATGCAAGATAGTATAATTTAAAATGAAAAATATCAAGAACACTAAGATGAATTTAAAGGATATGAACAATTAAGTTTATGAAATAGTGTAATAACCTTTTTGTCCGGAGTACGGTTCACTTCGGACATAACTCGTATATCAGCTTCCCTCTCTTGGATATGCGCTGTGGCAAGGGGCAGACCATAGGCTGTTTGATGTGCACTAACGACATTAGGAACAGCTGTCTTAGCATGCAAAATGTTACGGCTTACATCCACCTGGCCAAGACCAAAATAAGTCGTACTGGTTACTAGTTAATATTTAACATTATTGCTACAGAAATTCTAATTCTAGAACCAATTATAAACTCCTAGAGTATTTGATCGGAAGAGAGAATTTGGGAGGAGGAACAGAGGGCAGAAAGGAAGCAAAAGAGGAAGAAAACCGCCCTCCATATGTGATGTGTTAACTCCAAAATACACCAAAATTTCTCAAGTGCTGTTATAAAAAAACAGAAAAAAAAAAAAGAAGAAGAGGATAAGTAAAAGGATACATTTGAGAAGTAAAAGGAAGTGTAAGTGGCTATAGCATCCTCAGCCTATCTAAGTTGAACTTTCAAATCATTATGCAAGGAGATTAAAAAGAAAACATGTTAAAGAATCAAACAAATACAAATCTGGAATTCACAAGAGTTTTAGCAGTTCCTAGGCATCCTCACCTTTATTGGACTTGTCAACAAGTTCACAGAGTTGGTTGCATTCTCCGCATGCCCACTTGAAGTGCATACAGAACCACCAAAATCTAAATGTCCATTTACTTGAGACTCGTTAGGTGTAACAGAGAATTCATCAAAAGCAAGATTTTGTCTCCTAAGAGTTTCTGGCATATTTTCCAATGGATTACTTGGCATACAATCAATATCCTGCAATAGTATGTCCGTGTGAGTTCCAGAATGAACAGAAGACGAGTGAACTGAAATGCCAATGTAATAAAAAAAATGCGATTACCATGACGATTTCAACTCCTAGTTCAGGACTATCAAACTGAACCCTGCAACTGTCATGATACACAGTAAGTACTTTTCCATCATGTACTTCCCTTGTTTTGGGATGAATGGCAATTACTCGTTGTCCAACTGATATAGGATGTGCCAAATCTGTTGGAAGTCCTTCCCTAGTACCATTGTGAAGTTGAGTATAAAGTTGTCTCACAGACTCCCGATACCGTTTAAGTTTTTCCCTCTCTTCATGTAAAAAGCATTCAGAAAACCTCCGAGGTTTGCCAAGGGAACTGTAATAACAAGCAATTGCATTGTAAAATCTCCGTTTCTTCCAAATTTCTCAACAGTAGGGATACTCGCTAGCTTACCTTCTTATGACACCCCACTCAACACGAGTAAGCCGTGGAATGAGACCCAATCCTACATGATTTAAGTACTCCACAAACTCCCTCTTAGCAAACCAAGCGTAATCAATAGCACTGTAAAACCATTCAAAACAGCACCATCTCCGTGCCAGATCAGATGATAGGCAGGAAGAGAGCTTTTGCTGAAATTCAAAAACATCCATAAATTATGCTCAAAAAATGAAAACTCTTTTGCAGGAGGGAAATGAATGGAGGAAGATTAGATTCTACCTTTACTATGACTTGTGAGAGAGAGGGCTTATTTGGTTGATCTTTTAATGTGTACTTGGAAGAATTTATATCTGTTGAAAGTAAAGCTCTCTTCAGGTTCGCTTTACGTCTATTTTGATGCTTATTTGGTAAGCTAACAGAGTTTGGAGCAGGAACTTGTGAAGTTGACACCTCTGAATCAATTCCAGCCATTTTTGGATCATTAGTAGTGGGGGAGTCCTCTGGCACTCTGAATGATTTCCTTTGTCTTGATTGAACAGAAGATTGAGTGCCACTTTTACTTTTAGCGAGTTTTGTGTTCTCTTCTTCAGCCATGTCCTACAAGACATAAAAACAGCATCAACCCAGGAGATAATATATACTATTAAAATAACATGGAAGTGATTTGCTATCTTACACACATTAAACAAGTAAATAGAAGGTTAAAAGATTCACCTACCTTATTATCAAACAATTGTCTCAAAGGCAAATCCATTAGAGCTTCTAAATTTGAAATCTGCAGCTAGAACAAAAGATTTTGTCATGAAATCCAGATTAAAAACGTAGTAGTTACAACAAACAAAGAATATTCATTGGTTACCTTTGTACTGAAGGAGTTGCGTTTTCTTTTCAATGAGTTATTGGTAGGTTTCAGCTGTTGTTTAGGTTCAGGAACAACTTTGTCATCCATACCTGAATGCCTCCCAACTTTTGATTTTCTAGAGGTACCATCTTCTGCTCCAGTGAAGCTCACCTTTTCTTTGGGCCCTAGGTGCTTAATTTTATCTGTGTGATGACTTCTAGATGCAGCTTCGGGTACACTAGACTTCTCACCAGTTTCAACTGTAATTCTATTTTCTTTCGATTTGACAGATGATTCTAGGCAAACATGGAAACAACAACAAAAGAAATGAGAAAACATATCCTTTCAGCATGCACGAAGAAAATAGACGGAAAGAAACATATATCGAGTTATGAGAGCAAGAAAACTGACAGGAAACCTGATATCATATAGTACATTCAAGGCGAAAAAGCTGAACTAGAAGCAATTGACACTTACCAGATTCCATTATTGATTTTGGCAACATTGATGTAGACAAATTGGCTAATGTCAGCAAAGCATCTAGGGAAGAGCATTCATCTACATATAGAAAGGGAATAAAAATTCGATGTTGAGTTTGTATGCGCTATCAAATCTAAAAAAAAAAGGTTGCAAGAAGACCATTATGCTTTAAACAATGAAGCAACATCGTTTTGCATTTTCCTGTTATTTTTTCTTTTCTTGCTACTTTTTGTGCTTGTGTAGGTAGAATTATCACATTATCCAATCACAGATCTCAAGTTCATACCTCCAAAGACAAGTTTCTTGCTTCTCTTCCTCTGACTCCATGGTGAAACTTCACTTTTTGCACTGGAAATCTCCATATCAACTTTCCCTTTCCCTTTGAGAGCACTATCTATAATTCCTTCTTCAGTGCCACTACATGCTTCTCCACCATCATCAGACAAAGTTTTCACGTTCTCCTCAACTTTCACTGTCTGCCTGTAAAATTTTTTCTCCTTTTGATGAGCTTCAATGGCACTGGTACCGGTACCAACACCTTTCATATCCATCAAGGGGACTGTATCTGTGGCATAAGTTCCAATTGTAGGTTCCATGCCCTCAAGCCTGCCTTCCGTCAAGCATTTATAGGAAGAATTACGAAGCTTGGCCTTGGTTGTCTCTGATTGTGGCAACTAATTGCATGTCAATAGAAAAATAAACATTAAATTATTAAACAGATAATAAAGGCAACACAACCAAAAAAGTTATAAACTTAACAGAGGTCATATACCATACTATCATAGCTCTGAACAGGTGGGGATTTTCTGCATTCAGCTTCTTTATTAGGTCTCTGAGAAACCTGAAGGGAGCTCACCCTTTGCAATGCCCTCGTCAATGTCAATGCAGCAACCTGTTCATCATCATTATCATCAAGCTCTGATTTCTTAACTCTTTTGTTTGGTGGATTGAAACTTTCAGTGTCAGGTTTCCTATGTGAATATGAAATAGGAACCCGAGGAGTCCTTTTCCCAACTGCCCGAGGATAAATACCTAAAATGAATTCAACCAAACAAGGACCTGAATTGCAGTTATGAAGATTATTATAACAAACTTTCAGACTGCAGCAAAACTAAGAAAAAATTATGATTCCATAAACACAACCAAATATTATGTCAAATTTAAATTAAACCCATGGACGCTAAAGAACTATCCTAGGTACTAAACAAACTATCTCCACTGCTCTTTGCACTAATGATGTTAACTGCAAACACTTGGCTTCCCTAGAGATAGGCAACAGAAAATGGATTACAAGAGAAGACATTAATGACAATTAGAAAGAGTCTTAAAATATAAAAAGAGGAAAGAAAGTTCCAATATTAGCTTGTCAGTTCAGTTATCACCCACATGGGAGATCCTCCTGAAAGAATTTTGATACATCAAAGTATCTGCATATCTTCCACTTATTGTAATCGATCAACAAGTAAACCTTTTGTTTCCTCTTCTCTTGTCATTTCTGGAGATTGAACCATCATTAGTGGCACCTTTTATTTACTTTTTCCCTTTCTGATTGATAAAATTTCTTCCTGGTATTATTATACTTCTCATCTCTGTGACAGATCAAAATAACTTCAACCACTATCCCTGGCTTTTCTTCCTTTATAAATTTGGACAATGTCTACTAGTTTAACTCTTTCTTTTTTCAGTCTCTTAGTTGCATTTATTGCCAAATAAGAGATATAATGAAGGGAAGGAAAAATTAAAGACACTTGTGACAAACAAACAGAGGAAACAAATTTAAGACAGAACATAGATATGACTGAGTGCTAACAAGAACAATGTAATTTACAAGTAAGATCTGCGCTTTTCAACAAGGAGTATTCCTGACTAGATGCAAGTGTTTGGGGTTCAAAAACATCTTCTTTTGATGAACCAAGATGAACCTTTTCCCGCTTGCGCTTTTGAGCTTTCCTGGGTGTTTCATACTGCTCATTGCTCTCTCTTTCATCATCACTCTTGCCCTGTTAGTTGACATGGCACGAAATTTTCAACCTTTGGTCAGCAGATAGAGGAAAAGCATTAAGAGTTCAATTTATTTTGCGAGCTTAAAATGGAAAAGATATCATTTGCAAAAAAACAATCTAATCATGGAAGTAATTCACTTCATAAAGGACTGATAAATATTTCCAAAGAGTAGACTAGACCAAACAAATTTAATTGGTATAAAAGCTGATTGCAGAATCAAGTTTATGGCATAGCTTTGGATATTCTAGTAATTAACAGCAAAGACGGGGACAGGATTTATTAAAACTAATAGATGAGTAATCACAAGAAAGACTTAAAATATCAGAGACTTCCTTATAATTATTTCAAAATGTTAAATCCAATCTCACCAGCACACTATACTGATCCGTCATCATTGCTATAAGGCCAATCACAGAAGCTACTCCATCTGGCAGGGATAAATATGCCTGAAAGTAGAAAAACACATCAATGTAACAATATTTATAAGCAAATATAGTAAAAAATAAAGCAACTCTCAGGCTTCATTCAACACGTGAAGGCCAAAAATGCAACAATATTCACAGCCTTTGGAGCACATGACTCCACATAACCTCTTGAAGACTTTAGCTATAAGGACAAAATGCTTATCTAAATTAAACTATAGCAGTGCATGGATTTCTAGGCACAACACTCATCCAATTTCAACTCGATACATCTTGAGAAGCCACATTAAAGTGTAAAAATGATGGCAAGTTAACTAAGACAGAAGTTCAATTGTTTCTTATTCATTTTTAATCACTTAGAATAGCAATAAACCCATAAGCACCCAAGAACAGGATCAGGCAATCAAAGATGAGTTGGTAACAGATTAGTGCTTAAAGCTACATTGAGGCCTAGTCATACCCTATTCATTTTGTAAAGGGCCTCCACCATTTCAATGGATCTATTACGCACTGCAGCAGCCACCTAAACATATCACAAATTTAAAAAGAAAAAACATGTTACTTAGATTTATACAATTCCGAGATGAAACATCATCCCAAAATAAAATAATGCATAAAAAAACAGCGAAACCACAAAGCTTTCTTAAGATAGTTCTCAAAGTAATAGTAACTGTAGCAGATAACTACTATACCTTATTCCAATCTTTCCCATACTCTCGATAAGCTTTATAAAAACGTTCAATCTCTGCCTTGCTCCATTGAGATCCTAACTTGTCAGCTAATTTCTTCTGTAACATAGAATAGAACAGTCACCAAACAGCCAAAGCAAAGAGAATAATTTGATGTTATACTAAATTATCAATGAAAAATTTCCATAAACACTTACTTTTGGCTTACTTTTTCTTGAATTCCCGGCATCTTTATCAGGAGAGACTTCATATATACTCGAATATTGTTTGTTCACGCTTTTAAATTTTCTTGTTGGGGCCATCAATAACTTCTTTATCTGAAATATTCCATCATAAAACATAAACCTGAAAATGTTACCGTAACTCGAAAACAACTAGCCCAATAAATTTATCGGCAAGATTCTCAGCCAATCAACAAGTGAAAAGCTGATGAACAAGTCAGACATACCAATATTAAATCACATTGCAGAATCCAATGCAGTTTAAAAACATAATTTGTTTTACAAATTAAAAAGCCACAGAATTTTTAAAAAAAATCCAACAAAAAACTCAGGAATTCAAAAACCAAAATTTAAATTTAGTAGAAGAAGAAAAGAATAAAGGCAGAGCCAATTCGGTTTAATCCACAAAGTCACTTGAAAACTGCTTCAAACCCAGTGAAGAAAACTGAAAACACTTTAAAAAAAACCAATAAAGATTCAATCTTTTAACCGAAAGTTCCTCAAAAAATTCACCAAAAAAAACCGCAAGGATAGTTTCAAAATCTCATCTTTTCAAACCCTAATTCAATACACTTACCAATTTCCGGCCTTCCTCGATCTGAGTCTAAACCATGAACACAAAGACAGGGTTTTAGAGAGAAAGAAAGAAACTTTACCCAACAGAAAGAGATTTAAAAAAACAAAAACAGAACACAAAAAACAAAATTTAAGAGAAAGGAGAGACTTTGAGAGAGAAAGTGGCGTTGCCGCGAAACTTGAATATAAAGGTGGTTTGGCCAATGAGATTATTTTGTTTTTTTTTTTTATTTTTAATTTTGGGCTTTCATTTTGAATTCTTTTTGTTTTGTGGGGATGATTTGAAGGGTATGAATAGGTTGCTAATCACCGTACACGTGAACAGTGGAAGGATTAGAAATTGAGGGCGGTCTGATTTTTGATGTTTACGTTGGGGTTTTATGTCGATGATAAGAGCGGATTAAGTTTGAAATTTTTTTATACTAATTGTCAAATCAGTCCCTAAAATCTTGGGTAATTTTGTTTAGCCCCCTTGATATTTGTAACATTATGGTCAACGGTTAAATTTGTTTTAAGTTTAACTTCATCTAAGATTATGCATTATTATCTAATTCACTAATTATCCATTACACTGTCAAAGAAGGATTATTATCTAATTCATTTATTATCTATTACACCATTGCTAAAATTTTTAAACTCCACAAACAAATTAATAAAATGATATATACTTTAGAGAATATTAAAACAATAAAAAATTAATTAAAAATGGGATATACGATATATTTTTAATCTCACATGTAAGATTAAAAATTTCACTAACATTATATTGAATAATAATCACAGATTATTAGGAAAATTATTTGATATACCGTCAAATAAAAATTTAAGATTTCATATCTTTTAGGAAATATAAAAAATAAAAACTATTAAAATCAATTGGTTGAAAATTCATATTTTAATAAATATTGTCATTTTTAGGTTCAACTTATCATTTGCTCTTAACTTGTTTTAAAGAATAATTAGCAAGTGTAGATGATAAATGTTTACATAAAATATTGATGGTTGGAAATGCTACTAGAAGGTTATATTGTTTTGTTTTTGTTGATTAGCGAGAAAATAATAGTAATAATCTAGGGCTACCAAAGAGCTTGCAAAATTCAATATAGATGCTACATTTTAGATTGATGCATGAATCGAGTTGGACCAAATTATGTTTGGTTGATCTTTTTAAAAGTCTATCTAAATTTTGAGTTGATCCATCAAACTTAAGGATCTAAAATCGATTATTATTTAATACATTGTCAATGAAAAATTAAAATAATAATACATATTTTTGAGAATATTAAAAAAATAATTAAAAGTAAAATGGCAAATATGCATAACTTCACGTGTGAAATATAAAAACTCCAATATAATGTATTGGATAATAATTTTTTAAAACTATAAAAAAAATCAAATTTGGACTAATTCAAGCTGGTAGTCTTGTGGAGTTGGGTTAGCAACTTTGCAACTAGGCCCAAAATGGGTAACGCACCATTCCCAACTGGATTATGCATGTTAAGATGATGTTTTAATTACTTTTTTGTCAAGTTTAGCCATAATTGAATTGGGATTTGGCTGGGTGTAAGGTTAGCCATTAATGGAGCTTGATCACTTGCAGGGTTGAATGTTTGATGGTAATTCAAGCAAAAATAGTTCTCGACAGGTTTCTTACACCTTTTAATGTGTTTTTGTTTGTTTGACCTGTGTATGCAGATATCATGCAAATAATTTGTTTAATATCCAATTCGTGTCTCATTGGCAAGTGCATAACTTGATCATCATTGTGCATAACTAGATCATGATTCAATATGATCAGTCAATGCCTCATTGCGATTGAGACTGTTTGAATTCGAATCTAAATATTTCACAACTCTTTTTTAATTATTCGGTGCAGACATCATCTTAAGATTACAAAGTCTCATCCAAGAATTCTTCTTAAAACTCATAACTCTTAAAGAAAGTAAAACTGACATATCTTTCATCAAGGTGGACATGTTTTCTCTAGAGTTCTGCAGAGAACACCGCCTTCTTATCTGCACTTGGGCATAATGATTTGAAATTAACTTTCTATTTCAGCAAAGCCAAGCAAAGTAGCATTAATCAAAACAAATGTTCCAAATAACCCATTTTATGAACATTTTGGAGGAGGAATAATTCTAGAGGAGGAAGAGAGGAAACTTCGTGAGGAGGAAGAGATGAAGAAATGAATATTGGACCACAATTAGCCCAAAAGAGAAAACAATAAGAACGTATGGATTTAGGGCCCAATGCTCTTTCTTCTGATTGGTGTGTGTTGGGGCCCAGCTTGGAAAATGGAATTAATTAAAACCTTAGGATTATTCGGCTCAAAAAAATGACCCGGCCTCAAAATAAGTAAATAACACTTTAATACGCAAATATATTCTCGGACTTTACTCAAAAATACAAGTTTATCAGTCTTTATTGTATGAAATTAAAGTTATAAACTTTTATTTCATTGTCGTTATATCCATTAAATGTTAAAAATAGGTGAACAACATCTAATTGACACAATTTTTAAAAGAGTTTATATTTAATGCACTATTAGTGCATAAATCATATACATTATCATCAAATTATATCATGAAATTTCATTAGTTAATGAATTTAATAATATTTATTTTTGAAATTTTTTTCTTTAAAATTTATAAATCAATGAAATGACATATTATAACACTACAAGAAAAATGGCCTTCAGTGACGGAAAAATTCTATCGCTAAAAGCTAGCACGGTAACAGATTAGCGACAGAAATAGTATTATATTTATGATGGAATTTTGTTAGTTATTTGCAATAGAGCATTTTCCATTTCTAATTCCTTTGCTTAAATGTGGTGGGAAGCTACTGTTCATTTGACGCATAAACTAGTGACGAAAATTTTCATCGCTAAAGCCTATACGTAAGAAATTTATGGTTTAGAATCAGTCACTGATAAGTTTTAGTGACAGAAAAATCCGTCATTGATTCCAAATTAAGCAAATTTATTTTATTTTTTTATAATTTGAAGTATCAGCGACATAATTTTCCATTGTTGATTAGTTTTTAACAACTGAATTAGCGACGAAAAATTTCGTCGTTGTTCCAACTGATAGAAATTTATTTATTTTTTGATTTTTTTTATTTTTTAAATCTGAAGCATCAACAACGAAAATTTTTTGTTGCTACAAACACATCAGCGATGGAAAATTCTGTCGTTGACGCCTTAAATTATGAAAAAAATAAAACTACACAAATAAATAAATTTTATTTATTAAGCATCAACAATGAAATTTTTCGTCACTAATTCTGTCATTGATGCTATTCAGCGACGAAGTTAGCAACGAAAAATTCTATCGTTGATGCTTAATGAAGAAAACTTATTTATTTATGTATTTTTATTTTTTTTCATAATTTAAGGGATCAATCATGGAAAAATTCCATCGCTAATTCCATCATTGATGCTTTCCAGCAACTGAATTAACAACGAAAAATTTCATCGGTGATTGTTTCATACAAAAATAAAATAAAAATTTAAATTAGTGACGGAAATTTCCGTCGCTAATTCCATCACTAATTACAATTTTTTTGAATTTTTTCTGCCTCCGCAATAGTGAAAAATATTTTGAAATAGTATTATCGACAGAATTTCCGTCACTAATTCGACAATAATTCCGTCAAAAATTTCTGCATTATGCACGTCAAATCATTTATATTTTCTCTTATTCTTCATTTTCTCTCATCTTCTTGTCTTCTTTGCTTGTCTGTCTCTTCATTTTTTTCTCAGTTTTTCTTCTTTATCCCTCTCTCCTTTTTTTTTTCTTTCTATTTTTTGTAAATTTACTATGTTTATTTTTTTTATGTTTATGCTGTTAGTTTTTTTTATATGATGAACTTTAATACTTATGTATTTTTTTACTTACTAATGATGATGATGATGAAGTGGTGGTGGTGGTGATGATGATGAGGAGAATGTCTTTTAGTTAATTTATTTTTAAGATAATGTTTATGTATCTTTAATAATTTAATTACTTTCATGAATATTGGTAGATTTTATTTCATTACGTGCGTTTTATGGATTTATGTATAAATATTGTATTTATTTTAAATATTTTATATTAATGGGTTTGAACGTTTTAAGTGTTTCTCTCTCTCTCTCTCTCTCTCTCTCTCTCTCTATATATATATATATATAAATATAATTTGTTCTAAAAATTTCAAAATACATTTTTTTATGAAATTCATAGGAATTAGCAACAAATATGTCAAATCAGTGAAAAGTTTATCAAATTAGCAACAAAATTCATCACATTAGTGATGAAATTTCCGTCACTGAAACCTTTTAGCGACTGAATATTTATTAAATTAACAAAAATAATAAAACTATCAACGACGGAAATTCAGTTGTTAATGCAATTTAGCGACGGATTTAAAAAAAAAACAAATAAACTATCAGTGATGGAAATGCCATCGTTGATTCCCTTTAACAAAGGATTTTCATGTAAGTTAAAAGGCAAAATTATGTTTTTTAACAACGGAATTTTTCGTCGCTGACGGCATAAAATCTGTTGCTGATGTAAAAAAAATTTTGTTACTAATTAGCAACGGGATTACAGACGAAAATTAAGTTTTTTGCGATGCAGTTAGAATCAGCGACTTCAATTTTTTTAACAAAAAATTTTCGTTGCTAATCTATCACTAATTGTCTTCAGCGACGAAATTTTTTGTCACTAATTCTATTGCTGAAGGTTCATTTTCTTGTAGTGTTATGATTTACTTAGAGTGTATAGGATTTATACACTATAGTGCATCAAATATAATCATTTTTAAAATAACTTTTTTTTCAAATATTCGTCATTGTCATTCGTCTCATTCAAATAAATCTAATTAAATATTTTTTACATATCAAATCATCCAACTACATAAAAAATTTAATAGAAAATTAAATATTTTATATCTTTAAGATTTTAATAACATAAAAGTTCATAGTCTTTATTAATGCAATAAAAGATCATGGGAGTACATTTTGAGGGGATATTGGATATTGCATAGAAGTTTTTACAGACAATTACCAAGCATATATGAAAAGAAAAATATTAGTAACACACCAAGTTTCCATTAACATTACGCGAGCATTAGGGCAGCAAATGCAATATCAATGTGTTGTAATGCCATAGCCAGCAACACTTATTTAGTATCATGGCACCCTTGCCTAACTTAGATTGAGATGCTATTAGGAATTCCCTTGCCAGAAAGTCCAACTTCACCAGTTGGAAAGAGCAAAGTGTATGGCACATTGACAGGACCAACCCGATTCTTCAATTTCTTGTCCTCATTCATGCTTTTGATTTCGTCTTCAATTTTAGCAAGTCTGTCATGGAAATCCTTAAAAGCTTTCACAGCTTCTACATCTTTCGTCCACTCAGGTTCTCGTTGTCCGAGATACACCTCATCTGATGATTGTTGTGACAAAACTTCTACCAGGGTAATGCCAATGAGACATTGTAGTTGTGGAGTAAAAGTGTTGAGGAAAGCCTTATCAGGGTTCTTCTCAAGCTCAGCATATTCAGGGCTACTTTTCTCAGGCATGAACCTGTGGCTTAGTGTTGGACGGTTTGGTGAGTAGCCTCCATAAGCATACTGTCCAAAGTTGACGGCTGCATGGAGAGCAGAAGCTATCCATATGATAATGGTGCAAGATTCTATTAGCTCTTTACAAGTTTGCATTTTAGGCCACCAATGTAGGGTATCACTGTATCATGATGATCCAATATAAATAGCCTATATTTCTTCAATGCCTGTGCAACCAAATCCCTTTCAAGTTAAAAAGCTCGATACCATAATTTAAAGAAGCTAATTTGCTAACAACCATATAGTACTTTAAAGATACCTCTTCTACAGTGAGTCCTTCTAAGTTATACTCTATGTCTTGCTTGGTTATAGAACTGTGTTGATCACCATATAATACAGGATCTAGCTTGCTAGCTGGTGGGAACTCCTGCAGTTTATTCAGTGGTAATTATCAGTAAAGCTTCCATGTTATGCGTTTTCTAATTTTCTTTGTAGTATATAACCTATTTCTTGACAAACATAGGAGATAAAAAGACCATATTGTGCTTTAAGCTTACTTGGAGAAGACGAATGAGAAGAGGGTTCACTCCAGCAATCATTTCTCTAGCAAATTCTTCATCTGTCCTCCATGCCGTCCTATCAGCTGCTCCAAAGTGATAAGTAAGATATTAAAATGAATATATTGCAAGATAAAATGTACAATATATAAGTGAAGTCATAGATTTTTAGTTCTCAGTTAAACAATATATGTTAACATTAATGATATTTATACCTTTAATCACTTGGGGAGAAGGAAATTTCAGGTTTTTATTAGCTGTCGTAAAAATAGCATTCAAAATGTCACTTGTACGTTGATTGAGAGGCTGAGGATCTTCTTTGAAGTAGAGGTCGTCTATTTCCTCAAAAGAGTCGAACTTAAGATCGTTAAGAACAACAGATCCAAATTTCGCATTGGCTCCATGAAATAAACGAGATTTCTGATCATTATCATTAAATTCTTTCTTCTTTAAGCGACCAAATTGCTCATCTTTAGGGATGTAAATGATGAATTTACCATCCGGTGGAAAGTTCCTGCTCTCAGTTTTAGGATCTATAAAGGTAAGAATATAAAGATTCATATTAGCAAACTCAATATAACTAATGCAAAACAACACCAAGGAAACTTTTGTTCAATCACATGCTATAAGAGGCATATTCCATAGCCAATAGACCAGCTAAATGTGGAGTTTCTCTTTTACTATAGGGTTTCTCACTTGGTTGCAAACTGCTATACACGCATCAATCTCCTTTAACATTTTCTTAGTGTCTAACCTGAGTTTGATGGTTTTCGACCTGTTCTTCCTCTTCGAGGATAAGGATAAGGATGAAAAGGATGATTATCAGGCCTTCCGAGAATAGGGCGATCGAGTTCTAAACTCTTGTCAGGATTCCCCAAATCATTGTTCAAAGCATAGTCATAGGCACGATCCCATTCCTTAAGCTCTCCTTCACCATTCCCTCTCAATATCCTTAGCTCTTCTTCTCTATACTTACGAAGTGGTTCTGGCATGTCATGCGGAAGATATGCCTACACAAACATATAAAACACCCTTTTTAACATACAATAGCATACAATTTAACTCTTTTACTCTGTGGTACAATGAAAAATTGTGTTTTAGAAAAAGGAAAATGCAAGTACCAATTACTAAGTCTTGAACTTTAAATTTGTAGAATCCTCATATCTTAGAAGTGAACCCTAAACCCCATAAAAAAATTTAAATTTATTTTATACAAATAAGTTTTTTATTTTACCAAATTTTATTTGATTTTTTCGAAGACGTTTGACAAATGAAATTCAACTTTTTGTACTCTAGCATTGAGTTTTTAAGATTAAAAAGAAGTAGTGATTTTATAAGAATGGTTTAGGGTTATGCATTTTCTTTGATTGATTTTATCTGTTACTATTGTCACAGTATATAATGTATTTTAACAACGAATATGTTAAAAACTTGTTTGCGTAATCGAAAGAAAGATTAATAGTTGAACGCTAGATTAATTGTGTACCTTGAAAAAGATATATTGCAAAATATTAATAATGAAACTATTGTCTATCGTTTCCAAAATATAATCATGTAAAAAACAATTAATTTTTTTAAATGATAATGATTAGATACAAAAATTTTAGTTTTTTTATTATTATCATATAATTTAATGTATTTGAATGAAACCTCTGATAAAGAAATTTATTGTTTCATCACTGATTTAAACTAGTACTTAATATCAGAAAAATAAACACTTTGATATATTATCATCTGTGAAATTCATAGATGAAAAGTATCACCTTTGATAGTGATATTCTATGCTAAAATTAATATAGATACGCATGATTAACCCTAAATTCAAGTAAAATTAAATTACGTACCTTGTTAGAGAAGAAAACCCGATCAGTTTTATAGTTTGCGCAGTTGTAAATCCAAGAGTCGCAAAAAAAGTGGATCCGACCCCGAGCAGGAACATCTTCAAGTGTGACAGTCTTGAGGTAGAATTCACCATGATGAGGATTTCGTACCAAGATAGCCCCCGGTGTCCCAAAGTCTTCGCTCCAATCAAAGGCAACATGGAATGTTATGTCCCTGAAAAGTGATTTCTCATTCCATTTCTCTAAATGAATCGGGGCTCCAATCTTTGCTCCCACTACAAACGTATTAAAAAATAACAAAATATTTTAGGAAAGTAAGTTAAATTGGTTTCATATGCGCGCATCAATTAATTGACAAACAATAAGCAAAATAAATGATCTTGAACATTAATTCAAATGATCATATTTTTATTTTTACGATGTTAGAATTATGTAAGTCTAAGATTCAAATTTCAATACTTACATTTCTACTTTCCTCCAACCAAAGACTTTCATTAAACAAAAAAATTTTCAATATATATAATATCACCACCATCTCCCTCCTTGATTTTTGCTTTAATTTTTACATAAAACAAAAGAAGGATTTGAAAAGAAAAATGAAGAAGGCAGCAAGATCATACTAGGGTCAGTCTTGTCAGCACTGATGAGGCGTAAGGAAATCTTTTGGCCGAAAGCCTCACCAAGGGTATCAGCGGGGCCTGACCATACGTCGTTAGGATCGTTGTACTCCGAAGACGACTTCTTCAATACAACGACAGTGGCTTGAATCTTCAGGTTGTCGATTGCCATAGGCATTGATCTAGGCATCTTTGCTTATGTTTATGTTTTGGTCGTTGGTTTTGTAAAGCGAAAGATTGGTAAATCCATCTATAAACCATGCACGGTCTTTCTTTTTTCATCAGTCTTTTTCTTTTACACGTTGAATCTGTCCATAAATAAATAAATAAATAAATAAATAAATATATAAATTTACGTGTGTGTGTAAATCTATGACATAGACCATGGCTGAGGATTCTGTCTGAAAGTGTTTGTCATGAGATTAATGAATATGAATGCCAGAACTAGCTAGGGCAAGCATGCATGGGAACAGATGTGTAAGAGCAGTCTCAATGCTATTATGAGTGTTAAGACTTGGTACTTAAGGGTACAAAAGTTCGAACCTTAGAAAACGCGCTCAAAGGATTATTCTTGAGTTCTTTAAGACCCTTGAGAAAAGCCGTGAAGTGATGGGCGATCGCCAAAGCGGACAATACGTAAGTAATGTGGGCGAGTGCCTACTTTACGTGTAGGGGTTAACCTGGGGCGTGGTACACCTAGGGGATGCCCGCCTCACCAGGCCGTTGGCGAGCATCCCCTAGGCGACCTCGCCCTAGGTTTACCCTTACACGTGAAGTAGGCACTCGCCCATATGACTTACGTATTGTCCGCTTTGACAGTCGCCCACCTCACGGCTTTATTCCAAGGGTCTTGAAGAACTCAAGAATTAATCCCTTGAGCACGTTTTCTGAGGTTCGAACAGTGGTACCCTTAAGTATCAAGTCTTAACTTAAGACTTGGTACTTAAGGGTACTAAGGTTCGAACCTCAGAAAACGCCCTCAAGGGAATTATATCCTGAGTTCTTTAAGCTCCCCTGGGACAAAGCCGTGAGGGTGGAGGTCGCCCAAAGCAGACAATACGTGTGAGTGTGGGCAATCACCAACCTCACGTGTCAAGATAAACCTGGGGTGCGAGTGCGCCTAGGGGATGCTTGCCGACGGCTTGGTGATACGGGCGGGGTCTTGACATAAAAACGCTCATTTTTATGTAAGAGCCTCGCCCGTCTCACCAGACTGTCGGCGAGCATCCCCTAGGCGACCTCGCTCCAGGTTTACCCTTACACGTGAAGTAGGCACTTGCTTATGTCACTTACGTATTGTCCGCTTTGGCGGTTGCCCACCTCACGGTTTTATCTCAAGGGTCTTGAAGAACTCAAGAATTAATCCCTTAAGCACGTTTTCTGAGGTTCGAACCTTGCTACCCTTAAGTACCAAGTCTTAACACTCATGATACCATTGAGATAAGTATTCTGATGCGTTTTCTGAGCGCGTTGTCTCAATAGTATCATGAGTGTTAAGACTTGGTACTTAAGGGTACCAAGGTTCGAACCTTAGAAAACGCGCTCATGGGATTAATTCTTGAGTACTTCAAGACCCTTAGGATAAAGCCGTGAGGTGGGCGACCGCCAAAACGGACAATACGTAAGTGATATGGGCGAGTGCCTACTTCACGTGTAAGGGTAAACCTGGGACGAGGTCGCCTAGGGGATGCTCGTTGACGGCCTGGTGAGAGGGGCGAGGCTCTTACAAGATGAGGCGACGCCGGCTTCCCTTTTTGATCATCAATGTCTTATCGATGGTTTGGCATATACATGACGAAATGGAGTTAATTTCCAAGACTGACAATTGAGAGTCTCCTTTTTGGTAGTGTTAAAGCCTAGCAAATGAGCCACCAAATTACTACAAATACTCCAAAATTTTACCTTCGTTACACGTCGGTAGTCGATTGTGTTACACGTTGAATCTGTCCATATTTGCAGATAAATCCATGGTGGGTAGTCGAGTGTGTTACACGTTGAATATGTCCATATTTGCAGATAAATCCATGGTGATTAATTTGAGTGAAAGTGCTTTTATCATGATAAGTGTTGCAATTTCCAGGATGTGGGGATGGAGGGTTCCCTCCAGATGAGCTTTTGTCAGTCTTCTTCTTGCTCAGCTTTCCCAGTCACCAAACTGATTGGAAGGTGTCCTGATCAGCTGAAGCATCCTAGCTAGTTAACCTCACAAGCTTGAGATTCCTTCTTTGATTGACGCCAAGCTCGGTTACGTTGGAAGGTGTCGTCATTTTCGAGCGATTGTTGCTATTTCTGTTTTTCAATTCGGTAAAAAATGAAGCTCATATGAGTCGAGAGAGAGGTAGGTTTCGATGGCTCTTGAGTTGCGGTTGCAGCCTGCTGTGGGAAGCAGAAGAGAAGGCCTTTGGTTTAACGTATTGGAAGGTGTCCTGATCAGCTGAAGCATCCTAGCTAGTTAACCTCACAAGCTTGAGATTCCTTCTTTGATTGACGCCAAGCTCGGTTACGTTGGAAGGTTGTCGTCATTTTCGAGCGATTGCTGCTGTTTATGTTTTTCAATTTGGTAAAAAATGAAACTCATATGAGCCGAGAGAGAGGTCAGTTTCGATGGCTCTTAAGTTGCGGTTGCCGCCTGCTGTGGGAAGCAGAAGAGAAGGCCTTTGGTTTAACGTATCGGGAAATTCTTTAAGTGTGTCTACATATATTTATTAATTTTATATTACAAGCTATCTTATTTGTTTAATCTATTTAAAAGTGATTAAATAAAATTTAAGTTATTGGACTTTATTGCATCTCATTTAGTATAGGTTTTGCAATGTGTAGAGATTTAATATTTTATTTTATTTTCATGATAGACCAAAATAAAATAAAATAAACTTCAAGTATAAAGAGGTTATATCGTTCTCAGTCTAAATATAAGGTAATTCTCATTCTCAAATCTCATCATTGAATGAGATACAGATTCTTTTAAAAGATTTAGTCATGGAAAACCCTAACTCAATTTCAATAAATTTAGGTACGCTTCCGTATACTTTTCTTGATAGTTGAACATGACTGTCTATGTATATTTATCTGTTTGATTTTCTTACATAATGGCGGTGAAGAATGGACGGTGAAGAGTGAAAGGAGATTGTGCCATTCTTTTTGGTTTGAAGAGAGAGTTAGGTGAGAGTTAAACTAAAACCCTCTTCCATGGGAGAGAGCTTAAACCTTGCGAAAATGGAGAAGAAGAAATGAATATTGGACTAGAATTAGCCCAAAAGAGAGGAACACGAAGAAAGTATGGATTAGGGCCAATGTTTGGTGTGTTTTGTGGTCCCACATGCAAAAGGGAATTATTTAAAACTTTCGGATAATTGGGATAATGACCCGTCTCAATAAAAGTAAATAACGTTTTAATACTCTAATAAATTCTTGGATTTTACTAAAAAAACACAAAAGTTATTGATCTTTATTGTATGAAATTAAAGTTATATATATTTATTCATTGTAATTATAATCATTAAATCTAAAAATTTGATGACGTCCCATTGACAAAATTAAAAAAATATATATATTTGATGCATTATCAAGACATGCCTGGGTTAAACACTGACGTTGTGGAGCATCGTCTACCTTTGAAAACAGAATGTAAGCCAGTACAACAGAAGCTTAGGCGCATGAAGCCTGAGATGTTGTTAAAAGTGAAGGAAGAAGTAAAAAAGCAATTCGATGCAGGGTTTCTAAAGGTAGCCAAGTATCTGGAATGGGTGGCTAACATAGTTCCGGTACCGAAAAAAGATGGGAAAGTAAGGATGTGTGTGGATTATCAGGACCTTAACAGAGCTAACTCTAAGGATAATTTCTCATTGCCTCATATTGATACCCTGGTGGATAATACAACCTAGCACTACATGTTTTCTTTCATGGATGGTTTTTCAAGCTACAATCAAATTAAAATGGCTGAGGATGACATGGAGAAAACCACCTTTGTGACAGTTTGGGGGACATTTTGCTATAAAGTTATGCCTTTAGGTTTAAAAAATGCCAGGGCCACCTACCAAAGGGCAATGGTAACCCTCTTTCATGACATGATGCATAAAGAGATAGAGGTGTATGTAGATGACATGATTGCCAAGTCTCGAAGAGACGAGGATCATGTAGCCAACCTTTGAAAGCTGTTCAAAAGGTTACGGAAGTTTCAGCTCAAGTTGAATCTTGCCAAATGCACTTTTGGTGTTAAATCGGGAAGGTTGTTGGGGTTTGTAGTCAGTGAAAAGGGAATCGAAGTGGACCCGGATAAAGTCAGCACGATACAAAATCTATCGCCTCCACGCACACAGAAGTAAGTAAGAGGCTTTTTGGGAAGATTGAACTATATTTCCCGTTTCATCTCGCTACTTACGTTTAAATGCAATCCCATTTTTAAGTTGCTTCGGAAACAAGATCCGGGTAAATGGAATGAGGCATGCCAAGAGGCTTTTGAAAAGGTGAAAAGGTACTTGTCAAATCTACCTGTTCTAGTACTGCCGGTTGCAGGAAGGCCTCTGTTGTTGTACTTGACTGTCAATGAACATTCTATGGGATGCGTGCTGGGCCAACATGATGATACGAGCAAGAAAGAACGGGCCATCTACTGCTTGAGCAAGAAGTTCACTGATTACGAGGCCAAGTACATTACAACAGAAAAAATGTGTTGCGCATTGGCTTGGGTTGCTCGTAGATTGAGGCAGTATATGTTGTATCATTCGACTTAGTTGATGGCTAGATTGGATCCCTTTAAGTACATCTTTGAGAAACCGTCATTATCAGGAAGACTGGCTAGGTGGCAAGTTATGCTTTCTGAATATGACATCATGTACGTATCTCAAAAAGTAGTCAAAGGTGGGGCAATAGCCGATTTCCTTGCAGACCGTGCTACTGATGATTATGAGCCTATCAAGCTAGATTTTCCAAACGAAGATATAATGTTTGTCTTTCAAGTGGAGAAAGAAAAGCCCAACGACAGACCGTGGAGAATGTTCTTTGATGGCGCGTCTAATGCCTTGGGACACGAGATAGGGGCAGTTTTAATATCTCCAAATGGAAAATACTACCCGTCCACAGCCAGGTTAAATTTCAATTGCACCAACAACATGGCTGAATATGAAGCTTGTGTAATGGGCTTAGAAGTTGCAATTGAGAGGGGAATCAGAAACCTAGAAGTCTATGGCGATTCAGCACTAGTCATTTATCAATTACGAGGTGAATGGGAAACGAGAGATCAAAAGTTAGTTCAGTACCAGAAGTACATAGCTGACCTTGTACGACAATTCGATGACATTGTCTTCCAACATTTATCTCGAGAAGAAAATCAGGTCGCCGATGCCTTGGCAACTCTAGCTGCAATGTTTAAAATGAAGGTAGAAGCAGAGGTCTCACCTATCAAGCTACATATGAGAGACTCTCCAGTCCACTGTTCTAGTATTGAAGAGGAAGCAGATGGACAACCCTGGTACTATGACATCATGCAATACCTTAAGAGTCAACAATACCCAGAACATGCGTCGGAGAATGATAAAAAGATCCTCAGAAGACTAGCAATGGGTTTCCTTGTTGATGGAGACGTTTTGTATAAAAGAGGTCGAGATCAGATGTTGTTGAGATGTGTAAATGCGTCTGAAGCCAAAAGGATTCTTGAAGAGGTACATGATGGAGTTTGTGGGGCACATGCAAATGGTCATTTCATGGCTAGACAGATTATGAGGGCAGGCTACTATTGGACTACACTAGAAAGAGATTGCATAGATTATGCTAGAAAATGCCACAAGTGTCAAATCTATGCTGACAAGATTCAAGTTCTTCCAACATCACTGAACGTCATGGCACCACTGTGGCCTTTCTCTATATGGGGAATGGATGTGATTGGGCCCATCTCTCCCAAGGCATCAAATGGGCACAGATTCATTTTCGTGACGATAGATTACTTTACAAAGTGGGTTGAAGCTGTCTCTTATGCCAATGTGACTAAGTCTACTGTTTGTAAGTTCCTAAAGAAAGAGATAATATGTCGGTACGGGCTCCCAGAAAAGATCATATCAGCCAACGCCCTCAACTTAAACAATGACATGATGAAAGAAGTATGTGCGCAGTTCAAGATCAAGCATCACAACTCAGCCCCGTATCGCTCGAAGATGAATGGAGCCTTTGAGGCTGCTAACAAGAACATTAAGAGGATTGTGGGAAAGATGACAAGTACATACAAAGATTGGCACGAGAAGTTGTCATTCGCCTTGCATGCTTATAGAACATCAGTGCGTACTTCTACTGGGGCAACTCCGTTTTCTTTGGTTTATAGCATGGAAGCAGTGCTGCCTATTGAAGTTGAAATCCCCTCCCTAAGAGTTTTAATGGAACTAGACTTGGATGAGGCTGAATGGGTTCGAAATCGCTTTAAACAATTGAACCTTATAGAAGAGAAAAGGCTCACGACACTATGTAATGGTCAGATGTACCAGAAGAGAATGATGCGATCCCATGATAAAAAGGTTCGACCCAGGCATTTCCGTGAAGGGGAATTGGTGTTGAAAAGAATTCTTCCAAACCACCATGATAATCGAGACAAATGGGCACCAAATTGAGAAGGACCATATGTGGTAAAAAGAGCGTTCTCGGGTGGAGCGTTGATCTTGACAGAGATGGATGGGAATGATCTGCCTAATCCGATAAATTCCGATGCTGTGAAGAAATACTATGCTTAAAAAAAAGAGAGAAAGAAAAGAAAAAAAAACAAAAAAAAGAGACAAAAAGAGAAAGGAAGAATAAGAGGAAAATGAAAGGAGAATTCAAACTGAAATCCCAAAAAGGGCAGTTGAATTAAAGGGAGAGATCTAAGTTGAAAACCTAAAAGGCAGCTTAGATACAGAAAGGATCAACACCTGGAGATCGAAATCATGCGGGGCAAGGCATTTGCCGGATGAACTTAGTGTGACAGGGAGCATCAATGGATTAGTTTTTTCCAAAGAAAGCACCAGTTTGGTTCGTGAATGGTTATCTAAACATTCATTATTTTGTTATGGTCACCATCCCTTGAAATACACCACTTGACCCTAATGGCATCTGCCACCCGACCGTACTTTTGTTTCCATTATCTCATATTTGTCCAATAATAGATGCTTTTATTCCTAATTTTGTTATTCTTTTGATTAGTCCATAACTAACCGATAAAGTGCAAGAATGCATTCTGTTTGTTAAACAAAGATTGAAATGAAGCTGATGATTAAGTGATAGTCTACCTGCTAACATTACTGAAAAAGAAGAAAAAGAAGAAAGAAAAAAAAAGGAGAGAGGAGGAAAAGAGAGAAATAAGGGAATGAAACAAAGGAGATTGAAAATTGTGACAAGTACATGTTGTGAACCAGCTCCGAATCGAAATTAGTGACAACTATTCTGTGAAGCACAGGTGAAAGGATCAAAAGACACAAAAAGAACAGTTTTGAGAATTTGATTACCATAATAGGAATTGCATGATTTTGTCAATAATATGCATTTGCATTTCATTCATAAGAATCCGAGCACAAGGATATAAAAAAAAACAATAAAAACATAAACAGACAAACAAAAAAAAGGGAAAAGAAGAAGAAAAAAAAGTTTCAGTACATCTCAGAAAATATTTAAAGTTTCATCTCCTCTGCTACAAGTGGAGCACATTTCAGAAAAAGAATTTAAAGTTTCATCGCCTCTGCTGCAAGAGGAGCACATTTTAGAAAAGATATTTAAAGTTTCATCGCCTCTGCTGCAAGAGGAGCACATTTTCAGAAAGGAATTTAAAGTTTCATCGCCTCTGCTGCAAGAGGAGCACATTTCAGAAGAAAAATTTAAAGTTTCATCGCCTCTGCTGCAAAAGAAGCACATTTCAGAAAAAGAATTTAAAGTTTCATCGCCTCTGCTGCAAGAGGAGCACATTTCAGAAAAAGAATTTAAAGTTTCATCGCCTTTGCTGCAAGAGGAGCACATTTCAGAAGAAAAATTTAAAGTTTCATCGCCTCTGCTTCAAGAGGAGCACATTTCAGAAAAAGAATTTAAAGTTTCATCGCCTCTGCTGCAAGAGGAGCACATTTTCAAAAAAGAATTTAAAGTTTCATCGCCTCTGCTGCAAGAGGAGCATATTCCAGAAAAAGAATTTGAAGTTTCATCGCCTCTGCTGCAAAAGGAGCTTTCTCAAAAAGATTTTAAAGTTTCATTGCCTCTGCTGCAAGAGGAGCTTTCTCAGGAAGAATTTTAAAGTTTCATCGCCTCTGCTGCAAGAGGAGCACATTTCAGAAAGGATTTTAAAGTTTCATCGCTTCTGTTGCAAGAGGAGCACATTCCAGAAAAAGAATTTAAAGTTTCATCGCCTCTGCTGCAAGAGGAGCTTTCTCAAAAAGATTTTAAAGCTTCATCGCCTCTGCTGCAAGAGGAGCTTTCTCAGGAAGAATTTTAAAGTTTCATCGCCTCTGCAGCAAGAGGAGCTTTCCCAGAAAGAAGAATTTTAATGTTTCATCACCTCTGTTGCAAGAGGAGCATTTCAGGAAGAGAATTTAACGTTTCATCGCTCCTGCTGCAAGAGGAGCACACAAAAAAAAGAGGATTAAGTCTTGAGTTGGACAAAATTATTGTCTATTGTCTTTGCTCTATTCCTGATTCTCAATAATGAGCAAAGAGGGGCAGCTGTAGACACCAAATTTTGTCCAAATCGACAGGATTACATTCAATTGGGCTCTCGAAATCCAAATCGAAACATTGGGCTTCCAAGTCCATTAAAATGGGCTGAGTTTTTTGTCATTATTATTATTTTTGTTATTATTATTTGTATCATTTGTTTTCATTATTTTTATTGTTATCATTATGTTTATTATTTGTTGTGGTTTTTATTATTATATATATTTTGTTTATTTTTATTTATTATTATTATTGTTATTATTATTGTCTTTACACTATTATTATTACTATTACTATTATTATTATTTGTTTTTATTTTTAATTTTATTGTTATTTTTTATTATTATCATTATTTGTTTTTATTTTTATTGTTATTATTATTATTATTATTGTTAATATTATTATTTTTATATATTATATATTATTTATTTTTTATTTTATTTTTATCTTTACTTTTTATTATTGTTATTATTATTATTACTATTATTATTATTATTGTTGTTGTTATTGTTGTTGTTGTTGTTGTTGTTGTTATTATTATTATTATTATTATTATTATTATGATTGTTACTTTTGTGTTATTATTATTAATATTATTTTTATATATTATTTATTTTATTTTTATCTTTATTTTTACTTATTATTATTATATATTTTATATTTTTATTATTATTATTATTATTATTATTATTATTATTATTATTATTATTATTATTATTATTATTATTATTGTTATTGTTATAACGTATCAAGTTTCGGGAGAAACCTAATAGCTAGACACAAAAACTAAGGAGTCGCCACCAACCATTCTAACCTAGGTGTGATTGGTCACTTATTCAAACTAAGGATAAGACTTGGTCTACGTTAAGAGTTCTAAGTTCGGGAGTACGGTTACGTGTGAGGAAGGGTTAGCACCCTCACAACGCCCATCCTAAAATGGTACCAAATAATCTAAGGTTATCTTAATTTTGCCTTTTACTTTAATTTCGATATAATTAAATATTGAAAAATCTTTTAAGTCTCCTCCATCAAGCTGGTTGGATAACTTAAAAGTTCTTCTCACCTCAAGAGTATTCAAGTAGGACCAATCACCTTTCTTGAAGAGGCTCCGTCGTCGGATTGTTTAAATGTCTTATGCAAACCCTATTTCGACTCCTATCCAATTTCTATTTATTATTTTATCCTATTTTATTCTATCGTTATTATTTCTTTATATAAATTATTATTTCATGTATTTTTATATCTTTAAATAAACATGAATTATTTGATATTGAATATTTTCTTAAAGACCTTCCATCAAGCTGGTAAGACCTTAAAGAAACTTTCTCACCTTAGGAATTTTTAAAGAAATTACTCAAGCGCAATTCCCTTTAAATTCCATCCTCGAAATAATTCACATTTATTAAAATATTTAATTTAATTTAATTTCTATTTATTTTAATTATTTTCTAATTTTAATTCTAATTTATTTATTTGATCTTTATTCTTTATTATAATAAACTTAATTTTTATTTACTATTTTTTAATCTAATCTAATTTAATTTTTATTTTTATAATTTAATTTATTAAATCTTGGAAATGTCCTATAAATCTTCCATCAAGCTGGCAAGATTAAAAGAACTCTCCTCACCTCAAGACATCTAAAAGTACTACTCAAGCGCAGTCCTTTTAGAATTCCGTCGTCGGAATAACTCATCTTTTTATTTATCCCTTATTGTAATTTTATTTAATTTATTTTAATATCACAAGTTTTGAATAATAATTCTGAATTTATTTACTTTTTTTTTTATTTTTGAAGATCTAGGTCTTTATCCTAATGCCCTATACCAAATTATATTATTCAATAAATCATATTATAAAAGAACTATTCATGCAAAAATAAGAAACCAAAGAAAAGAAAATACCTCATGCAATTATGTTAGTCAAATTACATATTATCAAATCAAATATCATCATGCAATGGTGTCATGCATGGTCAAGTTAAATATTGTCATTGAGCCTTACGAGTACTGCATGAACAGTAGGTACTTACCAGTTCTTCTCCAGTTTTCGTTGAGAATTCCTGCCGAACCAGAAGCGTAATCCACCCCTTTCAGAATCTCTTTGCCTCTTGCCGTGGCAAAAGGAGGAATAAATTCTTTTCTTGTCTCTTGTTTTGCAACTTCCACTAATAGCCGTCGATATTTCTTTGCTCTTTTACGTTGAACACCACAGCTAGTCTCTTTCTTTGTTTTCTTGTTTCACGCCTGCAGCTCTTTCCTTAGCTTAGTATTCAATCTTCTTTCGAGAGCAGGTAGCAGTAGCTAACTCACGTACAGATGTAGCAGTAACGTGATACAAGAACAGAATAGTGGTAGCCACAGATATGCGACCAGGCTAAACAGAAATGCAGCAGCCAAGGGTGACGTAGTGCAGCGGTGAGTGATGGTGGCCTACTGTTATTTTTCAAAGAAGCTTGCTGTTTCTTTTTTTTCGTCCTCTACGTGCTGGCCTCTCAAAACAGAGGCCAACTTACCAATTCAACAGCCACGTAGTAAGACCAGTGGCAGCAGTAGATACGTGATGCAGAAACGAACTAGCAGCAAGGGACAGCAGCTCGTGACTTGCACGGTTCCAACTAGCTCTCCATTCTTCTTGACAGCTCCTGCTTCGATTCTTTTCCACTTTCAACAGCAGCTTCACGGGCTCTGCAGGTTTCTGATCATCTCACAATTCTACACCTCTTCAGCACTTCCTGCGTCACGGCTTCACTGGTTCTAGGTCACAATCCTACTACAAAATGGATGGTGCTGAACGGCTTTTCCACTTTCAACAGCAGCTTCATGGGCTCTGCAGGTTTCTGATCATCTCACAATTCTACACCTCTTCAGCACTTCCTGCGTCACGGCTTCATTGGTTCTAGGTCACAATCCTGCTACAAAATGGATGGTGCTGAACGGAGGAGGTGGCGGTTTGTTGCACACAGTGGCTCGGTGCCGAGGCTGGCATGTAGATGGGGAAGCAGGAACGGTCTGATGATGATGATGGTTGACGATTTGAATCAAGAATGGAGTGATAAAACTGTGGCCTGTATGGTAGAAGGTAGTGTATGGACGATGCAAAGGCTTTGGACGTGGTGGAGCAGCAAAGGTGGTTTCAGTTTCATGAAGAGGATCCTCCCTTAGGTTTTTTTTATAGGTTTCTTTTTTTTAGGGTTTTCCTCACCGTGTCTTGTTCCTCTGTTTTCAACCCCCTCCCCCCCCCCCCCCAAAATCCCCAGCGGCTGGCCCCCCTTTTTTATTTAATTTTCCTTCCTTTTCTAGATATGGGTATTAAACCAATTTTATTTCCTTTCCATCCATGCACCTGTCGTAACTGCTTCGCGCTCGACGATTTTGAAAAAAAGCGTTTAAAAACAAAAATGGGAGTCGCCACCAATCTTTTTTGACTAGGTGTGATTGGCCATCTGAAAACGTTTATCTTTTCAACAAAATCTCAAAATTAATTAAGTTTCATTAAAAAGATAATCTTTTGGTCTGCGAAACAAAAATTGGGTTCGGGGGTACGGTTACGCGTGGGGAAGGATTAGCACCCCCACGACGCCCGTTAAAAAACGGTACCATAATAATCATGTGTTATCCTTTAGTTTTAATGAAATGGTCTTGAATTGATATTTAAAAATAATTCATATTTTTATTACAATCAATTTTGTTCTTTTTAATTTTGAAACATTTAAATATTATTTTTTTATTTGAAATAAGTGAAAATCTTTTGTATTGAAAATTATTCCGAAGTACCCCAATACTCTGGTAGCATTTCGGATAATTTACTCACCTAGAGATTTCTTAAGAATCACTACTTGTGAGTTCTATAGAATCTCATCATCGGAAGATTCACACTCGTTTCAAAAATTATTATGAATGCACATGATGCAAGCAGATAAAAAATGATGCAAATGAATTTTTTTGATTTTTTTTTGTATAAATATTTCTTTATTTATTTTAAATAAAAAATTTTATTATTGAAAAATTGCACTAAGTATCCCAATACTCTGGTAACACTTAGTGAACTTCTCTCACCTAGAGATCAGTCAAGAAATCACTACTTGTGAGTTTCATGACATCCCATCATCGGACAAATTTCATTTAAATTTAAACTTTATTATTGAGTTCTTTTTTTTTATTTTCCTTTAAAAACTTATCTATTTTTATTTTTAATAAAACAAATTAAATTTTCTATTAATCTTTTTATTTTCTTTTTTAAAAACTTATTTATTTATTTTTATTTTTTTAATAAAAATTTAAATTATTGAAAAATCATACTAAACATCCCAATACTCTGGTAACATTTAGTAAGACTTTTCTCACCTAGGGATCAGTCAAGAAATCACTACTTGTGAGTTTCATGACATCCCATCATCGGACGTTCATTTAATTAAATTTCAATTTTATTATTAATTAAAAAACTTATTGATTTATTTTTTAACAAAAATTTAAATTATTGAAAAATCATACTAAATATCCCAATATTCTGGTAACATTTAGCACGACTCTTCTCACCTAGGGATCAGTCAAGAAATCACTACTTGTGAGTTTCATGACATCCCATCATCGGGCAAATTTCATTTAAATTTAAACTTTATTATTGAGTTCTTTTTTTTTATTTTCCTTTAAAAACTTATCTATTTTTATTTTTAATAAAACAAATTAAATTTTCTATTAATCTTTTTATTTTCTTTTTTAAAAACTTATTTATTTATTTTTATTTTTTTAATAAAAATTTAAATTATTGAAAAATCATACTAAACATCCCAATACTCTGGTAACATTTAGTAAGACTTTTCTCACCTAGGGATCAGTCAAGAAATCACTACTTGTGAGTTTCATGACATCCCATCATCGGACGTTCATTTAATTAAATTTCAATTTTATTATTAATTAAAACTTATTGATTTATTTTTTAACAAAAATTTAAATTATTGAAAAATCATACTAAATATCCCAATATTCTGGTAACATTTAGCACGACTCTTCTCACCTAGGGATCAGTCAAGAAATCACTACTTGTGAGTTTCATGACATCCCATCATCGGGAGAATTCCATTTATTATCTTGATTTTTTCAATTATTCCCTTTTATTAAAATTCTATTACTACTTATTTAATTAATTTAACTACCTTTCTTTACCTTTGGAAATTTTACTATGATTAAATTTTATTGGTTTAATTATTTTGTATTTATGTATTTCTAAAAATCCCCTTTTGTTTACTTCTCTTAATTGTTTTTATTAATTTTCATTTAGTTAATATTTCTCTAAACACTCTTTATTTGTCAAAACTCATTATTATATATATTTATTTATTCATTTTATTATTATTAATTTTTAATTTTTTTTAATTTTTTTAATTTAATTAAATTAATTAATTAATTTTTTTTAAAAAATAAAAATAAAAATAAATAAATAAATAAGCATGAAATTGGATATTGAGGAATAATACCGAATATCCCAATACTCTGGTAACATTCGATATAATTCCCCTCATCTAAAGTTTTTCGAAGAATCGCTACTTGCGAGTTCTACGAAGACTTATCATCGAGATTCCATACTTATTTTATTTATTTGATTATTATTCTTTATTTATTATTATTATTATTTCCTTAACCCACATTTCATTTATCTAATAAAAATTTATTTTTATTTTAAAAATGTGTTTTTACATATAATTTATGTATATATACATTTTATATATTTATTTATACATTCTAAAAAAAATGTATATATATTTATATGTTTTAAGACTATATATTTTATATGTTTACATATATGTATTTTACATATTTATTTATATTCATTCTAAAACTATATATTTACATTTTCTTTTATATATTTATTATTATATGTATTTTATGTACTTTAAAACTATATATCTTACATATTTTATATTTATTTATTTTCCCTTTTAAAACTATATGTTCATTTTATTTTATTGTATCATACTATTTATTTATTTATTTTATTTATTTTTCGCTTTGTTACATTTTCTATTTTATTATTGTTTTTTTTTTGTTTTTTGTTGTTTTGCCATAATTAATAAATAAATAGAATAAAGAAAGGGAATATACCCCAAAACGGAGCGGGTCGTAGCTGCTGGGTCGGGGCAGGCGCGGACGGATCGGATCGCGAAGCGGGTCGACGCGCGGGTCGCGAGAGGAAATGGAGCGGTTTGCGCGGATCTCGAGTCGGGTCGCGGGTGTCACGCGGGTCGGCTAATCAAAACGCTGCGTTTTGATGTTCTATAAAAAGCTTGTTTTTTTGTTTCTCCTCACTTTAGCCGGTTCCTCCAGAAAAAAAAATCCCAAACCCCAAAAAAAATCCTCTCAGCCCCTCAGCCCTGCCGGGTGATTTCCGTCGTGCCGGCCATCGTGCGCCGCCGTAGGCCGGTCACCGGAGGTCTCCCCGAAGCCCAAAAACACTCCTCTAACCTTCCTCTTACCGGATCTAGCCTCCGTTACACCCAAAACTTCCCCTAGCTACCTAGATCTGACACCCCGAAACCTTCCTTTTCTCTTCTTTTTTTTTGTGTTTTTGCTATATTTCTGGTTGATGGTTTTGGTTGCTGTGTTGTGATTTTTTGTTTTTGTGTCTTTTGTAGGTTTTAGATCTAGGGTTTCCAGATCTGAGATCCTAAGGGTCTCGGTTCTAGGGTTCCCGGATTAGGGGTTTTTTTTTTTGGGATCTAGGGGTTTCGGTGGTAGGGATGATGATGGTGGTGTGTGATGATGACTGTGGTGGTGTTTGGTTGTTGGCGGAGATGTACGGTGATGATGATGGTGGTGTTGGCTTTCTGGTGTTCGGGAAACAGAGTGGTTGAATGGTGGTCTAGGGTGGACGGTGATGGTGTTTCTGAGTCTGTATCCTTCGGTGGTGTCTCAGTTGGGGTAGGGTTTTTTTTTGTTTCAGTGTGTATAAGTCTCCGCTCCTTTTTTTTTTTCGAACCCCCCCAGAAGAAAATCTAGTCCTTTTAAACGAATCTGGGATCACCCTTTGATCCCTTGGGTTAAATCCAATCCGGGTTCTTCTTATTGTTTTCCAGATCTCCAAGGCAGTTTCAGGATGGGATGGTTTGCTTGGGAAGATGAATTTGGGTGGTAGCCGAGGCATAGGGGGAAGGGTTAGAACCGCTGGCGGCTGGGGCAGTGGGTCTGGCCGGCGTATATGGTAAATCTGGGGCATTTAATGTGACAAAGTGACTGATGGATAGTCTCGGGGGCTGACGATAATGGATGACAGACAAAAACAACAAAATAATAATAATAATAATAATGATAATAATAATAATATATGAAAATAAAAATAACAATAAAAAGAACAATAGAAATAATGATAATAATAATAGATAATAATAATAAAAATAAAAATAATATAATAAGAATAGAAATATAAAATATATAATAAAAATGTAAAAATAAAGAAAATAAATAATATAAGTATATTAATAATAATAATAATACAAAAGTAACAATCATAATAATAATAACAATAATCATAAAAAATAACAATAAAAACAAAAACAAATAATAATAATAATAACAGTAATAATAAAAATATTAATATTAGAAAAGATAAAAATAATAAAACTAATAATAATGAATAATAACAAAATAAATAAGAAAAACGAAAATAAAAGAAAATAATAATAATAATAATAATAATAATAATAATAATAATAATAAGAACAAAATTTGTCAAAATAATTTGTAAAATCTGGACAAAATTAGGTGTCTACAGCTGCCCATCTTTGCTCATTGCTGAGTATCAGGAATAGAGCAAAGACAATAGACAACAATTTTGTCCAACTCAATACCTAATCCTTCTCCTTCCCTCTCTCTTCTTCTTTTTTTTTTCTTTTTCTTTTTCTTTTTTTTTCTTCTTTTTTTTTCTTACAACAGAGGTAGCGAAATTTTAAAATTCTTCCTGGAAATGTGCTCCTCTTGCAGCAGAGGCGATGAAACTTTAACTTCTTTTTCTGAAATGTGCTCCTCTTGCAGCAGAGGCGATGAAAATTTAAATTCTTTTTCTGAAAATGTGCTCCTCTTGCAACAGAGGCGATGAAACTTTAAATTCTTTTTCTGAAAATGTGCTCCTCTTGCAACAGAGGCGATGAAACTTTAAAATCTTTTTCTGAAATGTGCTCCTCTTGCAGCAGAGGCGATGAAACTTTAAAATCTCTTTCTGAAATGTGCTCCTCTTGCAGCAGAGGCGATGAAACTTTAAATTCTTTTTCTGAAAATGTGCTCCTCTTGCAGCAGAGGCGATGGAACTTTAAATTCTTTTTCTGAAATATGCTCCTCTTGCAGCAGAGGCGATGAAACTTTAAATTCTTTTTCTGAAAATGTGCTCCTCTTGCAACAGAGGCGATGAAACTTTAAATTCTTTTTCTGAAATGTGCTCCTCTTGCAGCAGAGGCGATGAAACTTTAAAATCTCTTTCTGAAATGTGCTCCTCTTGCAGCAGAGGCGATGAAACTTTAAAATCTTTTTCTGAAAATGTGCTCCTCTTGCAGCAGAGGCGATGGAACTTTAAATTCTTTTTCTGAAATATGCTCCTCTTGCAGCAGAGGCGATGAAACTTTAAATTCTTTTTCTGAAAATGTGCTCCTCTTGCAGCAGAGGCGATGAAACTTTAAAATCTTTTCTTCTGAGGTATGCTGAAACATTTTTTCTTCTTCTTCTTCCTTTTTTTCTCTTTTTTCTTTCTTTTTCCTTTTTTGTTTGTCCTTTTGCCTGTTTGTTTTCTTTTTTGTGCTTTCTTTTTTCTTTTTTTTTCTTTTTTGTTTGTCCTTTTGCCTATTTGTTTTCTTTTTTTGTGCTCTCTTTTTTTTTTTTTGTGCTTGAATTCTCATAATATGAATGAAATGCAAATGCATGTATTGACAAAGCCATGCAATTCCTATTGTGGTAATCAAATTCTCAGGACTGTCCCTTTTGTGTCCTTTGATCCCTTCACCCGTATTTTACAAAATAGTTGTCATCAATTTCGAATTAGGAACTGGTTCGCAACATGTACTTGTCACAATTTTCAATTTCCTTCGTTTCATTCCCTTATCTCTCTCTTTTCCTCCTTTCTCTTCTTTTTTTTTTTCTTCTTTCTCTTTTTCTTTAATAATGTTAGCAGGTAGATTATCACTTAATCATCATCTTCATTTCAATCTTTGTTTAATAAACACAATACATTCTTGCACTTTTATTGGTTAGTTAAAGAATAATCGAAAGAATAACATAATTGGGAATGAAAGCATTTATTATTGGATAAATAGGAGATAATGGAAACAAAAGTTCAGTCGGGTGACAGATGGCACAAGGGTCAAGTGGTGAATTTTAAAGAATGGTGACCAGAATAATGCATGTTTAGATAACCCTTCACGAACCAAACCGGTGCTTTCTTTCGAAAAGACTAATTTGTTGATGCCCCCTGTCACACCGAGTTCGTTCGACTAATGCCATCCTCCGTACGATTTCGATCCAGGTGTTGATCTTTTCTGCATCCAAGCCGCCTTTTCAGGTTTTCAACTTAGATCTCCCCCTTTAATTCAACTGCCCTTTTTGGGTTTTCAGTTTGAATTCTCCTTTCATTTTTCTTTTCCCTTTTTTTCTTTTTTTGTTTTGTTTTGTTTTTTTCTTTTTCTCTTTTTTTTTTCTTTTCTTTTTTTTTCTTTCTCTTCTTTTTTCGTTCTTCTTTTTTCTTTTTTTTTCTTCAAGCATAGTATTTCTTCACAGCATCGGAGTTTATCGGATTAGGCAGATCATTCCCATCCATCTCTGTCAAGATCAACGCTCCACCTGAGAACGCTCTTTTCACCACGTATGGTCCTTCCCAATTTGGTGTCCATTTGCCCCGGTTATCATGGTGATTTGGGAGGATCTTTTTCAACACCAATTCCCCTTCACAGAAATGCCTGGGTCGAACCTTTTTATCATAGGCTCGCATCATTCTCTTCTGGTACATCTGACCATGACATAGTGCCGTAAGCCTTTTCTCCTCTATAAGATTCAATTGTTCAAAGCGACTTCGAACCCATTCAGCCTCGTCCAAGTTTAATTCCATTAAGACTCTTAGGGAGGGGATCTCTACCTCAACAGGCAGCACCGCTTCCATACCGTAAACCAAAGAAAAAGGAGTTGCCCCAGTAGAAGTGCGCACTGACGTTCTATAAGCATGCAAAGCAAATGGTAGCTTCTCGTGCCAGTCTTTGTATGTGCTGGTCATCTTCCCCACAATCCTCTTAATATTTTTGTTGGCAGCCTCAACGGCTCCATTCATCTTCGGGCGATACGGGGCTGAGTTGTGATGCTTGATTTTGAACTGTGCACATACTTCCTTCATCATGTCATTGTTCAAGTTGAGGGCATTGTCTGATATGATCCTTTCTGGGAGCCCGTACCGACATATTATCTCCTTCTTTAGGAACTTACAAACAGTGGACTTAGTCACATTCGCATAAGAAGCAGCTTCAACCCATTTTGTAAAGTAGTCTATCATCACGAAAATGAATCTGTGCCCATTTGATGCCTTGGGGGAGATGGGTCCAATCACATCCATTCCCCACATAGAAAAAGGCCACGGTGGTGCCATGAAGTTCAGTGATGTCGGGGGAACTTGGATCTTGTCAGCATAGATTTGACACTTGTGGCATTTTCTAGCATAATCTTTGCAATCTCTTTCTAGTGTAGTCCAATAGTAGCCTGCCCTCATAATCTGTCTAGCCATGAAATGACCATTTGCATGTGCCCCGCAGATTCCATCATGTACCTCCTCAAGAATCCTTTTGGCTTCAGATGTATTTACACATCTCAACAACATCTGATCCCGACCTCTTTTATACAAAACGTCTCCATCAACGAGGAATCCCATTGCCAATCTTCTAAGGATCTTTTTATCATTCTCCGATGCATGCTCTGGGTATCGTTGACTCTGAAGGTATTGCATGATGTCATAATACCAAGGTTGTCCATCCGCTTCCTCTTCAATACTAGAACAGTGGACTGGAGAATCTCTCATGCGTAGTTTGATTGGCGAAACATTTGCTTCTGTCTCTATTTTAAACATCGCAGCTAGTGTTGCCAAGGCATCGGCAACCTGGTTTTCTTCTCGAGATAAATGCTGGAAGGTGATATCCTCAAATTGTTGTACCAGATCAGCTATGTACTTTTGGTACTGTACTAGCTTCTGATCCCTTGTTTCCCATTCACCTCGTAACTGATAAATAACCAGTGCTGAATCTCCATAAACTTCCAAGTTCTTGATTCCCCTCTCGATTGCAGCTTCTAAGCCCATTGCACAAGCTTCGTATTCAGCCATGTTGTTAGTGCAATTGAAATTTAATCTGGCTGTGGATGGGTAATACTTTCCATTTGGAGATATTAAAACTGCCCCTATCCCATGCCCTAAGGCATTGGACGCGCCGTCAAAGAACATTCTCCACTGTCTGCTATCAGGCTGTTCTTCCTCCGTTTGAAAGACAGACATTATATCTTCATCTGGAAAATCTAGCTTGATGGGCTCATATTCGTCGGTAGCATGATCTGCGAGGAAGTCGGCTATTGCCCCACCTTTGACTGCTTTTTGAGACACGTACACGATGTCATATTCAGAAAGCATAACTTGCCATCTAGCTAGTCTGCCTGACAATGATGGTTTCTCAAAGATGTACTTGAGGGGATCCAACCTGGCTATCAACCAAGTCGAATGATACAACATATACTGCCTCAATCTACGAGCAACCCAAGCCAATGCGCAACACATTTTTTCTATTGTAGTGTACTTGGCCTCGTAATCAGTGAACTTCTTGCTCAAGTAGTAGATAGCCCGTTCTTTCTTGCCTGTATCATCATGTTGGCCCAGTACGCATCCCATAGAGTGTTCATTGACAGTCATGTATAGCAACAAGGGTCTTCCAGCCGTCGGCGGTACTAGAACAGGTGGATTTGACAAGTACCTTTTCACCTTTTCAAAAGCCTCTTGGCATGCCTCGTTCCATTCTCCCGGATCTTGTTTCCGAAGCAACTTAAAAATGGGATCGCATTTAAGCGTAAGTTGCGAGATAAAACGAGAAATATAGTTCAATCTTCCCAAAAAGCCTCTTACTTCTTTCTGTGTGCGTGGAGGCGACAGATTCTGTATCGCGCTGATTTTATCCGGGTCCACTTCAATTCCCTTTTCGCTGACTACAAACCCCAACAACTTCCCTGATTTAACGCCAAAAGTGCATTTGGCGGGGTTCAACTTGAGCTGAAACTTTCGTAGTCTTTCGAACAGCTTTCGAAGGTTGGCTACATGATCCTCTTCTCCTCGGGACTTGGCAATCATGTCATCCACATACACCTCTATCTCCTTATGCATCATGTCATGAAAGAGGGTTACCATCGCCCTTTGGTAGGTGGCCCCGGCATTCTTTAAACCGAAAGGCATAACTTTGTAGCAAAATGTGCCCCAAACTGTCACAAAAGTGGTTTTCTCCATGTCATCCTCGGCCATTTTAATTTGATTGTAGCCTGAAAAACCATCCATGAACGAGAACATGTAGTGTTGGGCTGTATTATCCACCAAGGTATCGATATGAGGCAATGGGAAATTATCTTTAGGGCTAGCTCTGTTTAAGTCCCGATAATCCACACACATTCTCACTTTCCCATCCTTTTTCGGTACTGGCACTAGTTAGCCACCCATTCCGGATACTTGGCTACCTTTAAGAACCCTGCATCGAATTGCTTTTTTACTTCTTCCTTTACCTTTAGCAACATCTCGGGCTTCATGCGCCTGAGCTTCTGTTGCACTGGCTTACATTCTATTTTCAAAGGTAGATGGTGCTCCACAACATCAGTGTTTAACCCGGGCATGTCCTGATAAGACCAAGCAAAAACGTCCACGTATTCACGAAGCAATTCCTCTAGTCTCTGCCTTTCAACCAATGGAAGTGCTGTGCCTACTTTGACTTCTTTGACGTTCTCATCATCCCCTAGGTTGACCATATCAATTACCTCTTTGTGGGGTTCAATTGGTTTTTTCTCTTGCCCAATCATTTTCAATAGATCTGGAGACAAAGCATCATCGTCTGAATCTACATTGTTATCGAGTTCACCAACGTGCATAGAATTTTCAAAATCAAACCCCGGATAGTCGTTAAGGTTATCTTCACATTCATTATTCATTTTCCTGAAAAAAGTAAAAAATTTGACAGATATGGTTGGTTTTTTATACCAATGATAGTAACCGAATAGAAAGAACAGTTATGGAATGATGAGAGGTGAAAAGAAAGTACTCAAAATGCACTGAACTTGTTAATTTATTGAAATGATGATGAAGATCAAGTTTACAAAAAAAAAAAATTTTCTAGAGCCTTCTAGACCGAGATGTTGATAATCTACCTCACTACATTACAAAAGAAAAAAAAAAGATAGAAGGTATCCTTTCAATAATTCAGTCTTTCAGCTCTGTTTCCCACAACATAATCATTCTTAAAACAAAAGTGGTCATTCCTCCATGCACCCCTTTAGACTAGGAATCCGCGAGAGGGTCCTTTCATCAGTAACACAGGTCTCGCTTCCACTACCTCTAATGAATCGGGGTGATAGCATCCGCCAAATCGAAATGTATCATAGAGGTACGGGATCTCCATCCTCTCCGATTCTTCTTCGTATCCTCGGAGGCGGGCTATTCTCTTCTTCCTTCTCTTTTCCAGAATCCTCTTTCTCTCTGAACCAGTGGCCTTGTATCCGAGGCCAAATTTGTCTTTGTTCTCCACAATCTCCACAGGTTTCCTCGGTCCTTGAAGATTTTTCCCCAAACCTTTCCCGACACGCCAGCCCTTTTGCAATGTCTGTTTAACAACCATCTTGGCAGCTGTTGACAATCGAGGGGTGGGTATTCTTGATCCTTCTCCTACATAGGTTGCGTTCACGATTTCGAAGGCTCTGAAAGAACACTCCAATGCTTCCTCGGCTGCCTCAATGTAGGGCACAGATAATGGCTTGGTGATCACGAGGTCTTCTTCTCCGGAGACAGAAATTTGTTTATCCCCGACAACAAACTTCACTTTCTGATGCAATGAAGAAGGAACAGCACCAGCCGTGTGGATCCATGGTCTCCCTAGTAAGAAACTGTATGACGACGAGATATCCATTACCTGAAACTGAACGCTGAAAGCAACCGGTCCAATTTCAATCGGAATTTCAATATTGCCGACTACATCCCTTCTAGAACCATCAAAGGCCCTCACAACCATGTTACTCGGTTGTATGTATGACAGGTCAACGGGCATCTTTTTTAGCGTGGCCATAGGCATGACGTTGATCGACGAGCCGTTGTCAATCAAAACCTTGGCGATTGTGTGACCCTTGCAGCTTGTAGTGATATTCAAGGCCTTAATACTCCCTCGCCCTTCCGGCGGAATTTCGTCATCACTGAAAGATATGAAATTTGCTGCTGTGATATTTCCCGCCAGCTGGTCCATACTGTCGACCGGAATATCATGAGGCACATAGGATTGATTCAACACCTTCATTAAGGCGTTCCGATGCGATTCTGAATTTAGCAGCAGAGATAATAGTGAAATTCGAGCAGGCATCTTGTTCAATTGCTCGACCACACTGTATTCACTGTGCTTAATCAACTTCAAAAACTCCTTTGCATCGTCCTCTGATATTGGCTTTTGCAAGTTTCCTCCTTGGTCCGAGGCTTGTTCATCTTCTTTCCCCGCCTGATTGTCTTCCTCTTTCTCCTTTCCTTTCCCCTTTCGGGCCCTATCTAACATCTCCGGAGTATAGCACCTCCCACTCCGCGTAATTCCTCCTACCCCACTAATGTTTGCATTATCAGGCATATCCGACTTATCTGAGCTCGCATTGCCTGACCCTCCAATCACTGCTTCGAACTCATACTTCCAGGGGACAGCCTTATTGTTTTTGTAAGGGAAAGAGCTCGGAACCTTGATTGTCATGGTCGGAGGAGTGACAAAGCTAGATTCCTTTTTCGTGGGGCTGGGCTTCTCCTTGTAAAACACGGTCATTGGTTTTCCCCACGGATAATCATTTTCTGAGGGTTCACTTGAAGCAGTACTCACTACACCCTCCTCCTCCTCCGTATAGAATTCAATCAAAGATGAATCCATCATTGATTGGACCATGTGTCGAAAATGGGGACAATTTTGGACAGAGTGACCCACGTGTCCCACATGATATTCACAAGTCTGGCTTGAACTGAATTCATCTTGACAGACATCCGAGCCCAACGGTAGAGGTTGAATCATCTTGGCTTTGGTTAAGACATCGAATACTAAACTCATTGGAGTCTTAACCTCTTCCACGTGTCTTTTTACGCAACACTTCCCCCGAACTTCAGTTGCACTGACTGATCCTCCACTGTGGCTGGGCAGTGGGTTAGCGTTGATACTGGGCTCCACCTCCTTGGAAAAAGTTAACCTTCCTGACTTGACCAAATCTTGCACCTTATATTTCAAAGCCGTGCAATTCTCCGTAGAATGACCCGGGTTTCCACCGTGATAGTCACATCGAGCACTGGGGTCATACCATCTTGGAAAAGGTGGCTTCATTGGCTCCATGTAGAGAGGCGCGATCATATGACCTTTCACCAATTGTGGAAATAAGTCCGTGTATGACATGGGGATCGGATCAATAGGAGGCCTTTCAATAATTCTTCGAGGAGGCCTTTGGTTAGCAGTTGGGTTGCTATTCGGTTGGTAAGGCTGGGCAGTAGGTGTTGGTGTATAGTACGGTGCTGGAGGACGAAAATTTGGCCGAAAAGTTGATGGTTGTGATGGGCTTTGGTATGGAGCGGGAGAGACATTGTTTGAGGTCGGGAAATAGGGTTGGTAATATTGGTAAGGTTGAGATGGTGGTCGAAAATGAGGTGGGTAAGGTGCATATCCCCTATATCGAGGTGTCGTATGGGTGACTGCTTGGGTTTCAGCCTCTTTCTTCTTGGATAACCCACCTTTCTTTGAATCACTGCCTTCCAACTTCCCGCTCTTGATCGCGCTTTCTATTATTTCTCCCGTGATAACCATGTCCGCAAAATTCTTTGTTGCATTCCCCATCATACGTTCATAATAGGGGGCCTTCAGAGTGTTTACAAACATCACCGTAACCTCCTTTTCGGTTAGAGGCGGCTGGACTTGGGATGCAATGTCCCTCCAACGTTGAGCGTATTCCTTGAAGCTTTCATTGGCCCTTTTTTCTATATTTTGCAGAGACAACCTGTCTGGGGCCATATCCATTACATGTTTGTACTGAGCAATAAACGCTCTAGCAAGATCATTCCAGTTGTGAATGCGAGTATGATCTAGCTGCACATACCACCTAGCAGCTGACCCAGTGAGGCTGTCTTGAAATACATGTATTAATAACTTATCGTCGTGATTATAGGCAGCCATCTTGCGACAATACATGGTCACGTGGGTAATTGGGCACTTGGTCCCATCGTACTTTTCGAACTCAGGGGTTTTAAATTTGGGAGGGATCACCACATCTGGAACCAAACACAATCCCATTGCGTCCACAGACCCATAAAAATCACTGCCCTCAATGGCCCGTAACCTCTCCTCTATGATGTTTAATTTTTTTGAGTCTGAATCGCCTTTTACCTCCGATACACTTCCTCTCAATTTTTCCTGTTCCCTTGGATCGTCTAAATCAGGGACTTGGATTGGATCCGCGGGTCTTGTACCTTGAGCAGAGGGTATAGGTATTGTGATATGAGGTTGCGTAGAGGCGCTTGGTGCACCTGGATACATGTACGCATGGCCACCCACGGGCTGTGGAGGAGGTGGAGGGATGCCTTGTGAGGATTGAGCATAAGGCGGGGGTATGCCTTGCGAGGATTGGGCATGAAGTGGGGTAAATCCTGGAGGGTATTGGGGATTGTCATCTTCCTGGGGCTGATCGGTCCTTTGGTTAGGGGTTTCTTTAGCCACTTCTTTCTCCCGATTCATCCTTGTCATTATCTCCATTAGAGCGGCTAACTGCCCTCGTATTTCTTCTTGTGCTTTCTCCATTCTATCCATCCTATTATCATGTTCTTCCTCCATTGCTCTTGAACGCGACCGGGTGTTGTACGAGTGTTTAGGAATTCGGGCTGAAATCTTGAATGTTGGAGCAATCCTTGAATCTTTGATTACCACAATAAGGAACTAATTACTACATGATACAACTTTGATATATTATGTTTTATTTAAACTATATGAAGGAATGAATGCGATGTTAGATGAATGTGATGCTAAATGATTAATACTTTGAGGGGTATTTAAGTCATAACAATTTCGACAAAAAGGAACTTTCATTCATTCAAATAGTCATTTCGTTACATTCCGATCATATTTCGATTAAATCCATAAAAACGACTAACTTGCTGATATTGATCCTTAGCCTCATCTAAAAAGTTCAGCAGCCTTTGCCCGTACTTTTCTGTTGGGAGGATTACTTGTCTTAGAGCTTCAGCTTTATCAACCATCTCTCTTGCCTTTGTCACGGCCTTACAAACTTGAGTGGCCATATGCTCTATGTATTGTTGTTTGCCGAGGCTTCCCACTCTCCACGTCATGCTTGCATCTTGTGCCAAGTCATATCCATATCTCCAATTGTTTTCACTTTGTTCCCAATCTTCTATTATTACTTTAATGTGGTTCTTGTGTTCCTGTAGCTGTTCCTCTAACACCTGAACCTTTTGTTGCAATGTAGCTTTTTCACTATCTATCTCGACTTGCTTTCCTTTTTTCAACTTCTCCTTTAGGTCCTCATTTTCTTTCTGACATTGGGCTAACTTTTTCGCACTTGCTGAGTACATGCCTTCCCAATTTTGTCGTTCTTGGGACAAATAGACAATTTCTTCCTCACTCTTCTTCGCTTTGTGCGCCCAGTGTTCTGCCCTTTTGTGCAAGTCCTCTAATTCCCTTTTCCTTTCACTCGAAGTCTGCATAATTCCTCCAACCCTCATTTCAGATCTCAATTTCTTATTTTCTTGGTGCAGATTTCTGAGATCCTTGCTGGTGACATTGTGTTCTTGTTGGACTTTCTTGAGCTTGGCTTCTCTCATTTCCGCCTCGTACTTGAGCTGTTCCATCTCTCTTCGAAGCCTCAAATTCTCTTGCTTCCACCTTTCCTCTTCTATCTTGAATTGTTGTTTGGCGATCTCGGCCTCGGATATTCCTATTTCCGGTTCTAAAGGCACGCTGCATTCTCTAAGGAGAAAAACTACCTCCCTCACTTGCTTTGTCCTCCATACCGAGTATTCTGGGGTAGCTTTATCAGAGAGGGGCCCCAGGTTGATTCTCCGTGCTTGCTTCCATGACCGAACCACTTGCTCTCCTTTTTTCATTGCTTTTGGCTCACCATAAGAAAATTCCAAATCACTAAGCCCATGCGTTAGTGGAATGAACTGTTTAGCCCCGAACTGTCTTAGTACCATAAGTGGCGCGTAGCTTATCACTCCCCATGGTCCTAGAAGTTGCACCCACGATTCTTCTCCGCATCGATATAAGACTGGTACATGCGGCATCCAAGGTGTCATCCATACAACCTGTTTTTCTCCGAGTCTCTGCAGCAAATCCACCCATTCTTCCTTGCTTTTCGGTTTCGGCCATTTACTGTTGCAGAACTCTTTAACTGGAGCACGATGATGTAGGAAAGTTCTCTTAAAGGCCTTTTCCATACACTTGAAATGACTTTTAGCCCAAACATGCAGCAGCTGTGCACATCCCACAAATCGCCCCTCTCCGTTCCTCCGACAATAATTCAATGACCTGAAGGTTTCTGCTAGTATGGCAGGAGCTGGATTCCCATTATTCTCGATTTGCTCAAAAAAGTCGATCACTGCTACTTCAATGTGCCCTAACACCTTAGGGAAGATAATCAAACCATAGATTGCTAAAGCAAAAGCCGCCAATCCTTGCTGGTCACTAAGATGTCCCTTGATAAATGCATGAAGAAAATCCCAGGGTATACAAACATTGGATCCCTTCTCCTTTTTATGAGAGTCTATGTCTTCCGGTCTGACTCCCATAAGTTTGGCTAGCTTTTTGCGGTATCCGGATTTTGGCTTTCGGACATAGATTTTGTCCGGACTTTTCAAGTCAATACTTAACAGGACCGAGTACTCCTCTATTGTGGGTGTCAAGTCCATTCCATTGAAAGAGAAGCACCTATGGGAGGGATCCCAAAACTGAATAGCAGCTCTGATCAGTGGTTCTTCGACTTTTACAGCAATCAAAGACTCTATTTGGCCATATTTTTCATGGAAATCCTTCTTCCCCTCTTCACTAATTTGATCCCATAAGTTGGCTAGATCTATTAAATTATTTTGTTGGAGGTTTAGATTCACTTCTTGTGGGAGTGAGGACATGAAATTCCCAGTCAAGCAATCTCCTTTCACTTGTTGAACCTTTTCAGACCAAATTTGTACCTCCCGGTAGGAATCACATGGAACGTTCGCAGACGACGAACAAGCTAGCCTTTCTATGGATTCAGTGAAAAATTCCTCGTTGAAGAGAGCCATGGTTAAAATACCCCCTTATGTGACTATGTGATGCAAGAGGATTCATGCAAAAAGAATGGAAAAACAAATACAAATCAGTATGTGTATAAACAATATAAACATTGAAATAAAAGCAGATAACGGATGTGATGTTCATTTATGTCCTATCAAAGGTCACTCTCATAAAAGGGAAGGAATGGCTCTATCTTAGGCTGGTCTCCTTACAACATACTATATGCTGGTTTAAGGTTTCACATATCTACAAGGTTCCCAAATCATTCCATACCGTCGTCCACACTGGACTAGTAAGGAACAGATATGAGTGGGAGTATTTCACTTGCCATTGCGGAGGTGATTACCTCACGAGAGCATAGCTACTTTACCCCCTCCTAAGGAGGACGGAACCCGGGTGTAGGGCTCATGTTATGCCAATGCACTTATGTATGCAACAATAAATGAGTATATGTCCTACTTTATTTATTCAACAGCAATCTCATACACAAAGAATGTAATGAATCAAATTATCAAAATGAATGAAATGAAGTTCTTATTTTTTGTTTATTTTTAAGTTCTATGTGGAATTTATTTTTATTAATATTTCTATTTTTATTTCATTTTTTTAAAAAAGAAAATTAAATTTAACTGCCAATCAAGACTATCAAATTAAAATTTAAGATACCATATGGTTATTCAATGGTTTGACCCTCTTAGCGTCCCCAGTGGAGTCGCCAAGCTGTCGTAACGGCTTCGCGCTCGACGATTTTGAAAAAAAGCGTTTAAAAACAAAAATGGGAGTCGCCACCAATCTTTTTTGACTAGGTGTGATTGGCCACCTGAAAACGTTTATCTTTTCAACAAAATCTCAAAATTAATTAAGTTTCATTAAAAAGATAATCTTTTGGTCTGCGAAACAAAAATTGGGTTCGGGGGTACGGTTACGCGTGGGGAAGGATTAGCACCCCCACGACGCCCGTTAAAAAACGGTACCATAATAATCATGTGTTATCCTTTAGTTTTAATGAAATGGTCTTGAATTGATATTTAAAAATAATTCATATTTTTATTACAATCAATTTTGTTCTTTTTAATTTTGAAACATTTAAATATTATTTTTTTATTTGAAATAAGTGAAAATCTTTTGTATTGAAAATTATTCCGAAGTACCCCAATACTCTGGTAGCATTTCGGATAATTTACTCACCTAGAGATTTCTTAAGAATCACTACTTGTGAGTTCTATAGAATCTCATCATCGGAAGATTCACACTCGTTTCAAAAATTATTATGAATGCACATGATGCAAGCAGATAAAAAATGATGCAAATGAATTTTTTTGATTTTTTTTTGTATAAATATTTCTTTATTTATTTTAAATAAAAAATTTTATTATTGAAAAATTGCACTAAGTATCCCAATACTCTGGTAACACTTAGTGAACTTCTCTCACCTAGAGATCAGTCAAGAAATCACTACTTGTGAGTTTCATGACATCCCATCATCGGACAAATTTCATTTAAATTTAAACTTTATTATTGAGTTCTTTTTTTTTATTTTCCTTTAAAAACTTATCTATTTTTATTTTTAATAAAACAAATTAAATTTTCTATTAATCTTTTTATTTTCTTTTTTAAAAACTTATTTATTTTTTTTATTTTTTTAATAAAAATTTAAATTATTGAAAAATCATACTAAACATCCCAATACTCTGGTAACATTTAGTAAGACTTTTCTCACCTAGGGATCAGTCAAGAAATCACTACTTGTGAGTTTCATGACATCCCATCATCGGACGTTCATTTAATTAAATTTCAATTTTATTATTAATTAAAAAACTTATTGATTTATTTTTTAACAAAAATTTAAATTATTGAAAAATCATACTAAATATCCCAATATTCTGGTAACATTTAGCACGACTCTTCTCACCTAGGGATCAGTCAAGAAATCACTACTTGTGAGTTTCATGACATCCCATCATCGGGCAAATTTCATTTAAATTTAAACTTTATTATTGAGTTCTTTTTTTTTATTTTCCTTTAAAAACTTATCTATTTTTATTTTTAATAAAACAAATTAAATTTTCTATTAATCTTTTTATTTTCTTTTTTAAAAACTTATTTATTTATTTTTATTTTTTTAATAAAAATTTAAATTATTGAAAAATCATACTAAACATCCCAATACTCTGGTAACATTTAGTAAGACTTTTCTCACCTAGGGATCAGTCAAGAAATCACTACTTGTGAGTTTCATGACATCCCATCATCGGACGTTCATTTAATTAAATTTCAATTTTATTATTAATTAAAACTTATTGATTTATTTTTTAACAAAAATTTAAATTATTGAAAAATCATATTAAATATCCCAATATTCTGGTAACATTTAGCACGACTCTTCTCACCTAGGGATCAGTCAAGAAATCACTACTTGTGAGTTTCATGACATCCCATCATCGGGAGAATTCCATTTATTATCTTGATTTTTTCAATTATTCCCTTTTATTAAAATTCTATTACTACTTATTTAATTAATTTAACTACCTTTCTTTACCTTTGGAAATTTTACTATGATTAAATTTTATTGGTTTAATTATTTTGTATTTATGTATTTCTAAAAATCCCCTTTTGTTTACTTCTCTTAATTGTTTTTATTAATTTTCATTTAGTTAATATTTCTCTAAACACTCTTTATTTGTCAAAACTCATTATTATATATATTTATTTATTCATTTTATTATTATTAATTTTTAATTTTTTTAATTTTTTTAATTTAATTAAATTAATTAATTAATTAATTAATTTTTTTTTAAAAATAAAAATAAATAAATAAATAAATAAGCATGAAATTGGATATTGAGGAATAATACCGAATATCCCAATACTCTGGTAACATTCGATATAATTCCCCTCATCTAAAGTTTTTCGAAGAATCGCTACTTGCGAGTTCTACGAAGACTTATCATCGAGATTCCATACTTATTTTATTTATTTGATTATTATTCTTTATTTATTATTATTATTTCCTTAACCCACATTTCATTTATCTAATAAAAATTTATTTTTATTTTAAAAATGTGTTTTTACATATAATTTATGTATATATACATTTTATATATTTATTTATACATTCTAAAAAAAATGTATATATATTTATATGTTTTAAGGCTATATATTTTATATGTTTACATATATGTATTTTACATATTTATTTATATTCATTCTAAAACGATATATTTACATTTTCTTTTATATATTTATTATTATATGTATTTTATGTACTTTAAAACTATATATCTTACATATTTTATATTTATTTATTTTCCCTTTTAAAACTATATGTTCATTTTTTTTATTGTATCATACTATTTATTTATTTATTTTATTTATTTTTCGCTTTGTTACATTTTCTATTTTATTATTGTTTTTTTTTGTTTTTTGTTGTTTTGCCATAATTAATAAATAAATAGAATAAAGAAAGGGAATATACCCCAAAACGGAGCGGGTCGTAGCTGCTGGGTCGGGGCAGGCGCGGACGGATCGGATCGCGAAGCGGGTCGACGCGCGGGTCGCGAGAGGAAATGGAGCGGTTTGCGCGGATCTCGGGTCGGGTCGCGGGTGTCACGCGGGTCGGCTAATCAAAACGCTGCGTTTTGATGTTCTATAAAAAGCTTGTTTTTTTGTTTCTCCTCACTTTAGCCGGTTCCTCCAGAAAAAAAATCCCAAACCCCAAAAAAAAATCCTCTCAGCCCCTCAGCCCTGCCGGGTGATTTCCGTCGTGCCGGCCACCGTGCGCCGCCGTAGGCCGGTCACCGGAGGTCTCCCCGAAGCCCAAAAACACTCCTCTAACCTTCCTCTTACCGGATCTAGCCTCCGTTACACCCACAACTTCCCCTAGCTACCTAGATCTGACACCCCGAAACCTTCCTTTTCTCTTCTTCTTTTTTTTTTTTGTGTTTTTGCTATATTTCTGGTTGATGGTTTTGGTTGCTGTGTTGTGATTTTTTGTTTTTGTGTCTTTTGTAGGTTTTAGATCTAGGGTTTCCAGATCTGAGATCCTAAGGGTCTCGGTTCTAGGGTTCCCGGATTAGGGTTTTTTTTTTTTGGGATCTAGGGGTTTCAGTGGTAGGGATGATGATGGTGGTGTGTGATGATGACTGTGGTGGTGTTTGGTTGTTGGCGGAGATGTACGGTGATGATGATGGTGGTGTTGGCTTTCTGGTGTTCGGGAAACAGAGTGGTTGAATGGTGGTCTAGGGTGGACGGTGATGGTGTTTCTGAGTCTGTATCCTTCGGTGGTGTCTCAGTTGGGGTAGGGTTTTTTTTTGTTTCAGTGTGTATAAGTCTCCGCTCCTTTTTTTTTTCGAACCCCCCCCAGAAGAAAATCTAGTCCTTTTAAACGAATCTGGGATCACCCTTTGATCCCTTGGGTTAAATCCAATCCGGGTTCTTCTTATTGTTTTCCAGATCTCCAAGGCAGTGTCAGGATGGGATGGTTTGCTTGGGAAGATGAATTTGGGTGGTAGCCGAGGCATAGGGGGAAGGGTTAGAACCGCTGGCGGCTGGGGCAGTGGGTCTGGCCGGCGTATCTGGTAAATCTGGGGCATTTAATGTGACAAAGTGACTGATGGATAGTCTCGGGGGCTGACGATAATGGATGACAGACAAAAACAACAAAATAATAATAATAATAATGATAATAATAATAATATATGAAAATAAAAATAACAATAAAAAGAACAATAGAAATAATGATAATAATAATAGATAATAATAATAAAAATAAAAATAATATAATAAGAATAGAAATATAAAATATATAATAAAAATGTAAAAATAAAGAAAATAAATAATATAAGTATATTAATAATAATAATAATACAAAAGTAACAATCATAATAATAATAACAATAATCATAAAAAATAACAATAAAAACAAAAACAAATAATAATAATAATAACAGTAATAATAAAAATATTAAAATTAGAAAAGATAAAAATAATAAAACTAATAATAATGAATAATAACAAAATAAATAAGAAAAACGAAAATAAAAGAAAATAATAATAATAATAATAATAATAATAATAATAATAATAATAATAATAATAATAATAAAAACAAAATTTGTCAAAATAATTTGTAAAATCTGGACAAAATTAGGTGTCTACAGCACCAATTTGAATTTGACTTATATCTTCATTGATTTTCACTTGATTCACTCATTGATTTTGATTTTCTTTCTAAAATTTTCAAATTTTTGACTTTGCCTTTGTTTTAATATTCTGATTTTTTTTCAAGTTTCCCTTCTTTGATCACTTTATTTTTGTTATTTATTTTTTTTCTATTTTTTATTTTCTTTTCATTTTTATTTTTTAATAATAAACAAGATAGTAATACAAAAATTAGATTCATCTTCTAATTATCAAACCCAATAGGCCCAATAACATTAAAAGACCTCGGACAAAATGAGGTGTCTACAGTTGCCCCTCTTTGTACATTTGCTATGAAATAGTAATTGTGCAAAGACATAGACATCCATTTTGTCCGCATCCATTTTATTATTTTTTTCTTTCTTTTCAAAATTTTTATTTTTATTTTTTTTGTTTTGTTCCCCCCTTTTTTTTTAATCTTTCACCTAAAGTGCTCCTTCAACTAGGAAGCCCATGAGACTTTTTTAGAATTTTTCATCTCCAAAATGCTCCTTTGACTAGGAAGGCCCTGAAACTTTAAAGTTTCTCATCTAAAATGCTCCTTCGACCAGGAAGGCCCTGAAACTTTAAATTTTCTCATCTCGTAAATGCTCCTTCGACTAGGAAGGCCCTGAAACTTTAAATTTCTCATCTCCAAAATGCTCCTTCGACTAGGAAGGCCCTGAAACTTTAAATTTTCTCATTTCTTAAATGCTCCTTCGACTAGGAAGGCCCTGAAACTTTAAATTTCTCATCTCTAAAATGCTCCTTCGACTAGGAAGGCCCTGAAACTTTAAATTTTCTCATATCCAAAATGCTCCTTCGACTAGGAAGGCCCTGAAACTTTAATTTTTCTCATCTGAAAGTGCTCCTTCGACTAGGAAGGCCCTGAAACTTTAAAATTTCTCATCTCCAAAATGCTCCTTCGACTAGGAAGGCCCTGAAACTTTAAATTTGCTCATTTAAATGTGTTCAATTATGCCCGAAGGTTTTACGGATTGTACCCAGAGGATTTGATGAATCATGCCCGAAGGTCTTACAGATTGTACCTGGAGGTTCTAATGAATCATGCCCAGAGGTCTTACAGATTGTACCCGGAGGTTTTAATGAATCAAGCCCGGAGGTCTTACAGATTGTACCCGGAGGTTTTAATGAATCAAGCCCCGAGGTCTTACAGATTGTACCCGGAGGTTTTAATGAATCAAGCCCCGAGGTCTTACAGATTGTACCCGGAGGTTTTGATCTTATCTCATCATTTCAATTCTATCTTCTAGATCATCTTATCATTCCAGTTTCTTCTTCTTGTTATTTTCTATCTAAATATCACATTTTTTCATCTCATCACATCTTTCAATCCTTTTTCATTGTCTCATCATATCCATACTTGTTTAATTTCCTCTTTCTTTCCAAAATTTTAACATTTTTGTTTCAACACTTCATACCTTTTTCGTCACATCTTATTCCTTATCCTTCTCACATTTCCTGATTTTTTTCTTCTTTTTTTTTCTAACTTTTATTTATCTAATCTTTCAGAATTTTTTATCCTATTGTCTTAACAACAGTTCAATTTTTTTTTGTGTCAAAATGCATATAATGAAATGTCATGCCTGCCATGAATGCAATGCAAATGATAAACAATGCCTTACCAAATCACAACATCAGTCTACCCTTATTCCTTTCTTCAAAAATTTGTCACCCTTCAATCTTCTCTTTGCCTTATCATTCGATCTTTCATTGCCTCATCATTCTTCTTTCTTCAAATTTAGCAATCTTAAAATCATTTGCCCCATCATCGTCATTCATTCAGTCTTCTTCTTGCCCCACAATTCTTATCAAATTAAAATTCATAAATCCAAATCATAACAACAAAATCATCCCAAACTATTCACAAGAACACTTCACCATTTCTCATATCTTCAAGAAAATTCATGCTCTCGAATCAACCAAAGATTGCCCCAAGAATAATCTTAAAAACATCATCACCACACTTGATTTCTTTAAGACAAGAACTTGCCCCTATAAAATCACAAAACTCTCATTTTCACTTCTTCAAGTTTCCTTTTGAAAATAGAAAATTGCCCCACATAATAACTTTCCAAGGTACAAACATTTGATATTTATCTCTTAAAAATTGGTGATTACTATTGAGAACAAATAGAATGAGTCACAACTTGGTTTACCTGAATAAACGTGCTGATTTGGTGCATCAAGGATGTTTGGTTATCAAAAAAGGTTTTATTGATCAATGTCTCTTCATCTTGGCTCACAAATGAAACAAATTCCTTGAAAATCATTATTCCTTTTGTAAAAGTAACTTTCACAGAACACAATCCATTTTAGCATTCTCTTAATTTTTTGATATGTGGACTTTAACCAATGTCAAGACTAGCTGTGATGGCTCAAATTTCTGGGCAAAGTTTCAAATCTCAAATCAAATTCTCAAGGTAATGGTCTTTGAATGTCTCAAAAGGTCTTGACTGAAAGCATCACTCCTCTGGTTTTTCTTCTTCCTTGTTATTGCCTTAACATAGTCACAAACAATGGCCTTGAGTTATTTCAAATTTGCTCTAGACTGCCCTTTCATGGGTTTTCACCCTAGAGCTTCATTCTCTTTTTTTTCTTTTAATTGACTATTCTACCATGCATTTGAGGATTCAAATTTCACTAAATAATGATGATGATTTCTCAAAGAAAGCTTTTCAATACAAGCATCCCTATTTGATCAAAATGGACTTTTAAGCACGTAACGTAGGCCAAGGTTTAGGGTTTTCGAAGAATGGATAAATAGGCCCCAAAACAAGTGTTTTCAAGGTTTATCGAACCAAGGATCATTTCTTCGATTGTGAACATCTGTTCTTCCCACTCTTCGAAGCATTTTTTTTTCCAACACTTTATTCTCATTCATTTCTTTTTTTCTTCTCTTTTTTTTCACATCTACGTTTTTCATTTTTTTTTCCAACTTCTTGCTTTTTCATATTGATTTCCATCTTTACATATCCTTCTTCTCACATTTGCCCCTTCACATAGGGCATCATTTTCTTGTATTTGACACAAGATCAAACACCAATGCTTCTAAAACTCCTCTGATGTATTTGCCTCTTCAATGTGGAGGGTGATCCTTGGTCAAGGTTCATTTAGAAAGAAATTAATAGGCTCAAAAGGGGTAACAAATGGATGATTTTATTTCAGTAATAGGAATATGAAAGATGGCCATTTGTCATATCAAATATTGACACTTCTATTGAAAACCAATCCTCAAGATGAAAATTTTATTTTGCTTTTGAAATCATTTGAATATCCCTCATGCATGGTTTCACAATCAATTTTTTTCTTTTCTTCTTTTTTTTTTTACTTCCTTTTTTTTTCTTCACTTTTTTTCACAACTCATGCCCAGAATGTATCAACTCAACTTTATGAAGGCCTTATGCAACAATTTTCATTATCATGGTTTAAAATAAGAAAAAGGATATCAATCAAATTAAGGATGGCCATTAAAAGATGTTGAGGTTATCAAAAGCTTGGCTCTTTTAATCATTTTGCCTCAAGATATAGCAACAGATGGTTTGAGTCAGAAAGTTCAAGTTATGAGAAAGAAATTTGGGTTGACGTGTTTGGGACTCTTAGCTTGGCCTTAACATCTATCAAATTTCCAAAAACAAAGTCCTTAAGAGAATGCTTCATGAATTGGTCTTTCAAAACAATTCAAAAGTTTTGTAAATTCATCAATCATTTCATTGCTCATTGCCTTAACGAAGATCATTGACTTCAAAAGTTCACCATGGTAAGCAAAAATGATTGAATTTCAAGCTTGTGTGTCTTTATGGATTCCAAGTTTTCATTCAATTGGAAAGTATACTGGAAATGTAATTTCTCAATAACAATCACCAATGTTTTCAAAATTATTTTATTTCATCTACTTGGAAAGGAAAAATATGGAAAGCTTTCAAAACAACTTGATGCAAATTTCAAGAATCTTGAGAACATCTCACATCCACAAATCACACATAGGAAACTTGGCTTATGGAGAAGCAAACTTCCATTGTTCAATAAGCTCTTGAGTCAAGGCACCACTGCTGATGAGTTCTTCAGCCCCTTCCTTCAATTGCCTGCACTTTTCTGTTGAATGCCCAATTGCCCCCATGTGATATTCACATTTGCTATTTGGTTCATAACTCCTTGCTGCTGGGTTTGGAGCTGTTTTCAAAGGCGTAGGCACCAGATACTGGTTCTTTATTAGCAAAGGCAATAGTTTAGAAATTGGAATTGGCAACCTCTCAACACCGTTTCTTGGCCTTCTTGGATTGTTTGGTGGGGCGGAGAGTGATTGAGGACAAAAGTTAGGCTGAAAACCATTTTGAGGAATTGACTGGTAAGGATGTGGACAAAAGTGGTGGGTTTTTTGCATGGGGTATGGGTGATATGGGGTATAACTTTCATACTGCTTTTCATTAGTCACAGCTTGAACATCTTGACTTTCGTTATTGAATGTTGCACCTCTCATTGTATTTGCCCATTCGATCTTCCCGCTTTTTATAGCATATTCAATCATCTCACCCGAGAGTACCATATCTGCAAAGTTTTTGGTGACATTTCCAATCATTCTCTCGTAGTATGGAGCCTTAAGTGTATTGACAAACAGAATTGTCGTCTCTTTCTCCGTAAGGGGAGGCTGAACCTGAGCAGCAATGTCTCGCCATCTCTGAGCGTATTCTCTAAAGCTTTCGGTAGCCCTCTTTTCCATATTCTGTAAGAACAATCGATCTGGTGCCATATCCTTTGCATGTTGTTATTGAACTATGAAGGCCCTCGCAAGATCCTTCCATGAATGGATGCGTTCTCTATCTAATTGGACATACCACCTTGCTGCGGATCCAGTAAGGCTATCTTGAAAACAGTGAATGAGCAACTTTTCATTATGAGTATGCCCTGCCATTTTTCGACAAAACATTGTAATATGGGCTAATGGGCATTTAGTTCCATCATATTTTTCAAAGTTGGGGACTTTGAATTTCACGGGTAACACCAAGTCAGGAACCAAACTCAATTTCTCCACATCAATGCTTCCATAAATAGTGCTCCTTTTGATGGCCCTTAGTCTCTCCTCTAACGTATCACACATACGATGCATCCCCTCATGAGAACCTAGTTCAATCGCTTCCCTCCTAAACTTCTCTTGCTTGATGGGGTCCCTCATTTGTGGCTCCACTCTAACGTTAGTGTCTTCATCAACTCCCTTCCTTTTTGCCAAGCTCATCATCATCTCCATCATCTTGGCCATTTGTTCCTTAGACTCTTCTTGGGCTCTGATAATCTCTTGTTGCACCTTTTCAATTCCATCAATTCGTGCCAATTGCTCATTCTCCATTACTCTTGTCTGCAAGCAAGTATCGTATGGGCGACTGGCAATTTTGATGGCCGAGCTATCTTCTCACCTTTATTACCATAGTCTAAGTCAAGATGCCATGATATGCACATACAAACTATGCATGAGATGCATACTCAATTTATGTATGACCAAATATATCTAGATGTATAGGTGCAATGTTGAAATTGACATGTCATGCATTGTAAAATCAAATAGATGCATGTCGTAATGAACCATTTTGTCTCCTAATTTATTTCTTTTTATTTTTTGAAAAGGAATATTCCTTTGTGTGTCCTAGCTATAGGTTATTTCTACACATTAAGTTGGCAAGGCTTTGTCTAAAATTGGGCCTCTTAAGTCTTATTACATGCTGGGCTCTGGGTAATTCAACCTTCTAAAAGTTCCCAGATTGCTCCTCACTGTCGTCCACATAGACTAGTAAGGCACTCCAATCCTCACCCATTACAGGCTTCAAACGGAAAAGGTTCAATCTGAGTGGGAGTATTTCACTGGCCTGTATGGAGGTTACCACCTCACGAAGGCAAAGGTACTTTACTCCCTCCTAAAAAGGATAACCCGGGTCGAGGGCTAATGCATGCACATGTAAGTGAAGTGTGTGTATTTAAATGTCTTATGAATTTTAAAGCTTTTAGACAAAATTTTAATTACCTTAGACTTCCTAATGGCCTGACTCTCTAATGTCCCCAGTGGAGTCGCCAAACTGTCATAACGTATCAAGTTTCGGGGGAAACCTAATAGCTAGACACAAAAACTAAGGAGTCGCCACCAACCATTCTAACCTAGGTGTGATTGGTCACCTATTCAAACTAAGGATAAGGCTTGGTCTACGTTAAGAGTTCTAAGTTCGGGAGTACGGTTACGTGTGAGGAAGGGTTAGCACCCTCACAACGCCCATCCTAAAATGGTACCAAATAATCTAAGGTTATCTTAATTTTGCCTTTTACTTTAATTTCGATATAATTAAATATTGAAAAATCTTTTAAGTCTCCTCCATCAAGCTGGTTGGATAACTTAAAAGTTCTTCTCACCTCAAGAGTATTCAAGTAGGACCAATCGCCTTTCTTGAAGAGGCTCCGTCGTCGGATTGTTTAAATGTCTTATGCAAACCCTATTTCGACTCCTATCCAATTTCTATTTATTATTTTATCCTATTTTATTCTATCGTTATTATTTCCTTATATAAATTATTATTTCATGTATTTTTATATCTTTAAATAAACATGAATTATTTGATATTGAATATTTTCTTAAAGACCTTCCATCAAGCTGGTAAGACCTTAAAGAAACTTTCTCACCTTAGGAATTTTTAAAGAAATTACTCAAGCGCAATTCCCTTTAAATTCCATCCTCGAAATAATTCACATTTATTAAAATATTTAATTTAATTTAATTTCTATTTATTTTAATTATTTTCTAATTTTAATTCTAATTTATTTATTTGATCTTTATTCTTTATTATAATAAACTTAATTTTTATTTACTATTTTTTAATCTAATCTAATTTAATTTTTATTTTTATAATTTAATTTATTAAATCTTGGAAATGTCCTATAAATCTTCCATCAAGCTGGCAAGATTAAAAGAACTCTCCTCACCTCAAGACATCTAAAAGTACTACTCAAGCGCAGTCCCTTTAGAATTCCGTCGTCGGAATAACTCATCTTTTTATTTATCCCTTATTGTAATTTTATTTAATTTATTTTAATATCACAAGTTTTGAATAATAATTCTGAATTTATTTACTATTTTTTTTTTATTTTTGAAGATCTAGGTCTTTATCCTAATGCCCTATACCAAATTATATTATTCAATAAATCATATTATAAAAGAACTATTCATGCAAAAATAAGAAACCAAAGAAAAGAAAATACCTCATGCAATTATGTTAGTCAAATTACATATTATCAAATCAAATATCATCATGCAATGGTGTCATGCATGGTCAAGTTAAATATTGTCATTGAGCCTTACGAGTACTGCATGAACAGTAGGTACTTACCAGTTCTTCTCCAGTTTTCGTTGAGAATTCCTGCCGAACCAGAAGCGTAATCCACCCCTTTCAGAATCTCTTTGCCTCTTACCGTGGCAAAAGGAGGAATAAATTCTTTTCTTGTCTCTTGTTTTGCAACTTCCACTAATAGCCGTTGATATTTCTTTGCTCTTTTACGTTGAACACCACAGCTAGTCTCTTTCTTTGTTTTCTTGTTTCACGCCTGCAGCTCTTTCCTTAGCTTAGTATTCAATCTTCTTTCAAGAGCAGGTAGCAGTAGCTAACTCACGTACAGATGTAGCAGTAACGTGATACAAGAACAGAATAGTGGCAGCCACAGATATGCGACCAGGCTAAACAGAAATGCAGCAGCCAAGGGTGACGTAGTGCAGCGGTGAGTGATGGTGGCCGACTGTTATTTTTCAAAGAAGCTTGCTGTTTCTTTTTTTTCGTCTTCTACGTGCTGGCCTCTCAAAACAGAGGCCAACTTACCAATGCAACAACCACGTAGTAAGACCAGTGGCAGCAGTAGATACGTGATGCAGAAACGAACTAGCAGCAAGGGACAGCAGCTCGTGACTTGCACGGTTCCAACTAGCTCTCCATTCTTCTTGACAGCTCCTGCTTCGATTCTTTTCCACTTTCAACAGCAGCTTCACAGGCTCTACAGGTTTCTGATCATCTCACAATTCTACACCTCTTCAGCACTTCCTGCGTCACGGCTTCACTAGTTCTAGGTCACAATCCTGCTACAAAATGGATGGTGCTGAACGGAGGAGGTGGCGGTTTGTTGCACACAGTGGCTCGGTGCCGAGGCTGGCATGTAGATGGGGAAGTAGGAACGGTCTGATGATGATGATGGTTGATGATTTGAATCAAGAATGGAGTGATAAAACTGTGGCCTGTATGGTAGAAGGTAGTGTATGGACGATGCAAAGGCTTTGGACGTGGTGGAGCAGCAAAGGTGGTTTCGGTTTTATGAAGAGGATCCTCCCTTAGGTTTTTTTTTCTAGGTTTCTTTTTTTTAGGGTTTTCCTCACCGTGTCTTGTTCCTCTGTTTTCAAACCCCCCCCCCCCCCCCCAAATCCCCAGCGGCTGGCCTCCCTTTTTTATTTAATTTTCCTTCCTTTTCTTGATATGGGTATTAAACCAATTTTATTTCCTTTCCATCCATGCACCAATTTGAATTTGACTTGTATCTTCATTGATTCTCACTTGATTCACTCATTGATTTTGATTTTCTTTCTAAAATTTTCAAATTTTTGACTTTGCCTTTGTTTTAATATTCTGATTTTTTTTTCAAGTTTCCCTTCTTTGATCACTTTATTTTTGTTATTTATTTTTTTTCTATTTTTTATTTTCTTTTCATTTTTATTTTTTAATAATAAACAAGATAGTAATACAAAAATTAGATTCATCTTCTAATTATCAAACCCAATAGGCCCAATATCATTAAAAGACCTCGGACAAAATGGGGTGTCTACAATTATTATTATCTATTATTATTATTATTATTATTATTATTATCATATTATTATTATTATTATTGTTGTTGTTGTTGTTGTTGTTGTTGTTGTTGTTGTTGTTGTTGTTATTTCTAAGTGCATTTAATGGGAAGAGACCTTCCCATTTTGCCGGCTTATGCCTCCAACCGCCGCAGCTCCAAGCCCTTCCCCCTATGTCTCGGCTGCCACCCAAAATCCAACTTCCCATGTATCAATCCCATCCTGACACTGCCTTGGAGGACTGGGAAACAATAGAAAGAACCTAGATTGGTTCTAACCCTCCGGATCAAAGGTTGATCCTGAATCTGTTTAAAAGGACTAAATTTTTTTCAAGTTTCTTCTTCTTTTTTTCGGAGACTCCCGGACACCAAAAAACAGACAAAACCCAAACCCTCCATTGCCCAAACAGACACCACCATCATCACCATCACCGAAACCATTACATACCCCCTACCCCTTTACCCTAAACCGAAGCCCTAAAGCATCGATCGCCATCACCACTGCCAACACCACACAACCCTAAAGCCTCCAACCACCAACACCGAAGGAAACCAAACCCCAACCCAGATCTGAAAACCCTAGAATCCGAGGACCCCGGATCCCAAATCTGAGATATGAACCTCTAGTACCTGCAAAAAAAGAAAACGAACCAACAACAGCAACCACAAAAAAAAACCACCACAAGATCCGAAAGCAAAAAAAAAACGGGGAAAGGGACTGTCGGCCTAGTCAGATCTACGGCGTTGGAGAGGTTTATGAGTTAAACGAAGGTTAGATTGGAGTAGAAGGGGAGGAGTAGAGTACTTTTGGGGCTTCGGAGAGACCTCCAGCGACCGGCGTACGGCGACGCACGGCGGCTGACACGACGGAAGTCACCCGGCAAGACTGAGGGGCTGAGAGGATTTTTGAAGGGTTTTTGAGTTTTTTTTGGGAGAAATCGGGTGAAATGAAGGAAGAAAAAAATAGGGCTTTATATAGGGGAGTGCAACACACCGTTTTGACCGGTCGACCTGCGTGCCACCAGCGACCCGACCAGAGATTCGCGCAACCCGCCTCTGCCACCCGGGTGCCGACCCGATACCTGACCCGCTCGCGACCCGCTCCGTTGACAGTCTTGGGCCTAACTGTTTAGGCTCGATTTTTGGGCCCGTTTGGAAGGCTTTCTTTGGGTTTTCAAGCCCAACGCATTTGGTATATATTTTTTATTTATTTATTTATTCATTTAGTGTTTATATAATTATTTATTATGTTAAATATATTATTTTATGTATTTTTAATATATTTGCATAACACAAAAATAAATATTTATTTATAAAATTCTTAAAGATTTAATGACCTTAAGTTTAATTATGGAATTAATCTTAATAATAAATATATAGTTTTAAGATATACATATAAATAAATAAAATATGTAAATAAAGGAAATGTATATAGTTTTAAATATATATAAAGTACAAAAAATAAATATAAAATATACATTACATATGTAAATAAAAGTACATAAAATAAGTATACAAAATACATATAACCATATAGTTGTTTTTCTATATATAATAAATATTTTCTTAAACAATTTACTATAAAAATCTTTTTAGAAAGCTAGGAAATATATATAATTTTGAGATGTACATAGGAAATAAAAAATGTGTAAATAAATATAAAATATAACTATATAATTTTTTTATGTAATATAATTTTCTTTTTATTATTAAACAATTTACCATAAAAGAATATTTTAAGAAGCTAAAAAATAAAATAAAAATACAAAAGTAAAATAAATAAATAAAGTAAGCATGAATTCCGATGATAAGTTTTCGTAGAAGTCGTAAGTAGCGATTTTTCGAAAAACTTTAGGTAAAAGGAATTTATCGGATGTCGCCAAAAGTATTGGGATACTCGATGTAATTTCTCAATATTCAAATTCATGTTTATTTTAAATATGTATATATAATAATATATTTTGCAATGACAAAAAAAATGAATATTTAGGAAAAATACTAATTAAAAGAAAATTAATAAAAACAAAAGAGGTAATGGAGATGGTTAGAAAGAATTAATAAGAATGTGGATTTTAGAAACGTATAAATACAAAACAATTAAACCAATAAAAATTGATAATAATAAAATTTCAAAAGTAATTAAATTAACTAAATGAGTGGTAATAGAATTTCAATAAAAAAAAAACCATAGTCAAAGGAATTAAGTTTATAAATCTAAATAAAAAATAAGAATCAATGGAGATGAAACGATCCAATTATTTACAAAAGATAGAAGCTAATGTCCGATGATGGGATGTTACGGAAGTCACAAGTAGTGATTCCTAACTGATCCCTAGGTGAGAGAAGTTTCACTAAATGTTGCCAAAAGTATTGGAATATTTAGTGTGATTTTTCAATACATAAGCTTTTATTTTAAAAATATATGATAATAAAAAAAATAAAATCCACCAAAATAACAAAACAAATAATATAAAATAACAAAATAATGATAAACAATGAACATGTTAAATAAGAAAGTAAAAATCTATATGCATCATATATTGTATGTTTGCGTCATATGCATGAAAGTTAATATTAAAATAAATGGAGTTCGTCTGATGATGGGATGTTACGGAAGTCACAAGTAGTGATTCCTAACTAATCCCTAGGTAAGAGAAGTTGTACTAAATGTTGCCAAAAGTATTGGAATATTTAGTGTAATTTTTCAATACACGAATTTTCATTTTTTTCAAAAATAAAAAAATAATATAAAAAACAAAGAAATAATAAATACATTAAATAGATATGCATGCACATCATTTATTATCTATTTGCGTCACATGCATTCACGCGAATTTAATAACGTGAGTCTCACCGAGGATGAGATTCTATAGAAGTCACAAGTAGTGATTCTTTAGAAATCTTTAGGTGAGAAGAATTACTTCAAATGTTGCCAAAAGTATTGGAATATTTGATTTAATTTTTCAATAAAAGGGATTCATGTTTATTTTCAAAATAAAACTTATTTTAATATATGTGATAATTTTCGATCAATCATGCAAATAATGTGAATCCCATCGATGATGAGACTCTATAGAAGTTACAAGTAGTGATTCTTAAGAAATCTCTAGGTGAGTGAAGTTATTTCAAATGTTGCCAAAAGTATTGGAATATTTGATTTAATTTTTCAATAAATGGGGTTCATGTTGATTTTTCAAAAGGAATTTTTTTTTTTAACATACATATAATAATAATTTTAAGCTAATGCACGAGTTTTCTTAATAAGTAAATTAAACTTAAGTCAAGGCTATTATATTAAAATTAAAGGATACCACATGTTTAGAATGGTACCGTTTTCTAATGGACGTTGTGAGGGTGCTAATCCTTTCTCACACGTAACCGTACCTTCGAACCTAAGTTTTGTTTTCGCATACCTCAACATTGTCTTTCTAATAAAACTAAATTAATTTTGAGATTTTGTTAAAAAGATAAATATTTTTAGCTGGCCAATCACACATAGTCAAAAAAAAATTGGTGGCGACTCCCTTTGTTTTTTTTAAATGTTTTCAAAATTGTCGAACGCTAAGCCGTTACGACATTAGGAATTTTTGATTTCATAAATATGCCACATATATGTTGCTGGGAATCAAAATATGTTGTTGGGAGTCACTTTACTCTTTCAATAGTACTAGATTTAAGTCAATAACAACTCAAGCCTGCCCATTTCAAATTTAATGTTCAGTTCTTCTATTGATTCACTAGAACTATTACTACTAGAACAAAAGCCCCCGGTTCGCTGCATATAATCATTTAAAATATTTATAATTTGTTTAATCAATGTAACGATAAAAGGTAATTTTAAATTAAATAGGTTGAAAGTACTTATTTATAATTTATATAGTATAAATGCATTTATAGATATAAATAATATGTGCCTCTCCATTTACGTGAAAATTAGAGTTTTTTAATTTTAAAATATAAATTAGTAAGTTTTTATTTTAGTAGATAGTATAATTATCTACTTCATCATGAAGATTTCGATTTAAATTTTTTTAATAACAATAGAATAATTAGTGAATAAATTAAAAAAATGATTTCATCTCATCAATTCAATTTTCGAATTTCAGTATCTGTGGTTGTATATTATTATGACCACTACCTGCCAACATCAAAAAACAAAAAATAAAAGCTTCCGAAAATTTTCTTTATAACTTCCTTAAATTAATTAAATTATATAAATAAATAATTAAAATATATAAAATAATTACTCTACTAAAAGAAAATTAAAGAATTAAATAAACATTAGATAAAAAACATAAAAAGGGAACTTATGCATTTTTTTTTCAAAGTTTTGATTTTTAAGTATTTTGATTTTCAAAACCCGTATATTCCTTTGCTGTCTTTTTGGCTACATTTAAACTCTGCTGTTTTTGCTGATTATTGAGGCTGTCTCTCGTAATAGCAGATTTGGAGAGAGATGTGCTTATTTTTTATCTTTCTTTTTTGTTTTCTATTATACAGTGGTTTTGTGTCTAGAAAGTATAGTGGACATATAATTACAACTGAACCACGAAATAAATGAATAAAAAACCAAATTATAAATGTAAACAACCTTTTTATCTTTGAACAATTGTCGACTTAGAATCATGAAAACACACTCAACAATTAAAAGTTTAAAACAATTCATTTTCTGTCCTCATTGGACAGCTGTGAAATGTAAAATGATTTGGAGATTCTTTTAATATATGGTATGGATTACTTGGCTCTAGTGTTTATAATAATATACAATGGAATAAGAGTCATTTAAAACAAATCTTTGAGCAGAAATATCTTCATAAATTTGCCTTAAAGATAGAGTTGTAAATGAGTCAAATTACACCAATTTTGAGCTAAACTGAGCCAATTTCAACCCATTAATCAATAAAATTGGTTTTGCCCGATTTAAATATCAGGTCGAATTGAGCTAAACCAAAAAAACTCATAAGGGATCGGTTCGGCCCACTGAAACAGGTAGATTCCAAACAATTAACATTTTTTTTTTATATTTTAATAGTTTTTTAACTTTACTTTTTTAAATTTTTAAATTTCATTATTAATTTTAATAAAAATAATGACTTATTTAATATATTTTTAGCTTGCTAGCTAGAGGGAATTCCTGTAGTTGAGTTAGTGGTAATTTTCAATAAATCTTATATCTCATTTGAAATCTAAAAATTAAGAAAGAAAACTAGTTTTTAACAAGTATGTAAAGGTACAATGTTCTACGTTTTCTAGTTTGCTGTCCAATCTCTTTCTCTTTCTCTCTCTCTCTCTCTCTCTCTCTCTCTATATATATATATATATATATATATATATATATATATATATATATATATATATATATATGCATGGATGCATGCGTACTAAAAGAACTCTACAATATAAGTGGTATTCCACCATCTTTGCACAAGCCGCGTATTAAATTTGCCTCTATTCCATCCATTATGCGCAACTTCTTGCAGAATTTATATATAATTTTTGTCGAGTTCTTAATTTTTAAAGTGTAAAAGTTTTATAAATTTAATATTAGGGGCTCAGCATTTTCCTTCTTCTTTTTCTAAGCTCAAACAACAAAACATTTTCGTCTTTCGAGCAATCATCAAGCCCATAGATCAACATCAAATAAGATTCATAATTATTAAATTTATTAAACAAACTTATAAAATTAAAATCATAAAGTCAATTTGTAAATGAAATTTTGTTTTACGAATTAAAAAATAATCGAATTTCTAAAGACTCTTTAGGAATAGTGAATAAAAATTTAAATAAAAAATAAAATACCATTTAAATTAAGACAAAAAATTATTTAGGATAAAATATGGTTATAATTGGTACTTTCCATTAGACAAGCCTTGTGGGTTACTAATATGTTTTCCACTTGTAATCATATTTTTGAACTCGAATTTTGGAATGAAATTGGTAACGACTCTACAATTTTAAGTTTACCAATTAGATTTTAAGATAAAATCGTTGTGACACTATGAAAAGAAAAAAAGGTTGTAAATAGAACTTTTCTTAAATATGTGGAATGTTATATAGGTAGTTATTTAATATACTACTAATGGAATTTTTTTTACTCCATAAGTGTAGTTAGTGTGACGATATATATAAATTATCAATATCGTACGATATACGATACGTATCGTACGATACTTTTAATACACATATAAAACGATACGTATCTATATACTATATCGTTTTTGTTAAGAATCGGAAGCGAATTGTATGATACACGATACTTATCGTACAATACTCGATACTCTCGATACGGTACAATACAATTTATTTTATCTAATTTAAATCCAATTAAATCTTTTTCTTACAAAATTATTAACAGTCTAATTTTATTTTATTTTATTTGCATTCAAATGAAAAAAAATCTTGAGATTTTGCGAAAATAATTGCCCAATTGAATTTTTAAAAAATTTATAAAAATATATAGATAAATTAAAATTTTTAATAAAAATATTAATTTTACCTCCAAAAAATTAAAAATTTTAATGAAAATAATTGTTTTGTCCCATTTAAATTTATTAAACATTAAAATTTGAACATATAAACTTTTATAAACTTGTTTTAATATTTTATTATTGTATAAAAAATATGAAAGATTATATTAAAAAAATAACAAACCATTTATTTAAATAATTTTGCATTCATTGACATATATATATATATATTTTATTTGTTCTAGTATATTAGTACATATGAAAAATTGAAAATATCAAATACTCATATATAAATATATATTACATGTATATATTATTTATAATTAAAATTTTTATCCGTATCTTACTATTCGATACGATACTCGATTCTTAAAAATAAAATTTCGATATACGATACATATCTCGATTTAATAACTATATTTGTTTTATTTTCTTAATATTTTTAAAAAACATATATTATTATCTTTATTTTGTTTATAAAGTCAAAAAACTCAACGATATATTAGATATTAATTCATATTATATTTCTTTCACACGTGTGTGTGTGTTTTGGTGTAATTTTTATTTGAAACAAAAGCAAGAACTTACTACGGTCGGTCTTGTCAGCACTAATGCGGCGCAAGGAAACCTTTTTGCCGACAATCTCACAAAGGGTCAGTAAAATTAATCTGTTTTATAAAACTTGAAGTTCACATAGATTAATTTCGGTCATTAAAATTATATATCGAGAGAGAGAAATGCTTTTGAATAAAAAAAAAATCATACACATAAAATATTGGACCACTTTTTATTTATTTATTTATTATTCCAAATTATTAAAAAATTGAAGATATTTATGACTAAAACAACAAGACAGAAAAATAAGATCTATGTCTATATATCTATAACTTTTATCAATTACTTTTTTAAAAGAAAACATTTATATCTATATATATTAAAATCAATATATATTTATTTTTTTCAGTCACTTTATTCATGTATATTAATTTTATAAAATAATATCACTTATTTCTTTAAATTTTTTAACTTAAATCTATGTCATATCTATAAAATTTACAAAAAAATCAATTATCCATGCTACAACATACTATGATAGGCAAAATTCAAAAGCTATATGTAAAATTACTTTCACACATAGTAAATTACCATCACAGAAATTACTCAAACTATAAATAGATTAATTATCATTTATCAATACATGTTAAAATTGAAACTCAAACCTTGAGTTTTGAAGTGTAAAATTTTAAAGAGTAGTCTGTTCACACCGACATAATGTTAATATGTTATATTTTTTGGTAGAATAGAAACAACTATTTAATTAAATTTATTTTTTTTTAATTTGTTAACATTTAACTTAAATAATAGAATATTAATAAAATAATTTAATAGACAAATTATAATTTTGAGACAGAAAGTACTAAGCTTTTCGTGTCTAAGGTATTTCAATTTAATCCTTAACTTGAATATTGAAAATTTTTGAAATAGGTATGTAGAATTTATATGATATGACTATCTTTATTATATTTTCATATTACATATGTTATAGTTGAAACTTAATTTAATTGGATTGTTAACTAGTATTTTATCAATGTCTTATATACTATATGTGGAATCTCTTGGATCATCAAATAAAGTGACATATCATTCAAAGACAACAAAAGATATGCAAGAATAATTTGTTACCTCTTCAGCGCAATAAGAATTCGTTAAAGAATCTCCATTTAAGAAAAATTGTATACAATATTGATTTTAAGATGGAAAAATTTTCAATTTCTTCAAATCGAAGACATGTTAAATTTTATTTATATACTATTTTCATTCAGTAAGTTACAATATAAGTTTGATTTAATTTTTACAAAATTTACATATTTATATCCAATATATAATTTTTTATATTACTGTATTCTCATATACAAACAAAGAAAAATATATATAATATACAAATGTTATCTTTTTCATAAACATAATAATTTAGATTATAAAATTTCAAAAATATATATTAATATCAATAAATCTTTTATTTAATTAATATATTTTTGTGCATCATATGAGCTTAAGACTAGTTTGTTTTAAAACTTAAATTTGTTAGCTTTAAATTGCCATATGTATTTTGAAATGACAAAAACTTAAGTAAGCTTTAATGTTTTAATTCATATTGTAAATTTGCCTTATCACATATGATTTTCTCAATCCATTTTCAAGTGATCATATCAAACATTAAGACCATGATTTAATTACATATTCTTATTGGTCTTAACACTTTATAAAATGTTTTGAATATTTTAGAAAATCACTTGATGAATTTTTGGACCATGTTTTCATCAGAGAAAGTCAAGAAAAACTCCCACAAAAATGCCAAAATGTTTTGGATTGAATTAGGATCAAAGGCTATATGTAAGACCTGATTCTATACTACTGTAGACCTTAAGTTCATAAAATGGATAATGGAAATTAAGTAAATAATAAATATTGATTTCCATTTGAGTGAAAAGCTCCTTAATTTAAGATGTGAATGAAGCAATTTCGGTGAAATAATGTACGGGCGAGTATATGGAGCAGTTCGCCAATGGGCGAGCAAGATAAAGGCTGATCGCCAATGGATGTGGGCGAGTATGATTCAATGGCCTTAATGGCGAATAGGGAAGTTCGCCAGTCAGCTAATTTAAATGATAGCTTAATAGGCAAGTAAGGCAATATGGTACTCGCCACATTTGAGATACTAAATGTGATCGCCAATTGATCCCATGAATCATAGCAAAGTAGGCAAGTTAAGAACTAATGGGCGAGTATGCTGTTGGCGAGTTGGTTTAATTGCTTGTTGGGCGAATAGGTGAGTTCGCCATGTCTCTTTGTTAGCATGATCGCTCGAATGATGGCGAGGGCTGTGATCGCCAATCCACTATGTGATCGCCCAGAAAAGGAAAATATTTCGTAATTGCCAAATATTAAGTTGGCATCAAGATAAAGTGGTGATACCAGGTGCAAGTAGAGGCGAACCTAAGAGCTATTGGCGAGATGAAAGGTTAACAAATTGAGATAGAGTTGGCAAGCTGAGGTCTCAAGACGAGGAGGCGAACGGGAATCAGCTTGTGTGGACAAATGAAAATAGATTCAAACCATTTTGCAGCCAAAATTGACTTTGTAAGTCATACGGTTGAAGACAATAAATTGAGGAAGAATAAAGTCAATAAAGGAAGTAACCTCATTGGTTGAGGAATAAGACAAAAGGTGTAATAAGTCAAGAAAAGAGGCTGTGGACTTCACACCATTGGCTTCTCGGTTTAGACAATTAATGGCAAGTGGAGTAAGTCAAAATGTGCAGAGAATAGCTTCTCATAGTCGTTCCTTTTGTTGCAGTTTTTCTTCTGTTTTAAATGAATGAAAGACGTGAAATAAATGAAAGAAGGTGGGATAAGGCCAAGTGAGGGGCTTTGATTGGATAGCATGGCTATATAAGGAGAAACAATTGAGGAAGACCGGCTTAGCAAACTTCATCTTCCTCCTGAAAACTATGCAACTGCAAGTTTATGTTATTCCTTCCAATCTTGCCATGCTTGATTTATTGAGCTTTACTCTTCAATTGGCTAAACAAATAAACCTTCCTTCATCGTTGATGAACAAAAAGGATAAACAAAGTAAGGCCAACATGAGACAGAAAGCAATATGTTCTGGAAGTACAGTTGGGTAAGGTGAGTTTCCATATTCTATGGTTATTTTGGTATTTGAGGATATAGTTTGATGTTTACAAAGTAATGAACATAGCAATAGCCTTGTTTTAGTTAAATTTTGTTAGAATATACCAGAAATTAGAACAAGGTATGGTCTGGAAAATAAGTGAGCATGAACAAAGAAAGAAATTGAAATGGGGTAGAAATGATGAGAAATGGGCGAGTTCAGCCATCATTGGCAAGCTGAAGAATGTGGAGTGTGATTGTGGGCGAGGTCGCCACATGTTAAGTCATTGGCGAGCCCACCTTAGAATATAAAGTCATGTAGGGCGAACTCCACTTGTAAGGAAATCGGGCAATGGCGAACTGACTTGTGGGCGAATTCCCACAACTAAGCCAATATATTCACTGGGCGAGTTGAATTGTGGGTAATCATCCACATTTAAGCCAATAAAGGCCTAGCGAGTTGAAGGTTAGGTGAGCACCCAAATATATTAATGTTGGGTGTTGGCAGGCGAGCTCCCACTTGTAAGCCATTTGATGAATGGCGCGCTCGGTTGGCCGAGCTAGTAAGAACTCTTGTGGGCGAGCTAGTTGATTTTAAGTCTCGCAAAGTGTTGGAAATATTGAAAAAGGAAATATTAATGGAATTTATAAATTATTTTGCAGCCGGGAATTATGGACTCGGTAAATGCAATCAGGAAGGCGAGCAGGAAGCAAAGCTTCGTTAAACCAGGTAAGGGAGATGTGTGTGAAGTGAATGCATGTCCTGTGGAGTAAATTTCATAGAAATTATTGGGAAATTATTTTGTTTTATGACATGCATTGTTTTGATAATTGTTTTGATCTGGGCGAGCTAAAGGCCGACCCTTATATTATGATTGGGCGAACTGGTACAAGGCGGGCGAGCCCTTGTGTTTTTATGTTGGGCGAACTGTTATGGCGGGTGAGCCAAACCTTTTGTCATTTTGGGCAAAGAACCCTTTTATGTTCTTTTGGGCGAGCAACCATGTTTTATTGAAATCCGGGCGAGCTAATGGATGGCGAACCCTTTTTCTATGCCTTGGGCGAGTGACCCTCTTATAATGCATTTGGGACGGGCGACCCCCTTGTTAAGAAAGTTGTGGGCGAGCCACTGAGGGTGAGCCAGTTTACCTGTTGTTTTTTTAAGGCTAAGGTTGGCGGGCGAATACTAGTTCGCAGCCTTGACGAGTTGACCATGGGCGAGCCGAATGAGCGAGCTGACCATGGCGAACACTTTTCTAAATTTTTTCAACTAAAAATGAACTATTTTAAATAGCTTTGAAAATAGAAAATATGAAACCATTTTCGGGCGAGTTGACTAATGGGCAAGTTGACCATGGGCGAACTAGCCATGGCGAGCCAGTTTAACTCGGGCCTTTCTCACATGGAATCCAGTGAGATTGCGGGCTGTTTTTAAAACCTTTTTGGAAAGAAAATCATTTTGAGAGAATGATGAATTTATGAAATAATTCCTTAAAGGTTTTCATGAGATATAACCTAATTTTGAGACTTTAGGCCCCTAGTTTCATGCCTTATTATGAGTTATGAGGCTGATGGATCCGCCAAGTCATCAGCGGTCTCGAGGTCACCTGGCAAGTGGACCCGAGGACCACCCATAGATTATGGCCATAGATCTAGCAGATATAGCCGTGAGGGGCGATGGCCTACGGGTGCACCCCAATAACGGCAGATTCCGTTCTCGCAAGGGGGAGGGGGAACGATGATAGCATGATTTACTCGTAGGGTGATGCCTAGTCTCAACTTGTTGATTTATGTTTATTAAAAGGATTTGCTAAATCCTATTTACTGTTTAATTCATTTTATGGTAAACGGTTGAGCAAATGATTTGAATGGTTTATTGAGAGTGTTGTTTACTATATCCACTATTTCCTATCGATATGATTTTAGGAAAAATAAAGAGTTCGTGGTATATAGTTTTGGTTTTATAAAGCAGCATATGTTTCCTTTACTGAGCGTATGAATCGCTCACCCCTTTGTTTTAACTCCACAGATAAAAGACACGGAGTTAGAAAATTAGCTCCAAGATGGATGTAGCTACATATAAAGCGCTGGGGCAAAATATGTTAAACATGACAGCTACAGTCTCTTCTCTTTTACATTTCAGACATAAGTATACAGTACTACTTTAGTGAAATAAGACAATAGGGGATGTTGGATATAAGGAATAATGAAAAGAATTTTTATAGTCCATATTTGTTAAATAAAGGTTTAACATTTATTCCTGTCATTGTTGAATGTTAATGGCATCGCAGACAGCCCAACCGGTAAAAGTGTATAGAAATACGTGAAAAAATGTGGTAACGGGATGTTACACTATATCATTTCTAACCCAAAATGGTGCAGGAAAAGCTTTCTGGAGGCATGGGATCAATCCCTTAAGGGAAGGGATCGATCCCTTCATGGCAGAATGGTCCTCAAGCCTAGAATTAACAACCTGGAAGCTTGGGATCGATCCCCTATGGAAAGGGATCGATCCCTTTGCCTGAAAATAGCCTGTAATGGCTAGTTTCTATAAGACAACGGTCATATTCGAGTTTTGGCTCCACCCAACGGCTAGAATTCATCCAAGGGACTATAAATAGAGGCTTAGAAGTTGAAGAAACGAAGAGGAACCACTCAGCAACTCCAATACTCATTATTCCTCAAATCCTCAAGCCTCAACAAGAAATCAAGAGCTACAAAGTCTTCATCTTCCATCATTCACATATCTCTTGTATTGTTTAGCACAAATATTGTATAGGCTTTTCTTTGTGCCTAATTTCTGTAATCATTTACCTACTTAGAGGTCTTCTTTGATTACATCTCTTGTAAACCAAATCATTCCTTGTAAAAGGGGAGGTTTCTCTTTAGCCTAAGAAAAAGAGGGAGGTTTCTATTTAGCCTAGAAAAAGAGAGAGGTTTCTCTTGAGTCTGCAAAAAGAGGGATTGTAAAGATAAATTCAAGTTAGTGAATTTGGGGAAAATCCTTGGGAGCGTCTCAAGGTAGAGAACGTAGGCAAGGTTACCGAACCTTTATAAATCACTCGCGTACAATTCTCTTTCCTTACTCTCTTTATTTACTTGCAATTATATTTGTACTTAGTGTATTGAATTTGGATTGCATGATTGAATAGCCTAGAGAACATAGAAAATATTTATATAGGCTAGAGAATTTAGAAGAATAAAAAAAAGAGCTTAAAGTTAGTTAAAAACTGATTCACCCTCCTCTCGATATTGCCTATAAGAGCCAACAAAGTTTACATAGATTAATTTCGATCACTAAAATTATATATAGAGAGAGAAATGCTTTCGAATAAAAAAAATCATACACATAAAACATTGGACCACTTTTTATTTATTTATTATCCCAAATTATTAAAAAATTAAAGATATTTATTACTACAACAACAAGACAGAAAAATAAATGGTCTGAATGACCTCTCACGTGAATCAAAGAACATAGACTACTTGTGCATTAATGAATCCATGTGGACAATTTGTTTTTCTCAGCCAAGAGAGATATTCATTCATTAAAATATATGAGATACACAGGTTGAAGTTCACAAAACTGACCCCAAACAGGGACAAAAAACTGAGCACAACAAAACTCAGACAACGAGTGGCAATAGAGACAAAGAGTAGCAACATATCATTTTCGTAGCAGAAGGAATGGTAAAAAATGGAGCCCCTCCCATTATGATCAATGTGAAATTTTGCATGGCATGGGAGATTATTGCTATAAATAGGGAAAAACAATGGACTGACAATTGATTGTTACTCCTTGAGCGCTGAAACTGTCGGTATATCTAAATCCATTACTGACGATAATGTGTGCAAATGGCTTATTGAGTCGGTGTTGTGGGGCAGGAATAGGTTCGTCGCAGATGAGTTTCTGTATTTAGTTAATCACTATTTATCTTTTTCTCAACATTACTTGCTCACACACATTGCACATGTGCCAAAAATATTTGCAACTTCCTGTTATCGAATTCGTTTTGCCACATTTTCTCAATTTGGAGTGTTTGTTTTCAATTTCGAATTTGTTTTCTTTTCATTTTTTGGTAATGTTGAAAGGATGGCTTGAAATAATGTTGAAATGATGGCTTGAAAAAATTTCAAGCCGAAACATTAAATGCATGGCTTGCAAATCTTCAAGCCAATCTCCCATGCACGTTTGCAAATCTTACTTGCAGAAGTCTTGTTTCATGCAAGTCTTTACTGTGTTTAATGGTGCAAACAAAAGTTGACAATTGTAAGATCCGATTTTACACTACTGTAGACTCTAATTTCATGAAATTGATATTGGAAATCAAATAAATAATGAATATTGATTTCCACTCGGGTGAAAAGCTCCTTATCTTGAGTTGTAAATGGAGCAAATTTGGAAGAATAATGTATGGGCGAGTATATGGAGCAGTTCACCAATGGACAATCGCCAACGCTCATGGCGAGCTGGATGATGGCAAGGGCGAATAGGTGAGTTCGCCAGCAAATTGTGTAAGACTATCGCTCAAATGGGGGCGAGGACTTGTAATCGCCCATATGGTTTGAGTAGGGCGAGTAACGTGTGGAGGGGCAAATGATGGCCTAGCAGGAAATTAAGGCAAGTGGTACTCGCCAAATCAATGTGATCACCAGCTTGTCTCTTGAGTCATAGCAAATAGGCGAGAAGAACAATAAATGGTGATCGCCAAGAAAAGGGAATGAGCCCGTAAATCAAAACATATTGTTGGCAAACTGAAATTGAAATTGAATGGCGAGCTGAGGCCTCAAGTTGACCAGGCGAACTGGTGTCAGCATGGACAAAATGAAAAGAGATTTAAACCAATTTGCAGCCAAAATTGACTCTGTAAGTCATACGGTTGAAAACAATTAATAAAGAATGGTTAAAGTCAATAAAAGAATTAACCTTATTGGTTGAGGAGTAAGACAAAGGTGCAATAAGTCAAGGAAAGAGGCTGTGGACTTCATGCCATTGGCTTCTCCTGACAGTTGGTTTAGACAATGTATGGCAAAGTAAAATAAGTCAATATGTGCAGAGAATAGCTTCCCATAGCCGTTCCTTTTTGCTGCAGTTTTTCTTCATGGATTAAAGGAATGAGGGACGTGAAATAAATGAAAGAAGATGGGATAAGGCCAAGTGATGGGTTCTGATTGGATAGCATGACTATATAAGAAGAAATGCTTGAGGAAAAACTCATTTGGCAAACTTCACCTTCTTCACGAGAGCTAAGCAACTGCAAGTTTATACTCTGATTTCCTTCCATTTCTACCATGCTTAATTTACTAAACTTCTTCCTTAAGTTGGCTAAACACATAAACCAGGTTGCATAACCTTTCCTCCATCGTTGATGAACTAAAGGAATCAGCAAAGCAAGGCCAACGTGAGACAGAAAACAATCTATTCTGGAAGTGCAGATAGTTAAGGTGAGCTTCCTTATTTCTATGATTATCTTGGTGTTTAATGATAGATTTCTATGTTTTACAAAATAATAAACATAGATGCAGCCTTGTTTCGAGTTAGATCCTTAAAGAATATGAAAACAAGGAAAATAATGGAATAAGTGACGAGAATGTCGACTGTTGTGATCGCCAATGATGAAAATTAGTGATCGCCAAGGGGCGAGTAGGCAATATCAATTCGCTAAGTCCAAGAGGGCGAGGTCGCCCAACTTAGTTTAATTCATGGGCGAACTGATAAATGGGCGAGCTCAGCCACCATTGGCGAACTGAATAAAGTGAAGTGTGTTGTGGGTGAGGTTGCCATATGTTAAGTCTTTGGGGAGCCCACCTTAGACTAAAAAGCCATGTTGGGCGAGCTCCCAAAAAGGAGTAATAATGTCTAAAGATGGCGGGCGAACTGACACGTGTAAGCCATTTGATGAATGGCGAGCTCGGTTTGGCGAGCTAGTTGATCTCTCCAAAGTGCTGGCAATATTTGGAAAAGAAAATATTAATAATTTTAATAAATTATTTTGCAGCAGAGAAAGGGGGAATAGCTATTGGCGAGCAGGAAGCACGGCGAAGCAAGGCTTCGTTGAACCAGGTAAGGGAGTTGTATGTGAAGTAAAATGCATGCCCTGTGGAGTAGAAATATTATGAAAGTAGTAAGAAATTATTTTTGGCTTATGGCATGCATTTATTTGATAAATTGTTTGATTTGAGCGAGTTAAAATCCGACCCTATGTATGCTTGGGCGAACAGGTTAAAGGCGGGCGAGCCTTCTTTTTTATGATTTTGCGCAAAGAACCCTTCTATGTTCTTTGGGGCGATCCAAACCTTAGATGGTGTTTTGGGCGAACAAATCCTTTTGTTTTGAATTGGCGGGCGACCCGTGTTAATGTTACTTATGGCGGGCGACCTTTGTTTTTACTAAAATCCGGGCGAGCCCATTTGGGCGAACCCTTTAAGTTCTTTTGGGGCGGGTGACCCTTAGGGAAGAAAGTAATGTGCGAGCCACTTTCACTTGTTATTTGAAAAGGAAGTGTTGGCGGACGAATACTAATTCACCCACTTTCGAGTTCACCATGGGCGAGCTGACCATGGCGAGGAGGTTTAAAGTATATTTTCTTAAACGAAAAATGAGCTATTTTAATAATTCTGAAAATAGAAAATATAAAGCCTTTAGGCGAGTTAACCAATGGGCGAGTTGACCATTTTGCGAGCTGACTATGGGCGAACTAGCCATGGGCGAGCCAATTTATTCCCTGCCTTTCTCACACGGAAAATATTGAGATTGCGAGCTGTTTTACTATTTTATAAAAACCTTTTGGAAATCAAATCATTTTGTGGAAATGATAACATGAGTGAAATAATTCCATAAAGGTTTTCATGAGTTATAAAAGTGATTTTTGAGACTTTAGGCCCTGAGTTCATGCTTTATTATTCATGTAATTGCGTGACCCACCTGGGGTGGTGGCTCGGGTCAATGGACCAACGAGTGCACTTCAGGGCGTCACAGGGCTGATGGACCTGCCAAGTCATCAGCGGTCTCGAGGTCACCTGGCAAGTGGACCCGAGGACCACCTATAGATTATGGCCATAAATCTAGCAGAGATAGCCGTGAGGGGCGATGGCCTACGGGTGCACCCCAATAGCCATAGATTCCGTTCTCGCAAGGGGGAGGGGGAACGATGATAGCATGATTTACTCGTAGGGTGATGCCTAGTCTCAACTTGTTGATTTATGTTTACTAAAAGGATTTGCTAAATCCTATTTACTGTTTAATTCATTTTATGGTAAGCGGTTGAGTATGAGTATCTGAATGGTTTATTGAGAGTGTTGCTTACTATATCCACTGTTTCCTATCGATATGATTTTAGGAAAAATAAAGAGTTTGTGGTATATAATTTTGGTTTTATAAAGCAGCATATGTTTCCTTTACTGAGCGTATGAATCGCTCATCCCTTTGTTTTAACTCCACAGATAAAAGACATGGAGTTTGAAAGAATTAGCTCCCATATGGATAGCTACATATAAAGCGCAGGTGCAACTTATGTCCAATATGACAGGTACAGTCACTTCTCTTTTACATTTCAGACATCTATGTACAATACTACTTTAGTGAAATAAAGACAATAAGGGGATGTTGGATATAAGGAATAAAGAAATTTCATATTCCGTAATTGATAAATAAATGTTATCACTATCATTGCAGAATGTTATTGGCATCGCAGAGAGCCCAACCGGTAAAGATGGATGGAAATATGTGAAAAATATGGTAACGGGCTGTTACAACAATGGAATAATTTGATGCATGCATATCTTGACAAGGTAATTGAAGCATGCAAATGTTGACTATAGAACCAAAATTGCCACTGCCAACAATTTAATGCTCTTCAATTTCGGTCAAGTAATGCTGCCTTTTTGTTTGACAATCCACCCATGAACTTCTCTATAAATACTCTCCTTGAGAGCTTTGTTGTAACATCCCGTTACCACATTTTGCACGTATTTCTATACAACTTTACTAGTTGGGCTGTCTGCGATGCCAATAACATTCTACCATGATAGTGATAAATAATAATATTTATTTATCAAATACAGAATATGAAATTTCCTTTCATTATTCCTTACATCTAACATCCCCTATTAATCTTTATTTCACTAAGGTAGTACTGTATACATATGTCTGAAATGTAAAAGAGAAGAGACTGTACCTGTCACATTTAACGTGCCACGCCTAAGTGCTTTAAGCATAGCTATACCCGTCTGAGAGCTAATTCTCTCAACTTTGTGTACTTCTTATCTGTTGAGTTAAAACAAAGGGGTGAGCGATTCATACGCTCAGTAAAGGAAACATATGCTGCTTTAAATAAAGCAAAACTATATATCACAACGCATTTATTCTTTTCTTAATAATAACCCAGTAGAAAAGACAGTGGATATATAGTAAACAACTCTCTTAAAACACCATTCAAATCACTGGCTAACAGTTTACTTTAAAATGTAGTAAACACTATATAGGATTTCAACAAATCCTCACAGTAAACAGAAATTGGTAAGTTGAGACTAGGCAACAAAAAATCATGCTATCATCGTTCCCCTCCCCCTTGCGCGAGAACGGAATCTGCCGCTTTTGGGGTGCACCCGTAGGCCATCGCCCCTCACGGCTATCTCAGATCTATGGCCATAATCTATAGTGGTCCTCGGGTCCACTTGCCAAGTGACCTCGAGACCGCTGATGACTTGGCGGGTCCATCAGCCCTGTGACGCCCTGAGGTGCACTCATTGGTCCATCGACCGAGCCACCGCCCAGGCAGGTCACGCAATTACATGAATAATACTGCATGAACTCAAAGCCTAAAGTCTCAAAAATCACTTTCATATCTCATGAAAAACCTTTATGGAATTATTTCACCCATATTATCATTTTCTCAAAATGATTCAATTTCCAAAAAGGTTTAGGCTTTCTGTTTACAAAACACCTTGAAAACATTCTAAAATCTCAACTTTCAAAATCTATTCGCCATGGTCAGCTGGCCCATTTGGCTCGCCCGTGGTCGACTCAAAAATGAGGTGAACAAGTATTCGCCCGCCATCCTCTGTATTTAGAACAAAATACTGGCTCGCCCCATCGCTTTCCTATAAAAACGGTTCGCCCGCCCTTAAAACTAGAAACGGGTGTATAAAAATTATAAAAGGGATTGGCTCGCTCGCCAATACCAATTCGCCCAACATAAAAATACAAGGGCTCGCCCAACATAAAAACACAAAAACTCGCCCAATGCGGTGAACTTGTGTTCGCCCGCCCACCTTTGCTTTTAAAAACAACAAGCAAAACTGGCTCGCCTTGAATGGCTTGCCCATGACCAGTTCGCCCACAATGGCATTGCCATGGTCAGTTCGCCCAACTGCGACACTCCATGGTCAACTCGCCTTATTTTATAAAAACATTATAAAAGGGTTCGCCCATTATTGGCTCGCCTAGATTTCTCATTTAAAATAGGGTCATTCACCCATTTGTTATTGAAAGGGATCTTCGACCAAAACAACATAAAATGAGTTCGCTCTTAATTGGCTCACCCGCCTTTTTATTTAAAACAAGGGTCGCCCGCCCATGCAACATTAAAAAGGGTTTGCCCAACTTTGGCTTGCCCGGATTATACTAAAACAGGGGTTACTCGCCTCAAAACAAACACATGAGGGCTCGCCCGCCCTTAACCAACTCGTCCAGAAAATAACATAGGGTCGACTACATAGCTCGCCCAATTCACACTCATTATCACAACAATTATTAAACTAATGCATGTCAGAAAACAAAACATTTATCTCAATGTTTTCATAAATTTTACTCCACAGGACATGCATTCACTTCACACACATCTCCTTTACCTGGTTCAACGAAGCTTTGCTTCCTTCTCGCCTTCCAAATCGCATTCACCGAGTCCATAATTCCCGGCTGCAAATAATTTATAAATTCTATTAATATTTTCGTTTCATATCACTTGGCGAGATTGAAATAAATCAAATGACTACTCGTCCAATAGAACTCCAACTAGCTCGCCCAGACGAGCTCGCCAGTCACCAACTGGCTTCCACGTGGTAGATCGCCCGCCATTACTCACCGTAGGTTTGTGAGCTCGCCCAACATTCAACTCACGAGGCCTACATTGGCTTAATTGTGGGAGTTCGCCCACAATCCTATTCACCCAAAGCCTCTGCATTTGAGCTCGCCCATTAATTCACCTTACTAGAATTGGGCGTTCTCGCCCTTTGAACACATACTTTACCTTGGCGAGTTCCTTACTATCTACTCGCCTCATTGGCGATTACTAGTTTTCAACATGGGCGATCACTGTAGTCGCCATTGTCGTCACTTATTCCATTACTTTCCTTGTTTCCATATTCTCTAAAGATCTAACTAAAACAAGGTTGTGTTCTATGTCGTAAACATATAAGTCTACCATTGAATATCAAGAACACCTCAGAAATATGAAACTCACCTCAATCAACTGCACTTCCAGAACAGATTGCTTTCCATCTCATGTTGGCCTTCCTTTGCTTATTCTTTTAGCTCCTCCAACTAAGGAGGAAAGGTTTGCAAGGTGGTTTACATGTTTAGCCAACTGATGGATGAAATATAGTAAATTGGGCATGGCATAAGTGGAAGGAAATCAGAGCATAAACTGGCAGTTGCATAGCTCTTATGAAGAAGATGAAGTTTGCCAAAATGAGTTTTCCTCCAGCATTTCCTCTTATATAGCCATGCTAAACCAATCCAAAGCTTCCGCCTGTCCCTTATCTTGTTTCTTTCATCATTTCCACGTCTTTCATGCATTTAAGGCATGAAGAAAACTGCAGCTCAAAGTGGCGTGGAAGTCTCCCTTTCACACACCTTTTTCTGCTTCTGTTGACTTTGTTTTGTTTCTCAACCAATCAGGTAAATTCCTTACTGACTTCAACCTCTTCTCCGTTAATTCTCTTCAACCGTATGACTTACAAGTTAATTTTGGCTGCTAATTGGTCATGTGCTGATTCCAGTTCCAGTTCGTCTAGTCAACCAGAAACCACAGCTCGCCCCACTTACTATCATATAACTCACTCATCCATATGGGCGATTACATGTCCTCGCCCATTCGGGCGATCATCTACTCAAGAGAAATGGCGAACTCACCTATTCGCCCCTGCTACTATTCAACTCGCCATCACCATTGGCAAACTGCTCGCCCATTGGCGAACAACCAACTCTGCTCGCCCATCGGCGAGCTAAACAACATTCTCGCCCAAATATTATTTCATCGAAATTGCTCCATTCTTATCTTATGATAAGGAGCTTTTCATTCAAGTGGAAATCAATACTCCTTATTTATTTCATTTCCATTATCATTTTTATAAAATTAGACTCTACAGTAGTGTAGAATCATGTCTTACATTTTCTCCCCACCTTAAGAAATTTGGTCCTCCAAATTTCAACCAGATCTATCAGTGTGAAAGCTGTGTATATTTCTTACACATAAGGCATTCTAATTCTCAAGTAGCCTCATACTTCCAGAGCATCAATCAAAGAATAAATCTTAGATCATAACACTTTATCACTACACTTTATCCTTCCTATCCAAAATCTGTACTGATTTCTCAACATAATTCCTGTCCTCTCTAATCTCTAGACTCATTTCGAATGACGTGAGAAGTATATGGATAGTACTTTCTCATTCATGAGACATGAAATACATTATGCACTCCTGATAACTCGGGAGGTAGTGCACGTCTTTCACATGATCTAAGATCTCCGACGATCCAATGCATTGGGAACTCAATTTCCCTCTCATTATGCATCCCAATGGTAACACCTTAATATACATAACCTCTTGTATATCTCAAGAAGTCTGTTCAACCAAGTCGAAAATAATTTTCGGTCTCCCATTTTCTCATGCTATCGTGGATTATATCGTCTGCTACATAATTTCTTTCAAATGTTATGCCTATACTCTCTTGTGGCCATTATTATCAACAAACTCTGCCATGGTAGAGGATTATCCCAGGAGCCTATATAATCAACCGCACACGCTCACACCATATCCTCGAGCGTCCATCTCATACGCTCGGACTGTCTCTCAGAGTGCGGATAAACTGCGGTGCGAAACTCAATCGGGATCCCATAGCTTCCTGTAATCTCTCTCAACACTGAGATACGAAGCGGGACTCCTTATCAACTATAATGCTCACTGGAATACTGTAAAACCTCACCATTTCCTTGACATATAATCCGGCCAAGGCATTAATTAGCTCTACAAATTCCATAATCAAGGAATGAGCAGACTTACTCAATATATCCACAACTATCCAGATAGCATTTTACTCTTTTCAATTTTTACTGAGTATAGGAAGTGCCTCTAATATAGGTATTTTTCTTCCTTATCACCTTCTCAACTTTGATTTATTCTCTCGTCTCTAATATGAGACCACGAATATCTCTTTATACTCCTTATTGTCCTTAAGAGTACTGCCCGCCTCTTCCGGCCATCAAAAATCATCCCTTTGGCGCTCTCCCGCGTTCTAGGATTATTCTCTCAAGTGAGTTGGCGACCACCTAGTTCGCCCACATCTCACAACATGTTATCCGATGTTGAGCGATCACCCCACTCGTGGGTCGCCCATCCCAAATTTTCTCAAGGTCCTGAAGAATCTCGGGCGTCTTCTCTCAAAACCAATTTACACTCCCTCAAGTCTTTTATCATCCTTGAGAGTTAGTAACTCATCTATACTATTTATCACTTATCATCTCATTCAGTGCTAGTCGATTATAATTTGATGACTATCATGTATATAATTTTAATCATTCGTATGTAATTGTCCCAGTAGTCTCTAAAATACCATGCACTGGCTCTCAATATATCTTGGAGCTTCCACACAATGCGCTCGAATATCTATATCAATCTGAGGCGGTGCTAACAGTAAAAATTTGGAATCCCAAAGCCTCTTGCTATTCTCTCAAAGCATATGGCGAATCAGGGATCCCTATCACAAGTACCCACTCACTGGAACTTCACATACGTTCTCTCTGTTTCACCAATATATATCGACTAAGGCACTCATTACATCCCGAAACCTGATGATGAAGAAGTGAAATAATTTGGTTACTCAATCCCTAATCACTTCTATAACATCATGGTTCTTTCGGATTCTTCACCACCTCACAGTGATTGTTTCATGATTAATCTAGGACTGCTTTTCTTTTGCAGACCTTAATATTAGCCACCGATTACGTCTCAGGTAATCATTTTCCCCTCGATCACTTCTCTTATCTCAAGTGATCATTCTATCTCTTATTCTCCTAGTACATGTAATGCCACTACTTGGAGAATATACTTTTCCTTACATCAATTTCTGAAATTTAAATTTATTATCATTCAGATTTCATCACCACTTTACTTATACAATTTCACATTCCCAATATGTACATATATACACATGTGTATATCCTTTTCCAGGATTAGCAGTACTTCTTGTATCTGCTCCTCTGAGTATGACAATTTCATCTTTTTAATTCTGGCTTGTCATTAATTCCAGCCATAACTACATAATGATCAGGGAAAATCACATTTATTCATATACTTGGGAACTACCTCATAACTTGTGTTCCCTAGTCATCATATGACTTGTCTTCTCAAGACAATTTCATTCTTTTACATTCATCACCACAATTATTTTCCCACTTAATATAGTACTTTACTGTTACTATCTCGTGACCATTTCGAATACTATATTCATACATACCCATTCACTTCTACTTCCTCCCAATTAAGTATTGAATCAATAAGGTAGCAAATTCCACAAACTCTTCAACAATTCATTCGTGCTATACGGGTAAAACTCATAAATTTTATACCCCAATAAGCACACTTTAACCTCACTTAAGTAGTAAAATCTTTTACTCAGACAATTTTAATGTCCACTTAATCAGTTGAGACCTCACGTCTCTAATATATACATCAATTAGAAACCAATGGTCACTGACTTAACAATAAGGTTTTCCATACCTTATTCAATAATATTGCTGATATCAATATACATGTTTATTCTTTTTTAAAATCACCCTAGTTGGCTCTAGGCACACAAATAGGAAGGATACTACAGTCGGCTAGGGATCCATATAGAATATGATAGGTATTTTAGAATACCATACTTGTTCCGGAACCTAGAAGCAACTGTAGAGAGTACTAATCCCATTGTTTTCAAAATGATAAAATTTTCGTTTTCACCAGTTATAACAAACCAGTTTAATTCTTTACTCATTGATCTCTCGAGTAATTTCTCAAGCTCTACTGATTCACTGGTAAGAGCTTACAAATAATTTCTATTTCAATTCACCAACCTCTAAGCTTGTCAACTAAATCTCGATGCCAACTTTATCATTTGGCAAATACGAGACATTTCATTTTCTTGGCGATTACAGCTTTTATTCTATTCGCCACATTGCTTTGATTCATATCAGATCATTGGCGATCGCTCTTCTCGCCACATTGTGATGATTTACACCACAATTTGTTGATCAGATTACTCACCATACTCTTTGGGCGATCATCACTAAAATTATTTGGGTGATCAGGATCCTCGCCCACTTTAGCAATTCATGTTATATTGGCGGACTAATGTTAGTTCTCGCCATCATCTAACTCGCCCACACCATTGGCGATCATACATTTGCACGCCCATTGGCGAGCTATCCCAATGTAGTTCTCGCCCATCGAGTATTTCTCATAAATCTCATAATATCACGGTTCTATGGATATCGTAGCGGACCAGCCCAACCGGCCATGGCAATCCCCTTTTTGAGCCCATCGACATCGATTGCTGTGACAACGCTACTCATCCATACTGTCCTCTTTGGCGATCACCTCGATGCCCGGTTCTTGCAACCGTGCTCGAGTTCGCCCATCTCAAAGTTTTCTTTCTCATCCACAGACTCAAACACTTGACTTCCTCAAATGTCAAGTCACTACTAATATCCATTCTCCTAAAACATAAGGAGTATATATAACCAGTATTATCATAATCGATTTTACATCATTTCTCACACAATTCACCTTTTTAAATCCAGACCCCAAAATCCAAAACAGGGCTGACTATCTCGCGACCTCTCATAGCTTATACTCTGGGTCGCCTTACTTATCAATATATCAGTGATGTCTACAGTAGAAATCATCCTTTATACCATCAAATACTCATACTGTTTCACTATCAATCTATTTTAAATCAATTTTGTCTTTTATTCTATGTCTCAGATTAAACATTTCAATATAGGGTATATTTATAAATTTCCCATTAATTTTCTCTCTCATCAATATAACTCCAAACACGCGATCTTAGGGCTTATATGCTAATATTATCCTTTTTCATCTCAATATTATCATTTTCAGGATCTTAGTTCGCTATGGACAGAAAAGTCCTAGTGGGGCCCTCACCGAGTTCCTCACTGTACCTTATCGAATAGACCCGACATTATGATGATAAGATCGCCTATTTTATGCAAAATTTCCGGATTACGATCTCTATTTGTAACCCATAATTCATCAACTTTCACCATATTTGACCACTTAACTCATTTCACAGTCATTCGACTCCTCTATACATTCAGACTATACAGTACTAAAGGGGATGTTAATCTTTTTCAACACTTCCCATGCTAAAGGCATCAACAGACATCAGACCAACCCAAGCTCTGATACCATTAAATCTGTAACATCTCGTTACCACATTTTGCACGTATTTCTATACAACTTTACTGGTTGGGCTGTCTGCGATGCCAATAACATTCTACCATGATAGTGATAAATAATAATATTTATTTATCAAATACAGAATATGAAATTTCTTTTCATTATTCCTTACATCTAACATCCCATATTAATCTTTATTTCACTAAGGTAGTACTGTATACATATGTCTGAAATGTAAAAGAGAAGAGACTGTACCTGTCACATTTAACGTGCCATGCCTCAGTGCTTTAAGCATAGCTATACCCGTCTGAGAGCTAATTCTCTCAACTTTGTGTACTTCTTATCTGTGGAGTTAAAACAAAGGGGTGAGCGATTCATACGCTCAGTAAAGGAAACATATGCTGCTTTAAATAAAGCAAAACTATATATCACAACGCATTTATTCTTTTCTTAATAATAACCCAGTAGAAAAGACAGTGGATATATAGTAAACAACTCTCTTAAAACACCATTCAAATCACTGGCTAACAGTTTACTTTAAAATGTAGTAAACACTATATAGGATTTCAACAAATCCTCACAGTAAACAGAAATTGGTAAGTTGAGACTAGGCAACAAATAAATCATGCTATCATCGTTCCCCCTCCCCCTTGCGAGAACGGAATCTGCCGCTTTTGGGGTGCACCCGTAGGCCATCGCCCCTCACGGCTATCTCAGATCTATGGCCATAATCTATAGTGGTCCTCGGGTCCACTTGCCAAGTGACCTCGAGATCGCTGATGACTTGGCGGGTCCATCAGCCCTGTGACGCCCTGAGGTGCACTCATTGGTCCATCGACCGAGCCACCGCCCAGGCAAGTCACGCAATTACATGAATAATACTGCATGAACTCAAAGCCTAAAGTCTCAAAAATCACTTTCATATCTCATGAAAAACCTTTATGGAATTATTTCACCCATATTATCATTTTCTCAAAATGATTCAATTTCCAAAAAGGTTTAGGCTTTCTGTTTACAAAACACCTTGAAAACATTCTAAAATCTCAACTTTCAAAATCTATTCGCCATGGTCAGCTGGCCCATTTGGCTCGCCCGTGGTCGACTCAAAAATGAGGTGAACAAGTATTCGCCCGCCATCCTCTGTATTTAGAACAAAATACTGGCTCGCCCCATCGCTTTCCTATAAAAACGGTTCGCCCGCCCTTAAAACTAGAAACGGGTGTATAAAAATTATAAAAGGGATTGGCTCGCCTGCCAATACCAATTCGCCCAACATAAAAATACAAGGGCTCGCCCAACATAAAAACACAAAAACTCGCCCAATGCGGTGAACTTGTGTTCGCCCGCCCACCTTTGCTTTTAAAAACAACAAGCAAAACTGGCTTGCCCTGAATGGCTTGCCCATGACCAGTTCGCCCACAATGGCATTGCCATGGTCAGTTCGCCCAACTGCGACACTCCATGGTCAACTCGCCCGATTTTATAAAAACATTATAAAAGGGTTCGCCCATTACTGGCTCGCCTGGATTTCTCATTTAAAATAGGGTCATTCGCCCATTTGTTATTGAAAGGGATCTTCGACCAAAACAACATAAAATGAGTTCGCTCTTAATTGGCTCACCCGCCTTTTTATTTAAAACAAGGGTCGCCTGCCCATGCAACATTAAAAAGGGTTCGCCCAACTTTGGCTTGCCCGGATTATACTAAAACAGGGGTTACTCGCCTCAAAACAAACACATGAGGGCTCGCCCGCCCTTAACCAACTCGTCCAGAAAATAACATAGGGTCGACTACATAGCTCGCCCAATTCACACTCATTATCACAACAATTATTAAACTAATGCATGTCAGAAAACAAAACATTTATCTCAATGTTTTCATAAATTTTACTCCACAGGACATGCATTCACTTCACACACATCTCCTTTACCTGGTTCAACGAAGCTTTGCTTCCTTCTCGCCTTCCAAATCGCATTCACCGAGTCCATAATTCCCGGCTGCAAATAATTTATAAATTCTATTAATATTTTCGTTTCATATCACTTGGCGAGATTGAAATAAATCAAATGACTACTCGCCCAATAGAGCTACAACTAGCTCGCCCAGACGAGCTCGCCAGTCACCAACTGGCTTCCACGTGGTAGATCGCCCGCCATTACTCACCATAGGTTTGTGAGCTCGCCCAACATTCAACTCACGAGGCCTACATTGGCTTAATTGTGGGAGTTCGCCCACAATCCTATTCGCCCAAAGCCTCTGCATTTGAGCTCGCCCATTAATTCACCTTACTAGAATTGGGCGTTCTCGCCCTTTGAACACATACTTTACCTTGGCGAGTTCCTTACTATCTACTCGCCTCATTGGCGATTACTAGTTTTCAACATGGGCGATCACTGTAGTCGCCATTGTCGTCACTTATTCCATTACTTTCCTTGTTTCCATATTCTCTAAAGATCTAACTAAAACAAGGTTGTGTTCTATGTTGTAAACATATAAGTCTACCATTGAATATCAAGAACACCTCAGAAATATGAAACTCACCTCAATCAACTGCACTTCCAGAACAGATTGCTTTCCATCTCATGTTGGCCTTCCTTTGCTTATTCTTTTAGCTCCTCCAACTAAGGAGGAAAGGTTTGCAAGGTGGTTTACATGTTTAGCCAACTGATGGATGAAATATGGTAAATTGGGCATGGCAGAAGTGGAAGGAAATCAGAGCATAAACTGGCAGTTGCATAGCTCTTATGAAGAAGATGAAGTTTGCCAAAATGAGTTTTCCTCCAACATTTCCTCTTATATAGCCATGCTAAACCAATCCAAAGCTTCCGCCTGTCCCTTATCTTGTTTCTTTCATCATTTCCACGTCTTTCATGCATTTAAGGCATGAAGAAAACTGCAGCTCAAAGTGGCGTGGAAGTCTCCCTTTCACACACCTTTTTCTGCTTCTGTTGACTTTGTTTTGTTTCTCAACCAATCAGGTAAATTCCTTACTGACTTCAACCTCTTCTCCGTTAATTCTCTTCAACCGTATGACTTACAAGTCAATTTTGGCTGCTAATTGGTCATGTGCTGATTCCAGTTCCAGTTCGTCTAGTCAACCAGAAACCACAGCTCGCCCCACTTACTATCATATAACTCACTCATCCATATGGGTGATTACATGTCCTCGCCCATTCGGGCGATCATCTACTCAAGAGAAATGGCGAACTCACCTATTCGCCCCTGCTACTATTCAACTCGCCATCACCATTGGCAAACTGCTCGCCCATTGGTGAACAACCAACTCTGCTCGCCCATCGGCGAGCTAAACAACATTCTCGCCCAAATATTATTTCATCGAAATTGCTCCATTCTTATCTTATGATAAGGAGCTTTTCATTCAAGTGGAAATCAATACTCCTTATTTATTTCATTTCCATTATCATTTTTATAAAATTAGACTCTACAGTAGTGTAGAATCAGGTCTTACATTTGTGGTGCATCAAGTGTGATAGGCAAAAGCAAGCATATAGAGTGAAGGGGAGAGTAGAGTAAGTGAGCTACAAATAAAGCTCACGGTGAGGTTTTGAGTGTTGGATAGGGAGTTATAATTTTTCAAGTGTCTTTTGTAAATCTCTAATTTTTCTTACTAAATTTTTTTTTTGTCTTGGCTCGTAAATGTAGGATTTTAAAGTCGAATCACGTAAATTTTAATTTGTGTGCTTTATCTTTATATCGTTTTATTTTTCACTTATCAAATAATTTATTCTGATTTTGGGTTTTTGGCTACAATCCACAACACGTAAATAACCACTGCACACGATAATGACTTCCATGTTTATGAATATACCAATGCATGCACATGGGTCCAACTATCATGTCCATACTTGCTTAATGAAGAAGTTAAATCTTAGAGTCACTTGCACAGTCGATTTCCGTACGGTTTAGGACAAGATATGAGAGGCAGAATTTTGAAAAAACAAGCAAATTAACTCCAAATCATTTGAGTATTCAATTTTGAAGAGAAGAAGATTTTGAAGAACTTATAATCTCTTCATACCCTCAAACATCAAGCTCTCAAGTCTCAACATTTAAAGAAAATTTGAAGATCAAAAACATTCAAAGAAATTTCGAGAAGTTATTCTTTGATATTGTTTCATCAAACGCAATAAAATTAATTTCATTTTCAAGATCAAATTTGTTAAGACCCTTGAAGTGGATCTTCCGAAAGAAGAGAATAACAAGTCTTTCTTTTCTGTTGAAAATATTCAAAGACTGTTACTTCACAAACATGTCGAAATTTGGGACCATCTAGTAAAATCAATCCTACGGTATGGCCATCATGAATTATCACTGCCAACATGCATGCTTTTTTCAATGGAGCTCGGTTCGGGCAGTAAGATAAGGTAGGGATTCCTCACTGCATGACAAGCATAGATTGTGAATTAGGAAAAGACACTTAGCTGTATTCTTCTTCACAGAGTTGCCTGTGGAGGATCACTTTCAAGAATCTGATTTCGTTTTATCCAATAGAAGCTGCAAAGACTTAATATCAGGTAATTTGCAGAAACTTTTTCATCTAAGCTCCAGTTGCGGCAAAATCTTACATTTTGTTGTTCTTCTTAGCTAGCAACGTTTTATAAGCAAGACCAGCATTGTTCACCACTTAGCTGTTAGCACCAATGGAGCAAAACCCTTTTTTTGTTTGGATAAATGAAAATCTTATCCACTGCTCCAAAGAAGCAGAGAAAATCTGCTACAGATAAGCAGCAACAAAAGAAAGAAACTAACATAAACTGTGCACAAAACTAAAAGGATTAGTAACACTGAAAGCAGCAGCAGCAGCAGCAAGTAAATGTTGATGATATTCAAGTTTAAGTCAAAAGCCTTCGTCAATTACTAATAAATAAACAATGCAACAGTAAAGCTAATTAGCTTAACAATCAAAGTTTAACCTAACGGTTATTATCTTTTCTTAGTAACCATTTGATTTTCAAGCAAAGACCTGATCATAGTTATATATTTTGGTGGTAATAATAGCAACATTGTACTTGCAATAATGTATAATTAATTAATAAAGAAAAAATAAATAATAAGGAATTGTTGCCCTTTGTAAAGAATCTGGAGAAGCATCACATTGAGACACTGTTTGAAATTCCCTTGGCAGTAAGTCCACCTTCACTAGTAGGTTGGAGCAAAGTGTATGGCCTCTTGACTGGACCAACACATTCTTCTGACTAAATGAAAGCCAAATAATAAATGTATATAGTGGGGTGCTCGAGCTCGAGCTCGACTTAAAAACTTGTTGCTCAATACTCGGCTCGAGCTCGGTCAAACCTTAATTTTTGAGCTCGAGCTTGGCTCGAGATCAAAATCGACCTACTCGAGCTCGCTCGATTAAGCTCGATTTTCATACTCGAACTTGAGCTCGATTTTCGTACTCGAACTCGATTTTCATACTCGAACTCAAGCTCGAACTCAAGCTCAACCACAATTCTAAGTTCAACAAATGCCAAAAAAATGGAGAATCAACAAAATGCGAACAAAATGTAGAAAGATAGGTTAGTAAAGAAATATATGCTTGCCTGCTGCACAACCAGGAAATTCATCTACCAAACTTTAGAGAAAAGAAATTATTAAATAAAATAAGTTAAACCTTCTAACATAGCAGCCTTATCATTGTCTCAAAAACACTAGCTTCATAATCCTTGTTAAAATCCAAAGAGTTTGCAACCACCAGCAATAATTCATTGTAATATAAAAAAAATGTAAATGCAAAACTTGAAAACATAAGAACAACGAATCAAGTTATTGGCCATGTACAACAATAATTCCCTGGAAATTGCATTTCTGTGAAGCATCTATATGCAGATAAAATGACAATATATAAGCAATTGCAAATTCACTCTTCAGCTATCTGAAACTGCTATTTAAGACTCATTATACACAATGTTTCGAAAGAATCTACTAGAGTTGCGGCATGACCACCAAAGCTATCGACACCATCCATTGTTTGTGGCTGTCTCAAAATTAATTCATTAGCTCTAGAATACCGAAAAGAATACAAAGATGATACAAAGTAATCTTCAAAATTAAGATAGTAATGAAATGCAGGACTAAAAATAATTTATTCCAAATCAAACACTTTTTGTTTAAATCCCTAAAACAAAGTAAACTAGGACATGAAATCAATACTATAAATTAACTGGTGAATCATTTAACTTATTTAAAAGAGAAAAAACATAAACCCAGATCGACCTTAAGTTCACTTGGCCCATGCATATTTTTCGTAAGAATTCCAACCATGAAGCAGTCTTTCACTTTCTAGTGCAGGGGATAGTGGTAGGTGCACCGGATCTGGTGCTGGAGCAACAAATCTGGTGCGAGAAAGGGGTAGGTGCACCGGATCTAGTGCCGGAGGGGTTAGCTGCTACGGATTTGGTGCGAGAAGGGGCTCAATACGCTGGATCTGGTGTCGAAGGGTTTAGATGCACTGGATCTGGTGCAGACTGCAGCTAGAACATGAGGAAGAGAAAGGGTTCATCGCGGGGGCACCGGAGCTATCGTGGTGCGCCTGATATGGAAGGGAACTTGCCGGACGGCGACAGTTGCTAGATGCGGTGGGTCTGAAACTTTGGGTAATTGAGAGTGGCTGAGTGGGTTTGAGGAATGGAAAACGTGAAATGAGGGAAAATAGGTTAGGGTTTCTAAGGTAGTAGTAATGCATTGGGCAAAAACGTAATTACACTTAAAATAATAAAATATATATTAAAATAATAAAAGCTCGATAAGGCTCGCGAGCTACTCGAGCCGGATATATTAATACTCGAACTCGGCTCGCTCGCTAGCTCTGGTAGCTCGAGCTCAGCTCATCAAAAATCGAGTCGAATTCGAGTTTTCTTCGAGTCGAGCCCGAGTAGCTTGCGAGTATCAGTGTATCGTTTACACCCCTAAGCATGACACGTGGCAATAATATGCCACGTCACTGGTCCACCTGGCATTTTAATTCACGTCAATGTCCAGGTGGCATGCCACGTGGGCAAGATAAATAGACATCATAGTTATTTAACGGCTATATCATTAATTTTATTATTTTATAATATTTAGGTTTAATATGATGAAAATAAAACTTAATGTCCTTATTTTCATGCAATTATACGTTGAGGGCTTAATTGCATAATTTGATAAACGTTGAGAATGTATTTAGGTATTAAGCCAAGAAATAAAGAAACATATGGATTGTCATTTGCTACGTGTAATATTAATGCCTTTAAAAATAAAAAAAAAGAAATTAATGGACGTCTTTTGCTTTTTGGTTACATGAAAAGAAGTAAAAGAAATAAAGAAACAGAACTACATTACAAATTTCCGAGGAAAGGAGATGCCCCAGTTATCAGCCTCTAATAGACTTTGCAACCATGTTGGAGCCACCTCTAGTCTTTCATACACCACCTCAAGTTCACATGCTTTCTTTGCTAGCTTGTCTGCACAAAAATTACCCTCCCTGTAGCAGTGATGAACGACCACTCTCCATTAGATTACCTCAAGGGTCAGGTAATCTATCAAAGTTCAAAGGTCAGTTAATATTTGATTGAGTTTGGACAAAAATTTTAGGCTTGATTATAAAAACGGGCTGAACCCAAACTTGACTCTTCAAAGCTTGAGCTTGGCTCAGCATGGTCTAAAATATAAATAAAATTAATTTTTTAAAAAATATATTTATTAAGTATATTGTAATTATATGTATATAAAATATTATTAATTAATAAACATGATTATATATATTTAATATGAAAATTGACATGCAAATTTAGACAAATCAAATTAAACTTTAAAGGGACTAAAAGAATAAAAAATAAATAGACTAAAATTAAAATACTAAAAAATAAATAAAATAATATTCGAACGGGACTGGTCAATCGGGCTCAGGCTTGCAATATAAAAAAAAAAGAGGCCTGGACTAAAAATCAGGCCCCAATTTTTAAGACAGTTTGAATTTAGACATACATATAAACAATTTTTATATGGCTTAAACCCAACCCAAACCCAATTTAAACCCACCCATGATCACCTCTACTCTCCATAAACGATTTAGCAATTCCCAAATATCACTAATGATGCATTCTAGTGGATGGGTCCCCACATCAGCATTCTTGACTAAATTTATAGCTACCTTGATACTTTGAACCATTCATTTCTCAATCAATTTCAATAAACCCTTTTTACTATCAATTTTTAATTATTATATAAAACGTAAGCATCAGTACGATGACAGAATTTTCTGATTTAATTGTTGTAATTCAAAATTTAATGAAATATCATTGGCAAGTAAACAATCATGTTTTTAATTCTAGTTACATACTACAAGAAAATGAACTTTCAGTGACAGAATTAGCGAGGAAAATTCCGTCATTAAAAGCCAAATTTCATCATTGAAGACAATTAGCAATGGATTAGCAATGAAGATTTTCTGTTGAAAAAATCAAAGTCACTAATGCTCTGTCCATCGTTGAAAACATTATTTTCGTCACTAATTTTGTCACTAATTAGCGGTAGATTTTGTTTCCATTAGTGACTAAAAACTTAATTCTATCGTTCAACTGACTCTAAAATCCGTCGCTAAAGGAAATCAACGTCGAAAATTCCCATAGCTGATGGTATTTTTTATTTTTTATTTTATTAAAAAAATCTGACGTTAAGGGTCATCAGCAATCGAAACTTTCGTTGCTAATGGTATATTTATTTATTTATTTATTAAAAAATCAATCTCTAAATACAATCAGAGACATATTTTCCGTCACTGATTTTTTTGAGTTCAACAAAATTTTCATCACTAAAGTGTATTAGCGATGGAATTTCCGTCGTTGATAGTTGATTAATTTTTTGAAGACTTTATTATTCCATTGCTGATTGTATTAGCGATGGAAATTTCTATCACTAATTCTATGAATTTTGCCACTAAACTGTATGAATTCCGTTGCAGATACCATGAATTTCGTCGTTGATATTATGATTTCCATCGCTAATTTACCATTTTTTGCTATTTTTCGTATGCATTTCATTACAAAATAATAAATTTTGAAATTCTTTTAAGAATTTTTTCGAAACATACCTAAATTCATGACTATATAATTCATATATAGCAATATTTAAAACATCTTAATCCATAAATATAAAACATTGATAAGATTCATACATAATCATCAATCATAGTTAAAATTCATGAAATTCATAACATCCGTCAACACTATAAAATTCTTAAAACATAAAAAAAACTAAAGTACTGAATAATTATTACAAAGCAGAGATTCATGTAGAAGGCTATTTGTCAACTACAATAAATTTATACATTTCAAAGTTAACAAAAATAAATATATATACATTTAAATAAGAATTTCCTACAAATATTCCTATATATAACAACAAAATTAACAACATTACTAAACAATTATACAAGTATATACAAATAAACAACAACAGTGTATGTATACACACAAAAAAAAAATAACTACATACAAACAAACAAATATATATATATATACACACACACACACACAATCAACATTACAAAATATATATATAAAATAACAATAGAATAATTAACATTACTAAATACAAATAAACTTTACTAAATATTTAAGATTAATATGTTAAAAAAAGTAACAACATTACAAAATAATAAATAAAACATTAACTAGAAAATATAATATATATATAGAGAGAGAGAAGAGAGAGAGAGAGAGAGAGAGAGAGAGAGAGAGAGAGAGAGAGAGAGATACACACTAAAGTGGGGATGGAGGCCTGCGTTTAGGGGAGGCCAGCAGTGGAGAGGCGGCTAGTGGTGGGAGAATGGTTTTGAGTTTTTGGGTTTTATTTTGAAATGTAGAACAGAGAAAAAGAGAAAAGAGAAGGCAACAACAAGAGATGGGAGCACAGGCGAATGGACGACTGGCACACAAGCTTTTGGTGATCGAATGGCCATTGGACGACAAGGGAGAAAGGAAAATAAAGAAAATGAGAGGGGAGGGGGTTGGAGTTCAGTGGGAAAGGCAAAGAGGGAATGGGAAAAGGGGGAATAAAAGGTGCCAAGCAAGAAAGCCAAGGGAGAGGGAGGGCACACTTTTCAATGTTTTAGTGACAAAATTTTTATTGAATTAGTGATGAGAATTCCATCGCTAATAGCTAAGAATTTTTTTGGGCTAACACCCTCGGTTGTCATGCGAATGCTTACCAAGGAGCATTAACAACGGAAAAATCTATCGCTAAACGTCGCTAATAACAAAGTAAAAAAATTATAAAAAAGCGAAAAAATAAAATTTTTTTATTGTGTTTACCTTTTGGTCGCTAATTTTGTCACTAACGGAATTAGTGACAGAAATTTCTATCACTGATACCTTAAATGTAAGAAAAAAAGAACTAAGAAAATAAATAAAATTCAATCATTTGGCATCAGCGATAGAAATTTCCGTCACCAATCTCGCACAACATATATCTTACGTATAGGTTTTAGCGACAGAAATATCCGTCGGTAATTTAGGCGTCAAATGAATAATAACTGTCATAACGTATTAAGTTTCGGGGGAAACCTAATAGCTAGACACAAAGACATGGGAGTCGCCACCAACCATTCTAACCTAGGTGTGATTGGTCACCTATTCAAACTAAGGATAAGGCTTGGTCTACGTTCAAAGACACTAGGGTTCGGGAGTACGGTTACGTGAAGGGAAGGATTAGCACCCGTACAATGCCCATCCTAAAATGGTACCAACTAGTTTTAGGTTATCTTTACAATTTGCTTTGTGTTTATATTAATTTCGATATGTTTATATATTGGGAATATTTCTAAGATTTTTCCATCAATTTGGCTCTAATCTTAAAAATCTCCCTCACCTCAAGATGTTCAAGGAGTCTCAATTGACTTTCTTGAACTCCATCGTCGGATAAAATTTAAATATTTTATGAGATTCCTATTTTCCTAATTTTGTCTCTAATTTTGACTCCATATTCATTTTATAAATTTCTTGGATTTTCTAATTTATTTTTTTATATTTTTATATTCTTATTTTTAAGAAATAAACATGAATTATGTTTTATTGAAAATTCACTTTTAAGCGTCCCATCAATTTGGCTCAGCCTAAAAGGAACCTCCTCACCTAGAAATTTCCAAGGAGTCTCGATTGACTTTCTTGAAATTTCATCATCGGCATAACTCATATTTACTCTTTTTTTTTATTTATTTTATTTATTATAATTCTATTTATTATTTATATACTTTTTCTTATCTTATTTTATTTATTTATCTTTATTTGTTTGCTTGTCTTTATTTACTCATCTATCTTATCTTACTTTTATTTTTATTATGAATTAATAAAAAAAAATCTTTCAAAAGTATTCCATCAATTTGGCTCAACTTAAGAAAAATTCTTTCTCCTAGAAATTTCCAAAGAGTCTCAATTGACTTTCTTGGAGTTTCATCCTTGGTATAATTCATACTTATTCTATAAAATCTAATTCTCAATCTAATTCTTATTTCTTATTTAGTATCCTTTTATTTATCTATTGTTTTTATTTATGCTCATTTAATTTTAGTCTTTACTAATTAATTTTTATTATTTCATTTATTTTTATATCCATTTAATCTTAAAATAAATATGAATTATATTTTATTGAAAATTCTCCCGAAAGTATCCCATCAATTTGGCTCAACTTAAGGAAGAATCCTCTCACCTAAAAATTTCCAAGGAGTCTCGATTGACTTTCTTGGAATTTTATCTTTGGAATAACTCATCTTCTATTTTCTTAATTTTTTTTTATGCTTTTATTTATTTAATTTTTATTTATATAATTTTATTTTATCTTATAAGTTTTAAATTAATTATTGTCCTAAATTTATTTCATAAACGCTAATTCTAGTATACTATGGTAATTCTATAAGTCATGCAAGTCATCAAATCGTATCAACTATCCATGCAAAACACACCATGAATCTTGGTCATACAAATTAAATTATTCAAATTAAAAATTACCATGCAAATTATCAAGTTAAATATTATCATGCAATTGTTTCATATAAAATCAAATTAAATTTATCTAATTAAATTATTTCACACAACTTAAATTATTATATCATGCAACATACAGTTAATCAAATTAAATTATCATGCAATTTACAAAACTAACTCATTAAATTCTATTTATGCAAATTAATTTATTATATTTTATATCATGCAAATTAATTCATTATCAAACCATTTAAACAAGTCATATTACATGTTAATTAATTCAATGAAACATATTGAGCATATAAGACAAATTACTGTTATTATATCATGCCAACTAAGCTTACCTTATTCCCCAGCAACTCACGTTTTGGATTGTTTTCTTAGCTTTCAACAGCTTTGTACGTGAGTCTCGTCCTTGATCTTCAAGCAACAGGAAGGCAATGCAGTAGAGAAGTGATGCGTGAGCAATGGTGGCCACGGCAACAATAGTGATGAAGGTAACAGGGTTTGATTTCTTTTGGAGCACTACAGAACCCCCTTCTCTTCTTTTTTCTCGTCTATTTTCTCGTTCTTCTTCTTCTTTCAATCCTCAGCTTCGGTTATTTCTTCAACAAGCCTTACCCGAGAGCCTTCCACACCAAGCCAAGAGGCTACAATGACAAGAGGGAAGAAGGCAGCAACGAAATAGAAGGCCACGCAGCAGTAAAGGTTAACAACAGTGGAAGCTCGCAGCGGTAGTGATGGTGGCATCAAAGTCAGGGTCTGGAGATAGCGATGGAGATGGTGATAGCCATGGACAGAGGTGCAATGGCAAGGAAGATGGGCCAGGAGAAGGGCTGAGTGATTCGATGGTGGTGAGGCCAAGTGTGGTGTAGTGCAGGTAGGGGTTGATACTACTTGGAGAAGGGTGAGGATGTTGAGGAAGGTAACGGTGCAATCGTAGGCGTGGGCTCTTCTGCAAGATGATGATGAACAGTGAATAATAAAGCCCCCCCCCACCTTCTTTCTGCCGTCCCCTTTTTTTCTCTTTTTTTTTTTTAGGTTTCTAGGGTTTTTCCTCCTAGGGTTTTTTCTAGGTTTTTTCTCCCTTCCCTTTTTTCTTCTTGTGTTGTTATTTAAATAGACCTAGGTTTTTATTTTAGGTAATAAAAATCAAGAATCAATCTTTTAGGAAATTTTTAGATTTCAAGAATCGGATCTTAAATCCGATATTAATTCTGATTTTTCTTTCCACAAAATTTAAATTTCAATCTTTAATAGTCTCATTTAAGTCTGCTTTCCTATCAAAATTAATTCTGATTTCCTTCCCTTTTTATTATATTTTATAAAAATCAAAATCCAAAATTTATTTCTAAATCTAAAATAAAATAAAAAAAATCAAAAATAAAAAAAAAATCAATGATAAGATATATAAAAACTAATTAATTAAAAATGTTTGAAAAAGAACCGGACAAAAATGGTGTCTACAGTTGCCCCTCTTTGTACATTTGCTATGAAATAGTAATTGTGCAAAGACATAGACATCCATTTTGTCTGCATCCATTTTATTATTTTTTTCCTTTCTTTTCAAAATTTTGATTTGATTTATTTTTATTTATTTTTTTTTTGTGTTCTCCCCCTTTTTTCTTTCACCTGAAGTGCTCTTTCAACTAGGAAGGCCCTGAATTTTTAAATTTTCTAATCTCTTAAATGCTCCTTCGACTAGGAAGGCCCTGAAACTTTAAATTTCTCATCTAAAATGCTCCTTCGACTAGGAAGGCTCTGAAACTTTAAAATTTCCCCTCTCTTAAATGCTCCTTCGACTAGGAAGGCCCTGAAACTTTAAATTTTCCCCTCTCTTAAATGCTCCTTCGACTAGGAAGGCCCTGAAACTTAAATGCTCCTTCGACTAGGAAGGCCCTGAAACTTTAAATTTCTCTCATCTCTAAAAACGCTCCTTCGACTAGGAAGGCCCTGAAACTTTAAACTTTTCTCATCTCTAAAACGCTCCTTCGACTAGGAAGGCCCTGAAACTTTAAACTTTTCTCATCTCTAAAAATCTTTAACCTTTGAAGTTTTCTTTCTTGAATGAATGAGATGCATGCTGGAAATAATTTCATTATAATCATGACAACAAAGGCTCAAAACTTCTTTTTTTTTTTTTTTTCTTTTTTAAAAACTTTTCCAAACCAATCTTGTCTTGACTCAGTCAGTGACTTTCTCATATCATCATTTTCAATCTTCATTCTCCTTTTTCCTTGCTCTTTCTGTTTCTAAACCATTCGAATTTTAAAGCAGCTAGTAAATTCGACTTAATTTACCAATCTTCTGACATTCCACTATATTTCTGTCCATCTTCTTTCCTTTTCCAAGTAATGCAATGATCTTTTTTTCTCACTTCTCTTTTTTTTTTTTTTTTTTCTTCTTTTTTTTTTTTTAGCTTCCCTTTTTCTTTCATATGTGCCAATCATGCATTAATTACCATCTTAATAATATGACTAGCATGATGCAAAGCTCAATTTTCCCAAACAAAGTAAGAGAGTAAATGGAAGTAGGTACGAGATAAATATGGAAGAAAGGTTGTTTTATTATAAACATCAGGCATATCTGAACAGAGGAATATTACAAGGAATAATTGCATTGACGAAATAATCAAATATCTCAACAATCAACATTCTGACAATTCTGATCGAATTAATTCAAATCTCTCTTTTGAAAAGCCTACTCCATTAGTTTGTCTAATATTGCAGAGCCCTTCGGACTAAACCTTTTCCTTTGATATCACAAAATTTCTGATGCCGATCCTTCCCTTACACTTAAGCTGCCTTTTCAGGTTTTCAACATAAGTGTCTCCCCCATTGATTTAAACCGCCCTTTTCGGGTTTTCGATTTAAATCCTCCTTTTTATTTCTCTCTTTTTTTTTTTTTTTTTTTAGGCATAATACCTCTTCACAGCATCGGAATTGATGGGGTTTGGCAGGTCCTCACCATCCATATTTGCCAATATTAATGCCCCACCAGAGAAAGATCTCTTCACTACATATGGTCCTTCCCAATTTGGCGCCCATTTTCCCCTCCTATCTTGTTGATTTGGGAGGATCTTCTTCAAAACCAGATCCCCTTCTCGGAATTTCCTAAGTCGGATTTTCTTATCATGTGCTTTCATCATTCTCCTTTGGTACAACTGGCCATGGCATAAAGCTACAAGCCTTTTCTCGTCAATAAGATTCAATTGCTCATAGCGTTCCCGTACCCACTCTGCCTCTTCTAATTGTGTTTCCATTAAGACCCTTAATGATGGAATTTCTACTTCAATTGGTAGCACTGCCTCCATCCCGTACACTAATGAGAATGGGGTTGCCCCAGTAGACGTGCGCATTGACGTTCTATACGCGTACAAGGCAAAAGGTAACTTTTCATGCCAATCCTTATAAGTTTCTGTCATTTTTCCCACTATTCTCTTGACATTTTTGTTCGCGGCCTCTACCGCCCCATTCATTTGTGGTCGATACGGCGCCGAATTGTGATGCTTGATTTTGAATTGTGCACAAACTTCATCCATCATTGTGTTATTCAAATTACGAGCATTGTCTGAAATAATTCTTTCTGGAAGTCCATATCGACATATGATATCTTTCTTTATGAATCTGCATACTGCCGTTCGTGTCACACTAGCAAAAGATGCCGCTTCTACCCACTTGGTAAAATAATCAATCATCACAAAAATAAACCGATGTCCATTTGAAGCTTTTGGTGTGATGGGTCCTATCACATCCATCCCCCACATAGAGAAAGGCCAAGGAGGGGCTAATACATGCAGGGCCTCCGACGGAGCATGAATCTTGTCAGCATAAATCTGACATTTGTGGCATTTTCTAGCGTAGTTAATACAGTCTTTTTCCATGGTTGACCAATAATAACCCGCCCTCATTATTTGTCTTGCCATCATATGACCATTAGCATGTGCCCCACAAGATCCTTCATGTACCTCCTCTAATATCTGTTTAGCTTCTGCAATATTCACACATCTCAAAAGCACCTGGTCTCGACTTCTTTTGTATAAGACTTCCCCGTCTAAAAAGAATCCCATAGCCATTCTCCTAATGATTCTTCTGTCATTCTCCGAAGCATGTTTTGGGTACTGTTGGTTTTTAATGTACTGTAAGATGTCATGGTACCAAGGCCTTCCATCAACTTCTTCTTCTAAACTTGCGCAATGCGCTGGTGAATTCTTCAGATTCATCCTGATGGGTTGGATTTCAGCATTACTATCCAACTTGAACATTGCAGCTAAAGTGGCTAGAGCATCTGCCATTTGATTCTCCTCTCGAGGTAGATGCTCAAACTGAATACTTTTGAACTGATCAATTAAACCGGCTATGTATTTTTGGTACTGGACCAACTTCGAATCCCTAGTTTCCCATTCTCCTCGCAACTGGTAGATGACTAGAGCCGAATCTCCATACACTTCGAGCACATCAATCTTCTTTTCAATGGCGGCTTGCAAACCCATGACACATGCTTCATACTCAGCTACGTTGTTGGTACAATTGAAGTCCAATCTTGCAGTAATCGGGTGATGATCTCCTTCTGGGGATATCAGGACCACTCCTACTCCTCGCCCAAAAGCATTGGATGCTCCATCAAAGAACATTCTCCATGATTTCTTAGCTAGTTTCTCCTCTTCTACCTGAAATACAGCCATCAAATCCTCATCTGGAAAATCGAGTTTCATAGGCACATAGTCATCGGCAACCCGGTCTGCTAAGAAATCAGCGATTACACTCCCTTTAATGGCCTTTTGAGTCACATATATAATATCATACTCAGAAAGCATGACTTGCCACCTTGCTATTCTACCAGACAAAGATGGTTTCTCGAAAATGTACTTCAAAGGGTCAAGTTTGGCCACCAACCAAGTCGTGTGATATAACATGTACTGTCTGAGTCTTTGGGCTGTCCAAGCTAAAGCGCAACATATCTTTTCCAATTGAGAATACTTCACTTCGTAGTCAATGAATTTCTTACTTAGGTAATAGATGGCTTGTTCTTTCTTGCCACTCTCATCTCGTTGCCCCAGTACACATCCCATTGAACCTTCGCAAACTGTCAAGTACAAAATCAAAGGTCTATCAGGAATAGGAGGTACTAACACAGGCGGGTTTGATAAGTACTCCTTGACTTTATCGAAGGCCTTTTGACATTCTTCATTCCATTCCCCAGAGTCATATTTACGAAGAAGCTTGAAAATTGGATCACATTTTGAAGTAAGTTGAGATATAAACCTGGATATGTAGTTTAGCCTCCCTAAGAAACCTCTTACTTCTTTGGTGGTGCGAGGAGGGGACAAGTTCTGAATGGCACGCACCTTGTCCGGATCAACCTCTATCCCCCTTTCGCTAACTACAAATCCCAATAATTTTCCGGATCTTGCCCCAAATGTACACTTGGCTGGGTTTAACTTCAACTGGTATTTCCTCAACCTTTCAAAGAGCTTCTTAAGATTAGCCACATGGTCTTCTCCTTCACGAGACTTTGCAATCATATCATCCACGTACACCTCAATCTCTTTATGCATCATGTCGTGGAAAAGACTAACCATAGCCCTTTGATATGTAGCTCCAGCGTTCTTCAATCCGAATGGCATGACTCTATAGCAAAATGTTCCCCACATTGTCACGAAAGTAGTCTTTTCCATATCTTCTCTAGCCATCTTGATTTGATTATAGCCAGAAAAGCCATCCATAAATGAAAATATGGAATGCCTCGCTGTATTGTCCACAAGGGTGTCAATGTGAGGAAGCGGGAAATTGTCTTTAGGGCTAGCTCTGTTCAAATCCCGATAATCCACGCACATCCGCACCTTTCCATCCTTCTTAGGCACAGGGACAATATTAGCTACCCACTCCGGGTATTTGGCCACTTCAAGAAAACCTGCATCGAATAGCTTTTTAACTTCCTCTTTGATCTTCAACAACATTTCCGGCTTCATGCGTCTTAACTTTTGTTGTACCGGTTTGCACTCTGGTTTCAAAGGCAATCTATGCTCCACAATATCAGTATCAAGGCCAGGCATATCTTGGTAAGACCAAGCAAACACATCTACATATTCACGAAGTAACTCCTTAAGACCCTTTCTTTCATCCGATGCTAGTGATGTTCCGATTTTGACCTCTTTCTTATCTTTTTCATCTCCCAAATTAATTATTTCAACAACTTCCTGATGAGGTTCAATTGGTTTCCTATCCTCTTCCATCGATCTCAACAAGTCACGGGGTAAAGGGTAGTCCGTAAAGACATCTTCATCATCAGATTCACCAAATTGAGCAGGGTTTTCAAAATCAAATTCTGAATTATTGACATTATTATCATCTTGTTTATTGTTTTGATACCTGAAAGTAGATGAAATGGGAAATTATAGGTATTTTCAGTGTTGGCATGCTAAAGAAAGAAAGAAAGAAATGATTGGGAACATAGGAATGCATAATGCTAATCATTTATTGAAATGGAAAGTAACAAAGTTGGCCCATACATAAAAATTTATTTGGGGTGCTTTTGGGCTGAAGCACTGAAAAAATCCAACTTGCTTTATTCAAAACATAAAAGAAAAAGACAATTGCATTATTACTTTTCAAAGGAAATTTCTGGGAACTCCAAAATCGTCCAATTCTTCAACTCAGCTCCTGCAGGGGTCATATGCACAAACCGTCCAGCTACATTCTCCTCTGATATCTTCTTATCTACCATGTGAATGGACAAATCAGAAAAATCCCCCTCAAGCTGCATCGCCAGTTTCCCCCTTTCGTTACTAGTTTGATATCCACCAAAATAAAAGGTATCATAAAGGTAAGGAATGACCAATTTCTCAGTTTCAAATTCGTCCCCTTTCAAATGTGCTATTCGCCTCTCTTTCTTTTCTTCCATCTTCTTTGCTTTATCTTTCCAAGTTGGTTTGTATCCTAACCCGAACCTGTCTTTGCTTTCCAAAATTGTGATGGCCTTTCTAATCCCTTGGTGGTTTCTTCCCAATCCGACTCCTGGATACCAACCTTTGCCCATGGTTTGCTTTACCACCATCTCTGTAGCTGCTGACAGGTGAGGAGCATATAATTTCGAACCTTCTCCTATGTAGGTTGCATTAACAAACTCAAAAGCTCGATATGAACATTCCCATGCATTCTCTGTTGTCTCAACATACGGAGTGCTTGGAGATTGAGTGACAAAGATGTCTTCCTCTCCCGAAACTGAGATTTGTTGATTCCCCACGAAAAACTTCACCTTTTGATGGAGAGTGGAAGGGACAGCTCCTGTCGTGTGTATCCAAGGCCTTCCTAGCAAAAGAGTATATGAAGGCGTAATATCCATGACTTGGAATTGTATATTGAAAATACATGGACCAATCTCCACAGGTATCTCTATATCGCCCGACACTTCTCGACGGACTCCATCAAATGCCTTGACAATCATGTTGCTTTTCCGCATATACGATGAATCCACTGGTAACCTTAGCAAAGTGCACATAGGCATCACATTGAGAGCCGATCCATTATCAATGAGAACCCTGCCAATTGTGTGGCTCTTACACCTGACTGTGATGTGAAGAGCCTTGGTGCTTCCCCTCCCTTCCGCAGGAATCTCATCATCACTGAAAGATATATAATTTGAAGCCACCAAATTACCGACTAAATTGTCCATTTTGTCCATGGATATATCAGGAGGTACGTATGATTGATTCAACACCTTTAATAAAGCATTCCTGTGAGACTCAGAATTCAGGAGAAGTGATAAGAGTGAAACCTTTGCTGGTGTTTTGTTCAATTGCTCGACAATATTGTATTCACTATGCTTAATCAAGCTCAAAAACTCATCGGCATCTTCTTTCGTAATAGACTCTTGACATCTTGTCTCTTGAACCTCTATCGGGTTAACCCTATCCCCTTCCATAATTCCTGCCTTCTCTTTTCTAGCTTTAGCTAACATTTCAGGACTATAGCAACGCCCACTTCGTGTCATTCCCCCAACTCCAGTGATATTCGCTGTTTCGAGGCTTTTAGGGGACATATGCTCTCTTTCTCCATTCATTACTATATCATAGCCATATCTCCAAGGTACCGCCTTGTTGTCTTTGTATGGAAACGGAATAGGAGCTTTGATTGTGATCCCACTAGCTTGGCTTGATTTTTCCTCAAGGCGGATTTTTAGAGGCTTTGACTTTAGGTCGTCATCAATCACACTAATCTCATTCCCTTTTCCTCTTCCTTCCCAAAATTCAATTTGATATGAGTCCATCAACTCTTGCAATCTGTAACGAAAAGCTTCACAGAACTGAATTGAATGACCTACTGCACCATTGTGGTATGGACAAACCAGATTGGGATCACACGAATCTATATGGGTCTCCAAAATCAAGGTTTCTGGTTGCAACATGTCTGCCTTCACTAATATATCAAAGACCTGACTTAACGGAGTCTTTATTTCTGCAACAGCTCTTTTAATGTAATCCTTCTTTTCATTGCTTAACATGTTCACTGCTGCTCCACCATGGTTTGGCAAAGGATTCCCATTCACAACTTGTTCTGCTTTCGGCTCCTCAAAACTCAACTGCCCCGCTTTCATCAAGCCCTGCACTTTATACTTCAATCCCAAGCAATTTTCTATAGAGTGACCCACATTGTCATTGTGGTAAGCACACTTTGCGTTTGGATCATACCATTTGGGATACGGGGGTTTTAGGGGTTCAAGGTATACGGGGGCAATAAGACGGTTTTGCACCAGTTTAGGATATAACTCCGCATAGGTTATGGGGATTGGGGTGATAGGGGGTCTTTCTTGATTGAAGCGTGGCCTTCCAGGGTTATTCATTAGGTTTGTAGCTTGAGTAAAGGGTTGGGTTGGTCTCATGCTTGGCGAGCGAAAAATGGGCTGAGTATTTGTTGGTGGGTTTAGTTGATATGGGTAGGGTGAAACATAATTGATAGCATGAGGATAAGATTGGTATTGGTTGGATGGGCGTTGGTGAATAAAACCTCCTGCAGAGATAGCCTGGACATCTCCTTCCTTTTTCTTAGGAAACCCTCCTTTCCTGGCCTCTACACCCTCAATCTTGCCATTTTTAATAGCATTTTCTATTGCCTCTCCTGAAAGCACCATGTCAGAAAAGTTCTTACTGACATTTCCTATCATCCTCTCATAATAAGGAGCTTTGAGAGTGTTTAAAAATAACATCGTTAACTCCTTTTCTGTCAATGGAGGTTGAACTTCAGCAGCTGCATCTCTCCACCTCTGAGCGTATTCTCTAAAATTCTCGTTTGTTTTCTTCTCCATGCTTTGGAGAGAAAGGCGATCAGGAGCCATATCATTTACGTGACGATATTGGGCTAGAAATGCCCTAGCAAGGTCTTTCCACGAATGTATACGACTCCTGTCCAACTGAACATACCACCTTGCAGCAGATCCTGTAAGGCTATCTTGAAAACAGTGAATGAGCAACTTTTCATTACGAGCATATCCTGCCATCTTTCTGCAGAACATCGTAACATGGGTTGTCGGGCATTTAGTTCCATCATATTTCTCGAAGTCTGGAACCTTGAACTTTGCGGGCAACACCAAATCGGGAACTAGGCTCAACTCTTCTGCATCAACATTCCCAAAGGAGTCGTTTCCTTCGATGGCTTTCAACCTTTCCTCTAACATGTCACATTTCTGTTGTATCCCCACAGTTAGATTGTCAACTGCTTCTCTCTTCAACTTCTCTTGTTCAAGAGGATCGTCCAAGTTTGGGACGAAAATAGGGTCGACAGGACTAGACCCTATACCAGGTTGATTTTGGCCTATAGCATGGCCTTGTCCTCCCATTGAAGGTGTTGCGTGAGCATAAACCTTTGGAGACATTTGGGCTTGATGGGTGAACCCTTGAGGGTATGGTGGATCATCACTAGAACATTCTTCTTTTGTTGCTAGGTCTTGCACAACTCCCTTCCCCTTAGCCATACTCATCATCAATTCCATCATCTTGGTCATTTGCTCTCGAGTTTCCTCTTGAGCCTTGACAATCTCTTGTTGCACTTTCTCCATCCTATCAATCCGTGCTAATTGTTCACTCTCCATTGCTCTAGTTCGTGCACGAGTTTGGTATGGATGATTTGGAAGGGCTATTTTTGTACCTTGTTGTCACAATTAAAGAGAATTATTTTTATTTAAATGCTCATGAAGGAAAAAGCAAAAGTAGGAAAAATCTTTGTAAGAACTTTATTGCATAATAAAGGATTGTCTTATAACAAAAACTTATAAAAAACCAATGCTTATAAAGCTAGTCTCATAACAATTGTTGAACAAAATTAAAGATCCACTACATCCATAAAGAAAATCTAAGGTGTCCACCTAAGCCTCCTCAACAAACTGTAGTGACCTTGGATCTCGTCCAACAGTAGTCGCAGATTCTCCCCATGCTCAGTAAGTGGGCTGACTCCGAGCTTCAAATCCATTATTCTGTCTTCCATGTCTCTTGCTCTATGTGCCATGACATTAATTTGTTCAATCATGGAAACCAAAAGATGTGAATCGCGAGCTCTCCTTAAAGTAGCATACTTCTCCTTTAGCTCGTTCAACTCATTAACAACCTTTTGCAAGATCTGCAAGTATTCTTGGGATCGATTAAGGGCATCTTGCGAACTCATCTGTTCGCTTATGACCTTGCCTTCAAGTTCTTCACATTTGGTCCTCTTCTTTTGTATCTCAGTCTTAAGTTGTTCATTCTCTTCTCGCAAACGTTTACTTTCAGACCTTGAGAGTTGCTCCTTCAAGTATCTGATTTCATCTATCAACTTATACTTCTCTTGATGGACCCTTGTATACGCTTGCTCCCTTCTCCCCAGCTTTTCCTCCGTTTCACATTTGAGCTTCTTAATTTCCCTCTCTAGGGCTTTCTTTTCTTCCTCTAATTTCCTCTTGGCAATCTCCAGATCTATCATGGGGTCTCGGGGTATAGGCTCTTCGTGGGCTTCATCTTCTTCAGGGGGAAGTAAAATATCTTTGACTCGCCTAGCATGCCAGACAGAATATTCAGGGGAAATTTTATCTATAAATCTTCCCTTTTGTATTTTGCAAGCTGTCTTCCAAGCCTTGACATCATCTTCTATCTTCCTTAGTGCCCCTTTTTCAATATAGGAGTATTCCCTTTGGTCGAGTCCAAATGTCATGGGGATGAACTGGTCATATCCTAGCTGTCTTCGTACCATGATGGGAGAATAAGTAATAGTTCCCCACACACCCAACAAAGGGACCCATGGTTGCTCTCCACATTTATACACCATTGACCTTCGTGGCATCCATGGTGCTAACCAAACTACATCTTGGGTCGTGGTTTTGCGCAAAGTCGAAACCCATTCCTTTTTCGTCTTGAACTTGGGCCACTCACTCTCACAAAATTCCTTAATAGGAAGACTGCTACCAAGGAAAGCATCTTTGAATTTACTATGTTCACATTTAAAATGACTCCTTATCCACATATATAATAACTGCATGCACCCGATGAAACGACCTCCACCATTCCTACGACAGTAGCTCAAAGATCTAAATGTTTCAGCTAAGATAACCGGAGCAGCATTCACCTCATGCTCATGTTGTTCAACGAGGTCTACAAGAACAATCTCCACATACTGCAATGATCTAGGAAAAACCACCATCCCATAAATAGCTAATGCCATTAAGCTCATACTTTGCTTGTCTGTCAATTGTTTGCCAAAACAACTCCGAAGAAAATTCCATCCCAAATAGGTACCTTCCCCTTTTTTCTTGATGTGTTGGTCAACCTCTTGTACATCAATACCTATCATTTGTGCTAAACACTTGCGATGGCTCCTCTTATTTTTCTTGTAAATCTTGCTTTTCTCTGACTCCTTAATACGAAGTAAGACCGTGTACTCCTCAATAGTGGGCACCATGTCCACCTCGTTAAACACAAAGCACCTATACGAAGGATCCCAAAAATACACCGTAGCCCTGATCAAATTATCGTCCACAGGTACAGTAAGAAGCAACGCTAAATCTCCATATTTCTCTTGAAAGGCAATCTGTTTTGTTTTATCCCACTTTTCCCAGATATCAATCAATTCAGTGAGATCATTTTGCTTGAGATCAAGACGAACTTTTTCTGGAAGGCTACACACGTGATCCTTGGGCAAGCAATCACCATCCTTGCGTTGAGCTTCCTCAGATACCGCTTTAACCATATCAGCGAGTTCCTCCAACATAGGCTTATCTTGTAGACGATTTCCCATGGGTATAGAGAACCAACTTTGTCAATCAATTGCTATGAGACAGGTTTTCCTACAAGAATGCATGATGAGTCAAAACAAGACATGATTAAAGATATATGCACATACTTCAAATTTTGTTAAACATTGCTCCTTCATGTGTCCTATAAGGTTTCCATACTATAGGTAGGCATAGTTCTATCCTAGGGCGGTTCCCTTAAGCCTCTACATGTAGGGCTTGGATGGTCCAATGTTCTAAAGGTTCCCAAATTGTTCCTTACTATCGTCCACATGGACTAGTAAGGCACCCAATCCTCACCCATCATAGGCTACAAACGGAAAGGTTCAATTTGAGTGGGAGTATTTCGCTAGCCATTGCGGAGGTATTACCTCACGAGAGCGTAGATACTTTACTCCCTCCTAAAAAGGACCGAGCCCGGGTCGAGGGCTTATGTATGCAAATGCAAAGTGATGTGTGTGTATGAAGGAATAATGTTTTATTTAATGTTCGTTTTCTATTAAGATCTCTTAAGCAAATTCTAATATAACCTAAAACTAAGTATTGGCCTGACTCTCTTAAGTCCCCAGTGGAGTCGCCAAACTGTCATAACGTATTAAGTTTCGGGGGAAACCTAATAGCTAGACACAAAGACATGGGAGTCGCCACCAACCATTCTAACCTAGGTGTGATTGGTCACCTATTCAAACTAAGGATAAGGCTTGGTCTACGTTCAAAGACACTAGGGTTCGGGAGTACGGTTACGTGAAGGGAAGGATTAGCACCCGTACAATGCCCATCCTAAAATGGTACCAACTAGTTTTAGGTTATCTTTACAATTTGCTTTGTGTTTATATTAATTTCGATATGTTTATATATTGGGAATATTTCTAAGATTTTTCCATCAATTTGGCTCTAATCTTAAAAATCTCCCTCACCTCAAGATGTTCAAGGAGTCTCGATTGACTTTCTTGAACTCCATCGTCGGATAAAATTTAAATATTTTATGAGATTCCTATTTTCCTAATTTTGTCTCTAATTTTGACTCCATATTCATTTTATAAATTTCTTGGATTTTCTAATTTATTTTTTTATATTTTTATATTCTTATTTTTAAGAAATAAACATGAATTATGTTTTATTGAAAATTCACTTTTAAGCGTCCCATCAATTTGGCTCAGCCTAAAAGGAACCTCCTCACCTAGAAATTTCCAAGGAGTCTCGATTGACTTTCTTGAAATTTCATCATCGGCATAACTCATATTTACTCTTTTTTTTTATTTATTTTATTTATTATAATTCTATTTATTATTTATATACTTTTTCTTATCTTATTTTATTTATTTATCTTTATTTGTTTGCTTGTCTTTATTTACTCATCTATCTTATCTTACTTTTATTTTTATTATGAATTAATAAAAAAAAATCTTTCAAAAGTATTCCATCAATTTGGCTCAACTTAAGAAAAATTCTTTCTCCTAGAAATTTCCAAAGAGTCTCAATTGACTTTCTTGGAGTTTCATCCTTGGTATAATTCATACTTATTCTATAAAATCTAATTCTCAATCTAATTCTTATTTCTTATTTAGTATCCTTTTATTTATCTATTGTTTTTATTTATGCTCATTTAATTTTAGTCTTTACTAATTAATTTTTATTATTTCATTTATTTTTATATCCATTTAATCTTAAAATAAATATGAATTATATTTTATTGAAAATTCTCCCGAAAGTATCCCATCAATTTGGCTCAACTTAAGGAAGAATCCTCTCACCTAAAAATTTCCAAGGAGTCTCGATTGACTTTCTTGGAATTTTATCTTTGGAATAACTCATCTTCTATTTTCTTAATTTTTTTTTATGCTTTTATTTATTTAATTTTTATTTATATAATTTTATTTTATCTTATAAGTTTTAAATTAATTATTGTCCTAAATTTATTTCATAAACGCTAATTCTAGTATACTATGGTAATTCTATAAGTCATGCAAGTCATCAAATCGTATCAACTATCCATGCAAAACACACCATGAATCTTGGTCATACAAATTAAATTATTCAAATTAAAAATTACCATGCAAATTATCAAGTTAAATATTATCATGCAATTGTTTCATATAAAATCAAATTAAATTTATCTAATTAAATTATTTCACACAACTTAAATTATTATATCATGCAACATACAGTTAATCAAATTAAATTATCATGCAATTTACAAAACTAACTCATTAAATTCTATTTATGCAAATTAATTTATTATATTTTATATCATGCAAATTAATTCATTATCAAACCATTTAAACAAGTCATATTACATGTTAATTAATTCAATGAAACATATTGAGCATATAAGACAAATTACTGTTATTATATCATGCCAACTAAGCTTACCTTATTCCCCAGCAACTCACGTTTTGGATTGTTTTCTTAGCTTTCAACAGCTTTGTACGTGAGTCTCGTCCTTGATCTTCAAGCAACAGGAAGGCAATGCAGTAGAGAAGTGATGCGTGAGCAATGGTGGCCACGGCAACAATAGTGATGAAGGTAACAGGGTTTGATTTCTTTTGGAGCACTACAGAACCCCCTTCTCTTCTTTTTTCTCGTCTATTTTCTCGTTCTTCTTCTTCTTTCAATCCTCAGCTTCGGTTATTTCTTCAACAAGCCTTACCCGAGAGCCTTCCACACCAAGCCAAGAGGCTACAATGACAAGAGGGAAGAAGGCAGCAACGAAATAGAAGGCCACGCAGCAGTAAAGGTTAACAACAGTGGAAGCTCGCAGCGGTAGTGATGGTGGCATCAAAGTCAGGGTCTGGAGATAGCGATGGAGATGGTGATAGCCATGGACAGAGGTGCAATGGCAAGGAAGATGGGCCAGGAGAAGGGCTGAGTGATTCGATGGTGGTGAGGCCAAGTGTGGTGTAGTGCAGGTAGGGGTTGATACTACTTGGAGAAGGGTGAGGATGTTGAGGAAGGTAACGGTGCAATCGTAGGCGTGGGCTCTTCTGCAAGATGATGATGAACAGTGAATAATAAAGCCCCCCCCCACCTTCTTTCTGCCGTCCCCTTTTTTTCTCTTTTTTTTTTTTTAGGTTTCTAGGGTTTTTCCTCCTAGGGTTTTTTCTAGGTTTTTTCTCCCTTCCCTTTTTTCTTCTTGTGTTGTTATTTAAATAGACCTAGGTTTTTATTTTAGGTAATAAAAATCAAGAATCAATCTTTTAGGAAATTTTTAGATTTCAAGAATCGGATCTTAAATCCGATATTAATTCTGATTTTTCTTTCCACAAAATTTAAATTTCAATCTTTAATAGTCTCATTTAAGTCTGCTTTCCTATCAAAATTAATTCTGATTTCCTTCCCTTTTTATTATATTTTATAAAAATCAAAATCCAAAATTTATTTCTAAATCTAAAATAAAATAAAAAAATCAAAAATAAAAAAAAAATCAATGATAAGATATATAAAAACTAATTAATTAAAAATGTTTGAAAAAGAACCGGACAAAAATGGTGTCTACAATAACTTCTCGCTACATTTAGCAACGGAATTAGGGACAGAAAACGTTCCGTTGCAAATTACTGATGAAATTTTGTTGCTAATTTCATCACTACGTGTAAAACTGTTTCCGTCGCTGATGCTAACTTTTAGCGATAAAAATTTTCATTGTTAAAATTCCGTCCCTGAAGGTCATTTTTCTTATAGTGGTTGATGAATGGATAGTCTTTTTTATAATTAATTTCCTATATCCTCTTTGTAAAATTTAGGTGAAATTTTAGCATTTAATGTAGTTTTCAGCTTACATACTTAATTTATTGAGGCCTTAAATATTAAGACCTAGATCACTATTTTCTTTCTAGACTTCATTTAAAAGAGTAATAGTAGGTAGCTTTCTTCCTTCTATAATTTTCTCCTTTATTTTTCTACAAATGAAGTAACAAATGCCTCAAAGCTGAAAATTCATATTTTAAAATAAAATCCAATGCTTGTCTATCAAGTAACAAAGGGCTCATGCAAATTGTAAATTTGACTATTTGTGTCTGTATTTTTGTTCATGTCATGTAAAATATAAATATTATTATGTTATAATTTGTGTCTATAAATCAAATAAAGATCATTTCTTTTGTCTTTTGTTTTTCTTAAATTTAGTAGAGTTTTTTTTTTCTCTAAATTTTAATATGTATCACATTGTAAAGCGACAAAAAAAAATGTAACACATTGTATCTTTTTTCGTGTCATTTTGTAATAGTATCGTATCTAAAATTATTAGATATAAGAAATTGTCTTCTTTCTTAATATGGAATGAAGTAAAACAAAACTGACATGAAAATACCTCATCAAATACGTAACAAAGGCTTAAACAATCAAATGACAAAATAGATGAAAACTTGGAAATGATGATTGAAGTAACATTCTTTTTCATCAAAAAAGCAATGTCCTTGTTTTATGCGTATTGATACTGATTTACTCTTAATCATATGTGTTTATATTGACCTTACAATAAGATCAAAAAGTTTAACACTACAGTAAAATTCCCCATTAACAAATCAGATAAGTATTTTACCATGAACAAATTAACATAAAATATGCAAGCCAATATTTAGATAAAAAGATTCAAATTCTACTTGAATTTAATTCTTAAATTGTAATAATTATTTTGAGTTTAGAGTTAAGATAAAATAATATATGCATATATATATATATATATATATATTCAAATGACTAATGAATAAGAAATTTTAAGTTTTATTATCCAATCTGTTGAGTTTATTCATTTTGTGTTTATATGGGATAGTTTATCTGAAATTTCCCCTTAATTAAAGACTTGGTTCAAAGTATAAAGCACTTTGGCCTAATTTAGTAATTTGCACGTTTTTATCTTGTTGGACAAGTTCACCCAAAAGAAATCAATGACCTCTTTGATGAGAGTCTGCTGATGAAGTCAAGTCTTCTTTTTTCTATAAAGACAAGAACAAGTGGGAATTAAAAAAAAGAACTCAACATCTAGGAAATTATCTAAGAAGCCCAGTTGTAAATTACGTTTTGTCAGAAAACAAGCTCGTTTCCCTTTAACATCTACATCATAGGACGATGTCAATATCGTCTGCGAATATATGTATTATTGTTAGAATAGAATCCAAACAAGACATTTTTTTATTGAATTAAACTGAAAAATAATTAAGCAAATAAATAATTTGTAATTATTTGCCTCTGTAAAGAATTTGAAGATGTTGGAGCTAGAAAAAGAAAACTGTAAAAATGGCAATAACTTGAGGCGTGCTGCGATCGTATTGTCCCTAAAGATTATTTCACCAATAGGTGTAATCTTCTAGGATTCAACAGGCTCTTCTGGAATGACCAGGAAGCAGGAATAGCTAAGAAGGAAGGAAGTAGATTTTAACTCAGCAATAGAAGAGAGTAAGAAAAGTAGTGAAGTGAAGAAGCAGTGCTTTGGAAGCCTTCTGTAGCACTGTATTTATAGGCAAAAAAATGAACATTAGGTAACGTTCAAAAAATCAAAATAAAATCAAAATATAATCAGAATAAAATGAGGATAAAATTTGAATAAAATCTGAATCAAAAGAAATAAGTAGTATTTGACTGTATCTTCTGAAAGTAACATTAAGTAAAAATATGGAGGTCAACATTAAGTAAAAGTAAATCTGGAGCTTATAGAATTTTGGATAAATTAAAACACAAGTTACTAGATAAGAATTAAATATTGAAAATAGCTAAAAATAAAAACGTAAAAACTAGGCTTGGTCTCTTCTACTTCGCGCGCAGGGGGTAAATCGTCAGTTTTTAACTGCGAATGTGCTTTCGGCTCATTTCTCGTGTGCGCGCGAGGCTCTCCTCTTTGCTTGCCCTTTACAAGCCCATAAAACAATTTTGATATATAAAGCCTTTTGAAACCATTTATCTAAGCAATGTGGGACAAAAGTCTTTTAGAAATATACAACTTTTCCAACAATTCCCCACATATTTCAAAAAGACTTTTCAAGGAAAGAAAAAATTTTGCTAGGTTAATTTAATTAAAAGTATAATGCCTCGCATCTGGTGTCTTTTGGACTTAAACCAGACCTAGAATAATAAAACTTATTTTACTAAGTAATTGGTGAATGTTTTAGCTTCTTGAACTAATAACTCATTATTGTAAAATAGAGGTCTTATTAATCACACTATACTTTTCACAATTCTTTACTGTTCAACGCCGTTTTGTGCTAATAGGCCATGCACGTGCCTGGTAATTTCATGAGTGCTCTAGAAATTATGCCACAATTTCATAGGAGCGGCCCCACTCCACACTCATATAGGTATTTTCATCAAATGGATACTGCAATGATATACGCCACCCATAAGGGATATGAAAAAACATTAAGAGTTTTAACTCATCCTCTCAAATTCATGCAATCTAGCACTCACATACATCATAGGAAGGGACAAATTTATTAGTGCTAGCAGGATTAACAGTGACTTGTTATTAACCATTGAACCTTATTCATGGGATCTCCAATCACAAAGGTTGGGTTACCATCACCATTAATCTCGAATTGGCTTAAGTCTCATTCCCCTTGATGTTTCAAATATTAACTTTCTCCTTAAAGGTTTTGTCAGAGGATCGGCCAAATTCACTTCTGCCTTCACATAATCAATTGATATAATACCATGTTTCAGCAGCTGCTTAATCACATCATGTCTCAAACGTATGTGTCTATTTTGACCATTAAAAGTTTTGTTCTTTGCAATGGCTATTGTCACCTGGCAATCACAATGCATAGACACAAAAGATGTTGGTTTTAAACCTAATGGAATATTAGCTGAGAGATTTCTCAACCACTCAGCCTCATTACCAACCAATTCCAGTGCTATAAATTTCGATTCCAATATGGACTTAGCTATAATAATCTGTTTGGTTGATTTCCATGTAATAGCATCCCCCACCCCCCCCTCTAGGGTAAAAACATAGCCACTAGTGGATTTTGTCTCATCTAAATCTGAAATCCAGTTAGCATCATTGTATCCTTCTAATACAGCGGGAAATCCACAATATAAAGTACCATAGTTCATGGTACCTCTCAAATATCTCATTAGTTTGACTAATGCACCCCAATGATCATGATTGGGATTGTGAGTATATCTACTCAACCTACACACAATGTAAGCTATATCAAGACGTGTGAAGTTCATTAAATGCATTAAACTTCTAATGATTTGTGCATATTTGGATTGATCCACAAGATCTTCTTGATTTTTCTTTAATTGAATGCTAGAATCATAAAGGGTACTCACGGGTTTATCATCAAAGTGTCCAAACTTCTTAAGAAGTTTTTCCATATAGTGCTCTTGTGATAGCATAATACCATCATTCATCCTTATGATTTTAACACCCAAAATGACATTTACATCGCCCATATCTTTCATATCAAATTTTCAAGCAAGAAAACTCTTAGTCTTATGCACAATATCAAGAGAAGTACCAAAAATAAGCATAGCATCCACATACAAGCATATAATTACACAATCACCATCTACAAGTTTAGTATAAACACATTTATCAACTTCAACAGAAGAAAAGCCATCACATAACAGAACTTGGTCAAATTTTTCATGCCATTATTTAGGTGCTTGTTTAAGGCCATACAAAGATTTTAGTAATTTACAAACTTTATTTTCTTTTCTAGAAATCACACAACCTTCAGGTGGCACCATATAAATCTCTTCATCCAAATCACCATTTAGAAAAGCAGTTTTAACATCCATTTGGTGAATAAAAAGTTTATGAATTGAGGCTAAAGCAATCAAAACTTGAATAGAAGCAATTCTTGTCATAAGGGCAAAGGTATCAAAATAATCAATATTTGTTTTTGAGTAAAACCTTTAGCAACCAATTTAGCTTTGTATTTATCAATAAAACCATTAAGTTTGTATTTTCTTTTGAAAATCCACTTACAACTAAATGGTCTTGCTCCTAAAGGTAAATCAACTAAAATCCAAGTTTTATTTTGATTAATAGAATCAATTTCAGTTTTTATAGCTTCTTTCCAAAAGGATGCATCAAGAGAAGAAATAGCTTCAGAAAAAGTAATAGAGTCATTTTCAACAAGGTATGTATAAAAATCATTTCTAAAAGAGTTTTCTTTTCTTTGCCTTTTACTCCTCAAATCCTCAACATTATTTTCAACTTTTTTTTAAACTACAAGGACGTGAGAAATGTTTTCAGATTTTAATGGATAAATATGTTCAAAGAATTCAGCATTTTTAGTTTCAACAATAGTATTACAATCAAGCACATCATTTTTCAACACAAGAAATCTATAGGCAGCACTATATTCAGTATAACCAATAAACATGCAATCAGAAGTTTTAGCACCTATTTTCCTTTTCTTAGGATCAGGGAGCATGACCTTAACAAGACACTCCCACACTTTCAAATTATTTAAGATTAGGTGAATAACCTTTCTATAATTCATAAGGTGTCTTACCAGTTTTCTTGTGAGGAATCCTATTTTGTAAGTGACATGCAGATAAGATTGCTTTACCCCAAAGATTATCAGGTGTACCACTACTAACAAGTAAAGCATTCATCATTTCTTTTAAGGTCCTATTTTTTCTTTCTGCTACTCCATTAGATTTTGGTGAATAAGGAGGAGTTATTTCGTGAATGATTCCTTCTTTCTCACTAAATTCATTAAGCAAAGTATATTCACCACCTCTATCTGATCTAACTCTTTTAATCTTTTTATTTAATTGATTTTCTAATTCAGCTTTATATTCTAACATTTCAAAGGCTTCATCTTTATGTTTAAGCAAATAAACTTTAGTATATCTAGAATAATCATCAATAAAAGTCACATAATACTTTTTACCTCTTTTAGTCATGGTTTCTTTTAAGTCTCCTAAATCAATATAAACTAGACTTAATAATTTAGTTTCCCTTTAAACAAATGTGCAGGGTTTCTTTGTTATTTTAGTTTCAGCACATATTTCACATTTATCAAATTCTGCCTTATTAATATCGAAAATAATCCAATAGATTGCATTTTATTAAGATAGTTAATATTAACATGTCCTAATCTAGCATGCCACAAATCAACAGAGTCAATCAAGTAAGCAGAAGATGATGCATTCTTATTTATAACTTCAGCAACATTAAGAACAAAAAGTCCCTAATTACAATAACCTTTCCCAACTAGCACATTATTCTTTGTCATAACAATCTGATCGATTCAAATGACACTTTAACCCTAACCTTTCCTAATAGAGCCACAAAAATTAACTTTGCTCTAATGTTAGGCACATGTAATACATCATTTAAAGCTAAGGTCTTGCCAGATGTGAGCTTGAGAAGAACTTTTCTTTTTCCAAGAACATTTGCATCTCTAGAATCTCTAAGATAAATTTGTTCTTCTCCATCCTCAACAAAATTATAGGAGGTAAAGGCATCTTTGTTAGCACAAATATGCCTGGTAGCACCAACGTCTACCACCCACTCTTTCACATTGGCCACAAGATTGACTTGAGAAATGACCGTAGCAACAATGTCATCTCTTTCAACCCAGTTGGCTTTTGGCTTAGGAGGTTTGTCATTTTTCACTCTCTTCCTACATTGAGGAACATGATGACCTGACTTTCCACAAACAAAATAGTTGCCTTCTTTCTTAAAGGAAGGGTTAGAAACTTTAGGCTTGTAATCAAGTTTCTTATTATCGTACCTCTTATTGTTGAATTTTCCTTGCACCAAGTTGGCCTTTGAGGTTATCTCTTTTGCTTTGGCAGCCCTGAGTTCCCTTTGTGTCACAGCTCGTGCCTACATTATTTCATGTTTTTTCACACATTTTATATGGTTGGGCTGTCTGCGATGCTTTACTTTCCACTGTAATTCATTTAAAATACAATATCCGTAATTTCATAAAAGTAACGGAATTACATATTTACAAATTGTATTTGTAAACAATACTTACATCCCCTTATTATTACAATATCATAGTATTGTAAATCAAAAGTTTGAACATATAACATAAAATAATTATAACTCCGGAATAAATCAAGCTATCACATTTCACCCAGATGCGCAGCCGAGATCCTCGAATGCAAGATCTCGCAGTCACTGAAAATCTGAAATGGTAAAAATAGGGGGTGAGCAAACCACGGCTTAGTAAAGGAATTATATGTAACTCTTGATATCCAGATATCTATATGCTGTCAAAACTTTTTCATGTTCCTATAAGTACACTAAACTTATATAGGAAGGATACTACAGTCGGCTAGGGATCCGGATAGAGTACAAAAGGTATTTTGAACCTGTCTTGTCCCGGAACCTAGAAGCAATTGTAGGGAGTAATTTATTTCGTGAAAATCAATTCCTTTTTCCTTTTCATTTCATATCCTTTTCATTTAATGCTTTTATGAAATAAAGCATTTAAATAAAATAACTAATATTCATATTTTTTTAAGAAGAATATTAGTTTAAATCATCATCATTCTCATTTAAACTCATCTCATATTTTACTGTACAAATCATAATTAGTACAGTACTTTTGATAGCAAAATAAGCTATTGAAAACATTTCCATATAACATTTACATCATTTAAATCTAATATTCAATTTAAAGTCATAATAAGAATATTAGATTTATAAACTCCTCTTTCCTTTTTGACATATCACATGTTCATGTCACATGTCTTATGAAAATCATCATGCAGTATTGTGCTCAGTATAGTAATAAGCACTATGTAAAAATACTGTAATTCATTTCGATTTTTCCACATATCATATAAAACATTTCATTTTTAACATGTCACATATCATATAAAACATTTCCCTTTTTACATATCACTTATAATATAAAATATTTCCTTTTAACATGTCACATATCGTATAAAACATTTCCTTTTAACATATCATATATCATATAAAACATTTCCTTTTAACATTTCACATATCACATATCATATTTGAGATTGAGGCAATCACCCATATCATATCATGCTATAGACCCCGGAGGGTAAAGAAATAAACATATCAGATCTATGGCCATAGTCTATCTTGTCCTCGGTGGATCACTGATCAGGTGTCGACCGGGACTACATATCACATATCACATGTCACATATTACGTATCACATATCAGCATGATAAAGGGGCCAACTAGTCTCAAAACAGTGTTTTTCATCATTAATTTACCTTTATGGAATTTATAAAAATAATTAAATTTTGAATAAAACCATAAAGGTTATATAAATAATTTAGTGAATATTTAAGAAAATATTTATAAAATATTCGCTTTATGTCTATTCATCTTCCCTTTCATATCACATATAGTTCACATATTGGAAGAATTTTCGGTGATCTGATTATCACCAATTTCAATAACATGAATATTTTTAAATAAAATTCTGTATATTCATGTTTTATGAATAATAATTTTCCTCATCTTCGTGTGTTGGAAATTATTTCTCATGTAAGAAAATCATTTTTGATGATTTTACATAATTTTTTAAAATTTTTCGGCAACATAACGGCTGCTTATTGACTGACCCTCCTGCAAATTAAACACAGATTTATATTTTCACAGCCAGCTATATATCCACAATTTCCAACCAAATTGATTCCACAACATTTTCATAAAATAATGCATATTCAAATCATGCAATCAAGATATCCTTACAGGCTACATATGCATCCCTTACCTGTTCCGGGTTAGCGACTTCCTCACTAACGTCGCGCTCGTGGTCCACTTCTCCCGATTTAATCATCTCCAATCACTTTGTATGATTTTCTACAAATTCCAAGTCCATATTCACCTTTAGAATTTTACACAATTATTCAACAAATAATAATAATAATAAAATTCTAATAAATTTTCCTACCCCTTTTCTTTTCTTCTTCTTCTTCTTCCTTTTCTTTTTCTTTTTCTTTTCTGGTCTGAACCGGTTCAGACCAATTCGGACAGGTTCAGTTGGTTCAGCCACTGTTAGCCTTCATCACAGCCGGTACGACCTTTCCATAATTGGTCGAGGTTGTGCTGAAGCCGTTTCCGTCCTCTTCCTTTCCCGAATAGGCGATGGCGGATCTAGCGGTAGAAATCGGCCCCCTTTTTCTTCTTTCCTCCCTCTCCTTTCTCTTTCCCCCTTCACCGTCGGCTATCCCTTTCTCTTGGTCTCCTTTCGCTGGCGACGCAGGTGGCGGTGGCAGTGCCCAAATCGGTCGGCACCGCTTCTTTCTTTTTTGCCTTTCTTTTCTCTTTTGTCTCTTTTCCTTCTTTTCTGTTTTCGATTTCCTTTCTTCCTTTTTCTTTCCTTGCAGTAGCCGGTCGCTTCTTCTCTTTTCTCTTCTCGCCGACGACGTCCCTCTCTCTCCTCTCCTCTCGCTCCGACGGGCTCGGCTTCATCTGTGTTTCTCCTCTATTACAAACAGAGGAGAAGAAACGGGGTCGGGTTCTCCCTATCCTGTTTTCTCTTTTCTTCTTCTTTTTTTTTTAAAAATTTATTTTTATATATTTATATTTATAAATATATAAATATACTATATAATTATATTTTTATATATCTATATACTTTAATTTAAAATAATATATATTTCATATATATTTTTATATATATACATAAATGTATAATAATATACATATGTACTTATTTAAAAATATATTTATATATATGGATATATAAATATATATATAAATATACACATTTTATTCCTTATAATTTAGATCTCTTAATATCCAAAATAATTTCTTCCATTCAATTTCTCCATACGAATTTTCCAATCCATTACTTCACCAATTACCGTAATTCCAACAATATTCTCATCTCGTAAATAAATTTATTTATTTACTTTCGCATGTCTATTTGCATTTAAAATTAAGTTTTCAGATAATTAATACCAAAAATAGAAAATAGAAAATTTCCAATTATCACACTTCGATTAGTGTCTTCAATAATGATGTGAGTGATCAAGTATGCCAGAGAAAGTTGTTTGTGCTTGTGTTTCAATTGTTGCTTGTAATCCTTTCATGATTCAGGCAGCTTCTCAATCAAGAGACCAGGAACAAATTCTTCTTGCAAATTAATGTTTTCAGCTTTCAAATCTTCCAACAGCTTGTGATACTCATTAATCTGCACTTTGATATCTTTTCCATCCGTCATCTCCCACCTAAAGAAGTTGCCAATCACGAACTTTTGCTTGCTAACATCTTCAGCAGTGTATTTGAGGTTCATGGAGTCCCAGATTTGTTTAGCTTCCTTGTAAGAATAGTAGACATCGAAGAGATCATTAGAAAGAGTACTAATAATTGTATGTCTACAAACCTTATTAGCATGCGTCCAAAATTCCAATTGTTTGGCATCTGTAGTTTGATCAGGCTTTGGATCTGTCAAGGCAGCAGCTACTCCATGCATATCAAGCACCAAGAAAATGAGTTCTTGCCATCTTTTGTGGTTCTAGCTGTCAAAGATTTCAATCTTACTGATGTATAGAAAAAGCTTGGCGTAATGCATGGACACAGTAGGGGGAGCACCAACAGGCATGGGAGGACCGGCATTAGCAGCAACAGGAGGACCGACGTTGGCAGTAGGATTGTTGTTGGCATTTTCCATTGATGAGATTATAATCCTTAAGATTGTTGGAGCTAGAAAAAGAAAACTGTAAAAATGGGAATAACCTGAGGCATGCTGCGATCGCACTGTCATTAAAGATTATTTCACCAGGAGGTGTAATCTCCCAGGATTCAACAGACTCTTCTGGAATGACCAGGAAGCAAGAACAGCTAAGAAGGAAGAAAGCAGATTTTAACCCAGCAATAGAAAAGAGTAGGAGAAGTAGTGAAATGAAGGAGCAATGCTTTGGAAGCCTTTTGTAGCACTTTATATATAGGCCAAAAAATGAACGTTAGGTAACGTTCAGAAAATGAAAATAAAATCAAAATATAATCAAAATAAAATGAGGATAAAATCTGAATGAAATATGAATAAAATCTTAATCAAAAGAAATCAGTAGTGTTTGACTGTATCTTCTGAAAGTAACGTTAAGTAAAAATCTGAAGGTCAACGTTAAGTAAAAATAAATTTGGAGCTTATAGAATTTTGGATAAATTAAAACCCTAAGAATTAAATATTGAAAATAGCTAAAAATAAAAACGTAAAAACTGGACTTGATCTCTTCTACTACGCAAAGAGATAAATCGTTAGTTTTAACTATGAATGTGCTTTCGACCCATTTTTCGTGTGCGCGCAAAGCTCTCCATTTTACTTGGGCTTAATAGCTAGAGGTGGTTACGGGCCGGACCGGGCCGGTTTTCACCGGTTCCGGCCCTAATCATAAGAGAACCGATCCGAACCGGTATTAAACCGGATCGGTTCGGACCGGTTCTATATATTATGAGAGGCGAACCGGCCCGGTTCGTTGGACCGGTTCGCCTCAAAACCGGACCGAACCGGTTTAAACCGGTTCGGTCCATTTTTTTTTCTTTTTAAAATTTTTATTTTTTAAAAAATTATATTAATTTATTTTAATATATATTAATATATTTTAATAATTTAATGTAGTAAATTTATTTTTATAATAAATAATGTTAATAGTTTAATTTAACAATAATTTATTATAAGAATATAAGTTATATTATAATTTATTTAATTAATGTAACAATAATGTAAAAACAAACTATTATAAAATTATCTAATAAAGTTATTGTTATAATAAATTAAAGTTATATTATGAATATAATATTATGATAAAATGATATTTGATTCAAAATACAAATAATGATATTATGAATATTATTATTATATTCATTTTGCATATCTTTATTTATATTCATTTTGCATTTAAAATAATTTATTATATTTGAAATATCATTTACTTAATATTTATTCATTTATTTAATATGTTTTTAAAATATTAATTCATTTTGTATTTTAAATATTTATTTATTTTAAACATATATAAGTATAACATTAATTAATTTGGTATGTAATAATAATAATAATAATAACAACAACAACAAAGGAGAAAAAGGAGAGAGTAGGAGACCAAAGATTTTTTACGTGGAAAACCCCTTCAAAAGTTAGAAGGGTAAAAACCACGAGACCGTAGTCCATAAAAATATTCACTATGACTAAACTTATTTACAATTTTACATACAATTTACAAAAAAAAAATTATTCTCTACTCTTCATAATTTATACGGATTGCCTAGGAAATTTCTTCCTCCTCTTTTGAATTATTATCAGCAAATTCATTGGCCATTCCAAGTTCGACATTGCGCGATTCCGCATCAAACCAATCTTTAAGGCATGTTAACATGCACAATGAATCCGGATTAAGAGTGGTTCGATGGTCTCCAATAATTCTTCCACACGTCGAGAATGCGAATTCTGAAGCAACAGAAGAAACTTGCACCGCAAAAACATCTCGGGCCATGGAAGCTAAAACTGGAAATTGTTTTTGGTTTTCTTTCCACCATTGGAGAAGATCAAAGTTATCATCTACAGAAAAATCTTGACTTAAGAAAAATCCTAGCTCATTGAAGCTAGAACTCCGTCGAGTTGTTGATCCCGATCCCGATCCCAATCCGCTCGCTTTTCCTTTTAGCTTCATTCTCTTCTTTGCTGCTTCCTTAATTGCGTTTAAAATTCCTTTTCCTTTTTTGCTACTTTCGGTTTCTTCGTATGAATCTTCTTCTTCTCGATTAAAGTTGAATTGCTCCCTTTCTGTTTCATAAACATTAAACAATTCTCGAAAAAGATTGTTAATTGAGGACTTTTGATCCTCAATAGAATCAAGACTAAGAAATTCTTTATAACAATCAAAAAAAATTTCTATATTTACCTCACCTTGACTAGGATCTAGTAAAGTTGCAATACAATAAATAGGAGGAATTATTTCCCAATATTTTTTAAATTTTTCCTCCATATCATATACAAAAGAACTTAAAGTTTCATGATTCCTAAATTTTACAAATTTGTCAAACATTGTGTAGATAATATGAACAAAATACGGTGTAGTTGGATAAAATTGAGTTGAAAATCTTTCGGTTGCATCTTTAAAAGTAGATAATAAATCAACACAATATTCAATAAAAGTCCAATCTTCTTCAAAAAGTACTAAATGTGTGCTACTTGTATAATTGTTATAAAAAGGAGTAACAAGTTCTTTATAAGGTAAAATAGAAGAAAGCAAACGATGAAGTGAATTCCATCTTGTTTCCACGGGAAGTGGAAATGCTTTAACAGGTATATTATTTGTTATACAAATTTGCTTCCATTCACGTTTATTACTTGGTGTGCGAATCCATTTTGCTAAAATTTTAATTTTATCAATTGGACCTATGCCAGTACCAGTACCACTAGAACTAAAACCACTTTGAACACATAAATTTATAATATGACATGCACATCTTGCATGAAAAAATTTGCCTTGCAACCAGGGTTTAAACTTTTAATTAAATGAGGAATAGCTGCAGTATTACTTGAAGCATTATCAAAAGTAATAGCAAAAACTTTATTATTTTCTAGTCCATATAATTTACAAACTTTAGTAATATATTTATGAATAGTATATGAATTATGTGCTTCTTCTATTACATCTAAAGATAAAATTCGTTTTTGCATAGACCAATCTTCATCTATCCAATGACAAGTTATAACAAGATAACTTATACCATTAGTACTAGTCCATATATCACTAGTTAAACTAACCCTAGATGAAATATTACTAAGTTTATCAATTAAAGCTTGTCTATATTCTTTAAACATATCCATGCAATCTCTTTTTAATGTATGTCTAGAAACATATTTATATGCGGGTTGTAAATATTTACAAACAAATTCTAAATATCCTATTTTTTCACAAATTGTGAATGGTTGTTCAGTTCTAACTACAAATCTAACTAAACCACGTCTAGCTTGAACATTATCAAAATTAAAATTTTTTCCACCATCATGCGTATTAATTTGAGATTGTTTACCTTCTAAAATTTCATTTTCTTCGGCATCAGGATTAATTTTATGTATAGTAATTAAATGCCTTTTATACGTACCTGTACCGCCACCACCTCCACCGGAGTTATAAGAGTAAACGCCTTTGCACAATTTACAGATGGCACAATATTTATTCGTCTCACCTTCTTTTGCTACAATGTCGAAATACTCCCATACCCTGCTTGTTTTTTTTCGACTAAACTTCGGTCTTGATGATGTAGCAGCAGTGGTGGCAGCTGATGATTGTGTTTGAGCATGACTTCCTCCACGACCACGACCACGACCAAACGATGGTGCCAAAGGAAGCTCCTCCTCCGGATGAATATCGGGTTCGATTTCATTAAATGATTCGTCACCCAAATTAGGAATTTCAGTGGAACCAAAAGGTCGAGAAACAGAGCATGAACGACGAAAGAAATTTGACATTTTTATATTTTTTTTGAAAATAAATATATGTTAAAAATTTAAAAAATAGATGTATGATAATATATTGAAATTTAAAAATTGAAACTTGAAAATTAAAAGTAAAATTTGCAAAATTATAAAATAAAAAGAAAAATGAAATTTATAAAGAAAATGATGATATTATAAATTTGTAATAAGGAATATATATAATATATTAGAATTTGAAAATTAAAAGTAAAATTATAAAATAAAAAGAAAAATGAAATTTATAAAGAAAATGATGATATTATAAATTTGGAATAAGGAATATATATAATATATTAGAATTTGAAAATTAAAAGTAAAATTTGTAAAATTATAAAATAAAAAGAAAAATGAAATTTAGAAAGGAAATGATGATATTATAAATTTGGAATAAGGGAATTTAAGTGAATTTGAGAGAGTTTGAGTGAATATTGAGAGAGTATGTGAGTGAAGAGAATAAGAGTAGATGAATATAGATAGTAGATTTGAGAGAAAATATAGAAGAAATGTAAATGAAAATAGAAGATTATAGAGGTATTTATAGGAAAAAAATTAGAATAAAAAAATAAAAAAAATTAAAAAAAAAAAAGATTGATGGGCCGCAAACACAGAGCAGAGGCTCTGCTCTGCATACTACAGTTGCACTGCACTACTGCAGTGCAACTGCAAGAGGCTAGGCTGCCACTGCGCAAGCCTCTTTTTATTTTTTTTAATTTAATTAAAATAAAAAAAAAAGAAAAGAAAGATTGATCATCAAACGCAGACTCGCAGAGGCAAGCCTCTGCGAGTCTGCATGCTGCAGTTGCACTGCAGTGCAACTGCAGTTCCTTTTTTTTTTTACCGGACCGGTTCGAACCGGTCCGGTTTTGAACCGGGCCCTTACCGGGCCCGGTTTTAGATGATTAAAATCGGCCCAGTCCGCTAACATGCCGGGCCGGGATGGTTCCGAACCGGTACAGTACCGGTTCGGATTTTGGGCCGGATTGACCCGATCCGGTTGCGAACCGGGTCGGGCTAACCCGGCCCAATAAGCATCTCTATTAATAGCCAAATAAGCCCTCAACCTTTAGCCAAAAATGGAATTCAGCCCTTAACGTTTTATTGCATGAAATTCAGTCCATAAACTTTTTATTTCGATGGAAATAGACCAAATCTGTTAAATGAATTAACTGCCGTTAGTTTTGCATACGTGGCATGCCACGTGGCAGCTGACTAAGCTATCCACGTCAGCTGCCACGTATGCAAAACTAACGGAAGTTAGTGTCATTTAACAGATTTTGATTTAATTGCATAATTGTAAAAGGTTGAGGGTTTATTTTCACTGAAATAAAAGTTTATGGACTCACTTTCATGCAATAAAACGTTGAGGGTTGAATTCTATTTTGAGCTAAAAGTTGAGGACTTATTTGGCTATTAAGCCTTTTACTTGCCCTTTACAAACTTGTAAAACAATGTTATTATATAGGCCTTTTGAAGCCATTTATCTAAGCAATGTGGGACAAACATCTTCTAGAAATATACAACTTTTCCAACAGAAGAAGCATCAGATTGAGACGCTGTTCGGAATTCCCTTTCCAGTGAGTCCACCTTCATTGGTAGGATAGAGCAAAGTGTATGGGACATTCACTGGGCCAACACGATTCTTCAGTTGCTGGTCATTGTTCATCTTCACAATTCTCTCCTCAATTCCTACTAGTGTTTTTCCGAATTCCTCGAAGGCTGCCAGCGGTGTTTCATCCGATGTCCAGTCAGGCGTGTCTCTTTGCCCGAGGAGAAAATGCCTTGACAGCATTTCTATCGGGAAATTCCGAGGAGAGTCTCCAGCTGAGCGGTTATTGTTTTCAGGAAAACCTTGTCGGGATTCGACTCTAGCTCAGCGAATTCAGGTCTGCCTTCCTCGGGCATGAACCGGCGGCTTACGGTTGGGCGGTTGGGGAGGAAGCCTACGTAGGGATATTGGCCGAAATTTACTGCTGCAGGGAGAGCTGAAGCCACCCATATGATAATGGTGCAAGAGTCTATCAGCTCTTCGTGGGTCTGCATTTTAGGCCACCATGGCTCGTGTTTCTTGTCGCCATGGCCCTTTTCTCGAAGCTCCTTCCACCGGGCTTGAAGCTCAGGGTCTTGTTGAACCAATTCATCCGTTGTGTAGTAGAAGGAGCAATAGTCTCTAACCCATTTTCGATTGCAGACCAAATCTCCAATCCATCGAGAGCATATGGATAGTCTTTTATCAGCAGGCGAAGACCGTTTGGTGAGTTCTTATCGTCGACTACAACTCCTCTGAATAAAGAATAGCAATGAAATATTCTTAGTCTCTGAATTTAGATTTGTTTCAAATTAGAAACATTCTTGAATCATGTAGTACGTACCTTTTCTTGAGGTCTCTGGGAAGTGCTTGGTCGAGAAAATTCCAATCCTTGTAGATTACTGATGACATTTCCATGGCATATTTTCCAGGGAAAACTGTAAGCTCTAGGATTAATCAGAATCTGCCAGGCGAATGCATTGATGCTCATCGTGTCACGGAAGTGAGGATGGAGAAGCTTATGAATCGGATGAACCACACTCAGTTGCCTGTTTGTGGCAATCACAAATGGCTCAATTGTTGCATGAGTGTTCAACCTGTACCAAATTAAAAGCCATAAGCATAAAACCCCCTCTCTAATCAATGTATAATTGCTATTTATATATAAGGCAGATAGCCATACCAATGGCTTATGAGCTGATGAACACCAGTCATTCACAGCTACGTAGGCTTTATCCAGCTGCCATATGGAACCTTCAACCCCATGTTCTGCAGGCGTGTACACCTTGCTAACAGCACCAAATTGATCCCCCATTCGGATGCGGCAAGCTCAATTCAATCGCCAATGGCTTCAAAGTTCCATCATCCCTCAAAAGCAAGACGGTCCTAGAAGCATAAGTCTTTGTCGTCGTAGATTTTATCCTCCGCAGGTATGGCATAAGTGAATCATGGTGATCCAAGATGAATAATCTGTTGGTTCTCAGTGCCTGTTCAATCAAATCCTTTCGAGTTAGAATGATTTAAGAACAATTCTGAATTATTTGTATACTTTCCTAATGAATGAACACAAGAAAAATAGAAGAATATTACCTCTTCTATGGTGAGTCCCTCTAGGTTGCGCTCAATGTGCTCCTTGGTTATGGCACTGTTTTGGTTGCCATATACTTCAGGATCTAGCTTGCTTGCTGGAGTAAACTCCTGCAATCGAAATATTTCATGTTAATCACTGAGATCAAGTTCTGAGATAAAAATCAGAATGGTGCTCAAGCTTACTTCGAGAAGACGAATCAGGACAGGATTGACACCGGCAAGCATTTTTCTGGCAAATTCTTCATCAGTCCTCCATTCAGTCTTACTGTTTGCTCAATTCATTAACAAAATCAAAGTAAATGACAATGAACATTAGTAAACATGTGAAATGTCAAAGATGTTTGATGCAAACCTTGAATCACTTGAGGCACAGGAAACTTCAACTGTTGTGCCCCATCAGTCCGGAAAATTTCTTTGAGCATCTCCAAGGGGATGTTATTGACGATATTATCAAGCAAAGGGCCAGAAGGAAGCTTAACTCCGCCATAGTAGAGGTTAAGAACATCCTCCAATGAGACAAATTCGTTATGAGTGCGGTCAGTTAGATCTTTTAGCTCTGGTACAATGAACTGAACTATTGATTTCAGTGCATAAGCAAGAAAATCCGACATCTTCAAGTGTCCAAATCGTTCATCTCTTGGAACATAGATGTTTAGGCTCATCAGAAGTATCCTACTCTCAATGTTGGGATCTGTGAATGTAGTAAGAACAAAACCCTGTCAGACTCAGACAATGAGCCTTGAATCCTTAATTCTGATCAACCATCAATGTGATTTCTTACCTGATTTTGTTGGTGGTCTCCCTGTTCTCCCTCGACGAGGATAAGGATACTCAGCAGATCCGCCAAGAACAGGGCGAGCGTACTCGGGACCCTTGTGGGGATTCCCCAAATCATTGTAATAAGCATAGTCATAGACTCGGTCCCATTCCTGGAGCTCTCCTTCGCCATTTCCTCTCAAGGCCTTCAGCTCTTCTTCTCTGTATTTTCGCAGTGGCTCAGGCTTCTCATGCGGAAGGTATGTCTGCAGAAACATCAAACATTTTTCAGCAAATCACAACATAAAATGGAACTAAACAGTTGATTTTGATTCGAGTGTTTGCCTTGTTAGTGAAGAACACTCGATCTTTTTCATATTTCTTGTCGGGATAAACCCAGGAATTGCAGACAAAGTGAACCCGACCATGGCCTGGAACATGTTCGAGAGTGACAGTCCTGAGGTAGAATTCACTGTGGTGATTGTTTTTAATCAGTATAGCTCCAGGTTTTCCGATTTCCTCGTCCCAATCGAAGTCAACACCGAATTGAGATTCCCCTGCTACTGGAGAAGCTCCTGTAGAACTCCAGTTCTCCAAGTATGCTGGTTTTCCAAGCTTTCCTTGCAACCCATTAGCTTCAATGGCAAATCAAAAATCAAAGTTCATGCCTTGAAACTTTTTTCTAATGTAAAACTAACAGATGTTACTGACCAATTAAAAAATTAATTAAAAATAATATAAAATATGTGACAACATATTAATTCTGCTTATAAATTAATTCTTTTTGGATTTTATAAATTAAAAATTTTTTCACTCATTTTATAAAAACAAATTCTTAATATATATATATATATACACGTACATATACGCACATTAATAAATTGACAGTAATCAGGAAAAAAGGAGTGGAAAAGAAGTAAATGCGAAATTTGGGGAAGAAAAGAGCTCTTAATTACGAAGAAATTGACATTGACTTGGACTTGGTACAATTAATGCATGGGCCATAGCTTTCAATAAAATTATATTAATAAATTGATAGGGACTTGGTACAATTAATGCATGGGCCATAGCTTTCAATAAAACGAAAATGGAATTCACATTAACTAATTATAAAACGTGTATAACTAATTATTAAAATATTGTATGAAATTCACATTAATGAATGATACTCTTAAGTAATTTTTTATTTTGATTAAAAAATTATAGTAAGAAGAAGAATTAATTCACATTTTTCTATTAATTATATTAATTTTGTCACATTGATACTTGTAGAACAAAAATTCTGAACTAAGTACCTAAAGCTTAGTTCCGTCTCACAGGCTTTAATCCTTCTGATTAATACTATTAATTCAAAAATGACGGGACTTTCTAATATTTATTCTATATATGTATCATATGATAAAAGTTATAATTTAAATTAAAAACAAATAATTATTTAATTTTAAACAAGAAATTACAGGTGAAATGGCCTTGAATCCATTGCCAAATAAACATTAAAGGGAAGCACGAACAGTCTTTTCCTGGATGGATCAAGAATAAGACATATTAAATTGTTTCATTAAAACAAACAAGAGGAAAAGACATTAAGATAACATTTAATAAATTAATTTAAATATGCATGTTTAGATAAATGTAGAAAAAGTTTAACATATACACACTTTTGACTTCTTTATGTACCCCAGAAAAGATTTGATCTTTAAAAAAAGAAATAAGTGAAATCCTATTTATTTTGAATGCAAATTGATTGGTGTTAGACTTATTTGCTTAGGGGTTGTTTGGGATCAATTTTGTTTTGTGTTTTATATTTTTGTTTTCATAATGTTACAACATACAATATAAATTGTGTTTGGTTAATTGATTTTGTTTTACAATTCCCATTTGACAACAAAATTTTGGAAATTATAGGAAACAACTTTATTGTGTTTCCAACGATTTCCAAAACACTTTGGAAACAAGTTTTCTACAAAAACATGGATGAATACTGCCTTTTAATGGGGACTTCCCTTCGACTCCTACTAACAACATCTTAACCTTTTTTTTTTTTGCAATACTGAAACCCTACTCCAAAACTTCATTTTCTGTCTATCGTGTTCTCCCAGCTATTGTTGCTTCATCTCTTCTCCTAACACTTCTTCACATATTCAGATTCGCTTCAGATTTGCTTTGGTTTTTTTCAAACTTCTTCCTTCTCTTAATCGTTTCTTGATTTTTCTTAGCTTCTTCGCTTCTTTGGATTTGCTTTAGATTTCTTTAGATTTGGATTGTCCAAATGTGCTCTCCTAACTTGAGATCAATCTATGGGAGAAATTAATTTTGTTTAATGAGCGAGGACTCAATAAGTCATTTATATAACTGCAAAATTAGACTTATACTGTTCTAATGCAAATGCATGAAACCTTTAAGTAAAAATTCTCATATCATATTTCATTTGTAATTGTTTACCAAAAACATCTTGGATTATGTCCTAAAGTCTATAACTGGGCAAAAGTTTTAAGGTATCGATGTAAGGGTACTTGAAAATACTTTACCATCCCCGTCCTGGCACCATCTATCACATAGATCTCTAATAGTATCAATTCAATTATTTTTTAATCCTCTTGTCCTTATACCACGGTATATCATGCATAGTGCATCATATATAATTCCAACATCGTATGGTACTAAACCATGCTCATGTCAATTTCATGTCATATAACATCTTATATGAAAAACATGATGAAACACAATATCAAAACAAGTCATTTATGATCTAAAATTTATGCTCTTATACTGTATTAAATCATCTAACTTTTCCTATAGAAGGACATGATCGCACATAGTATATAGTCATAGCACTCTTCATGTAAATCTCAGGTTCGTGTACAGTAGAAGATCATGACACCTTTCATGTAGAAAACACATTGTTAAGTTATGATTCAATAAGCAAACTTATGCAGACTTTACTGTATAAAACGACTATCATTACAAATCATACCGCGTTTGACATATAATCATATATGAAGCATATATAGTTTCGAAAATCATATTATACATACTTTTAAAACATATTCAAAACATATAAAATCTCAAATCATTTCATGTTTACTTTTAAGACATGATTAAAGCATGTGCAATTCGCAAATCATTTCACGTATACTTTTAAAGCATATTTAAAAACATGTAATGTCCCAAAATATCTCATATTCACTTTTATAGCATGTCTAAAACATATACAATCTCAAAACATTTCTCATATTATTATAAAATCATGTCAAGTCTAAAGTTCATATTTAATAAAACCATACTCTAGACATCATATCATATCAAGTTTGAGACTAGGTTGAATCCCTAATACTCTATCAATAAAGATTTAGTTCACTGTAGCTAGTAGTGAAAAATCATATCATCGTCCCTAGAAACCAATTAGGGCGCTATCTATAGCCATAGATCTCATGTCTCTCAGCCCCATTGATCAGATGTGACTGAGCCCTGTCTATGATTATTGTTGGACAAGCATCTCTACCTAATAAGTAATCTCTAATTAGATGGCTTCCACCCTGCTTTATTGAGTTTAATTCTTTTAGGATGCCTATAATCTTATAAAACGTTTAAACCTTTAACTTTTAGTGTCAAAAATCATGTAAAGTATATAGTACATTTCTTTAAGATCATTTATATATAGGAATATATATATATATATATATATATATATTATATATATATATATATATATATATATATGGATGCCATATACTTTCTTTTCAAAACTGATCAACAATTCAAGGTATCCATATAAGCATCAAATGGATGCTTTATTTCAAAATATCAAGTCGTAGAAAGGTATGCTTAAAAGCTATGCAATTAAAACATGAGTTTATAACAGTATAACGTAATGCTCATGTAATGTGTCAATTCAATATCATTTGGTATAAGAGTAAACATAATGCCAAGTCCTACAAGTATTCTTACTCTCAAAACACATTAATGTAGCACATATATCTAACTCAGGATTGTTACACATTTTACTTTAAACTCCTCAATTCCATACTTTAAATTTCAACTGGATTGTACCTAAGAAAAATAAGTTAATTATAAATGAACTTGTCACAACCAATTCTATAGGTCATCCAATCACAATACCAATAACGTTCAATCATTTCATCAATTATCATTATACCATAAACATATCAGTCCTTATCGATCACTAATTCTCAACCTTTAATCGTCACCATCATCACCTAATCCTAACTATACTTATACAATATAATTCTAACTCTAAATTATATAAACGTTTTACCTTTATCGAGCTTGGCGTTCACGTGCCAAGCTTCACTAAGCTTGGAATTGTTGTCTTAACATCGAGCTACATATTAAATTTTAAATTTAATTAAATGTCCGATGATGGGATGTTATGGAAGTCACAAGTAGTGATTCCTTAACTGATCCCTAGGTGAGAAGAGTCTACTAAATATTGTCAAAAGTATTGAGGTATTTAGTATGATTTTTCAATAATTTAAATTTTTTAAAATAAAATTGAAATTTTAAAATTAATAATAAAATTAAAATTAAGTAAAAATTGTCCGATGATGAGATGTTATGGAATTCACAAGTAGTGATTCCTTAACTGATCCCTAGATGAGAAGAGTCTACTAAATATTGTCAAAAGTATTGAGGTATTTAGTATGATTTTTCAATAATTTAAAATTTTGAAAACAAAAATTGAAAATTTTAAATTAATAATAAAATCTGAATTTAATAAATGTCCGATGATGGGATGTTACGGAAGTCACAAGTAGTGATTCCTAGCTGATCCCTAGGTGAGAAGAGTTGTACTAAATGTTGCCAAAAGTATTGGAATATTTAGTATGATTTTTCAATAATTTAAATTTTTATTAAAAATAAAAATGAGTAAGTTTTGTTAAAAACAGAGAAATATAAGTAAATAAACAAATAAATAATGAAATTCAAAATTAAAAAATCATTTGCATTATTTTTTATCTCTTTGCATCATATGCATTCATGTAAATTTAAAAATGGGAACTTACCGAGGATGAGATTCTATAGAAGTCACAAGTAGTGATTCTTTAGAAATCTCTAGGTGAGGAGAATTATTTCAAATGTTGCCAAAAGTATTGGAATATTTGATTTAATTTTTCAATAAAAGGGGTTCATGTTTATTTTCAAAATAAAACTTATTTTAATATATATGATAATCTTCGATCAATTATACAAATAATGTGAGCTCTTCCGAGGATGAGATTCTATAGAAGTCACAAGTAGTGATTCTTAAGAAATCTCTAGGTGAGAAAAATTATTTCTAATGCTGCCAAAAGTATTGGAGTATTTGATTTAATTATTCAATACAAAAAGGTTCACACTCTCTTTCGATAAACAAAATCTAACCTTTTTTTTTAAAAATAAAAAAAATTGATAAATAATAAAATGCTTCAAAAATGGAATAAAAAGGAATTAATTTTAAATATTAAATTAAGACCATTTTATTGAAACCAAAGGATAACACATGATTATTATGGTACCGTTTTTTAACGGGCGTCGTGGGGGTGCTAATCCTTCCCCACGCGTAACTGTACTCCCAGACCCGATTTTGTTTTCGCAGACCAAAAATTATCTTTTTAATAAAACTTAAATTTTGAGATTTTGTTAAAAAGATAAATATTTTAGGTGACCAATCATACCTAGACAAAAAAGATTGGTGGCGACTCCCATTGTTTTTTTAAATGTTTTTCAAAATCGTCGTACGCGAAACCGTTACGACATTAGCGACGGATATTTTTGTCGCTAAAGCCTATATGTAAGATATATGTTGTGCGGGATTGGTGACGGAAATTTCTGTCGCTAATGCCAAATGATTGAATTTTATTTATTTTCTTAGTTTTTTTTACATTTAAGGTATTAGCGACGAAAGTTTTTGTCACTAATTCCGTTAGCGACGAAATTAGCAACCAACAGATAAACACAATAAAAAATTTTATTTTTTCACTGTTTTATAATTTTATTACTTTGTTATTAGCTACGTTCAATGACAGATTTTTCCTTTGTTAATGCTCCTTGGTAAGCATTCGCATGACAGCTGAGGGTGTTAGCCCAAAAAAATCTTAGCTATTGGCGATGGAATTCCTATAGCTAATTCGATAAAAATTTTGTCACTAAAACCTCGAAAAACGTGCCCTCCCGTCTCCCTTGGCTTTCTTGCTCGGCACCTTTTTTTTCCCTCTTTGCCTTTCCCACTCAACTCCAACCCCCTCCCCTCTCATTTTCTTTTTTTTTCCTTTCTCCTTTGCCGTCCAGTGGCTGTCCAATCGTTGGAAGCTTGCGTGAAAGTTGTCCACTCGCCTGTGCTCCCATCTCTTGTTGCTGCCTTCTCTTGTCTCTTTTTCTCTATTCTACATTTCAAAATAAAACCCAAAACCATTCTCCCACCACTGGCCGCCTCTCCACTGCTAGCCTCCCATAACCGCAGGCCTCCATCCCCACTTTAGCGTGTGTATCTCTCTCTTTCTCTCTATATATATATATATTTTAAGTTAATGTTTTACTTATTATTTTGTAATGTTGTTACTTTTTTTTAACAAATTAATCTTAAATATTTACTAAAGTTTATTTGTATTTAGTAATGTTAATTATTCTGTTGTTATTTATATATATATATATTTTTTGTAATGTTGATTTTTGTGTGTGTGTGTGTGTTTGTTTATTTGTATGTAGTTATCTTTGTGTGTGTGTATACATACATTGTTGTTGTTTGTTTGTATATACTTGTATAATTGTTTAGTAATGTTGTTAATTTTGTTGTTATATATATAGGAATATTTGTAGGAAGTTTTTATTTAAATGTATATATTTATTTTTGTTAATTTTGAAATGTATAAATTTATTGTAGTTGACAAATAAACCCGGAGATGGGCCTTTTGCATGAATCTCTACTTTGTAAAAATTATTCAATACTTTAGTTTTTTTTTATGTTTTAAGAATTTTATAGTTGTTGACGGATGTTATGGATTTCATGAATGTTAACTATGATTGATGATTATGTATGAATCTTATCGATGTTTTATATTTATGGATTAAGATGTTTTAAATATTGCTATATAAGAATTATATGGTCATGAATTTAGCAATGTTTTAGAAAAATTCTTAAAAAGAATTTCAGAATTTATCATTTTGTAACGAAATGCATATGAAAAATAGCAAAAAATGGTAAATTAGCGATGGAAATCATAATATCAACAATGAAATTCATGGTATCTGCAACGGAATTCATATGGTTTAGTGGTAGAATTCATAGAATTAGTGACGGAAATTTCCATTGCTTATACAATCGACAATGGAATAATAAAGTCTTCAAAAAATTAATCAACTATCAGCGATGGAAATTATGTCGCTAATACACTTTAGCGACAAAAATTTTGTTGAACTTAAAAAGATCAATAACGGAAAATCTGTCACTGATTGTATTTAGCGATTGATTTTTTAATAAAATAAAATAAATAAATATACCATCAGCGATGGAAGTTTCAATTGCTGATGACCTTTAGCGTCAGATTTTTTTAATAAAATAAAAAAATAAAAAATACCATCAACTATGGAAATTTCTGTTGTTTATTTTAGAGTAAGTTGAAAGACAGAATTAAGTTTTTTCGTCGCTAATGGAAACAAAATCTGCTGCCAATTAGCAACGGAATTAGCGACGAAAATAATGTTTTCAATAACGGACAGAGCATTAGTGACTTCAATTTTTTCAATAGAAAATTTTCATTGCTAATCCATTGCTAATTGTCTTCAGCGATGAAATTTGGCTTTAAGCAACAGAATTTTTCTCGCTAATATCGTCGCTGAAAGTTCATTTTCTTGTAGTGTGTAACTAGAATTAAAAACATGATTGTTTACTTGCCGATGATATTTCATTAAATTTTGAATTACAACAATTAAATCAGAAATTCTGTCATCGCACTAATGCTTACGTTTTATATAATAATTAAAAATTGATACTAAAAAAGGTTTATTGAAATTGATTGAGAAATGAATGGTTCAAAGTAGCAAGGTAGCTATAGATTTAGTCAAGAATGCTGATGCGGGGACCCATCCACTAGAATGCATCATTAGTGATATCTGGGAATTGCTAAATCGTTCATGGAGAGTAGAGGTGATCATGGGTGGGTTTAGATTGGGTTTGGATTGAGCTTAAGCCATATAATAATAGTTTATATGTATATCTAAGCTCGGTCTGTCTCAAAAATTCGAGTTTGACTTTTAGTCTAAGTCTTTTTTTATTTTATATTGCAAATCTGAGCCCGGCCTGGCCACTCCCGTCCGAATATTATTTTATTTATTTTTTATTCTTTTAGTTCCTTTGAATTTTAATTTGATTTGTCAAAATTTACATGTTAATTTCTATATTAAATATATATAATGATGTTTTTAATCAATAATGTTTTATATACATATAATTACAATATACTTAGTAAATATATTTTTAAAAAAATTAATTTTATTTATATTTTAGACCATGCCGAGCCAGGCTCAAGCTTTGAAGAGTCAAATCCAGGCTCACCCCGTTTTTATAATCGAGCTTAAAATTTTTGTTCAAGCCCGTTAAATGCATTTCATATTTTTGTCTCAACTCAATCAAATATCAACCGACTTTTGGATTTGGATTGATTACCCGACCCTTGAGTAAGTCTAACTGAGAGTGGTGGTTCATCACTGCTACAGAAAGGGTAATTTTTGTGCAGACAAGCTAGCAAAGAAGACGTGTGAACTTGAGGTGGAGTATGAAAGACTAGAGGTGGCTCCAACATGGTTGCAAAGCCTTCCTAAAGTGACTATATATTTTAATACAGTCGAGGATAAGAACATTGAGTTTTCTTTGATTAATTGTTTTAATCTAAATAAGTGACAATAGATTTTTTATAAAATATATAAGTGATGTTAGATTTGATTTTTTAATTTATTCTTGAGATAATAATTTAATAATTTGTAATTGATCATGTGAACGTCAACCATTCTCAACATATTTAATTCCTTTTCAACAAAATTTATGACGAAATGTGAACATAAAATTTGTTGTTTTATATATATATATATATATTTTATATATTTTCTAATTAAGGAAAATACAAATAAAAGAAAATTTTTCAAAAACTGTTATTTTACAACATGCATTAATAATAATAATAATAATAATAATAATAATAATAATAATAATAATAATAATAATAATAATAATAATAAACACAATAATAATAATAATAATAATAATAATTAAACATTAAAAAAGGCTAAAGTTAGAGTAAATATACCAAAAGGATTTGGGTTTCAAAACCCAAAAAGAAACCCTCCAAATTGGCCCAAGCTGGACAGCCCAAAGAATGGGCCCAAAAGGAGCTGGAGTGGGCCGGATTCTGCTGGGCCAAGCAGACCACGGATGGGCAGGATCAGGAGCGGGTCGGGTGCGCGGAGCGGGTCGGGTACACGGGGCGACACGCGGGTCAGCTGGTCAAAACGCATCGTTTTGGTGCTTTATAAAAGGCCCATTTTTTTTGCTGTTCTTCATTTCTTCCTTCTTTCCAAAAAAAAAATTCAGAGCCTCGAAAGGCTCTTGGCTGGGCGATTTTCGGCCATGCTGGACTGCCGTGCGCTGCAGCTGCCGCCGCCACCGTCGCCGGTGGCCAAAAATAAAAAAAGGAGACACTTTTCGGAGGCTCTCAACCTCCCAAGCCCGAATCCGGCTCCCGTTTCTCCTAAAAAAGCCTCCTAACCACCCAGATTTGGCCTTGACCGAAACCGTTCCTCCTTTTTTTTTGATTTTTTTTTAGATCTGGTTGATGATGATGGTTGCGGATCTGTTGTGTTTTGTTTCCTCTTGGTTTTTTTGTTTGCTTTGCAGGTTTGAGATCTAAGTTTTAGATCTAGGGTTCTATGGGTCTCGGGATCTAGGGTTTTCTGGTGTTGGTGGTGAGGGTAATGTTTAGGGGTTTCGGTGGTAATGGTGATGGTGAGGGTGTTTGAGGGAAAGGCTAGGGGGCTGCTGGTTTGGAGGTTCTCGGGTAGTGGTGGAGGCAGCGTTGGTGTTTGGTTTAGGGATGAGGAAGGTGAAGCTTCGGTCTTTTTGTGTAATCGTCCCCTCTTAGGTCGAAAATGGTGGTCTCTTTGAGGAGTCTGGCCTGGGGTTTGGTGTAGATGGGATGGGGTAGGGTAGCTGGTGACTGGCGGAGATGGGATGGCTGGCAGGGAAGGTGGTCGGCTGATGGACAGGGTGATGGAAGCCTGATGGGAAACAAGACAGAAAATAATAACAATAATAATATAAAAGTAATAATAATAATAATAATATTATTATTATTATTATAAAAAATAACAAAAAATAAAAGTAAATACAAAATATATATAACAATAATAATAATAATAATAATAATAATAATAATAATAATAATAATAATAATAATAACAATAATAGGACAAAATTAGGTGTCAACAGCTAATTTAGGCGTCAAATGAATAATCACTTCTAGCTACATTTAGCAATGGAATTAGGTACGAAAAACGTTCCGTCTCAATTTACTATTGAAATTCCGTCGCTAATTTCATCACTAAGTGTAAAACTGTTTCAATCGCTGATGTTAGCTTTTAGCAATAAAAATTTTCATCGTTAACATTCCGTCACTAAAAGTCATTTTTTTTTATAGTGGTTGATGAATGGATAGTCTTTTTTATAATTAATTTCCTATATCCTCTTTGTAAAATTTAGGTGAAATTTTAGCATTTAATCTAGTTTTCAGCTTACCTACTTAATTTATTGAGGCCTTAAATATTAAAAGCTAAATCACTATTTTCTTTCTAGACTTCATTTAATGGAGTAATAGTAGGTAGGTTTCTTCCATCAATAGTTTTCCCCTTTATTTTTGTACAAATGAAGTAACAAATGCTTGAGAGCTGAAAATTCATATTTTAAAATAAAATCCAAGACTAATTTATTAAAGGGCTCATGCAAATTGTATATTTGACCATTTGTGTTTGTATTTTTATTCATGTAAAATATAAATATTGTGTTAAAATTTGTGTCTATAAACCAAATAAAGATCATTTTTTTTTGTTTTTCTTAAATTCAATGGAGTTTTTTTTTCTAAATTTTAATATGTATCACATTGTAAAGCGACAAAAAAAATGTAACACATCGTATCTTTTTTCGTGTCATTTTGTAATAGTATCGTATCTAAAATTATTAGATATAAGAAATTGTGTTCTTTCTTAATATGGAATGAAGTAAAACAAAACTAACATGAAAATACCTCATTAAATACGTAACAAAGGCTTGAACAATCAAATGACAAAATAGATGCTTGGAAATCATGATTGAAGTAACATTCTTTTTCATCAAAAAAGCAATGTCCTTGTTTTATGCGTACTGACACTGATTTACGCTTAATCATATAAGATCAAAAATTTTAACATTACAGTAAAATTCCCCATCAACAAATCAGATAAGTATTTTACCATGAACAAATTAACATAAAACATGCAAGCCAATATTTAGATAACAAGATTCAAATTCTACTTGAATTTAATTCTTAAATTGTAATAATTATTTTGAGTTTAGAGTTAAGATAAAATAACATAAGCATATATATATAGATATATTCAAATGACTAATGAATAAGAAATTTTAAGTTTTATTATCCAATCTCTTGAGTTTATTCATTTTGTGTTCATATGGGACAGTTTATCTGGTCTAATTTAGTAATTTGCACGTTTTTATCTTGTTGGACAAGTTCACCCAAAAGAAATCAATCACCTCTTTGATGAGAGTCTGCTGATGAAGTCAAGTCTTCCTTTTTTTTTTTTTATAAAATCAAGGGTTTCTTCTTCTTGCTGATTGCCTCACTGACTGCATCAGTAGCAGCATTGAGAACGCGCCCCAGAATCATTCTTCTTTGCTTTAATAAGAAGAATATAGGTGCTTTGGACATGGCAAAACGCAAGAAATGTTGGGTACTTATATATAGACAAAACAATGAACAGTCTTAAGCATACGTAATCCATGTTACGTACGCCATGCACATGTCAGGAAGCTTTTTGTCTTCTTGGTCATAAAGCTTGTGTTTGTGAACTATAAAAATATATTTTAAAAAAATTTTGTTGTCACTTATTTAGATTAAAAAAATTGAATCTAGTGATGACCATCAAGGAAAAGTCGATGTTCTTATCATCATGTACTAAAAACTTCGATGTTCTTATCATCATGTACTAAAAACTATGGTAACCAAAAAAAAACTATATAGTCATTTTATTAAAGACCCAAGCTTTACTTGATAGGAAGGAAAGTTAGAAAGAAATGAGAATGAAAATTTTAATAATTTAATGGTTAGATTTCATAATTAATTTTCTATTTTGTAACTTAATCATTAGATTAATAAATTTTTCATCATCAATTCTTTTCATCATTCATATCAAGCAAAGCCTTAAAGTCTTGGTCAACTATAACAAAAACAAGTCTTGCTCAACCTTATAAACTATGAAAGAAAGAAAAAAAAACATATAGATACCCACATGCGTTATCTGTTATTAATTTCTTAGTCCATCACTGGAATAATTTAATTCAATTTTAATTTTTTTATAATTAAGTTTTATTAGCTTATCATCTTGTTAATTTTCATTTATAACCTTATTCTATTTCTTTCATTTCTATTCTTATCTTAGAAATTAGACATAAATTATTTTTTATCGAAAATTTATCTTAGATCTTTCATTATGTTGGTAAGACCGTAAAAGATATTTTCTCACCTAAAAATTTTCAAAGTATTATTTATGTAAAACTCCATTCAAAATCTCATCCTCAAAATACTTTTTATCTATCTTTAAAATTTATAAAATTTCTATTAACAAATAAAAGGCAAGAGAATTAAATCCAACTATTTAAACTCAAATTTAGAATAAGACCATTCATGCTATAAGAATTTTAAACTTATATAAAATAAATAAAAATAATAAATTCAAAGAGGATTAGAAAATTTACCTACTCAAAGCCAATTAAAACGAGTCAAAGTCTGGGTCAAAGTATGAGTCGATCAGGCACACAAGCTTAGAGTGATGGTTTACTAAAATTTTCTTTTATTATCTTTTTTAATTTTCTTCACATTTTTCTTGTCTTTCTTTATTATTTTTTTTGCTATTTTTTCTTGTATTTTTCTATAATGATACAAGATAAAATAAAATAAAATAAAGCTAATACTAAAAGCAAAAAATACATATTTTTTATATCTTTCTTTTTTCTTTCTTTCTTTTTTACATGTGACCCACGCCCACTTTCATTTTTCCTCCCCACCTACCTTCACTCATCTCTTTCATAAATTTTTTTAAATCTAGTGATGATCATCTAAAAAAAGTCAATGTTCTTATCCTCATTTATATTAAAATATATAGTCATTTTATTAAGGTCTTCGTCAACATTATAAACTATGCAAGAAAGAAGACTTTCAAAATAAAAAAGAAAAAGAAATTAATGGACTTTGATGCTTTGAACCATCCATTTCTCAACCAATTCCAATAAACCAGTTTTAGTATCGATTTAATTGTTATATAAACGTAAGCATCAGTGCAATGAGAAGATTTTCTGATTTAATTGTTGTAATTCAAAATTTAATGAAATATTATTGGTAAGTAAACAATCAAGTTGTTAATTCTAGTTAGTTGATGAGTGGATAGTCTTTTATATAATTAATTTCCTATATCCTCTTTGTAATATTTAGGTCAAATTTTTGCATTTTATGTAGTTTTCAGCTTACTTACTCAATTTATTGAGGCCTTACATATTAAAAGCTAGATCACTATTTTCTTTCTACACTTCATTTATTGAAGCAGTAATAGGCAGCTTTCTTCTATCTATCCTTTTCTCCTTTATTTTTGTACAAACGAAGTAAAAAAATGCTTGAGAGCTGAAAATTTGTATTTTAAAATAAAATCCAATGTTTGTCTATCAATTATATAGGAATACTAATTCATTAAAGGGCTCATGCAAATGGTAAATTTGATTGTTTGTGTTTATATTTTCTGTTTATGTCGTGTAAAATATAAAAATTATTGTGTTAAAATTTGTGTCCATAAAGCAAATAAAGATTATTTCTTTTGTTTTTCTTAAATTCATATACAATTTTTCTAAATTTTAATATTTATCATTTTGTAAAGTAACAAAAAAAAATGTAGCACATTGTCTTTATGTGTATTATTTTCGTATTAGTATCTTATCTAAAATTATCAAATCTAACAAATTGTGTTCTTTCTTAATATGGAAGGAAGTAAAACAAAACTCACATGAAAATACCTCATTGTAACAAAGGCTTAAACAATCAAATGACAAATTAGATGCATGGAAATCATAATTGAAGTAACATTCTTTTTCATTGAAAAAGCAGTGCCCTTGATCTATGCGTATTGACCTTGATTTACGTTTAATCATGTGTGTTTATATTGACCTTATAATAAGAACAAAAATTTTGATCTTTGTGTAAAATTTCCCTTAACAAATCAAATAAGTATTTTGCCATCAGCAAATTAACATTAAATTTGCAAACCAATATTTAGATAACAAGATTCAAATTCTACTTGAATTTAATTCTTAAATTATAATAATTATTTTGAGTTTAGAGTTAAGATAAAATTATACGTGTGTGTATATATATATATATATATATATATATATATATATATATTCAAATGACTAATGAAAAAGAAATTTTAAGTTTTATTGTCCAATCTTGTCGAGTTCATTCATATTGTGTTCATATGGGACAGTTTATATGAAATTCCCGTTAATTAAAGACTTGGTTCAAAGTATAAAGCACTTTGGTCTAATTTGTACATTTTTATCTTGTTGGATAAGTTCATCCAAAAGAAATCAACTCACCTCTTTGAAGAGAGTCTGCCGATGAAGCCAAGTCATTTTTATAATGAAGACAAGAACAAGAGGGAATTAAAAAAAGAACTCAACATCTAAGTAATTATCTAAGAAGCCAAGTTGTAAATTACATTTTGTCAGAAAAAAAGCTCGTTTCCCTCATCTACATCATAGGACGATGTCAATTTGGTCTGTGAATATATGTATTGCTAGAATAGAATCCAAACAAGATATTTTTTATTAAATAAAACTGAAAAATAATTAAGAAAATAAATAATTAGTAATTATTTCCCTTTGTAAAGAATTTGAAGAAGCATCTGATCAGATTGAGACACTGTTTGGAATTCCCTTCCCAGTGAGTCCACCTTCACTGGTAGGATAGAGCAAAGTGTATGGCACATTCACTGGGCCAACACGATTCTTCAGTTGGTTGTCATTGTTCATCTTCACAATTCTCTCCTCAATTCCTGAAAGTGTTTTTCCGAATTCCTCGAAGGCTGCCAGCGGTGTTTCATCCGATGTCCAGTCAGGCGTGTCTCTTTGCCCGAGGTAAACCTCGTCGGACGAGTGCCTTGATAGGATTTCTATCAGGGAAATTCCGAGGAGAGTCTGCAGCTGAGCAGTTATTGTTTTCAGGAAAACCTTGTCGGGATTCGACTCGAGCTCAGCGTATTCAGGACTGCCTTCCTCGGGCATGAACCTGCGGCTTATGGTTGGGCGGTTGGGGAGGTAGCCTGCGTAGGGATATTGGCCGAAGTTTACTGCTGCATGGAGAGCTGAAGCCACCCATATGATAATGGTGCAAGAGTCTATCAGCTCTTCGCGAGTCTGCATTTCAGGCCACCATGGCTCGTGTTTCTTGTCTCCATGGCCCTCTTCTCGAAGCTCCTTCCACCAGGCTTGAAGCTCGGGGTCTTGTTGAACCATTTCATCCGTTTTGTAGTAGAAGAAGCAATAGTCTCTGACCCATTTTTCGATTGCAGACCAAATCTCCAGTCCGTCAACAGCATATGGATAGTCTTTAATTAGCAAGCGAAGACCATTTGGTGAGTTCTTATCATCGACTGCAACTCCTCTGAATAAAGAATAGCAATGAAATAATCTTAGTCTCTGAATTTAGATTTGTTTCAAATTAGAAAAATTCTTGAATCATGTAGTATGTACCTTTTCTTGAGGTCTCTGGGAAGTGCTTGGTCGAGAAAATTCCAGTCCTCGTAAATTACTGATGACATTTTCATGGCATATTTTCCAGGGAAAACTGTAAGCTCTAGGATTCCACCTCCATTAATCAGAATCTGCCTGGCAAATGCATTGATGTTCATCGTGTCACGGAAGTGAGGATGGAGAAGCTTATGAATCGGATGAACCACACTCAGCTGCCTGTTTGTGGCAATCACAAATGGCTCAATCGTTGCGTGAGTGTTCAACCTGTACCAAATTAAAAGCCATAAGCATAAACCCCTCTCTGATCAATGTATAATTGCTAATTATATATAAGGCAGATAGCCATACCAATGGCTTATGAGTTGATGAACACCAGAGTCATTCACAGCTACGTAGGCTTTAGCCAGCTGCCATATGGAACCTGCAACCCCATGTTCTGCAGGCTTGTACACCTTGCTAACAGCACCAAATTGATCCCCATTCGGATGTGGCAAGCTCAATTCAATCGCCAGTGGCATCAAAGCTCCGTCATCCCTCAAAAGCAAGACGGTCCTAGAAGCATAAGTCTTTGTCGTAGTAGAGTTTATCCTCCTCAGGTATGGCATAAGTGAATCATGGTGATCCAAGATGAATAATCTGTTGGTTCTCAGCGCCTGTTCGATCAAATCCTTTCGAGTTAGAATGATTTAAGAACAATTCTGAATTATTCGTATACTTTCTTAGTGAATGAACTCAAGAAAAATACAAGAATATTACCTCTTCTATGGTGAGTCCCTCTAGGTTGCGCTCAATGTGCTCCTTGGTTATGGCACTGTTTTGGTTGCCATATACTTCAGGATCTAGCTTGCTTGCTGGAGGAAACTCCTGCAATCGAAATATTTCATGTTAATCATTGAGATCAAGTTCTGAGATAAAATTCAGAATGGTGCTCAAGCTTACTTCGAGAAGACGAATCAGGACAGGATTGACACCGGCAAGCATTTCTCTGGCAAATTCTTCATCAGTCCTCCATGCAGTCCTACTGTCTGCTCAATTCATTAACAGCATCAAAGTAAATGACAATGAACATTAGTAAACATGTGAAATGTCAAAGATGTTTGATGCAAACCTTGAATCACTTGAGGCACAGGAAACTTCATCAGTTGTTCCCCATCAGTCCGGAAAATTTCTTTGTGCATCTCCAAGGGGATGTTATCAAGCAAAGGGCCAGAAGGAAGCTTAACTCCATAGTAGAGGCTAAGAACATCCTTCAATGAGTCGAATTCATTATGAGTGCGGTCAGTTAGATCTTTTAGCTCTGGTACAATGAACTGAACTATAGATTTCAGTGCATAAGCAAGAAAATCCGACATCTTCAAGTGTCCAAATCGTTCGTCTCTTGGAACATAGATGTTTAGGCTCATCAGAAGTGGTATCCTACTCTCAGTGTTGGGATCTGTCAATGTAGTAACAACAAAACCCGTCAGACACGGACAATGAGCCTTGAATGCTTAATTCTGATGAACCATCAATGTGATTTCTTACCTGATTTTGTTGGTGGCCTCCCTGTTCTTCCTCGACGAGGATAAGGATACTCAGCAGATCCGCCAAGAACCGGGCGAGCGTACTCGGGACCCTTGTCTGGATTCCCCAAATCATTGTAATAAGCATAGTCATAGACTCGGTCCCATTCCTGGAGCTCTCCTTCGCCATTTCCTCTCAAGGCCTTCAGCTCTTCTTCTCTGTATTTCCGCAGTGGCTCAGGCATCTCATGCGGAAGATATGTCTGCAGAAACATCAAACATTTGTCAGCAAATCACAACATAAAATGAAACTAAACAGTTGATTTTGATTAAGTGTTTGCCTTGTTAGTGAAGAACACTCGATCTTTTTCATATTTCTTGTCGGGATAAACCCAGGAATTGCAGACAAAGTGAACCCGACCATGGCCTGGAACATGTTCGAGAGTGACAGTCCTGAGGTAGAATTCACTGTGGTGATTGTTTTTAATCAGTATAGCTCCAGGTTTTCCGATTTCCTCGTCCCAATCGAAGTCAACACCGAATTGAGATTCCCCTGCTACTGGAGAAGCTCCTGTAGAACTCCAGTTCTCCAAGTATGCTGGTTTTCCAAGCTTTCCTTGCAACCCATTAGCTTCAATGGCAAATCAAAAATCAAAGTTCATGCCTTGAAACTTTTTTCTAATGTAAAACTAACAGATGTTACTGACCAATTAAAAAATTAATTAAAAATAATATAAAATATGTGACAACATATTAATTCTGCTTATAAATTAATTCTTTTTGGATTTTATAAATTAAAAATTTTTTCACTCATTTTATAAAAACAAATTCTTAATATATATATATATATATACACGTACATATACGCACATTAATAAATTGACAGTAATCAGGAAAAAAGGAGTGGAAAAGAAGTAAATGCGAAATTTGGGGAAGAAAAGAGCTCTTAATTACGAAGAAATTGACATTGACTTGGACTTGGTACAATTAATGCATGGGCCATAGCTTTCAATAAAATTATATTAATAAATTGATAGGGACTTGGTACAATTAATGCATGGGCCATAGCTTTCAATAAAACGAAAATGGAATTCACATTAACTAATTATAAAACGTGTATAACTAATTATTAAAATATTGTATGAAATTCACATTAATGGATGATACTCTTAAGTAATTTTTTATTTTGATTAAAAAATTATAGTAAGAAGAAGAATTAATTCACTTTTTTCTATTAATTATATTATTTTTGTCACATTGATACTTGTATAACAAAAATTCTGAACTAAGTACCTTAAGCTTAGTTCCGTCTCACGCTTTAATTCTTCCGGTTAATACTATTAATTCAAAAATGACGGGACTTTCTAATATTTATTCTATAAGTATCATATGATAAAAGTTATAATTTAAATTAAAAACAAATAATTATTTAATTTTAAAAAAGAAATTACAGGTGAAATGGCCTTGAATCCATTGCCAAACAAACATTAAAGGGAAGCACGAGCAGTCTTTTCCTGGATGGATCAAGAATAAGACATATTAAATTGTTTCATTAAAAGAAACAAGAGGAAAAGACATTAAGATAAAATTTAATAAATTAATTATTTAACTTGTATCCTTTTCACTTTCTTGGTTAGTGCAAGGTTGTTTCCATATAAAGTCTAAAGTCAAAGTTCAAACAGTTTTTGTTAGGCGTGATGATTAAGTAATAAGAAAAATTATAAAAATAAAAATAAAAAAATTCAAAAATAATACAAATTAAAATTTGATAAAAATTATATATTATTATAACAAAAATTAAAAATTATTTTTTGTAATGGATTAATACGAATTTTAATATAAATTTTTTGTATTTTATTTTATACTAACAAAATATTATATAAAACAAATATTAACCATACACACAAATTTTCAAATTTAATTTTTATCACCCTCATTTACTACTACTTTTTTATATTGATTTTGAAACTCACCTCATTGCTATGGCTCGTAGATAGCCACGTGACTCGGTCATAATAAAAGAATAGAAGCCAAAAACCTGACAATACGCGAAAGTAAGAATAATTTCTCTAAATAATAGGTTAGGAATTATATTTAATGTATTTATTATTATGATTGTGATTGATAATAATTTCTTAAAAAAACTAATAAATTTAAAGTAATGTAAAAAACACAAAGATAAAACGGATTAAAATTTTAGTAAAATTTATATATAAATATCCAACAATAAATAAACATTTTATTTTAGATGTGGATGAAAATTATGATAAGATAATTGTTATATTTTATATATTTAATATGAATCACATACGAATACGATACAAATACACTTATATTAATATTCTACCATTTGCCATCATTCTACGGGAATGCTGGGCTGTGGGCTCCATGTGTTCTTTTTTCTTTCTTCAAATGCTTGACTATAATCCCCAGGATGACTTGGAGCTATTCACATCACTAGAAATGACATATACTTTTAATTTCTCCTTAATAACTGTTTTTGACTAAATTTGTCATTAAAAATTCATTTCTTGCCTGAAAATAAATCTTCAGAAGTTGTAGGTTTTTTACAATTCTACCTTGTCACTCTTGCATATAAAAATTATACGAAAAATAATAATCAAAATCTAATAAAAATTAAAATATATTTTATATTTAAAATATTTGTATTAATTTTGATGCTAAAATTTTGTATTTTACTTTGTTCTCCCTCAAAAAAAACCCAGGAAACAAACAAGATTTTTCTGTTGAAATCTGCTTGACAGTAAACAAAGAAAGCAGAAATATTATGAATTAATAGCACGATAACCAAGCTTTTGTTTCGACTTTAGACATGGCAGACATGCTTTGATCTCCTTTCGTGATCAGCTTTTTCGGAAGAAGCAAAAGCAGTAAAGAATCAGAGTTAAACTTAAAACTCACCTGCATCGCCGTTTTCAGCACTGATGAGCTGCAAGGAAACCCTTCTGCCTAACAACTCGTGAACGCCATCGAGAAAAGATGCATGGTAATCATTGAAGCCCAAGACATTCTTTTTCATCAACACGACAGTGCCCTTGATCTTCTTCAATTTCATCTTCTTGCTCCCATTGTCGCCGCCGCCCACGGCGTTGAGTAAATGGCCGACCATCTTGAATATTTATGACTTCTGTAGGAAGAAACTAGAAAGAAATTCTAAGCCGATGAGGGTGGTGAAAGAATATGTTCAATCCTTGGGGTAATTAATTGCTTGGTTGAATATGAGAAGCACTTGTGATAAAGCCATTGTTGGAGCTTGGGGGAGATATTTATAGAGAAAAATCGGCCTAACTTTAGCCAATATGTGCATTCATGTAAATTCAGTTTCGTGACGTGTAATATTCTAAAATTTTGTAGTAAAATTTGCGTTAACACGTTAAACATATAATTTTTTTGGTTTTCGTATTATTTTTATATTTTTTATTTCATATGGTGTTTAAAATTAGAGTAAATTTTCTCTAGGTCCTTCAATTTTAATTTTAATGACTAATTTATTAGTTTGAGAAATTAATATTTTGGTCCAAAATTATCAATTTGACAATACAAAAGAAAAAATATTCTTTTTATTAAGTCATTATTAAAAAATCTATTAACTTGAATATTTGTCGCTTATGAAATATTCATAATGTCTTTTTCGGGTGTTAAAAATAAAAATTTTACATAAAATAATTTTTTTAAAAAAATACTTAAAAATAATAAATAGTAATAAAATTTATTATTAATACTTAAAAATATGATATAATTAATTCAAGTTTAATAATTAGATCAAAATGTTTATTTTTAAAATTAATAGATCACAATTAAATTAAGATAAAACCATTAGATAGGGAAGCTTCCTTCACGGGAGGTTCCGTGAAATTTCCCACTAATTAAAGGCTTGGTTGAAAGGATAAAGCACTTTGGAACTTTGGTCCAATGTGTACGTTTATATCTTCTTGGATAAGTTCTCCTAAATTGACCTAAAAAAAAAATCAACTCAGCTATTGGGAGAGAGTCCGCTGATGAAGCCAAGTCTTTCTTCTTTTTTTTTTTTTCAATTAGCTATAAAATTTCTAATTTTGGGGGGTTAATTATAATAGAAATTAGCATGGAACTTTTACTTGGAAGGGAAGGATTTTTGGAAATTATAGATAATCGATCAATGATATATAGATGCATGTATCAGTGTTTTTTTTAGTCAATTCGAGAATTTTTTTTATTTAAAGAGTTGGATTTTAAATTTGATTTTCCCAATCTAGAAAAAGTTAAAAATGTCATTGATGGTATTTCATTTTATTATTTTTTTAATTTGATAAAATTGTTGTTTTAGAGTGGTACATTGCATATATTCAATCCATGAAAAATGCGTGTATCGATCTTTTATCTTTTACATAATTTGGGTATTCTTTATTTAAGTAGTCTTAATCTCAAATGCCGTGATCAAAAAACTAAACATGTCGGTAGTTGATGGTTTTTCATTTTATTATTATTTTTTTAATTTAATAAAATTGTTGATTTAGGATATATTGCAGCAACTAAAGCAGACAAAGATATGCTTTGGATGAAGACTTTTCTTCTTGAATTGGGATTAAATCAAAAAGAGTATGTGGTATTTTGTGACAGCCAGAGTGCTTTGGATTTGAGTAGGAACTGAAGGAGACCGAAACAACACGCAGCGGAATTTAAATCATTTGGCCTCCACCAAGATCGATTCGGAGAGTTGCCTGATTAGGGTTTCGAGATTTTACCTGACGTTTTCTCTGAATTTTCTGTCGTTGGTCGAGTCACAAGCAGCAACTTTTCGTTCCTGCCTCTACGGTATCCACACGAACGGATCTCACGACTCTTGAACGTCTCACGATCAGAAGCCTTAAAGAGCTTTTTTAATTCCTTATAACCGAATTGCTAGCTTCGATTAAAAGGAATGTTTTTGTTTTCTGTTTTTTTTTAAAAGTGCGGCAATGTTTTTTTTTTGGAAAAACATCCTTTTTATAGGCAGTAAATTTTACCCTAAAATTTACTGCCAAACAGAACTCTAATCCTACTTAGAATAGGATTAGATATATTCTTAATCCAATTCAGAATAGGATTAGATATATCCTTAATCCAATTCAGAATAGGATTAATTAAGCTCCTCATTGATCCGTTCTAAGTGTGCGACCCAATAGGTTCTCAAAACAATGGCAATGACAAAATTGTCACAGGCAATGAGCGGTATCTAGCAACACATCATTGCTACCCATGTAACGAGAATGTCAATGACTCGACATAACCTTACTCGTGATAGATGTTACCGTGTAGTTTAATCCCTTTATCCTATGATGTCTTGATTAGACACAAGTCATGGAATGTGTCACACTTGTATAGTCTAATCAACGTTTCTTGATTCCTGAGTAGACTAATTAAACAAATAAAATCAATATCTCATATTGACTTATTCGAGCACGGCCATGCATTTCTTAGTCTCACTCTATCAAAGGGCCCAAGACATCACTCTTGTTATATAAGAGGGATAAATCCTATCTTGATCACTCAACATCCCTCTACATAGATCAAGGCATACCCAATTACTACCTTTATAGTCCATCCTGTTACGAATGACATCTAGCAGCATTAAAGTATGCAATTCTCTATGTTGGGATCTCTGATGATCTCAAGTCAAAGGATCACATACACCATCATCACTATGAGAATCGCTTATGACATTCATATAACAATCCATGTAGCGTTCTCATGGAGGGTCGATCCAGTACATAGTTCTCTAACATGTACCTATGTGATGACTTGATATCCTATATCCATGACAATGGTCATCAGTCAACCACATACTAGTCTTATCGTATCATTGTTATCCTTGTTCACAATAATACTTGACTAGGGATATTTTAAGAATAGTGTGTTATTACTATTCTAAGGACATTATTATATAAGATTATATTACGCAGTTATAAGACAAATATAATAATGAACTATGATAAATAAAATGTCATGATACATAAAAAAATGCCAAAGTCAATCATCTAATGAATAGTTCTAAGGGCATAATCCAACAGGAACACCATATACCATGCCAGAACAAAGCACATTGATGTTCAGTACCATTGGTTGCGCTTAGTGATTGATGAGCAACAGATGTAGTTGAAGAAGATTCACACAAATAAGAATACAGCTGATATATTAACGAAGACACTTCCCAAAGATAAACTTGAGTTGTGTAGTGACTTGGCCGGGATAAACACTTTGGCTAAGGTGAACTCTAAATGACAGGTCGTGGTGATGGATCTCCTCTTAATAGGGCTGGAGGGGGAGATTGTTAGATGTGTAGGGTCCAGCTCACATTAGTTATTAGAGTCCTACTTGGAGTCAGTTAGGGATTTGTTTTTTCTATATATAAAGTGTTGCATAAACAAGTTGTATAGATAGAGTGAGAAGTCCATTTTGGTGAAAGGCGACACAAGGGAAAAAAAGTAAGCTTTAGGCTTTGTGATATTTTTTCTTGTTCCATAAAGAGAGCAAGGGGAGAGATAAGCTTGTATAACAATTGGGTATTCTTTGGGTAGATTATCTTGGTGAATCCAAAGAGGTAAACTTTATTGTTTTTTAGATCAATTGTTGGAACCCTGAGCTTTGGACAAAAAGCCTAGAGTATTGAAACTTTGTAATTTGCTTATTTCTCATAATGGATTTTTATTTGTTTTGCCCCGTAGTTTTTCTCTCTACACTGGAGAATTTTTCACGTTAAATTTTGGTGTCGTTTTATTCACGTTTTATTGCTTGCGTATTATTTGTAGCTTGGTAGCTTGATAGCTTGATTTATTATTACTATTGGCTTGGGATATTGCTGTTGATTGGTGTGGGTATTGTTATTGTGATATTGCTTCCGTGTATTTTTCATTTGAGGCCCAACAAAAACTTCTAACAAAATTTAAGTAATTAAGATCTACAATTTTTTACAAAAGTGATCGTAATATGATAATACAGAAAGAGTTGCAGGTAATAAGATATGAATTATAAATATATCAATGTCACATATTAAGAGAGATTATATAGATCATTTGAACTAATTTCGAAATTCAAAGATATACCATTTCCAGAACTTCGATAAATTATGCATTAACATCCAAAGGATAAATATTGAGCATTAACATCTGAAGGATAAATTTCGAGCCTCTCTATAGCAAATTCAATAATTTAGATATATGAATCTATTTTTATTTCTTTTGATTTTTTTTGCTAACTAAGAAATTATATATCGAGAAATCATCTCATACGTCAAGCGAAATGTTTAAATTCCACAGGTACAATTAGTGAGTGACACACATCCCCAAAATCTATTAAAAATAAAAAAATGATTAAAAACTAAAACATATAACTATCTTTTAACCTTGTTTATGAAATTAAAAAATTCAATTATTAATATATTGAATATGAAATTTTATTACCACTCAAATTTTGAAGGTCTAAAGTCAGCAGAATTTTGATAAGATTCAGTGAATCCAATGAGTAGGGGTGTAAATGAGACACTAGTACTCGCAAGCTACTCGGGCTCGACTCGAAAAAAACTCGAATTCGGCTCGATTTTTGTCGAGCCGAGCTCGAGTAGCTCGATTTGTCAAGCGAGCCGAGTTCGAGTATTGTAATACTCTGCTCGAGTAGCTCGTGAGCCTAATCGAGCTTTCTTTATTTTAATATATATTTTATATTTATTTTATTATTAATTTACTAATATACCCTTATCTGTATATAACATAACCTAAAAACCTAAAAACCTAAAAATATTTTGTGTTCTCTCTCCATCAGCCGCTTGTTTCTTTCTTTCCCATCTGCGATCTGCCACCTCACCCTTCCCTCTCTAATCTACCGTTGCCTCACCCTTCCCTCTCTAATCTATAGTCGCCTGACCTCCGTTCATTCTCGCTTTCACTTTCAGTACTGTCACATCGGCGACACCTCCTCTGTCAGATCCGGCCTTCCCTCACCAGACAAGTGCCCTCCATACCAGATCTGACGCCGACGAGCCCCTCGGCCCTCAGATCTGGCTTCACCTCGATCATATTCGTCATTTGTTAACAGCAACCAACCCCTTCGACTTCAGGCAGTCACGTATGGAGTCGCCTCACGCAGTCACGGTCGCCTCTCCTCCCTCCCTCACTCCCTCAGATCTGGCGACCACTCTCTGCAAAAGCCTTATTCTTGGTAAGAGATTTTTTTTTTTTTTTCTTTTTTTTCTTTTTTTTTACATATATAATAACAGAGTTTTAATAGATCTGTGATGTTCAAGGCTTGGTGATGAATTGAGTCTTCTGGGTTCGATAGGACTGAGTGATTCAAAGTTTGGCTGTAAGGTGATCTGATTTGAATGAAATCTTGACAGATCTATACTGATGTTGTATTTGTAAGCTGTCTCTTTTTTGGGTTTTTGGCTTGTGGATCGATCGACTGACGTCTTTGACTGGTGGATTCATTTGTTGTGGTTGGCGCATTTGTAGATTGGCTCTTTGATTTCTGGTGTTTTGTATCTAGTTGAATCTATAGATTGGCTCTTTGATTAGCTGGTATTCTGGACTTTGCTTGTTTTGATTTTGGTGTATAGATTTCACTGTAATGCCAAGCTGTTAATTTCTTTCAATGAAATATTGCTGTTAATTTCTTTCAATGAAATATTTTTCATGATTTAGAAAAAAAATGAAACAGAGTGTTTTTAAATGATATCAATATATCATTGTGAAATACACAAACGAATTTTATCGAGCTTAATCGAGGGAGTTTATTCAGACATGAGTTTGGATAATCGAGCTTATTCGAGCGAGCTCGAGTAGTTTGATTTTGGTTTCGAGTCGAGTTCGAGCTTAAAAACTAAGACTCGATCGAGCTCGAGTCGAGTATCGAGTAGCGAATTTTGAGTCGAGCTCGAGCTCGAGCACCCCACTGTATTGACTCGGCTCGGCTCGATTACACCCTTACCAATGAGTCAACCACAGATATACATGACCAAAATTCAGCTATAGAAATAGAATGTAGTCTTTCAAAATTCAATTCATAATTGAAATTAGAGAATGTAACATATATCTATTAATCATGCAATTTCTATAGATAGAAAATTTTAACCAATCTACCACGTAGAATGTTGATCATTTTCCATTAAGTACAATTCACGTAAGTTATCCTAAAATTAACTATAAATAATCAAAAAATTCAACTCATGGGTTATGACTCAGTTGACAACACAAATTGAGTTTGTGGGAAGAGCTCTCGGGTTTGATCCCCACTAAACACATCTTTGGAGAGGGGTGAAGAGCCTTAACTGTGACTAAGCCACGAACATGATTAGTCTCAAACCGTTAAAACGGATGAGAATACCTATGGTTTATACAAAAAATAATCAAAAAATTCCAAGGAGGCAGGCTTCTCAGTTCTATCCCAAAAATCAAGTCTTAATTTGATAAAACAAAAAATTGAAGTTTTTCTACGCTACTACATTACTATCTGTTAGATTAACATTTTATATATATGTGTGTGTGTGTTATTTTTACGATAAAACCTCTAGTTTGGATTTAGGGAAAAAGAGAATAATGAAGTCTTTAGTTTGGGTTTGAGGAAAGAAAAGAAAAAGATGTTAAGGTTTGAATCACAAACATTTAGCTATTCTATCTGCTCTCATGGAAAACTCGAAAGTTCCAAAATTTGCTGAAGAAGAAGACCTCCAGAAACGAAGTGTGAAAAGGACGAAAAGTGGTCAGATTAAACAAGCAGATCAAGAAATGCTGGATAATCAAAACTGCAATAACTCTTACAGAGATACTCTAATGGGAAGTCAAGATAACGGAAGTGTTTCATATATCAATTCTCCAACTTTCATGGATGAAGATTCGGACGTGGAGTCTGATGAAACAGATGACATTCCCACTATTAGGCTATCAAGGGAAGAAAAGAACCGAATTAGGCAACCATGGAAAAATGCTGTGATAGTCAAAACCTTTGGCAAAACAGTGGGATATAATTTCCTCTTCCCTCGGGTGAAAACTTTGTGGAAACCCATGGGGCCAATGGATTGTATTGACCTTGGCCAAGACTATTTTCTATTCAGATTCAAGTACCTCGAGGATTTCTACAAAGTGCTTCATGGGGTACCATGGTTTGTAGGTCCTTTTTACCTCACCATGCGTGTTTGGGAGCCGGGTTTTACCCCGAGCTCATCTTCTGCATTGTCAACAACAGCAATCTGGGTGAGATTGCCAGGACTGCCTATTGAGTACTTTGACAGATCCATACTACAGAGAATAGGCAATCAGTTGGGGCAATTGCTAAGAATTGATATGGTTACAGAAAAGAATACTAGAGGGCGGTATGCTAGACTTTGCATTCAAGTTGACCTGGACCGACCCTTAATCCCAAAAATTAGAATTGGGAAGATCATACAGAACGTCCTCTACGAGGGGGTAAATTTGTGCTTTTCCTGTGGCATAATTGGACACCGAAAGGAACATTGCCTGCATGAAAAAGTCTGCAAATCTCAAAATCCAAAACAAAACGAGACCTCTGAAGAAGGTAACACTAAAGCAGAAACAAACAAAAAGGAAGAATATGCATTCGGACCTTGGATGATTGTGTCAAGAAGAAAACCAAAGAAGAAGACAGAAATGAAAACGGGTAAAGAAGACCCGAATATTGACCCAACAACCCGGGAAAAGAAAGGAAAAGGAAAAAGTATAGATCACGTGATAGAATGGGAGCAACGGTCAATTTTTCTGAAAAATTCTGAAAAGGGGCAAAGCTCAAAGACAGGTCTTGTCGCAGTAGAGGTTCAGGTACCAAGAAATAACGTTTATACAAATAACAACATGGAAGAGAAAGACCTGCTCAATCCCAACCAGACCCTAGAACCAAGAGTATTTAGTTTCAACAGTAAAAAGAATACACAAAGTAACAAAAAGAGTGAAAACCCAAAAGAATCAGAGAAACAACAATTGGGAAAATACAATGGACAACCAGCTAAGTTCGTTCAAGCATCTCGACCAAATGTTCCTTCATTTGGGGGAAAAAACCATGAAGTTGAAGGAGGCTCTCGAAATGGTGATATTGGAAAGACCCTTGGAGAATGGTTGGAGCATGGAAGAGATAATAGAGGCATGGAACAACATGATCCTGGTTTTTGGAGTTTCAGATCCACAACAGTTTGTCAATCTACTACAGGAAACAACACCAACAAGAACGCCAATGCAGGTGGAAGTTCTACCTCCATTTTGACACATTCATTTGAAGCAAATAATGATGGACACTGCAAGACAAATACAAATGAAGGAGGACAACGAGGAAGCAGTGTTCCTAACTTACAAGCCAACAGCAAACCTGATAACAATGGTGATGAAATCAACACAGGCGTTTTTGGAAAGGGGAAAACAAAGCACATGATGGTGCTACTCCCACAGAACTACCTTTTCGCCGAATCTGCTGTGCATGACAAAGACAGGGGAGGTCAGAACCCTTCCAGAGCTAGCCAAATGGCTACTAAATCCAACACCACCTGAATTTGGCCCAATGCGTGGGTTACTTTGGAACGCTAGAGGGGCGGGAGGCCCTGAATTTAAAAGATCCTTCAAAGAACTAATTCAGATTAACAATCCAAGTTTTGTAATAGTCACAGAACCAAGAATCTCGGGATCGAGAGCTGAAGAAGTCTGTAACTCCCTTGGCTTTGATGAATGCTTCAGGGTAGATGCAGAGGGTTTCTCCGAAGGAATATGGCTTTTATGGCGTACAACAGAGGTGAATATAAGCATCATCCATCATACGAATCAAGTTATCCATGCTTCAATCCAGGTATGTGCCAATAACTATCCCTCCTCACAATTTATGACTAATAGAAGTTGGATTCTTTCAGCAATCTATGCTAGACCAAAATTTAGATTTAGAAAAATTTTATGGAAAGACCTAACTGACTTTGCAAATGAGCATTCTCTTCCTTGGCTTTTGATGGGGGACTTTAATGAAGTTATATCGGAATCGGAAAAACTAGGAGGTAGACCCATCAATAGATATAAGGCACGACTTTTCCAAGAATGCATGAATGATTGTGGCATGATAGATCTTGGATTTATATGACACAAATTTACTTGGACAAATAAAAATCACTTTGGCCAAGTTATAAGAGAAAGAATAGATCGAGCATGGGCAAACAGCCTATGGAAGCAAATGTTTCCTATATCAGTGATTATGCACTTAACAAAAAATTAAGTCTTATCATAATCCGATTCTTCTTGATACAAACCCAAAAATCCCTCATTTTGGACCAAAACCTTTTAGGTTTGAAACATTCTAGTTTAGCCATTTGGATTTTAAAGAACTAGTTAAGTCAGCATGGGAGGAAGCAAATAATTATATCATGGAGGCTATACCAAAATTCCAAGAGAATGTTAGTCTATGGAATAAAAATTCCTTTGGAAATATTTTCTATAGGAAAAGGAGAGTTATAGCTAGACTTGATGGAATCCAAAGAGCTTTGGAACAGTCCCATAACCCATGGCTGGTTGAATTAGAGGAATATCTAGAAAAAGAATACCAACATATTTTAAAACAAGAAGAAGAATTTTGGGCCTTAAAAGCGCGAGTTGATTGGATTAGTGATAGGGATCGAAATACAAGATACTATCATTTGAGTACACTACAAAGAAGAAGAAGAAATAAAATCTTGTATCTCAATGATTTGTCAAATAATATGGTGACTAACGCTGAAAGTATCAAGGATACTATCTCCAAACATTTTCTCAATCTTTACAAATCTTCTCTTGAGTATAGTGATCGTGAGGACTATTTGGATAGTAGATTTAGAAATGCTTTGACTGATAGTGAGAGAGATGGCTTAAACAATGATATCAAAGAAGTGGAAATTTTTAAGGCCACCTTCAATATGAAACCACTTAAGGCCCCAGGACTTGATGGGTTACACCCGATCTTTTACCACAAATGTTGGGACATTGTTGGCCAGTCTGTGATTGAATTCATTAAGAGTGTCTTTGATACAAAGAAAGTGCCTGAAAGGATCAATGAATGCTTCATTTGCCTTATTCCGAAGGTTGAAAATCCTGAACAGATCAATCAGTTTCATCCCATAAGTTTGTGCAACACCATCTACAAAATTATTACTAAAGTGATTGTTAATCGCATTAGACCATTCTTAAAAAACATCATACACCCTCTTCAATCAAGCTTCATTGCAGGGAGAAGAGCTCAAGATAATGTAATAATTGCCCAAGAGGTGGTTCAACTCCTTGAGAGGAAAAAGGGCAAACAAGGACTAATGATGGTAAAAATTGATCTTGAGAAGGCTTATGACAAACTTGAATGGAGTTTTATTAAAAAGATGCTGAAATTTTTCAACTTCCCAAATGAGTGGATAAAGTTAATCATGTCTTGCATAACTTCTGTATCGATGACTGTTCTTGTGAATGGAGAACAAAGTGATAAGGTCTATCCATCAAGAGGAATTTGTCAAAGGGACCCCCTCTCACCTTATATATTCATTCTTTGCCTTGAGTACCTTTATTTAAAAATTCTTGAAGAATGCGAGGATGGTAATTGGGATCCAATTCAATTTACTAGAGGTGGTCCAAAGATCTCTCATCTGTTTTATGCAGATGATCTTATCCTCATGGGTAAAGCCACTAGTAGAACATGTGAAGCAATGAAGAGGGTGCTTAAGAACTTTTGTGAACTTTCAGGACAAACAGTCAATTTGGCCAAATCAGTGGTAATTTTCTCTAACAACATGGAAGAACATACAAAAGAAAGAATCAGTAGATCATTGGGTATGACACAAGCTGAAGATCTTGGAAAATATCTTGGCTTTCCTATGAAAAAAATAAGAAAAGCTTCAAGCTATATGTTGTAACGGCTTCGCGCTTGACGAATTTTTGAAAAACATTTAAAAACAAAAGGAGTCGCCACCAATCTTTTTTATTAGGTGTGATTGGCCACCTGAAAACGTTTATCTTTTCAACAAAATCTCAAAATCAATTAAGTTTTATTGAAAAGATAATCTTTTGATCTGCGAAACAAAAATTGGGTTCGGGGGTACGGTTACGCGTGGGGAAGGATTAGCACCCTCACGACGCCCGTTAAAAAAACGGTACCATAATAATCATGTGTTATCCTTTTAATTTTAATAAAATGGTCCTGGATTTAATATTTAAAATTAATTCCTTTTTATTCCATTTTTGAAGCATTTTATTATTTATCAAAATTATTTTTTTTTATTTTTTAAAAAAAAGGTTAGATTTTGTTTATCGAAAGTGAGTGTGAACCCTTTTGTATTGAATAATTAAATCGAATACTCCAATACTTTTGGCAGCATTCGAAATAATTTTTCTCACCTAGAGATTTCTTTAAGAATCACTACTTGTGACTTCTATAGAATCTCATCCTCGGAAGGACTCACATCCATTTCGAAAATTATTATGAATGCATATGATGCAGACAAATAATATATAATGCAAATGAATTTTTAATTTTTAATTTCATTATTTATTTGTTAATTTACTTTTATATTTCTTTATTTTTTAAAAAAACTTATTCATTTTTATTTTTATTAAAAATTTAAATTATTGAAAAATCACACTAAATACTCCAATACTTTTGGCAACATCTAGTACGACTCTTCTCACTTAGGGATCAGCTAAAAATCACTACTTGTGACTTCCGTAACATCCCATCATCGGAAGAATTTCATTAAACTTAAAATTTATTATTAATTTTCTTTTTTTAAAAACTTATTTTTATTTTTAACAAAAAATTAAATTATTGAAAAATCATACTAAATACTTCAATACTTTTGACAATATTTAGTACGACTCTTCTCACCTAGGGATCAGCTAGGAATCACTACTTGTGACTTCCGTAGCATCCAATCATCGGGCTTTATTATTAATTTCCTTTTTTCTATTTTCTTTTAAAAACTTATTTATTTTATTTTTAATAAAAATTTAAATTATTGAAAAATCATACTAAATATCCCAATACTCTGGTAACATCTAGTACGACTCTTCTCACCTAGGGATCAGTCAAGAAATCACTACTTGTGAGTTTCATGACATCCCATCATCGGAATTTATTTAATTTAATTTAAATCTTATTAATAATTTCTTAAAAAAAAGAACTTATTTTATTTTCATTTTAATAAAAATAAAAATTATTGAAAAATCATACTAAATATTCCAATACTTTTGGCAACAATTAGTATGACTCTTCTCACCTAGGGATCAGCTAGGAATCACTACTTGTGACTTCCGTAACATCCCATCATCGGAAGATTTTTTAATTGAATTTAGATTTTATTATTATGCTCAAGTTTAAACTTCATTATTTATTTTTTTTTGTTAAATATGTTTTCTAATCAATGATAATAATTAATGAAAATGCAAAATAAAGAAAAATTTTTCAAAAACTTTTATTTTATAACATGCATTAATAATAATAATAATAATAATAATATAATAATAATAATAATAATAATAATAATAATAATAATAATAATAATAATAATAATAATAATAATAATAATAATAAAAACAATAATGAAAGCACAATAATAATAATAATAATAATAATAATAATAATAATAATAATATATAATAATAATAATAATAATAATAATAATAACAATAACAATAATAATAATAATAATAATAATAATAATAATAATAATAATAATAATAATAATAATAATAATAAAACACCACTATAATAATAATAATAATATAATAATAATATAATAATAATAATAATAAAACACCACAATAATAATAATAATAATAATAATAATAATAATAATATAATTTTTATTTAAAATTTTTTTATATTTTTTTTATTTTTAATTTTTTAATTAAATTATTTTTAAACAAAAAATAAATAAATAAGTAAATAAACAAATGGGAAAAGGAAAATATATACCAAAAAGGGATTTGGGCTTGATCAGCCCAAAAAGTCAAAAATCAGGCCCAGTGATCAAGGCCCAGACTGCTGTTGGAGTGGGCTGCGAACGGATCGGATCAGGCCGGGTCGGGTCGAGTCAGGTGCACGGGTCTTCCTTCGCAGTCAGCGAGCGGGTCGGGTCGGCTTCTGGAGCGGCGCGCGGACCTTCCCTTTCGGGGTCGGACCCGCGGATCCCGGGTCCACGCGCGGGTCGACCCCTTCTTTTCCTATAAAGTTCAACCCTTTTTTTTTAATTCATTTTCAACCCCCAAAAAAAAAACTTCAGAGCTTCAAAGGCTTCCCCGGCCAGGCGATTTCCGGCCGTCGCCTCGGCCGCCGTCTGCCACCGCCGGCTGCCGCCTCCGGTGGCCGGAAAGGGAAAAGCTTCTAACTTTCCGAAGCTTCTCTTCCTCACCTTTCCGTTCCTAACCTTCGTTTCCCCTACAAAACCTCCTAACTACCTAGATCTGGCCTCGACCGAAACCTCCTCCCTTTCTTTTTTCTATTTTTTTTGTTTTTCTCTTCTGGTTGATGATGTTTGGTGGTGGTCTCGTGTTTGTTTATTGTTTTCTTTTGCAGGTGACGGCTTAGATCTAGGTTTCGGGGTTCCTGGGTGGTTTGTGGGTTTGGGTTTCTGTCGTGGTTTATTTTGCTTGGCTATGTGTTGAGGCTTTGGGTTTGTCGGGAGAGGTTGGAACGGTGTTTTTGGTTTGGGACCGGAGGTGTTTTGAGAGTGGCAAGGGGATCAAGGGTCTCGGTTCTGGTAGGGATTAAAGTTACCGGTTTGTGGATTTTGTTGTTGCAGGGGCTCGGTGTTGGGGTATTCGGGTAATGGGAGAGGTTGAATCGTGTATGTGGTGATGCCCAGTGTGTTGAAAGAGGGCTGTGTTGGGTGTTTGGGTCCGGCTCCTTTTGGGTTCGTCCGTCGACCTCCTTAAGAAGGACTGGTATAGGGTTTTTATTGGGAATGGGATGGAGTAGTCCGAGAGGGGAATGGAGGCTGCAAGGCTGGTGACTGGCAGATGGGATGGTTTGGCAGTGTAGCTGGTGGACAGTAATGGTGATTGGACAACAAAACAAAAACAAAAAAAACAAAAAATAAAATAAAATAAAATAAAAATAATATTAATATAAAAGTAATAATAATATAAATAATAATAGATAATAATAATAATAATACAAATACAATAATACTAATAATAATAATAATAATAATAGAACAGATAATAAAAATAAACACAAATACAAATATATACAAAAATAATAATAATAATAACAAAATGGGACAAAACTAGGCGTCAACATTATAGATTTATCATTGATAAACTTAACAGTAAATTATCAGGATGGAAAGCAAAACTTCTATCATTTGCAGGCAGAGCCACCTTGGTCAAGTCAGTTTTAGGATCAATTCCCATGTACTACATGCAAGGAGTTTGTCTTCCGATGAGTATATGCAAGGAGATCAATACCATTACTAGAAACTTCTTGTGGGGGTCATCAGAAAATAGGAAAAAAATTCATTGGATTAACTGGGAGACAGTCACCTTACCTAAGGAAAGTGGGGGCCTTGGGATTAAAGATATGACAATCCTTAATAAGGTGAACATGGCAAAGTTGGGGTGGAAAATTATTACTGATTCAGACAGTTTATGGGTTAAGATACTCAAAGCTAAATATGTTAAGGAAGGGACTGTTAGCAACAGAGTGTGCTCACCCATTTGGTCGGGAATTAAAAAAGGAGCTGACATTATTCAGAAAGGACTACGATGGGTGGTCAAATCTGGAAACCAAACACTTTTTTGGTCAGATAACTGGACTGGCCTTGGTCCTCTAAACAGTATTGTTTATGGGCCATGGCTTCCTCAAGATATTGAATTAGTGGTTAAAGAAGTTATTTCTGATCAAAATTGTTGGCTTTTTAATACTTTGAGCAATGACATTCCCATAGAACTCAAATAAAAAATCATAGTGGTACCTATCCAGTTGGAGGGGAGTATCAATGATGGAATTAGTTGGAATGCTAACCCAAATGGTGAATTTACTACCAGATCTGCCTATAAGTATGCAAAAGAAGCTGTCCCAATGGAAGACATGAATTGGAAATTTATCTGGAAAATAAAAACCACTCCAAAGATTCAGCATTTTATCTGGAGCTATTCACACCAAAAAATCCCAAAGAGAGCTAACCTACATGCTAGAGGAATGCCTTTGTCCCCCTTTTGTCCGAGATGTGGCGAGGCAGAGGAAACCACCATCCACTGCCTTAGAGATTGCCCTACAGTGACAGAATTATGGCTGGCTTTTGACCCACCTCCTGACTTCTTTCATTCCTTTAACATGGAAATTAATAAATGGTTTTACCATAACTGCATGAGCGAGATGGAAATAGAGAGTTATAACTTGCCATGGAAAGTGATATTTCCTTTTAGCATTTGGCATATCTGGCTGAGTAGAAATTAACTCATATTTAACAGCAGTTCTATTTCCACTAGTGGTTGGAAAACCAAAGTAATTAATAGTTGCAAAGAATTTTGGGCAATTATGGGGTACAAACAAAAAGCAGAAATGAAAACCCAAATCAATGTTGGTTGGAAACCACCTTCTACCCCATTTGTAAAGCTAAACACAGATGGTTCATCTAAAGGAAATCCAGGGAAAGCTGGTGCAGGAGGACTTATTAGAGATTGCTTTGGCAACTGGCTGGGTGGATTCTCCCGTAACCTTGGAATAACTACTAGCCTTTGCGCGGAATTATGGGGCATACGTGATGGACTTCAATTGGCCATTAACCTTGGCTTCAGAAACTTGATCCTAGAAGTGGATTCACAGATTGCTCTCAGGTTTGTATCCAAGGATATATCTCCTACACATGCTTATTGGTCGATTGTTTCTGATTGCAGGTGTCTACTACAGAGGCTTGATAATGTGAGGATTGTACACACGTTCAGAGAGGCCAACAATTGTGTTGATACATTGGCAAAGATGGGGGCTGAGTCAGAGGAAGCATTTTGTTGTTATGAGGAGCCTCCTGCAAATGTTAAACTTAATCTTACTTATGACGTTATAGGGACTGTGTATCCCAGAAACATTAGACTGTAGTTCTAGGTTCTGTTTTGAATTTATTTAATGCTCCTTTTCAGATCAAAAAAAAATCACAAACATTTAGAAATTTCAAACTTTAAAAGTGAAAATCAAAAAATAATTGAAAATTTTGAGATTTTTTAATACAAAAAATTTTAGCGGTTCATTTAAATAAGAAGTTGGCACTACCTTTTGCTGTCTCCCAATACTTTGTTTCTTCCTTTTTTTAGCTTGTGTGGTTAAACAATCCATCTTGAATACTATTGGGAATGTAAATAAGTCAAATTATTTGTAAACTACTCAAGTTTGACTTAATGATTACTCGAATTTGACTCATTCATTTTCGAGAAGAGCTCGAGCTCGAGCTAGAACTACTCGAATAACGAGTTAAGTCGAGTTCGAATTTTTTAATATTAGGCTTGAACAGCTCACGAGTTTTATTAAACTTTTTTTTAATATATATTTTTAATATTTTATTATTAATTTACTATTTTATCTTCACAATATATATAGTTAAAAATTAAAGTTTAAATTAAAAAAAAGAAGGCAAATAATAACATATACCTTTTCTCAACTTAAAAAAGCTTATAGTGTTTGTGTAATTTTTTTTTATATGCAAAAAGTGCCGCAAAAGATAAAAGAAGGAGACGTAAATATTAGACTTTGAATTTTAAATTTACTGAAAATAATGTTTTAAAATTAATTGTACGAACCAATTAAATAATAACTTTGAATTCGTGTTTAAAGTGATTTTAGTTATAACTTGGGAATTGTTTATTTTATATCAATGTTATCATTATACTAAAAAAAGACCTTCTTTATTCAACAACTAGTCATTTTAAATAGATTATATAAAAATATAAAATATTTTTTAAGGTCAAAGTGGAACAGTTGACAGGCTACTTGATCAGTAATTTATATTAAAATATTGTAAATAAAATAGATTAAAAATTCGAATCTAGCGTTACTTATATATGTTTAAAAAGAGTCTATTGTCACTTGTATATTTAAATAAAAAAACCTAGTGTCATCAAAGAAGAACTGATGTTCTTATCATCATTTATATTAAAAATATATATATTCGTTGTATACAACAATCATTTCTCAATCAAATTTTAATGAAATTATCTTAGACTTAGCAAAACACATTTTTTTCTAAACACACGAGAAATTTAAGGATCCAATCATAGAACATAAGCAACAATGTAGTAGGTAGATTTTTCGATTTAATTGTAACATAAAGCGTCGGTATGAATGCGACGAGAGACTTTGTGACTTAATAATTGATGTAACGTAGTTCAAAACCTAACGAAATATTGACCAGTAAACAATAATCTTATGGCTTTAATTTTTTAATTGAAATATAAAATAAAAATTCTCTGTTAATATTCTTTAGTTTTGAAAATTAATCTTGATATCTAATTAGCTTAATATAAGTAATCTAGGTCTTGCAATTAAAAATAAAGGATTAAATTTGTTGATGAATGAATAGTTTTTTTTTTATTACAAGGGAATATTAAATAATTGAGAATGAGATACCTGTATTAGAACCCAAGACTTACAATATATCACAACTCATCGTTAATCATTAAGTCAAGAGGTTGTTGGCATAATTTTTTTTTAAATAATTTCCTATATTCTCTTTGTAAAATTTAGGTCAAATTTTATCAGATTTTATGTATTTTTTTTTTGTTCAAGACAGATTTTATGTATTTTTCAGCTTACCTACTTGAGGCCTTCAATATTAAAAGTAGATAGGTGTCTACCGTATCTTCCAGGAACTACATTTAATGAAACAAATAATAGTAGGTACTGGTAGCTTTCTTCCATCCTTTCCTCCTTTGATTTTTAGTTGCGATACCTCATAGTTTGAAAAAAAGAAAGAGAAATTTTTTTAATATAAGTATTTGAATTTCAAATTTATTAAAAATTACCTTTTAAAGAAATTATATAAATCAATTGAGTTAAATTTTGAATTCTCTGTGAAAACAAAAAGAAAAGTCTGCGATCTCCTTAATTTTCTTCTCCTTTCAGTATCCGACTCCCTCCTTTTCATTTTTTCCCTGCAAAATATTTCACCGAGTATTCGAATGTATTATCCTCAACATTGAACATTTGTTTTGCTCCCATTAGAAAAAAATCAGAGTGAAAAAATATTTTCTTCTACTCTAAACACAATTATATAACATGAAAATGATATTAATAAAATGACGCAAAAGTGATATGGGCTAAAATTATATAAAAATTATATATAAATATAATAAAAACTAAAAATAAGATTTTGAATTTTTTATGTCGACACGAAATTTTCGTGTTTTACACAATACGAACACGGTTTAACAAGACACCGATACGAATTATAAACACAAATAGTCGGGTCTATCTAAACCTACTAACCAAATATGTAAAGTGTATAATAAAACATATTTGTATTTATATTTAGGGGAATGCTATGGCAATCATTTTGATAGTCATATTTCAACATTCTCAATTTTATTGGGCCACATAACTTCTTTGTTTTACTTGAAAACCGGTTACCCATGTAAAAAGTTAAAAAGTTGATGTATGGAGATATTAAAAAATACTTTCCAAGTAATCTGTAATAAGAAGTAACATGTCTTTATATAAAACTAAAAAATGAAGTGATTAAATATGATAGAGTATTAAAATGTAACTATTAAAGTGATGTCTTAGCATTCTTCATGTATTTAAGATTTTGACACGTTTAATTGGATTAGTTACCAAGGTAGAGTTGGTTGGGCTAGATAAAGCCCAGCAAGTCATCATCAAATGGTTTCTTGGCCTTTATGAAATAGTTTTGCTTTTAATGGTCCAAATCTTAGGCAAAATGGTCTTATCCCACTGTTGATAGCTACCAAGAACCCCGGCCCAATTTGAGCCCTATGTAGGTGCTAACCAAGACAACGGGCCATTATCATTAGCCCAATAGATTTAGTTGGGCTGATAATTTAGGCCTAATGTCACCTTATGTAACGTTGGATGATAATGCAAGGCCATTGTAGGAGCAATCGATTTTTAAGTCGGTTAGACTTGAAAAATAAAAAATTGACTAAATCGATTTAGATTAAAAAAATCACATCGAATCAAACTAGTTTAATTATAAAGATCGAAAAAAAAACCAAATCAAAATAAGTCGATTTGATTTGGTTGATAACCGAACTATTTATATTATATAGGAATAATAGTTAAATAAGCCCTCGACCTTGAGCTCAATATAGAATTAAGCCCTCAACGTTTTATTTCGTGGCAATCAGTCCATAAATTTTTATTTCAATGGAAATAAACCCTCAACCTTCTAAAATTATGCAATTAAGTCCAAATCTGTTAAATGACACTAACTGCCGTTAATGAAAGCTGACGTGGATAGCTTACTTGGCTGCCACGTGGCATGCCATGTGTGTAATACTAACGGCAGTTAGTGTCATTTAACAGATTTGGACTTAATTGCATAATTTTAGAAGGTTAAGGGTTTATTTCCACTGAAATAAAAGTTTATGGACTAATTTCCACGAAATAAAAGATTGAGGGCTTAATTCCATTTTGGACTGAAGCTCGAGGGCTTATTTGACTATTTTGCCTATTATATATATAAATATATTTGTTTTAAGTAAATATATTTTCACTATTTATATTATATATGTAATATATTTTAAAAAGTCAACTAAATTAATTGGTTCAGTTCGATTCGTAATTTTAAAAATTAAAAAAAATCAACTTAAACGAATAAATCTACTTTTAAAACTAACTTAAACATTTTAAATATTGAGCTTTTGATATTTAAATAATTTCTATAGATAGTTAGGTTTCGGTCTTATAAAAAGATGATTGTGTTTTGACATTTGCTGATCATATGTGTGTGTGTGTGTATATATATATATATATATATATATATATTAAAAGTCGAGATTTATGTAATAGAAAAAAACTATTTTTATCATATAATTCAAAATCCAATTATAAATATTATATATATTTTTTGTTCCAAATAAATATTATATATTTTTATGAGACTCAATAAACCTGTTATGTATAAAGGAAATTAACGGGACAAGTCATTTTGGTTTGGAATTGGGGATACACTTTTAGCATTCGTTCAACAAACAATCTCACTTTATACAGCATTTTGAGTTCTAGACGCAAGCTATCAATTAAGTTTGGCAGTGGTCGATTATTAGTTAGTCATCAATTAAGTTTTGGTAGTATGGTGTATATATAATTTATTATTATTCCTTCTTATTTTTTTATTTAACCGTTATCAGTTAAACAAATTTTTTTATAATAAAATACATATGAAAATTAACTGCTCCATAACCCGAGATTTAATCAAATTAGTTTTTTTAAAAAAAAATTGGAGGGTGGAGATTGACGTTGCTTGAAGCCTTGAACTCAAATTCAAGTTTCAGCATACATGTCATAAGTTTTCTTTAACTATTCAATTATAAAATCATTGGGGTTTAATCTAGTTAGTTTTGTATTCTTTTTAAGAAATGATTTTTAATAAAATTGAAATTTAAATCTCAATACATGTAATCTTTTTTTTAAGTACCATACGCATTCCAATAAATATGAAAATAATCTATATTGAATTCGGCACTTAATTTAATTGATTCATGTAACTTCTTAAAAGATGACTTCTAATAAATTTATAATTCAAATCTTAACCCATGCATTTTCTTTCTCGATCCTCAAATTGCAATCTCTCTCATACCTATTATCTATATTTATCTTTCTTTGCGTTAAAATTATCTTAATACGTTTTGTCAGAAAACAAGCTCGTTTCCCTCATCTACATCATAGGACGATGTCAATTTGGTCTGCGAATATATGTATTGCTAGAATAGAATCCAAACAAGATATTTTTTATGAAATAAAACTGAAAAATAATTAAGAAAATAAATAATTAGTAATTATTTCCCTTTGTAAAGAATTTGAAGAAGCATCAGATTGAGACACTGTTCGGAATTCCCTTCCCAGTGAGTCCACCTTCACTGGTAGGATAGAGCAAAGTGTATGGCACATTCACTGGGCCAACACGATTCTTCAGTTGGTTGTCATTGTTCATCTTCACAATTCTCTCCTCAATTCCTGAAAGTGTTTTTCCTAATTCCTCGAAGGCTGCCAGCGGTGTTTCATCCGATGCCAGTCAGGCGTGTCTCTTTGCCCGACTTTCAAACTAATGCAGGAGGAAATGAATGGAAAGCCCAAAATCGCCGAAGCATTAAAAAAAAAGAACACAACCCTCGCGAAGAAACCACGTGGCAATAGGGGAGAGCCAAAACGCGTCCACCAAGGAATCGTGTTGGCCCAGTGAATGTGCCGTACACTTTGCTCTATCCTCCTAGCGATGGTGGACTCACGAGGATGCAGCTTTGGATCCAAAATTTATTGTAAATAAACAAGCACGTAGTGCGCATGTTCACAAACAACACGATCTTTGTGCATTTTTTCGCAGCTTCTCCACAACTTCATCTTTCTCTTGGGATTTTTCGGATCCATCGTTGGCCACCGTAATAGTAGAAGAAAAAAAAAGGTTGGAGGAGACGTGAATGGATAGGCAAAGAAAAGAGTAAAAATTTCAAAAGTAATTGAGACCGGCGTGATTGGAGGGGAAAAAATATGAAACGAATGGAGAAATTGAATGAACGGCCAGAAACAATAAAGAGATATCAGAATTATCTTGGCACAGGCGCCTAAGTCCACAGCAGAAAAAAAATTTTAACGAAAATGACTATTTTACCTACCAGACAAAAAACAGAGGTAGAAGGCAGGATGAACAGTGTCCAAATCACGTAAAAATACGTGGCGAAAGAGTGAGCTGCGTAATTTTCGCTGCGTAATTTTACGACTTTTATACATGTGATTGGCCTCTATAAAGAATTTGAAGAAGCATCAGATTGAGACACTGTTTGGAATTCCCTTCCCAGTGAGTCCACCATCGCTAGTAGGATAGAGCAAAGTGTACGGCACATTCACTGGGCCAACACGATTCTTGAGTTGCTTGTCATTGTTCATCTTCACAATTCTCTCCTCAATTCCTGAAAGTGTTTTTCCAAATTCCTCGAAGGCTGCAAGCGGTGTTTCATCCAATGTCCAGTCAGGCGTGTCTCTTTGCCCGAGGTAAACCTCGTCGGACGAGTGCCTTGACAGGATTTCTATCAGGGAAATTCCGAGGAGAGTCTGCAGCTGAGCGGTTATTGTTTTCAGGAAAACCTTGTCGGGATTCGACTCGAGCTCAGCGTATTCAGGACTGCCTTCCTCGGGCATCAACCTGCGGCTTATGGTTGGGCGGTTGGGGAGGTAGCCTGCGTAGGGATATTGGCCGAAGTTTACTGCTGCATGGAGAGCTGAAGCCACCCATATAATAATGGTGCAAGAGTCTATCAGCTCTTCGCGAGTCTGCATTTTAGGCCACCATGGCTCGTGTTTCTTGTCGCCATGGCCCTCTTCTCGAAGCTCCTTCCACCAGGCTTGAAGCTCGGGTCTTGTTGAACCATTTCATCCGTCTTGTAGTAGAAGGAGCAATAGTCTCTGACCCATTTTTCGATTGCAGAACAAATCTCTAATCCGTCGACAGCGTATGGATAGTCTTTAATCAGCAGGCGAAGACTGTTTGATGAGTTCTTATCATCGACTGCAACTCCTCTGAATAAAGAATAGCAATGAAATATTCTTAGTCTCTGAACTTAGATTTGTTTCAAATTAGAAACATTCTTGAATCATGTAGTATGTACCTTATCTTGAGGTCTCTGGGAAGTGCTTGGTCGAGAAAATTCCAATCCTTGTAAATTACCGATGACATTTCCATGGCATATTTTCCAGGGAAAACTGTAAGCTCTAGGATTCCACCTCCATTAATCAGAATCTGCCTGGCGAATGCATTGATGTTCATCGTGTCACGGTAGTGAGGATGGAGAAGCTTATGAATCGGATGAACCACACTCAGCTGCCTGTTTGTGGCAATCACAAATGGCTCAATTGTTGCGTGAGTGTTCAACCTGCACCAAATTAAAAGCCACAAGCATAAACCCCCTCTCTAATCAATGTATAATTGCTATTTATGTATGAGGCAGAAAGCCATACCAATGGCTTATGAGCTGATGAACGCCAGAGTCATTCACAGCTACGTAGGCTTTAGCCAGGTGCCATATGGAACCTTCAACTCCATGTTCTGCAGGTGTGTACACCTCGCTAACAGCACCAAATTGATCCCCATTCGGGTGCGGCAAGCTCAATTCAACTGCCAATGGCTTCAAAGTTCCGTCATCCCTCAAAAGCAAGACGGTCTTAGAAGCATAAGTCTTTGTCGTAGTAGAGTTTATCCTCCTCAGGTATGGCATAAGTGAATCATGGTGATCCAAGATGAATAATCTGTTGGTTCTCAGTGCCTGTTCGATCAAATCCTTTCAAGTTAGAATGATTTAAGAACAATTCTGAATTATTCATATACTTTCCTAGTGAATGAACACAAGAAAAATACAAGAACATTACCTCTTCTATGGTGCGTCCCTCTAGGTTGCGCTCAATGTGCTCCTTGGTTATGGCACTGTTTTGGTTGCCATATACTTCAGGATCTAGCTTGCTTGCTGGAGGAAACTCCTGCAATCGAAATATTTCATGTTAATCATTGAGATCAAGTTCTGAGATAAAATTCAGAATGGTGCTCAAGCTTACTTCGAGAAGACGAATCAGGACAGGATTGACACCGGCAAGCATTTCTCTGGCAAATTCTTCATCAGTCCTCCATGCAGTCTTACTGTCTGCTCAATTCATTAACAAAATCAAAGTAAATGACAATGAACATTAGTAAACATGTGAAATGTCAAAGATGTTTGATGCAAACCTTGAATCACTTGAGGTACAGGAAACTTCAACAGTTGAGCCCCATCAGTCCGGAAAATTTCTTTGAGCATCTCCAAGGGAATGTTATTGACGATATTATCAAGCAAAGGGCCAGAAGGAAGCTTAACTCCTCCATAGTAGAGGTTAAGAACATCCTCCAATGAGTCGAATTCATTATGAGTCTGGTCAGTTAATCTTTTAGCTCTGGTACAATGAACTGAACTATAGATTTCAGTGCATAAGCAAGAAAATCCGACATCTTCAAGTGTCCAAATCGTTCATCTCTTGGAACGTAGATGTTTAGGCTCATCAGAAGTGGTATTCTACTCTCAGTGTTGGGATCTGTCAATGTAGTAAGAACAAAGCCTTGTCAGACTCAGACAATGAGCATTGAATCCTTAATTCTGATCAATCATCAATGTGATTTCTTACCTGATTTTGTTGGTGGTCTGCCTGTTCTTCCTCGACGAGGATAAGGATACTCAGCAGATCCGCCAAGAACCGGGCGAGCGTACTCGGGATCCTTGTCGGGATTCCCCAAATCATTGTAATAAGCATAGTCATAGACTCGGTCCCATTCCTGGAGCTCTCCTTCGCCATTTCCTCTCAAGGCCTTCAGCTCTTCTTCTCTGTATTTCCGCAGTGGCTCAGGCATCTCATGCGGAAGATATGTCTGCAGAAACATCAAACATTTGTCAGCAAATCACAACATAAAATGAAACTAAACAGTTATTTTGATTAAGTGTTTGCCTTGTTAGTGAAGAACACTCGATCTTTTTCATATTTCTTGTCGGGATAAACCCAGGAATTGCAGACAAAGTGAACCCGACCATGGCCTGGAACATGTTCGAGAGTGACAGTCTTGAGGTAGAATTCACTGTGGTGATTGTTTTTAATCAGTATAGCTCCAGGTTTTCCGATTTCCTCGTCCCAATCGAAGTCAACACTGAATTGAGATTCCCCTGCTACTGGAGAAGCTCCTGTAGAACTCCAGTTCTCCAAGTATGCTGGTTTTCCAAGCTTTCCTTGCAACCCATTAGCTTCAATGGCAAATCAAAAGTCAAAGTTAATGCCTTGAAACTTTTTTCTAAAGTAAAAGTAATAGATTTTACTGACCAATAAAAAAATTAATTAAAAATAAAATAAAATTTGTGACAACATATTAATTCTGCTTATAAATTATTTTTTTTGGATTTTATAAATTAAAAATTTTTTCACACATTTTATAAAAACAAATTCTTAATATATATATATATATATATACACACACACACGCACATTAATAAATTGACAGTAATCCATTAATGTTGGATTAATGGAGTTAATCCAACATTCTTCCACTTGGACAGTTAAGTTGATTAACTAAATCATCATATAATATCAATATGTATTCATAAGCTCTCTAAACACATTGTACCGAAAGGGTACAAATGTGTAGGTTTACAAATACTTCAACAACAACAACAACAAGCCTTTATAAGCTTCAAAATGCATCATACCGACAGGATACAAATGCTTAAACTCATAAAGACTGCAACAAAATAGTAGTATTAAAAGTGTAAAATGGAAATGATATAAAAGACAAAATCAATATCCATTTCAATTAGGTCCACGCATCTAAATCGAATGATGCATTGCTTTAACGAAAGCATATGGACTAATACAAAATGTCTCATTTAACAGAATGTCATATTCACCAGAATGCGCACAAACAAAATACGCATATATGGCTAAGTAGGAATCCATCCACACAACTGTAGTTGATTTTATTACAGAGCTCCCACTAACTTAATACAGCAAATGGCTCCATATGCCTCATACAAGTGCTATGTCGTCAAAGCACTTTAGCAGCCAAACTTTCAGTTAGCCAGAATGAGCTCTTTCACTATGTGCTCTACAATCCAATCAAGCAATGGATTCTATTATTTTCTCTTTAACAAACCGAATGATGATATCTGAATATTTGGAGTGTGGGGAACTCCTAGCATTTTGAGAGAGAAAGTACTTGCTACAGCATTACCACAATACATCTCCAAGACTTCGAAATGGCAATCACAAAAAACCAGCCATGAGACGAAATTCTGCAGCTTAAATGGCCCATCAAGTAACTTTATAATATGCTACGTACTTAGCCTTCATAATCAAGGACGCTGTAAGTGTTTGCTTCATACCTTCCAAAAAATACAGCTCTTTTATATCCACAAACATATAACTAGAAAACTTGTTTCTATCAACTAGATAGCTTACAAAACCAACATCAGAAAATCTGACCAAACCCAAAATGTCAGACTTGTCAATATCCAAATACTCTCCTTACAGCTTCCAGCTCTCTATTACAAGACCGCTCAAGTATATCCGAAATACACTTATAAGATATACAATATCAAAAAATGTGTACTGACTTAAGCATACACAAATTACCCACAATAAGGCATACACAACACTTGATATGAGCTCTTTCATTTTTACTTTTAAGGACTTTGAGATTTCACAGTATGTCACTTTTCATGGAAGAGGTACCTCAAATAGGAGAACAATATACAGTAGACCTACTCTATACACATAATGTAGGTTTCCTTGAGACCAATAATGTATGCCTATAAATATGTCACGAAGAATCTCAATCCTTAAAATAAAATAAAGCCTCACTTAGATTCTTCATCCTAAAGTGACATGACGACATGAAATGTCTCATATATTAGGTTAGTGTTACTGGCTGCTATTTGATATCATCAATTTACAGCACAATAAGCACATAACTTACTCCCACTGACCTTGCAATGGATCCAATTATCAAATGTGTTCTCCTTAAAGTGACAATCTCATCACATTACTTTCTATAATCTAGATGCCCTTTAATGTTCACAAATGAACTCCTTGAGTTCACAAACTGTATGTTCCATCTTAAGAACCACAAACTTTTAGGTTGCTCCATTTAGATATTTTACCATCCAAGATGTAGCTCTTAATCAAAATGAACTACTAATTTCCATTATGATTCTAAAAGAATCTTAGGTAGAAACAGGAGAGAAGGATTTTCATAAAACTAACTCCTTCTATTTATTTAAAGCCTTGGCCAAATTTGACTTTAAATCTTCTACCTAATCTTTAGAATCTCTTTTGGTCTATAATGATGTGACAACTAAAATAGATCACATGCATCCTTATGCAGTATGGGCTTACTTATCCTACGTGACTAATATCCAACTCTGAGAGTTCGGTTCAATATAGCCTTCTGACAAACATCAAAATCAGAAAACACATGAATCTTGCATTCATGTTCATCTGTAAGGTCAGGTGCAGGTTTAGATATACAGTATTGAGATCAACCGTTGATTCCTTTGGTTTGTGGCCTTTTTACCATCAAAAGATAACGCATATATAGGATTTGCACAACAAAATATATTTCAATAATGACTTTGTGGAGTTCACAACTCCCACTCTTTAAGTCATCCTCTAAATAAATTGCATTGTCGGACTTAATGATTCTAGTATCACATAGCAAGAAACGAAAATCTAGAATCTTTCTAGCCGATATAATAACCAACAGAATTGCCACTGATAGTTTTTTCTCGTCAAGTTTTCTTGACTGCGGGTTATAGGCCTTTTGCCTAACTTTATAACCTTAAACACAAAAAACGACACAAACTCGGCTTCTTGTTTGCCTACAACTTGGGATGCATTTAGGAACTGGTCTTACTTGGAGATTAACTTTGAATGTGAGTTGCAGTTTTCATAACTTCACTCCACTTGAATTTTGAAAATTTGGAGTGATCCAACAGAAATCCTACCACATCAAAATGTACAAATGATTATTACTGCAATCTCATTCTTGTTAGTATTCCAAGCACAACATACTAGGCGTCAATACATAATCATACAATGCACTTAATCCGAAAATCGATATATGATCTCACCTAGCTTCATTATACCGAGCACAACATTCATCACTATTGTCTGATCATTGCCTTAAGCAGCGCAGTGGAATTAATCAAAATGCCTAAGGCCTCTACAAGATCAGATCTTTTACTCCATATGACCTATATCGAAATGGTCTTTAGTAAAGCGGTGAAACACTTATATCCACTGAATACAGTATGTGAAAATGATCTATAAATGTCAGTATATATTAGCTTCTAATCATTTCAATATCTGCTAATCACATCCTTGATATTAGCAGCAAGATCTCCCTTAATACATTCCTAAATGTGCCTCAAAATGTTCCTAAATCTTACGTCACAACTTGATAGATTTCTTATTTATTCTATCATAATTAGAAATAATAGTCACATCATAAAAGAATCTAGGTCCAATGGTTAGTCGTTACTTGACACTTACGGGAAGTAAGGGGTTCGAGTAGCGGCGGACGCGAAAGAAATCCGAGAGGACCTAAGTGCCACGTCAGTCGAACTGACGGGGGCCACCTCTAGAATCCAAAGCGGACAATACGGATGCGTGAGGTAGTCCGGGAAGCGGGCCTCACAATAAAACGCGCGTTTTTTTGTGACGACCAGTATCATGTGGGGCCGGTCACACTCAACCGTATTGTCCGCTTTGGATTCTAGAGGTGGCCCCCGTCAGTTCGGCTGACGTGGCACTTAGGTCCTCACGGATTTCTTTCGCGTCCGCCGCTACTCGAACCCTTGACATCCAAGCGATTCGAGTAACGACTAACCATTGGACCTAGGTCCAATGGTTAGTCGTTACTCGAATCGCTTGGATGTCAAGGGTTCGAGTAGAGGCGGACGCGAAAGAAATCCGTGAGGACCTAAGTGCCACGTCAGCCGAACTGACGGGGGCTACCTCTAGAATCCAAAGCGGACAATACGGTTGAGTGCGACCGGCCCCACATGATACTGGTCGTCACACATCATTTACTATTGAAGAAAATTTGCCCAATATTAGGGTATAAGTCTATTATATATCCATCACGTAGAATGCCAGAATCAGTACACATGTTGTTACTAAATAGAAATATTTTTCTGTTATCAATATAAAAAGTATCTACCTACAGTAATTCCAAAACTGTCTATGAAATGTAACAACAAACTGGCTATGTTTTCATTATGGATTCTAACTTTATAGCCCCAATTCACAACTATTTTCCCTCATTTGATCTCCAGTAGCTTATGGCTTTATTGATAATAGCACGGTATCCAAACACCAATAGTTAGAGGGCATATCTCCTAGATTGGATTCAAAATAAAAGCTAACGAAATGCCTTTTACACATCCCAATCTAGAGGACTCTTGCGATCTACCCTCTTGTGCCCAGAATTATAACAAAATGGTACACATTGATATTTAAAGGTGTTGGTGAAACCAAAATGGGAATTGGATTTGGTAAATATCTTCTTCTAAAAGTAACCTTTTATTGAGACCTCTTAATATTATTTCCTTTTGGCAGTAATATTGGCATATGTCATCATTATAACCGTATAAGATCTATCAACCGGAAAGATCTCTAAGTTTCAGATAACAATATCAATTTTGATATTAAAATGCCACACTTCCTTTTGTCTATTAAGGTATGCTAAATGAGATCTGCGAACTTAGAAGATCTCCCACTCTCCATTAGAATAGATAAACTTAAATGTATAATCTCCATATATAAATCAAAATCCTATAGCAACCTTTATCGATCTTATGCGAATTATTTTCTAATGGCATCCATAAATATTTCTTGGTTATTCCTAATCGGAACACTTTCTCTGATGTATTCTTTCATGGTATACCCTATATAATCAGAGAATTCTCACTTGAGTGTTCCTAAATTTCATATTACTTTGTCCTCCAAGAGCTCATACTATTGGGTATAGTAGATAGATTAACTCTCGAGACTACTTCCTAGTTCAATATGTCCCTAACCGTAAAGAATAATTCATATTATCTATCTAATTTGATCCTATTAGAGATTTTATATGTGATAGTTGCACAATATGGAGGCTAGTGGAATAACTCAATAAATATCAATTTTATTCCATAATACACTACAGAGGATAAGACAAAACTAGTTGAATATAACCTGAATGATCGCCCACTGACAGGGTAGGAAGATCATGTCATATCCCAACCAGAATCCTCTCAGTCCCAAGCATCTCTAAAAGCAACTAACAATCCGACAGGGAGAGATTAGCCACTTCTAGAGATCTCAGTAAATCATGCAACTGCAACTATCACTATGTATTGCCTTTTTATTATATCCTTAAAATTATCAGAATAAATCGTCAGAAAATCTTCATGACTATTATTACGACAGGCAAGTACTAGTCAATCCAATTAATAATTTATAATTTTAAGAATATTCACAAAATTTATTGACCAGAATTAACTATACCCAAAATATGCAATTTCTGAAGCATATGTAGTAATTTTAGGCCAAACATTAATGAATTTAATTAATTTCACAAAAAGTGAATATTGAAATAATAAGGCAATGTTATTTTAAGAGAGTTTATTTGTTTAAATAAATTATTAACGAAATGGGTAGACCATAATCCGAAATGGCTCAACAAAATACCCAAATAATTTATTTAAACTTATTTAGTTAGGTCAAATATTAGTAATTTATGGGCATAAGTATATATTTCAAAATTAAGTGAATTATGAAATATATGAGTAATTAAATTTCTAGAAATTACTCCAAAATTCACTTATATCACATTAATTTTGGGCTTAACAATTAATTATGACTATTAAATAAAATTTTGTTATGACTAAAATTGTCCAAAATTAATTATCCAAATGGCTCATAATTAATTAATCAAAATGGTCCTCAAAACCATAATCTAAATTGGCCTTTTAATTAACTATGCAAAATAGCCAATGATTAATCCAAATTTAATAGCCAAATAAAATTAATTATTCAATATGGCTAGAGGTGTCAAACGGGCTGGGAGGCCCATGGCACGATACGATTCGGCACGGTATGAGTTGTGCTTGGCACGACCCATACTTAAATGGGCGGACTGGTCCAAGCACGATATACATTTGTGTGCCGTACTGGGCTAGAGGTTTTTAGGCACATGGATTGATACGGCACGACCCATGAAGGGCCAATGCTAGCACGTAGCATGCAAGTTAGCACGGCACGGCATGCCACGCAAGCCCATGTGCCATGCCATATTGGCTCATTTATATAAATAAAATTATATTTAACAAATCTAAGTATGAAGTATTTCAATAATTGATATATAAATTTATAAAATTTTCATTTGAAATATAAAATGTATGATATGTCACATATTTTGTATATAACTTTTTATTAAATACACTTCTAATAAAAACTCATCAAAAAATAAATTATTAAAGATTATTTTATTCAAAGATTGGTTAAATGTAGAAGCTAGAGCACTAGATAAACCATATTATATAAGTAAATAATCAGGTGAAGAGAATGAAAAATAAAATAATAATAATATTTTGTGTTTTATAGTCTTGTATTTATGTCTGTGCTTTTAAATATTAGGTTTATAAATTTCAAAGGAGAACATTGATACAAAGGTAAATGTTGTTCCTTTGTGATTTGAAAATCATGAGTTCAAGGTAAAATACTCTCTCTTAATGCAGAGAGAATGCTATATACAATGACCCTCCCTAAACCTTACTGTCATAACGTATTAAGTTTCGGGGGAAACCTAATAGCTAGACACAAAACTACGGAGTCGCCACCAACCATTCTAACCTAGGTGTGGTTGGTCACCTATTCAAACTAAGGATAAGGCTTGGTCTACGTTAAGAGTTCTAAGTTCGGGAGTACGGTTACGTGTGAGGAAGGGTTAGCACCCTCACAACGCTCATCCTAAAATGGTACCAAATAATCTAATGTTATCCTAATTTTGCCTTGAGTTCACATTAATTTTGATATACTTATGTATTGGGAAAATTTCTAAGATTTTTCCATCAATTTGGCTCCAACTTTAGAAATTCCCCTCACCTAAAGATATTCAAGGAGTCTCAATTGACTTTCTTGAATTCCATCGTCGGATAAATTTTAGTATTTTATGAAGTTCCTTTTTTTTTAATCTTATCTATAATTTTGACTCTATATTCGACTCCATATCTCTATCTTTTTTAATCTTATTTCATATTATATTTATCTATATATTTACTTTTTATTTTATTTATTTAGAGAATAAATATGAATCATGGTTTATTAAAGATTTTCTTAAAAGCGTCCCATCAATTTGGTTCGGCTTAAAAGAAATCTTTTCACCTAGAAATTTTCAAGGAGTCCCAATTGACTTTCTTGAAATTCCATCATTGGCATAATTCATATTTTTTATTTCCTATAATTTTTATTCTAAGCTATTTAGTTCATTTATCTAATTTTATTTAAATTTCTTTAATCTTAATCTTGATCTGATTGATTTTTATTTTATTTATTTCATTTATTTATATTTATTTAATAAACATGAATTATATTTTTATTGAAAATTCTTTCAAAAGTATTCCATCAATTTGGCTCAACTTAAGAAAGAATCATCTCACCTAGAAATATCCAAGGAGTCTCGATTGACTTTCTTGGAATTTCATCCTCGGTATAACTCATATTTATTTAGTTATTTATTATCCAGTCTTAGTAATTACTAATTATTTTCAATCTAAACTATTTCATTCTATTTATTTAATTTTTCATCTAATTTATGTTCTCGTATTTATATTTATTTATCTATATTCATTTATATTTTATTCATATCTAGTTTACTAAGAATAAACATGGATTATAATTTATTGAAAATTATTTCAAAAGTATTCCATCAATTTGGCTCAACTTAAGAAAGAATTTCCTCACCTAGAAATATCCAAGGAGTCTCGATTGACTTTCTTGAAATTTCATCCTCAGTATAACTCATATTTATTTAGTTATTCATTATCCAGTCTTAGTAATTACTAATTATTTTCAATCTAAACTATTTCATTCTATTTATTTAATTTTTCATCTAATTTATGTTCTCGTATTTATATTTATTTATCTATATTCATTTATATTTTATTCATATTTAATTTACTGAGAATAAACATGGATTATAATTTATTGAAAATTCTTTCAACAGTATTCCATCGATTTGGCTCAACTTAAGAAAGAATTTCCTCACCTAGACATTTTTAAGATGTCTCAATTGACTTTCTCTAAATGTCATCATCGGTATAATCCACACTTATTTATTTGATTTTAATTATATATATTTATTATTCATATATTTTTTAACCTTAGAATACTCATCTAAATCATACAACATTGTTAAATCAAAATTATACGTGCAAACTAAATCAATGTACTATACTATAGTCATACAACAAATCAAATGACACAAATATACAAATTAATATTTTACAAGCAATTATCTACCCAAATTAATTATCATGCAAACTCATATTAAAATATCATACAAGTAATTATTAAATTAAATTGATATGTAAATGTAACATCCCGTTACCACATTTTCAACGTATTTCCATACAACTTTACCGGTTGGGCTGTCTGCGATGCCATTAACATTCAACAGTAATAGTGATAAATGATAAACATTTATCTATTAATTATGGAATATGAAATTTCTTTTCATTATTCCTTACATCTGACATCCCCTATTAACCTTTATTGCACTAAGGTAGTACTGTATACACATGTCTGAAATGTAAAAGAGGAAAGACCGTACCTGTCACGTTTAACGTGCCATGCCTCAGTGCTTTAAGTATAGCTATACCCATCTGAGAACTAATTCTCTCGACTCCGTGTACTTCTTATCTGTGGAGTTAAAACAAAGGGGTGAGCGATTCATACGCTCAGTAAAGGAAACATATGCTGCTTTAAATAAAGCAAAACTATATATCACAACTCATTTGTTCTTTTCTTAACAATAACCCAGTAGAAAAGACAGTGGATATATAGTAAACAACTCTCTTAAAACACCATTAAATCACCGACTAACAGTTTACTTTAAAATGTAGTAAACACTATCGAGGATTTCAACAAATCCTCACAGTAAATAGAAACTGATAAGTTGAGACTAGGCAACAAATAAATCATGCTATCATCGTTCCTCCTCCACCTTGGGAGAACGAAACCTGCCGCTTTTGGGGTGCACCCGTAGGCCATCGCCCCTCACGGCTATCTCAGATCTATGGCCATAATCTAAAGGGGTTCTCGGGTCCACTTGCCAAGTGACCTCGAGACCGCTGATGACTTGGCGGGTCCATCAGCCCTGTGACGCCCTGAGGTGCACTCATTGGTCCATTGACCGAGCCACCGCCCCAGGTAGGTCACGTACTAGCAACGCATGAACTCAGGGCCTAAAGTCTCAAAATCAACTTTTATATCTCATATATCATTTCCACAAAATGATTTGATTTCTTATAAAACAATAAAACACCAAAACAGCCCATAATCTCAAGTTTTAAAACCTGCTCGCCCATGGTCAGCTCGCCCGATATGGCTTGCCCATGGAAGCAGCTCGCCCATGGCTAACTCGACAAGACGGCGAATAATAGTCGCCCGCCTCATAGTTTTAAAAACACAAGTACGGCTGGCTGATAAAAGTTCGCCCGCTTTTCATTTAAAACAAGGGTCGCCCGCCCAAACTCATTAAAAAGGGTTCGCTCGACTATGGCTTTACCCGTATTACTCTTTAAAACAAGGGCACTCGCCCAGTTCTCATAAAAGAGAGCTCGCCATTTGGCTTAACTTATAGCTTTCTATTAAGAAAGTTCGCCCGCCCTTTAAAAAATAGAAATGAGTTTAAAACGTATAAAAGGGATTGGTTCGCCCGCCAATACCAATTCACCCAACATAAATCACAAAGGGCTTGCCCAACATAAAACATACAAAGCGCTCGCCCGCCCTGTATCATTTCACCCAACAAAACAGCAAAAGGCGGCTATCAGCTCGCCCGCGATCAAACAATTATCAATTAACTTCTTAAAATCATGCATGTCAGAAAACAAAACATTTAACTTAATGTTTCCATAAAATTTACTCCACAGGACATGCATCACTTCACACACACTTCCCTTACCTGGTCCAACGAAGCCTTGCTTCACCCAGCACTATGTTCGCCCATAGCTATTCCCAATTATCGGCTGCAAATTATATATATATTATATATATATATATATATATATATATTTCATTAATATTTTCTTTATATATTACGTGGCGAGAATAAATCAAATAACTACTCGCCCCACAGAGTACCAATTAGCTCGCCCAGACGAGCTCGCCATTCACCAAATGGCTTCAACGTGGCAGTTCGCCTGCCATAACACACCGTGTTTTGTGAGTTCGCCCAACATTCAACTCACGAGGCCTACATTGGCTCAATTGTGGAGTTTGCTCGTAAACCTATTCGCCCAACGCCTCTGCGTTTGAGCTCGCCCTTGAATTCATATCACTAGAATTCGGCGTTCTCGCCCACAAACTTTCCTTGGCGAGTACTTAATATCTATTCGCCTCATTGGCGATTACTATTTTCAACATGGGCGATCACTGTAGTCGCCCTTGTCGTCACCTGTTCCATAATTTTCCTTGTTTTCCTATTTTCCAAGGATCTAACTAAAACTAAGACTGTATCTATGTTTATTACTGCATAACACATAGAAATCTATCAGTGAACATCAAGAACACCTCAGAAAATATGAAACTCACCTCAACCAACTGCACTTCCAAAACACGTTGTTTTTCTGTCTCATGTTGGCCTCTATTTGCTTATTCCTTCAGCTCACCAGGCTAAGAAAGAAAGGTTTTATAAGCATGTTTACTGGTTTAGCCAACTGAAGAGTGAAACTCAGTAGATCAAACATGGCAGAGAAATGGAAGAAACAGGGAAATAGCTCTCGTGAAGAAACTGAAATTGGCTAACTCGTTTTTCATCAATTGTCTCTGCTTATATAAACATTCTCAGCCAATCAATAGCCACCGCCTGTCCCTTATCCTGTTTCCTTCATCATTGTTCACGTCCTTCATGCCTTTAATGCATGAAGAAAACTGAAGCACAAAGTGGCGTGGAAGTCTCCCTTTCACACGGCTTTTTCTTCTACTGCAGCCTTTGTTTACTTCCTCAACCAATCAGGTAAATTCCTTACTGACTTCAACCTCTTCACCATTAATTGTCTTCAACCGTATCACCTACAAGTCAATTTTGGCTGTTAGGTTGAATTCTGTTTTCATTTTCCCATCTATCTGGACGACCACTTTACTCGCCAAATGCATTGGCGTTTCCAAGTCCTCGCCACAAGCGGCCATCACTTATCCACGAAGTTGGCGAACTAAACTACTCGCCAAACAAATAAGGAAAACAATCAACTCGCCACACTAAATCAGTTCGCCAGCCATGGGGCTACTCCTTGTCCTCTGTGTGGCGATCACAAGTTCTCGCCCTTTTCGGGCCATCACCTGGCATGGCTCAACTCGCCAACCATGCCCTGATTCATCTCACAAGTTGGCGAACACGCCTGTGCGACCACACTCTCGTCCAACTCGCTATCAGCATTGATGATCACACATACTTTACTCGCCAATCGGCGAGCCGTTTCTTTATGGTACGCGCCCGCCGAAGGAGCTTTCATCTTTTTGGAAATTAATCATTCATTATTTATTTAATTTCCATTATCAATTTTATGAATTTAGACTCTACAGTAGTGTAAAAATCGGATCTTACAGTAAACCATTATCAAATTATTATGCACCTTAAAATCACTAAATTATTAAAAACTAATTTAAGTTAGCATATAAATGACAAAATCAATCAATATTGCACATAATTAATATAGCAAACTACCTCCTATGAACCAAAACTTTAATTGTTATTCTAATACTATTGTCAGCCTCTTAAAAAAAAATAAAATAAAGTAAAATGCAAACCTGGTAAAGGATTGCTTTCTTTCTTTTCTTGTTTCTTTATTTTCCTGCTACACGTCCTTTTTTATTCTTTGCTTTCTTTCTCTTTCACGTAGCTTTCTTTCTTGCCTTAACTTCTTTTCCTTCTTTCTCTCTTCAAACCGACCTTGCAGCAGGAACTAGGGAGGATCGGCTTGCAGGCAACAACTCGTAAGGAGGACTAAGGATGTAGCTCGATCATGTAGCTGGCGGATGGCGGCTCAACAATAAGAAGCTTTTGTGGACGTGGAAGTAAGACAGTAACACTTAAGGGGAAGGAAACTCGGATGTGCAAGCGATGGCTTGGGCAGCAGACATTGCTGTTGAAAGAGCAGCAAATCTGTAACAGAAACTCGGTACAGCAGAGGTGCCACGGACAGCAACTAGCATGGGAGCTTGGGGATGCTGGAGATAGAGATCAGCGTTGATGGCAGCTGAGGGTGCTATGAGAAAAGCACGATGTAGAAGAAAAGGGACAGCAGCGTGTGGCGTTTCTCGGCTATGGTGATGGTACGTGGCAAGGGAGTTGTGACAGTGCAGCAGTGCTGTAATGAAGATGAATATGAACCGTGGTGAAGAGATGATGATGGTAGAGGCGGTGAGAAGACGGTGGTGGTGAGGCAAGGTGTGGTGTAGTGCAGGTAGGGATTGATACAACTTGGAGAAGGGTGAGGATGCTGAGGAGGGTCACGGTGCAATATGGTAGGCGTGGGTTCCTGCCAAAGATGATGATGAACAGTGCATAATAAAGCCCCCTTCACTTTCTTTCTCGTCCCCTCTATAATCTTTTTTTTAGTTTTTTAGGGTTTCTTTTTTTTTTCTCTCTGCCTTTCAGTCGTGTAGGCTTCCCCCCTTTTATCATGATTGTTCCTCCTCTTATTAGTCTTAATTTTCCTTGATTTTTTCCTGGTCATTAATCCCATAATCAACGTTGACATCTTTTCTTTTAAAGCTTTCCATAAACAAATTCTAATTTGATTCTTTTAATTAATTCTAGATTTGTCCAAAGTTTCTAAAACCAAAAGACTTGATTTTTATTCCACAATTTGCAATACAAGTTTGACTTTCCCCTTTTGTTTTGTTTCCTTGATTTTTTTGAATTTTCATTTTTTATTTTTCCTTAATAAATGTAAAATATATTAAAAATTAAATTTAAATATAAAAATTGGTCTTTTAATCATCGAGCCTAAAGTCCAAATCTAATCTTAAGTCCAAAATCATAGTTTCATATCCAAAAGTCTAATTAAACTCTAAAAGAGCATTAAACTCATATAAAAATTTATTTAGTTTCAAACTTTGATTAAAAATATCTCGATAAGCCTAATAATATTCAAGACCCGGACAAAATGGGGTGTCTACACTTACAAAGTGAAAGTCTTTTAGTTGTGTATAATAACCTTCCCCAGACCCCACAAAGTGGAGCCTTTTTTTATCGTGTTGCTCTTTTTTTATGATTGTAAATTTCAATATCTTTTTTTAACACAAATTTCAATATCTTTATTAAGTAAATTTTATTATGTTTTCCAATGGAGATAGACATTTTGCCTTTTAGAATTGTAAATTTCAATATCTTTATTTAATATATATTATTATGTTTTCTTATGGATATAGGCATTTTGTCAAAGTGAATTATGTGTCTTTTTATTTTTTTTATATTTATTTATATTGCATATTATTTAAATTAATAAATAAAAACTTAAAAAATAATAAAAAGTAAAAATTTATTAATGGGCCGTGCTTGGCACGATAAGGCACGAAAAATAATGTTGGGCTTGGCCCAGCACGACCCATTAGTGCTATGGGCCATGTGTCGTGCCGGGCCACACCCTTAAATTTCATGGACTGTGCCAACACGGTCCATTAAAAAATAGTGCCGTGCCAGCACGAATCCATTAACACATGAGCTAATATTTAAATAGGCCGTGCCAGCCCATTTGACACCTCTAAATATGGCTCCTAAATTAATTAGGCAAAATGACCCCAAAATTAACTAATTTTAATTGCCCAAAATTAATTTAATACTAAATGGCCAATTAATAAAATTAAGTAAATAATGCCCATAATATAAAATTATGATGGCCTAAATTAAATAAATATTTATGGGCCAATTAATTCAAAGCATTTGGCCTTTATTATCTAAAATTGGTGGCCCAAAAAATAATAAACACAACAAATTAATCCACCTTAAAACAAAAAGAACCAACCCAAAACAAACTAAAATGGCCTAGGAAAAAAAATTGCCAAAAAAATGGGGCCCAAAAACGGTGGCCCAAACACCAAAAAAAAATCCAACCCATTCGGCCAAAAGGGCCCAAAAAAAATTATTTATCTTTTTTTTTTTTATAATTTCCATAAGTGAGCGCGTGCATTACACACGCCCGCATTAGAGAAGAGAGGCGCGCACCGCGTGCCTGTCAGGGCATGCGCCCGCCTTTCTTCTCCGCGAGACGGACCCGTTTTTCAGAAAAATGGTTCGTGCGACCCGATCTAGCCGAAAATGGACTTATTTCACGTCGTTTTTGCTCCAAATTAAGGGGTTTTTCACCCTTAAACATCATACAATATAAATCTAACAATTTTAAGTCAAAAATTACAAGAAATGGTATGGGTTTCAAAAAACCCAAAATCCAAAAACTTCAAAACCGAAGCTTCCATGGCTTCTTCTGTCCAAACCAATAATGGTTAGTGACTTTGGGTGAGTCTGACTCTGATGCCAATTGTTAGAATTTATTAAAACCTCACCAAGTCATTAACACGAAATTGAATCGCAATAAAACTGACCTAGATGCGGGCGAGAGTTCAATCCTACTATATCATATTACCACGTTGTCGAAGTCCTTTCCGATAGCGTTCCATTGACTGTCTTAGGACCTAAAACAGAAAAGAAACGAGAGAGTAAGAAGGAGAGTAGTGAGAGAGAGGAGAGAGAGCTACTCTCATCTCTCATCGGAAAATTAAGAAACTAAATGGGCCAGCCTCATATATATAGAGGTTGAGAGTAGGGACCTCCCCTTATGTAATTCATGTATAAACTCATCCCATTATAAATTTATACACATATATTATATATTTAATATAATTAATTATGGATTACACTTTATACAAAATTATACTATTAATTAAATATTATATGAAGTTAATTATATTTAATTAATCCATATTAATGGAGTTAATCCAACATACTTCCTAACCACAAACACAACGCAAACTGCTCTGAACCCCGCCACTCAACAACACCGTCGCCCCTTTCGGTTTCAACCCTATTCGGACCATAAAACACCCACTGATCAGCTCGATTTTGAGCCTCTTTCTCAGCCCTGTTTCTCCCCTGTCATGGCAGCCTATAACCTCTTTAAACAGTCACGTTCCCGGCTTCATACTCAGCACCCACAGCCCTTCAATACCCTAGCTGAAGCCCTGCTCATTGTTCCTACATATTGCCTCTATTTTGCACGCATCCACCAAGCTAGACACAGCCCTGCAGCAGCCCTTTACGCCACCATTTCTAGCACCAACGAAACTCCTCTCGAATGCCCTATTTCCTGTCCCTTTTTAAGCCACCGAATAGCCTTTAAACCCAACAAAAGTCCTAGTCTGGAGTAGCCACCGTGAGAAACCATTGACCAGCCAAGACAGCGACTGCCCTACAGAGCCACGTTCCAGCTCAGTTTTAGACCTTTCGTTCTCACGTGCCACTGTTGCGTATTCGGACCGGTTCATGCCTTCTTCTTCTTCCTCAGTTCCTCATCACTCCCACAGCCTTAAACTAGTGCCAAACCAACCGAACAACTTAATTTCCTTCTCTTTCGGTCCGATCTCTTGGCCGTCGATCGGCTCTCTTTCCCTCTCGGCTCTCTCTCATTGCAGCAATGCCCCTACTGCTCTTTCTTTCTCCTGTTTCACTCGTCTCTCCTTCGATCTTAATCTCTTTTCCCTCTTCTTCCACGACAGTTCACTTTCTCCACAAATCTAAACCTTCTCTCCAGTTCTCTCGGTCGGTTTCCTTCACTTTCTTTTCTTTAGTATTTTTTTTATTTGTTTTTGGTTTTGGCAGAGGACAAGGCAGAGCCCTGTGCCACTGAGAGGTTGAAATGGGAGCCCAATGGCTTCCCAAGGAAGCCATTCGGTTTCCATTCTCTTTAATTTTTTTTATTTATAAATATATACTCCCACCTTATTTATATATATCTATACTATCATATATTTTTGTCTCCTCTTCTCTCATTATTTGACACATGTACATTTATTTTTTTCCCTCAACAACTTTCTTTTTTACTTAGGTTCTTTCATTTTTTTTCTTAATAATTTTTAACAAGTTTTTTACATGGCTCTTTAACTCTTTTTAATCCAGTCCTCTATTATTGTTTTATGGTATTGCTTTATATTTTTATCTATTTGGTTTTTCTACTTGCATATATTTTGCTTTCGAATGAAAATTATTATATGAAAGGGTTTTTTTACCTCTAACTTTTTTTAAAAAAATATTTTTACTTTGTATATTGTACCTTAGAGTAAATATAAATAGTTCAATTGGCTATTCTTTTTTACTTTGTATATTGTACCTTAGAGTAAATATAAATAGTTCAATTGGCTATTCTTAAAATAAAAATGCTTACAAATGTGTTTAAAACCTTACACTTGATTAATAATATTAACAAAGCATTCTTAACTAATTTCTCTTACTTCTTTGTTAAATTGTCTGAATCACTATGCTGTATATATATTTTGGTGCTTTTACTTTTTATTGTTGTTGCATCATTATCTTAATTTATTTGTTTCTAAAACAGATTATCTGTTTGTTATACTATTTAACTTAAATATTGTGTTTTTTTAAATCTAAGCTAATCCAAATTTCTCAAAAAATTATTTTTGGATATTTTGCTTGATATATAAATTCTATCCTTAGTAAACATGTTTTTCTTTTGTACTAAACAATATGAAGGAAATAAATATTTTTATGACCAACAACTTTTATCTAATAATCAATTTTACTAACTTTAAAAATTGTAAAATAAAAACAGACTCGCAACATCACGAGAGTTTGTATCTAGTGTGTGTGTGTATATATATATATTATATGAGATGTTATACACACACACACACACACACACACACATATATATATATATATATTATATACGCTATATGTACATATATTTATTTTTTTTCCTAATATATATTATTTTCCTTTTTTTTAAAAAAAATTATATATATTATACTTAATATTTATATATATATATATATATATTATGTAATATTATATATATTTTTTTATATTTATATACTCATATGTATATCACAACAATTTTAATGCACTTGTTTCCTTTATTTAAATAAATAACTATATATTTATTTATTCTTTTAATTACTTAATCACTCATAATTCATGCACCTAGGTTTTGTAGGTGCATTCATGCATTCGTTAACTTATATAATTTAAATACGAATTATTTTTTTATGGAATTAATGTATATTTATATATATTTTGTACTTATTTATATATACTGTTAGCTTTAAATTGACATATATATTTTGAAATGACAAAAACTTAAGTAAGCTTTAATGTTTTAATTCATATTGTAAATTTGCCTTATCACACATGATTTTCTTAATACATCTCAAGTGATCATATCAAATATTAAGACCATGACTTAATGCATACTCTTATTGGTCTTAATACTTTATAAATGTTTTGAATATTTTAGAAAATCACTTGATGATTTCTTGGACAATATTTTCATTTGAGAAAGTCAAGAAAAACTCCCTTAAAGTTTATAAATGTTTTGGGTTGAATTAGGATCAAAGGTCATATCATTTCTAACCCAAAAGTGCAGGAAAAATGCCCTCTGGAAGAAAAGGATCGATCCCCACTGTAACAGGATCGATCCCTTTTTGGCCGAAAGTCTTCCCAAGGTCCTTGAAGCCCAGAATCAAGATTCTGGACAAAAGGGATCGATCCCCTATGGAAAGGGATCGATCCCTTTGCTCGAAAATAGCCTATAACGGCTAGTTTTTGTAAGACAACGGTAATATTCGAGATTTGGCTCCACCCAACAGCTAGAATACATCCAAGGGACTATAAATAGAGGCTTAGAAGCTAAAGGAAGCAAGAGGAACTACTCAGCAACTCCATAACACATATTCCTCAAATCCTCAAGTCTCAAACAACAAATCAAGAGCTACAAAGTTTCCATCATCTATCATTCTCTTATTCCTTGTAGTGCTTAGCACAAATATTGTATAGGCTTCTCATTGAACTTAATTTCTGTAATCAATTGCCTACCTAGAGGCCTTTTCTTTGATTACATTATTTGTATCCCATCATTCCTTGTAAATGGGAGGTTTCTCTTAAGCCTTAGAAAAAGAGGGAGGTTTCTCTTAAGCCTTAGAAAAAGAGGGAGGTTACTCTTTAGCCTAAGAAAAAGAGGGAGGTTACTCTTGAGCCTAGAAAAAGAGAGAGGTTTCTCTTGAGCCTTGAAAAGAGGGAGTGTAACAAATTCAAGGATAGTGAATTTGGGGAAAATCCTTGGGAGCGTCTCAAGGTAGAGGACGTAGGCAAGGTTGCCGAACCTCTATAAATCACTTGCGTACATTTCTCTTTCCCTACTCTCTTTAATTACTTGCAATTATATTTGTGCTTATTGTATTGAATTTGAATTGCATGCTTGCCTAGCTTAGAGAACTTAGAAAATATTCAAATAGGCTAGAGAATTTAGAGAAACCGAAAAATGGGCTTAAGGCTAGCGAAGAACCGATTCACCCCCCCTCTCGGTATTGCCTATTAGAGCCAACATATACATTAATCATTCACAGTTAAATGCACCAACTTGAATATTCGGTTTTAGTACTTAATATAACAAAATTTCAAAATACATCTCAATACTTTATTATTGAATTTTTTTCATTTGTTTATAACTCGGCATGAAAAATTCGCAATCTTCACACCATAAGCGGGATTCAGCTAGTAACAAATACTTTTTAGGAAATAATAGAAAATAAAAAAATATATATATATAATGCACTGACAGTTTATAAATGTTATACATTGTAAGTTAACCAAATAATGCCACCTCATTAATAAGCAAAACTTAAAATTGCATGAGCCCTTAAATGTAAATATTAATGAAGTTTTTAAATTTATATTTAAAGTTGGATTCGAATCCAAGCACTCTCATCTCTAGTTATTTAAGATTTCCTTTGTAACCAACAAAAAAATAAATGTTTATGGACTCTTACAATAAAATGAAAAGTTGTAAATAAGTCATCAACCATTTAAAATAATGCAATTAAGTAAAGTAAATAAGAGGTTAAGGTTTTATAAGCCTTTAACCTTTTTATTTTATAGTAAAAAATTATAATTAATTTAGACTTAAATACAGTATTTTTTTTTGGTCGAAAACCCCCCAGTATCCACCTTCGATGACTAATCCGGAGTCGGGAGAAGCAGAGCGTGGTTAGGCAGTCCCCCTCCCAACACTGGCACTCCATACAGAAGTCAGGACTTAATTACAGTATTTTGAAAGGTTAGGGATTTATACAATAAAATTAAATGTATAAAACTTATTTCCATTTTGTACAAAAAGTTAAGAATATATTTTGCTAGGTTAAATGCTCAATTTAGGATCTAATATTTTGGTGTTTCTTAATTAATGATATAATCTTTAATTTTACTCAATTAAATCTTAAATATTTTCGAATTTGTTAAATTTAAAGACTTTTTAACGGTTTGAGATACAAATTCCGTTAAAAAGTGTGGGTGAAGAAAAAAAGTTTTTTTTTTTATATATAAAAGCCAACTTTTTTCTTTTTTTACTCATTTATGCTTTTTGTTTCTCTCTCTACCTTCTCCCACTCTCTCACTTTTCTCTAAAATTTCTGCTCTTTCATCGGTTTCTTTGTGAAACCTACAAACCACCCTGTCTCTTCGTCGTTTGCCGCTTGCCCACTACAAAAAATTCTCGAAAAATCTTAAAAACCTCATTTTTATCCCTTAAACACTCCTACCGTCTTAGATTTTCCCAAAAATCCACATATTTTTCTAGAGTTTAAAAAAAAATTGAGATTTCAACACCTCCTTTTCCTTTGATGCGTTGATTTTGGAAATCAAACAAAATCAGATGCACAATTTCTTTAGGATGTTGAAGAAGAAGACAAAAATGTTAGGGAAGTTTTGAGTAAAGGATTGGAACAAAGCTTTTTCCATGGAGTTCTAACAACGCCTCTTCCTTTGGCTGCTGCTGCTTGACATAGCTATGCTTTTCTAACTTCTGTTAATATATACTTAAGTTTTTATTTTTTAAATTAAATTTTTAATTTTTTTGCTAAGAGAGTGAGTTGTACGGTTTTTGAGAGCTCTATTTTGGTTTTATGATTCTTGAAGCTATATCATGTATGGAACTGAAGAATTTTTCAAAAATAAAATAAAATCAGTCTGTAACAATTGGGTGAACCTTGAGTCTGGTTTCTGATGCGGGAATAATCCCTCACTAGTTTATGTTTTTTCATCTTGAGATTTAGGAGATATTGTAGTAGCCAAAAGGATGAAAACTAGTAGCAGGGGCCTGAGATACGTGAATGGAAATGTTCATGTTTTCTGGTGTTTTCTGAGCGATATATTTCAAAATGAAAAGATATTTTTCTAAAATTATTTTAGATGAAAATTAATTAAAAAAATTCACAACCGACTGCAACGTGTCTCTGTTAATGTCGTTAATAATTTACCAGAGCGTGACTTTCACTGCGACTAATACATTCTAAATTGATCGCTTTCACAGACATTTAATCTTTAATTGAGCAAATTTAATGATCATATCGGTAATTGTGAAATACCCAAAACATTAGATTTTAAATTGAATATTTAATCATTTCACTATTAAGTCAAAATTATTGTATCATAATTTATATCGACATGTGAAATATAAAATAAATTTTTAATATTTTTTAAAATTTTACCATGTATCCTTTTCATATATTTTTTATACTATTTTCATGTCATGTTATTATATCATATCTGCAATTACCAAATCTGAATATCAGAGCATTCTAATTAATTTGACAATAGTACAATACAAGTGAAAAAGAAAAAAACTAATTGCTAAGAGATGAAAGCCCCAAACACAGCTTTATTAGAAAGCAAACACAAAGACATAGTTTCAATGGCAAAAAAGAAACATATAGATCTATAACATCACACTAATTATCCACAATAGTACAATTGATGTGTTGTAATTTATAACAGCAACACATATTTAGTACAATAGTCATTTCCATCCAGCAATAAGTAACATGTCCCAAAATAATTTATTTAAAAGCTTTATATTTTGGTTAAGATTTAAGACCACTATGAATCAGTGTCAAACTAGTAAAGAAAAGTAATCCCAAACATAGCTTCATTCAGGAGCAAACACAAAGCCGTAGTTTTAATAGCAAATAGAAACATCAAGATTCCATGACAGCACACTAATTACACGTCAAGGCATGCAATAGTTCAATAGATGCGTTGTGGTCACAACAGCAATACTCATTTAGTACAATTTTAATGCCCTTAATTAACTTCAGTTTAGATCGAGATGCTATTTGGAATTCCCTTACCAGAGATTCCAGGTTCACCAGTTGGATAGAGCAAAGTGTATGGTACATTGACAGGACCAACCCGATTCTTTAATTTCTTATCCATGTTCATCTTTAATATTTCTCCTTCAATTTCAGTAAGTCTCCTATTAAAAGCTTCAAAAGCTGCTAATGGTATTGCATCTATTGTCCATTCAGGGGTTCGTTGTCCAAGATATACCTCATCTGATGCATGCTTGGATAGAATTTCTACCAGTGTAATGCCAGTGAGGGATTGTTTTTGTGAAGCAACTGTTCGGAAGAAAGCCTTCTCAGGGTTCCTTTCAAGCTCAGCATATTCACAAGTGCCTTTCTCAGGCAAGAACCTGCGGCTTAGTGTTGGACGGTTTGGAGCGTAGCCTCCATATGCGTATTGCCCAAAGTTGACAGCTGCGTGGAGAGCAGATGCTATCCATATGATAATGGTACAAGATTCTATCAACTCTTCACAAGTCTGCATTTTAGGCCACCATGGCTCATGTTTCTTGTCACCATGACCCACCTCTTGAAGTTCCTTCCACCATGCTTGAAGCTCAGGGTCTTGTTGAACCATTTCATCCGTCTTGTAGTAGAAGTCGCAATAGTCTTTGACCCATTTTTCTATTGCAAACCAGATATTCAGCCCATCAACAGCATACGGATAGTCTGGTATCAATAGTCGAAGACCATGCAGGGAATTTCTATCATCAACTACAATTCCTCTGAAGATAGTAAGCAAAACCAAGTTATTTCCTTTTAAGCATATATATTAATTAGTTAGCTAAAAGTGGCTTTAATTCGCTTTCACTAAGATTATATTTACCTTTTCTTAAGATCAGTGGGGAGTGCCTGTTCCAAGAAATTCCAACTCTTATAAATATGTGATGACATCTCCAAGCAATACTTCGACGGATAAAATGTCTTCTCTAACAATCCATCTGCATTCACAAGTATTTCCCTGGCCAATGCATTAATAGCCATCGTGTCACGATAGTGAGGGTGTAGAAGTTTATATATCGGATGAACCACACTCAGCTGCCTGTTTGTTGCAATCACGAATGGCTCTATAACTGCGTGAGTGTTCAACCTAAGATCAAGTTGAGAGCACACTAAATTAACTACAAACTGATTACTAGTTTGCTTGACAAAAAATATATATATTTAAGCCTTGTTTGACAAATCCTTATTACCAATGGCTTATTATCTGATGATAACCAGAATCATTCGTGGCTACAAAAGCTTTAGCCAACTGCCAAACAGAACCCTCAACTCCATGTTCTGCTGGAGTGTGTACCTTGCTAACAACACCAAATTTATCTCCTTCTGGATGTGGCAAGCTCAATTCAATTGCAATCGGCTTCAACATGCTGTCGCCTCTCAAGAAGAGGATTGTCCTAGATGCATAAATCTTTGTTTTTGTATTAGTGTTTATCCTTCTGAGGTAGGGTATCACTGTATCATGATGGTCCAATATAAATAGCCTATTGCTTTCCAGTGCCTATGCAACCATAATCCCTCGCAATCAGTTATCAAGTTGATATATAGTATAAAGATGGTGAATTAGATCATAACCCATAGTTCTTTAGAGAGATAAATTAACAAATTACCTCTTCTACACTAATTCCTTCCAAGTTATACTCGATCTGTTCTTTGGTTATAGAACTGTTTTGGTGACCATAAACTTCAGGATCTAGCTTGCTAGTTGGAGGGAATTCCTGCAGTTGGTTTCATAGTTGTAAGTAGACATTTAGAAACTTGGTTTTCAGTATTAAATAGTATATTAAGTTCCAATGTTTAATGTTTTCAAATTTGCATTACAATATTATATTAATGCTTGACATAGGAACCAGAGAGGCCATATGGTTTAAGCCTTACTTTGAGAAGACTAATGAGAATAGGGTTCACTCCAGCAACCATTTCTCTGGCAAATTCTTCATCTGTTCGCCATGCAGTTGGCTTACTCTTATCTACTCCCAAGTCATTAAAATATTAAAGCAAATATATACTGTGTGAAGCCATAGAGTTTGAGCTAAGTTTGCAATATTTAAAAAATTCCTTTACCTTTAATGACCTGAGGCACTGGAAATTTCAAGAGTCGTTGTCCATCTGTTCGGAAAACTTCCTTAATCATTGCTGAAGGGATGTTGCTCACAATTTGATTGAGAGAACTAGTAGGAAGTGGAAGTCCACTGAAGTAGAGGTTGTTTACTTCCTTAAAGGTATCACACTCATTAGGAGTAAGATCAACAAAAGCATCAAATAACGGAATGATTTGATTAACTAAGCCTTTTAGACTATAAGCAATGAAGTCTGACGTCTTCGTATGACCAAATTGCTCATCTCTAGGGACATAAATATTGAAAGCACTACCCAGTGGAAACCTCCTGCTCTCAGTATTTGGATCTATAAAGAAACGAAATTTAAGAATCATATTAGACTCTTTCAATACAAGTACATAACTAGTGTATGCTTAAAATGTAAAACATTAATGCACCCGATATATGCTTCCCTTCTGTTGTAATTATATTTTTGCTATATTTAATATTTATATCGGAGTAATTTTATTAGTGGGTCTTTTAGAGTTTTAGAATTCTAGTATAAATACGTTATTTGTTTAGAGTTGGTAAGAAGTTAAGAGACTGTGAGCTAAGATGTTGTCAAGCTCAGGAAAATTTAGTGTTGCTTATAAAAAAATTATAAAATTATAAAATTATAAAATTTTATAATTTTATAAAAAAATTATAAAATGCTATTGGTGATGGATATTTACTAAAAAAAAAATAAAGATCTCAGAAGATTAAAAAAAGCTTTTAGTGACGGATTTGCCCTAGCTAATAATATTTTGTGATGAATTTTTTAAATTCTGAAAAATAGTTGAAAGACCGAAATAGGTACTACTAGTAACAGGATTTCTACCTCGAATAAGCATCGGAAAATTTCCTAGAAATTTCCATCGTTTATTACCAACGGAGTTAAGGAAGCAGTTTGTTTTTGCCGATTAAAGGCTTTGAATGACCCTATTTTTTCGACAGATTTAGCAAAGGTTTTTCCATATGTAAAGAGCATTAGCAACGAATTTTACGATTTAGCAACAAAAATTTCATCACTAAAATCGTCACTAATGCTAAATATTTTGTAATGATGAAAGTATTTATGGTTATGCTTTTCATCTGGACACTGGACATTGAAATTTTTTCTTGGTTGTCTAAGAAACATTAAGTAGTTACTCTATCAACAATAAAAGCAGAGTATATATATTGCAACAGCAAGTAGTGCTACTCAAGCAGTATGATTGTGAATAATGCTTAAAAAGCAACAACAACAACAACAAATGAAACCTATAAAAAAAATTTTGTGACAACAAGTGGACAATTTTTTAATTCTTGAATGAAATTTCTGTTGTGCCTGACCTGATCTCGACGGTGGCCGACCTGTTCTTCCCCTTCGAGGATACGGATACTCTACGGACCCTCCAAGGACAGGGCGAGCAAGTTTTGAACTCTTACCAGGACTCCCCAAATCATTGTAGAAGTCAAAGTCATATACACGATCCCAATCTTTGAGCTCTCCTCTCCCATTTCCTTTCAGGGCCTTGAGCTCTTCTTCTCTGTACTTACGCAGCGCGGCAGGTGTTTCATGTGGAAGGTATGTCTATAAAATTTTTAACAAAAAAATTTAACACGCTTTAGTAATTTAATTAAATTTTCATAACTATAAAAGTGTTGCTTACCTTGTTGGAGAAGAAAACTCTTGGTTTTGTGTATTTTTTATCAGGATAAACCCAAGAGTTGCAAAGAAAGTGAATACGACCGGCACCTGGAACATCTTCAAGAGTTATAGTCTTTAAAAAGAATTCAGAAGCATGATTGTTTCGTACGATGATAGCTCCGGGAGTTCCAATCTCCTCATGCCACTCGAAGGAAACCTTGTACAAGGAATCCCCTCCGGTTAGTGGAGTACATGTAAGGTTCCACTTCTCCAGAGCTGCTTTCTTTCCAACCTTTCCTCCATTTCCGTTTGCTGCGGACAAGAAGCATTAGATTAAAGAATTAAACCGAGCAAAAGCCAGAGAGGGAGGAGAAGGAACGCACCAGGGTCAGCATTCTCTTCACTGACTAGCTGCAAAGTGACTCCTTGGCCTAGCAACTCACAAACACTATCAGCTACGGTTGTATGGATTGCTTGGAAGTCCAAAACATTTTTCTTCACTAAAATCACAGTGCCTCGGATGATCTTATCGGGTTTCTTCTTCCTGCTGATTGCATCGCTGACAGCATCAGTAGCAGCATTGAGAGCGCGCCCGAGAATCATTCTTCTTTGCCTTAAGAATTAGAATGTACTTGGTGTTTTGGATATGGCAAAACCTGTGGAATGTTGGGTGCCTATATATAGCCAAAACAATGAACAGTCTTAAGCATACGTAATCCATGCTTACGTATGCCATGTGCATGTATGGGAGTATTTTATTTTTTTACTTCAAATAAAGCTTTTGTTTGTGAATTATAATAATAATAAAGCAATAATGCTTGAAAAATTACGTAGACTTAGCAATGAAAGCTTGTGTCTGTGAATTATAATAATAAAAATAAAGCAATAATGCTTGAAACATTATGTAGACTTAAAAATGAACAGCAAGAAAATAACATCAATAAAATATATGAAAGTAGTAGAATTCCAATCAAAAAAAAAAAGTAGTAGAATTTGATAAAAATTATATAAAAATATAACAAAAGAAAAAGAAATTGTATTTCGTTGTTTTATACAACATGAATACGATTATATACACAAATTTTCATGTCTAAAAATTATGTAATGAGTCAAATATTTATTATTTTTTAAGACGGTTGGGTCGGATTGAGAGTTTGGTAGAGATCCTATTTATGTTAGTTATAAGTTGTGGCTCAGTTGGCAACGCAAGTTAAATTTGTGAGAAGAATTTTCAGATTCGATCCCCACTAAACACACTTTTGAGGAGGAGTGAAGAGTTTTAACTGTGATTAAGTCCCGAACATGATTAGTTTCAAACAATTAAAACAGATGAAAATATTTGTGATTTATATAAAAAAATCTTATTTATGTTCACATTTCATCATAAATTTGGTATAAAAGAAATTAAATATGTCAAGATGAGAGTGGCCGACGATCACATGATCAATTACGAATTATTAAACTATTATCTTAAGAATAAATTAAAAAATCGAATCTAACATTACTTATATATTTTATAAAAAATCTGTTGTCACTTATTTAGATTAAAACAATTAAATCTACTGATGATAGTCAAAGAAAAGTCAATGTTCTTATCCTCAATTGTATTAAAATATATAGTCATTTCATTAAGGTCTTCGTCAACATTATAAACCAAAAGAAAGAAATAAAGAAACATATAGATTGCCATTTGCCACATGTGTGATATTAATGTCTTTAAAAGTAAAAAAGAAATGGACGTCTTTTATTTTTTTACATGAGAAAGAAGTAAAAGAAATAAAGAAACAAAACTGACCTTCCACAAGAAAACTTCTGCTTATCACCATCAGACCCAATCGAATCACCATCATCCTTGTCAACACAGCCCCATCTTCCTCACCCCACAAGCAAGACCGAAGCACCCTAACATTTTGCCGCTGTAGTGCTGTCGCATCATTGTCACCGTATCAGCCTTAGCCCCTTGCACCGCTCATTGCCGCACTAGTCACGAACCACTGCCAACATTCCTTACTTCTGCAGCTACCCGGTCTTACATATCACCGCCTCTCTTTCCGTGTCTAGCCTCTACACCACGCTATCCGTTGCACCAACATTTCTGAACCAGGGATCTTCGTCGCTGGTCTGCCGCATGAACGAGCCGCACTACAGCTCATGAGTTGTTGCATTTGCTGTCTACACGTGACCTTGCTACATCTTCATCACCTGTTGTTGCTCTTAATAAACAAGATTTGGCGGATGGACAAAAGGAATGGCGGTCGTTATGGTGGACATAGATTTGGCGGTGGTCCGAATGAGGTTTTCTCAGTGTTTGTAAATAATATTCCTCCAAGGGTCCATTGGAGATGGTTGAAGCAAAATTTTCAGCATTTTGGGAAGGTTGTGGATGTTTTCATCCTTGTTAAAAGAAGTAGGAGATATTGTAAATTTGGGTTTGTTAGATTTGTTGACTTCAATGAAGCTAGTTGGGCTGTAGAAAGGCTGAATGGCTCTTGGCTCCTGGATTTTAAGATCGGTGTCAACCATGCAAAGTTTCAAAGCCATTCATCGTATTGGAGGAAAGTCTGGCCTCAAAGGCGTACCTTTGATAATGGGAATCAAGCTGAACCCTCTCCTTCGAATCAATCCCCAATGTTCTAGGTCCTTGATATTGGTGTTAGGGATGAAGATAAAAATGATCAGGCTACTGAAACGAATAGGAAAACTTATTTGCAGGCTCTTCTATCTGATCACAGTGGGAGTCAAGCTTATGAAAGTGTTCCAATCTGTAGTGATGATCCTGTAAAATCTTGTCAGGCTGGTTCTTTTGAAGAGGCGATTCACAAACTTGACTATTGTGTGGTTGGAACCTGTTCAGTGTATTATGAGGTAGCGAGACTTCAAGAGAATTTCAAAATGTAGGGTGTTTTGGATCTTTCAGTTAAAAAATTATCGGGAAGACAATTCTTGATTATGTTTGATGACAAAGAAATATTTGAAACGATGAAGACCTCTGGTTGGACTTGGCTCAAAGAGTGGTTTGAGGAGATTGAAGAATGGTTAGAAAATTTTAAACTCAGATTTAGAACCACTTGGATTACTTGCTTCGGTGTTCCTCTGCATGCCTGGAACCTTTGTACGTTTACTAACATCACTAAATTATATGGTGATCTAATCTCAATGGATGGTACTACTCTCAAGTTTAACGATTTTAGTCGGGGTGCAATGTTCGTCATGATGGATCAACTTGAAAGAATTGATGAAGTAATTCTTCTGGAATCTGGTAAGAAAACTTTTCCTGTTTGGGTTTCTGAAATTGGTTCTGACGTTGTTTCCCTTTTTCATTGCTCCTATGGGAACTACAAACTTGATGAGAATGTCATTAGAAGACCTTCCTGTGAAAGTTCTGGTAGCCTTTACTACTTTGTTGAATATGTAATTGAAGATGAACAGTTTGCTTCAAGGTGCTTGAGTAGCAGGAAAGAATGTTCTGATTCCCATCCTAACATTGTTGAGCTGGATGTGGGTACCGAGGCTGATTGCGTGGGTTTGGAAAAAGGCAGTGTGTTTAATGTTAACGTGCAAGATGATGTTAATGTTAATATTACAGATCCAAGAAATGAGGCAGCAAATACTAGGGATTCAAATAAGCTTGTGGATGTAGAGAATGAGGTGCTCGTTGGTGATTTTGGACCAGCCCCTTTAAAGGAAATGTTAGGCCTTGTTGACGGTGATTCTGATGGGCAAAATCAGTCACTAGATCAGGTCAAAGGGCTTCGACATTCCTTCGGCCAAAGGAAAGTCAAAAGTTTGTACGAAATAAAGGATGCCATACTTCGTAAACTCTCTAAGAAGTCCAAACCTTCCAAAAAATGAGTAAAGTCCCTCGATTTTGCAAGAAGAAAATCAAGAATCAGTCTCGATGAAATTTGCCAATGAATCGCTCTCAGATGGGGATTTTTTAAACAGATTTAACGTTATCTCAAAGGAGGCAAAGGATGCATGGAGAATCGGGAAGGAGTTGGGTTTGTCTGCCAACTGTGATGATGCAGCTGTTATTGAAAGTTTAAAAGAGCTGGTTGATGCAGACTGAGTGATCAACTTTTCTTGAGGTTTTGGTGTTCCTTCCTTTGGTGGAAACTGCTGTCTGGGCCTTTTTGGCTTTATCAAAATGAAGTTGTCTTTGATACCAAAAAGTTGAAATCGGATGAGCTAATTTTCCTAGTTAGTCTCTCCTTTAGATTAAAGCTTCAAGCGATGGGTCTTTATTTCTAGATTCCTTACGAGCCTGCTGGTTTTGGTTGTGATGGAGTTCTTAGAGAGCCCTCTGGGAATGTTGTTGCTATTTTCTCATGTCTGCAGCAAGGTTTTAATAGGGAGATTAACGGTTTGGTGGATTCTTTAGCTTAGGCTATGTGGACCAGATTGATGATTCTATAGTTTGGCTATAATTTGATTTGCTCATTTTCATGGCTTTGTAAGTAAGTGTTTTGCTCTGTCAAGCCTTTTGTAACTCTGGGAAGTTACCTACCTTTCAAAGGCATTATCCTTCTTACCTTAATAAAATTCATTCCTTTTGGCTGAGAAAAAATTTTGAAGGCAGTTACGGGTTGGCGCGGCAAGGGAGGAAGCTGGTTTTGGTTTGCTTGGATTGGTGATGTTAGAGTTAGCGGGACTAATGATTTTTTGAGAAGCTATGGCGTTTCTGATTATGCATGGGCTGGTTAAAGAGGGTACAGGCTTGGATTTTGATTAAGGGCATTGCATGGCTTAGACGTACGTGCTGATGCAGTAGCTCGAGGCATGGTTGAAGGTTGTCGCTATTTTATGGTATGTTTGGTGCGGGGCTGGAAGACTAGTGCAGGTTGTTAAGGCAAGTGTTTGTTGTTCTTTTTCGGTTGGTTTTGTTCCTGAAATTTTATGTTTACTTGGATGTTATGCTTCTGTGGAGTTCTTTAGTCTAGGTGTTTTATCTGTTTCATATTAGGGGCATTTGATTTGCTCGATTTGGATATGGTTATCTTGCTTTTTTGTTTCATGCAGTTACCTGTTATGCAAGGACTGTCAGGTGTGACATCCTTTTATCAATAAAACTTTTATTTGGCTGAGCAAAAAAAAAAAGAAACAAAACTACATTCCAAATTTCCTAGGAAAGGAGATGCCCCAGACATTAGCCTCCAGTGGACATTGCAACTGTGTTGGAGTCACCTCTAGTCTTTCATACTCCACCTCAAGTTCACATGCCTTCTTTGCTAGCTTGGCCGCACAAAAATTACCCTTCCTGTAGCAATGACGAATCATCACACTCCATTAGACCTGCTTAAAGATCGAGTATCCCTCTCAAACCCGAAAATCTGTTCGATATTTGATTAGATTTAGACAAAAATATGAGATGCATTTAACGGCTTGGGCAAAAATTTTAGGCCTGATTAAAAAATGGATTGGGTCCGAGCTTGACTCTTTGAAGTCCGAGCTCGACTCGGCACAATCCGAAATATAAATAAAATTAATTTTTTAAAAATGTATTTACTAAGTATATTGTAATTATATGTACATAAAACATTATTAATTAATAAATATGATTATATATATTTAATATAAAAATTGACATGTAAATTTTAACAAATTAAATTAAACTTCAAATGGACTAAAAGAATAAAAAATAAATAAATAAAAATTAAAATACTAAAAAATAAATAAAATAATATTTGGGCATAGCAAGTCAGGCTTTGCTCGAGCTTGCAATATAAAATAAAAAAAACTTGGATTAAAAATCAAGTTCAAATTTTTAAGATGAACCGAGTTTAGATTTATATATAAGCTATTATTATATGGTTTAGCTCCAACCCGAATCCCTTCCGAGTCTGCCCATTATTACCTCTACTCTTTATGAACGATTCAGCAATGATGCATCCTGATTGACGGGTCCCCACATCAGCATTTTTTACTAAGTCTATAGCTACCTTGATACTTTGAACCATTCATTTTTCAATCAATTCCAATAAGGCAATAAGCCTTGTCGTAACGGCTTCGCGCTCGACGATTTTCGGAAAAAGCGTTTAAAAACAAAAATGGGAGTCGCCACCAATCTTTTTTGACTAGGTGTGATTGGCCACCTGAAAACGTTTATCTTTTCAACAAAATCTCAAAATTAATTAAGTTTCATTAAAAAGATAATATTTTGGTCTGCGAAACAAAAATTGGGTTCGGGGGTACGGTTACGCGTGGGGAAGGATTAGCACCCCCACGACGCCCGTTAAAAAACGGTACCATAATAATCATGTGTTATCCTTTAATTTTAATAAAATGATCTTGAATTAATATTTAAAAATAATTCTTATTTCATTGCAATCAGTTTTATTCTTTTTATTCAAAGTTATTTTTTTTTATTTGTAAAAATCATTTTGTTTTTTTTTTTTAAATTTTGAAACATTTACATATTATTTTTTATTTGAAATAAGTGAAAATCTTTTATATTGAAAATTATTTCGAAGTACCCCAATACTCTGGTAGCATTTCGAATAATTTCCTCACCTAGAGATTTCTTAAGAATCACTACTTGTGAGTTCTATAGAATCTCATCATCAGAAGATTCACACTCGTTTCAAAAATTATTATGAATGAACATGATGCAAACAACTAAAATGATGCAAATGAATTTTTTAATTTTTTATATAAATATTTCTTTATTTATTTTGAATAAAAATTCTTATTATTGAAAAATTGCACTAAGTGTCCCAATACTCTGGTAACGCTTAGTGAACTTCTCTCACCTAGGGATCAGTCAAGAAATCACTTCTTGTGAGTTTCATGACATCCCATCATCGGACAAATTTCATTTAATTTTATTATTATTTTTTTTCCTTTTTTATTAAAAAAAATATTTATTTTCATTCTTAATAAAATTTAAATTATTGAAAAATCATACTAAATATCCCAATACTCTGGTAACAATTAGTACGACTCTTCTCACCTAGGGATCAGCTAGGAATCACTACTTGTGACTTCCGTAGCATCCCATCATCGGGATTCATTTTATTTAATTATTTAATTTTAACTTTTAAATTTTTTAATACATTTTCCAATCAATAATAATAATTAATGAAAATGCAAATAAAAGAAAATTTTTCAAAAGCTTTTATTTTACAACATGCACTAATAATAATAATAATAATAATAATAATAATAATAATAATAATAATAATAACAACAACAATAATGATAAAAACATAATAATAATAATAAAAATTTTTTAATTTTTAATTTTAATTTTAATTCAAAAATTTTTTTTTTAATTTAATTAATTAATTTTTTTTTGTTTTTTTTTTTAAAATATTAATTAATTAATTTATTTTTTTAACAAAGCAAATAAATACTAAATAAATAAATGAGAAAAGGAAAATTTTACCAAAATGAGTTTGGGCTTGGACCCAAAAGAAAACAAGGAGGCCCACAAACGACAGCCCAAATTGAAGGGCCCAAAGCAGGTGGGCCAGACTGGGTCGCGCGGACGGGTCGGGCGAGGCGAAACGGGTCGGACGCGGCACGGGTCGGGTCAGCTCCACGCGCGGATCTTCTCCTCTCCGCGGACGGGTCGGGCGCGCGGATCCCGGGTCGGATCCCGGGTCGCGCGCGGGTCGGCCCCTATAAAATCCTTTCTTTTTTTTTTTTCTTTCACTTTTCCCTTTTCCTTCACAAAAAAGGTTCAGAACCTTAGAGCCCTCCGCCGGGGCGATTCCCGGCCGCCGCTGGGGTCGCCTCCGGCCGCCGCTGGGGTCGCCTCCGGCCGCCGCCGGCCGCCGCCTCCGGTGGTTGGATCACAAAAAGCTTCCCACTTTCCGGAGGCTCTCCACCCCCTGAGTTCGATTCCGGCCTCCGATTCACAAAACAAGCTTCCCAACCCGGCGAATCTGAGGTCGAAGCCCTCGGTTTACTACCCTTTTTGTTGTTTTTTTTTTTGTTTTGGCTGATGATGATGGTTGTGGATCTATTGTGTTTTGTTGGTCTTTGTTTTGCAGGTGTTGGTTGGTGGTTTCTGGGTTATCGGGGGTGGTTGTCGGATTTTGTGAGTGAAGGTCGTGTGTAGGGGAGCTCCTCGGATCTGGGGTTTTGGGTTGTTATTGGGGTTGCTGAGGGTCTCGGTTGGTTTCGGGTTCTGTTTGACAGTGAGGCTGGGGCTGAGGGTGTTCGAGTGTTCTCGGTGGTGGGGGGGGCTGGTTTCCTTTTTGGTTCCGGTGAAGGTGATGATGGCGGTGAGGGTGATCTGTGTGAGGGTTTGTGTAGTGGTTTCGGTGGTTGTGTTGGGATGGGTTTCGGGTTTCTGATGGTGGTGTTGGATTTTGTGAGTGAAGGTCGGGGGTTCTGGGTCTTGTTGGTGAAGATGATGCTCGGGTGAGGGTGATGCTCGGGTGAGGGTGAGGGTGAGAGCTTGAGAGGTTGAAGCTTCGGGTCCCGGGTGAGTGGAGAAAGCTTGTGGGGTGTCTGGCGGTTCTAGGGAAGGGCGTGGCAGAGTCACAGACTGGGGGACGGGACTGGCGGGATTGGACGGATTGGACAAAAACAGAGAAAGTAAAAATAATAATAACAATAATAATAATAATAATAATACTAAAAGTAATAAAATAAAAATAATAATAATAAGAATAATAGTAAAGAAAATAATGATAATAATAAAGAAAATAATAATAATAGTAATAATAATAATAATAATAATAGATATTAATGAAAATAATATAAATAAGAAAAATAAAAATAAATACATATATATATAATAATAATAATAATAATAACTAAACACATAATAAAAATAAAAATAAATATATATAAAAATAAGAATAATTATATTATTAGGACAAAATTAGGTGTCAACAGCTGCCCCTCTTTGCTCATTGCTGAGGATCAGGAATAGAGCAAAGACAATTGACAGTAATTTTGTCCGGTTTATAACTCATTTCTCCCTTTTTCTCCTCTTTCTTCTTTTTCTTTTTTCTTCTTTCTTTCTTCTTCTTTTTTTCATTCTTTTTCCTTTCTTTTTTCTTCTTCTTCTTTTTTTTTGTTTTTTTTTGAAATGTGCTCCTCTTGCAGCAGAGGCAATGAAACTTTAAATTTTTTTTTTTTTTGAAATGTGCTCCTCTTACAGCAGAGGCAATGAAACTTTAAATTTTGCCCGGAGGTCTTAGATTTGGTGCCTGAAGGACTTATGATTTATGCCCGGTGGACTTATGATTTGTGCCCGGAGGACTTAAATGTTTTTTCTGGAAAGTGCTCCTCTTGCAGCAGAGGCGATGAAACTTTAAAAATTTTGCCCGGAGGACTTGAGATTATGCCCGGAGGACTTATGATTATGCCCGGAGGACTTAGAATTTGTTTTGGAGATTCACATCCGAAAATTTTACTTGGAGATTCACATCCAGAATTTTAACTTGGAGATTCACATCCAGAGATTTAAATTTTGGAACTCACACCTAAAGGTTTGATTCGGAGATTCACATCCAAATCGAATTTTCCTATCTTAAAATTCCCTATCTTGAATTTTCTTCAATTTCATCTTTAAATCTTGTATTTAATCTCATTTCAAATTTAATCTCGAACCTCCTCTTTAAAATATAGTGCTGAACCTTTTTCTTTTCCCCTTTTTTTTTTTTTTTTAACCTTCTTCTTCCTCTTCTTTTTTTTTTTAACTTCAAGATCTTATTCTTCCAACTTCATATTCTAATCTTGCATTTTCTTGACAAGGATACATTCAGGAACTCAATTTGAGGATTTGCATTGAAAATTTCAAACATGAACCTTAATACAGAGATTCGCATCCGAAATTTCAGAGATCCTCGCCTGAAATTTTGAGTTGGAGTTTCACATCCAAATATTAGGTTCGGTGATTCACATCCGAAAATTTGACTTAGAATTCAGAGATTCACACCTGAAATTTGATTTGGAGATTCTCACCCAAAAATTTGATTCGGAGATTCACATCCGAAAATTTGACTTAGGGATTCACACCCAAAAATTTAATTCGGAGATTCACATCCAAAATTTTCAACTTTGATTTGGAGATTCACATCCGAGATTTTGATTCGGAGATTCACATCCGAAATTTTCAACTTGAAATTCAGAGATTCACACCTGAAAATTTGACTTAAAATTCAGAGATTCACACCTGAAATTTTGATTTGGAGATTCACATCCAAAATTTTACTTAGGGATTTGCACCCAAAAATTTGATTCGGAGATTCACATCCGAAATTTTAGAGATTCTCACATGAAATTTTGATTTGGAGATTCACATCCAAAATTTGATTCGGAGATTCACATCCAAAAATTTGACTTAGGGATTCACACCCAAAATTTTGACTTGGAGATTCACATCCAAAATTTTGATTCAGAGATTCACATCCGAAATTTTAACTTGGAGATTCACATCCAAAACTTTACTTAGGGATTCACACCCAAAATTTTAATTCGGAGATTCACATCCGAAATTTTGAGTTGGAGTTTCACATCCAAATATTAGATTCGAAGATTCACATCCGAAATTTCAGAGATTCTCACCTGAAATTTTGAGTTGGAGTTTCACATCCAAATATTGATTCGAAGATTCACATCCGAAATTTGATTCGGAGATTCACACCCGAAATTTTCTGAATTGGAGATTCACATCCAAATATTCAATTTCTTGCTTAAAATTTTTTGAATTGGAGATTCACATCCAAAGATTTAGTTTCTTGATGCATCATCCTTTTAAAACTCTTTACTTTAAAAATCTTATCATCTTATCCTAAAATTTTCAGAATCCCGCTTCCTTCCTTTGTCTTGTGTTTTGCCCCTTCTTTGATCGAAAATGTACAAATCTTGTTCCTTAAAGGTGAAATTTTCATTTGCTTTTTTTTTTTGTTTTTTTGTTTTATTTGAATGTATGTGATGGATGCAATGCAAATGTTGGGAAAAAAGAAAAGGAAAAGAGAAAGAAAAAGACAAGGAAAAAAAATCAAAAGTTGCAGTAACAAGGTTCACAAGACCACCATCCCCACCTCTTTTTGAATCTTTCCAAAACATAAGCTTCCGTGTACATCCACTAATTCCACGAAACACCATTAATTCTTGGTTATTCTTCACCACTTGATCATACATTCATATTTCTTTGACGCACTTGTAAATCTTCCCATGGTTCTCATCTGTTCTTTCTTCACCCTATATCATGTTCGACTTTCCTCTTCTGTAATGCATTGGGCTTTCTCAAACATTGTCAATCACTTATTTATCGTCATTTCAATTTTATAATGAATGCAATGCCATCACATTTCTTTCAATAATCATGAGTACGCAAATTGATCAAAAGTTGAAGGATGGACATTTATGATGAAGTCAACAAGAACAAGTTTAACCAAGAATAATAGGTAATTTCCAGAGGCCGAGGGAAGGTAACAATATCTAAACAATGAATATTCAATCAATCTTGATAAACTAATCTAGGATTTTTCCCAAAATTCTATTTGATTGACATTCTAATCATTTTGGTTCCATCAATGCTTTGCCCCCCGCTTCATGAAATCATCGAATAGTACTGGTTTCCTTTATAAAAGGCTATCTTCTCGAGATTTTAGCCGAATCTTCCATTCCTCTCTTGACTCAAATCGCCCTTTCGGGTTTTCAACTTAAGCCCCTTCTTATTCTCCTTCCTTTCTTCTTTTCTCTTTCTTTTTTTTTTTTTTTTTAGCTTTTTCTTTTTCATTTTTTTTATTATTTTTTTTTCATCATTTTCCTTTTTACATTTTCATTCTTTTTCAAAGACCATACTTATCCATAATGAACACACTTATCAAGCTCCCAATCATGAACTTGTAACATGTCTAGGCTCAATATATGATTCCTTAACTCAAGCATTCAAATTCGATCAAAATGGACTTTTTAAGGTACGTAATGTAGGCCATGGTTAAGGGTTTTGAAAGAATGGATAAACAGGCCCAAAATACGTGTTTCAAGGGTTTCAAGCCATAGGATCGTTTCTCATCATATTAAGAACTCTAGCATTCTACCCCATTCGTTGTTTATTCTTCTTTGGTTTCTTGTTTCTCTTTCCATTCTTTTTTTGTTCACTTCCTTTTTCTTTTGATTATCTCTTTTCCTCATGAAGATATCTTTTTCTTTGTCTTGCCCCCTGGATTTTTAATGACTTGAAAATTTTTTTGTGGGCAAATCTCACTTTATTTTTCTCAATTTTGCCCCCCAATGTGGAGGGTGATCCTTGGCGGGTTTCTTTAAAAAACATATATGACTATAAGGCTCAAAAGGGGTAACAATGGATAATTTTTCTCATATGTGAAGGGTAAACCAAAGATGGCCATTTCTCATTTCGAACATAAATACTCTTATCAAAGAATTATTTATTGAGCCATTATAATCTTGTGGAAAATCTACTATTAAGTTGCACCTCAATTCTGACTTTCCTTGTGTACACTTCAATGATTGATTTCAACATTCTCATCGATCAAGGGGGACAAAATTGTCAATACAAATAGAATTTTAGAGTTTTATCCCAGATTATTATCAAAATCGATATCATATTCATCATTTAACAACAAAATTGGGCAAAGAATGGAAATTAATCAAAAAAATGGTAAAATATAGGCAAACGCACAAAAAACATAAGATTTCGAAGGAGAGAGAAAAATGTAATGAAAATGCATCAGTTACTCCGTTAAAATGACGAAAAATAAATGAAGTCAATACACAAAAAGCGCTTTTCAGTTCATGAGCATTACAAAAAGAAACAACTTTATACCATCATGAATGACCCACTAAAAAGTCTTCTTTTGCAATCATACTGCAGCATGGTTAACCCGTTCCTTCTTTTGTCCCAAAGTCCAACAAACCAGATCTAATCAAACTTTGCACCTTGTGCTTGAAAGCAGGGCAACTTTCTATCGAATGACCCGTATTTCCACTATGATAATCACATCGAGCATTTGGGTCATACCATTCTGGATATGGAGGTTCCAAAGGCTTTAATTGAACTGAGGTAACAAGTTGGTTCTCAAGAAGGTATTGAAATACTTCAGAGTAGGACCAAGGAATCGGATCGATGTCGATCCTCCTCCGTTTGTTTCGAGATCCTCTTTGGTTACTTTGGGTAGGCATAGGTGTTTGGAGACCTATTTGCCAACTAGGTTGGAGGATTGGCTGACGGGTATTCAGGCTTGGAGAGATATGATTTATGGTGGGGTAATGGGTTTGGTACATTGGATAAGGATAATATGAAGCAAAGTCTCCCACATGTTGCCCCTCATAATTCATAGCATGAGCATCTTCTCCATTCCCCACTGTATCACCTTTTCTTGCATTCATGGCATCGTCTCCTACAAGCTTGCCACTCTTGATTGCATTATCTATTATTTCACCAGAGATCACCATATCCGCAAAATTCTTTGTAGCATTTCCAACCATCATTTCATAAAATGGTGCTGGGAGTGTGTTGACAAACAAGATGGCGGTTTCTTTCTCTGTGAGGGGTGGTTGAACTTGGGCAGCTACATCCCTCCACCTTTGAGCATATTCTCTAAAGCTCTCTTCATGTTTCTTCATCATGCCCTGTAAGGATAAGCGATCTGGTGCCAAATCTTCAATGTGCTTGTATTGAGCAATGAATGCCCGAGCCAATTCTTTCCATGAGCGAATGTGGGCTCGATCTAGTTGGGTGTACCACCTGGCAGCTGATCCGGTAAGACTGTCTTGAAAAGTATGCACCAATAATTCATCATTTTGAGCATATGCAGCCATTTTCTGACAGTACATCTTGATATGAGTTATCGGGCATTTGGTCCCATCATACTTTTCAAATTCTGGAACCTTGAACTTTGGTGGGATAACTACACCTGGTACCAAACAGAGCTCACGTGCATCCAAAGAACCATATAAATTCATCCCTTCAATAGCTCGTAACCTCTCTTCAAGGAGATCTAACTTCGTCTGAGGCTCTAAATTCTCTTTCATTGTTGATACACCCATCTTCAATTTCTCCTGTTCTTTAGAATTATCCGAATCATGGACATAGATTGGGTCTGATGGGTTCCTCCTGGGGTTTGGAATGTCGTGCCTCGAAAATGGCATACGCTGTGAAGTATGGACTTGAGTAGTTACTCCCTGTGCTGGTTCCTTTCCTTTACTCATTTTGGTCATCATCTCCATCATTGCAGCCAATTGCCCCTTCATCTCTTCTTGCGCCTTTTCTATTTTCTCCATTCGGCTAGCCTGTCCTTCTTCCATGGTCTAAGCTTGTGAGAGTCCTGAATTGCTTTGTAATCTTTGGTAGTCGAGAAGTCTTGAACCTTATTACCACAATTTTCTAATTAGAAAAACCTTATCTTATTTCTTTCAACATTTTTTGGAACAAACAAATTTTTTTTTTTTTGAAAAATGAAGAGTATTGACATATTTACTGAAGTATAACAAGTGTATGATGTGAACTTTATGAAAATCATGTTATTTGTATATGTATGCAAGTGATATGCATGACAAAATCTATGAAATAGAACAATTTTTCTTCTTTTTTTTTATTTTTATTTTTTTTCTTTCTTTTTTTCTTTTTTTTTTTTGTATTTTGTTAGTTTGCATAACTTTCTTGATTTTACATATTAAGTATTTAGGTCTTCACTTTAACCAAATCTTAGGGAGGAATAATTTTAACGAAAATAATCAATCAATAGCACATGTATACAAATTTGATAAAAAGAAAATTGAAAGAATAAACAAATTCAAAATCGTAAAAGACATAGTCTAGTTTCTCAAAGATTTATCTACAAAATGTGATGCAACAATGCATATCAAAGTTCAAACTAAAATTTGCCCCTTACTTAACATATTCACTTATTAACTCGAGAGGTTAAGTCTGACACAAGTCAAGGAAATTGAAGAATAACCTTGAACCATACCAAACTTGTCTCAAAACTCTCTCTTTTTCCTTTGTTCTTAATTTTCTATGAAAAAAAACATATTCTTTTTTTTTTTTTTTATGAAATGCTATGTAAAATGTTTAAGACATGCTACAATAACAAGGCATGATGAAGGACATGTTTATACAAAATGTAATTTATGCAAAATGCAATTACAATGAAGATCAAATTCCATTTTATCTCACCTAACTTACGTGATTCTAAAATGCAAATGACATAATTATCAATATATGTATACACAATGATGATGATATATGTCCTTAACATGTTTGAGAAAAACGAATATTTGTATTCACAATACCTAGACACTAATCTTATTATTCCTTAATCTAATCATGCAAGAAAGATGGAATCCCTAACTAAACCTGAGCATTCTTCTTCATTTTTCTAGAAATCATTTTTCTTTGATCACCAAACAAAAATTTTTTTATTTTCTATTTTTTCTCTAAAAAATAAAATTCACATTCCCTATTCTATTCTTTTTTTCAAAAATTGATTTTATTTCATTTTTATTCCAAATCAAACCCTTTTTTTTTTTGAATTCTTTTCCACACAAATTCAAGGACAATTTTTTTGTTGACATCTTTTTGTTCAAAATTTTTTTTTTATGAGATAATCAAGAAGAGGAAAAATTTTTTTATTTTTATATTTTCATTAAAACTCCTATACAACCCAAAAATAAAACATATTTTTCTTTATTTTTTTTTTCTTGTCAACTTATTCTTTAAATTATTCAGAAAAGGAAAAAAGAAAAATCAATGAAAGATTTTGTTAACTCTATTTTACCTTTATTTAGAAAAAACGTCAGCTCTCTTCGTATTTTTCGATTTATTCCCATTTTTATGTCCATATTTTTGAAAGAAATCCCTCTTCTCTTTTTTTTTTTTTAAGAAAAATTATTCCCACTATTTTGAAAGAAAAGTTTGTTTTATTATTTTTTCTCACACTTTCTTTTTTCATTAAAACTTAGATTTCTTTCTTTTTATTCTACAAAATCTCTTTCCACAATTTTATTATTATTATTTTTTTTGAAAAATCCTTATTTGAAAAACAAGAAAAATTTCTAAGACTTTAATTGTGGACAATTCAAACCAAAATCCATAGTACCTTTATTATTGATACGAGAAATGAGGTCAAATAATGTTCCCTCGTGTCCTAATTTTGGGATAATTTCTACAAAAATTGGACATGGCTTTACCTAAGGCTGGCCTCTTAGGTTTTTCTGTATGCTGTGCTGGGATATAAAGATCTAAAGGTTCCCAAATTATACCTCACTGTCGTCCACACTGGACTAGTAAGATTTAATTTGAGTGGGAGTATTTCGATTGCCATTGCGGAGGTGATTACCTCACGAGAGCAAAGGTACTCTACTCCCTCCTAAGAAGGACTGAACCCGGGTATAGAGCTCATGTTATGCAGATGTAAGTGCAAGTGTGTGCATGAGGGAAGACACCAATCATTCATCACACTACAACTCTAATGCTATATGTCCAAACAATTTATTAATAACAATATATACAAATATAAAACATAAAATAAATAACATAGAATGCAAATGCAAACAATATTATTTTCAAAATCCAAGTGAATTAAGTTTAAATATCGATCAAGACTATTAAATTAAAACTTTGGATAACACATGATTAATGAATGGCTTGACCCTCAAAAAGCGTCCCCAGTGGAGTCGCCAAGCTGTCGTAACGGCTTCGCGCTCGACGATTTTCGGAAAAAGCGTTTAAAAACAAAAATGGGAGTCGCCACCAATCTTTTTTGACTAGGTGTGATTGGCCACCTGAAAACGTTTATCTTTTCAACAAAATCTCAAAATTAATTAAGTTTCATTAAAAAGATAATATTTTGGTCTGCGAAACAAAAATTGGGTTCGGGGGTACGATTACGCGTGGGGAAGGATTAGCACCCCCACGACGCCCGTTAAAAAACGGTACCATAATAATCATGTGTTATCCTTTAATTTTAATAAAATGATCTTGAATTAATATTTAAAAATAATTCTTATTTCATTGCAATCAGTTTTATTCTTTTTATTCAAAGTTATTTTTTTTTTATTTGTAAAAATCATTTTGTTTTTTTTTTTTTAAATTTTGAAACATTTACATATTATTTTTTATTTGAAATAAGTGAAAATCTTTTATATTGAAAATTATTTCGAAGTACCCCAATACTCTGGTAGCATTTCGAATAATTTCCTCACCTAGAGATTTCTTAAGAATCACTACTTGTGAGTTCTATAGAATCTCATCATCAGAAGATTCACACTCGTTTCAAAAATTATTATGAATGAACATGATGCAAACAACTAAAATGATGCAAATGAATTTTTTAATTTTTTATATAAATATTTCTTTATTTATTTTGAATAAAAATTCTTATTATTGAAAAATTGCACTAAGTGTCCCAATACTCTGGTAACGCTTAGTGAACTTCTCTCACCTAGGGATCAGTCAAGAAATCACTACTTGTGAGTTTCATGACATCCCATCATCGGACAAATTTCATTTAATTTTATTATTATTTTTTTTCCTTTTTTATTAAAAAAAATATTTATTTTCATTCTTAATAAAATTTAAATTATTGAAAAATCATACTAAATATCCCAATACTCTGGTAACAATTAGTACGACTCTTCTCACCTAGGGATCAGCTAGGAATCACTACTTGTGACTTCCGTAGCATCCCATCATCGGGATTCATTTTATTTAATTATTTAATTTTAACTTTTAAATTTTTTAATACATTTTCCAATCAATAATAATAATTAATGAAAATGCAAATAAAAGAAAATTTTTCAAAAGCTTTTATTTTACAACATGCACTAATAATAATAATAATAATAATAATAATAATAATAACAACAACAATAATGATAAAAACATAATAATAATAATAAAAATTTTTTAATTTTTAATTTTAATTTTAATTCAAAAATTTTTTTTTTAATTTAATTAATTAATTTTTTTTTGTTTTTTTTTTTAAATATTAATTAATTAATTTATTTTTTTAACAAAGCAAATAAATACTAAATAAATAAATGAGAAAAGGAAAATTTTACCAAAATGAGTTTGGGCTTGGACCCAAAAGAAAACAAGGAGGCCCACAAACGACAGCCCAAATTGAAGGGCCCAAAGCAGGTGGGCCAGACTGGGTCGCGCGGACGGGTCGGGCGAGGCGAAACGGGTCGGACGCGGCACGGGTCGGGTCAGCTCCACGCGCGGATCTTCTCCTCTCCGCGGACGGGTCGGGCGCGCGGATCCCGGGTCGGATCCCGGGTCGCGCGCGGGTCGGCCCCTATAAAATCCTTTCTTTTTTTTTTCTTTCACTTTTCCCTTTTCCTTCACAAAAAAGGTTCAGAACCTTAGAGCCCTCCGCCGGGGCGATTCCCGGCCGCCGCTGGGGTCGCCTCCGGCCGCCGCTGGGGTCGCCTCCGGCCGCCGCCGGCCGCCGCCTCCGGTGGTTGGATCACAAAAAGCTTCCCACTTTCCGGAGGCTCTCCACCCCCTGAGTTCGATTCCGGCCTCCGATTCACAAAACAAGCTTCCCAACCCGGCGAATCTGAGGTCGAAGCCCTCGGTTTACTACCCTTTTTGTTGTTTTTTTTTTGTTTTGGCTGATGATGATGGTTGTGGATCTATTGTGTTTTGTTGGTCTTTGTTTTGCAGGTGTTGGTTGGTGGTTTCTGGGTTATCGGGGGTGGTTGTCGGATTTTGTGAGTGAAGGTCGTGTGTAGGGGAGCTCCTCGGATCTGGGGTTTTGGGTTGTTATTGGGGTTGCTGAGGGTCTCGGTTGGTTTCGGGTTCTGTTTGACAGTGAGGCTGGGGCTGAGGGTGTTCGAGTGTTCTCGGTGGTGGGGGGGGGGCTGGTTTCCTTTTTGGTTCCGGTGAAGGTGATGATGGCGGTGAGGGTGATCTGTGTGAGGGTTTGTGTAGTGGTTTCGGTGGTTGTGTTGGGATGGGTTTCGGGTTTCTGATGGTGGTGTTGGATTTTGTGAGTGAAGGTCGGGGGTTCTGGGTCTTGTTGGTGAAGATGATGCTCGGGTGAGGGTGATGCTCGGGTGAGGGTGAGGGTGAGAGCTTGAGAGGTTGAAGCTTCGGGTCCCGGGTGAGTGGAGAAAGCTTGTGGGGTGTCTGGCGGTTCTAGGGAAGGGCGTGGCAGAGTCACAGACTGGGGGACGGGACTGGCGGGATTGGACGGATTGGACAAAAACAGAGAAAGTAAAAATAATAATAACAATAATAATAATAATAATAATACTAAAAGTAATAAAATAAAAATAATAATAATAAGAATAATAGTAAAGAAAATAATGATAATAATAAAGAAAATAATAATAATAGTAATAATAATAATAATAATAGATATTAATGAAAATAATATAAATAAGAAAAATAAAAATAAATACATATATATATAATAATAATAATAATAATAACTAAACACATAATAAAAATAAAAATAAATATATATAAAAATAAGAATAATTATATTATTAGGACAAAATTAGGTGTCAACAAGCCTCTTTTAGTATCAATTTTTAATTGTTATATAAAAAGTAAGTTTCAGTGCAATGACAGGATTTTCTGATTTAATTGTTGTAATTCAAAATTTAATGAAATATCATTTGGCAAGTAAACATTCATGTTTTTAATTCTAGTTAGTTGATGAATGGATAGTCGTTTTTATAATTAATTTCCTATAACCTCTTCGAAAAATTTAGGTCAAATTTTTTTTTTGGTTACACAAATTTTAGCATTTAATGTAGTTTTCAGCTTACCTACTTAATTTATCGAGGCCTTAAATATTAAATGCTAGATCATTATTTTCTTTCTTTTTTTATTTGTTAAATGTTCTTTCTACAATTCATTTATTGGAGTAATAGTAGGTAGCTTTCTTCTATCTATACTTTTCTCCTTTATTTTTGTACAAATGAAGTAACAAGTGCTTGAGTGCTAAAAATTTATATTTTAAAATAAAATCCAATGTCTTTCTATCAATTAAATAGGAATACTAATTTATTAAAGGGCTCATGCAAATTGTAAATTTGACCATTTGTTTTTATATTTTTTGTTCATATCGTGTAAAATATAAATATTATTGCATTAAAATTTGTGTCCATAAACCGAATAAAGATCATTTCTTTTGTTTTTCTTAAATTCAATAAAAGATATAAAAAATAATACGAGTTAATATTTGGTAAAAATTTTATATATATATATATATATATATATATATTTATAACAAAAGTAAAAAGAAATTGTATTTCGTTGTTTTACGGGACATGAACATGATTATATACACAAATTGTCATGTCTAAAATTATGTAGATTATTATCCTATCTACCATCAATGAAATTTTTTAATTACATAAGCGGTGTTAGAATAATGACATGTGTATTTAAAAAATATTAATAAAATAAAAAATAAATAAAATAAGACACATATCATCATCCTAATTTCGTATGTGGAGTTAAAAAGTTCCACTGATGATGGATAGAATAATAATCCAAATTATGTCACTAGTCCAATATTTATTACTTTTTAAGACGGTTGGGTCAGACTGAAAACTTGGTAGAGATCCTATTTATGTTCACATTTCATCATAAATTTTGTTGAAAAGGAATTAAATATGTTGAGAATGGTTGACAGTCACATGATCAATTACGAATTATTAAATTAATATCTTAAGAATAAATTAAAAAATCGAATCTAACTACACTTATATATTTTATAAAAAAATTTATTGTCACTTATTTAGATTAAAACAATTAATCAAAGAAAACTCAATGTTCTTATCCTCAACTGTATTAAAATATATACGAAGGTCTTCGTCAACATTATAAACTAAAAGAAAGTGATATGACAAAGTCTACCCGTGTTGGGCCAGGCCCAATGGCGTCAGAAATTACCACGTGGCAAGGACTCACTGGTCCACATGGCCAGGACTCACTGGTCCACATGGCCTTTGGTGATAAATGCTTAATGCATCACATCTGTCGCTGGGCGACAGAGTCACTGTTCCACGAGACCATCGGCGACAGAGGTAGAAGTGCGTGATCATACCTGTCGGCTGGCAACAGACTCAGAGTCTGTTGCCTGCAATCATAACGTGACACGTGGCACGCATATACCTACCGCCGAGCGACAGATTCCCAGTCCGTCGCCAACAGTCATATGGCAACACGTGGCGCACGGTTTCGGCTCCCGCTAGCGACAGACCCCTGACGCCACAACGTGCCACGTGGTATGAGTCTCTCGCCGGCGACAGGCTCCGAAACGTGCCACATGGTATGAATCCCTCGCCGGCGACAGGCTCCGGAAGCTCTCGATTTTCAAGGAACTTGTGTTATATCAGGACACAAACTCTCAGCAAGAAAAGGAATCATCCTCAGATAATTAACCTAGAATCTTGGCCTATAAATAGGCCCCCAGGTACAATTTTACTCTCTAATTTTTTTCCTACTGGCTTTTACGCTTCCCAATATTGAAGAACTTTTTGCTGACTTAAGCATCGGAGTGTCTACGCAGGGAACCACCCCACGTGGAGACTAAGTACGAACATCGACGTCAGCATATCTTTATTGTTGTTTTGTGCAACAACAATTGGCGCCGTCTGTGGGAACGTATAAAAAGCCATGATTTTCCATGATGGTGAGAACAAGATCTACAAACGTAAGGACTGGAAGTGAGGAAAACTCTGTGAGCTCCCCTGAACAACAGATTCGCCAGACAAACCAGGTGAACAGGGAGGAAGAAAGAATTACTGTGTCGGCGGCAGAATTCGAAGCTCTAAGGCGACAGAGCGAGGAAACTACCCAGGCGCTGCGAGCCATGGTGGATCTGTTCCAAGGAGTTCTCTGATAAGTCCTTGAAATGTCTATTTTTATGGGATATTATTACATGATTTTTGGATGAATTTTGGAATTTTTATTTATTTTCTTTCCTAATGAATTAAATTTTTTTGTCTTGTGTAGAAAATTCAAAAATCAAGATAAAGTTGAGAAAATGATGCAAAAAGAGACAAAAGTAATTGCTTTGGGATCTAAATCACAAACACAAGAGTCCATGTAATCTCATACAAGCCCAAAACACATTCTTTATTTAAGTGGGCTTCAACAAACACAAGAAATGAAAAAGTCCAGCTCAAAGGAAAGATTATTGCCAAAGCCCAAGACTTGAAGGGAACCCTACCTAATTAAAAGAAGAATGAAGCTGCCGCAGGAGTGAGAGGCGAGGAGGGAGATAGCTCGTGACAGGAGATGGTCTCCTTCAACCTTTCCTGCAATATTTTTCTTTACTGTTTTTCTAGTTTAGGTCGTTGGTGAGGGGAGCAGTAGAGGCTGGGCCGACAGTAGCTCTTCTTCAACCGTTTACTGCATTCCTTGTACATGTTTTCCTCTAGTTTAGTAAAAGTTTTGATGTGTAGTTTTCTGCCTCAGTTTCGGATGTGAGTGGTTGGAAGGCTGGTGACAGCAGCCATAATGCTCCAAACCATCATCGCATTTCTTCAGACAGTTGGGTTGCATTGTTCATGAGTTTAAATACAAGTACAGCTTTCTTTTTCTTCCTGTTTATTTTAAGTTGTTAATTTTATTTACTGTTTCATCACCTCTTTGTTATTTTCTGCTTTAAGTTGTTTAAGCTTCAATTTTAACATTTTATTTTTTGTTTGTTTCATCTTTACGTTTCGGTTCTTAAGTTCTTTAATGCTTTTTGTTTTATTTCATTGTCTTGAAGTTTTTTTTTTTAGTTAAGGTCTGGTTTAGAATTAATTAAGTTTGGATACAGTATAGAAGAGGTGCTGCAAACATTTCTGAAAACTGTCTATCTCGATTTCACCTGCTATACGTGAGTTCTGCTTGTACTGGTTAATGCTCCTGATTGTGCTTGGGTCTCGGGTCATGGGAGGATGTTGAGGAGTGCAAGCTGAACGACGTGGCAGAAAGCTGAATGGATGTTGAGCAGTAGCTGTGTGGCACCATTGGAGTTGAAGGCTTGGCTGCGTGGAGCTAGAAGAGGCGTTTATGTTGCTGCCTGGACAAGTGCAGTTGTGCGACACTTGGCTGCTTGCAGGGGACGCAGAAGAAGGCTTAAGCGGTGGAGTGCCTGTTGCTTTTTTCTGCTTTGGCTTGACATGCGTGGAATGGCAGGACATGTGTTGATGTTGTGCAGGAGCTGGCATGAAGGGCTGGCATGTGCGTGGCAACAGAAACAGGAAGCCGGACGTGGTGTGCAAAGCGTTTTAATAGTTTTATTTGTTTAATGTTTTATTTATTTATTTATTTTAAATAGCTGATTAGATTCTTGTTATAATAGGTTAGGTATTGTTAGTTTATTAGTCATTCATTTAATTGTTTCGTTAGTTTAAATAGAATTAGTTTTAGGTATTTAGTTAGTGAAGTTTGTTTGGGTAATTTAATTTTGCATTTGTTTTTATTTTATTTTTATTTTTTTTTGCATATTAATTTTTCAATTTATTTTCATTTTTATTTTTTATTTTTTATGCATTTTAATTTTTTTATTATTATTTTTTTTCTTCTTTTTCTTGCAATTTAATTTTCATACTCTTCAAGTTAATTTCTAATGTTAGTTTAAGTTTTATTTTAGTGATTTTAGTAGTTAATTGACTTCAAAAAAAAATAATGCTCATTTGCTTGAATAAATATAGGTGTGACCAATTTTAGTACTTAGCTAAATAACCTATACAATCCTCGTGGGAACGATACTCTACTCACTCTTTATTACTTGTCGCGACCCGTGCACTTGCGGTATAGGTCTTAGATACGCAACATTCTCCCGACATTGGATCTACCGCCTACCGTGCAGAACTTGGTAGGAGGAACAAATAGAGGTGTCCCGTCGCAGATGTTTGGGGGACAGGAGGACACGACAGCGGCGGACCCCTCTCGTCGGAGAGAGGTTCCCCCTGTGGAAGAGCACAACATTCATCAGGGGGCGGCAGGACAGGGGAGCGGGAGGCCTGTCGCAGGCACCCAGCAAGAGACTGAGGAAGCACTTGGCCTAGAACCTGCGACAGGGGTCAGGCGACAGGGTAGTGGGAGGCCTGTCGCAGGAACCCAGCGAGAGAATGGAGAAGCAGTAGAGTTAGAACCCGCGACAGGGGTCAGGCGACAGGTCCCATATGTAGGGCGGCAGATGGCTGGGCGACAGGACGATGACCGGGCGACAGGGTCTACCGCCCACCACCATGACTTGTCAAATTTTGATGGTGCTAACTTAGACCATGGTATTGGAGGTGCTAGAAAGAACGGGGTCGAAGATCAAAGCACTTGGGGAACCGGGTCGGAGTTTGACCCCACTTGGTGCACGCAAATGGTACGAACAAACGCACCTCAAGCTAAGGGCAAGGAAGTAGTCGGAGACCTGCCTGATTTGTCTCATACCCGAAATTAGCTCGCTCCCCCCGTGGACATGAAGAAGATGATAGAACAGGTACTAGAAGAGAAAAAGTTAGTGTCTGCAGAATAGAGCCAAAGGAGGAGAGTACCGTTCTACACGACCATCATGCAAAAACCTCTGCCCCCAAAGTTCAAAATGCCGCAGATGACCGCCTACACCAGAAAGATGGACCCCTACGACCATATGCAAAACTATGAGGCACTAATGTTGTTACATTGATGGGAAGACGAGATAATGTGTAGGGCCTTTTCCTTAACTCTGTCCGGACATGCGATGAAATGGTTTAATAACCTGCCTGAAGGGTCCATTATCTCTTTCGACCAACTGCGAAGTGAGTTTCTTAAGGCGTTTGCGGTAAATAGTCAGAGAAGGAAGGAACCGACCTATTTGCTCACTATTAAGCAGGGAGCTAAGGAGTCATTGAAGAGTTATGTGGATCGGTTCAGAGATTCTACTTTGGAGGTGCGAGATTTGCAAGTCGGTATAGCCGTGGCAGCCATGTTACAAGGGACAAGGTCTGAGAAATTACAAGAATCCTTGTCGCTAGATCAGCCAACAACCATCTCAGACCTACTTTTCCGCGCACATAAGTATGTAACCCAGGAGGAAGTAATGAAAATGGTGGCAATAGGAGAAACTAAGGATGGAAGGAAACGAGGAAGAGAGGTCACTGAAGCATCTTCTAGCCAACCGAGAAAGTTTGAGAAATCTCCCGCACTGAAATACAATTCTTATACCCCACTCATCGAATCTCGAGCTTCAGTGTTGGCAGTAATTGAAGGATCAGGGCTTATACAAACTCCAAAGAAGACGTCAGGGAATTTGGCCCGTGATTTAAGGTCATACTGCGATTACCACTCAGCACATGGTCACACAACTGAGAAGTGTAGGGAGTTGATGAATCAGCTAGAAAAGCTAGCACGAGAGGGAAAAATAAATCGTTTCATATGGAGAGGTGATAGAGCTAACTATCCTGCACAAAACAGATGAAACAATTTCAGAGATAGAAGAGGTGAAAACAGAGGGCCTGTTAGACGAAATGAAGGTGAAAGAAGAGATGGTGACAGAAGGGTAGAAAGAAGGAATCGAGAGGAAAATAATGAACCCACAGGGCCAGCTATTAACGTTATATCCGGAGGTGAGTCATTAGCTGGCACTTCTTCCTCGTCTCGAAAGACCTACGCCCGACAGGCTTATCAAATTAATTCAATGATGGAGGAAAAGCATGATGAAGGAAAAGCATGATGAAGAGCCCATTACTTTCACGCCAGTTGACAAAGGTGATGTGATAACCCCTCACGATGACCCAATGGTGATTTCGGCGGTAATAGCAAAACACCCAGTGAGTCGCATCCTAGTTGATAATGGAAGTTCGGTAAATTTGATTTACTGGAGTTGCTTTGAGAAAATGAACATCTCGAATGACAAACTGAAGCCAGTAACCACACCACGTATGGCTTCTTAGGAGAAAAAGTGAAGGTGGAGGGCGCAGTTCAGCTACCTGTGACATTAGGGGAAAGCCCGAAATGTGTCACTCGACAAGTGTTATTTATAGTGGTGAAGTCAACGTCAGTGGCGTACAATATGATTCTCGGGCGGCCATTGCTAAATGACATGAGAGCGGTAGTGCACCCCTGCTATTTGTTAATGAAGTTTTCGACTCCCCACGGTGTTGGACAAGTAAGGGGAGATCAAAAGAAAGCCAGAACATGTAATGTCGCATCCGCCACATGCAAAGGGATTCAAAGGAAGGAAACCCTTACAATCGAAGAACCGCCTAAACTAAAACCCGATGAGGAAATGGAAACAATCCAGTTGGATGACGAAGATAAAGGGAAAATAGTATATGTGGGAAGCCAGCTGCCTGAAGAAGTAAAAAGGGAGATAGTCCGATGCTTAAAAGAGAATTCTGATGTGTTTGCATGGACCCCAACTGATATGCCTGGAATAGACCCTGAAGTTATTTGCCATCGGTTGAACGTAATCTCGGGGGCAAAGCCGATAAAACAGAAGAAGAGGAATTTTGCTCCAAAGAGGCAATAGGCAATAAACGAAGAAATCTCGAAGCTGTTGCAAGCAGGATTCATCAGAGAAGTTAATTATCCGGAGTGGTTGGCTAATGTTGTGATGGTGAAGAAAACCAACGGGAAATGTAGAATGTGTGTGGACTTTACAGATCTAAATAAAGCTTGTCCTAAGGATTCGTATCCACTTCCTCGAATTGACAAGTTGGTAGACGAAACTTGTGTTTATAAATTACTTAGCTTTTTGGATACCTTTTCGGGGTACCACCAAATCATGATGCATCCCGATGATGAGGAGAAGACCTCGTTCATTACCGATGGTGGGACATATTGCTATCGAGTGATGCCCTTCGGTTTAAAAAACGCGGGTGCGACCTACCAACGCATGGTAAATAAGGTGTTCCAAGACTTGTTGGGCAACACCATGGAAGCTTATGTTAATGATATGATCATCAAAAGCCGACAGGGAGAATCACATGCGGAGAAAATGACTAAGGTATTCAATGTGCTGCGACAATACAAGATTAAGTTGAATCCCAACAAATGCTTATTCGGGGTGAGATCTGGAAAATTTTTGGGATTCATGATTACTAACCGAGGGATAGAGGCTAATCCCGAGAAAGTTCAAGCTATTTTGGACATAAGGCCGCCTAATACAGTAAGAGAAGTCCAAAGGTTAATAGGAAGAATAGCAGCCTTGAGTCATTTCTTGTCCAAATCAGCTGGAAGAAGTCTACCATTTTTTAAGGCAATAAAGGCAGGAAAGAACTTCAAGTGGACGAAAGAGTGCAACGACGCCTTTGAAAGGTTAAAAGACTACCTGAAAGAGTTGCCTCTATTATCTCGGCCACATCCCGGAGACCACCTCCTTATGTACCTCGGTGTAGGAGAGAAAGCTGTAATTGCAGTCCTACTAAGGAAAGAAGGGGATAGAGATTGTCCGATTTATTATGTAAGCAAAGTCCTGCTAGATGCCGAGGCAAGATACCCCTTAGTTGAAAGAATAGCTTTATCCCTGGTGATAGCAACTCGGAAATTACGGTCGTACTTCCAAGCTCACTCGGTGATTATCTTAACAGATCAGCCCCTTAGGCAAATACTACAGAAACCAGAACACTCTGGGCGTCTAATTAAGTGGGCTATCGAATTGAGTGAATATGACATTCACTTCCAGCCTCGCCAAGCAATAAAAGGATAGGCATTGGCAGATTTCATTGTAGAATGCACTGGCCGAGAGGTCCAATAGGAAACAAAGTTAGTCTGGTGGAAATTATTTGTAGATGGAGCTCGTAACATGGACGGCAGTGGAGCTGGAATTGTGCTAATATCGCCTGAAGGGGAAACCTATGAGTATTCCCTACGTTTCAATTTCCCAAGTTCGAACAATACAGCCAAGTACGAAGCCTTGATAGCTGGGATGAGACTTGCTGAGAAACTAGGAGTCAGCAACTTAATGGCACATAGCGATTCACAATTGGTGGTAAACCAGTTCTCGGGTGAGTATGAAGCACGAGAACCCGCCTTAGTCCCTTATTTACAGAAGGTACAATTGCTGTCACAGTCGTTCAAGCACTTCCAGCTGACTCAGATAAATCGAACAGAGAACAACCATGCAGACGCTCTTTCGAAATTGGCTTCTTCCAGAAGGGTCAAAAGGGGTATGGTCAAAGTAAAATCCCTCGCTAGACCAAGCATTGAAGAAGATTTCTGTGATGTTGAAATCGAAGGCAATTGTAGAAGCCCAATTAAAGATTACATACTGGGGGGCACACTCCCCACTAACAGAGACGAAGCTCGAAGGCTGAAGTTAAAAAGTGCCAGGTTTACCATGGTAAATGGGGAACTCTATAAACAGGGATTCACAATGCCCCTGTTGAAGTATCTAGGGCCCCAACAGGCTGAGTACACCTTAGCTGAAGTTCATGAGGGAATATGCGGTGAACATTTGGGGGCTCGAGCCTTGGCCTCGAAAATATTACGCACAGGGTTCTATTGGCCTACACTAAGGAAGGATGCCACAGACAAAGTTAGAAGATGTGAAAAATGTCAGAAATTCGCTCCCATAACTACCGCGCCTGTTTCAGCTATTCAGAACACTCTCCAACCAACTCCATTTGCACAATGGGGACTAGATATCCTAGGGCCTTTTCCCCTAGGCACAGGACAAAGGAAGTATTTGCTTGTGGCCACAGACTACTTCACAAAATGGATAGAGGCCGAGCCTTTGGCTACAATTTCTGAAAAGAAGGTGGAAGCAATGGTGTGTAAATACATAATTTGCCGATTTGGGATCCCCGTGTGATAAATGCAGATCATGTAAATCAGTTCGACTGTGATACTTTTCGAAATTTTTGTAGTGGCCTGAAGATTTTCCTAAGAATATCTTCTATGTCTTACCCACAGGCCAATAAGCAGGCAGAGGTGAGCAATCGAACTATACTGCACGAGTTGAAGACTAGACTGGACAAGGCAAAGGGAGCATGGGTAGATGAGCTTCCAAGTGTCCTATGGGCCTACAGAACGACAAGCAAAGTGTCAACAGGTAAAACACCGTTCAATTTGGTATATGGCACTGAAGCTCTCATCCCAGTAGAAGTTGGAGCTGAGTCAACCAGACTAGTCCCTTACATTGAGGAACTTAATTCTCAGGGACTAAGGGAAAATCTTGACATGATAAATGAGCTGAGAGACCAGGCAAAAGTGAGGCTGGCTGCTTACCAACAGAGAGTAGCCACTTATTACAATGCACGGGTCAAGAACAAAGAATTGCAAAAAGGGGACCTTGTATTGAGAAAATCGGCAATTACAAACGCCCTTAGGGAAGATGGAAAGCTCCGAGCTAATTGGGAAGGACCATACAGAATCAGAAAAATGGTCGGACCTAGCACTTGCGTCTTGGAAACCTTGAGAGGAAAGGAGATCTCAAAGACTTGGAATGCCAACCATCTTAAACTGTATTGGCAGTAAACATTATAATTTTTGATTGCTATTATTCTTGTCTTTACTTTCCCATCTATTGCTACATTACTTTACATATGTTATTATTTTTCTGATTCATGAATAAAGGCCAGCCAATCATTTTCTATATTCTCTAACGCAATATGTGAGACAGATTATGTGTTACAGGAATTGAAATGAGGCAACAGCTGGCAAATAAAAAGTCCCTAAGCGAAAAATGTGCGAGACGGGCAAACAAAAAGTCCATAAGCAAAAAATGCGCGAGACGGGCAAACAAAAAGTTCTTAAGCAAAAAATGCGCGAGAAGGGCAAACAAAAAGTCCCTAAGCGAAAAATGCGCGAGACGGGTAAACAAAAAGTCCCTAAGTAAAAAATGCGCGAGAAGGGCAAACAAAAAGTCGAAAAGCGTAAAATGCGCGAGACGGGCACATCTCAAAGTCTTTCAGCACAAAAATATGCGAGACGAGCAAAGACCAGTCCTTAAACACGAAAAGTGCATGATAAAGGCAAAGCCTAGATACCCAGGTATTACGAGGTACGTTGAAATTTTCAGACTAATATATGGTCAACACCTTGACATTTTAGTCGTTATTCAACAAAATCCTTAAGCGAAAAAAGCGCCAGATAGGCACAATGCTCCAGAGAAGTTCATCTTTGCACAGGAATAAGAACGTTGTCTCAAAGTAGAACTTGAGGAGCAACATGGTATAAAGGTAAAGATAGAATTATTTGATATCGTTTCAGAACTTTGTGATATAACAGGTATACAACGTATTATACTGAATTCACATAAGCGAAACAAAAAACTACAGAATGAAACGGTACTTTTCATTTTATACTGAATTCACATAAGCGAAAGAAAAAGCTACAGAATGAAACGGTACTCTTCATTAAAAATGAGTCTGTACATGGGAGTTAACAAACAAATATATATATATATTATACTAAATTCTAATCCACGGCAATGACCGAGTCAGCCGGCTGAGAAGGCGCCACATCGGCACTAGCATCTTGAGAAGCTTGAGGCTCAGAAACTGGAGGATTCGAAGCATCAGGATCCTGGGGAGCCGAATAAGCCATCCCGAGAGAAGGAACATCACCTAATGGCCCTACCACAGCGGCAGAGTCTGGCAGGGGATCAATGGCTGCAGAATCCGAAATCTGAAATTCATCGCTATCCAACTCCAGCAGTGCTTCAATAGACTCAGGCTGATCGCCCGCCTCGATAGGCTCAGAAACATCACGCACTGTTGGAGGCTCAGATCGATCAAGTGCCTCGGAAGACTCAGGTTGATGCTGTGGCTGTCGAGGAGGCCATGGACCTTCAAGATTGTCCAGCTCATCTAAGGCTTCCTCCACTAAGTAGGCCTCCGGATCTTGTGAGTCGGGCTCATATTTGGTCCAAGAAGGGGCGTCATAGTACTTGGCCTCCTTAGTAAAGAGCAATTCGGGAAAAACCTCACTAGGTCGGTGCTTCTCAAGCCAAGAACGAGCCAGATAGAAACCGTACTTAATAAATCCCGTTGCGAACTCTGTCTTCTTGTCAAAGCAATGCTGGGACAAGCGATATTCGCGAACGGCCACGATCCGGGCCTCGATCCGAGCTTCTATTTGACGATCCAGTACTTTGTGCAGCTCCTCAATAGTCTTATCCCGCTGCCTCTCCATAGCTCCCCGATCATCGACGGCCTTGTTATAAGCTTCTTGGTAACCTTGAAGGGAAGCCACCTTCGCCTGCTCTTCTCGAAGCTTTTGCTCGAGATCAGCATTCTTTTTACTCAACTCCTCCATCCTTTTGGGATAGGGGCGAAGCTGGACAACCTCGTTCGCAAGCTCCATTCTCTGTACTCGAAGCTCGCGAATCTCTTTATCAGCTTGCTCCCTAAGAGCCCTATGTCGAGCATTGACCGCCGTAATTTGTTGAGCCGTCTGGCAAAACAAAAACAGACGTAACTCAAAAAAATTCACGAAAGAGCTTAAAAAGGGGAGAATCCGACTACCAAACAAGTACAAAGCTCTCACCTTCATGGCGAAATAGTCAGAATTATCCTCCGCCTCCGTAAGGTTTGTGAAAAGGCCTGCCTCGTCGCGAGGAAGGATGGTGCTCCAAGCTAGACGAGACGCTATCCCGGCATACTCGATGCTGTCGTTGTCATTTACTCCGGGATAAGTCTGGAAGTCTTCCCCACCTACAACGACCCCGTTATCAATAGGATAACGCCTCAAAGTCGGATCGGCTACCTTAGGCAAAATCGGTCTTGTAGGCATAGTGGCTTCAACAATCAGCCTCTTCCTGTATTTGCGCCTAGGCTGGCAAGGGGCAGACCTATCCTCCGGGACTCGAGAGCTACCCTCTTGACGGGCTGAATCACTCCTTTGGGACTCAGAGCTCTCGCGATCATCAGGACCACGATCCGGAACAAGAGGCCTCTTTCGTTTATTCCTCCCGGCCTCTTGTGTAGGACGGCTGGATTCACCAGTAGAAGGTGGAGGAAGAGTAGGAGCACGAGCCGGTCCAGATGGAGCTCTAACCTGAGACTGAGGAGGAGGAGTCGCTCGAGCGGCAACACTGGCATCCTTTCTACGCAACAAATCTCGGAAGTTCATGCCTGCACAATATAAACAGAAAGGATCAGCCGACCAAGTAAAACGACACGTACATGCGTAAAAAAAAAATAAAAAAAAGGATTGAAAACCTAGAAAACCACCAAGGTCCTTTAGACTATCCAAATTCAAATCCAGCGGAAAATTGACGAAAGGACTCCCAAAAGCGTCAGCCTGAGCCCACTCAGGGTTCTCCTCTATTTGACCACTAGTACTCGCAACCTCAGGGGTCTCGTCCTCCGAATTTGAGTAAGATTCATCTATAAGACGACCTACGAGGGTGGATGCTTCGGCTATGGGTACCGAGGATGGCTGACTAGGACCAGCATTAGATACACGAGGAGTTGTAGGCAAGTTAGATGGGGTAGCAGAAGCTTCGAGAACGGTCCTGCTTACCCCACAGCCGGCAGCGGCAATGTTCTCCGGGGTGAGAAGAGAAAATAAATTACGCTCCCCAGTGGAGCAGATTCGCCTAATAGGCTTGCCAAATTGGTCCCTCAAAATTTCTGTTCTAAACCTCTCCGAGTGTTGCGAGTGGTCAGAGGTATCACGATTCCATCTAGAGCAAATCCGCAGGTTACTTGGAATCTCGACAACGACCCACTCGCTCTCAAAATTGCGCAGTTTATTGGGGAGATCCGAGAAAATTTTATTATTGGGAAACTCGTCAATCGTTAACGTTGAAGGGAGAACGTTATTAACCCTTTCAGCCTGCGAACTCTAAAAAAGGCGCTTAAAAGGGGAACCGTTAGAACAATACCTAGGTTATAACACACTATGGAAAATGCTACCAGCTGAGCCCACGCATGGGGGTGGAGTTGACACTGGACGATGTCCTTATATCTAAGAAATGCTTCACCAAACTCCAGAAGAGGGAAGCGAAAACTGAAAGACAAAGAAGCCTTATGGACGGCTACACCATTTCTAACCAAGTCAGGTGTGACCTCTCCTTGCACTAGAAGTCTATAGCCATAACCCGAAGGAAGAGGGAAACGGGTCCTAATATCTTCTAAGTCGACATTTGTCAAAGAACACACGAGACCACCTATTTTAAGTGTTTTACCCGGGTGTAGCAAAGACATGGCAGAAAAGAAAAAAGCAAAAAACTACCCGGCGACAGACTCTAGAGACAATAGACCCAATAAGGCGACAAGCCTATTAGGGCGACAGACCTTCTAGGCGACAGACCCTCTGGGCGACAGACCTTTTGGGCGAGAGACCTTTTGGGCGACAGACCTATTGAGCAAAATACTTACGGAAGACCTAAAACTGAACGCGGAAGATCTAAAACTACACGCGGAAGACCTAAAACTGTAAAGCGAAAGACTACAACACCTGCGGGAGACCTAAATCTAGTTGTGAGAAGCAATAAACAGGCAATGGATGTATACTTACTGTCACTAAGGTAAGCGAGAGACTTCTAGTGGGAGAGCGATGGACTCTTTTGGCGAGAGAGCTAAAAGTTTGCGACAAATGGCTGCTCAGAGGTTTTCGTGGGGTCTCCCGTCGGGTCCCAGCGGTTTATATAGCCGCGACAGGGAATGCCAAACGTCGCGCCTGATCACGTCTCTCACAAAATAGACCTTTTTTCACTTGCAAAAAATACACAAAAAAAACAAAGAGGACTATTCACAGTGGTTTAAGGCCCAAAAACACATATTTATACTCTCTTGGTTGGAGAAATCCAACAAGAGAGTGGGGAGCAATTGATATGACAAAGTCTACCCGTGTTGGGCCAGGCCCAATGGCGTCAGAAATTACCACGTGGCAAGGACTCACTGGTCCACGTGGCCTTCGGTGATAAATGCTTAATGCATCACATCTGTCGCTGGGCGACAGAGTCACTGTTCCACGAGACCATCGGCGACAGAGGTAGAAGTGCGTGATCATACCTGTCGGCTGGCGACAGACTCAGAGTCTGTCGCCTGCAATCATAACGCGACACGTGGCACGCATATACCTACCGCCGGGCGACAGATTCCCAGTCCATTGCCTACAGTCATATGGCGACACGTGGCGCACGATTTCGACTCCCGCTAGCGACAGACCCCTGACGCCACAACGTGCCACGTGGTATGAGTCTCTCGCCGGCGATAGGCTCTGGAACGTGCCACGTGGTATGAATCCCTCGCCGGCGACAGGCTCCGGAAGCTCCCGATTTTCAAGGAACTTGTGTTATATCAGGACACAAACTCTCAGCAAGAAAAGGACTCATCCTCAGATAATTAACCTAGAATCTTGGCCTATAAATAGGCCCTCAGGTACAATTTTACTCTCTAATTTTTTGACTACTGGCTTTTACGCTTCCCAATATTGAAGAACTTTTTGCTGACTTAAGCATCGGAGTGTCTACGCAGGGAACCACCCCTGCGTCTCTCTGACTTTTCTTGTTTTACAGAAGTTTATTGAAGACACGTGGAGACTAAGTACGAACATCGACGTCAGCATATCTTTATTGTTGTTTTGTGCAACAACAGAAAGAAATAAAGAAACATATAGATTGCCAGTTGCCACGTGTAATATTAATGTCTTTAAAAATAAAAAAGAAAAAGAAATTGGTGGACGTCTTTTGCTTTTTGGTTACATGAAAAGAAGTAAAAGAAATAAAGAAACAGAACTCTACTAGACTTTGCAACCATGTTGGAGCCACCTCTAGTCTTTCATACTCCGCCTCAAGTTCACACGCCTTCTTTGTAGCTTGTCTGCATAAAAATTACCCTCCCTGTAGCAGTGATGAACCACCACTCTTAGTTAGACTTACTCAAGGGTCGGGTAATCAATCCAAATCCAAAAGTCGGTTGATATTTGATCGAGTTTGGACAAAAATATAAGATGCATTTAACGAGCTTGGACAAAAATTTTAGGTTCGATTATAAAAACGGGGTGAGCCTGGACTTGACTCTTCAAAGCTTGAGCCTGGCTCGGCATGGTCTAAAATATAAATAAAATTAATTTTTTAAAAAATATATTTACTAAGTATATTATAATTATATGTATATAAAACATTATTGATTAAAAACATGATTGTATATATTGAATATAGAAATTGACATCTAAATTTTGACAAATCAAATTAAACTTCAAAGGGACTAAAAGAATAAAAAATAAATAGACTAAAATTAAAATACTAAAAAATAAATAAAATAATTTTTTGGATAGGATTGGCCAAGCCAGGCTCAGACTTGCAATATAAAATAAAAAAAAGTCTAGACGAAAAGTCAGGCTCGAATTTTTGAGACAAACCAAACTTAGACATACATATAAACCATTATTAAATGGCTTAAGCTCAACTCGAATCCAATCTAAACCCGCCCATGATCACCTCTACTCTCCATGAACGATTTAGCAATTCCCATATATCACTAATGATGCATTCTAGTGGATGGGTCCCCACATCAACATTCTTGACTAAATCTATAGCTACCTTGATACTTTGAACAATTCATTTCTCAATCAATCTCAATAAACCTTTTTTAGTATCAATTTTTAATTATTATATAAAACAAACCTTTTTTAGTATCAATTTTTAATTATTATATAAAACGTAAGTACTAGTGTGATGACAGAATTTTTTGATTTAATTGTTGTAATTCAAAATTTAATGAAATATCATCGGCAAGTAAACAATCATGTTTTTAATTCTAGTTACACACTACAAGAAAATGAACTTTTAGCGACGGAATTAGCGAGGAAATTCCGTTGCTTAAAGCCAAATTTCATCGCTGAAGACAATTAGCAACGGATTAGCAACGAAAATTTTTTGTTGAAAAAATCGAAGTCACTAATGCTCTGTCTGTCATTGAAAACATTATTTTCGTCACTAATTAGTGGCAAATTTTGTTTCCATTAGCGACGAAAAAACTTAATTCTATCTTTCAACTGACTCTAAAATCCGTCCCTAAAGGAAATCAACTACGGAAATTTCCATAACTGATGGTATTTTTAATTTTTTGTTTTATTAAAAAAATCTGACGCTAAAGGTCATCAGCAATCGAAACTTCCATTGCTTATGGTATATTTATTTTTTTATTTTATTAAAAAATCAATCGCTAAATACAATCAGCGACAGATTTTCCATCGCTAATTTTTTTTAAGTTCAACAAAATTTTCATTGCTAAAGTATATTAGTGACAGAATTTCCATCGCTGATAGTTGATTAATTTTTTGAAGACTTTATTATTCCATTGTCGATTGTATTAGCGATGGAAATTTCCATCACTAATTCTATGAATTCTGCCACTAAACTGTATGAATTTCATTGTAGATACCATGAATTTTGTCGTTGATATTATGATTTTCGTCGTTAATTTACCATTTTTTTCTATTTTTCGTATGCATTTCGTTACAAAATGATAAATTCTAAAATTCTTTTAAGAATTTTTCTAAAACATACCTAAATTCATGACTATATAATTCGTATATAGCAATATTTAAAACATCTTAATCCATAAATATAAAACATCGATAAGATTCATACATAATCATCAATCAGAGTTAAAATTCATGAAATCCATTACATCCGTCAACAACTATAAAATTCTTAAAACATAAAAAAAACTAAATACTGAATAATATTTAGGCTTAATAGCCAAATATGACCTCAACGTTAGCCACAAAATCGAATTAAGTTCTCAACGTTTAAATACATGAAAATCAGTCCTCAACGTTACAAAATAATTGAATTAAAGACATTTCCGTTAAATCCTTTAATTTCCGTTAAGTTTTATTACTGGTAGGAGTAACGGAAATTAAAAGATTTAACGAAAATATCCATAATTCAATTATTTTGTAACGTTGAGGACTGATTTCTATGCATTTAAATGTTGAGGACTTAATTCCATTTTGTGGCAAATGTTGAGATCATATTTGGCTATTAAGCCTAATTTTTACAAAGCAGAGATTCATGCAGAAGGCCTATCTCCGAGTTTATTTGTCAACTACAATAAATTTATACGTTTCAGAGTTAACAAAAATAAATATATACATTTAAATAAAAACTTCCTACAGTTATTCCTATATATACAACAAAATTAACAAGATTACTAAACAATTATACAAACAACAACAATTTATGTATACACACACAAAAATAATTACATACAAATAAACAAATATATACGCACACACGAATCAACATTACAAAATATATATAAATAACAACAGAATAATTAACATTACTAAATACAAATAAACTTTACTAAATATTTAAGATTAATATGTTAAAAAAGTAACAACATTACAAAATAATAAGTAAAACATTAACTGAAAAAAAAAAAAATATATATATATATATATATATATATATATATATATATATATATATATATATAGAAAGAGAGAGAGAAAGATAGAGATACACATACTAAAGTGGGGATGGAGGCCTGCGGTTAGGGGAGGCCAGCAGTGGAGAGGCGGCCAGTGGTGGGAGAATGGTTTTGGGTTTTATTTTGAAATGTAGAATAGAGAAAAAGAGAAGAGAGAAGGCAACATCAAGAGATCGGAGCATAGGCGAGCAAACAACTGGCACGCAAGCTTCTGATGATTGGACGGCCACTGGACGGCAAAGGAGAAAGACAAAAAAAGGAAACGAGAGGGGAGAGGATTGGAGTTGAGTGGAAAAGGCAGAGAGGGAATGGGAAAAGAGGGAAAAAAAAGGTGCCGAGCGAGAAAGCCCAGGGAGATGGGAGGGCACGTTTTTCCAGGTTTTAGGGACAAAACTTTTATCCAATTATCTACAGGAATTCCATCACTAACAGCTAAGATTTTTTTGGGCTAACACCCTTGGCTATCATGCGAATGCTTACCAAGGAGCATTAACAACGAAAAAATTCTACGTTGAACGTCGCTAACAACAAAGTAAAAAAATTATAAAAAAAAGTGAAAAAATAAAATTTTTATTGCGTTTATCTTTTGATCATTAATTTCATCGCTAACGGAATTAGTGACAAAAATTTTCGTCGTTAATACCTTAAATGTAAAAAAAAAACTAAGAAAATAAATAAAATTCAATCATTTGGCATTAGCGATAAAAATTTTCGTCACCAATCCCACACAACATATATCTTACGTATAGGCTTTAGCGACAAAAATATCCGTCGCTAATTTAAGCGTCAAAAATATCCGTCGCTAATTTAAGCGTCAAATGAACAATAACTTCTCGTTACATTTAGCAACGGAATTAAGGACGAAAAACGTTCCGTCGCAAATTACTAATGAAATTCCATCGCTAATTTCATTACTAAGTATAAAATTGTTTCCATAGTTGATGTTAGCTTTTAGCGATAAAAATTTTTATCGTTAACATTTCGTCGCTAAAAGTCATTTTTCTTATAGTGGTTGATGAATGGATAGTCTTTTTTATAATTAATTTCCTATATCCTCTTTGTAAAATTTAGGTGAAATTTTGCATTTAATATAGTTTCAGCTTACCTACTTAATTTATTGAGGTCTTAAATATTAAAAGCTAGATCACTATTTTCTTTCTAGACTTCATTTAATGGAGTAATAGTAGGTAGCTTTCTTCCCTCAATACTTTTCTCCTTTATTTTTGTACAAATGAAGTAACAAATGCCTGAGAGCTGAAAATTCATATTTTAAAATAAAATCCAAGACTAATTTATTAAAGGGCTCATGCAAATTGTAAATTTGACCATTTGTGTTGTATTTTTGTTTATGTCATGTAAAATATAAATATTATTGTGTTAAAATTTGTGTCTATAAACCAAATAAAGATCATTTTGTTTTTCTTAAATTCAATAGAGTTTTTTTTTTCTAAATTTTAATATGTATCACATTTCTAAAAAATGTAACACATTGTATCTTTTTTCATGTCATTTTGTAATAGTATCATATCTAAAATTATTAGATATAAGAAATTGTGTTCTTTCTTAATATGGAATGAGGTAAAAGAAAACTCACATGAAAATACCTCATCAAATACGTAACAAAGGCTTAAACAATCAAATGACAAAATAGATGCTTGGAAATCATGATTGAAGTAACATTCTTTTCATCAAAAAAGCAATATCCTTGTTTTATGCGTGCTGACACTAATTTATGCTTAATCATATGTGTTTATATTGACTTTATAATAAGATAAAAAATTTTAACATGACAGTAAAATTACCCATTAACAAATCAGATAAGTATTTTACCCTCAACAAATTAACACAAAATATGCAAGCCAATATTTAGATAACAAGATTCAAATTCTACTTGAATTTAATTCTTAAATTGTAATAATTATTTTGAGTTTAGAGTTAAGATAAAATAATATATGCATATATATATATATATATATATATATATATATATATATATTCAAATGACTAATGAATAAGAAATTTTAAGTTTTATTATCCAATCTGTTGAGTTTATTCATTTTGTGTTCATATGGGACAGTTTATCTGAAATTTCCCTTCAATTAAAGACTTGGTTCAAAGTATAAAGCACTTTGGTCTAATTTAATAATTTGCACGTTTTTACCTTGTTGGACAAGTTCACCCAAAAGAAATCAATCACCTCTTTGATGAGAGTCTGCTGATGAAGTCAAGTCTTCCTTTTTTTTTTTATAAAGTCAAGGGTTTCTTCTTCTTGCTGATTGCCTCACTGACTGCATCAGTAGCAGCATTGAGAACACGCCCCAGAATCATTCTTCTTTGCCTTAATAAGAAGAATATAGGTGCTTTGGACATGGCAAAACGCGAGAAATGTTGGGTACTTATATATAGACAAAACAATGAACAGTCTTAAGCATGCGTAATCAATGCTACGTACGCCATGTGCATGTCAGGAAGCTTTTTGTCTTCTTGGACATAAAGCTTGTGTTTTGAACTGTAAAAATAATAAAGCAATAATGCTTGAAGGCAATACCTGACACTGACATAATGTAAAAAATAATACAGATTAAAATTTATTAAAAATTAAAAAATATACATTTAATGTGTTCTCATAAATTTTGACATAAATTTTATATTTTTCATAATATAAAAATAAATTATATACATGAATTATAAAATTTAAGAAAAACGTCGTTAATGGAACATTTATTACTTCTTTAGGACGTTCTGTCGGATTGAGAGTTTGGTGGTAGGATCCTATTTACCTTCACATTTTATCTAGAGTTTGGTAAAGAAGGAATTAAAAATGTCACACAAGATTTGAGTAGTTTCAATTACAAATTATTAAATTATTATCTTAAGAATAAATTAAAAAAATAGAATACAACATCATTTATATATTAAAAAAAATTTGTTGTCACTTATTTAGATTAAAAAAATTGAATCTAGTGATGACCATCAAAGAAAAGTCGATGTTCTTATCATCATGTACTAAAAACTATAGTAAAAAAAAAAAACTATATAGTCATTTTATTAAAGACTTAAGCTTTGCTTGAGAGGAAAAATGGAAAGAGGTGAGAATGAAAATTTCGATAATTTAATAATTACATTTCATAATTAATTTCCTGTTTTGTAACTTAATCATTATATTAGCAAATTTTTCATATTTATTTCTTTTCATCCTTCTTACCAAGCAAAACCTCAAAGTCTTGGTCAACTGTAACAAAAACAAGTCTTGCTCAACATTATAAACTATGAAAGAAAGAAAAAAGAAACATATAGATATCCACATGTGTCATCGGTTATTAATTTCTTAGTCCATCACTAGAATAAATTAATTCAATTTTAATTTTTTTATAATTAAGTTTTATTATCTTATCATCTTGTTAATTTTCATTTATAACCTTATTTTATTTCTTTCATTTCTATTCTTATCTTAGAAATTAGACATAAATTATTTTTTATCTAAAATTTGTCTTAGATCTTCTATTATGCTGGTAAGACCGTAAAAGATATTTTCAAAGTATTAATTATGTGTAACTCCATTCAAAATCTCATCCTCAAAATATTTTTTATCTATCTTTAAAATTTATAAAATTTCTATTATCAAATAAAAGGCAAGAGAATTAAATCCAACTATTTAACCTCAAATTTAGAATAAAACTATTCATGCTATAAGAATTTTAAACTTATATAAAATAAATAAAAACAATAAATTCAAAGAGGATTAGAAAATTTACCTACTCAAAGCCAATTAAAACGAGTCAAAGTATGAGTTGATCAGGCACATAAGCTCAGAGTGATGGTTTACTAATTTTTTCTTTTATTATCTTTTTTAATTTTCTTCAAATTTTTCTTGTCTTTCTTTATTTTTTTTAGCTATTTTTTTGTTGTATTTTTCTATAATGATACAAGAAAAAATAAAATAAAATAAAGCTAAAACTAAAAGCAAAAAATACATATTTTTTATATCTTTCTTTTTCATTTCTTTTTTTCTTTCTTTTTTGCATGTGACCCACGCCCACTTTCATTTTTCCTCCCCACCTACCCCCACTCATCTCTTTCATAAATTTTTTTAAATCTAGTGATGATCATCTAAGAAAAGTCAATGTTCTTATCCTCATTTATATTAAAATATATAGTCATTTTCTTAAGGTCTTCGTCAACATTATAAACTATGCAAGAAAGAAGACTTTCAAAAAAAAATGAAAAAGAAATTAATGGACTTTGATGCTTTGAACCATCCATTTCTCAACCAATTCCAATAAACCATTTTTAGTATCGATTTAATCGTTATATAAACGTAAGCATCAGTGCAATGAGAAGATTTTCTGATTTAATTGTTGTAATTCAAAATTTAATGAAATATTATTGGTAAGTAAACAATCAAGTTGTTAATTCTAGTTAGTTGATGAATGGATAGTCTTTTACATAATTAATTTCCTATATCCTCTTTGCAATATTTAGGTCAAATTTTTGCATTTTATGCATAGTTATTAAATCGAGATACGTATCGTGAATCGAAATTTTATTTTTAAGGATCGAGTATCGAGTATCGTATCGTAAGATACGGTAAATAATTTTAAAATTAATTATAAATAATATATACACATGTAAGATAAATAAAATATTAAAAATATTATACATATTAATAGGATTAAGTAAGTATATGATAAAAATAAAAAAGTATGATTTTTTTCAAACACTTAACATCTTCATTAATAGTATATATTTTTAAATACTATTTTTATATTTTTTTTATTTTTAATTTTCTAACTAAAAGTTTATTTTTTTTCAATATTTCAAGATTAAATTATATAAAAAATATGTTTTTAAGTGTTTTTTAAGTTAAAAAACACTTAAAATTGCATTTTTAGTTAATTGGGCCAAATTATATTTTTTTGGGCCTGGCCCATTGTTACTCTAAAGCGTATCGAAGTGAATCGGTGTATCGTACGATACGTATCGATTCGCTTGTGTATCGATAGATATATTACCGATTCATGATAAAATCGATGCTTTATATAGATACGTATCAAATTTATATTGAATCGAACCGAATCATACGATACGTATCGCGTATCGTACGATTCTGATAACTATGATTTTATGTAATTTTCAGCTTACCTACTCAGTTTATTGAGGCCTTAAATATTAAAAGCTAGATCACTATTTTCTTTCTACACTTCATTTATTGAAGCAGTAGTAGGTCGCTTTCTTCTATCTATCCTTTACTCCTTTATTTTTGTACAAATGACGTAAAAAATGCTTGAGAGCTGAAAATTCATATTTTAAAATAAAATCCAATGTTTGTCTGTCAATTATATAGGAATACTAATTTATTAAAGGGCTCATGCAAATCGTAAATTTGATCGTTTGTGTTTATATTTTCTGTTCATGTCTTGTAAAATATAAAATTTGTGTCTATAAACCAAATAAAGATTATTTCTTTTGTTTTTCTTAAATTCATATACAATGTTTCTAAATTTTAATATTTATCATTTTGTAAAGTAACAAAAAAAATATAGCACATTGTGTCTTTATTTGTATTGTTTTCGTATCAGTATCGTATCTAAAATTACCAAATCTAACGAATTGTGTTCTTTCTTAGTATGAAAGGAAGTAAAACAAAACTCACATGAAAATACATCATTGTAACAAAGGCTTAAACAATCAAATGACAAATTAGATGCATGGAAATCATAATTGAAGTAACATTCTTTTTCATTGCAAAAGCAGTGCCCTTGAGCTATGCGTACGGTCACCGATTTACGCTTAATCATGTAAATTTATATTGACCTTATAATAAGATCAAAAATTTTGACTTTAGTGTAAAATTTCCCTTAACAAATTAGATAAGTATTTTACCATCAAAAATTAACATTAAAATTGCAAACCAATATTTAGATAACAAGATTCAAATTCTTATTGAATTAAATTCTTAAATTGTATTAATTATTTTGAGTTTAGAGTTTAGATAAAATTATGTGCATATATATATATATATATATATATATATTGTTAGTATATCTCCTCATTTATGGAAATAAATATTTGGTTGACCAATTCCGGATATGGTCCATAATTTCACGGTGAATCTCAACTCAATATTTGGCTATTAAAACACGATTTTATGATGGTTAAAACGTGATTTTATTGCCATAATTAGCACGCTCTCATTACTATTTAAGGAGGGCTCCTTCCGGTCCCCAAGTACGTTAACCTAAAAACACACAAACACCATCTAGTGAGGTTTTGAGTGCTTGGAAGATTTGGAAGGTCTGTGATCGACACAGAGTAGACTGTCAGATTCGGCAATTGCTTCAACAGCAGAGTTACAGAGTGCAATGGCTGGAGGTTAGATCCTATCGCTTCCGCATTTTATTTGTTTAACATGTTTCATATTGTGTAGAAGCATGTTAGGCTTGTTATGATGCACTTACATTTGGCATCAGAGCCGTAGTTTAACCTCTGTCTTGCTAGAGATCTGTAGAAAAAAGCCATAAAAACCCATATTTTGAAACTTTAAGTCTCGGATTTCATAAAACTCATTCTGTTTTCCTGTGATTTTGGTTCAAATACTTTAGATCTATTGTTGTAAAGCTCTAGGGATGAAAAATACATGAAAAACGAGACTGTTTGAAGGGTTTTGTGCCGGGTCGGGTCAAAAGACCCAAAATTCTGCAAAACACCCATTCGGGTGAAGAAGAAGCCTCGGGCGCGTGAGTCACACGTGCCCGACAAGGGAAGAAAATGCGGGCGCGTGAGTCTCACGCGCCCGACAGGAGAGGAAATGCGGGCGCGTGAGTCTCACGCGCCCGATAGAGATAATGCGGGCGCGTGAGTCTCACGCGCCCGCCTGTTGTACAGTGCAGTGACACTGTGCAAAAAAAAAAAAAAACCTTTGGGCTTCGGGTTTTGGGCCACTGTTTGGGTCCTTATTTGGTTAGTTTTGGGCCATTTATTTTGGGCTCTTTTGGTTGATTATTTGGGCCATATGGATTAAATAAAAGGGTCATTTGGTTTATTTTAGACATTAAGGATTTATTTAATTTAAGTAAATTTAAATTATTTAATTTAGGCCAAATAATTATATTTTTTGATAGTTTTATATCAGATTTTCAATTCTGTAATTTTCATAATTTTATGAATAATTAGATTATTTTCACAAAATTAATATAATTATGAAAACTTCTCATTATTTGGATTTTATGAGGATTTTTCATAAATTTGGAATTTTTATTAATGCTATAATTTTAAATTGAATAATTTTGTGAAAATTATCATAAAATTATGATTAAATTATGAAAATTTGATTTTGAATGTGCATATGTGCTTATTTTGAATATGTATAATTTTGTTATTTTTTATACTAAAAGCACATGTAGCTAAGTTATTCATATTATTTGGAATTAAAATTGCCTTGTGTTAATTGCAATTTTTAAAATATGAATAAACTTAGAATTTTACCAATATGTCTAAGTGATTTATAGTTTATTTAATTAGGGCTTAGCCACAGCAACCTTAATTAAGTAAAATTATTTTGTAAAATCACATAATGATATTAGACATAAATTGTGATTAGTTATAAGGTTATAGTAAATTTTATCCCACAGGAATTTTTATTATAATTTTATAACTAATTAGGATAAAATATCAAATTAGTTTCTTAATTTACCCACAGGAATTAGGAAATGATATAATTTGATAGTTTTATCATTATGAAATAAATCTATTAGAATTAGAACTTTAGCCCACAGGCAAGTTTTATGTCTGAGATTCATTAATAAAATATGTTTACATTGGTAGACATAATTAAGTTTGCCTCAAAAATTCTAGATACATAAGCATGTTTATTTTCTATATGCAGTGTTTCCTCAGGCTAGTATTAACCTAGAAGTTCCCGAGCTGGATGGAGAGAACTACAAGGTTTGGAAGGAGAGAGTTCTCCTCCAATTAGGGTGCATGGATATAGACTATGCTATAAGGAAAGACGAGCCCGTATTGACTGAGACCAGCACTCCTGCTCAAGTAGCTTTACATGAACGTTGGGAGCGATCCAATCGCCTTAGTGTCATGTATATTAAGACAAAGATATCTGCTGGGATACGTGGTTCAGTCGAACAGCATACCAACGTTAGGACCTTACTGAAGGCCATAGATGATCAATTTGTCACTTCAGACAAAGCGTTGGCCAGCACCCTGATAATGAAGTTCTCATCGATGAGGCTCACCAGTGTCAAAGGAGTGCGTGAGCACATAATGACCATGAGAGATATAGCGGCCCAACTCAAGAAGCTAGAGGTGGAGATGTCTGAGTCTTTTCTTGTGCACTACATATTGAACACTCTACCAAAGCAGTACGGACCATTCAAGATATCCTATAACACACATAAGGATAAGTGGACCATCAATGAATTGATGACCATGTGTGTTCAAGAGGAGGGAAGACTGCTTATGGAATCGGGTGAGAGTGCATTTTTTGCAAGCCAAGGAAAGACCAAGGATCGAGCCAAGAACAAGGGAAAAGGTAAAATCCCTGCCCAAGCTGATATTAAGAAAGAATCCAAGTGTTTCTTCTGTAAAAAGAAGGACACATGAAGAAGACTGCCAAGCTTCAGCAGTGGCTCGTTAAGAAAGGTAATCCACTCTCATATGTTTGTTTTGAATCAAATATGGTTGAGGTTAATCATAACACATGGTGGATTGATTCTGGATCTACAATTCACATTTCGACTTCCTTACAGGGTATGACAAACCTAAGGAAGCCAGTGGGAAATGAGGAGAGCATCTATTCAGGAAACAAGATGCGCTCGCGTGTTGAAGGCGTTGGAACATGCACTTTAGTTCTTAGGAGTGGTTTTGTTTTGCAATTGGAAAAGACCTTTTATATTCCTAGTTTTTCGAGAAATTTAATCTCTGTTTCTAGGCTGGTACCTTATGGATATTCCTTTCAATTTTCAAATAAATCAGTATTGATATATTTTAAGTGTGATATTGTTGGGAATGGTACCTTATGTGATGGTCTTTTCTCTATTGATTTGCAAAATGACACTGCTCATAACGCCTTGCATGTTCAAACTGGTACTAAAAGATGTGTTATGAATGAGGACTCCTCTACGTTATGGCACCGGAGATTAGGTCATATCTCCATAAATAGAATTAAGAGATTGGTAAATGACGGAATACTTAGTACTCTCGATTTTACTGATTTCGACACTTGTGTGGATTGCATTAAGGGTAAGCAAACCAACAAGTCTAAGAAAGGTGCCAATAGGAGTTCAACCATATTAGAGATCATACATTCTGACATATGTTGTCCAGACATTGATGCATATGGTCAGAAATACTTCATCACCTTTATTGATGATTACTCGAGGTTTATGTATCTCTACATGCTTCATAACAAGAGCGAAGCATTAGATGCCTTTAAAATCTTTAAGGCTGAAGTAGAGAAACAATGTGGAAAACCCATAAAGATAGTAAGAACTGATAGAGGTGGGGAGTATTACGGTAGATACACTGAAGATGGACAAGCACCTGGACCATTTGCGAAGTTCCTTCAAGAAAATGGGATTGTTGCCCAATATACCATGCCTGGTTCACCGGATCAGAATGGTGTTGCAGAAAGAAGGAACCGAACTTTGATGGAAATGGTGCGTAGTATGCTTAGCAACTCGAAGTTGCCTAAGTCCTTGTGATTGAAGCTCTTAAAACGGCAGCGTATATATTGAACCGGGTTCCAACCAAGGCTGTTCCAAAGACGCCTTTTGAATTATTCAAAGGTTGGAAACCGAGTTTGCGTCATATGCGCGTTTGGGGATGCCCTTCTGAGATAAGAGTTTACAACCCACAGGAAAAGAAACTGGATCCTAGGACCATAAGTGGGTATTTCATTGGATATGCCGAACGGTCCAAAGGCTACAGATTCTATTGTCCATCTCATAGCACTAGATTTGTGGAATCAAGGAACGCCAAGTTTCTTGAAAATGACTTAGTTAGTGGGAGCGATCAATCTCAAGACCTAGTTTCTGTGAGAGATCAACCCTCTACCTCGAGTCAAGGATTGGTTATCATGAACAATGTCCCTTCAGTACAACTGGACATTGAACAACCAATCGTTGAAGATCCACAAGTAGTTGATAACTTACCAGTAGACGAGGCTCCTCTGGATACACCAGAATTGAGTGAGCAACCAGTTGAACAACATGATCCTTCGGAGAATGTTGAACCAACATTAAGAAGGTCTACTAGGGAAAGGAAAACAGCTATTCCTAGCGATTATATTGTGTATCTACAAGAGTATGATTTCAATATTGGGCCCGTTAATGATCCAGAGACGTTTTCACAAGCCATGAACAGCAAAGAATCAAAACTTTGGTTCGATGCTATGAAGGATGAGATGGATTCGATGGCATCTAATGGAGTATGGGATCTTGTCGAGTTGCCTAATGGGGCCAGGGCTATAGGCTGTAAATGGGTCTTTAAGACCAAAACTGACTCATTAGGCAACATTGAACGTTATAAGGCAAGACTCGTAGCCAAAGGATTCACTCAAAAGGAGGGAATCGATTACAAGGAGACCTTCTCTCCTGTATCTAAGAAAGATTCTCTTCGCATCATAATGGCGCTTGTTGCACATTTTGACTTAGAGTTGCAACAAATGGATGTGAAAACGGCATTTCTCAATGGTGATCTAGAGGAAGAGGTTTACATGAAACAACCTGAAGGTTTTTCCTCTAGTAATGGTGAGCATTTGGTCTGTAAGCTCAAGAAATCCATATATGGGTTGAAACAAGCTTCCCGCCAATGGTATCTAAAATTCCATGAAGTCATCTCTTCATTTGGTTTCGTTGAGAACATCATGGATCAATGCATATACCAGAAGGTCAGTGGGAGCAAGATTTGTTTCCTTGTGCTATATGTGGATGATATTCTGCTTGCAACCAATGATAAGGGGATGCTACGTGAGGTGAAACAATTTCTTTCTGAGAACTTTGATATCAAGGATATGGGCGATGCATCTTATGTCATTGGCATTAAGATCCATAGAGACAGACATAGAGGTATATTAGGTCTGTCACAAGAAGCCTATATCAATAAAGTCTTGGAAAGATTCAGAATGAAAGATTGTTCACCAAGCCCAGCTCCCATTGTGAAGGGTGACAGGTTCAATTTGAGCCAGTGCCCGAAAAATGATCTTGAGCGGGAACAGATGAAGAACATTCCATATGCCTCAGCTGTTGGAAGCATTATGTATGCACAGGTCTGTACCAGGCCTGATATTGCTTTTGCTGTGGGAGTGTTGGGTAGATACCAAAGTGACCCGGGGATGGACCACTGGAGAGCTGCGAAGAAGGTGCTTAGATATTTTCAAGGCACTAAGGATTACATGCTTATGTATAGACGGACTGATGAGTTGGAGGTGATTGGTTACTCAGACTCAGACTTTGCTGGCTGTGTTGATACCCGGAAATCAACATCCGGTTACATCTTCATGCTTGCCGGTGGAGCTGTTTCATGGAAGAGTGCTAAGCAGACACTGACTGCCACTTCCACTATGGAGGCCGAGTTCGTTTCCTGTTTTGAGGCTACCTCACATGGTGTATGGCTTAAGAGTTTCATTGGTGGGCTTAGAGTTGTTGACTCCATATCTAAGCCATTGAGGATATATTGTGACAATTCAGCTGCGGTATTCATGGCTAAGAACAATAAGAGTGGAAGTCGAAGTAAGCATATCGACATTAAGTACTTAGCCATTAGAGAACGTGTTAGAGATAAAAGAGTGGTCATTGAACACGTTAGCACTGAATTGATGTTAGCTGATCCTTTGACTAAGGGCATGCCACCGTTTAAATTTAAGGATCATGTAGAGAGAATGGGACTTGGTCCCACATTTTGATTGTAATTGAAACTCTTATTAATAATATGATGTTTCTCATTTTGATTTGTATACACTAAAGTTTTATTTGAGAAATATCCTTGTTGTTTGGACCGAGAATAAACATAAGGTTTATTCATTAAGTAAAAATGGGTTGATTTAGAAACATTTTACATAGTAATACATGGAAGATAATACTCGCCACTTGAGGAACTGTCGCCATGATTCATGTGATTTGTTTCTTCTATAAGTGAAATATATGGACCAAGTGGGAGAATGTTAGTATATCTCCTCATTTATGGAAATAAATATTTGGTTGACCAATTCCGGATATGGTCCATAATTTCACGGTGAATCTCAACTCAATATTTGGCTATTAAAACACGATTTTATGATGGTTAAAACGTGATTTTATTGCCATAATTAGCACGCTCTCATTACTATTTAAGGAGGGCTCCTTCCGGTCCCCAAGTACGTTAACCTAAAAACACACAAACACCATCTAGTGAGGTTTTGAGTGCTTGGAAGATTTGGAAGGTCTGTGATCGACACAGAGTAGACTGTCAGATTCGGCAATTGCTTCAACAGCAGAGTTACAGAGTGCAATGGCTGGAGGTTAGATCCTATCGCTTCCGCATTTTATTTGTTTAACATGTTTCATATTGTGTAGAAGCATGTTAGGCTTGTTATGATGCACTTACATATATATATTCCAATTACTAATGAATAAGAAATTTTAAGTTTTATTGTCCAATCTTGTTGAGTTCATTCATTTTGTGTTCATATGGGACAGTTTATGTGAAATTCCCGTTAATTAAAGACTTGGTTCAAAGTATAAAGCACTTTGGTCTATTTGTATGTTTTTATCTTGATGGTTAAGTTCATCCAAAAGAAATCAACTCCCCTCTTTGAAGAGAGTCTGCCGATGAAGCCAGGTCATTTTTATAATGAAGACAAGAACAAGAGGGAATTAAAAAAAGAACTCAACATCAAAGTATTTATCTAAGAAGCCAAGTTGTAAATTACGTTTTGTCAGAAAACAAGCTCGTTCGCCTCATCTACATCATAGGACGATGTCAATTTGGTCTGTGAATATATGCATTGTTAGAATAGAATCCAAACAAGATATTTTTTATTAAATAAAACTGAAAAATAATTAAGAAAATAAATAATTAGTAATTATTGGCCTTTGTAATGAACTAGAAAATACCCGCCCGTTGGTGTGGGTAGTTGAATCAAAAAGATTGATACTGATATAAGCAAGATAGCATTCATAACTTGAAAACAGTCAAATATTCATGATAAAAAGGCAAAAAAATTGTTCAGGTGGAGTTGCATGTCTTTAAAGGAGCATACTGAAAATGCGAAAAGGGAAAAACAGCCATTGATAGTCAATTTAGACAAACCATGTGAGATGAGGGAAGACAATGGCATGACTTCTTTTTGCTCATGTCATTTGTCTTCCCTCAGCCATTGATAGTCAAAAACCAAGCTTTTTTATTTATTTTATTTTTGAAAGGCAAAGAGAATTTTTCCTAAAGAGATATTTATTACATGCATTAATAAATGAAAGCATATAATATTATTAGGCCCAAAGAGATTTCTAGCATTGTCAAAATAGATCAAGGCCCGTTGGGCCGAGTCGACCTGGCTCATTTATTTAGGGCTTTGAGTTTATTTTTGCAACCCATTTTAAAAAAATGGCTTTTTGACCCGACCCATTTAGGCCCAGGTCTAAATAGATTTAACCCGAGCTTAAATGGGCCAACCCGTTTAATTTTTTAATATTTTTTATTATATTAAAATTTTATTTTTATTATTTGTATGTTTAACATTTTAATCAAAAGTAAAATATATAAACTCAATACTATTTAGTATTACTAATTTACTTCAAACAAACCTAATGACTCACAACCTCTTACACATACTAGTTAGAAGGGAAAAAGTACATTTGTTTTAAGTGATATAAGTTCATTTTTGTTTTTTAAATATATACTTTATTTTAAATTCTCTTTTGTAATGACAATTAATTTATTTTGAAATGTCCAAAAACATAAGCTTTCAAAAGATTTGAATTCAAGTGGAAGAACAAAAATCTCAATTAAGTTTTTATTTAGAAGAGCTAAAGATTATAGATCGCATAATTGAAAATTTAAATGTGCTGCAATAGTAAAAAAATCATAAGCCAAGATTTCCAATGCTTGTAAGTGTAGCTTGTGATATCTTGAGCATTCCAATAACAACAATAGCATCGAAAAGTTTTTTTAATATTGATTCTTATGTTTTAAATAAGTATTGAAGTTCTCTAAATCATGAGAACGTTAAAACTTTCATTTGCATCCGAAATTGGATTCTTAGTTTTGAAAGTAATGTTATTAATTAGTTGACAATTTTTAATCAATTCATAAGTTTAATTTTTATGAATTCTTATATTATTCTTTATTTATATTTGTAAATGGCAAAGTTGAAAAAAAATTAATTGAATGTGATTAACACTATGAAAGAGATGGATGAATATGAATCTATTTATCATGTTTTTGATTTTTAATATTGTTGAGACATATTTTTCAGTATCTAGATTTGTTAAAACAATTTATATTATACTTGTTAAACTATTAATATGTAGTGTTTAAATGATGTTGAAGACTTGATGGATTTGATGTGAATTTATTTGATGTTTGTTTAATATTTAATTCAAATTTTACTTTGTTTATTTACTAAAAATGATATTTTAATATAAAATTTAATTTTTTTAATTTCCTATACGGGCCGGACCGTTTAAGCCCGTTAGCCTATAGGGCCAGATATGAACTTGCATTTTGAGGCCCATTTAACTAAAAGGGCTTTTTGGCCCGACCCATTTATGGCCTGGCCCATTAGGGCCAGCCCGAGCCGACCCATTTTGACAATGCTAGAGATTTCTAGAAATGGGACGAACATTAATTTTAAATGAATACTAATCAAAAGGCAATTAACCCTCTAAAACATAAAACAACAATTTTATGAATAAAGAAGAATTCCATAAATCAAAAAACCCATTAAAGAACATGCATGCGCAATCAATTTCCTATACTCAAACATATAGAAAGAGAAAGATATGACCATATTTTATCTACTCAAGCTCTTCTTTTTGTTTAGCTTTAAATTTAGGATGAAATAATCTAAAATTTCCCTTTTTTATAGAAAACTCAAAATTTCAGTAAATTTTCTTCACAAAAATAATTGAGTAGTAAATAGATATTATATATAGACGAAGTTATTTATCAATGCCTTAGGACTTGATTTTTTTTTCATAATCTAAGGAAACCCACTTGAGAAAACTTCCCATTTGAAAAAAAAAAAACCAGAATTTCAAACATTTAATGTAAGCAAAAGATTTTTGACTAATTGGCCAATGGAAGGATCACACATCAATGGCTATAAAAATATATTATTTACTAATTTCATGGCATTTGTCATGTTGACTTTTTCTCACATGGTCTAAGAAAACGTTAGAGCAGCTTTCCAACAAAAAATAATATAAAAGAAAATAAAAGATCAGATCAAGTCTCCACAAATTAATAGTAGCTTGGTCAGTGAAAGAGAGTTTTTTGACTTTTGACTAATGCCTCCATGAAAAAACAAACATAGATAATGCCTCCATGAAAAAACAAACATAGATAACCATTGTGATCTTGAAGAAAAAGAGAAAAGAAGCCACTAAAGTTTCAAAAGAAAATAGTTTCATAGTTTATTTGGTTGCGAAGAAGTTTGATAAGAGTTTAAAAGCCAAAATGTCCGGTGCACACCTCCATACACCTGTACTGTTTCTTAAGAGAGTCAAAGAGATAGAATTCCTACACTTCACTGATGAATAGAGTTCCAGGTCCGACAACATCAAAGTTTAGTTGAAAAGTCAAAAGAACTACCATAAGATCCAAAATTCCATTTTTTTTCCTTCTCATTCATCACCACAATGAGAGAAAAAGTTTGTTTTTTTATGCTCAATATCTTAGATACATAATTAAGAAACCACTCACAGTTATGAACTAATAAAACCGCAAAAACAAATTTACATAAAAGCAACAGCATTTCTAGGGCTTAAATCTAATTCAAAACACCATTGCCACTCACTTTATATAACTAAAAACCCACCAAAGTATCATACAAAACTAATAAACCTATTGCGAAATCAAAATTTAAATGTAAAGCAGAAGCCCCTTTTTAACATTAAAAGCATACCTCTTTCTTTATGTGGATTTAAGCAGGTGAAACAAAGGAAGCACAGGTCTTGATCAAACATTTGAGTAACTTAAAAACTTCAATGAAATAATCAAATATTCAATCTTTAAGCATCAAACATAGTAATTTCAAGTTTTGCTCTTTTCTACAAAAATCATCAGAACATTTAACAAACAACAAATTTCACTAATTACTCATAACCTTCAAACACTCACCTTTTATAGCCAAACTCAACAAAACACCTCTACTTGATGACGAACCAATGATAAATCTGAACATAGTAGAAAGATGGTAGATAGAAAGTTTAAAATCTTACCAAATCTAGCAAGTTGAAACTTAATCTGACATTGATTTTGCTTAAAACAAAATCAAACTATGGGGGCCACCTTTCTTTGACTTTCTGGCAGAGAGCAATGGAGCAAAAATAAGAAAAGAAATTAAAAAAAAAACTTTTCTTAAGGATTTTAAGATTTATATTTCACAACCTGCCATAAGTGAGGGGTTAAACTATCTTCTCTCATCTGCTAGCATAACATAAGCAAACAAATTCAACAGTTTATAAGGTTTTACAATTAACAAAAAAATTTCCTTATAACAACTAAAGTAAAAGAGAATTTCAAATATTTTTACACTGCTGACCGTTTGTTCCTGATAAGGATTAGGGATGAAAAATGGGCGGGCCGGGGCGGGTGCGGGCCGGGCCGTACGGATACGGGCCAAAACGGGCCAAGCCCGTTTAGGCCCGTTTTTAAACGGGCCTATTTTTACATGCCCGGTCCGTTTTTAATGCGGACCGGGCTGGCCCGCGGGCCATATAATTTTTAAATAAAAAATAATAAAAATAAAATAAAATTTTAAAAATCATTAAAATTCATATACAAATACAATTTAAATACAATTACAATTCACTTACAATATTTTAAAATAAATAATTGCAATCTTAAAAAAAAAACATAAATTTCTATTAAACATTAAAATCTTCCAACATCTTATTTTCATTATTATATGTGTATATACATATAAAATGTCATGGTTTGAATTCAAAATAAAATTACATGAATTCATTTTTTTGCTAGAATACAATAAAATCATATCATGTATTTATTATTTTGTAAGAAATAAAAATACATTAATAATATAATTAAAAAACAAATTATATTTAAAAAAAATGAAAAAAAGGCCTAAAATGGGGCCGGCCCGCGGGCTTATGAACCGGCCCGCGCGGATCGTCGACCCGCGCGGGCCAACCCGTAAAAACGGGCCTAAAAAATTGAAACCGGCCCTTTAAAAGCCCGCGGGCTTAACGGATAAGCCCGTGGGCTTCGGCCCGTTTTACACCCATATAAAGGATGAGTCCTCTAGTCAATATAAGATGCGACACATGTTATACCAAGAACCCGAGAAATTGAAAAATATAGTACCACTTGTCATTTCATTTTTGATTTTCAACACTAAGAATGAAAATCCACCAAACAATAAATCTAAGTCATTTCCGTAAGTCCAAACTCCAAAATTCTATGAAAGTATCATAGAAGTTCAAACTTGAACATTATTGTTAGAGTGCAACACAAAGCTCTTAACGTATATTAATCAAAAGAAACATAGCACAAAATTCACATGAAAGATATATATGCAAAACATTTTAATAATCCTCAGGCGAAAAAGATAATTTACTTGCACTTCTTTAAAAGCAACTTTAAATATGACTCCAATATAATAGTCAAAATTACTAACAGCACTCAAGTCCAAAACCAGTTTGCCTATACAAACATTCTATTTTCTACTTCCTTTATATCAAAAATGTTACTTAAAAAGTTTCACTTTGAATTCAAAGAAAAAAAAGTCATGAACCCATTGGCTTGATTGAATATAAGGGGTGCTTTGATTTCAGATCTGGAAACAGGAACAAAACAAAAAGATATCAGTGATATCGTTCTAAGAGAAAACATGTTTTTTATTGATTAAGCTCATTCATTGACCAATAAAAGAAGAGAGACATGACAAATTGCTAATTTTCCAACATTGCAGTAGAACATGATAAGAGCATACCAAGGATTCCCTCATCTGAGGGACCGTTAATAAGAATGCATTATTTAACAACTTTGATACAATAAAATATATATTTCCGACCAAAAAAAAATATATATAACAACAAACATTTATATTCTCACCATAGATTTATTAGAAAATGAAAAATTAAGGATTTGAATAATGCATCGTAGGTGGTCTTCCTTTAATAAATCTTTATGTTTTTCTTTAGAATGTCTTGGTTAACTCCATTCACATAGCTATAACAAAAGAACAGCATATCACATATATTTCAAGCTTCAAATAAAAGAGAATATCCCCAAGTCTTATAAACTCTTGGGATAAAAGCTCTGATGATGATGATGATGATGATGATGATGATGATGATCCCCAAGTCTTACAAACACTTTCCAGTTTCAGGGGTGATTTTAAATGTATGCCAATTAATGGAAAAAAAGTGCATGAAGAATTTGTCAAACCTAGATGTCATGTACTTGTACTACACGGGTACAGAGCTTATGAATACAGGCCCTCAAATTAGATATAGAAAGTTTGTTTAGAAAAGAAAGCTTTTCATCAACATCATAGAAACTCTTGCATAAACTGTGGAGTCTCAAGTAGGATGAATGAACCTAATTACACCAGTCCAATAAAATTTATTAAAAAAATTATCCTGATTTTAAATTATTAGTAGTTTATTAACATTTGACTTATTAATATGATTTAGTCAACACTACATTCCTAATAAGCCATTAGGGTGTTACACAACAAAGATTAGCAAAAGGTTTATATCTAACCAAAGAGGATAATCTCCTTTTGTACATGGCAGTTGGCATACATGCGATCAACAATTACATAACTTGCTTTGGTGTTTTTATTATTTTAATCTTCTACTAATTATAGTCATTAAATAGGTTATAATAGTACAACAATTAGCTAATACTTAATTTACATATATATATAATCTTTAAATATTCATTTTCATAATCTTCTAACTCTACATGTTAGGTTTCTGTAGCCATAGTTGGTAATGAGTAATTAAGAATGCATTATAGCAAGCAAAATGGTAATTTCATTTTCTTCGTATAAAGAATAAGAGTTGAAGAATGGTAATTTCTTTTTTCTTTTTGTAATCAAACTATGAACTTAGATAAAAAGATAAATTTTTTTTGACAATTAAAAAAGATATTAAACCTTTAGTAGCCTAAAAGATTAATTGAATAATTTTAGCATTTGCTTGTTGATTTCTTAAAAATTTTTTAAAAATAATGTAAAACAAAACTTGTTTAAATATGATAAGCAAACATCCAAAACACAACCTACATTGTTCAATATAAACTAAAATAATGCAAATTTTTATTGAAAATACCAACTTTTTTTATATGCTACCAATTCAAAATTAAGTCTATATTTTTTTCGTAATAAGCCTTTATATTTTGCTTTTAAAAGCAAAAAAGCAAGTAAAAAACAACATCCAATGAAGCTTATGATTTCCATAGATTGATATTGATATGCTATTTAGCAAATTAAGACAATAGGCAACTCAAGCAGTAAAATTCAACATTTAATGCGGCTTTTAATTAAAAATCGAACATTTCTGTCTGTTTTAAATTAGAATATACTTTACCCCATGAATCACTTATTATTGAATATATATACATATATATATAGACATATATATAATGGGAAAAACAAACTAAGAGCTATGATTTAACCTGAAATTACTGCATTATTTTAAAATCTAGATTGGAATGTTGTCAACTGACATCATTTAAAAAGTGAAAACTATGATTAAAATAGAAGAAAGACATGTGCTTAATGGGAGAAACAAACAAAGGCTAGGCGAGCCTTGCAAGACGGGACCTACAGCAAGCAAACAACGTGGCAGTAGGAGAAGCTGAATACGCGTTAAATAGAGAAAGCGGAAACGTGACCTTCAGCATTTAAGCATTCAGGGTTTTAGGCAATTAAGACAAATCAGACAAAATGGAACTGAAATACAACTTGCAAACAAAAAAAAATCAGCTACAATGTTGATGAATATGCCCCCCCCCTTTTTTTTTATAAGATTGAAATTGATATTAAACAAATACATACCTTTGCATCTTCACCAGAAGATAGGCTGATGTTAACCATGAAAATGAAGAAAATGCCATGATACATTTTATATAAAATAAATTTGAATAAAAAGCAGTTAACCATGTCTTTCAATGCAAGTATCTTAATAATATCATATCCAACTATTCAAGATTCATGCTAATGATTTTGTATAATCTGCTTAGCTATGTTTAACAATTTCAAAAACAAAAATTATACATCAAATTGTCAAAGAATTAAGCTTGATATTCCAATTTCAGGAGTTAAATTGCATGGATTCCTATGTAAGATTAAATTAATCCTAAACATGCTTCTACACAATATGAAACATGTTAAACAAATAAAAACGGAAGCGACAGGATCTAACCTCCAGCCATTGCACTCTGTAACTCTGCTGTTGAAGCAATCGCCGAATCTGACAGTCTACTCTGTGTCAATCACAGACCTTCCAAATCTTCCAAGCACTCAAAACCTCACTAGATGGTGTTTGTGTTTTTTGAGATTCACGTACTTGGGGACCGGAAGGAGCCCTCCTTAAATAGTAATGAGAGCGTGCTAATTATGGCAATAAAATCACGTTTTAACCATCATAAAATCGTGTTTTAATAGCCAAATATTGAGTTGAGATTCACCGTGAAATTATGGACCATATCCGGAATTGGTCAACCAAATATTTATTTCCATAAATGAGGAGATATACTAACATTCTCCCACTTGGTCCATATATTTCACTTATAGAAGAAACAAATCACATGAATCATGGCGACAGTTCCTCAAGTGGCGAGTATTATCTTCCATGTATTACTATGTAAAATGTTTCTAAATCAACCCATTTTTACTTAATGAATAAACCTTATGTTTATTCTCGGTCCAAACAACAAGGATATTTCTCAAATAAAACTTTAGTGTATACAAATCAAAATGAGAAACATCATATTATTAATAAGAGTTTCAATTACAATCAAAATGTGGGACCAAGTCCCATTCTCTCTACATGATCCTTAAACTTAAACGGTGGCATGCCCTTAGTCAAAGGATCAGCTAACATCAATTCAGTGCTAACGTGTTCAATGACCACTCTTTTATCTCTAACACGTTCTCTAATGGCTAAGTACTTAATGTCGATATGCTTACTTCGACTTCCACTCTTATTGTTCTTAGCCATGAATACCGCAGCTGAATTGTCACAATATATCCTCAATGGCTTAGATATGGAGTCAACAACTCTAAGCCCACCAATGAAACTCTTAAGCCATACACCATGTGAGGTAGCCTCAAAACAGGAAACGAACTCGGCCTCCATAGTGGAAGTGGCAGTCAGTGTCTGCTTAGCACTCTTCCATGAAACAGCTCCACCGGCAAGCATGAAGATGTAACCGGATGTTGATTTCCGGGTATCAACACAGCCAGCAAAGTCTGAGTCTGAGTAGCCAATCACCTCCAACTCATCAGTCCGTCTATACATAAGCATGTAATCCTTAGTGCCTTGAAAATATCTAAGCACCTTCTTCGCAGCTCTCCAGTGGTCCATCCTCGGGTCACTTTGGTATCTACCCAACACTCCCACAGCAAAAGCAATATCAGGCCTGGTACAGACCTGTGCATACATAATGCTTCCAACAGCTGAGGCATATGGAATGTTCTTCATCTGTTCCCGCTCAAGATCATTTTTCGGGCACTGGCTCAAATTGAACCTGTCACCCTTCACAATGGGAGCTGGGCTTGGTGAACAATCTTTCATTCTGAATCTTTCCAAGACTTTATTGATATAGGCTTCTTGTGACAGACCTAATATACCTCTATGTCTGTCTCTATGGATCTTAATGCCAATGACATAAGATGCATCGCCCATATCCTTGATATCAAAGTTCTCAGAAAGAAATTGTTTCACCTCACGTAGCATCCCCTTATCATTGGTTGCAAGCAGAATATCATCCACATATAGCACAAGGAAACAAATCTTGCTCCCACTGACCTTCTGGTATATGCATTGATCCATGATGTTCTCAACGAAACCAAATGAAGAGATGACTTCATGGAATTTTAGATACCATTGGCGGGAAGCTTGTTTCAACCCATATATGGATTTCTTGAGCTTACAGACCAAATGCTCACCATTACTAGAGGAAAAACCTTCAGGTTGTTTCATGTAAACCTCTTCCTCTAGATCACCATTGAGAAATGCCGTTTTCACATCCATTTGTTGCAACTCTAAGTCAAAATGTGCAACAAGCGCCATTATGATGCGAAGAGAATCTTTCTTAGATACAGGAGAGAAGGTCTCCTTGTAATCGATTCCCTCCTTTTGAGTGAATCCTTTGGCTACGAGTCTTGCCTTATAACGTTCAATGTTGCCTAATGAGTCAGTTTTGGTCTTAAAGACCCATTTACAGCCTATAGCCCTGGCCCCATTAGGCAACTCGACAAGATCCCATACTCCATTAGATGCCATCGAATCCATCTCATCCTTCATAGCATCGAACCAAAGTTTTGATTCTTTGCTGTTCATGGCTTGTGAAAACGTCTCTGGATCATTAACGGGCCCAATATTGAAATCATACTCTTGTAGATACACAATATAATCGCTAGGAATAGCTGTTTTCCTTTCCCTAGTAGACCTTCTTAATGTTGGTTCAACATTCTCCGAAGGATCATGTTGTTCAACTGGTTGCTCACTCAATTCTGGTGTATCCAGAGGAGCCTCGTCTACTGGTAAGTTATCAACTACTTGTGGATCTTCAACGATTGGTTGTTCAATGTCCAGTTGTACTGAAGGGACATTGTTCATGATAACCAATCCTTGACTCGAGGTAGAGGGTTGATCTCTCACAGAAACTAGGTCTTGAGATTGATCGCTCCCACTAACTAAGTCATTTTCAAGAAACTTGGCGTTCCTTGATTCCACAAATCTAGTGCTATGAGATGGACAATAGAATCTGTAGCCTTTGGACCGTTCGGCATATCCAATGAAATACCCACTTATGGTCCTAGGATCCAGTTTCTTTTCCTGTGGGTTGTAAACTCTTATCTCAGAAGGGCATCCCCAAACGCGCATATGACGCAAACTCGGTTTCCAACCTTTGAATAATTCAAAAGGCGTCTTTGGAACAGCCTTGGTTGGAACCCGGTTCAATATATACGCTGCCGTTTTAAGAGCTTCAATCCACAAGGACTTAGGCAACTTCGAGTTGCTAAGCATACTACGCACCATTTCCATCAAAGTTCGGTTCCTTCTTTCTGCAACACCATTCTGATCCGGTGAACCAGGCATGGTATATTGGGCAACAATCCCATTTTCTTGAAGGAACTTCGCAAATGGTCCAGGTGCTTGTCCATCTTCAGTGTATCTACCGTAATACTCCCCACCTCTATTAGTTCTTACTATCTTTATGGGTTTTCCACATTGTTTCTCTACTTCAGCCTTAAAGATTTTAAAGGCATCTAATGCTTCGCTCTTGTTATGAAGCATGTAGAGATACATAAACCTCGAGTAATCATCAATAAAGGTGATGAAGTATTTCTGACCATATGCATCAATGTCTGGACAACATATGTCAGAATGTATGATCTCTAATATGGTTGAACTCCTATTGGCACCTTTCTTAGACTTGTTGGTTTGCCTACCCTTAATGCAATCCACACAAGTGTCGAAATCAGTAAAATCGAGAGTACTAAGTATTCCGTCATTTACCAATCTCTTAATTCTATTTATGGAGATATGACCTAATCTCCGGTGCCATAACGTAGAGGAGTCCTCATTCATAACACATCTTTTAGTACCAGTTTGAACATGCAAGGCGTTATGAGCAGTGTCATTTTGCAAATCAATAGAGAAAAGACCATCACATAAGGTACCATTCCCAACAATATCACACTTAAAATATATCAATACTGATTTATTTGAAAATTGAAAGGAATATCCATAAGGTACCAGCCTAGAAACAGAGATTAAATTTCTCGAAAAACTAGGAATATAAAAGGTCTTTTCCAATTGCAAAACAAAACCACTCCTAAGAACTAAAGTGCATATTCCAACGCCTTCAACACGCGAGCGCATCTTGTTTCCTGAATAGATGCTCTCCTCATTTCCCACTGGCTTCCTTAGGTTTGTCATACCCTGTAAGGAAGTCGAAATGTGAATTGTAGATCCAGAATCAATCCACCATGTGTTATGATTAACCTCAACCATATTTGATTCAAAACAAACATATGAGAGTGGATTACCTTTCTTAACGAGCCACTGCTGAAGCTTGGCACAGTCCTTCTTCATGTGTCCCTTCTTTTTTACAGAAGAAACACTTGGACTCTTTCTTAATATCAGCTTGGGCAGGGATTTTACCTTTTCCCTTGTTCTTGGCTCGATCCTTGGTCTTTCCTTGGCTTGCAAAAAATGCACTCTCACCCGATTCCATAAGCAGTCTTCCCTCCTCTTGAACACACATGGTCATCAATTCATTGATGGTCCACTTATCCTTATGTGTGTTATAGGATATCTTGAATGGTCCGTACTGCTTTGGTAGAGTGTTCAATATGTAGTGCACAAGAAAAGACTCAGACATCTCCACCTCTAGCTTCTTGAGTTGGGCCGCTATATCTCTCATGGTCATTATGTGCTCACGCACTCCTTTGACACTGGTGAGCCTCATCGATGAGAACTTCATTATCAGGGTGCTGGCCAACGCTTTGTCTGAAGTGACAAATTGATCATCTATGGCCTTCAGTAAGGTCCTAACGTTGGTATGTTGTTCGACTGAACCACGTATCCCAGCAGATATCTTTGTCTTAATATACATGACACTAAGGCGATTGGATCGCTCCCAACGTTCATGTAAAGCTACTTGAGCAGGAGTGCTGGTCTCAGTCAATACGGGCTCGTCTTTCCTTATAGCATAGTCTATATCCATGCACCCTAATTGGAGGAGAACTCTCTCCTTCCAAACCTTGTAGTTCTCTCCATCCAGCTCGGGAACTTCTAGGTTAATACTAGCCTGAGGAAACACTGCATATAGAAAATAAACATGCTTATGTATCTAGAATTTTTGAGGCAAACTTAATTATGTCTACCAATGTAAACATATTTTATTAATGAATCTCAGACATAAAACTTGCCTGTGGGCTAAAGTTCTAATTCTAATAGATTTATTTCATAATGATAAAACTATCAAATTATATCATTTCCTAATTCCTGTGGGTAAATTAAGAAACTAATTTGATATTTTATCCTAATTAGTTATAAAATTATAATAAAAATTCCTGTGGGATAAAATTTACTATAACCTTATAACTAATCACAATTTATGTCTAATATCATTATGTGATTTTACAAAATAATTTTACTTAATTAAGGTTGCTGTGGCTAAGCCCTAATTAAATAAACTATAAATCACTTAGACATATTGGTAAAATTCTAAGTTTATTCATATTTTAAAAATTGCAATTAACACAAGGCAATTTTAATTCCAAATAATATGAATAACTTAGCTACATGTGCTTTTAGTATAAAAATAACAAAATTATACATATTCAAAATAAGCACATATGCACATTCAAAATCAAATTTTCATAATTTAATCATAATTTTATGATAATTTTCACAAAATTATTCAATTTAAAATTATAGCATGAATAAAAATTCCAAATTTATGAAAAATCCTCATAAAATCCAAATAATGAGAAGTTTTCATAATTATATTAATTTTGTGAAAATAATCTAATTATTCATAAAATTATGAAAATTACAGAATTGAAAATCTGATATAAAACTATCAAAAAATATAATTATTTGGCCTAAATTAAATAATTTAAATTTACTTAAATTAAATAAATCCTTAATGTTTAAAATAAACCAAATGACCCTTTTATTTAATCCATATGGCCCAAATAATCAACCAAAAGAGCCCAAAATAAATGGCCCAAAACTAACCAAATAAGGACCCAAACAGTGGCCCAAAACCCGAAGCCCAAAGTTTTTTTTTTTTTTGCACAGTGTCACTGCACTGTACAACAGGCGGGCGCGTGAGACTCACGCGCCCGCATTATCTCTATCGGGCGCGTGAGACTCACGCGCCCGCATTTCCTCTCCTGTCGGGCGCGTGAGACTCACGCGCCCGCATTTTCTTCCCTTGTCGGGCGCGTGTGACTCACGCGCCCGAGGCTTCTTCTTCACCCGAATGGGTGTTTTGCAGAATTTTGGGTCTTTTGACCCGACCCGGCACAAAACCCTTCAAACAGTCTCGTTTTTCATGTATTTTTCATCCCTAGAGCTTTACAACAATAGATCTAAAGTATTTGAACCAAAATCACAGGAAAACAGAATGAGTTTTATGAAATCCGAGACTTAAAGTTTCAAAATATGGGTTTTTATGGCTTTTTTCTACAGATCTCTAGCAAGACAGAGGTTAAACTACGGCTCTGATACCAAATGTAAGATTAAATTAATCCTAAACATGCTTCTACATGCTTCTACACAATATGAAACATGTTAAACAAATAAAAACGGAAGCGACAGGATCTAACCTCCAGCCATTGCACTCTGTAACTCTGCTGTTGAAGCAATCGCCGAATCTGACAGTCTACTCTGTGTCAATCACAGACCTTCCAAATCTTCCAAGCACTCAAAACCTCACTAGATGGTGTTTGTGTTTTTTGAGATTCACGTACTTGGGGACCGGAAGGAGCCCTCCTTAAATAGTAATGAGAGCGTGCTAATTATGGCAATAAAATCACGTTTTAACCATCATAAAATCGTGTTTTAATAGCCAAATATTGAGTTGAGATTCACCGTGAAATTATGGACCATATCCGGAATTGGTCAACCAAATATTTATTTCCATAAATGAGGAGATATACTAACATCCTAAACTTAAAGAGGTGTAAAGCTATATTAGATTTTTTAGGGATATGTAAAAGTATAGTATTAAAATTTATACATGAAAACATAAGCAATATCTCATAAAGAACAAATACAGAACATGCTCATGTTAGTCTTCAAAAATATCAAATTTTGGACTCCAATGCAATGTAAATGAAGCAAAGAAAACCAAATATACTTCAAAATCATAAAATTAAACAAAACCAACCTTAAATTAATAAAGAAAATAAAATAAAATAACTTCGCTTGCAGTGAGACAGGTCTACAATTGAGATTAATTAAAATAGGCAAAAAAATTAGTTTAAAAAACAAATTAATGCTAAATCAATAATTTAAACAAACACATGCAAAAAAAAGTAAAGAGATAAAAATTCAATTAAGAAAATTAATTAGAACATGTAAAAAAGAACCCTGAAGGTTTGGAAGAACATGTAACAAAGAGAAAATTCATTAAAATTTATTTTATATATTATTTTTCATTCTTTTTTCTCTATTTTTATTTGTTTTTAAATTATTAATTAATTAAATGTGATTGAAATAAGGTGAACATCCAATGTCTAAACAATCCACAAATTCTAATAAAAGCAAATACAACTTCAAATAATGAATAAAATATACATTAGGCTCTAATTTTTCCACATTCAAAGAAAATATAAGTTCTCAAAACTTATATCTATCTTGAAATTTAGCATGAATCCAATAGAAATCCTACATACCTTGGTTTGCCTAACTAATCCAAAGAGCTTTTCTATCTGTTTCTCAACTGATTTTACCTATATTACAAATAATAAGAATATTATGCAATTAGATTAATTTTCTTTTAAAAAGAACATGTCATAAAATAGCCAAAAAAAATAAGCAAAAAGATCAAAGGAGATTCAAAACTGTTGGTTAATTGGAAGATTTCTACTCCTCAATTCATCTCAAACAAAAAGGACACAAAATTTCAATAATTTAATGAATAACAACTTTAAACTTTACACATAAGGTTGAAAATAGTCAATTAGCCATCAAATCAACAAAGACAGTATTCAATCAGCAATTGACTTATTCGCAACTACAAGTTGACAGGGCACCCAAAAGTTTGAACTTTTACTCCATACAGCAAAGATATCAATGATTAATAGTAAACAGGTCTGCAATTTGATAAAGACACATTAAGCCACTATTTAAAAGGCAGATTATGACATAGCCAAGAACAATTCTAAACAGCATAATCTGAGTAACCAAGATACTACACTTGATGTCATGATCGAACTTAGTTGGCTCGAAAAAAATCCTCTTCCATTGTTAGTCACATCATTTCCAATCCATAAACTGACACCATATGCTAGTTCTAAAGAAATCTTAATTTTAATCTTGCTCAAACCAAAAGATAATTCACATCAGTATCTACATCCTTAGATAACCCACTTCGTTATATAACATAATGCCGAATAAGACCAGAACCCAAGGCTTTTATCATCTGAAAGATCTAAAAATACCATACAATTTCTTCCTAACCAATGTGATCTAAAAATACCAAAGATCTGAATAACCAAGATACTACACTTGATGTCATGATCGAAATCCATGGAAGAACTATGTAGGAGATATTTGTTTTTTCACGAAGTAATCAAAAAGATAACTTTTAATTCACAATAAGAGAAAGTCCTAGACTTTTCAATATAAAATCAAAAACCCAATCCATACAATCTTAAACAAAATAAACTAAGCAAACTTCTGGAAATTAGCATATCAAAGCAAATTCCCAAAAAAAAAAAGAATCTCATAAAAAGGAAACAGAATCGAAACATCAAAGAGCATGCTAACAAAAAAAAGCAACAAAAGGTGAATTTACTTTAAAAAAAGTAAGATCTCGAGAAGTTTAAGAAATACTGAAGTAAAAGGCTATGCACTTCAAGAAATAGCGAAGTAAAAGGCTATACTAAAATAACAAATCATATCAAGCAAAAAATTTCCTTCCTTTACTGCAATTTGTCAACAGAACCAATCTAATAAGGATAGATGCCGTAGAGCAAAAAGCTTTAAAAGCTCAAACATAATTATTGGCGAGCAAATAACTTTGCCACGGTCAACATCATCCTACACATGTTTCTAATATGATTTAAACATGTTATAGACAACTATTTAAAGGCAAACTAATACTTATCTCAAGATGTTAGGCTACTTCAGAAAGTCAAACCAACAGCGGCAACAACTAAACCGATCAATCCTCCCTACACGAAGACAAGAAAAAAATTTACAAAAGTAAGCGAAAATTTAAATTAAATAGATACAAAATCTTGGAAAAAAAAGTTTCAAAATTCTGAAAATTATTTATCATCTACCAACCTTACAACGATTGGCTTGTGGCGAGTAGGTAAATTTTGCAATCAAAAAAAAGATTATCACCGAAACCTTCTCGTGGTGATTGGGCATTTATAGATCCAAGCAGCATCTTAGTATGACAGGACGATAAAAGGCAGTGAATCAGAAGGGAAACGGAGGTGAGGGGAATTCAGGGCTTTGGCAATTTGAAGAACCGAAGAAAGGGAACAGGAAGCAAGAGCAGAGGGCAAGCAAAAAGGGAAATGGAGTGTCTCCAGAAGTTCCTTGCGACTGATTTGAGCTTGCGAACGTGTACCACAGAAAAAAGTCGGCAGGTAAAAGAAAGCTGTTGATGCGCGCTTCGAGGACAATCTTACATGCTAAATTTTTAAAAGCAGAAGCAATTCCAAGACTGTTAATAGTAAAATAACCACTTTAGATAACGACTAAATTGTTATTTGCATAAACAATACAGTAGTAGCAAAAAGAAGAGAAAAAGGAAAATAGGGTAAAATTGATATTTTACAAATAAGCGCTGGGGCCCAGCAATAGTGATCCTGGAGGAACTATAAAATTACAACACTACACAAAAAAAAATCAGCAATTTACATCCCTCACAAACAGCATGAAAAAAGGGAGAGACAAAACGGCCAAAACAAAAGCAAGGAAAGGAAGAAATGAGGGGACGACGTGTTCATCAGTGAAGGCACAAACGTGGAAGCACCAGATTCCAGGCTTTTTTTCAACTTTAATAGTATAGATAGATAGATAGATAGTATAGATTTGTAGAGCATCAGATTGAGACACTGTTCGGAATTCCCTTCCCAGTGAGTCCACCTTCACTGGTAGGATAGAGCAAAGTGTATGGCACATTCACTGGGCCAACACGATTCTTCAGTTGGTTGTCATTGTTCATCTTCACAATTCTCTCCTCAATTCCTGAAAGTGTTTTTCCGAATTCCTCGAAGGCTGCCAGCGGTGTTTCATCCGATGTCCAGTCAGGCGTGTCTCTTTGCCCGAGGTAAACCTCGTCGGACGAGTGCCTTGATAGGATTTCTATCAGGGAAATTCCGAGGAGAGTCTGCAGCTGAGCGGTTATTGTTTTCAGGAAAACCTTGTCGGGATTCGACTCGAGCTCAGCGTATTCAGGACTGCCTTCCTCGGGCATGAACCTGCGGCTTATGGTTGGGCGGTTGGGGAGGTAGCCTGCGTAGGGATATTGGCCGAAGTTTACTGCTGCATGGAGAGCTGAAGCCACCCATATGATAATGGTGCAAGAGTCCATCAGCTCTTTACGAGTCTGCATTTTAGGCCACCATGGCTCGTGTTTCTTGTCGCCATGGCCCTCTTCTCGAAGCTCCTTCCACCACGCTTGAAGCTCGGGGTCTTGTTGAACCATTTCATCCGTTTTGTAGTAAAAGGAGCAATAGTCTCTGACCCATTTTTCGATTGCAGACCAAATCTCCAATCCGTCAACAGCATATGGATAGTCTTTAATTAGCAAGCGAAGACCATTTGGTGAGTTCTTATCATCGACTGCAACTCCTCTGAATAAAGAATAGCAATGAAATATTCTTAGTCTCTGAATTTAGATTTGCTTCAAATTAGAAACATTCTTGAATCATGTAGTATGTACCTATTCTTGAGGTCTCTGGGAAGTGCTTGGTCGAGAAAATTCCAGTCCTTGTAAATTACTGATGACATTTCCATGGCATATTTTCCAGGGAAAACTGTAAGCTCTAGGATTCCACCTCCATTAATCAGAATCTGCCTGGCGAACGCATTGATGTTCATCGTGTCACGGAAGTGAGGATGGAGAAGCTTATGAATAGGATGAACCACACTCAGCCGCCTGTTTGTGGCAATCACAAATGGCTCAATCGTTGCGTGAGTGTTCAACCTGTACCAAATTAAAAGCCATAAGCATAAACCCCTCTCTGATCAATGTATAATTGCTAATTATATACAAGGCAGATAGCCATACCAATGGCTTATGAGCTGATGAACACCAGAGTCATTCACAGCTACGTAGGCTTTAGCCAGCTGCCATATGGAACCTTCAACCCCATGTTCTGCAGGCGTGTACACCTTGCTAACAGCACCAAATTGATCCCCATTCGGATGCGGCAAGCTCAATTCAATCGCCAATGGCTTCAAAGTTCCGTCATCCCTCAAAAGCAAGACAGTCCTAGAAGCATAAGTCTTTGTCGTAGTAGAGTTTATCCTCCTCAGGTATGGCATAAGTGAATCATGGTGATCCAAGATGAATAATCTGTTGGTTCTCAGCGCCTGTTCGATCAAATCCTTTCGAGTTAGAATGATTTAAGAAGAATTCTGAATTATTCGTATACTTTCCTAGTGAATGAACACAAGAAAAATACAAGAATATTACCTCCTCTATGGTGAGTCCCTCTAGGTTGCGCTCAATGTGCTCCTTGGTTATGGCACTGTTTTGGTTGCCATATACTTCAGGATCTAGCTTGCTTGCTGGAGGAAACTCCTGCAATCGAAATATTTCATGTTAATCACTGAGATCAAGTTCTGAGATAAAATTCAAAATGGTGCTCAAGCTTACTTCGAGAAGACGAATCAGGACAGGATTGACACCGGCAAGCATTTCTCTGGCAAATTCTTCATCAGTCCTCCATGCAGTCTTACTGTCTGCTCAATTCATTAACAAAAACAAAGTAAATGACAATGAACATTAGTAAACATGTGAAATGTCAAAGATGTTTGATGCAAACCTTGAATCACTTGAGGCACAGGAAACTTCAACAGTTGTGCCCCATCAGTCCGGAAAATTTCTTTGAGCATCTCCAAGGGGATGTTATTGACGATATTATCAAGCAAAGGGCCAGAAGGAAGCTTAACTCCTCCATAATAGAGGTTAAGAACATCCTCCAATGAGTCGAATTCGTTATGAGTGCTGTCAGTTAGATCTTTTAGCTCTGGTACAACGAACTGAACTATAGATTTCAGTGCATAAGCAAGAAAATCCGACATCTTCAAGTGTCCAAATCGTTCATCTCTTGGAACATAGATGTTTAGGCTCATCAGAAGTGGTATCCTACTCTCAGTGTTGGGATCTGTCAATGTAGTAAGAACAAAACCTTGTCAGACTCAGACAATGAGCATTGAATCCTTAGTTCTGATCAATCATCAATGTGATTTCTTACCTGATTTTGTTGGTGGTCTGCCTGTTCTTCCTCGACGAGGATAAGGATACTCAGCAGATCCGCCAAGAACCGGGCGAGCGTAGTCGGGATCCTTGTCGGGATTCCCCAAATCATTGTAATAAGCATAGTCATAGACTCGGTCCCATTCCTGGAGCTCTCCTTCGCCATTTCCTCTCAAGGCCTTCAGCTCTTCTTCTCTGTATTTCCGCAGTGGCTCAGGCATCTCATGCGGAAGATATGTCTGCAGAAACATCAAACATTTGTCAGCAAATCACAACATAAAATGAAACTAAACAGTTATTTTGATTCAAGTGTTTGCCTTGTTAGTGAAGAACAGTCGATCTTTTTTATATTTCTTGTCAGGATAAACCCAGGAATTGCAGACAAAGTGAACCCGACCATGGCCTGGAACATGTTCGAGAGTGACAGTCTTGAGGTAGAATTCACTGTGGTGATTGTTTTTAATCAGTATAGCTCCAGGTTTTCCGATTTCCTCGTCCCAATCGAAGTCAACACTGAATTGAGATTCCCCTGCTACTGGAGAAGCTCCTGTAGAACTCCAGTTCTCCAAGTATGCTGGTTTTCCAAGCTTTCCTTGCAACCCATTAGCTTCAATGGCAAATCAAAAATCAAAGTTAATGCTTTGAAACATTTTTTTAAGGTAAAACTATTAGATTTTACTGACCAGTAAAAAAATTAATTAAAAATAAAATAAAATATGCGACAACATATTAATTCTGCTTACAAATTAACTTTTTTTGGATTTTATAAATTAAAAATTTTTTCACACATTATATAAAAACAAATTCTTAATATATATGTATATAAACGCACACAAATCAAATGAAAGTAATTAGGAAAATAGGATTGGAAAACAAGTAAATGCGAATTTGGGGAAGAAAAGAGCTCTTAATCACGAAGAATTGACACTTACTTGGACTTGGTCTTGGTCATCCTTAATATAATATAATATATAATTATATTAATAAATTGACAGGGACTGGGTACAACTATTGCATGGGCCATAGACTTTCAATAAAACGAAAATGGATTTCGTATGAGAACAGTTAAAAACCGGAAAGTATATTTTCTTTGATTATTATATTATAATTGATAAATTTGCATTCTAAAACGTGTATAACTAATTATTAAAATATTGTATGAAATTCACATTAATGAATAATACTCTTACGTAATTTTTTATTTTGATTAAAAAATTATAGTAAGAAGAAGAATTAATTCACATTTATCTATTAGTTATATCATTTTTGTCACATTGATACTTGTATAACAGAAATTCTGAACTAAGTACCTAAAGCTTAGTTCCGTCTCAACTCTCACGCCTTAATCCTTCTGATTAATACTATTAATTCAAAAATGACGGGACTTTCTAATATTTATTCTATAAGTATCATATGATAAAAGTTATAATTTAAATTAAAAACAAATAATTATTTAATTTTAAAAAAGAAATTACAGGTGAAATGGCCTTGAATCCTTTGCCAAATAAACATTAAAGGGAAGCACGAGCAGTCTTTTCCTGGATGGATCAAGAATAAGACATATTAAATTGTTTCATTAAAAGAAACAAGAGGAAAAGACATTAAGATAAAATTTAATAAATTAATTAATTAATTAACTTGTATCCTTTTCACTTTCTTGGTTAGTGCAAGGTTGTTTCCATATAAAGTCTAAAGTCAAGGTTCAAACAGTTTTTGTTAGGCGCGATGATTAAGTAATATAAAAAATTAAAAAAAATACAAATTAAAATTTGATAAAAATTATATATTATTATAACAAAAATTAAAAATTATTGTTTGTAATGGATTAATACAAATTTAATTCAAAATTTTTGTATTTTATTTTATACTGACAAAATATTATATAAAACAAATATTAACTATGTACACAAATTTTCAAATTTAATTTTTATCACCCTCATTTACTACTCATTTTTTATATTGATTTTGAAATTCACCTCATTGCTATGGCTCGTAGATAGCCACGTGACTCAGTCATAATAAAAGTATAGAAGCCACAAACCTGACAATACGCAAAAGTAAGAGTAATTTCTCTAAATAATAGGTTAGGATTTATAGTTAATGTATTTATTATATGATTGTGATTGATAATAATTTCTAAAAAAAAAAGTAATAAATTTAAAGTAATGTAAAAAACACAACGATAAAACAGATAAAAATTTTAGTAAAATTTATATATAAATATCCAACAATAAATAAAAATTTTATTTTATATGTGGATAGAAATTATGATAAGATAATTTTTATATTCTATATATATTTAATATGAATCACATACGAATACGATACAAATACATTTATATTAATATTCTATCATTTGCCATCATTCTACGGGAGTGCTGGCCTCCACGTGTTCTTTTTTCTTGCTTCAAATGCTTGACTCTATAATCCCCATGATGACTTGGAGCTATTCACATCACTAGAAATGACATATACTTTTAATTTCTCCTTAATAACTGTTTTTAACTAAATTTGTCATTAAAAGTTCATTTCTTGCCTGAAAAATAATCTTCAGAAGTTGAAGGTTTTTTGCAATTCTACCTTGTCACTCTTGCATATAAAAATTATACGAAAAATTATAATCAAAATCTAATAAAAATTAAAATATATTTTATATTTAAAATATTTGGATTAATTTTGATGCTAAATTTTTGTATTTTACTTTGTTCTCCCTCAAAAAAAACCCAGGAAACAAACAAGATTTTTCTGTTGAAATCTGCTTGACAATAAACTAAAGAAAGCAGAAATATTATGAATTAATAGCACGATAACCTAGCTTTTGTTTCGACTTTAGACATGGCAGACATGCTTTGATTTCCTTTTGTGATCAGCTTTTTCGGAAGAAGCAAAAGCAGTAAACAATCAGAGTTAAACTTAAAACTCACCAGCGTCGCCTTTTTCAGCACTGATGAGCTGCAAGGAAACCCTTCTGCCTAACAACTCGTGAACGCCATCGAGAAAAGATGCATGGTAATCATTGAAGTCCAAGACATTCTTTTTCATCAACACGACAGTTCCCTTGATCTTCTCCGATTTCATCTTCTTGCTCCCGTTGTCGCCGCCCACGGCGTTGAGTAAATGGCCAAGCATCTTGAATAATTTATGACTTCTGTAGGAAGAAACTAGAAAGAAATTCTAAGCCGATGAGGGTGGTGAAAGAATATATTCAATCCTTAGGGGTAATTCAGTGCTTGGTTGAATATGAGAAGCACTCGTGATAAAGCCATTGTTGGAGCTTGGGGGAGATATTTATAGAGAAAAATGGGCCTAACTTAGCCAACATGTGCATTCATATAAATTCAGTTTCGTGACGTGTAGTACACTAAAATTTTGTGTTAATATGTTGAATATATAATTTTTTTTGCTTTTCATATTATTTTTATATCTTTTATTCATATGGTGTTTAAAATTAGAGTAAATTTTCTCTAAGTCCTTCAGTTTTAATTTTAGTAACTGATCTATTAGTTTGAGAAATTGACATTTTGATCCAAAATTATTAATTTAACAATACAAAAAAATATTCTTCTATTAAGTCATTATTAAAAAATCCATTAACTTGAATATTTGTCACTTATGAAATATTCATAATGTCCTTTTTGGGTGTTAAAAATAAAAATTTTACATTAATTAATTTTTTAAAAATACTTAAAAATAAAAAATAGTAATAAAATTTATTATTGATACTTAAAAATATGATATAATTAATTCAAGTTTAATAATTAATTGATATATATTAAAATCATTTGTGATTTTAGATCAAAATGTTTATTTTTAAAATTAATAGATCACAATTATGATAAAATCGTAAAAACTTTAGTGAAAATTACCTGTAAAATTACCGCATCATTTGATAGGGAAGAAGCTTCCTTGTGTGTTCACGTGTGAGGTTCTGTGAAATTTCCCTTTAATTAAAGGCTTGTGAAAGGATAAAGCACTTTGCCACTTTGCTCCAATTTGTACCGTACGTTTATATCTTCTTGGATAAGTTCTCCTAAATTGACCTAAAAAAAAATCAACTCGCCTATTGGGAGAGAGTCCGCTGATGAAGCCAAGTCTTTCTTTTTTTTTTTTTTTTCAATTTTCTTGGCTATAGAATTTCTAATTTTGGGGGTTAATTATTACAGAAATTAGCATGGAACTTTTAATTGGAAGGGAAGGAATTTTGGAAATTATAGATAATCGATCAATGATATATAGATGCATGAATCAGTTCTTTTTTCAGTCAATTCGAGAAATTTTTTTATTTAAAGAGTTGGATTTTAATTTTGATTTTTCCCAATCTAAAAAAAGTAAAAAATGTCATTGATGGTATTTCATTTTATTATTTTTTAATTTGATAAAATTGTTGTTTTAGAGTGGTACATTGCATATATTCAATCCATGAAAAATGCGTGTATCGATCTTTTATCTTTTACATAATTTGGGTATTCTTTATTTAAAGAGTCTTAATCTCAAATTCCGTGATCAAAAAACTAAACATGTCAGTGGTTGATGGTTTTTCATTTTATTATTATTTTTTTAATTTAATAATTGTTGATTTAGGGTATCAAATATTTTAATCTATGCATGCATTTGGGGTGCCTTTTGTGGACTAGTATTTTATGACAAAGTCTCTGTTTTGTAAAAACCAAAGACGAACCATGGGCTATGCAACACTAAAAATAAATTTAAATACACAGGAACAAGTGGAAAAAAAATAATAAAAAATAACTCTCAAAATCTAATTAATTATTTAAGAAGCCAAGTTGCAAAGTATGTTTTTTCAGAAACCAAGAACATTTCCCTTTCACATGTACATCATTGGACGATGTCAATTTTGTCTGTGAATATATATACATAAACAAGATAGACATACAATTTCCAAAAAAAATAATAAAAAAATAATAATAAGAAATTACGCAATGATTTTTACTTTTTAGCAATATTTTTTATTTTTGAAAAAATAATAACGCAGCAACTGATGGCGTTTATTAATGATATAAATGTCATTAATTTTATTAATTAGAACTATTAATAAAATTGGAATCCTTGAAGAAACATTTATTCTTAATCCTTGTAGAATAGAATCCAAGTAAACATATATGATGAAAATTGATTACTTATTTTCTTTCTCAAGCATTTTTTAAAAATAAAACTGAAAATTAATTGTTAGTTATGTGATTTATTTTTGGTATTCCCCCAAATTCGAATGAACAAACCATAAGAGCGTGTGCACGTGCCAAGATACTTTGTTATGAATACTGTCAGTTTGAATCCGACAACGACTCTTTTTTTTTTTTTTACTTTTGTTGAAATTCAAACAAAAATTTGAAGACATTGGGATAAGGAGGCTTCTTGGCTAGATTAGATTCCATCTTCCACTGACTTTTCATCTAAAATTAGGGTTTATTTTATTAGAATTTTAAATATATGCAATTTGTTTCCTTCTTGCTTAGCAGCCTTTGAATTTTTAGAATATAAACATTAAAAAAAAGTACATATTCTCTTCGTTTTTCATACGTTGAAATGGCATATATTGCTCTATATGGACAAAAAATATATAATAAAAAAATGCCCAACTATTATCTCACAAGATTTTCTTGAGCATGATGATAAGATTAAGATCTAAATAGTATTACTCTTGAATTAAACAAAGAGAAACCATTTTTTATAAAAAAGAGAAACCACTATGTAATGGAGGCTTTTGGGCAAAATGAAAAAAGAATACAAATGTTAAGTTTCGAACTTAAAATTAGTAAAATTCTCATCCTTCAAATATAAAAATATAGTTGTTTGAATTAATGCTTAAAATTGAAAAAGCAATTCTTTATCATCCCATGAATTTCATTCAAGTAAAAATATGATATTCTAATCATTCTTGAACAATCTAAATATGGAGCTTCTGATATTTAAATAATTTCTATAGAATATAAACATAATATATATTTATTCTCTTCGTTTTTCTTATGTTGGAATGACATATCTTGTCTTTTATGGAAATATATAAAGATGTTTTATTTTATAAAATGTCCAACTACTTTCTCACAATATTTTTTTAACAGGATATAAGATTAAGACCTATATATAATATTAATCTTGAATTAAACAAAAAGAAACTATTTTTTTATATGTAATGGAAGCTTTTGTGTCTGAAAGGAAAAGAAAAAAGTGTAGAGAGGTTCGAATTTTAGATTTGTACAACTCTCATATTTTAAAAATAAAAATATGATCATTTGAATTAATATTAAGAAAGCAATTTTCTATCATCCCATGAATTATTCCATCTAAGTAATGATATGAAATGCTGATCATTATTAAACCATTTAAATATTGAGCTTTTGATATTTAAATAATTTCTTCGATAGTTAGGTTTCGGTCTTATAAAAAGATGATTGTGTTTTGACATTTACTGATCATATAAATATATATATATATATTAAAAGTCGAGATTTATGTGATAAAAAACTATTTTTTATTATATAATTCAATATCCAGTTATAAATATTATATATTTATGAGACTCAATAAACCTGTTATGTGTAAAGGTAATTCACGGGACAAGTCATTTTGACTGGTTGTTTGGTATTGGGGACATTTTTTTGGCATTCGTTCAACAAAAACAATCTCACTTTATAAGCATTTTGAGTTCTAGACGCAAGCCATCAATTAAGTTTGGCAGTGTTCGATTATTGCTTAGTCATCGATTAAGTTTTTGGTAGCATGGTCTATATTTAATTTATTATTAATACTTTTTATTTTTTTATTTAACCATTATCAATTGAACAAATTTTTTTATAATAAAATACATATGAAAATTAACTGCTCCATAACCCTAGCTTTAATCAAATTATTTTTTTATTATTTTTTTATTTTTATAATTGGAGGGTGGAGATTGACATTGCTGGAAGCCTTGAACTCAAATTCAAGTTTCAGCATGCATATCATAATTTTTCTTTAACTATTCAATTGTAAGATCATTGGATTTAATCTAGTTAGTTTTGTATTATTTTTAAGAAATGATATTTAATAAATTTGAAATTCAAGTCTCAATACATGTAATCTCTTTTTTTTTTAAGTACCATATGTATTCCAATAAGTATCAAAATAATCTATATTGAATTCGGTACTTAATCTAATTGATTCATATAATTTTTTAAGAGATGACTTTTAATAAACTTAAAATTTAGATCTTAACCCATGTATTTTTTTTTCTCGATCCTCACATTACAATCTCTCCTGTACCAATAAAAACTACACTACTAGAAAATGTACCTTTTACAACGTTTAAAGTCGTTGCAAAATGCAAATTTATCGTTGCTAAAACATTTTCGCAACGACTTTTAGTCGTTGCAAGGTCGTTGTGTTAAGCTTCGTTACTAAAAGTATACGTAACAATTTTCATTAAATAATAAGTTGTTGCAAAAATGTATTTATTGCAACGACTTATTCTCGTTACTAATTAAAATTTTGTTTTAGCAACGATTTAATATTTTGTTAATATTTTTTTAGCAACGAAATATATTTAGTTGCAATTACTTTTGGCAACGGGTTTTTGATTGTTGCAATAGTTAATTTTGCAACGATAACTAATAAATACGAAACAACAATTCAGTCGTATTTAATTTTATTTACAACAACTATAATCGTTGCTACAAATAAATACAAAGCAACAATTTTGTTGTATTTAATTTTATTCACAATGACTATAGTCGTTACAAATAAATACAAAACAATTATAGTAGTTGCAAATAATTTTTTCACTACAAGATTGTTATAAATACAAACAATAAATTATAAAAGAATTGATAATTGAAATATTTATTATTAATGAAATTTAGAATTCAATATAATTTCATGAATAAAAAAAATGTGGAATCTATAAACCTAGCACAGATTTCTGGGGATAACTCGCATCCTGGAAAGATGTTTTCGAATCTGTAAACACTAAGCATAGATGGAAAGATGTCTTCGAATCCGTAAGCACTATGCATAGATGTTTAGCTAATTGACTTGATCTTCAAACTCAACGGCTTAGACAATACATCCAAGAGCATCGCATATCCATATGAACTTGGTAAAAGGGTTTTTAACTTGATTGCAGCAATATCATAAACCTTAGCAGCTTCTTCTTGGGTGCCTGCAGAAGAAAATGTGAATTAATAAGACAAAAGTAATAGTGGTTAGCAATCTCTACAAATAGTTCCTAAATTTCATTAATAATAAAATTTAGAAAGAAAAATCTAAAATCTATTTTCACTAGAAATTATAAGAAACGAAAGGAAAAATTTTTTGTTGGAGGCAATATATAAGAGCTAGGTCATGAGTTATCCACCAAGAGCTTAGCATTATCCAACAGGTATAATAACATCAATGTCAAAATGATGTTAGCCATTTAAGATTTACATCCTAACGGAGGAGACAAGGAAGAGGATAGTAAAGCATTCTACTAATCAAACTCTATTTATGATTTAAAAAAACGAGAATTAATAGCTAAAATCTAATATCTAAAATAGCTAACCTGGATATAACCTCGATGTAAACATGGATAAAATCTCTTTCTTTCATCACCCAAAAGTTTGAAGCAGAACAAGTTCTAGAGTCATAAAGAAAGGATTTAAAACTTATAAAAGACAACAAGAATTTACATAAATGCATAATTTTCAAACAGAGATTAAAGAAGGATGAGAAAGAAATGTGCTCGTGCACGGACATACAAGCACTTGAATACAATCACGATATGAGAATTTACCTATAAGCTGTCCATTAGTAAATACCCACAATACATCATGCATGCTATCAATCACAAGAGTGGGGCTAACTTGATTTTCCTCCCAAAATGCAATGTCTTCATCAGAAACATATATTCTACATTCTAGATATAGAAATATTGCAACACAAAGAGAGACAAGCAAATTGTATGTTGTCTGAGTTTCTATAACATAACTCTTCCGTAAGGAGAAATTTACTAAAAAGGGGAAGCATATTAAAATACTTGAAACTGAAAATTGAAAATTCTAGTAGTACATACGTGAACAAGTTAAATCAGATGAATATACCTGTCCTAAAAAATTCAGGAGTAAAAGCCAACTAGTACTGTAGCTTTTTTCCATCTTGGCTATTTTTCATTGAGGATCAACATCCTGGCATTCAATGACATTAAAAGTAGCAAAGAAACAGAAAATTTTAATTTCAATGCTGGCAACTGATCTGCTTCCAGAGACAAGTCATAAACATGAAGCACATATCAATCTATAATTTTACTTATGGAACATGGCAATTTAACATTTATGAAGATGGATCTTATTTTCTTTATTGCCAATGCTACTCTCTGAAACAATCTATTTTGAGATCTCCTTCAAACCAAAAGTTACAAAAATAAAAGAATCAAAGCATGCTCTGAAAATTATAACAAAAGATAGGATGCTTCAAAGTGCTATGTGACAAGACCCAAGAAGAAAAAATAAAATTATGGGAGTCATTGACCTTGAGAATGTAAAGAACAATTCGAGCATTCTCGTTAAGAGTTGCAACCAAAAAACAAAAAGATAAAGCGTTAGAGAAGCAAAAAAAAAAGCGAAGTGATGGATGTATGGTTTTAATAGAGAAAAGATTACCATCATCGGACATGTTGAAGTTAATCCCTTCGTTGCTCAATAAGGATTTATTTTAAGAGAATAAAAGGCAAGAAACAAGGGCTAAAACCCTAGATTGGAGAGAGTGGACAAAAGGGGGAAAGGGAAAGGGGATGGTAGTATTGAAGGCCGTGAGTGAGAGGCATGTAAAAAAGGGGTTGGGAGTTTTTATATAATTTAAAATTTACAAATTTCACAAATAAAATCTGTAAATTTATAATAATAATAATGATTTCAAATTATAATTTAATTAATAAGATCCAATACAAAAGTTTTATAAATGAATCACTTAAAATAATCATAATAAAAATAATATTTAAATTATAAAAAAATGAATTACATAAGAGATAAAATTGATAAAAATCACATATTCATGTAAGTATAATATAGTTTAGAAGAAAATTAGATTTAGAATAATGAATAAGTTAACCATGGAGTTTTGTAACAATTATTTTGATCATTATATAAAATATTAAGAAAGTTTTACTTTAACAACTACAATAGTCACTGCAAATTTAAGTTGATTTCAAAATGAATTTTTTTTTATCGTTATAAATTTTTTAAACATTGTATAAAATATTTAAAAAGTTAATTAAACAACGACAATGAAAGGTCATTGTAAACATAATAAGCTATCTCAAGAACCTTTTTTATTGTTATTAATTTGATAAAAATTAGCAACAACAATGAATGTCAATGTATAAAATATAAAGAAAAAATCAAATAAGCAATGACAATTAAAAGTCGTTGCAAATATAATAAGATATCGTAACGACTTTTTTTTAGTTGTTAATTTAATAGAAATTTGCAACAACAGTAAGTGTCGTTACATAAAATATAAAGAAAAATCAAATAAGTAACGACAATTAAAAAGTCGTTTCAAACATAATAAGATATAGTAATGACTTTTTTTATCGTTATCAATTTGATAAGAATTTGCAACTACAATAAGAATCGTTGCGTAAAATATAAAAAAAATAAATTACACAATGACTATGAAAGATCGTTGCAAATGTCATGAGATTTTGCAACGACTATCTTAGTCGTTGCAAATTTTGGTTGTTAAAAACCTATTTTTTAGTAGTGCTATTATCTATATTTATCTTTCTTTGCCTTAAAATTATCTTAATGAATGGGGTAGAATTGAAGACTTCATAAGATTAATACTTTTAGCAATAAATCTCAGTTAATTTTTATGGGCTTAATTAGCTTACCCCACCCTAACCTAACCATATGCATTAACTACTGATATAGGTTACACAAATGGCAAATGTAAAAATATTGATATTACTATTAATAATGATATTATTATCATTATTAAATAAATATAATCATTAATTCAATATAAATGGAGAGCACTCTTCTGTGTGAGAGAGTGCACCAAATACTCCCATTTTAAGGAGAGTGCGTCAGGTACTCTCCCGCAAGCGAAAGATCACCAAGAAGTCTCCTGCAAGCGGGAGGTCGCCAGCGACAAGCACTCTCTCGTAAGGCTGGAGGTCGCCAGCGACAGGCACTCTCTCGCAAGGCTGGAGGTGGCCTGAGAGCGACAGATCACCAGCGATAGGCTCTCTCACGCAAAGCAGGAGGTCACCAGTGATCTCGGAAGCGGTAGGTCGCCAGCGACAAGCAATCTCTCGCAAGCGAGAGGATCTTGTCGCCTAATGATCTGTCGTTGCCTAAATGTGGCCTCCGCCTAGCGACAAACCTCTGCCACATCCAGGTGATGACATTTGACGTGTTGGTGCCGTATTGGGAATAAATTCTTCTCAAAAAGATGAAGTTACCCTCCAGGTAATTACTCTGTGATATTCGCCTATAAATAGGCCACATGTATTATTTTACTCTTCAATTTTTTGACTTTTGGCTGTTACGTTTACCAATACAAAAGAACATTTTGCTGACTTAAGCATCGGAGTGCCTACGCAGGAAATCACCCCCTGCGTTCCTCTGACTTTTCTTATTTTACAGAAGTTTTTTGGAGACACATGGAGAGGAAGGATAGACATTGACGTCAGCAATTACTTATTGTTGTCTTGAGCAACAACAATTGGCGCAGTCTATGGGAAACGAAATAAAAGCCAGGCAAAACTTTCAAGGTGGTGAGAACAAGATCTACTATTATCAAAAATGGGAGTGAGGAGAACTCCGTGAGTTCACCTGAACAACCAATCCGCGAAAGGCCACTAGGACGCAGAGAAGAAGAGAGAACCACCATGTCAGTGGCGGAATTCGAAGCTCTGAGGAGGCAAAGCGAGGAAACAACCCAGGCATTGAGGGCCATGATGAATCTGTTTAAAGGGGTCCTCTTGCAATTGAGTCTCCCGCAGGGTTGTACAGAATATGGTTGGAGAAACAACTCAAGAGACTCGACAGCATCAAGATGGGTTGCAGGGTGTGCAGGCTGCGGCGGGCGAGCAGGCTACGATAGAAGGACGAGTTGTGACAGGTGGGCTAGCCGATACAGGCGAGAGAGTCGCGGAAGGTGAGCAGGCCACGACATGTAGGCGAGCCGCAATATGTGGGCAAGTCACAAAAAATGGGCGAGCCGATATAGGCGAGAGAGTCGCAGCAGGCGAGTAGGGCTCGACATGTAGGCGAGCTGCGACAGGTGGGCGAGTCTCGACAGATGGGTGAGCCGATACACGCTAGAGAGTCGCGACAGGCGAGCAGGCCGTGATAGGCGGGTGATTTGGGACAAGCTATCTACGACAGGTGGGCGAGCAGCCTGCGATAGGCTCCTTTGAGATGCAACGGAGTTTGTCCAACCTTCCAACTTGGCAAACTAGACCCAAAACAATGCGAGGTATGGAGGGAGCTGGAAAGATAGGGCGTAGACGAACACAGCCAACTCTTGACGTAGGAAATGCTTAGTGGATTGACTCAGAGACTGACACTACTTGGAACACAAAAATGATGCGAAAAGATGCATCTCAGAGTAAAGAAAAGGAGAAAAGTTGTCTTACCTCCACAATTGACATGAAAAAGATTGTAGAACAAGTGCTGGAAGAAAAGAAGCTAATATCCGTAAAAGAAAGTCAGAAAAGGTGGGTATCGTTTTTTGCGGCTATTATGGAAAAACCCTTACCACCGAAGTTTAAAATGTTGTAAATGGTTGCATACTCGGGAAAGACAGACCCTTATGATCATATCTGGAATTATGAAGCATTGATGCTACTCCACGGGTGGGAAGACGAGATCATGTGCAGAACTTTCTCACTCACCCTGACTGGACACGCTTTGAAGTGGTTAAATGGTCTGGCTGAGGCATCAATCACCTCCTTCTACCAATTGCGAAGCGAATTTCTGAAAGCCTTCATAGTTAACAGCCAAAGGAAGAAAGATCCTACTTTTCTGCTTACACTTAAACAAGGAAGTAAGGAATCACTAAAAAGCTATATGGATCGATTCCGAGATGCAACTTTGGAAGTTAGGGACTTACAGGTCGATGTCACAATAGCAGCAATATTGCAAGGGACTAGGTCTGAGAAGTTACAAGAGTCACTCTCTCTAGAGCAACGAGAAGTATGGGAGGAGATGTAGATTCTTATTGTGATTTCCATTGTACGAATGGGCACTCGACTGAGAAATGTAGGGAGCTAATGAATCAACTTGAGAAACTGGCTCGAGAAGGAAAAATAGACGGATACCTTTGGAGGAATGGGGGAGCCCACTATTCTCCACGCAGTCGGAGAAATAATTTGCCGCAGAATAGGCAATATGACAATAACAGAAGAGAGGAGGAAGCATATAAAAGGAGGGATGATGAAGCAAGGGGTGATCAGAGAAACCCATACCACGATTGACCTCCAAATATGAAGATGGATAAGGATTTGAGGCCTTAGTATTTTAAAATTTCAATTAATATCAAACATGTTATTTTGAACATTACATTCCATATTGTCATTGATTATTGGTAGTATGCAATAAAGTAATAGTTTTTTATATACATATAATTTATTTTCTCATCATGATTGCATATTTTGAAACAGGAATACAAAAACCATGACAGGCCTGAAGCGAAAAATGCACGATACAAGCTATGCATGTACTTGAAGCGAAAAGTGCGCGATGTAAGTCATGCATGAAGACAAAAAATCCCTAAGCACAAAAAGGTGCAAGATGGGCAAATTCAAAAAGTCCCTAAGCGAAAAATGCACGAGATGGGCAAACAGAAAAAGTCCCCAAGCGAAAAATGTGCGAGACGGGCAAAACTAAAAAATCCTTAAGCGAAAAATGCGCGAGGTAAGCCACACACTCGAAGAAAAAGGCCTAAAGCGAAAAGTGTGCGAAAGTAGGCTATGCATGGACTTTGAAGCGAAAAGTGCGTGATATAAGTCATGCATGAATACAAAAAAGTCCCTAAGCACAAAAAGGTGCGAGACGGGAAAATTCAAAAAGTCCCTAAGCGAAAAATACGCGAAACGAGCAAAAACTAAAAAGTCTCTAAGGGAAAAGTGTGCGAGATGAGCAATGCATGGGCTTGAAGCAAAAAATGCGCGAGGTAAGCCATGAATAAAATAAAAGTCCCTAAGCAAAAAATGCGCGAGATGGGCAACGCAAAGGCTTGAAGCGAAAAATGCGCGAGGTAAGCCACGCACCCCAAGAAAAAAAGCCCGAAGCGTAAAATGCACGATGTAGGCTACGCATATACTTAAAGCGAAAAATGCGCAATGTTAGTCATGCATGAAGGCAAAAAGTGCAAAGGCTTGAAGTGAAAAATGAGCGAGGTAAGCCACGCACTCAAAGAAAAAAGTCGAAAGCAAAAAATGCGTGATGTAGGCTACGCACATACTTGAAGCAAAAAATTTAAATACGTGCAAGGTAAATATGTAACCGTTGAAAAATTCTTTGCAAAAAACTGAGTTCTTTTACAAAGAATTGAGGAGCAATTGATATGGGTTACACAAATGGCAAATGTAAAAATATTGATATTACTATTAATAATGATATTATTATCATTATTAAATAAATATAATCATTTATTCAATATAAATGGAGAGCACTCTCCCATGTGGGAGAGTGCACCAAGCACTCCCATTTTAAAGAGAGTGCGTCAGGTACTCTCCCGCAAGCGGGAGATCGCCAAGAAGTCTCCTGTAAGGCTGGAGGTCTCCAGCGATAGGCACTCTCCAGCAAGGTTGGAGGTCGCCAGCGACAAGCAATCTCTCGCAAGCGAGAGGATCCTGTCGCCTAATGATCTGTAGCTGCATAAATGTGGCCTCCGCCTAGCGACAGACTTCTGCCACATCTAGGTGATCGACATTTGACATGTTAATGCCGTACTGGGAATAAATTGTTCTCAAAAAGACGAAGTTGCCCTCCAGGTAATTACTCTATGATATTCGCCTATATATAGGCCACATGTATTATTTTACTCTTCAATTTTTTGACTTCTGGCTTTTATGTTTCCCAATACAAAAGAATCTTTTGCTAACTTAAGCATCGGAGTGCTTATGTAGGGAACCACCCCCTGCGTTCTTCTGACTTTTCTTGTTTTACAGAAGCTTTTTAGAGACACGTAGAGAGGAAAGATAGACATTGACATCAAATCACTTATTGTTGTCTTGAGCAACAACAACTACAAAATTATTTCCATATGGTTAAACACTTATACGGAGAACAATTCATTAATCTTATATATATATATATATATATATATATATATATATATATATATATATATATATATATATATAAGCCAAAGTAGTTGGCTTAAAGTAAAACATCTAATGTGGATTGTTTATATATTTGAGATGTGTAATTTATTTAAATAAAAAATAATTATCCTTTTTCATGTTTAAAAAAAAAAGAAATTTATCTATCTATCCATCTATTAAAATACAAAACAAATAAATTATTTTTTAAAATTAATTATGTATTTCAAATTTTAAAAGATAAAGATATATATAGATTAAAATTAAATAAAAATCATATATCATTTATCTTTTCCTACATTAAGATTACAAAATATAACATTACCAATAATTTTTTTTAATTTTTAAATGATAACTTTATTTTTTTAATTTTTTAAATTAACATACAACATGCAATCATTCTTTTTTTCACATTAATATTACAAAATATAATATTTATATCTACAACTTTTATCAATTAAATTTTTTTAATTGTCTAAAAGGTAACATCTATATCTATATATGTTGAACTAAAATTTCTATTACTTTTTGCATTTAATTTATTTAAAGAAGATTATGGCATATAATTTCATCACACACCATATAAAATACTAGCATCAGATGAGGTTTCACTGTTTATAAATAAGATACCTCTGTTGGAAATTAAATTATTAATCACAAAATCACTGATTAAGATATTAGATTAACATTTTTTCAATGATAAAATATATAGCAACATAATTTTAAAATATAACTTATTTAGCATGTATATTGTTATTGATTATATACATATATATGGGTTTATATATGATACACTGATAGTGTATAGTTTCTATACACTGTCAATACATTAGAGGTTGACATCTCATCAATAAGCAAAATAAAAATATGTTAAGCCCTTAAAAATAAATACAAATAATTTTTTTTAATTTGATCATAAGGGCATGTTGATGAGGTATCAATCTCTTATGCATTGACAGTGTATAGAAACTATACACTATCAGTGCATCATATATAAATCCTATATATGTATATATGAAAAATCTTTCACCAATAGAATGCCTATCATGAAAGTTTATACAACTTTTGGTTTGTGTTATTTGTCATGTGGGTACAACAAAAAGTTGTCTGAAGTTAATAGAAATTTTCATTGTTCATCATATAATGTTGATATCCCTAATCTAACTCAAAGGTAAATAATAATTATATTTACTATATTTAAAACATTAAACATAAATTATTTCATGATGATAATATAAACATTTTATAATTTTAATATACATAACTTAATTGTAGCATTTTGTATGGCTTATAGATGCAAGTTGAACGTTGAGGCATTTGATGGGTCTAAAAAAGTAATGTTTGTACTTTTAAACACCGAAGCTAAGAAATTAATTGATAAAGTTACTGACAATATTATAAAATTTCTTTTAAGGTATTGATTAATTTAACAATATTTTAATATTGTTCATTATCTAATTTAATTAAATGATATGTCTATGACCATGATTTAGGAAAATGAAAATTATAAAATTCGAGAGATATTTGATTAATGTATTTTTGTGCATCACACGAATTCAAAGCTAGTTAATTGTAACGTGCAGTCAACTATTTATCAGATTAATTGGAAATTATGAAGGGAAAATTTTCATAGCTGGAAGTTTACGAGCTGCTATAATTAATGTTTAATTTAATTGTTGAAGCAACGGTGGTTTTCCCCAAATTTGAAGGCTGTGATAATAAATGGGAAAAGTACGTGTCTAATTGCAATGGTATGAAATTCTTCCTTGACAAATGCTTCGTAATCAAATATTGACAACTCTGTGATTAATTTCAGGGTTCATGGTTAGGCACGAAACTAGAAAACTTCTAACAAAATTTAAGTAATTAAGATCTACAGTTTTATACGAAAGTGATCGTAATCCGAGAATACAGAAAAAGTTGCAGGTGATAAGATATGAATTATAAATATATCAACGTTGCATATTAAGAGAGATTATATAGATCATTTGAACTAATTTCGAAATTCTAAGATATACCATTTCCAAAACTTCGATAGATTATGCATTAACATCCAAATGATAAATATTGAGCATTAACGTCTTAAGGATAAATATCAAGCCTCTCTACAGCAAATTCAATAATTTCGATGAATGAATCTATTTTTATTTCTTTTGATTTTTTTTTTCTAACTAAGAAATTATATGTCCAGAAATTATCTCATATGTCAAGCGAAATGTTTAAATTTCACAGATATAATTAGTGAGTGACACACATCCCTAAAATCTATTAAAAAATAAAAAAAAATGACTAAAAAATAAAACATATAACTATCTTTTAATCTTGTTTATGAAATTAAAAAATTCATTATCAATGTATTGAATATTTTTATTACCACTCAAAATTTGAAGGTCTAAAGTCAGCAAAGTTTTGATAAGATACAGTGAATCCAATAAGTCAACCACAGATATACATGACCAAAATTCAGCTGTAGAGATAGAATGTAATCTTTCAAAATTCAATTCATAATTGAAATTAGAGAGTGTAACATATATATCTATTAATCACGCAATTTCTTTTTTTTTTTTGTTGTAAATTAATCACGCAATTTCTATAGATAGAAAATTTTAACCAATCTACCACGTGGAATGTCGATCATTTTCCATTGAGTATAATTCACGTAGGTTATCCTAAAATTGACTATAAACAATCAAAAAAATCCAAGGAGGCAGGCTTCTCAGTTCTATCCCAAAAATCAAGTCTTAATTTGATAAAACAAAAAATTGAAGTTTTTCTACGCTACTACATTACTATCTGTTAGATTAACATTATATATATTTATGTGTGTGTTATTTTTACGATAAAATCTCTAGTTTGGATTTAGGGAAAAAGAGAATAATGAAGTCTTTAGTTTGGGTTTGAGGAAAGAAAAAAAAATGTTAAGGTTTGAATCACAAACATTCAAAAATCTCATACTTTAAAAGGGGAAATAGAAAGATAATTGAAAATTTTGAGATTTTTTAATACAAAATATTTTAGTGGTTCATTTAAATAAGAAGTTGGCACCTCCTTTTGCTGTCTCTCAATACTTTGTTTCTTCCTTTTTTGCATGTGTCGTTGAACGGCTCATTTTGAACACTAATAGGAATGGAAACAAGTCAAATTATTTGTAACTACTCAAGTTTAATTTGATGATTATTTAAATTTGATTTATTTATTTTTGAGAAGAGCTCAAGCTCTCGTTACTCGAGTAACGAGTTGAGTTAAGTTTGAACTTTTTAATATTTGACTTGAGCGGCTCATGAGCTTTATCGAACTTTTTTTAATATATATTTTTAATATTTAATTATTATTTTATTATTTTATTCTCATAATATAAATTAAAAATTAAAGTTCAAATTTAAAAAAAGTGAAAAAAAATAACATATACCTTTTCTCAACTTAAAAAAGCTTATAATGTTTGTGTAACATGATTTTTTTTTTAATATGCAAAAGGTGTCGCAAAAGATAAAAGAAGGAGACGTAAATTTTAGACTTTGAATTTTAAACTTACTGAAAATAATGTTTTAAAATTAATTGTATGAACCAATTAAATAATAACTTTGATTTCGTGTTCAACGTGATTTTAGTTATAACTTCGGAATTGTTCATTTTATATCAATGTTATCATTATATTAAAAAAAGACCTTCTTTATTCAACAACTTGTCATTTTAAATGGATTATAAAAATATAAAATATTTTTTAAAGTTAAAGTGGAACAGTTGACAGGCTACTTGATCAGTAATTTATATTAAAATATTGTCAATAAAATAGATTAAAATATTCGAATCTAGCATCACTTATATATTTTAAAAAAGAGTCTAATCATCACTTGCATATTTAAATAAAAAAATCTAGTGTCATCAGAGAAGAACTGATGTTCTTATCATCATTTATATTAAAAATATATATATTTGTTGTATACGACAATCACCGATATTTATTGGACTAAGGGAAAGAGTTCAATAATTTTTAAATAAAGTTTTGAATTCTAATCTTGTAAATAAAAAAAATAATATTAAAAAAACTCTTTTCATCGAGTCCGATCGTAGCTCGATGCCAAAGTAATCGAAATTTAAAGTGAAATCCGGATACCAAAAAGTTTAGACAAAAAAACAATCATTTCTCAGTCAAATTCTGCTGAAATTATCTTGGACTTAGCAAAACAAATTTTTTTTCTAAACACACGTGAAATTTAAGGATCCAATCATAGAACATGAGCAACAATGTAGTAGGTAGATTTTTTGATTTAATTGTAACATAAAGCGTCGATATGAATGCGACGAGAGACTTTTCTACTTAATAATTAACGTAACGTAATTCAAAACCTAACGAAATATTGACAAGTAAACAATAATCTTATGGCTTTTTTTGTTGAAATATAAAATAAAAATTCCCTGTCAATAATTTATAGTTTTGAAAATTAATCTTGATATCTAATTAGCTTAATATAAGTAATCTAGGTCTTGCAATTAAAAATTAAAGGATTAAATTTGTTGATGAATGGATAGTTTTTTTTTGTACATAATTTCCTATATTCTCTTTGTAAAATTTAGGTCAAATTTTATCAGATTTTATGTATTTTTCAGCTTACTACTTGAGGCCTTAAATATTAAAAGCAGATAGCTATCTATCGTATCTTCCAAGAACTTCATTTAATGAAACAAATAATGGTTGGTAGCTTTCTTCTATCCTTTCCTCCTGTGATTTTTAGTTGCGATACCTCATAGTCTGAAAAAAAGAAAGAGTGTGTGTTGCATATCTGTATGGATTTTTCATTGTTTCATATCGTTTGTATTATGTGTGGTATATGTTTTCTAAGGGATTACACGTTTAACAAAATTATCATAGTTTTGTTAAGTGATGTGTTTTTTCATTGAACAAAAAAAGCATATGTCGTATATTTGTGTGTGATGTATGTATTGTGTGAATAAAGCATTTGCTTTCTTACATGCGTGTGTGTTGCATATGTGTGTGGGTTTTCCATCATCCCACATCGCTTTGCATTGTGTGTGGTGTGTATGTTTATAAGGGATTTCACGCTTAACAATTCGTTAAGTCGTGTGTTCTTTCACTGAAGAAAAAAAAAGAAAATTTTTTAATATAAGTATTTGAATTTCAAGTTTATTAAAAATTACCTTTTAAAGAAATTATATAAACCAAAATTATATAAACCAATTGAGTTAAATTTTGAGTTCTCTGTGAAAACAAAAAGAAAAGTTTGCGATCTCCTTAATTTTCTTCTCCTTTCAGTATCCAACTCCCTCTTTTTCATTTTTTCCCCGCAAAATACTACACTGAGTATTCGAATGTATTATCCTCTACACTGAACATTTGTTTTGCTCCCATAAGAAAAAAAATCAGAGTGAAAATATATTTCTTCTAATCTAAACTTATCCCTGACACAATACAATTATATAACACGAAAATGATATTAATAAATGACGCAAAAGTGATATGAACTAAAATTTTATAAAAATTATATATGAATATGATAAAAACTAAAAATAAGATTTTGAATTTTCTATGTCGACATGAAATTTTTGTATTTTACACAATACGAACACAATTTTACATGACACCAATACGAATTATAAACACAAATAGTCAGGTCTATCTAAACCTGCTAACCAAATATGTAATGCATATAATAAAATGTAGTTGTATTTATATTTAGGGGAAGGCTATAGGCAGGCACTTTGATAGTCATATTTCAACACTCTCAATTTTATTGAGCCATATCACTTGTTTTACTTGAAAACCGGTTACCCATGTAATAAGTTTAAATGTTGAAGTATGTGGATGCTAAAAATTACTTTTCAAGTATCCTGTAATAATAGTAATAGATTTTCATGTAAAACTAAAAAGTGAGGTGATCAAATAAGATAAAAAGTATTGAAATACAACTGTTAAAGTGATATCCTTAGCATTCTTCATGTATTTAAGATTTTGACACGTTTAATTGGATTAGTTACAATGGTAGAGTTAGTTGGGCTAGATAAAGCCCAGCAAGTCATCATCAAATGGTTTCTTCGCCTTAATGAAGTAGTTTTGCTTTTAATGGTCCAAATCTTAAGCAAAATAGTCTTACCGCACTGTTGTTAGCTACCAAGAACCTCGGCCCAGTCTGAGCCCGATGTAGGTGCTAACCAAGACCACAGGCCATTATTATTACCCTAATGGCGGGTATTGGCCTTTACAGCCCAAATCCTTATGCAACTTTGGATGATATGCCGGGCCATTGTAGGAGCCCATTACTCACTAGCACCCAAATTGAAAGATATTACCAAAGTCGAGTAATCGGTTTTTAAGTCGGTTTGAAAAATAAGAAATCGACAAAATCGATTTAGATTAAAAAAAAATTGAATCAAACTAGTTTAATTATAAAGTTTAATAGCCAAATAGAACATCAATCTTTAGTATAAAATAGAATTAAGCCCTCAACGTTTTATTACGTGAAATCAGTTCATAAACTTTTATTTCATTGTAAATAAACCTTGAACTTTTTAAAATTATGTAATTAAATCTAAATCTATTAAATGACACTAATTGCAGTTTGGACATCTAACGTGAAAGCTGACTAAATAGTTTAGTTGGCTGCCACGTGACATGCCACGTGTGTAATACTAATAAAAGTTAGTGTCATTTAACGGATTTAAACTTAATTGTATAATTTTAAAAGATTGAAGGTTTATTTACAATGAAATAAAAGTTTATGAACTAATTTTCACACAATAAAACGTTGAGAGCTTAATTTTATTTTATACTAAAGGTTGAGGATCTATTTGACTATTAAGCCTAATTATAAAGATCGAAAAAAACCAAATCGAAATAAGTCGATTTGATTTGGTTGATAACCGAACTTTTTAACTTGTGTTTTTTTCCTTTTTTATTTGTTTTAAGTAAATATATTTTTACTAGTTATATTATATATAATGTAATATATTTTAAATTTATTTTAAATATATTTTAAAAAATCAACTAAATTAACCTGTTCGGTTCGATTCATAATTTTAAAAATAAAAAAAAACAATTTAATCGAATAAATCGACTTCAAAAACTATCTTAAATCCAAAATTGATTTAACCGAAAAATTGAGAGTCGAACCGGCTTTTGCGCATCCTAAATGCAACGGGCCTATGGCCCATAGCTCATGGGTCATTGATGGACCATAACCTTTGTCTGCTGATCCAACAAACATGCGGTCGTGGCGGCGTAGATAAAACAGTTGCATGGATCCACTCTGCCACTCTGCGTAAGAAACAAGACGAATCTTACTTCTTTTCCTCCGTTTTTTAACTGTCTCAGTCTCCTCTGTTTCACGGCGATGGTGCTCCTCTGTCACAATCTCATTTGCCAATACAGAATCTAATTCCCACTTTGCGAGGGTCTTTCTCTTTCCAACATCTAATATTTTAATTTTTTTAAAATCCCAAGGCATCAAATTTGTTTAAATTATATAAATACTACATGATCGAGCTGAAGCTAGAGTTTTTAGAATGTGATCTATGTTTTTTTGTTTCAGATGGCGACAACCCAAGAACAGAATCTCTCTCTTGCTGGTGAGTAACTGACGCTGTCTTATTCCAATTCCAAAAACATTCGGTTTGTCTACTTTCTGTTTGGTTCTCGGGAAAATCATTTGTTTGATTGAGGTTTGGTTTTCATATTGTTTTCTTGTTGTTCCTCAGGTGACTTCTCTATGTCCATCTGTTTTCATTTGGCCCTTAAAAAATAAAGAATGAGCTTAATTTCTGCACAGTTTAATTGGGATTAATTCAGTTTTGCATCGGGGTTTTTCGATTTTTAATGGTTAAAGTATTGAACTTTTGACACTTTGCAAAGATCCCACTTTTTCTTTTCTTTTCTATTACAAAGATCCCACTTTTTCTTTTCTTTTCTATTACAAAGATCCCATATGTGTACTTGCATTGAAATTTTATTAGTGTTTATTTATTTCTTTTCTCATTTTCTTGTTTATTTGTGGATTTTCTATTGATTTTGGAGCATTAGCTTATTAGGCGTAATCATCTGGTCTGGTGTTTTTATCTTGCAGGACTCCGTGAGAAGCACCGAGAAGAATTGGATAATCTTACATTAACAACTCAGCCCTCAAGAACTCTGCAGCTTTTTGCCTTTGCTGTTATTCAATGGATTCATCAGACATTTCGACATCAAGCTGGTTGGTTCATGTTTTCAAGCATTTTGGCTGGAAGTATTGGAATTCTAGTCATGACCATTGGTGGGCTTCATGAGATGGTAAGATATTATGCTATATTACCTTCAATCCAGATCGTAGAAGATTAAATGGCTGATAGTGTTTTGAGTGGTAGTCTATTGCAAATTATAAATAATGTAATTCCTATTTTTTGAAGAAATAGTGGTAGGTGAGAATTAGTCTATTGTCATTTGAGTTGCAAGCACAAAGCAATGCAATGTTGATCATTGTTTTTTGCTAATGTGTTGGTTTTATAAGTGGATATTTGTAGTTATCAGCTTGATTTCTTGATAATATTTCAGTTCATCCTTGGAAGCTATGTTTTGATTTATTTCAGTGTTCTGATGAATAATGTTACTTTGGCAGATTCAAGAGCTTATTCATTATGTTCAGTTTGGAGTTTGGTGGTTGGCCCTTGGTGTAGCTTCATCAATTGGTCTTGGTAAGGACAGTTCTACTTTGCCACTATCAGATTTTTGCTGCTACTTCAATGGTATTCTAGGTGCTTGTACCATTTGCTTTTGAAGGATTCCATTCATAGTTTCTGTTCAAATCTTCCTCTCTTGCAATTATTGACATGTCCTTTCATGATAATGCATTGGCTTTTCAATTGTTCGAAAAGATGGTGAGAAACTGTTGTCTATTCCTAAAATTCAGGGATCATGGTTCACTAGATTAGCTGCTATATTCCTTTGGTATTTGCTATTGCTGATCTATTTTCTTGCTTAAAAGAAGTCGCTGCTTATTCTCAGTAAAATCATTTATACACAAGGATTTTTTTTAATGGGACTCTGAATCCATTCTATGTCTCACAGGATCTGGTTTGCACACATTTGTGCTGTATTTGGGTCCACACATTGCCTTTTTTACGATTAAAGCTGTGCAGTGTGGCCGGGTTGATTTAAAAAGTGCTTTATATGATACTATTCAACTGAACACCGGTCCTTCATGGCTGAATAAAAATTGCTCCGAATTTGGACCTCCACTGTTCCCATCAGGACATGGTTCAAGAGTTCCCCTCGGTAGCATATTGCCTCAGGTTCAGCTGGAGGCCATCTTATGGGGTATTGGGACTGCACTCGGAGAGCTCCCTCCATACTTCATATCTAGAGCAGGTAGTAAGGGCTCAGATAATATTATTCCACATTTGCTCTTGTTGGCTTCCATTTTTTTCTGATTCTTTATTGTTTTTAAATGGATAATGGTTTCTAATCTTGATTTTCCTACTTAAATGCTTTGGCAGCTCGCATATCAGGTAGCAAATTGGGTATCATGAATGATTTAGATTCTTCTTCTATGGAAGATGGTAGTAACACAGCCAGTCATCTGAAACAGATAAAATATTGGCTCCTTTCACACTTGAACTTCTTCACAGTTTTAGTTCTTGCTTCGGTAATCTGGGAACTTTTTCTTTTTTCTTTTCTTCACAATTTTAGTTTACTTTCGATTTTTGATTGTAACTTTGATCAACAGTATGAAAGCGTAGTTATCATAGTGGCTGTAAACTATAAAGTATCTGCTTCATGGGTGAAAAGTGGTTTTTGAATGATGCTGTAAAAATGCTTTTGTTGATTCAGATAAATAATTAGAAGATGGTATTTGCTTGATGAAATGCATTAAATATCACTGTGGTTATTTTGCAGCTAACCATAGCAATGTTTTTCTGATTTCTTTTAATAATCTTTGTGCTATTCTGAAGCAAAGGGTCATCTTTCAAGTTTCTTTATAAAGTCTGTTGCTACTTGCTAACCTCTTTGAATTTGTAGTTCTCTGATTAGAACGGTATATTTTCAGGTTCCAAACCCTCTATTTGACCTTGCTGGTATTATGTGTGGGCAATTTGGTATTCCATTCTGGAAATTCTTTCTAGCAACAGTACTTGGAAAGGCAGTCATTAAAACTCACATTCAGGTATGAGAAGTCCTAGATTTCATACCAGGAGTTGTTCGGGCTACTTAATTCATTTAAAGTAAATGTAGTAAAAATGGTTTAAAAAAAAAAACTTCAATATGAAAGGGGGACCATGATCCATGATTTTATTTTCTGACTTACGGTCATCTTTTCCTGGTTGTCATCGCAGACAGTCTTTATCATCTCAGTTTGCAACTATCAGCTTCTCGACTTCATTGAAAATGAGTTGATTAGAGTGCTCAGCTCTATCCCAGGAGTAGCCACCATCCTGCCGGACCTTATTGGCAAACTACATACCATTAGAGACAAATACATGTCACCATCTCCTCCAGTTTCCTCAAATATTAAGGTAACATATAAACGAATTACCGTGATAAAAATACCTATGCAGGATGGCTAAAGTCTCCGGCAGTACTTCGTGCCAGGAGCTAATTTAGCCTTTCGTGTTTTCCCTACAGGTGAAGAGCTGGGATTTATCACCTGCTTCAATCTGGAGTACTGTTGTATGGCTCATGCTTCTCAACTTCTTCATTAAGATAGTAACAGCAACTGCTCAGAACTTTCTCAAGGAACAACAGGAAAAGGAGTTGATAACGTTGTCGAAGAACTCTTCTGAATCGAATCCTTCGGCTTCTAAATCCATTTAGGCATTCAATACAGTTAGTAGTAGCTCTTTGCCCTGTTTATCTTTATCTTTTGCATCATGCCTCATGATTTGGTAACTTCAGTGGCAGAAAATTTTTATATCTGTCACTGTTAATAGTTTTGCACACTATAGGCGTTTCTGGGTTTTATTTGTTTAGACAGCTTGAAAGAAGGGAGAAAGCAAGTTCCATGCTTCATTCTTGTTATTGGATTTTGGACTTTGTCATATCAACTTTGTTGTCAAACCTCAGGCAATATTAATCAAGTTATTAGCTTTATCATTCATGTCAAGATGGTTTTTTTCTAGCTATTTCATTACTTCTTGAGTCAAGGGATTGCTAATACTTATTATTCACTTTTGAGTATGTAACTTATTCATGTTCGTGTTGTGCGAAACACAAAAATTTCATGTTAATATTCATGTCGACACATCAAATGTAATTTTTTTTAGCTTTTGTTTTATTCATATATAATTTTCACTTAATTTTAATGCCTATCATTTTCATGTCTCTTATTTGTCTAAGATAGCAAGGTCTAGAATATGATTGCCGGAGGTCGGGCTGTTTAACATCTACTCTCAAGCTTTTCTGAGAAATCCTATAATAGAAGGGAAAGTAGGAGAAAAAGAAATGACACTTCATGCAGTCACCCATTACTTCCTAGGCCATTCTTCTCATACTTATGGTTTAGGGTTCTTATGGTTCTCTGGTTGCATTTTCTTACTTTGGCTGCAGAGAACTCTTAAGATATACGAAAAAGTAAGAGTCTAAACCATTCACTGTACCTGGCAATTCCCATATATAATTCGTGTTCGTATTATATAAAATACAAAAATTTTATATCAAAACTCACATCAACACTTCAAACTCAAAACCTTTTTAACTTATTATATTCATATACAATTTTACTAAATTTAGTTCGTGTCGCTTCAGTATCTTTTATTCGTGTGATTTTCGCATCAATGTTTAAGATTGCCAACTCTACTATTTGCATCTCACTCCACCGTGAAGGAAAGCAATGCTATTTTACTCTACAGCATAAACAAATATGTGATCTCAATGATGCAGTTTGGATACATTCACTTGAACATTTAAGCGGACAGTGTGCTTCACTCCTGCTTTAGGGCCAAATGATTTAAAACAGCCAGAAACATTCATAATCAGATTCAAATATACACTCCCTTTGGAGACATGAAATGAAAATACAAACAGGTATACTGGAGAAACATCAGGAACTTGCTTAGTTCCTAGGACAATTAAAGACTTCGAGTTCGGATAAAATTAATTCTAGACATTATGCTTGGTTATAATAACTTTACATGGAAAAACAGTTCATAATATATCATCCATCAATTTGATATACATTTCCAACTAGGCCAAACCTGTCTGCCTCTCCCACCTGAGGTCTGAAGAGAATTGAGAGATTGCAGCTCGGGGATCGCCATCTGAAATAGACAAATAGTATTGAGCAGTTCCATCATCAACTTGCATGCTTCTCTTCAAGGAGTCAATCACCCTTCTCTTGCCCCGATTAGAGATCACTCTATTTGACAATGTTCCCGGCTTTCTGTCCAGCATGCCATCAAGATAGAGCACTGCCACTTCTCTCTTTGCATAGGTATCCAGCTCTATATAGCATGTGCCATTTATAAGAATTTTTGGGTTGCTTATAGGGATCAATAACCTCTCTCTTGAATAAATCCCATGGTCGCTCATCATGTTATTCAGGCGCTTTATGTCCGTGACCTACAAATACAAAGATGGTATATTTAAGCCATTAATTCACTTAACATTGAGCTAAGGACAAATAAATGTTGGAGTACTAAAAGAAAATGTTTTCAACTGAAGACAAACTCCATGTAGAGGAAACATAATGCTAATCCTTGAAGCAGAAAATTGATTGTTGCATCTCTCACTTCGCCAAATTGTAGTCTTAACTATGCATGCATCAAAGATTGTAAAATAGAAAGCATGCATTTTGATTTCCTCTTATTTAATCTTTTTAATTTTTTGAAGGAGCAATTAATAAGATTTTAAATTAGAGGGGGAAAATAATAACAACATCAAAGCATGCATTTTAATGAAAGGATATAAAAATAATCTGAAAAAAAACGTGGTTCTTCTTGTTGCTTCCCAATTTCTATTCAAATTCAATGTGTTGCATATATTTCGAGGTTAACATTCATTTGAACTCAGGTATTCCAAGATTGCCAAGCAATATTGTAAAACAGAAAGCACGGGTAGCAGGAAATTACACTCGAACTCAGATATCTATGTATAAAACATACATCTTCAGGATTCAGTCCTGAGAAATTATACTATCTCTCGGTATAGAAACAGTTGTGGCAAGAAGACATTAACATGGAGGAATTGTGGGGAGAAAAATTGGCCAGTGTAGGTTTACCTTCCCTGCCCTGATGTTTGTATGGGCAACTTTAAACAGTTCTTCCCTCAAACTCTCCATACCAAGCTTCAGATTTGGTGGGACAAATTGGTTTGCTTGTTGTTTCCTTATGTTCAAATCACATTCCATGAGTACGGCTCTGGCTTGTTCAACTGTAGCACGGCTTACACTGCCATAGAGAGCTACCTATGTTCCAAATCCATGGCACAAGCTGTGAGACTCAAGGCAGAATCTGTGAAGAGAGATCAACCTCTTGTTCTTGCCATGGATGACAATGAGGAGGTTTGCGATGAGTTTCAAGGTATCAAGGTTAAATGGCATAGAGGGCAAATTTTTTTTAAGACAAATACTATTTCTTGGCGTCCTACTCCTGATTCGAGGAGCTATTACCTACTTACCTTTCCTGAGAAACACCATGAAATCATCACTGACAAGTACTTAAAGCATGTGATGCAGGAGGGTAAGTCCCTTAAATTGAGGATGCGATTTTGAAGGCTTTTTATGAAGAATCCATCAGATGATTTTTGAGACTATGCTGTTTTTCAGCATCCTTCAACCTTTGATACTTATGCTTTGGATCCCAAGAGGAAGGAGGCAATAATCAATGATCTTATCACTTTTAGCCAGGCTAAAGACTCTTAGGCAAAGATTGGTAAGGCTTGGAAGCGGGGTTATTTCCTTTATGGCCCTCCAGGAACAGGCAAATCCACTATGATAGCTGCCATGGCTGGCTATGACATCTATGATCTTGAGTTGACAACAATAAAGAACAATGTGGAGTTGAAGACCCTTTTGATACAACAGGTAAATCTATTATTGTTGTTGAGGACATAGATTGTTCACTTGATCTTACAGGAAGCGGGAAAAAAAGCAAGACAAGGATAGTGCTAATCCAATCATTAAGAAAGCTGAAGAAGAAAAGGGAAAGGCTAATGGTGAAAGCAAGGTTACATTATCTAGTTTTTTGAATTTTGTCAATGGAATTTGGTCTGCTTGTGAAGGAGAAAGAATCTTCATATTTACAACTAATCATGTCGACCAACTTGACCCGGCTTTGATTTGAAGGGGAAGGATGGATATGCACATTGAGTTATTGTATTGCTGCTTTGAAGCATTCAAGGTCTTGGCAAGGAATTATTGGGACATTGATTCACATCCTTTTTTTGAGAAGATTAAACAGTTGTTGAGTGAAGTAAATATGACTCCAGCTGATGTAGCAGAGAATTTGATGCCTAAAACCGTGGGAGGAGATGTAGATACAAGCCTGAGAACCCTGATTCAGGCACTTGAAACTGCCAAGGAAGAAGCAAGAGTGAAGACTAAGGAAGAAGCCTGAGTGAAGACCAAGGAAGAAGCTGAGGTTGATGCCGATGAGCAAGAGGACAAGAAAGAAGAAGAAGAAAATGAGTATGTAAAGGCCATGAAAGAAGCCAAGGTGAATGCTGATGAGAAAGAGGCCAAGGAAGAAGAAGGAAAGGAGAATCAGTAGTCACTCTTTAAAGCACTACTGAGAAGAGATTTCAAAGAAAAATACAAGTATTAGCTCTAGGCAATCAGTTCTTATCAATGGCTTTTGTTTTAAGTTAATTATTTCATGCTTTGTTTTGTGCTTTTTCTTTTTCAACATTGTGGCTTACAAGAGTCTTGTCCTTTCCAACAATCTGGAGTTCGAGCATTAATACTTTGCTTATTAATAAGTAGCTCATCAGTTTTTCTATTCAATTATATGCATGAAAGACTTCATACCTTGTAGCTTCTGGAATCAGTATCAGAGTTATGTTCCGCCATGAATCATAAAAACAAAAAAGAGCTTCAGAATTCTTAAAAACTCTCATGTAAGCTGGATGATGAATAGGCTTAGTAACTCAGCATATTTAAAGTTTAGACCACAAATTCACTTAACATAGAGCTAAGGACAGAGTTAACCATGGTGGAGTACTTAAAGAAAAAATTTCAACAGAAAAGGGAATTGGAAATCCTGAAGACAAACTCCATGTAGAGGAGGCATGATCCTAATCCTTGAAGCAAGAAAATGACTGCTGCATATCTCTTTCTTCTATGCACATCAAATGCCAATCAGTGATCAAGTTATTTCTGCTACCATAGTAACAAAACAAGAAACTCTCAACCAACATAACACAAATCGAACCCTGTTTATTCCAACTGCTTTTGCTTTAAGGCCTAAGCCTCCTCACCAACAGAATAACACCAAATTCAAGAGGAACACAAGAAAAAGATTGATGTTTAAGCAAATTCATCTCTTCATACCAGTAAAATGTGAGTCAAGCTTTACTCTTCAATGCCATCACTCAAATTTCAGAAAAGGACAATCTTATCATGCAAAAGACAAAGGATTTACGAAAAACGATCATAAATTTCTCATTTTTCCAAGCAAATTCCTTTACTTTTTACCTGAACAGAGTACTTAACGGCAAGACTAGCAACAGTCTCCCCTCTCAAAATCCGATGCGAGATAGCGAACTTCCCAATCCCATTATCTCTCCAGAAAATTCTAGAACTCGGCTTTCCCACCACTTCCAGAAGCTTCCAAGGGGCCATGAATGCCTCCATAACCATCTCGCCATCCGAAGCGACGGCATTCCAGGCCTTGCAAACGCAGCTGACACGCGCCAAGTCCGCGAGAGAGAGCTTCTCGAAGATGAGTCGAAGAGTGTCGCGGCACGTCAGAGCTGCGAAATGGGAGTTCATTGGGGAGATGGTGACGGTTGAATCCGTAACGATGGGGTTCGACAAGGAGGAAGAGAGCGGGGTCGTGAGGGTTGATTCCTCATCGTTTTCATCGCAGCAGCAACTCATTTTTGCAGACAAAGTGATAAATTTTTTGTCTACTTTATTTGCAAATGGTGATCAAAAGAATATAATTCTTGTCTATTTTATAAAAATTTTTGTCTACTTTATAAGCCAAAAAAATAAAGTTAAAACATCTGCCTTAAATTTACGAACTGTGGTGGACATGATTCTTGATTGTACAGCGTAGATCTGTATAATATAAAACAGGAAAATTTTGTATTCAACGCGTCAAATATTAAATATTTTTTAATTTTTATTAAGTTTATATATAATTTTTATCAGATTTTTATGCTTACCATTTTATATTTCTTTTATCACGTTGTTTTCGTATTTATATAATCGTATCATGCCTAAAATTAGCATGTCTAGTTCCAAGCTATCAAGGTTGATTGGTGTTACTGAAAGTCTGAAACCAACTCAATTGCTTCTGATTTTAGGAGGCATTACAAGCTGATCTTCCCTGAGAAACATTGCAAAATCATCAGACAAGGAGGCCATTCTGAAGGCTTTGTATGAAGAATCCATGGGATTCTGCGGTTTTTAAGCATCCATCTGCCTTTGATACTTATGCCATGGATCCCAGGAGGAAATAGGCGACAATCAATGATCTTTATCGCATTAGCCAGGCTGAAGAATATTATGCAAAGATTGATAAGGTTTGGAAGCGGGTGTATTTGCTTTATGGTCCTCCAGGAACACAAATCCACCATGATAGCTGCCATGTCTAATCTTTTAAGCTATGGCATCTATGTTCTTGAGCTGACAATAATGAAGAACAATGCAGAATTAAAGACCCTTTTGATTAATACAGAAGGTAAATCTATTATTGTTGTCGAGGACATAGATTGCTCACTTGATCTTACAGGAAAGCGCCAAAAAGAAAGAGGAAGAGGAAGAGGAAGAGGACAAGGAGGTAAAGGCTAGTTACGGTGAAAGCAAGGTTACATTGTCTGGTTTTCTGAATTTTGTTAATGGAATTTGGTTTGCTTGTGAAGGGGAAAGAATCTTTGTGTTTACAACTGTTGACAAACTTGACATGGCTTTGATTCGCAGAGGCTGGATCGATATGCACATTCAGTTATCCTATTGCTGCATTGAAGCTTTCAAGATCTTGGCAAGCATTCAACTAATCTTTAGCTTTGAAACTTCAAATGTTGAATTCCCAAACAGTTCCTTGATATATTATCATAACAAGCAGTGGATACTACTTATATCCAAAGCTTACCTTTGATCCTCTCGCAGAAAGATACCACTTCTTGCTTTGAAGTTTGAATTTGCTATGATTTGTGTCATGGAAACCTTTCTTTCTGGATTGGAAAATATGTCTAACAAGCTTTCAGAAAACATGCTTTAAGGATTAGAATTTAATGGAAGAATCTTGAACAACAATAAGTACCTGAAAAGCAGTATAAATTAGCACACGCGGATGATGGCACGCCTTTATCTAATCCCAAACATAAATCTAGTCCACTAAAATAGGAAGAAACACATATCAACTACCCCATGTGTGACCAAGCCCATATGCATCCATAAACCCTGCTGCATGAGCATGATCATGGCCATGGCCATGGCCATGACCGTGACCATGACCATGACTGTGACCGTGATGATGGTCAGTGTCTTTTGCTTCATCAAACATCTTCTGAATATGCTCAGGAATGTGCTCTTCCTCAACTTGTCTAACTGTTTTTGGCAAGGAAGACACGAGCTGAGCTACATTCTCAGCTATTTCACCAGCAACACCTTCCTGAGATCACAAAGACATACAAGCATGACTTCAGAATGCAGGAAATGCATGTAATATTGACAACACATGGATGCCATCTAAGGAACTTGTTTAAAACATCAACCTTGTTATTCTAGAAAACATATGATCAATGATGCTCTTGATTTAAATTCCACAGAGTGAATCCATGGTCCTATAAGTTTGAAAGGATGCAGCTATCAAGTGACATGCAAACTAAGGGAGTATGGCATCAATTTGAACTAAGAGAACATGATTCAAAAGATATGTAACGAACCAATTACAAAAATTCATGCAAGGATAAACAATTCTCAAAACTGAGCATATGGTCCCAGTTTGCAAGGTTATTTTTCATGTAGCCAATTACAACCTTATTGTTTTGGACACGATTAGCAACCTTATTGATTTGGAAAGACATGACTCGCAACCTTATTAAGATCGGAACAATGATTAGCAACGGATTTCCCAAATTTTTATTTTAAATAATTCATTCACCATACACGGCCCATCCAGGTGTAGATTGCACACTCCAATACCCCAACCAAGCAATTTGTTAAGGATTTACGGATTAATCAATAATACATGAATTAACCAACAATAGAAGTATAAAACATGGCTGAATATCAATCGAACCATATGAAAGCAAAAATCAGAGGTCAAAATATGAGATCCAAAAGTTGGAAGAATGCTGTCGATTTCGATTCCACAGATAAGATTTGGAAGAATGCAATTACCAAGTGACATGCAAAGTAAGGGAGTATTCCATCAATATGAACTAAGAGAACACAATTCAAAAGGTATGTAAAGAATCAAGAACAAAATCAATGCAAGTATCAGAGCAAAAATAATTTATTAAAGACATAAAATCAATCAATAGTACAAGAATTAACCAAAATATAACATGGCTGCATATCTTTGGAACATATGAGTAAATATGAGAGGTCTGTGAGACATAAAATCTGACTTTTCCTCATTGATACAAACAAGTCAGAATCTATCACAACTCAGTCAAGAGCAAACCTAAAAACATCCATAAGCAGCTATATTATGATAATTCTACTGTCATGTGTAATAATGTAAAACAAGAACAAGAGAAACTAATATCCCAAAAGAGCATAACTAAAAATATCCATAAGCAGCTACATCATGATAATTCTACTGTGACATGTAATAATGTAAAACAAGAACAGAGAAACTAATATGTTGAAAGAGTCAATGAATCCTTACCTGAGGCCATCGCCCTCCAGAATGAGTGACGAATTTTGCCCCAGGAAGTGCCTCAGCAATTCGTCCACCCTCTTTACTCCATTTGTCTGACCAACCATTAGACCAAAGTATCTGCATTGGCATACCTTTTATGCCATCCAGACCTCCCCATTCTTCTATATCAAAACTATAATTCAGCTTCTTCCCTATCCCCACAACTGCTCTTCTCGCATCCCATCCTTTCAAAAGCGCTCTATGTGCCTCCAATTCCGACCAACTAAACCCTTTTGAGCAACACAAGTTTATCAACCTTGAATACACAAATGAAAGCCTCAACACAATCTCATCAACCACAGGTATTTTCAAAACCCACAAAGGAAAAGCTGGTTTTAGTCCTGTATCAATAAGAGTTACACTTCTGATGAGCCTTGAATTCTCAGAAATCCAAGTTGCAGCCATAACGAAAGCAGAATCATGTAAAACTAGATGCACAGGAGCTAATCCCATTGTTTCTATAACTTGCCCCAAAACCCTTCCCATCTCTTGACTTCCCATTTCAATAACCTTAACACTCTTTTTAACCAAAACCCTGGACTTTATCTCTTCATAAGGGAGTTCACCAGTTTCAACCATTTGATCGAAAGCCCAAAACAAGCCCTTTTCTTGAATCAAACTATAAACTTCCTTAAACCTCCCTAAAACCCCATTTGTTCCTTCTTCAATCTCTACCCTTGATTTATCTGAAAACCCATTTCCAGGCAAATCAAGGGCTATAACATGAACTCCTTCTGAACCTAAAACCCTTATAATTTCCCTATAAGAATAAGAACTCAGCCCCAGCCCATGAACAACCATAACTTTCTCAGATGAAGAAAACTGACCATTTTCAGCAACAAAAACTTCAATTGGTGATTGGTTTGGGGTTGTTTGTACCTTAATGATTCTACCATTTGAATAGTGTTGGCGTAGGGAGGTCGGCAAAGAAAGGAACCACGATCTGGGGTCTTGTGACGACAAAGAGGAAAAAAATACGAAGACGAAAGTGATGAGAGAAATACTGAGCGTAAAATAGAACCAGAAAGCAAAAGGATTCTGAGTTTGGGAGCTTGGGTTAGGCTTTGAAGTGGGTTCTGAAGGTTTTGAGTTTGGATTTAAAGTTGGTTTCTTCGGGGTTTTTTTGTTTTCTCTGCTTTTGGGTGATTCTGGCTCTACCTCTTCTGTTATGATCGCCATTCACAAGCATCAACGGTAAACTTCAACTTCAAGATCTAATCTTTGAAAAACAAGAAGAGGAAAGTTATCAGCTTTGATTGAAGCGCACACGCTTTAGACAGTCAAAGCAAAAGTCTTTCTAGTCTCTCTCTTCATTCCTTAACGACAACGTTTTAGCGCTTCCGGTTTTGTAGTCTACCCGTCAAGCAAAAAGCACTCCTTTTCAAAACAAAGACTGTTAACTTATACCCTACAAAAAAAAAAAGAGTGTTAACTTATACGTCAAGATTAAATTTTGAGATTTCAGACGGTAAACGTAAAAACTGACACTGTTTACTTTCAAAACGGGTTAGTTGCTGTCCTTTTCTCCTTTACACGACACAGATTTCAACCAACTCTCTTCATTTCTGGTTTCTCTTCCTTCACAAACCTTAGTACCTTATCTTGAAGGAAGCTCTTCTCCTTGTTTCTATGGTATTTTGCTACTATTATCAACTATGCACTCGCTACCATCACGAGCAATGCGTCCTCTATCCTTGAACCCTTCTCTTTCCTCTTCTCATATTCCTTTCTTCTCCTTCTCAATTCCCATTTTCCACAAGTTCAGAACCAACCCCTCAGTTTATAAGAAATCACAAAAGGGTCCTTCGTTTTTGACTCTACGATGTTGTAGTTCTGGTTCTGTTACCGCCAAGCCTTCTTCGGAGCTTCGTCGGAGCCGTGCTGTTCGGGAACCGGATGAAAAAGTTGTTGCTCTTCGCCAGCTTTTTCCCAAGCCTGGAATTGGAATCGATGCTTATATCATCCCTTCTCAGGATGCTCACCAGGTTCAGTTCTCTTTGTTTCTATGAGTCAATAGAACTTCCAAGAACTAAAATTTACTGCAATTAGTTTAATTCCATTTGGGCATGGTTTCCAGAGTGAGTTCATTGCTGAATGCTACATGAGAAGAGCCTACATATCAGGCTTTACAGGCAGTGCAGGGACTGCTATTGTTACAAAGGATAAAGCAGCTCTATGGACCGATGGCCGCTACTTTCTGCAGGTTTTCTTTTGTTGGAAAACTTTATAAAGTCATTTAAATGAAGTTTATGATCCACTGTTGTATAATTTGTGTTTGATACTAGTTCTTTCTTTCTTCTGACTGTTTAGGCTGAGAAGCAGTTAAGCTCGAGCTGGACTCTCATGCGTGCTGGTAATCTTGGAATCCCAGCAACCAGTGACTGGCTTAATGATATATTGGCTCCTGCTGGCAGAGTCGGCATTGATCCTGTGAGCAATCTTTCAACCTCTAGCTTACCATTTGCAATCAGTACTATACCCCTTGTTCATGCTTTTCTGTGTCTGATAATTTGAAGGGAGTAGTTTCTTTTTTCTTATGATGCTGCAGAAGAACTGAAGGAGGCTATATCTAAGAAGAATCTTCAGTTGGTTTACTTGTACGATTTAAATCTTGTGGACGAAATATGGAAGGAATCAAGGCCGAAACCTCCAAACAAGCCTATTAGAGTTCATGATGTGAAGTATGCTGGTGTAGATGCGTTGTCCAAATTATCTTCCCTGAGGGCTGAACTAGTTGGTAATGGCTCATCTGCAATTGTTATATCCATGCTTGATGAAGTTGCCTGGTTGCTGAACTTGGTATTAATTCTCGCACTTACTAGTTACTTGTCATTTTTGTGGAAACAGCAATGTTTATAGACTTAGTTTCGTCAAGATTTGTTAGAATGCTGGTTACTTTAGAAGAAAGAAATCTGATAATCATTCCATAACTTCTGCTTGTCCTTAAATCTTCCATCCAACTAATACCTCTTACATCTTGTTTTGCAGAGAGGAAGTGATGTCCCACATTCGCCTGTTATGTATGCGTACTTAATTGTGGAGGTTGATGCGGCAAAGTTATTTGTAGATAAATCTAAAGTCACCCCTGAGGTGATGGATCACTTGAAGAATGCAGGTGTAGAAATAAGGCCATATGAATCCATCCTTTCTGAAATAAGGAGGTATGTTTTGGTGACATTATTTTTGCATTTGAAACATTTTTCTTTGAATTGGACAACTTTTTCATGCTATGGTGAAATGACAATTTTCACTTCAATTCATTAGGAAACTAGCATGTCTTTCATTGGACCAGATTTTCACAAGACTTCATACATTTTCATTTAGATATCATACACTTTCTTGTCTGAAAATATGTAATAAAAATGCAAAATTGGCCAGCAAAGATGCATATCTTTATCTAAGATTGCAAAATTTTTCGATTAGATCTAGTCTTAGCTGGTGTTGCCAGACATACGACGGCAAACTTATTTTAGAAATAAGTATAGCTTCCTTTTTCAGACTGGCCGCAGAAGGTGCTTGCTTGTGGTTAGATACATCATCTGTTAATGCTGCCATTGTGGAGACATATAAGTCCGCTTGTGATAAATATTTTATGAACGATGGGAGTAGACGCAAAATAAAGAATAAGGGAAATGGTGAATCCAGTGGTCTCTCTATAGGTCTTTATGGAGTTTATATGCGATCCCCGATCTCCCTAGCAAAGGCATTGAAAAATCCTGCTGAATTAGAAGGGATGCAGAATTCTCACTTGAGGTAATTGATTTCTCCATGTAATAGTAATACCTCAGTTTGTGGTTATAAGTTAATTGGCTGCAGTCGTTTTTTGAAACATTGGTATTTGGAGGTTATTCCTTTCACGAAACATCTATGTTTTCCTACTCTCATTCATCTCTTTCTCACTCTCATCTTATGTTTCCCTTTTGTAAGCAAAGAGGACATTTACTGTTGTCTATGGACATGCATGCCATAGCCCTTCTTTCTGAAACTTTCTATTTTGGGGTAGCTAAAAGCTAAGCTATTGTTACATGCAGGGATGCAGCTGCTCTGGCACAGTTCTGGTGCTGGCTGGAAGAGGAAATTCACAAGAATGTGAAACTCACAGAGGTAGATGTTGTGGACAAACTTCTTGGATTCCGTTCAAAGCAAGATGGTTTCCTAGACACAAGTTTTGATACAATAAGCGGTATATTACTTTATGAATTCTTGATTACCTCGATTACCTCTTTTCGAGCTTTAAACATTCCGGTCTAAGTCCAACCATTTTAATTTCTTGAATACTGGAAAAAGTAAAATATCCACGCTTCATTTTAATTTTGAAAGGGAATATGTAAATTAATAAACTCTGCAACCAAAATCAAATCTCTGGTTATCAATTTACAATCACTGTTAACATTTACAATGATATTGCAGGGTCTGGTGCAAATGGTGCTATTATACACTACAAACCTGAAGCAGGTAGCTGTAGTGTTGTGGATCCAAATAAATTGTTTCTATTGGATAGTGGAGCTCAATATGTTGATGGAACAACCGACATTACAAGGACAGTACATTTCGGTGAACCAAATTCCGGGGAAAAAGAATGCTTCACCCGAGTTCTAAAGGTGCTGCTTCTGTTTTGATCTATCTTGTTGGTTGTAGCATATTAGCCCAATGTATGTGTTACATAAAGAGATTGAATGACTCATATGCCAAAATTTTCTAGTAAATTATTTGAAATATTTGAGAATATTGGTAAATTTGCTCGTAGGTTGTGAGACCAAGGCAGGCTTGTATCCCACATGATTCCTTTTGTCTGGTTCTCCTCTTTCTTTTTTCTCTGCATATAAAATGTAAACCCGGTTAGAAATGAATGGAGCGCGATATTTGATGATTTTTACAGTCATATGAGTACCTTCCACAGTATGATTTTATCACTGTACTACTTCTAAAGATTACCAAGCTGTTATTCACCATCAAATTGCAGGGTCACATTGCTCTTGATCAGGCAGTATTCCCCGAAAACACTCCAGGTTTTGTGTTGGATGCATTTGCCCGCTCTGCCCTTTGGAAGATTGGACTTGATTACCGCCATGGTATTTCTCCCATCTTTCTCTTGACTTCCCACTGCATGGAAAAGCTTGGTCTATCATCGATTTATGACTTGATTGTCTTGCTCATTTTATGCAGGTACCGGGCATGGCGTTGGCGCTGCATTGAATGTCCATGAAGGCCCACAAAGTATTAGCTATAGATACGGAAATTTGACTCCTATACAAAAAGGCATGATTGTTAGCAACGAACCTGGCTACTATGAAGACCGCGCATTTGGCATTCGGATTGAGGTACAAAGTCATTCAACCATATCTGTTTGTTGTTAAACTTTTCATTCTCGTCTCTGGCTGTTTATTTTCCTGAATGAATTCATTTGATTGATCTAACTGCTGGTTTAAAGCTAAATGTTAGTTAGTCCACATTCATGCACCGCACATAATTTGAACTACATGGTGATTAAAGGTTAAAATTTTGTCATTATTTTGTCGTTTATATTACAAGAAACCCTCTAGTTACTGTTTGAGAAGTTTGTTCAATTACTTTTAATTAGCCCAAATATTGGTCGAATAGAATCGTTACAAACTTGAGCTCTTTTCATCTTGCAGAATCTTCTTTATGTGCAAGAGATTAATACACCTAATCGTTATGGAGGAATTGAATATCTTGGATTCGAAAAATTAACATTTGTTCCCATTCAGGTATGCTGCCTATTTCCTTGTACTATTACTTATGCTGTTTGAATCTTATTAAAATACTGTTTTCAACCCACTTTTACCGTCTGCCAACTCCACTGCATTAAGCTCTTGTGGGCATAAATTACTAGTCACAATCTGGTTCTGAATCAGTTCTAAGAAACTTAGTTTGAGTCTAAAACTCAAATTTGTTAATAGATTAAGTTGAAATATTCACTTTTAAGGAAGTAGAAGTCGTCTGGTCATCATCAGGCTTCCAGGAGCAACCTCCTGCTAATGAACATGAATATATACACCTTGTTTTTCCGCATACAGGATTAGGAAGATTATTGTATTATAAAATAACAGCATGTACTTTATTCTGGAAATGCGCATATTTTCAATTTTTAACTTCAATATGGAATCAAATTCCTAATGTCATGAAGTGTTTATATAGTTGATTCTGAGGGTCAGAGCTGGTTGCTTTGGGGAGCTTTGCAATAGAATGTACAAATTATTTGCTGCATAGACTTCCTTAGTTGGATAAACTAGATTAGTTTCTTATTTAGAATCATGTTTGTTTCTGGGATTGCAGACTAAATTGGTTGACTTATCATTGCTCTCGGCCAAGGAGATCGAATGGCTCAACAATTACCATTCACAAGTTTGGGAAAAGGTAGGTATACATATTATAAGTATGGAAACTTGTACAGTCCTGTTAACCATTTGCAGAAGAGATCTTGTGAGTTCAGTTTGGTAGATTTCCCGGTTAACTGTTAGCCTATTCTCCTTTTGAGTTCCAAGTTTCGAGTTATGGTAACCAAGTTCTTGCAGGTTTCACCATTGCTGGAAGGTTCTGCTCGTCAATGGCTTTGGAACAACACACGACCAATTACCAAGTTTTGATTTCCAGTCCCAAAATTTCCATCTGTTAATCCAAAGATTTACACTTCCAAACATCATGTTTGTTTGTGTCCTAGACTAAGACTAGGTTACCCTGTAAATAGATCTCAGAGATTATGATTTGTGGGATATTATTACATTTTGTACAGAGCATTGCACTTCATGTAAAATTCGAATTGAAATTTCTCATTGCAGTATCAAATATAAATTCAATTTGATTTAAGAACTCAGAGTTTAATGTTCGATGATTTGAAAATTCAAAACTTAACATCCGACTCAAGATCGATTAAATTCAACTTTTAAAACTTAAGTTTGATTCAATAAAATATTCAGATCGTTCAAATTTAATTCGATAGATTTCATTTGACATTTTTCAATTATATATTATTAAGATAACATGATATATTAACAATTAAATATTAAAAAAATAAATTCAATTAAACTTATAAGCCATTCATAGGTTCAAATCAAGTATTAAGATATTCAAAATCACTTTATTCAATTATTCGAGTAGTTCGAATTTGAACTCGATAAAAAAAATAAGAGAATCAAATCCGAATAATCATGAGTCAAATGCGAATAACTTAAGAATAACTTCATGAAATTACACATTTTTCATAGCCAACAACTTTTGAGATTCGTATAATATATATAATCAATTTTTATTGAATTTAAGTATAAATTACAACAAAGAAGTGAAAGTGAAAGCCTCATTTTTAAATATGATTATACATAGCCATTGAGCATGTAATCTACAACAATCAACCAACTGGAATGGGCAAATCCTTCTCTCCCATTCATTTTCCTGAATGAGAAATGACCTTGTTTTCATCCACCTCATACCTCTTTCATTTAACGATATGCACTTGGCTCATAACATTTGTTGTGGCGTTGCATTGGATGCCGACAGTTCAGCGTACATGTTGGATATGGTTTTTGCGAAGTATGCCTTTGCTTCAGGCCGCTTGATCTGGTTCATAACAGTAAGGTCAGACAGGTTAAACGACTTCGTGTATATATTTTGTGTTCCTTAATTCTCCAAAATTTAATTTTATCTATCTTGGCAGCATGATGATAAAATTATTCAGGACTCAAGCTTTGTTTCATGAAATATCTCACAATTCATGTATTTATTTTGTGTTTTGTTTAGTTAAATCATATAAAACATAAAAATTGTTATCTCATAATCCGTGATAAAATATTTCTTTAGATTTTATCAAATTTACACAATTTTTATAAAAAATTTAACCCGTTTTTTTTTTTTGTATATTTTTTCGTGATTTCGTTTTATGTCGTTGCATCGAGTCTAAAATTATCTAAGTGAAAAACTCAAGTAATATGGACACCAAACAAAGAATGGCGGCTAACCTTGAATGTTGGAGTGAGAAGGCCATTCTCGACGGTGAATGGTTCTGGCACCAAAGTTACAGCTTTTGCAAATTCGAAGCCTCTTAACTGCAAAAGAAATAATAATCGATTTCGATAGAGGAATTCAAATTTCAAATAAAGTAACAGGCCTCACTGAAAGATGGATCATTGGTTAAAAAAATGTACCAGTGCTTCCCTTCCAATATCATCCATCTCAGCAAGAACAGCATTCCTTGCTCTTGCATCGTTGCACAGTTGTCCTAAATCCTCATACTGAACAAATGGATTATTGGTTAAATGATTTAGACATGACACGATCACAAGATATAAAAACGATATAAAAAACATGAATTTTAACAAAACTTACATGTTGATACAAATTTAAACACATTAATTTTCACGTGTTACACGAAACAAACATAATTTTATATAATGTATTCAGGGGATTTTTATACGATTAAGAACACTCTTTTAGGGGCCATTAATAATCTCAACAAAGCACGGAGTAGACTGATTATCTTAGACATCTAGACATGATATGATGAAATGATACAAAAATAATATTAAAAAAAAAACACAAAACAATGTGGGTTAAATTTAACAAAAATTGCAGACAAGTTTAACAAGAGCTATGTTGTGCTCTATATAAAATAAACATACTTTAACATAGCACAAGACAAAATATACACACGAATAGCAACAATGGAACAGAAAAAGTAGTGGGAACAGAAGTGAATTTACTGTCGTAAATACAAGCAAAGACGAAGGAAGAGAAGAAAGGAAACCTGGATGCCCTCAGACGCTGCCCAATCTCTCAACACATCAGGTTCCACTGCAACTATGGCTACCAAAGATGAATTCAAACTATCACCTGTAAACGTATTAAGCTGTCAGGATAATAAGCACTAGTGAAGATGATCAATCAAAGTATTTATAAACTGTTTCCTTACCGTATATGAAACACTGCAAAATGAATTTGCATTTTGCATATATGTTCTCAATCTTCTCAGGTGCTATGTACTCACCCTGTGCCAACTTAAATATGTTCTTTTTCCTGTAATCAATTGACAATCATGGTTACGTTAGAATTTATGACGTCTAATAAGATCCAATTCAGAATTTGTGAAATCTGATAAGATTCAATTGATATGACACTTACGCAGAGTTATAGATATTATTATTACACAAAGCTATACCATGATTGATTACCCTAGTTATATTATATTATATTATATTATGCAATCTTTTTTTTCTTAAATGTTTCAAAAAATTAATAAAAAAAAACATAATGCGATCGTGGATGTAAGCAAATTGCAAAATCACATGAATATTATCTTATGCGTATATGATTGTTTCTTTTCTTTTGTTTATTTGACAAATTCTTTCCTAACAGATCAGAAAAAAAGATCAGGAAGTAGGGATGGAAATGATCCAAGCAGATGATTCATTGCCAAAGATCAAAAATGACAGGAAAATCGGAACATCATTCTCACATGTTTGAAAAGGTTTCCATAGCAACAAAATGCAGCCAACAAACCGTAAGACTACTAGTCAAGCACAAGTGTTATCTCATATAAAAAAGACATTGATATCCAGATAATAGATCACAAGGTGGATATAAGCATCTGGTCCACTGAATAATATGAGAATAAGGTTAAACAAATATGACCTGTCAATAATCTTGAGACGGCCCCCAGGTAACCACAATCCAATATCTCCGGTATGTAGCCAACCATCATCATCAACTTCTTCTCTCCTGTTCAACCAACAAGGCAGTCAGATGAACTAGGGGTTTGCAGAACAAAAAGGCAAATTCAATGCACAAAACTCCCATTTCATGGGGCTTAGAGAATGTCATATGCCCCTCTAGAGAGGATATTTTTCTGATTTGAACTCGTGACCTCCAAGTCACAAAAAAACAATTTTTACTATTACATCAGGCTCACCCTCTAAAGATTTGCAGATAGATGTGTCAAAAAAAATGTAACAACACTACAACACGTGAAAGATGATTACGTTTGATCTTCATTCTTGTAATAGCCTTGAAAAACAATAGGACCTCTCACGCAAATTTCCCCACGAGGATATGGCTCATCATCAGAGGTGTAATTCATTTCGGGAACATCCACAAGTTTTACTTCTGAAAAGAGAAAAAATACATCCAGCACAAGCAAAATGAGGTATTTGATAATCAAAATTTTCCAAAATCAGATGAATGCCATTCAACAAGTTCTTCACTTTAAAATGACTTGCATTTAGATCCCCTGAATTTACAGCCAGTGATTCAGCTGTCCCTAAAGTTTGGCATTTAACTGATTTTTTTTTTTTGTTAGTGTAACAGCATGTCCATCAATCCCTAAATACTGATTATATTCAGCTGAATTTAGATTTAAAGCAAGTGATTCTATTCAAAAGAAACCAAGGCGACTCACCGCAGGCAGAATTAGGAGACCCAACATGACCAGTTGAGTTGTCCCCTTCATTGGTCATGGTTATGACGCAGGAAGTCTCTGTCATGCCATACCCCTCGACCACTAAACAGCCAAAGCACCTGGAAAGTACACTCTTGTCAAAGACTGAGGAATGTTAAACCAAAATACTTCAACGCTACACTTTAACCACAACAAAACTACTTCAGACAAAGGTTACTCACACAAATGGCTAAGGCATTTGGGGACCCTACAGTGCTAACATAACAATGTGCTCAGATACAGCAATGGTGTATAATTGCCTCATGTAAGAAAATAAACTTACACTCTCAAGAAGTCCATTACATCAGGAGACAGAGGAGAAGCACCTGATCCCAAAAAACGTACTCGTCCTCCAAGCTTCTCCCTTATTTTGTTAAAGACCATTCTGTCCCAAATTGGTGATGCTTTCCTTCCTGCAACAATTGTACGAAGCGCAAGCAATCAGACAGCTGTATATGAGGCAAGCGTACTGATAGTATTTACTGTTTTATACTTCACATCCTCTTATCATAACCCTAAATACATGCTCTTTCATCAACAATATAATGTGCTAGAAAATTTATGCTATACAGAAAAAGAAAGTTCAATTATTAGCATGGATACCATTCATGATGGCTTGCTTCTTGGAATTGAAGGCAGCTCTAAATAGCCTCTCCTTTAGAGCACCAGAAGTCTTTACAGCATTGGTGATTCTATGGCAGTGAAATGAACTAAATAAGAATTGATAAACATAATAGTTGTTATCAATTTATCTTATGCAACTCTCAACCATTATCATACCCAGCATAAATTCGATTATATAATCGAGGCACACTGCAAAATATTGTTGGTCTAAGAACAACCAAATCATCCATCAGTTTCAAATTGTCCTGCAAAAGAGAGGGGCGTAGACATTCATAAAGACTGTATGAGGGCAAAATCAGAATAGTAATATATTTCTAAGCAGTTGAGAGATGTAGAGGATTGGGAAGAAACAATATTTGTTTTACCCTGTACCAAGTTTTGATTTGAACAACAATGAAAATGTACTCATTCTATAAGGAAAAAAGAGTGCTGGTTATCTTAACTTTTAGATTCATTCAAGGGGAACACATATATAATATTCAGGGAAATACATACAACCTTATCAGTGATCTAAAGCATTACTAATATCTTTTATTTCTGAATGATAACGAATTGAAAAGGAAAGAATCATCATGCAAAAGGTTTACAAGTGAAGATAATATACCAAATCAAGAGAAATTATTCCAGACTATCACTCAATCAGTCTTTTGAAATAACGGGAAACTCAAAATTTCTACTTTATCAAGAAAAAAAAGCTTCCAGGACTGTAATGCAGTAGAGAATAGGAATCAATAAGCCAATAGAAAGATAAGCACCAACAAAGATCAATCAAACTTTTAATACTATAAGAAAGATGGATGCACTTAAATTTTTAGCATGCCTTGGCAGACAGTCAAACTGTTTACCTGATAGTGTGCGTAATATATTGAAACTTCTAAATTTACAGATGATCGATTTGATAGATAACTACCTCAACATGCAACACAAGAGTTATTACAGATTTGATAGTCTCATACCCCCTGGTAGAAGCCAACCCCCATGCCATGGTAAACACAGATCATTTGGTTTGTTCGTTCATAGATGTGAGCCAAAGGAAGATAGGATATATAACTGTTAAATGAGAACATTAATCAATAAAAAACATAAAGCATTGTATCTTAACAAAAGATTCATAAAGTTTGAATTATATTAGGCAATAATTTGAACACCGAACTCACATGTCTGAGGGATAGAATTTCATAGCTCGGCAGAAACCAGCAACATTTGCTATTAAATTTCCATGTGTCAAGACAACTCCCTTTCCAGAGAAAACAAGAAATGACAGTATACGTTATGCAGCAAATAACGGAAGTAAAGGAATGAAAGGGATGAAAGTAGGTGGAGAATCCCAGCATCAAATTTCAATATGACTCTTACCTTTGGTGTTCCAGTAGTACCACTGGTGTAGCAAATCGTCGCAATATCTTCAGGCTTTGGAGGGCAAAATGACTGTAGGTTGCTGCAGCCCTAAAAGAAAATCATTTAGAATAAGTTGATATAATTATAAACTAGAAGCGAGATTAATAGGCAGATCTGCAATTTTGATTGCATTTCAGCTAGGTGATTTGCTAAACTAATTATAAATCCTGTAGTATGATAGAATAGTTTAGTCAGTAATCTGGTGAAGTGTTTTTTCAAATAATTCAAGGAGAAAATATAAGTTCTTCAAAACAACTAAATCTTATTATCGGCACTTAGACAACATGAAGTGTATGGAGTAACTTGAACTATTAGCAGCATATTGAAAACAGAATCACATGGTCAAAAGAAGTCTCCACCATGGACAACTAAAACAAAGAAATAAATTTATACCTGACCAAGTAACTTTAAATATGATATGAGCTTCACACCAGATGTCAAAGGAAGTGGAGGCAAGTGCTCATCAGCTCCTCCCACCACCTGCATAGTAAAAGGTGCCAAGAGAAAACAAAAACTTGGTGGGCATAAACAACTAGCATGCTTATAGTATTCTTATGATTTTATAATGAGATTCTACTAGTACATACCACTATAAGATGTACAGATGGAATCAGAGATATGAAGCTCAACAGCTGCAATTTTACAAGGAGAAAAATGAGATAAGAAGTAATTTAAAACAGCAGTTAAAACAAGATACAAGAAATTTTACGCGGTTTGCAGCGTGTTAAAAACTAACAAGGTGCAAAACATAGATCGGCAACTTTACAGGAGCAAAAATGAAACTCACATTATTCAATGTCTGTGGGACACAAAAAATAGCCTGTAAACCAGAATGATTCGCAATATACTTAACCGCATCAGGACCTGCAATGAGCAAAACACTGTTAGAATTGGGCTATAAGGGATTAAAAAAATAATTTAACCAGTCAAAGACACACCTAAAGTATCATATAAAGGAACTGAGATATATGAATATGCTGCACAAGCATGATCAACCACCAGCCACTCGGGTCGGTTTATAAAATAAAGTCCAACACAAGCTCCCTGTTCCAGAACCACAAAGAGTCAAAAATGCCTTAACAATATCAATGGCTAAAGATTCGATCAGGCAGATATTCTAGGTGTAGGAAAGCTAACAGAGAGAGGCAAAACCATGGTTGGATAAAGATGGTGTCCTAAGACATGGGAACCCAAGTTCTTCAGAGCAACTTACTTGTTCTAACCCGTAATACCTAAGACCAGAACCTATTGCCTGCCGAGCTTTAGCCACTTCTCCATATGTCATCCACTTATACCTTCATATGCAAGGCACAGTTAACACAATCTCGCGATTAAATTCCCATATTAATTCTCAATAAAGTTGAATTTTAAACTTCTTAAAATTAAAAACTTATATAACTCACTCCCCAACTGTTCCATCCACGTGAATTCTCGTTCCCAAGTACTTGTGATCTCTATAAGCCTCAACAGCGTGTCTAAGTAACCAAACATTGAAAATCATATGATAAGCATTTCATTACTTCAACATTTAAAAGGAACAGAGAGAAAGATTCTCACACAAAGTTATCATGCAAGGTCCCGATTTCAGGATGATTATCAAACCGACTCAAAAGCTTCATAGGAGAACGAACCGATCTGTGTAAGAAAATTCAGTGTTAAAAAAAATTCAAAAATGAAAAGGAATGAAAAAACAGAATGTAGCAAGAAACAGAGACCTGTAAACATTCCATTTTCCATTTTGCAACTTCTCCGGAAGAACTACGCTGTATGTTTCACCTAAAAGAATCGTAAACCAAAAAAAAAAACAAAAGAATGATCAACGTAATAAGAGATTAATCAAATAATTTTCTATGATGATCAAATCAAAATAAGCAATCAATCAAAACAAATACTGGACACTTCCATTTTTATGACTATTTAACTTCGAAAAACATCAAAACACGAATTATCACGTCACCATTAGAGACTTAGGGAGCATACGTACCGTGCAAGAACTGTGAAGAGGTGGTGACGTTACGGCGGAGGAAGGAGTCATCGTCGGCGGTGGAGGAAGGGAGGAGGTGAGATTGGATGACATCGAGGCGACGTTGAGCTGGAGATTCCATTTCCATGCCGGATTTTCTATTCACGAGGAAGTGTGGAAAGCCGGTAATGTAGCCGAGAGGGAAAGCGTGAGCAAGTAGCAGTGCAGGAAGCGCCGGAATTTGGATGGGTGGAATTTATATTGGCGCCATGGATGAAACGCAGCGTTTCGGGGGACGTGGATGGAAGTAAGTAACAGATATGCTTTAATTTGCTAACGTGCTCCATACGTTGCGTATACGTTAGTTAGAGCCTCACCTTTTTTAATATTATTTTTGTTTTGGATGATTATCGAATAGTAAAATATTTTTTAATGTCATAAATGAAATTAAAATAAAAACATATATTTTATTTAAAATATTAAAAATAAATAAATAAAATAATAATATATATATATATATATGTCACACTATCTCATTTTTGCTCATAAAATCTAAAATCTAAAACTATTGGACAATAGTCATTCGACTTTATTTATTCTTTTTCGTAAAACAATTAAAAAATAAATTTTAATTTAAAGTCTAAAATTTGGATATCAAACTAAGATAACTCAGCCCATGCCTCATCCGCCTCATGTACCTAAGTACGAAATCAACAAATAAATTGTATACTGTTTCAAATCTTGAAAAACAAGATTTTCTTTTTAGAAAGATTTTCAACATTAAATTAAAGTCTTTTCACATCCGACAAATCTTACGTGTGTGTTATAAAATGAATTTCAAATTTAGCAAAATTATTATATTTTTTCTTTTGTTTAAATGATATGTGTTTTTTGTGGGGTTGGTCCTTAAATCTCACATGATTTTGTGGGTTGCAATGGTTTTGTTAGTAGCTGTGCTCAAATGCGTAAATTAAAAGTTATTTATGAATGACTTAAATTCAATTAATGAATATACAAGTTCGAATCATTTATTTTTAAGATAGATTTGAATTATTCAAGTAATAAATTGAACTAAATTTATCAATATTAGTTAAAATTGAGTGGTAAAGGACTCATTCTCTCTTAAGCATGACTCGAGTTCGAGTCATGCAACTCGAGTCATGCGTATGGAGCAAACCGTGTTGAGAGGGACGCCTCACTTCTATGTGGCCTGACAGTTTCTCAACTCTGAAATAGTCGCATAAAGCGGATATCGAGGATCAAAAACCAAAAAAAAAAGTTGAACTAAATTTGAATATTTTAATATCTAAATCAAATCATTCATGAAAATTTTTTATGTAACCATAGTTATCTTGATCTTTTTTACCGTTTAAGATTAATATTGTTTAAATTAAAAGTAATAAACGATAAAACTTTTCTAACAATGACAATGAAATAATTTTTTTTATATTTAGTTATTAATTTACTATTCCCTTCAAAATATATAGAGTAAATTACCTTGAAAAATGATAAATATCTCGTTTAATCGAATTCGAACCTTATAAATTGAATTCGAGAAGCTCAAATATTCTTCGAATGGAATTCGAGTTTAAAAAAAATAAATTCAATTAAATACAAATCGAATTTTAAATTTTAAAAATTTTTTATCAGGAATAAATTTTAAATTTTTGAATCAAATAAAGTACAAAAATGATATTAAAACATTTCAACTTGAAAGCATACCAGAAGACTTTTATGATGATTGATGCGGCATTTGAATATGTGGTTCATGATTTCTTTTCGAAGAATATCTATAACTATATATTAAAGTAGTCTGTACGTTGTACTGTTTTGTTTTTGCCTAACTTGGCACCATGTGTCAATTGATCATTGGTTGTCTTTTTTTAGTTTAGTTTAGTTTTTATTTTGTTTTATTTTATTTTATACCCTTCAACTTTTTTTTATTCAAAAAAAAATTTTATTCAAAAAAAATTTTTTTTTATTAAAAAATAGATGATAACGATAAGACAACCATTATTTGAAATTCTTCATTTTTAATATAAAAAAAATGAAAACCGATATGTTCAATTGGATAAATACATCTACTTAAAACAAAATTAATTCGATGTTCGTCAATGTGAGGAAAAAGTAGCTGGATTGGATTATGGTGAAGCTCAGTGGTCCAAATTGGATCAAGTAATCTTCGCGGTGATATTAAAAAAAAAGATACAAATAAAAATACAAAAATGACACAAATTACAATTGATAAAAAAATAAACATAAATATGACAAAAATTAAAATAAATTATCTTTTGTATATTGACGCGGATTTTGATATAAAACTATCATATTTTACAATAAACAAACATGATTTGCAAAATACGAGCATAAATTATATACATAAATTAACAAGTTTTGATCAAACTTTAAATGTTAATTTGAATTTAAAGTAAATAGAGTAGAAATATTATACTAGTAAAAAAATTAATGTACCAATATTATATAGTGACATTTCGAAAATCTGTTATGATGTATATGTAAAAATTTATATTTATATTTGTGAAACAACATTATAAAATTTTCGTATAAAAACAAATAGTAACTCACACATGGTAAACATGCTCGATTAATTACTGCCTATTAACTTCTATTTATATAAAAATTATTATTTAATACGCTTATCAGTAAAATTTTTAGAGTTTACAAACAAAATAAAAATGATGACACATACTTTATATTTTTATTTTTATTTTTTTAATATTTTAAAAGATTTGCGTCATCATTTTAACTTTACTTGTGAAATTTAAAAATTTCACTAACAGTATATTGAATAATAAATTAATAATCTTTCATATGATACGACTAATAAATCCAAAAGAAATTAAAATAAAGGCAATGCATCAAATTCGATTAGTTGAAACATTCAAGGGAGTGATCATACGGCTTTTCGACTTGGGTTCTAATAGATAACTTGGTAGATATGCTTGGTTCAATGGGCTAGCCACCTAATGATGGGATTATTAAACTAAACATGGATGGAGGCATGGAGCTTCGGCAGCGAATCTAAGGGTCTTTGGTGCTAGAGGGTTAAATAATAGTTAGTTTGGATAGACGGTGTGATTAATTTAAGTAAGATTGTAAAAAATAAATATTAAAAACATATGTTTTTTATAAAATAAATTTAAAATTTAAAATCAAAAGTAAAAATGTGATTTTAACCCCTTTTTTTTTTTGTATTTTTCACACATTCTTATTGCGCCATGGCTCATTAGTGAGTCAAACAATCTCTAGATTGAGTGAAGGTAAATGGTTAGTGAGCTTTCGAGCTCATTTACTAGTTTGCACAAAAATTACAGTTGAACTACAAGCAATGAGGTTCGATTTAATGTTAGCATGGCAAGAGGGATACAAAGGCATAAACTGTGAATTGGATGCAAGGGTGGCTATTGATCACTTAATTAACTTAGCATTTGTAAGTACTCATCTATTAGGATGCATTATGTCTGATATTAGAAATTAGGGAAGAGATAGTGCCATTGTGTGTTTTAGCATGTCCAAAGAGAAAAATTTTGCGAGGAATGCTTTGGCAAAAGTCATGCTATAGTTTGGATGTAAATTATGAAATTCTACCGGTGCCCCCAAGTGGTCTGCAAACAAAGCTATCATAAGATGCTAGAGGAGTAGTTTTCTCTATGAACATAAAGTTAGTATAAATTTATTATTTCCTTGTAACCAAAAAAATTATTATTATTATTATTATTATTAATAATTCACAATAACATTAAAAAAATGAAAAACAATAATTGTACTTTGTAACTGATTGTTTGAATATTATTGATATATAATTAATTTAAAAATATTACTGAAAGAAATGTATTTTTATTTTAAAAAATAAATAAAAATAAAAATATCAAGTGAATTTTAAAAAATATTTTGTTTTAACAAGCAATATTTGACATAGTAATTGCTAATAATTTTTTAAGAGAGATTAGATCTAAGAGTCAATTCCCCTCATTCTCTTGTAACTCCCTATCAATCAAAAAATATATTTTGTTTTGAATAAATATGTATCATTACTTATCAATTCATTACCTAAAGTAAGCTTTTTTTTCATTTTTTCTATATCTCTACCTACCTAGTGTTGAATCCTTTTTAATTTTTTTTTCAAATAAATAAAAAAAATCTGATGTAAAAAAATGGTTTAATGTTAAGAAATTATTTCATATATATATATATATATAATTTTACTCAAATTTGGTAAAAATTTTGATTTTTTATCCAAACAAAAAATGAGTATGAATATTAAATTTTGGAGAAATAAACGACATAAATATAATTTTGAAATATCCATAATACATGAAAACAGGAGCTAATTATACGGGTTATTAAATAAATATATTTATGAAAAATTTTACAATAGGGTGTCAATTTTATTATAAGGTTAACTTATTTTATGTGTATTGATACTAAGTTTAGGTTTATTTTTATGTGTTTATGCTATTATAACCAGGCGATAAAGCATGGTGTTGTAGGCTCGTTTCCGCCATTGCGAGTAACTCTTAAAGTATGTGAATAATCAAGTATAGGATAGTTGTACACAGAGGAACTACTATGGTTTGATAACATGCCAAGTTTCTGTTAGAGAAGGGAGAAGTAACTATATTCGCAGATGGTTGACCTGATGGGGTCTGCAACTGGTTGGTTACTTCTTTGCTAGCATATATTCTAAGACTCGAAGGAGTTCTAGCATCGAATATTTTCAGGTCTGGCATTTGGACAGCGAAAGAATCTTGAGGATTCTTGCCACGACCCTAAGGCATGCTGGGGTTTTTGTGCTTTTGCTGCGGCTGCAGGCTTGAAATATGGGCTAGATAGAGATGTATTCTTCTTTTTTTTAATAAACAATGATATATTCTTGAGATAGGGAAACATCTCACTAAGGTTTCTTCCTTTCCTATTCATAGTAAGTTTTTGCTTATTTTTATATGTTTACTTGTTTACATGTTTATGTTTATTTTAATGTGTTTACATTTATTGTTATAAATTTATGCCTGTTGATATTAAGTTTGTGCATATTTTTATGTGTTTATGTCTATTAATATGAAATTTTTACAATACTTAACCCATGAAAATAAATATAAACCTAATGTCAAATAGACATAAAATGAGTTATCCTTCCAGTAAGATCAACTAGACTATAAAAATAAAGATTTTTCCTAAATGTGTACAACTCTATAACTATTAGTCTTGCAATTTGTACAACTTATTCTAAGTCTTCCATTTTATCCCAAGTGTTACATTATCCTTGGTGTTGGAAAAAAGGGGTAAAACATTAAAAAAAAAAGAAGCTATCCTCTTTAAATTTCTCTACATTCTAAGTCTTCAAATTTATCCCAAGTGCTACATTGTCATTCGTGGTTAAAAAAAAGGTAAACATAAAAAAAAAAAAAAACTATCCTCTTTAAATTTCTCTATATTTTAATTTTTTCAAATATTTTTTGTTTAACTTTTTAATTTTTTAATTAAGTTCTTCAATTAATACTATTCATCCTAAACCTGCAATTTTACTGCATGTCACGTACTTATTGGTGCAAAATTTTTTTTAAAACTTCGAACTTTTTTAATTCTAACCTTTTTTTTTAATTTCTTCTAAGTGTGACAATAAATTTTTTATATTGTCAATTTATTTTAGATTTAGATTTGTTATCACGCAATAAATTTATCAATTACTTGCCACATTATTTTTTAAAAATGTTTTTAATTAATCATGATAATAAATTTTAAATATTTAAAAACAATCTCCAAAGAGATTATTTAACTGAACATAATGAATAATTGAATAATACTTGCAAATATACGTAAGTTACACAATTTTCAAAAAATCTATATAAATTACACTTGTAAGTGTTTATGTAATTTTTAAATGATTAAATTCTATATATTTAATTATGATAATTAATAAAATGTAAATATTATTAATAATAAAAATTAAAAACATTTAAGTACTTTAAATTATGAAAAAGAATGTACAATCCCTAATGTTTCTTTTTATATATATCATGATATAAACTCTGTTGTTATGTTACCATTATTTTTACTTTCTCGTTGCAAAGCGCAGCCCAATAGTTGTATATCATAAAATTACCTTTTTGTAACATTTCTTTCTTAAAATCCTAACAGTTCATTACTTCCTATTCGAAGAATATTAGTTTTAAATTATAAACAAGATAAAGATATTTATGATTACACAAAAAAAGTAAAACAGAATTCATAGTAATAATTAAAAAAATAACTCCGTTTGGTTCGCGTAAAATAATTTTTTAAAAATGATTTTTGTAAAATAATTTTTGAAAATTTGATTTTCCGAAAAAATTAATATTTTTTGTTGTTTGGTTGATATGCTGAAAAATATTTTTTATTGTTTGTTGTTTTAATTAATATAGATTAGGTTAAGTTTTAATGTGAACTTTTTTTTTTAAAAGTGGTATAAGTTTAGAAATTATCTTTTCCTTTTCAAAATGAGAAAATAATTTTTCAAAATCTTTAAAAAATTTTTATTGATTAAATTTTATTTTTTATTGACTGAAAATATTTTACACGTATCAAATATTAAAAAATGTGAAAAATATTTTCAAAAGTCAGGTGTTATATCCTAATTCATTTCATCATTTGTAAAATCTAAAATACTTCATTTACACCATGTCAGATAATTAGTAAAATAAAAAACAGCGGATTTTAAACAGATTCGCCTAGAAATGACCGCCGTTAAAACATATCGACAATGTAACAAAAAAAAAAACATATCGACAAATCCCACGTGGCGTAGGCTAAATACCGACACTCTGTTCTTTCCTCATTTTCCACGCGGCGATGCTCACAAGTCTCCTGGAGAAGAAAAAGAGTAGTCAATCTTCATTTATCTCAGTGAGAACACACACGGTTGAGAGCATCCGAGTCCAAAACTCGGCAATGGCGGACATAGGGAAGACTGTGCTTGACTCGGGATGGCTCGCCGCGCGATCCACGGAGGTTGAACTCACCGGAACTCAGCTCACCACCACTCATCCCCCGACTGGCCCAACCTCTCCTTGGATGGAGGCTGTCGTTCCCGGAACGTAATAAACTCTTGACTTTTGTATATATAGTGATCATTTTAGTTCTCATTTTATTGAAATTTATGCCGAGTTTCGCTTGATTGATTAACTGTTTTCTTGTTTTAATGTGGAAAACAAATCAAATTTCAGATTTTAGGTTCTGACTGGTTGTTAGTTTTTGCAACTTGCATTTTTGTTTTGGAAACAAATAGTAGTAAGATTTTTGAATAAATTGAAAATTAATATTAAAGTTTAGGCATGATTATAGCTTTTCTTTTTCTTTTTTAATCTAATATGATTTACTTTTACTATTTTCTCTTTCTTTATAGCAACCTTTTAGGAAGCAAAAGGTAAGTAGAAAAAGTAAAACCAAACAATGTCTTCCTTTTTCAGATCAATCATCAATGTGCTTGAAGATTTCTTAAACCTTGCAATTATTATTATCGTTTCAGGTTGGAATTAGCATGTATCATTCTAAATTTTGGGCTACAAATATTGATTTTAGCTTAATAATTGAAGTGTTTGATGATATTGTCTTTTCATGACAAATATTATAGTTCTATTTGCATGCGAGTTCAGTTGTTTTCTGTAGAACTAGCATGTGAGTTCTCATCATAATGTTTTGGATTAATTGTGCTTTATTGACAGTGTTCTTGCGACTCTAGTAAAGAACAAAGTTGTTGCCGATCCTTTTTATGGCTTGGGGAATGAGATGATCATTGATATAGCTGATTCTGGAAGGGAGTACTACACATTCTGGTTTTTCACAAAATTCCAGTGTAAGCTGGTATGCAATGTTTTGACACAGAGCACTCTGTGAGGTTAAATATAACATGAAAACAATGAAATCTTGGTTGTTTTTTTCCCACTAGATGTTCAACTGATCACAACTCTATGCAAATCTCAAATGTTACAAATCTTATTATTCTATATGCAAGTATTTCCTTGTTTCTAATTACTTTAAATTTTGCAGTCAGAAGGTCAGCATATAGATCTGAATTTTCGTGCAATCAATTACTCTGCCGAGGTGTACTTAAATGGCCACAAAAAGGTCCTCCCTAAAGGGATGTTTCGAAGACATTCTCTTGAAGCCACTGATATCCTAAGTCCTGATGGTGTAAACTTGCTGGCTGTTCTTGTTCACCCTCCAGACCATCCTGGGAGTATTCCACCTGAGGGTGGGCAAGGTGGGGATCATGAGGTACATATCTTTGCTCATAAATTTGTTTGGTCTCATGGAATGTAGTTTCACGTTCAATTTTGGATATTCAATTAATTTAAGCAAAAACTGCAACCTAAAAGCTAACACCCCACCCTTTTTTCCTCTTAGATTGGAAAAGATGTTGCCACACAATATGTTGAGGGTTGGGATTGGATAGCTCCAGTCAGGTGAATCTTTTGTAACTTTTAAAACTTCCGGGTTAGTTTTGGTTTTTGATTCTATGCTGATATGTGATTTTTTGAATGAATAATGCCACTCATGGCAGAACTGTGTTTCTGTCTCCTCATAATGCCATTGTGAACCTAAAACAAAAAAAATTGTACATTCCTTATATGTTCTTCAACTAACTTCTCTTGATATTTAGAGTTTTATTTGTTTAAATGGATATGAAAGAGGAAAGATATAATTGTCTGAAAATTTATTTGGGATAAAGGTGCGATGAAACTTCTGTGAGCAAAATAGAGGTGAATTATGAATGGTGATCCTCTGATGAGTTTTACTTTAGCAGAGAGATTTAGTGCATAGGAGCAAAATCCTTGTAGTACGGGGAGGAAAATAATGCAATTATATCATTGTAATCATATTACATTTTTTTGGTGTTCTATGATCTTTTCATCTAAGAATGTATTTGTCTTAGAAGTTTTTCAACTAGTAGCTGGCGTCCAACCTCAGTTTTCTGAAGAAGCAAAAACTTAATATCTTACACATCTCACCTCTACTTCTCCCAGGGATAGGAACACTGGTATTTGGGATGAAGTCTCAATATCTGTTACTGGGGTAAGATTTATGCGTAAGACTTACAAACTTCTTTCTCATTACCAGTACTCTGTTTATCTTTCAATCGTATTTAGTATACATGATACTGTACAATGTCACAAATCCAAGGTGCTGTACTACCTTTCTTTTTTCTTGCTTTTGAACCCTTTCTCCCTGCTTTTTGGAGACTTTTCCATCTAACTTCTATGGGTTTATTATGAGTAACTCCATTTGTAGCTATGTTATCTGGTAAAAACTCATTTCTGTTGAACCTAAATGTCAGTAGTTGATGGTGATCTAATTTCTTCAGTATCAGTGGTTTAGGATATTCAGTAATTAAACTAAATGCCATATGTTGATTCATTTGCTTTTGATGCAGCCAGTAAAAATAATTGATCCACACTTGGTTTCATCATTTTTTGATCGTTACACAAGGGTATACTTGCATGCAACAACCGAATTGGAAAACAGAAGTGCTTCGGTTGCTGAGTGTTCTTTGAATATCCAAGTGACAACAGAACTCAAAGGAAGCATTTGCTTAATGGAGCATCTTCAGACACAACATGTTTCAGTCCCTCCTGGGGAACGTATCCAGTATACATTTCCTCAGGTCAGTGGTGGTATCTTTCTTATTGATTTTTAGTTGTGTTTGTGGCATCCATCGTTGCATTAAAGGTAGTTTTTTTGTCTTAGATGAGCAATTTTTTCTTTATTATTTATTACTAGAATTTATGGGTCTTTGCATTTTGATATAGAGAGTAGGGACACGCTTGAGAGAATATGAAGCAAGATTTGATTGAATTAGATCTCATTTTAGAGAAAATCCCAGTCCTACTATCCTTTTTATTTTTCATTAAGAAGAAATTCGATTTATTATTGAGAGGAAGCTAATGTTAATTCCTCTGCAATAACATACATTCTTTCTTAGCAATCTGAAATTGGATATCTGTAGTTATGGGTTCAAAGCTCATTTACTGCACGTTGCCTTTCATTTTTACTAACAACACTTGTTCAAATGCTTATGATGTCTATGACAGCTTTTCTTCTACAAGCCCAATTTATGGTGGCCAAATGGCATGGGAAAGCAATCTCTGTATAGTGTCAGTATTACTGTTGATGTGAAGCGATATGGAGAGTCTGATTCATGGGGCAATCCATTTGGTTTTCGCAAAATTGAATCTCATATTGATAGTGCTACTGGAGGGAGGTAGACTTCAGGATCAATTTTGACTAACATTAAAGCATTGCATCAAGAATTTCTATAATCTGTTTCCTTTATGTACATCATTGGACAGGTTGTTCAAGGTGAATGGACAGCCTATTTTTATTCGTGGTGGTAATTGGATATTGTCAGATTGTTTGCTACGGCTTTCTAAGGAGCGTTATAAAACAGACATAAAATTTCACGCAGATATGAATCTGAACATGATTCGTTGTTGGGGTGGCGGGTTGGCTGAAAGGCCAGAATTTTATCATTATTGTGATGTTTATGGTCTGCTGGTAAGCTCTGCTCTCTCTCTCCTCAATTTTGTGTCTCTGCTCATTTTATGGGATGCTTGTACATAATTTGTGCATATTTATTTTCATGAAAAGGAGTAAAATTTGGCAGGGTCAAAAGTAAGGATGAGAGTAAAGCACATACAAGTTTGTGTTGGTTATTAATAAATAAAAACCTTCAGGAAATGTGAGCTGCTTGTTTACTAACTGCCTTCGCTTCATTGTGCATGTTGTTGTCCAAATCTTAAGTGCTCATGATTAACCTGGAAATAACCAATTTAAAATTTGTAGGTATGGCAGGAGTTTTGGATTACTGGTGATGTTGATGGAAGAGGTGTCCCAGTATCGAATCCAAATGGCCCACTTGACCATGATCTCTTTATGCTCTGTGCTAGAGATACTGTCAAGCTTTTAAGGAATCATCCTAGTCTCGCTCTCTGGGTTGGTGGAAACGAACAAGTTCCACCAGCTGACATCAACACAGCTTTAAAGAATGACCTAAAACTGCATCCATATTTCGAGAACCACTTTGAAAATGCAAAGTCTGTGGAAGATTTGTCCAGAGCGTCCAAGGACCCTAGCCAATATCTGGATGGCACACGTGTTTATATCCAAGGATCCATGTGGGATGGCTTTGCTAATGGAAAGGGAGGCTTCACTGATGGCCCTTACAGAATCCAAAATCCCGAAGACTTCTTTAAGGATGACTATTACAAATATGGTTTCAATCCCGAGGTTGGTTCTGTAGGAATGCCAGTTGCTGCCACCATCAGAGCAACCATGCCTCCAGAGGGGTGGCAAATTCCATTGTTTAAGAAGCTTCCCAATGGTTACACAGAAGAAGTTCCAAATCCCATTTGGGAATACCATAAATACATTCCTTATTCAGAACCTGGAAAGGTTCATGACCAGATCGAACTGTATGGGATCCCAAAGGATCTAGACGATTTTTGCTTGAAGGTATTACCTAAATTTCTTTTGCATTTTACAGGGAATGCATTTAATTTAATCTTGGTATTTATACTAACTTCCTTAAATGATCATCTCAGGCTCAACTTGCTAATTACGTTCAGTATAGAGCTCTATTAGAGGGTTGGACTTCTCGTATGTGGAGCAAATACACTGGGGTTTTGATTTGGAAGACACAGAACCCATGGTCAGGTCTTCGAGGTCAATTTTACGATCACCTCCTAGACCAGACAGCAGGTTTTTATGGTTGTCGCTGTGCTGCAGAGCCGATTCATGTTCAGCTGAATCTTGCTACGTATTTTATAGAGGTAAGTGCCACCGTAATAATGCTTCTAGTTAGTTTGGATTAAAACCCATCTATCTTTTGACGGAATTAAACTTATAACATTAACTCAGATTGAAGGCAATGCTAACAATTTATTTTTCTTATTTTCTTTAGTGACTGGGCTTGAAAACATGCTTGTATTTGTTTTAGTTGTAATTAATCATGCAATCAAATTTTCACTGAAAATTTTGGCTTCCTCCTGATTTCATAAACAGGTTGTCAATACTAGGTCAGAGGAATTGTCGAATGTTGCCATAGAAGCATCGGTGTGGGATCTTGAAGGAGCTTGTCCGTATTATAAAGTTTTTGATAAGCTTTCCTTGCCACCAAAGAAAGTAACTTCCATTAGTGAGCTAATGTATCCAAAGTCTAAAAGCCCAAAGCCAGTGTATTTTCTCCTTCTCAAACTCTACCATGTGTCAGATTATCGAATTATATCCCGAAACTTTTACTGGTTGCATCTTCCTGGTGGAGATTACAAGCTGCTGGAACCGTTCAGGAACAAGAGAATACCTCTGAAGATAACATCAAAGATATCTATCAAAGGTTCCTTCTATGAAATCGAAATGAATGTCCTAAACAAATCCAAGAAACCTGATCCCAAAGTTCTAACTTACAAGAACATTTATGCTAGCAGACGTAATGATGATGATTTGGATATGGCTTCGCTTGAACCTATTCATGATGAAACTGCGGAGAAACAGAGAGTTGGTTTTTTTCAGAGACTTTACAAACAATCTTCAAGCCAAACTGATGGCTTGAAAGTTTCAGAGGTAACCGGATCTGGTGCCGGAGTTGCTTTCTTCCTCAATTTCTCGGTCCATGCATTGACAACCGATCACAAGGAAGGAGAAGACACTAGAATACTCCCAGTTCATTATTCAGATAACTATTTTTCACTAGTGCCCGGTGAGGAGATGTCCATTAAGATGTCATTCCAGGTCCCTAAAGGTATCACTCCAAGAGTAACACTTAAAGGCTGGAACTACCATCATGGAGGGCACACTGTTGTTTGACCTAGTACTTGCACTTCTTCAAATCCTTCTTCTCTGTGATTGAATTTTGAGTCAGCTCATCTGCAACAAGATCTCAAACAATAGTTCATACTGTCTGGGAATTCTGATTATTCTGTTGTATTGATTTCCTTTCTGCCTTTGTGAAACAAGCTTCGGTGGAGGTTTCGGAGTACTGCAGCTTGTCCCATTATTATTTCCTGCTACAGGAGAGTCTGTCTGATCTGTTCAATTTTTAAATAATAAATGTTATAAAAAGTTATTTATTTTTGGTAAAGAAAACCAACTTTTCCTAATGATTTATTTATATTATATTAGAAATTTGTAATTTATTCTGAAATCTCTTCATTTTAAATTTATTTAACTCATTTGGAGAAGAATATATTTCATACTTAAATTCTCTCGATTTTACAATCTTCAAAAATTTATCCAATATGGACATCATTTTGAAGTGATTTCAGGTGGTTTAAGTTTATATATTATTAACAAAACTAAAAGATTTTAGTCGTGATTTAGTCGAATTTCAACTTTCAAATTGATTAAATTTGGGATGAAGATTGTCAATTACTTTATAAATTAACGTCGAATTCTTATTTTTATATTTTCAATTCATTAAACTTTATCATTAGATTGTCAATTTCATTCTATTATATTATAAATTTCAAAATTATTATTCTCTTTCTCTTTTTGGTAAGAAACTATCAGACTCAGAGAGTGAAAGAATCCCCCTCGAGGTCGAAACGCGCCGTTTGGGCTCTCCCTTGTTTTAAAAATGGAAAAAACCAGTGTCTGGCAACAAGTTAGTTATTAAACTGAAAAGGACTGAAACGACCAACCACCAACAGAAAATCAAAATCTAGAGAGAGAATGAAAGTGTTTTGCTTCCACAGTTCAGTCCCTCCAATTCTTTCACTTCCGGCAACCGTTACAGATCCCAACGTCCAACTCTTCTCTGGTTTTACTGTAAGGTCCCCACGTCGTCGTTTCTCTTCTCGACTGACCGTTAATTGCAGAGGTAGAACCGAAGAGGATCCTCTTCCGGTTCTCTCCAGTTCCTCCGCTTACGCCGTCCTTGGCGTCCACCCTAACTGCTCCGCCGCCGAGCTCAAAGCTGCTTTCCGTGTCAAAGTAAAGAAAAAATTAAATAAATTTTAAGCTCTCTTTTCTTTTCTTAAATTCAACTTTTAGCTTCAAGTTTTGAATAATCTGTTCATATTCCAAGAAAACTTAGTGAAAAAGAATTGCGATTTTTAAAGTTATTTAATAAAGAATTTATATATTTGTTTATTATTTATCCTTTTTTAAATTTTTGTTCAAAGGTGAAGCAATATCATCCTGATGTAAACAGAGATGCAGGAGAATCTGATACTATGATTCGCCGTGTAATCCAGGCCTATGAGGTTTTTATTTTTATTTTTTATGTTTTACGCGTTCATTTAACTTATATTCTATTGAATTCTCATATATTTTAGTTATAATACAAAATATTGTAAAATGTTCTTATCATTACCAAAAGGATAGGGTTTCAACGATTTAGGGTTGCCAATTTGTCCCTTTTGATACTGTTTGTTGTAGGAAATGTTGTAATTAATTTTGTAAATTGATAATATCTGCAGCTGTTATCCGATTACAGCCGGTCTGAGATCATAGAGAGGTGAATTTCTTCTTCTGCTGCTGCTGCTTCTGCTGTGTGTGTTTCTTTTTATAAAGAATTTAGTAGCTTCTCCTGCATTTGGTCTGTTATTGCTCTTTCATTTCTCTGGTTTGTTGTTTTATAGGACATTATTGGGATGCAATATCAACTGTTGTGTATCTGCTTTGTGTAGGGAATGTTTAGATCCTTTCGACAGCCCCGAATGCGAAGCATTTGATGTTTTTGTTAATGAAGTTCTTTGTGTTGGCAAAGGTAATTCATGAGTTCATTGAACATTATGTTCAACCTAATTTAATTGTGGCAGAAAGTTATCCTAGTCAAACATCTTGCTAGTTTCTTACATAAAACATACCGTGATGTCTTTTCTCGGTCCTCTTTGCAATGTCTTTCCAAAACATCCTTAGGGTGCCCGTATTCTTGTGTAAAGAGAGCGCCTAATGCTTTCACATTCAATCCTTCAACTGGAACTGCACGTGCAACTTTCCAAGGTTGGTATATACACCAGAGGGTTTCTTTTCTTATTTGTTTTCTCATGTATTTGACTTGCATCTAGAACAAGTTTCAGTGACGTATGTGAGCTTTCTTTCTGATACTTGAAAGGATGCGACCATATGGTAGTTTGCATTTTATGAATAGCATAAGAGAGAATATTACTCATTGCATTGTCGATTTGCAATTGATTAGGACATGCTGGAGACTACCAAGTTCAGCTTTCTGTTGGTCAGTGTCCGAGAAGTTGCATCCATTTTGTGACACCTTCACAAAGAATTATTCTAGAGGAGTTACTTGATAGGTATGAACCTCCAACAGCCTCCAAGAAATTTCAGGTGCTACTCTGTAGGAGTATTTAAATGGCTACGACGACTTAGATACTATACCAGACCACTTAAATAGCTGCCTGCCTCTTCTAGTAATGGAGATTGCATGTATTGTTGCTTCGATCTAATTAGCAAGTGAATTTCATTTGTTATGCTTCATTCTTTTCCCCATAAAGTTCAATGAATTAAGCTTCCTCATCGGCTATGGTTTCTACAAATTAGATAGACTCTCTACTTTCTGCAAGCTCATACAATTTTTTAGTTTCATCAAACATTTCCTATTGGTTTTTTTTCTGATGTCTTGCTTATGGTTTTGTTTTCTATATAGCATCCTGAACATGCCCTTCGATGTTTCAGCGGAGGCAGATTTGCTTTATTCTCTTATTGTCAAAGCTAAGTTTGAAAATAATAGGTACCCGAAGCCAAAGAAGCAAGCGAAAACTTCCACTAAAAATGTTGATTGGTTTTGACAGACAATTAGATCGAAGAAACATTTGATGCTCATACCCAAATGTGTTCCAGCTTTCATTGAAGAAAGTGCAACAGAGTATATATATGAGCATCTGATGGTGATTTGTTGGGTGTGTTTCTTGGGGCGAAAGGTTGCTGTACAGAAGAATACACTGATATCAGAAACACATTGACAATGCTAAAACTTGTGATGTCCTTTTGGGATATGCAAGGCTTTGTAAGCAAATATAAACTGATTCTATAGCCATGTAATGATTCCAGTGCAATTTTAACCCTATCTTCTATACGTCTATTTAGACACTGTATCTGCAGGGTCATTTTCTTTTTGGCCAAACACTTCCAACTTTGAACCGACACGATGAGAGAGATATTACTTGTTAGCAAAATGGAAGGTTCAATTCAATTCGTAAGTATCATAAAAATTTACTTTGCACCTTATAATGCAATGCACATGCTAGTTGCTAGAGAAGACATCATATAAAAAAAAATACAGAGCTAAAATTGTTATGCAATCAACCTAAATTATTTCAAAAGAAACTAGATAACAGTACATTATTTTGAAATGGCTTTGACGAATCGGTTCAGCGAAGAGAAAATGCCAGCAGCTTGACTGAACAACGATGGACCTTGCTTGGACTTCTCCTTTACATCTCCAAATATTATCTGCAACAATGAAACAAAATTCGGAATGTTTCCATACCAAGGTAGAAGGTGCATTTCAACTCCAGGATTATTGAACTTATTTTGGAATTTATTATGAATTTGACACTGACCACTAATATCTATTTTTATGTAAACTTTCCGAGCAAAGAAAGAGTAGTTTCTGTAAGCAACTAACCTCGAGTTCTTCTGCATCAGGACGGCTTACGAGTTCTTTTGCAAGCAGATACCTGCCAGGCCTGTCTTTGTCATCATAAAACACCTTCCATAATCTGGAAATGATCAGAGAAGAAAGAATTTAAGCATGGGAAGGCAGGGATTGGCTAATATATGTCAACCTAATCATAGTGCCTAAATCGATAAACGTTTTGCACCAGACTCAAACTTGGTCAATCAATTGTCTGGAAATGAGAAACATAAATGATATGATTCTTCAGCCATAAACTATTATGTCATAACCAAAATTATCTCTCTCGGATGGCTTTCCAAACTTATTTTACACTTGATGCAGCCAGTAGCAGAGTCGTATTGTACAGTTGTTCTTAGGCTACAATTCACCAGAAACTATAACCCACTAGTACATAGGAGATATTAGGAATATAACAAAATGTAAATGAGTCTTACCCTGGATAGCACCTAAACACAGCACCAGGTGCCAAAGGTCTCATTGAGTAAACAGTTGAGAAAGAACTGCAATAGAAATGAGATAGAGTTTATGATTGTGATATAACCGGTAAATGATGGTTTAGTACTTCAAAATACAGCTGAAGGATGATGAGTTAAAACAAATAGCCAGCCTAGAACGGGAAAAATCATGGTGATATTTCTCATTAGATTGAGAAGGCTAAGCTGATTCAGATGGTATGCAGACTGAAATGAATTAGCCAGGAACAAAATGAAAGCCAAAGACTGCTCAATCAATTCGATTCAAGTTGCTGGCAACCAGAAGGGCAAGAGAATCAGCAACATTGTGGGTCAACATTGTACACAAATTAGATGGTTGAGGTGGCTGACTTAAGCTGATTACTTGCAAAGATTGTCCAGCAAACATGGTCGAGAAAAGGAGAGGGAAGAAAACGAAAAAAGAATAAGAAAGAACGAAAAAAGGACAGAAAAAGGGACATTGCAATGTAAACAAAATGAAAGTTGTACCTTAAAAAGTATCGCCTTAACTTGCGAACATTAACCCCAACTCCAACATCTTCACTTATGAGACGCGGGTTCCACATGATGAGAGGCCTAGGCTAGCAACATATGAGGAAAATCATGACAAAAACAATCCTTGTTCTGATATGAAATTATCAAATGTTTCTTTACTCTTAAAATATACTAATTTGATGCCTTATATGATATGAACAAGCTGGGTAATGATGAATATAACAGGTTACAGGAGTTGATAAGTTCCATTTCTTCACATTCTTTTTCTTACAAGAGATTGGGATAAACAAATTTTCAAGCCTTGTTTCTCTCATTAGTCATTAGTGAAGAACACTGCTTCCATTACAGTATAAAGCAGGTTAGATTGGTACCGGATCACCTGATAGCTCCGAGGCAATTCTCTCTACGCGCTCCAGCATCTGGTAATCAGGAACAACCATTACTACAATCTCATCTTCGCTCTCTACAGGCTTCCGGTCACTCAGACTGCATAAAAGAAAATAGAAGAATTGCTTGATAAAAGAAAAGGAAATAAAGGAATTGCACAACAATGTGGCATGAGCTATGTATGTATATGCAAGCAGAAACACCATCTTCAGATTCATGCTAATCTCTGAGTCTAACTGACTCATCTGTTCTGCAAAAACTCTAAAAACTTGCAATAAAACTCCATGCCAGATTTTCAAAACCGAGGTTTAACAAACGGAATAGGAAGCAATTACCTGGCAATTCCAAAAGCTGCATCTTTCCATCGATATTTTAATAATGCAGCAGCTCCAGCATCTGGAAATATAGCTCTAACTTTCTGACATTCAAATATTCAGAACTTAGGGATAAAGCTGAGGAATTGATTCACTAAATACTGTATCAACTGCAAATCAAAAAACCTTACACCTTTGGCTACTAAACAAGTGTATACGAAAATAGAACCCTCAAATCAAATTAACAATAGAGAAATTGCAGTTCAAAGGTTTCTATGTAACCATTGCATCCATCTATATAGCAAAGTTAATCTTTGATATAATTCACAAACTCCAAATTTCTAGGCATAACTAAGATTGCCATGGTTCTGAAACTTAGAGCTCTAATTCCAACTAACCTGACATCCTGTTTCTTCCATAAGTGTATCCAAGAAAATCCTTGATAGTTCCCAAAGCTCAGCTTGCGCACCTTCATCATCAAGAAACTGTAGCTGAGGAATTAATAGCTCAACCTGTCAAAAGTAAAACAATCTACCCATTTTAAATTAAAGTATAGAAATAGAATCAAGAATTTCATTCAATTCAATGAATTAGATTATATTTTGCTTTAGCACATACTATAGCTCTCATTCCTCCTGAAGACACGAACAAGGCACCTGCTTGACCTGATTGCCTGACTGCACCCTCCAAGTCAGATGGCAAGCAGCTGAAATATAAACAACAAAACCAAGGCCATTTTACAATACATCAAGCTGATTCTCCAAACTCCTAGATAGGCCAACATTTGAACAAAAAGAAGGAATAACCAAGGAATAAAAAACTAAGTAGAAGCTAAACCTGTCATCTTCTTCCTCATCTTCTTGTTCAACAGTTTGTTCCTGGTTTTGTACAGAAGATGCTATAGAATCTTCAAGATAGGCTTCAGAAGGGTCACCTTGGAATTTCTCAAACTTGGCATATGTTCTTGAGCTAGACCCAGTTCTGGTTAGTGAGATTCCATTGTTGCCATTGAAGATTGGACAAGAAAAAGACAAGGGAAAGTTGGTGGACGAGATTGAACTGTTAGGTTTGGAAGCAGAGCAGCAGCAGCAGTTGAAGCAGCTTGGTGCTGAGACAGCCATGAAGTGAAAGTACTATTAATAACTACCAACTGCCTAAGTGTCTAAGCCATCGACAACATTATTCTTCAAGACAAAGTTTATCAAATTTGCAGAAAGTTTTATATTTGTTATTCTTTATTCTTTTTAAATTTAATTAATGGTAAGGAAAATGTGAGGTCAGGAATGGCATGTCGCGGTGGCAGTATTCCACAACTTCAAAGAACGCCAACCAATAGCAAGTTGCTTTTAATAGTAAACTTTACCCTTTCTTTTTCTTACTTTCTCGAGGCGTTTCTTTGGAAGATAGTCATATGAACGATTGTGCATATCTTTACCAGTCCACAAGAAAAAAATTTCTCATTTGAAACTTTTTTTTTTGGTGAGACATTTGAAGCATTAATCTTTAGTTTTGGCTATGAGCCTTTTTGTATTTGATTCTTAATATAAAAACAAATTTTTTTAATGTATAAATTCAATAGACCGAGAATAAATTTTCAAAACATTCTAAATTCATTAGTTGAGTCGATAATCAAAATAATCTATTTTATGTTAATCAAATTTAAAAGGTTTGTATAACCAAATTTTTGCCATATATATTTATGTAAGTTTTATCACTTGAATCATATTATTTTTAACAAAAAAAAAAAGAAAAGTTAAATAACCAAAGACAAAAAATATTGAGAACAATTTCATTCTCTTCTATAAAAACCCAATTCAAAAGAATTTATCAACATCTAGATATAGAGTGGTATGTTTATATAATACCATAGCATACTGAATTAGTAAATAAAATGAAAATAAACAAAACAGAATGGACTATGTTAATATGCCGTAGGGTCAGTCCAATAGTCACATTAGTTATCTTTTAATTTTATTATTTTTACTAAGATATGATATATTTAGACACACGACAACATGATATAAAAATAACACGAAAAAAATATGAAAATGACATGAATTAAAATTTAACAAAAACAATATATGAAAATAACAAAGCTAAGACAAACTTTGTTTTTGAGATATCCAAATGAATGTTGACACCATAATTTTCGTGTTTTATATAACATGAAATATACATACGAATTATCAAGTCTCTCCTTGTGTTTTACGATTGGATCTTTCAGAAGTGAAACCTGTGCTTGAAAAAAAAAATTTCTACAATAGTGCCATGAATTTGTAAACGAATACAACATCCTGCTTTATCAAATGCCCTTGATTGACTTTTCATGGAAGAAGCTGGAAGCCTAGAAACAAGGATAAATGGAACACAATAATGGACCAGGGTCCATATAGAAGAATGAATGTATAGAAAGGAACAGCATGTGCTGTTTTGCTGTTATTTAGGCATTGAACATTAAGACTCATTCCCTCTCAGCTGAAGGTCGTACCGGCAAAAATGATGACTTCCTGTAACTTTGCATGCCTCTTAACTTGAGTGGACTCCACACCACCGGTTTCCGTTGCAACGCCACAACGGTTGGATGCCTTGGCTTCCAAGAACCTGCCTGTACGGGAGGACTTCCCATGAACTTGCTACTGCTTCTCATGGCTGCAGGTGTTGTCTCTGATGGATTCGTGAACTCTGGCAATGGAGAAAACAATCTTGAATATCTTGCCTTCCTGGGATCCCGGAGTAATGATGGTCTATCCATTGTGCCACCATTGTTAAAACCTGAAGCAGAGCTGTGGATTGGTGTTGTCATGTGTGAATCTGGCCGGAAGGTTGCAATGGATACTCGCCTTTTAGGCTGAAGAACTTGTGTTGTGGTTGTTGGGGGTCTGACGGCAATGGAAGAACGTCTTGGTTTCAAAAGGGCTTTTGTGTTTGTTGGTGCCATGGCAGTTTTCTGGTTGTTTTCTTTGTCATCTGATGCTGCCATGGATATTCTAGTTGTCTTTTTGTTGGTGGGCATAGGTGATACTGGAGGCATGAAATTAGTGATTCTTCGCAACGGTAACCTCAGTTTTGATGGAGCCAAAGGTGGTTTTTTCTCCATTTTTGTCTGCTCTGCTGCCTGTTTAACAGATGGTTTAGTAGAGGCAGCTGCAAAAGCTCTGGTTTCCTGCTTTAATCTGGTTTTCCGTTCCTCTGCTAAGTGATTTTCAAGGTCACGAACCTGTGTCATCAAATAAAAAAAAGGAAATGACACCATGTATCAGGAAAAAGAAATCAGAATCTAGATGGATACGTTCATGATCCGAAAAAGCTGTCCTACAACCAACAGAGAAGCTGTCAATAGTTACATCTCAGAAAGAACTGCTTAGGTTTGTTTAATGATAATTACCTTTTCTTGGAGACTTCTGCATATTTGTTCTCTGGCAGCCAGTCTCAACTGCAAGGACTGCACATTATCCTGCAACTTCTTTGTTTCCTTCTCATCATGTTTAAACTTTTCTGCCTGTTAATTAACAATAACCAGAGGTCAAACAAATTGAACGCACCTGAGAACTTGGATCTTGGATGGAATATTTTCAAATTTCATCAATTTGCCATACCATTTGCTTATACTTGTACAGCTCAGTGAGGTCCACCTGTTTGCGGGCAGGACCACTTTCAATCCCCCTGACTCGGCTAGCAAAATTTAATGAACAGAGAGTCTCCCCAAGGTCTGCATTACTTGGGTTGATCTGCACAAACATCACAGTCTTGCAATCTCCTCCTGCATTCCATGATTCAGTTAGCACTGGCTAATGATATCCATGAAGTTTTCTATTAGGCCACTAAACACGAAGATAGAACCTTCATGGGCAACCAGCTTCAGATAGAGGGAGTGATACTATGGTGGGAAAAAAAGCTTACCTAGAGAGCTCTGTAGCATATGTGTGAGCTTCGAGTTCCTGGTTTTATATGTAAAAGTAGAAAGAGAAAGTGTTAATGTTTGACATACATATATTTGTTGTGTGCATGCAACAGGGGGAGAGAGAGAGGGAGAAACCTGTAAGGAATATGGCCTGTTTTGGAAGCAAGGGCAGAAATCACATCACCAAGCGCTGAGAGAGATTTATTTATAAACTGGGATTCCTTCAACCTTTCACCTTCGACTTCAATCTTTCCCACACGCTCACTGCCAGCCAAATCTACCAGCCATAGGTGACTCCTAGTCTTTTGGCCATTTAGCAAATTAGTTCCCATTACAGTTACACGCAGTAAGCTGCAAGCAAAGAGACAATTTTTGGATCATTATAGTAAAACAGAAATGTTTGATACATCATTGTTTCTCAGACAATGCTGTTGAATAACAAAGTGTTCTAATTTTATTAGATCACAAAAAGTCTAGCATCATAAACATAATTCAAAGACAAACAAACAGAAAGTAATATATTACCAGTGAGAACGGCTGCTCAATTCATTGGCATTGGTGGCTCCAACAGATCTAACCCGGCTTCCAGACTTTAGCAGCTCCCACACTTCCTCTGTACTGTAAACACGAGCTTCAACAAGTCCAGGAACTTCTTGTGTCCCTTCTGCAGCTTGCTTGATCTCCAACCTTTATCAATGTAGGACCAGAGAGAGTTATTAGGTTTATTTCATTTTCCAATATTAATACTGCCATCTTCTCAACAGATTGCCCATAAGAATTGTTATTAAAGTTTGTGCCATTGGAATTCTTTCTTCATGAAGAGAAAAGTAAACTGACGCTCAAGGTGGAGATAGATATAAGTGTGTGTTTTGCAACCAGAATTTAATAATTCGCCAACCATATACAAATTAATGTTAGGAACTACCTTTTAGTAGGCTGGTTAGAGTTTTCTCCTAGCAGGTCCCTTATCTTTTCATTATAGACCTCCAGCATGCTGACAAATAGCTCATATTTCATTACACCACCTCTGTCTCCAGAAACTCGAAACAACTCCTCCAATGTCCTGTAGTTAACTCCCCTATTTTCTGGTGTTCCCTCCATAGTAAATGTCTTCCCAGTTCCAGTTTGCCCATAAGCAAAAATGCAGACATTATAGCCATCCAATACGGAAGTGACAATGGGTTTAGTTCGTGCAAATACAACCTCTGCACAATTAAATAATCAAAGAATTGTAAACATTTAAAGTAAACTCGGTCAAGAGATCTCAGGTTGTAGTAAACTCATTCAAGAGATCTCAGGTTACCTTGGCCATCCTCAGGCCTAAATACATGGTCAAACTTGAATTGCTTCTTGGAAGAATCAGAAGAAATTAGCTGTAGCTCAGAATTTTGGGACGAGTCAAATTCAACTACAGACGAGCACCCATTTGCAATTTCAGCCTGGTTTAGTGGTCTACATCTGCAGAAAACCCTGATGTTTCCTTTAAGCTCAATAACTTCATTGTAAAGGCGCTTCCTCTCTGATGACTCGTCTAGGTATTTCTTCTTAAGAAGTTCATATTCATTATCTGTAACCAAACAGGAAAAAGAAGAGTAATTCAAACCAAAATAAAAAAGACACATATCCAATACAGTAGTTCCTTCAATCCATTGGATACTTACTGAGAAGCTGAAGAGTTCTTACAACATCATGGCCAGGAAAAGACTTCACTTGATCTGACAGAATTTCATGCTCCTTCTTCAAATTCTATAACATTAAGTCATGGAAGTTATCAAATTCAAATGCTTAAACCACTACCAAAATCATAAACAACAAAACAATTTCAAGTTATGAAAAAAAAAAACTATTAATCAGAGAAATAAGCGCTCATTCTGCTTTACCTTAAGAATGTTACTCAAATTAACAACTTTCTGTAATATTGGAAGAGTTGGGCCCTGAGCCGGAGAAATTTCTTGGTTCATGTTGTAAATAGTATCCTCATCCATTGAATTGGTATTTTCCTCTAATAATCCCAAAGAATCAACCAAAAGTCTTCACATTAATACTCTAATCATACAAATGCATAAACCACATAATTTTTGTCCTAAATATTAGCATTTGAAGCATACAAATACACCAATATTAAGAAATACAGAACAGTTACAACACTTTTTCCAGGCAATAAAAAGGGTTCATGAACTCTAAACAAGAGTTCTAATTTATTATAAAAAACGCTTAAATCAACGATACATATGCTACATATTCTAAGTTCTCAACTAAACAAGCAAATCGCAAGAATCATCAGTCAACTTCACAAGTACAATCCAAGTAAGGATTTTCTAGGGTTTCAAACATGTCAAAATATCCAAAATCGCAAATTTTTTCCAATTTAGAGAACATTTCTTCAAAATTTGCCTAAATGCTTTCTTTCAAATAAAGAAAGAAAGAAAAAAATAAAAAAGAAAAGAACGAACCTGTGTCAGAGTTCGGAGAAGGCTTTGACTCGCAATTCTCCACCGTTCGATCTAAAAAGAAAACAGATTTTTTTTCCCACAAATTAGAAATTTAAAAAAAAATTAAAGAAAAACAAAGAAAGGAAAAGCGGTAACCTTTATCAAGAACGATCGAATCGCAACTCTCGGAGCACATTTCCGCAGTTTGACAGACTTTCCACAAGATCAAACGAAAAACAAGAACTCGATGAAATGATCGGTAAACTCTCAGAAAGGAGAGAAATTGGCGAGAGAGCTAAGAGCGTTGAGTTTAAAGCGAGAGAGAATGGAACTGGAGTCTGGAGAAGTAGGGTTTTCTTTTTTTATTAGATTCGATTTTGAATTCAAATGAATGAACGCGAGCCGTTTGATTGACATAGCTGTTTCTAACGGCTATATAATCTCCTTTTAGCGTAAGCTCGGGTTTTTGAAGTTTGGGTTCGGATAGTTTTAACCCGATTAAAAATATGGAACCGTCTTTAGATTAATATGTTCTAAATAATTTTAAACATGTTCAGACCAAAATAATAATAATAATAATAATAATAATAATTTTAAACATGATATAGTAAGAGGCTAAAAAAAATATAAAAAAACAATTGTGACATTTATTAAAAGCCGTTAACCTTTTATTGCATGCAAATCAATAAATAAAATTTTATTTTATTGTAAATAATATCTAATCTTTCAAAATATAATAATCATATTCAAATATTTTAAATAATATTAACTATCGTTTAAATAATTTACTTGGTAATTGACTTAAATAGCACGTGACATATCATGCATAAATATAAATAAAAATTAATATCATTTAACGCATTCAAACAAAATGATGATAGGAAACTTGAAGTCGAAGACCCAACTGGAGAAACCGCCTAACTAAAGATTCCGACCTGACATAACTGAATTCTCTCGGTTTTTGGTCAGGTGTTTCGGTTATACTCAATTTATGCATGACCCTATCCTTTGGCCAGAAAAAGATGAAGAAAAGAAGAAAAGCTGATGGAAGGTGGGAAATATTTGTAAACATATGCATGTTATAGCTAAAAAGATTACAATGCTGTTGGCTAAATTGCCATCTCAATCACAAAATCTCTTCATTATTATTCTACACCAGGAATACAAATATTATATGCACCAGACAATCTTGAGAAAACATATATTGAACCCCGCAAAGCAGAAAACACCCAGAAGAGGGGAGAAAGAGGAAAGAAAATTATATAGTATCGCCCATTCGCCTTTAAGAGGACAAATCAGTGAGAAATTGCATAGGAGCAAGAGATGCCACAACTGCTTCAGGGGAGCAAGAAGAAGCTTACTCCAAATGAAAATGTAGATGTTATGACGATGAACGAACTCTTGAAAGGGGAGAAAAAAAAGGCTTTTCAAGAGGCAACGTTAACTCGAACATGCACTCATTTGCTTGGAGATGCAAACCTTGTTCGATCTCTCTGCCTATTTAAGGCCCGATCCTTAGGCGATGAAGTCTTCCCTCCCACACCTGCTTGGCGCAGCATCTCTGCAAACATTTCACTATTATTTGCTAAACCATATGGACTATGAAAATTTGGATATCACCATCCTACATAGAGATAAACTAGCTCAACCTTGTGGCAATACAACTTTAAAAACATGACCGGATAAGCTGCCATCTAAGGCAGAAAATCTTAGGCTATGTTGCTCAAGGTATAATCAGGCATGGACAGCAGTAGCTTCTGAATTTGTTTTAAGCATACATGGGTGAATTTTCAGTGCATAAGGATTCTTGAGTAATATAAAAAAAATAATTGTTCATTCAATGAAACAATAACCATAGTGAACCATTTAATAGTCAGTATTTGGAAGAAAAAAAAAAAAAGGGAAGAAGAGTGGAAGAAGGGAAGAGGGACAGAGAGGAACCAAGTGTATCTACCTCGCTTTCTCTCAAGCTCTTGGTCAAGCTCTTCTTTCCACTTCCTCTGTCTCTCAGAGAAGATTACACTGTACATAACAAATGAATGCTTCAGATTACTCAAAAACAAAGATTCAGTATATAGCCAGGCAACAAACCAATCAACTATGAACTAACCTCGGGCTGCTCGGTTCTGGCTGGCCATCAACTAGAAGCCCTTTCCAATCACTTTGCTGAGGTGATGAATTGTCCTGTGGAGTTTGGTCACTAGCATTGCCAATATTTGACACGCGCCTGCTATTACTGCTCCCTGGACTTCCCGTGCTAATAGCTTCAGCTGCAGTAGATGGGGTGCCAGTAGGACAACGACTTGGGGATTTGCTTTTTGGAGGTAATTTCAAGTAATTTGGGGGTGTCTCATCACGTTTGCTTTCACTAAAACTAGGGGAGCATGTTAAATTCAAGCTGTTGTAAAACTCTTCATACAATGGTGTTTGCAGCTTCTTTAGTTCCAAAGCCTGAGGCATTAGTTAACACTTCATTGTCACAAGAATCTGTAAGGCAAATTTTAAAAGAATCAAACTGCACAATAGCCGAATAAAGTACCTTCTCATCCAGAAAGGCTCTAATTTTTGATTCAGTTAGTTCATCATCATCTTCAGAGAGTGATGGCCCACAAGAAAAATCATTGCTCCCTGCACCACAAGTTGTACGGCAACCAACTGGCACTGTTTCAAGATCTTCAACAAATTTGCCCTTCCATTCATGAGAAGGTTCATTATTGGGATCCAAGCTCTAAGTACAATAAGATGGTTCATGAATTAGCAGCACACCCAAATGATTAAATACATTAAACTTAAGAAAAGCGTAGAAGTGGTTACCTTGTAAACGTTATCAAGCATTGAAGCAGAAGGAAGCCTCACTTCACGTACTATAGAGTCATCTTTGTCAATCTGACACATATCATCTTCACTGCAGTTCACTTGTGACATGTCTTTGCTTTCTGAAAACTTCTCAACAAATGTGTTTGAGCAGTTCAGACTACCCAAATTACAGATATCTGCTGAGTCAGTGCACGTTGAAATTTGACTGGAAAGAAAATTGATGCCATTGTTAAAGACCCTTTCTAGCCTGACAATTGACAATGCAATTACTTGCTTTACAAGTCCAAGCAAAATCACATTGTAAAACTTACAAGCCTTCGAGGTTAGTGGAATGAGATGATGAAGGGATTTCTGAATTCTCCTGATGAAACAGAAATTTTTCAGAAGTTTTTATGGGGGAAATGACAGACAAACCAGATAAAATAATTACAGTTCAAGTGAACAGACCATGACTGAAGCATTCAAAACAGGATTAGAGTCCTGAGATTCTCCAGTGACAAAGGGATGCTGCAAGTAGTTGACAAATGTGGAATAAGCGTACACACAGAATATAATGGCCAAATGAAAAAGGGAAATGTTTGTCAAACCACAATCACCTTTAGTAGTTCAGACGCTGTTGGCCTCAACTCTGGTTCCCTGAAATAATGTAACTCATACATCACAGGTTTGAAAAGACAAAAAGACCAGAAACTATATTCTATGACATTTACTCCAAGAACCAATGAAAAAAAAAATAACATACTTCTGCAAACATTTCAGCAGAAAATCCTTTGCCTCAGTAGAAAGATGCTCTGGAATAGGTGGATGAGACTTTGTCGTCCCTACATAAAATAGTGCAGCAACCTGAAGAAACACATCAGTACAATGATGAAAGAACACCTCATAGAACAAATGTTCAAAATTTCAAGAGACTAGGTACCTCTTGGTACTGTTGGCTCCAAGGAGGCTTTCCAGTGGCCATCTCAATCACTGTACAGCCAACACTCCATATATCGGCAGAACTAGAAAATTATGTCCATTATATCCATATAGTATCAGTTAATTTCAGTATATCAATATACTACAAATAATTATATCGTATATCAATCATTATAATATACAGGGACCCACTACACATGCTGCAAATATAGCTGATTAAAAATATGTCAAAGAGAACTGGCACACATGTAAACAATTAGATTTTGTAGTGATCTAGTTATTCTTACAAACTATGCCCTGTTTGCAAAATGACTTCAGGAGCCATCCAGTACGGAGTACCCTTCATAGACTTGGCACCAGAAATAGTAGCCTATAGAAAGACATCTCTGTCAGAATGAAGGTAATTTTGTAAAGCATTAATTTAGAGAAGTACATTCTACAATGGGGAAAATTGTAGACGAAAAGGTAAGGTTGACCAGTTGCATAATTACCAGCTCAACAACCTGTTTGGATGCACCAAAATCTGCAAGTTTAATGCTTCCTTTATTATCTACCAGGATGTTTGCCCCCTATCAATGGATAGAATGAAAAAATTATTTATACACGGGGAAAAGAGAAGAGAGAAAGAAACCAAGGACCTTTTCAATTTATAGTATTAATGACTGGAAAAGAAAACGCACCTTAATGTCCCTGTGCATAATCCCATTGTTGTGTAAATACTCAAGTCCTAATAATAATTGCTTCGTAAATGTTCTTATAACCTGTTAGACAAATTAGTACACAAGCTTAGCATTAAAAACATCCAAATTCAAAAACTTCTGTCATCCAAGACTTACAGCTTCAGGGAAGGGTCCAAATTTTCCCAAAAGTGATGATATTGATCCTCCAGGCACAAATTCAAGCAAAATATTTAAAGTTTCCTCCTCTCTCACTGTTCCCAAATATCGCTGAAGATGGCAAGCAATGTCCCAATGAAAAAAAGGCAATAGCCTTTCACCAATTCAATCAATATAGAAAACAGCACAGTCATTACTTACAACAATGTTTGGATGTGAAAGATTTTTGAGAAGCTTCACTTCTTCCTCAAGCTCCTTGACATGAGCCTACTTACATAACCATTAGCAAATCAAGGTCGGTCGTGTTATGGCAATTCCTCAGTAAATTAACAAGGAGACGCTAAATTAATACCAATTATCATAAGTGGAAAATTCTTTTCTATGTTTTAAGAACTGAAACTTCATATACATTTCATTGGCAGCTAACGAGTAAGTGAAAGTAAATTCAGAATCACAAGACTTCGGTCATTCTCTAAACATGGCAGCTTTTACACATTAATATTTACTACAAAAGAACAAGTTCAAAGATCAAACCTGTGCTTTTTCCTTAGATGCACTGTTTGCTGCAATTAGAACCTGAAAAAACAAAAGCAAACAAGCAAATGAGATCATATTCATATCCATTGACTTGAGATCACATTCCACTTCAAAAATTACAAACCCCAAAATCAGTGAAGCCAAATAAAGCTCCCCAACTTGAAAACCAATACAAACCCATTTCGAAGTTTCAATTTTGAATCCACAACTAAACTAAATCCTATTAAAGAAAGCACAAAAAGAACCCAAATATCTAACAAAAAAAACCTCTTTGACAGCAAGAAGCTCTCCAGAATCAAGATTCATGCCCATATAGACCCTGCCAAAGGCACCAGAGCCAATCAACTCCCCTTTGCGCCATCGGATCGGAGGAGGAGCTGGCAACGGAGAGGAAGGTTTGGAGAAGACCCGTGATTTGCGGATGCAAGAATTTATCTTTTCAACGAAGGGATTGGCTGCAATTGGCAATGGAGGACTCTTTTCTTGGGCGTTGTTATTGTTGTCCTGGGTTGTACGGAACACCAGGGAACGGCGAACTGATCCGAGGAGGTCTTGCATTTGGAAACAGTTGAGGAACAGAACGGAAACAAGAAAGAAGAGTGAGTTCGGAAGTGAGTTAACTCTTAAAAGTTTCATTCTTTCATTTTTTTTCCTGTTTTGGTCGGCAAAAGTAATTGAGAAAAAAAATTGGAACTTTGGGCTTAGAGAGAAAAAGAGAGGAGGGAAAAGGTGGCGTTGGTCCCCTTTTCAAAAATACCATTAATTTTTTATTTTAGAAAATAATAAAAACTTACAAATCAGATATATATATATATATATAGAGTAGAGATCTACTTACATATATATATATATAAGACCTTACGTTTATAATACAGTGATACTATATAAATCTGATATAAAATAATAGAAATATGACACGAATATATTAAATGTTAAAAAATATTTTATGTTAAGTATGAATATAAATTTTATATTTTATACAACATAAACATAATTTAAATTTTCATGTATACAAATTATAAATATATATTGCGAGGTAATAATAATTCATAATATACTATTAATTATTGTAATTTTAGTTATAATACAACAACACAATAAAAAAATAATATGAAAACAATAAAATTGTCGATGACAAAATGTCTTTGCTCTTCAAAATCTTAACTTCTTATATTGAAAAAAAATTCTAGAAATTTGTGGAGATCAACCAAAACCTTTTTCCAAACTTTTGAATCTTACATAAATTTTAAAACAAAAAAAAAAATAAAGAGAGAAGAGAGGGCTGTGTTCTAAGGTCTTGTTTAGTGCATAGGATAAAGATAAGATAAGATAATATAAGATTATGGATAGGACAAGATTAGATTATATCATCTTATCTTATGTTTGGTGTATACAAGGATTAAAAATAAGATATGATGATTTTTTATGTCTTTCATAATATTTTTTATGTGTAAAATTAAAAGTAGTATAAAATGATTTTTTTAAGTACTATTTTTTAAAGTAACTTAATTTAAAATTATAATTTTTTTGCTATAAATATAAATGAAAAATTAAAAATTTAAATGTTATTTATTATAGTATAATTAATAGTCCAATTTATTAGTTGATTTTTTAATAAAAAATTACTTCTAAAAATTTATATTACATTTTCAAAAAATTTATTTTGTTAAAAAATGATTTTTTATAAAAAGCATTCTCTATATTTTTTTCAGTTTTTTTCCTTTTTGTTTTTATTTCTTTTGTATGATTTAAATTTAATAATTCAATTTTGATGAATTAAAAAATATATAATTTCTAATAATTTTATGGTTAATAGTCATTTTTCTTTCCTTTTTTTACAGGCAAAAAGAAAAAAAATTAAGACAGAAAAAATAAAAATTTAAACATGAGAAAAAACTAGTTAAAGAATATATTTTATAATAATTTTTATGTTTGAGATTTTTTTTGTGAAAAATACTTTAAAAAAATGTGTTCAAGAAAATATTATTTTATCAAAATTATAGTTTTTCTTTAATAAAAACAAGCAAAAAAAAGGGAAAGAAAAAGGAGGAAAAAATTTATATTAATTAATTAATTAAAGATTCTTATTATTTTATTAAATGTTTAAGTTAATTTTTAAATATAAATGTTAAGTATAAAATAAATAAAATATGAATATTTATTTCTAATCCTATGGGATTAAAAATAATCTTTATCTTTTGGAGAGGATTGAATTATCCTATACTAGGAGGATGACTAATCTCTCTTGCAATCCAATCCTTGACTTAATTTATGCACAAAACATAAAATAGAATAATTATCATCCTATCCTATCCATCATCTTATATATCAAACATGATCTAAAGGTCTATTAGATTATTACAAAGTGACATGATTTCTGATTTTCCCGTCAGGATTTTGGCACCCTTTCATTGAACAAGATTGTACCGTCTAGGATCTGTTGCATTAATTTTCCAATGTTCATCAGGAAGATTAAGGCTCCTGGCAATCCCTCTCCACTTGTTTATCCTCCAATTCATGTGCTCAGTCAGCCCACAGTATTGCTGCAGTCTGTCAGGCATTGCATCATACACTTGCCACCATTTCTCATGAGCTTTATCACTGGCAAAAACCTGCCTTGCTTTCATGTCCCAGTTACAATCATAATCCCTGTAACACTCCCACGGCTTCAGCCCCAGATAATGGATTGCAGAAACATCATAAGGGATTTTATCCCGGAGACTTTCTCTATTCCCTTCGAAAATCTTCAGGAAATTCACCTCGGTAGGCAACCTGTGCCACCATGTAAAGACTTCATTCAGGAAGCCTTGGTCGCCTCCATTGTACGATTCCACCTTGAAACTCTTCACCAACAAGTCTTCAAACATGCACAACGATGGCTCAATCACCATGATTCCGGAATTGAACAAGGTTCTGGAATTGGCAGCAACAGATAGTTGAGGATAAACAAACAGCCAATCGATGTTCTTGAAAACCAGAATATCCGCATCAATGAAAGCCACTTTGTCATACCATTTTAGCAGCCATATTCTAAGCTTACTATAATTCCATTCATTGTACGAATCTTTCTCGGAAAATGGGTTTCGGATACGTTCGATCTGCCTTGTTTTCCAACCGGCAGTTCTTAGCCCTGTTAAGGACTTGCCGGATATGTTTTCGTCATGCAGAAGGAGTAAGTCTCGAGTAGAATTGGATAGGATAATGCTTTGAGCTAAAGCAATGGCGCCACAAACATAAGCGTCGGTGGAGTGGAGAACTGTTACATAAGCCTCCCTTTCATAGAATGAGCTGTATTTCAGCTTCTTTAGCCTTTCATGGTCTGCGGATCCATAAAATCTCCAACCCTCTTTACCTGAAATGTCATCCAATTAAAAAGTTATTACTAATTTAATGTTTCCAGTTAAACTCATGTCTCAAAATCTTTGTTTAATACTGAGTCTAGTTTAGGTCAAACTCGTAATCAAAACAAATAATTTTATTCATAAACAAATCAGATTCACAAATAAAAAAAAAATAATTCTGTCTCTGAACAAACCTAATATGAGAGAATTGATATGCGAAATTTTGAGATTTTATATTACCAAATGAATAATATAACACATGACAATGTCAAATGCAACCTTACCAAACGTTTTTCTAGATTATTTGAATTCTTAATACTAGTAATGTAGTCAATCCCTTACCAAATTAAAGCAAAAGAAAATATTGTAGAATGTCTAGTTTTGGTAAAACATGAAAGCCTCCAATCCAAACTTCCCTCATTTCTTTTTTTTCAATTAAGCAATCTTTGAAAGCTTAGAACATCATTTTGCTCTCCCAAAAACATAGACAAATTCCTTTTTGAAGAAAAACATTAACAAAATTATAAAAATAACTTTGAGAATCAATTTAAATTCAAATGATTATATTTTTAAGGTTATGTAAATTTGAAATTTAAAATTTTTCTTTTCAACAATCAAAATTTAGTCAACGGATGTTAACTTAATAATCCTGTGCAAAGTTTGATTCTTCATTTTTTCTTTGAACTATCTTATGAATAAAAAAAATTAGTCCTTCTCCGAGAAAGAAAAACATTGACAAAACTATATATAAATATAACTTTGACAATCAGTTCTAATGATCATATTTTCAGAGTTTTGTAAGTCTAAAATTTGAAATTTTACCAAAAAAGAAAAACATTAGCAAAACTACAAGCAAACCAGAACTAACCTGTTTCACTGTATGGCTGAGCTTTCTGGCATGACCCTAGAGGCATGACTACCTTTTGTTTCAGCCTCCTTAACTCAGGCTCATACACCCAATAATCCCCCACCTTCCTCAACAGATCATCACATCTGAATATCTCCGGCATAGGCCCACATGATCCGACGAACACCGCGTACACCGCCCGTTTAACCTCAGCCGTGACCCAACCACTCCTTACCAAAAGATTAGCCACCACCAAATTAACTTGTAGCCTAAACACATCCCTTAACCCTGCCTTACTCGTCCACCCTTCACATGGCACCCTGGCCACCACCACGTCGAGGTCCCGGTAATCCTCCAGCCGTGGCATGGGGATCTCCGGACACTCCTGCTGGCCGGACTTTTGGTCTTCGTCAATCCACTCGGGGAAAAAATCCTCCCACTTTGTTGCCTTGGACACATGGTTAAAGTGTACGTGAACAGTGCTAACAACTGAACCCTGCAATTTATATTCAATCTCCTCATCATTGAAATTAACTAAACCAACCTTAATCTTCTTCTTACCATTAATCTCTTCTTGAATAAGATCCAACCACCTAGGATTTGTGAGCATCTGAAGCTGATCAGTCTCGAGTTTAAGTGTATCGGCAACGAGAATGTTGTATCTTGATACAAAAACGATAACAAGAATTGTCAATGATAAAGAGAGAAGTATTAGGGAGAGGCTGAAGAGTTTTTGGTTTGAATTGTGGGATTTGGAAGCCATTTTTGAAGCTTGGGTTGAGCACTAAACCTTCATTAATGAAGGATAGAAGAGACTTTGAAGGGAAATTATCTATGCAAGGAAATTAATAAATGTGGAAAGGGTTGGTAGGATTTTGGGTTGGGATATGTTTGTGCATGGTTACACGTTGAAGGTTTTAATTTTGGATGGCATATATTCTCTTATGTTCATGCATTTATGTGAAATTGCCATTTTTAGGGTTAAGCTTAGTTGGATTGCCAATTGAAGTTCGGAAAATTATGATAAAATTTACATATAAATTTTGTAAAAGATAAATAGAATGTTTTGTATTTAATATGTTGATACGAATTTTAATACAAAATGTTCATGTTTCATAATATATAAATACAAATTTATATAACATGACAAACATGAATCGTTGAGTTTACTGGCATGGCTGCATCTAGACGTGGTTGTCGTGGCTCATGCATGAATTGACAGGTATATGAAGAGAATAAACAAGTTCACGTCTACTGATGGTGACCGGTGATCAGGTATATCAGCCGGCGAATCAACCGTTTATACCATGTGCTGAATATCAGTCTGAGAATGAACTTGAGGAATCAATCTTAACAGGAGGGTTGCTGCCATTAAAGTTCTGTATGACACTGCTGCAGAGGGATGGAAATTGGATGCTTTTCAACTGATATCCAGTGAAGCTGTCTCCCATTTCCAGAAGATGATTGGTACAGTTGATTCTGAAGATTCTAGATATGTTGCTAGGAATTTTTAGCCGAACTTCTTCAAACATCCTTGTCTGTTGATGAGCAAGCTTTATATAGCTGCTATGTTTTCTACATAGCGGCAGATTATGTAAATAGGAATCTCAATATAGCTTGGGGCTTGAATCGTTCCATGTTTGATTGGTTGATTCTTTGATTCTGGCCATTTGGCTAGTAACAGTTGGGATGTAGCGGATTTCCTTTGTTTTATATATAAATAAAATTATCTCATAGATGGTTCGTGAATTTATTAAATTTCATATAAAATGACACGTATTTTTTAGAATCTATTAAAAAATAAAAAAATAATTAAAAAAATTAGAATATGTGACAATTTTTTAATCTCATTTATGTAAATAAAAATTTCACCGTCAATTTATCAAAAACGAAATTTTTTTTAATGAATTCATTGGCATTTCTAAGATATATATATTTCTCCTGTAATTGTAGGTATTTTAGTGTACAAGACAAAAAGCTTCATACTCAAATTCATTTGAAAAAGAAATTAGTAAACCATTTTGTTCTGAGCTGGTTCAAAGTTCTTGTGGGGGCCACAAGAATTCTAAGATTGGACAATATTAATCATAAATGCAAAATTGTCCTTTTTTAATAGAAAAATTGGTCTTCTCCATTTGAATTTGAGCATGAAATCAGATTGGGAAAGGGATTATTTTCATAATCTTTAATCGAAAAATTATTCTTAATTTTGTGGCAAACAACCATGGCATAAAGTCATCTAATTTTTTTTTATTACATAAAGTCATCTAATAATTAGACAGTCATGTTTCCAATTTATTTTCAGGTACAAAATTCGAGTTTCAATACCTACCATCCTTTTTGTTTTTTCCTCAAATTGCCTTCATTGTAAAAAATTTCAAATCCCCCATATACCTAGAAATAATATGATATTTTATATATATTATATATATAAACCCTAAATGAGATTAATCTAATTTCTTATTTTCTTTTTTATTTATTTCATATTTCTTAGATAAAAAAGAAAAAAAATTATTATTTAAATATTTTTACTTGTCTTTTAATTGCTATCAACTATAAAATTGTACAATTATACTATTATTAAATTAAATAAAGAGCTCATTACGAACCGAAGAATAACTCTAATTACATGATTACAATAACGAATCTTGAATACTTTAACTCTCATTATTATTAGCTCCTTATTAACATTATAAGGTTAATAATCATATTTTTTATTTTTTTTCAAAGAAAATGATCAGCTTAATTAGAAATGTGATGTGAGCCCATATTGATAACCTGATCAAAGAAGTCATGGAAGTTATATGCAACGAAAACCTTTACACCACTTTATGCCTTTTGACTTGAACAAAACAGAAGCCAATGCCATTGACAAGGAATTTGGGATCTGACATCATTTCCAACCCTTTGCTAGTGAGCAAATGGTGTGTGAAAAGAGAAGAAAATGGCCACCATGAAGGGTTCTAATTAATCTAAGATTTCAATTAGGAAATCACCTTTCATCTTTTCTTGAGGTCTACAATGAGCCAAGACCTTCAGTTTGGCTGGACCTTGAACAACAAAGAGAATTCTTAAGTTCACAAATTTGGAATATCATGATTATTAGTTGGATCAAATGCTAATTTAATTAGGTTCAAGAAAGGTATGTGTTGCTCTTCTTTCTCTCACCTTACTTAGTGGAATCCCACAAGAAAGGAACTTTGACTAGTTGATCCAATTTGTCTCCGGGAAAAGGAAGATAAAAATGTTAATACTCGAACTTCATACCTGCAAAACTCCCACATTTGAGCTGATGCTCCCCTTTAAATTATGCTTAGAGAATATTAGTAGTAAACCACAATCTTAAAGTCAACTTTCCAAGGAAACATGAAAGTGAGAGTATCTTATGTTATTGTTCTACCAGCAGGAGAGGGATTCCTGTTAAAACAAGTTGACACAGAATTCATTGAATTTGTCAGATTCCGAAATTGCCAAATCTGAAGATAAATTGATCAGGTTCAATTTCTAACCTTTTTTTTTTATCTCCTTTCTGCTACTGCTTCTTAAACTGTTCTTTATTGCTTCCTGAGATGTGATGGAAGGTGGAGACTTTAGTTTAAGGATTGGTTTATTCCCTGCATCAGATACTGTAGATTTGCAAGCATAACTTGGGCGCTATGCCTTGCTCTTTTTCCTTCTAATCAGCCTATGTTGCAGATATACTTCCTGAGATTCACAGGCCTGAATAATTGTAAACCCAACTGGCCCACTAGGAATGAAGTTCTTTCTATTTCCGAAGTAATCTAAGTATGTTCCTTTGTGACTTTCCCTGTAAGAAAAGTACAAAACTGATAAAACAACAAAGTTTCACAAACAATAAAGCTGAGATGAACCATAAGCTTCTTTCTGTGTGTAAAATTTGCAGCATCAATTAAGCATGGGAGCACTGATGTTTAAAGGCAAGGCTGCTGTGGCCGTTAAGGCTGTTGAGGCCGATCCTTACACTTCTTTAGGGTTAGATGACTCTGGTGAATGGGTTCCTGGAACTCCCAGAGTCCTATCACTTCTGTGTTCTGCTCTTGAAAGGTCCATTCAAAGCAAAGAAAAATTACTCGAGGGATCGAGAAAGAAGGATGTTATTACCATATTCCATGGTTCAAAAATACCTGCCTTGAGCATTGGACAGTACATCGAACGCATCTTCAAGTACTCTAAATGCAGCAATTCGTGCTTTGTTGTTGCACTTATCTATATTGACAGATTCCTGCAGCAAACGGATTCTTACCTTACTTCACTCAACGTGCATCGTCTCCTGATTACTAGCGTTATGGTAGCTGCAAAATTCTTGGATGACCAGTACGTACAGTCATAACAATGAACAAAACGTGTTTTAATCCTATTATCTGTATCAGAGACATGACGAGATTAAGATGTTCTTAAATGTGTTGGGTCTTGTTTAAACGTGAAAATTTATTTTCCTTTCACATGTTTGGTTGTTCTAGAGTTTGAATTTTATTGAAAATAATCAGTTTGTTACTTGTGGTGCTCTTGTTTCATTGTGACTTAAAATTTTGTAATATGGGGTTTCTCTAGTCTTTGATTATGTTTTTCTAGGTTTCTTTTCCTCATATTCAATGTAATTTTCTTTAATTTTTTAACAAAAAAGAAAGGCGATAATACTCTCTCTCCATCCCAAGATAGTTGTTCCTTCTTGACTTTTTTTTAATCAAAGTAATTCAACTTTAACTTTTATTTTTTAAATATGTTTTGAAAATTTTAATTCTCAAAATCTATAATCTAATTTTTAAATATTTTTTAATTTTATAATTTCATTAAAAACAATTATTCAATTGAATTAATTTAATAAAAAAATCAATAAAAGACAAATACTTTGAAACAGAGGAATACATAAATATTGACATTTATTTCATCTTTGCGCTTGTTTCATGATATATGCTATATATTATAGAATCCAAGTTTAATTAAATTAGTTCATACAATCTTTTTAAGAAGTGACTTTCAATAAATCTGCAATTCAAATCCTAAAATCAGCATCCTCTTCTCTCATGTTCCCTAACTGTGGCTAACAATTTCAACAAACTTCTATTAACATTAATGAATTAATCACAATGAGATAAAATCTAAACCGAACTCTTCTGTGTCATTCAAACAAGATCTCATTGACAATTTAACAGCTTAAATCGATTTCATCCATGATTGTTGAATTTTTAATTTTAAACTGTGTTTACCCAACTACTCATGCTGTCTGCAGGTGTTATAACAATGCATACTACGCCAAAGTGGGAGGGATTAGCACAGAAGAAATGAATGGATTGGAGATGAAGTTCTTATTCAGTTTGGATTTTAGACTTCATGTCACGACTGAGATCTTCAATAAGTATTGCTTGAAGATAGAAAGAGAAGATGATGTAGACTACAAACCTGATCAGCAAACTAAAGGCTATTGGCTTGGAGGTTGGCCGACGAAAAGATGAGACCGAAAGATGACTTCAAATCACCACCTGTCACAGAAGCAGAACCCTATAAACATTATTTTAACTCTGTTCAGTGTCCAGCTTAGGAATGAATGACACAAAGTTAAATACTTCAAATCCCTCTTCTTTAGCATTGTTCAATCCTACCCTAATAACAGTTTACAAAAAGAAAGAAACTCGGAAATTCGAGATGATGTAGAAGAAAATCTGGAGTATAAAAGAGGAACTAGAAATGCCATACCTTTGCCAGTAGTTCAGCAACATGTACACCGACAGAGGTTGTTTGACGAAAAGTAAACAGCAAAACAATGGGCATTGCAACAGAATGGTTAAAACAGTAGCAAAATTTTTTATTGCACAAGCCTTGTACAATAACTCGTTCAATAATGTTCTTTCTTAATATTCTACAGGTCAAACCCTTCCACCCCTTAAAATGACTGTAGAATGCAGTTCTTTTTCTATGGACAAGGATTTTTAGTATGACCTGGAAAAGTAGGTCGCTGAAATTTGATAAATCATGGCACAGCCATGTCTAAGAAGACGACATAACCATATTAGTGTCGCACAGATGGGAGAGCCCTCATCCCTCAACTGGAGGAATTTTTCCTTGCAGCATATACGCGGTAAGCTGCCAATCCAACAATGGCTACAGCAGCTCCAACTGCAAAAGATTAAACACAGCATTGAAAATGATCAACAGCTTGGCACAGTGACCATCCAAAAAAATAGAGGGAAGTTCCAAAAATGGTGACTATGAAAGAAGAAAGAGCAGTGCATTCAAATCAAAGCATCTTTGAAGCATTACAAGGAGTAACATCTCAGATTGTTCAAAAACGATTGCCGCTACACAATTTAAAATACATTTTTAGCTTGCATACTAATCCTCAAAGAAAAGCACAGCATCCCTTAGAGGGAACAGTAAGCCAAAGTGTCTGAAAAGGCAAAAAAAGGCACTCGTAATTGCCCCTGCCCCCACTACAAAGAGAGAAAGAGAGAAAAACTTTAAAGATGCACACAGCACCAAGTCATCAGAGAATCTAACCATCATAAACAACATTGTCAAGAACCCCCAAGCTTCAATTGCTTTGAGAACAAAACAGTTGTGGGATGCTAGAGTGTCAGCATACCTGAAACAAACATGAGAGATCGGTTTATGAGCTGATGGTACTGCTTCCTGCTTCTCCCAGCCTCAGTTTCAGGAATGTTCAAATGAGGATGCTTGGCCGCATTTACTATCCTTTGGAATATGTTATTGAAATCCCTCAATTTTGAGCTGATAGGTATAGGTGCCTCTATCCCCATATCCTGGCTAACCTGCAAAAGCAAAACTTGCAGCGGAATAACTTTTACTCCAGTCCTTCACTATGGAAATTCTAAAGGACTTGTTCTACAATTATGCTATCAAGTAAATATGCAAGAAAATTAAATTATTAACTGAACTAGAGGCACTCCTCTAAGACATTCTATTTATTCATGTAAATATGCGAGAAAATTATTTAGAAGAAAAAAAAAAAACCCTAAAGCACACCCTGGTAGAATCCTGTATTGCCATTGGAAATGATTCCAGATCATCTTTAGCAGCAACAATGAGGCAAGGCACCTCATAACCAGTGTCTTCACCATGACCAGCGACATCCACAAGCAATTCAGTTGCTCTCTTCCATGAAGACTCATCTGAACTGCAAAGGCCAGACAATCATGACATAGCACTTAGCAAAAGAAAAAAAAAATGTGCATATGCATCTAAATGAATTTTCACAAAATTCAACAATGGAACAAAAAAATATAATTCTCTTTAGTTGCCACAAAAAAAAAAATTACATTCAAAGCACGTGAGAGAACAACCTTTTGCACAAATATGATCGCATAACTGAAAATGTTTAACTAATAATAGCAGATACCTCTAAATTTAAAATCCTTCTTCAAAAAAATCATGCGCTCAATTTACCTGTCATGAACAAATACTGCTACGTCACAGGGAGCCAATGACTCTTTATTAGACAGCAGTTTTGCGACTCCATCTTCAGGGATTTCTCGCAAGACCAGAGTTTTCTTTATTCCCTACAAATGAAAAAAAATGCAGTAATCCAAAGAGATGAAATATCAACACATCAAAGCAACAACAAAGTGATGCAATGCTCGAAATTTTATCAACCTAGATATATATCAGTAATTGCTACTCTAACTAAATGCTCACAAGGATGAGCCAGTGAAACAATTAGCTTTTACATGCAAAAGTTCCCAAAAGGAATTGCTTTGGTGCTGCGAGGAACGAGTGGATTTTGAAGGTTTTTCACCTCAGAGAAAATGTACAGTCTTTGAATACTATTTACCCTGAGCTGCATGCCACATCTTTCTAGTGTGCCCATGACAACCCATTTTATGGTCTAGACTCTAGAACAGCAAGAAATGCCCGTACATGAAAGTCCAAGTCAGTTCTGCTGCAGTCCCCAATTCCCGAAACAACAAAAAAGTACATCCCTGTGTTTTTAGGGGGGCTTGCTTTAAACATACAATTACAAGACATGGTGCATAATTTAATGACACTTACCCCAGGTAGTTCCACAATATTCACAGCATAACGCTCATCAGTAGTTGGAGAATATGAATCAGAATAGGGCCTACATTATAGGAAATAAAGTTCAAGAAAATTTGGGAAAAGGAGAAATAGCTGTCAGGAGAAGAAATTCTACTGAATACCTGCCAAGAAAAGAATTCATTAATGCAGATTTCCCAGTATGCGCTGGACCAAAAACAAAGCATTGGAAAACATTTCTTTCTGATTGCTGCTTCTTTCGATCCAGATGCCTTCTCCTAGTCACGCTGATGGCAGAGGAAGGATCACTAGGATATCCAATGTAAATCAAATTCTCCAAGCTAAGAGCTGGGTCTAGGAGTGTCATAAGGGCCCACTGCAGTACACAACATAATGCATAAATTATGAGCAGAAGCTGATCTATAATAGCAAAATTATTCTGTAGTGATCAACCAAGATAGCCCATTCATACATGCAATGAAGAGTGCACTACTAAATTTTCATAAGCAACCACAAATGCTTACAAAGGTGCGATTCATTATTCTCATGATGCATTAATGGTTGAACTGCATAACTCCAAATGAGAGCAAACTGAGGTGTTCACAAGCCAATATGCATAAAAGCTTCCCATGACTCCGCTTAGCCAACAATCAGTTAATTCTAAAGCGATTGAATAAAGTATCATATTCCCATTTTCAAGAGAGAGAAAATCATGAATACCTCTGACAAAAATGCATCAAGTGATAGCCCTCCCAGTACAGTTTTTTCTGCAGCATCCTTATATGGTGCATCAATCCAAGGACTGAAGTTAAACAGAAAAATGTCAAGCACTATCCACAATGATGCCCCATTTGCAACTTTAAAAAAATAGAGATTATCTATACGTGCAAAATTCATAGTTACATACAGCTTATTAGAACAGTTTTTTACTAGTCATTTTACTAAGCAGCAGCCTGTTATCCGGCTTTTTTGGGGACAAAAAATATGCTTCCCACCCAACCAACCCCTCCTCAGACAAACAATAAAAAAAGGAAAAAGTTGGCAGAAAAGACATTGTAACCCTTAATTTTGCTTTCTCAATAGGGCGCATATTGCAATTTAGCATTAGCAATTGTACAAATATAATTCGATTTGAGAACCATATTACCTTTCTGGAGCAGTCGAAAAAACATCTTCGACTTCGATAGGCCGAAGGTTATTGTCCTGAAAAGAACAATATTCCAAAGATTAGAACTTCAAAAACTTTAAGAAAGAGTTAGGAATATTAAATATTTGTGGACTGGACAATGGCAAAGGCAAGAAAAATCAAATTAAAACAATTGTCGGAAAGACAAAGACATACTAAGTCACTGTCAAACAATTCATAGACTCCGTTCAGGAATTCAATAGCTTCATTTGTCAGCTCCACACTCTACAGAAATGACAACAGCGCCGAGCAAAGAGTCGTAAGGAAATGTATAAATAATGTCACAGCAGAGCACACATGATAAAAAAAAATGTAGTATATTATGCCAATTTGAAACAGGAGGATTCATAACAGGTCTAATATTAATCAACTAGGCACTGCTCATTTTAAACCACAGCTAGGCATTCCCTTGGCAACCAAATATAGAATTAATAAGAACAGTCATACCATACCCAGTGCTTGTAAAAAATCACACTATAGCAGACTGAATTATTACCAATTCTTAGTAATGCTCATATTGTAAACAAAGAATGATGGTCAAGTGATGCTAGTTGAGATGAACACCAAAAGAATAACAGTTTTAAATGCTTGTTTCAGTGTTTTCGTAAAAAAGAGAATGTTTATTTAAATGAATCATTACCTGATCAGGAGCTCGTCTAAATGAAGAATATGGGATTAGATCATCTGAAAGTTTGATATCATTGTCATATCCATATTTCCTCAGGACAGTCCATGTTGTCTCAAGGCGTCCTTTTTCTATAAATAATGCATGAAGAAATAGAAAACCAGTCAACGTAAGACCGCGTTCATTGACCCCTTCAACCAACTTATCTTGCACAACCAGTTTCACATTGACTAATTCCGAAGGCTGTAATGGTGCATTGAAACATTTGACCTGTTTTGCAACAAATTATTAGATTCTTCTAAATGTTAAGTACAAAATATATTAAGTTAGGGTTGACAAAAAGTTTGTTTCAATTTTAAAAAGATCAGCATTCGATACAGCAAGCAATGAATATGACAATCCTTATGCATGAAACAGACAACCCATCTCTCTACGTCATCCCAACCACCTCAAAAGTAAAAGACAATAAATCAAGGAATAAATGAGGAACCTGAAAATCATTCAATTCAGCATCACTAAGAGCACCATCCCCGTCGTGATCACAGAGAATAAAAATTCTCTTCAAGGCTCTCACACACCGTGGCCTCAGAGTTTGTGATTCCTGATCAAATAGTGGGCCTGTTGGATGAAGCACTGCCTTTTGCGCGTAATAGAAAACCTCAGGGATCTACCAAAAAGGAGACACTTTAAAAGTAAAATACCAAATAGCATCAATGCATTCTACAAATATCAATTAGGGTCATACATGATACAAGCAACAACATTGATGCCAAATGTCACATGTGTGCAAATAAGATCCAAATACAAGAAGCAAAAATTAGGGAATCACTGCTAAAAACAAAATAATCTAATCAACATAATTATAGCATCAGCATTTCATATTAACCTCAAAAGAAAAAAAAAAGGCCTAGATCTATACCTGAATGTGTTTAAATGCTGAACACTCAATACAGGTTTCAATCTCCCGAAACTGTTCCATTATCGGTGACATCACCTGTTCCAAGCTCAATTGCTGCTTGTCATCTCTTGAATCCAGCTTACAGCCTACCACTATGACAGGCACTTTCACCTGCTCAACAGATATTTACCTAAGTTTCTGCAAAAAGTAAATCCAAAAAGGAAAAAAAATACTCCACGTGATGTAAAAGGCAAACTAAGCAACGTCAATGGTCTATATTCAAGCATGGTGAAATCTGAAGTCAGCCCATTAGCTTCCAAAAGCAGATTTAAGTAGCTAAACAAAGGTTCAATTCAAATGCTGGAAAATTGAAAATGTAACAACATCAGATATGATATATTGTGAGTATTTCCTTATATATCATAAAGTCATTTTCCTCATATCCGCGTCAACCTTGTAGTGTCAGAAACGAGTCCAACACAGGCACATGAAGTAGAATTAAGAGTTGGAAGAACACAGCAAAAGGTGTTCAGCGAGTTAACTCCCCCGTAGCACGCTTTCAATCAAAAAGAACAGACTAACAAAATACATGAGTACAAATGCAAATTAAAAATGGAAACCTCTAATTGGCGAAGTTCTGGAAGCCAGAAAGTACTCAATCTTTTAAGAGTTTGAGGCTGATCACACGCATAAGTAAGCACAACGGCATCAGCTCTCTTCAGCTCTTCCGCTAGTTTACCTCCATCCTCTGGCCTAAGAAATTAAAATAAAAAATATAAATTAGGCCAGAAACAATACCAAGAATCAAAACAAACAAGAATTAACTTATCACATTCTGCATCTTTATTGCGTTAAACTAAGTCTAAGCTAAGTCGCAGCTAAAGCTATTACACGAACTTATCTTTAACTATAAATTCATTTAAAACTTTACAATTACAGCTCCAATTAACACTAGAAATCTCGTCAAATATATTAGAAAAAAAAAATGAAATTATGTAGTGAAGAGAATAACGATTAGTAATTATACTTGGAGGAGGTGTCAATGATGGTAATTGGGACACGGTCGGGATAGAAATCTTCCGGTAACCGAGTAGGCGGTAACAACCGAGGCGCATTCATCGGGAAAGTGTCAGTGGCTGCTGCTACTATCAAGCTCGACTTACCAGTGCCTTGGTCTCCAGCTACCACGATTCGAACTCCGGTCTTCCCACCCAGATTCGAAGATTTAGCCATATAAAATTTAAAAACTGCAAAAAAAAAGTGCAAATAAATAAGCATATAAATGGTGAGGGGATGAAATTTTAGATTCGAGAAGCAAGAAATGGAAAGGTCAAGGAGTGGCAAGGAAGGTAAATAACCTGAATATTGAGGTGGATAAACAGAGAGGTTTTGTTTTGGTTGCACAGAGCGGCCACCGAGAAACCTAGGAAGGGGCGGCGGAGGCGGTGGGTTCGGTGGAGGCGCTCTTTTTGGAAGGTTTAACTGTTTAGGAAGTTTCCCGGACTCGGAACAGATGTTCGCAATTAAACCTAGAAAGAGCGCCCCGTTTTGTTGAAGCGATCGTGGCCGTTGATTCTATGGTAGAAACTTGATCGACAATATTTGATTAGAATATAATTAAAATATAATAAATTTTTATCAAAATTTTAATCATATCGTTTTTTATATTTTTTCATATCATATTTTTTAAAAAAATTACAAAAATCAGTTTTCGTGTAATAATTCTTTTTATAAATCAAATAGTAATAAAAGTTTTATTTTTTATGCATTTGGTAATTTTTTTAATTAGTATATTTTGTAGCTACATATTTTCAAACTAAATTTAATTTATTTTCTTTCACTTTCTAATAAATAAATTTCTATGAAAATAAAAAAAAAAACAATGTAGGAAATAACACAACTTCTCCAATGTTGTATATAAGATTCTCTTTAACTCTTGGAAGTATTTTTTTTTATAGTTTTCCTCTAAAATTATATATAAAAAAATCTATAGAATATCATGAAATTATTATATAAGGAGTTTATTAAAGACGTGTGTAGGGTTATTAAGTAAATTTTATAATTAGATAGATTTAGCATGAGAATCAAGCTTATGGAAATAGGTCAAAGAAACCATTAAAATCTAAATGTTTTTTCCTTAAATAATATTTCATTTGTTTTGATTTTGCAATTTGTATATTAAAAGTTTTTCATGTGAAGTTTAAATCAGAATAATTTAGTGTTAATAACTTGCCTTACCACTAAAATATATATATATATAAATAAAAACCATCCATCTATTGTGATAATGATTAATAATAATATTGGTAATGATTATTGGATTACGCACTTAAAACATATGTAAAGATATGTATTAAATAGAAAAAAAAACTATACGTAATTTTTTTACTTTAAAATTATAATTATTTGCTTTTTCATCACTTAGATTTTAGTGGTATAATATCTTAACCTTTTTTTTTCTACTAAAACTACTAATTAAGTTGAACTTTTAATTTTTACTGTTCATCTGAGTCTCCAATTTTGCACCAAATGTTGGATAATTATTGGCTCTAGAAAATATGGAAAAACCATGAGAAAAAAAAACGTTTCTTTCTTTTATCAAAACCTTAAATTTTTTTTTTATTTTTTTATTTATATTCTTCAATCAAAACAATTCAAAACCTCTAATTTTGCAACATGTCACTTGTTTATTGGTGCAACTTTTTTTTAGGTCATCTTTTTTTTTAATTCTTTAACGAACACTTAAACTTTTTATAAAGATTCTAATTATAATAAAATAAAAAATTATAACATCAATTTCATGTAATAAAAATTCATTTTTTGATAAATAAACAATAAAATAAGAGTACTTTTATTTACACCCTAAACATTTCTACGTACATCCTATTTTTAATGATTTTTGTCATAACAAAAATGTTATCGTACAAAACAATTGTTATACCCTTTGAGAGAGGAATGAGAGAAGTGAAGGGGCTGCCATACTATTAAGCTCACTAGTTTTCTAGTTCTTGAGAATCATTGACATGAGAAGAAAACAAGCAATAGTCAGAGAATAGACAAAAAAAATGAATTGATTTACCAATATTAGTTGGGATTGAGTGGTAAGGGACTCATTTCTCTTTAAGTATGACCCGAGTTTGAGTCATGCGTATGGAGCAAATCATGTTGGGAGGGGCGTCCCACTTTCATGTGACCTGACAGTTCTCCGACTCTAGAGTAGTTGCATAAAGTGAATACCGGAGGGTCAAAGACAAAAAAAAATGAACTGATTTAATCTAGATTGTTGAACCTTATGATTTACTAAGATGAGAATGCAGTTGCTTCTCAAAAAACATTATTTTTTTTCATTTTCTCAAAAAATGTGGGGATTAAGATTTTTAAGTAAATAAAATGTATCTAACAATGAATAGGGTGTGAATAGAATTCTTCATAAAATAATTTAAATTTATAAACAAAATCATGAGACAATCACATGTTCACTTTTTAATTAATTTTTTATTATTAACGTAAACTAAAAATATATATATCATTTTTTTAATTCTGTCATCAAAATCTAAAACCTTTACAAATAATATATAAGATAATTTTTCATGTACCAAAAAATATAAGATAATTTTTCTAAATTAATTTCGAACATCGCCTTCATTTTTTATTGTTTGGAAAATCTTTGGTAGTTAGATAAAGAAAAAAGAGAAAAAACTACTTTTGCATTATAAAGTGTGAATTGAATAATGAAACGCCACAGGACAAAGAGATGGATGTTAAGGACCCTTTCATACCATGTTAAGCTTCTGGTTTTCTTCGAGGAAACTTCCTTTCAGCAGCCAAAACAATGGATTGGTAGCCTTTTTTTTTTTTTTTTTATAAACAAATTTTTAATTTGAAGACTGGGGTCCATTTTGAAGTAGGTGAAAAGTTTGACAACCTTTTCCCACTAGCAGGTCAATTTTGGTTCCTTAAAGAGGTTTTTTTTTTTTTAATTTTCTTGAATAACAATAACTTTATTTGTTGTTAGAAATATTTATGAATTTTTCGTACTTTTTTTTATAATTAAAGAGTGAAGGTTGAGGTTAACATTGTTTAGATTTAAATTTAAATTTTATAGCATCACATAATTTATTTAATTTCTCGATCAAAAGATTATCGATAATAAACTTTTTAAACTTAAGTTGATGTCCAATCTTGCATGAAAACTTGCAAAATTACAATGTAAAATAGAGATAATTAGAGGCAACAAAATTGATGTCTCATCGTAAGTTTTGATATTCAAATCAACATTTTTAACAAATAGAAAGATAAAATATCAATAATATTAGAAGTATGAGAATATTTATTATTTATATGTTAAGCTTGTTAAAAATGATTTTCTTTCAAAAAAAATATTATATGAAATAAAATGTTAGGTTTGTTAATTAGCAAATTAAAAATATGTCAAATTTTAAAAAATGAATATAAATAATTTTTTTAATTTTCTCATAAAAATTTGATATATTCTCAATTTACTCATTAATGATTGTTAACTTTTGATGCATTAACCATTTTTAAAGACTATACATTATTGTTATATCATATATATATATATATATATATATATATATATATATACACACACTCTATTTTAAAAGATGTATTATTAACACGACTTTAACAATTTATTTTTCTCTTATTTAATCAATTTTTTTATTAAAGAATCTAAAATTACAAAATGATTAACAAATTTTCCAGTGAATTAGAGGTAATTTTGGAATTGTAATTATAGAAAAAGAAAGAAAAAAAATCTAAAAAAGAAAAAAAAAAAAAAGGAAAAAGAAACACGCCGTTAGTTTTCACGTGCAATTAGTAACAACCGACTTGGGCGATTTCTGAAAAGTCCAAGGAGTTCTTGTACGTATTTATTGCTTACCAATTCACGTGAGCTGTTGAAAACCAAAAAACTGACGTTAAGCCTCGCCGTTACGATGGACGGAGAAATGCCACGTTTTTTCAAATCCAAGTGGGAAACGCCAACGCATCTCCGTCGTCCTCGCCACGCAGTTTTCCATTTCGAGCTACTTGCCATTTATACATCCTTATAAAACCCAGCTCGAAAGATTTCAAAGTTCCCAAAGGCCAAGTAAAGAGAAATAAGAAGGGAGATTTTTGAAGATGGGTGTTAATTTAGAGTCTGTGTCAGAGGCTACTTCAGGCGCTATAGGGTCACTGTTAAGCACAACGATTCTGTATCCTCTTGATACCTGCAAAACCAAGTATCAAGCCGAGGTTCAAGCCCATGGTCAACGAAAATACAGGTCACCCATTTCTCTTTTTCGAAATTTTCTTCGTTTTTGAATGTTTTTGATTCTGGGTGTATTTTGTTTTGTGTGATCATGATCCGGGAATTTCCAAATGTCGTTTCTTTGTTTTCTGGTGTGTGAATTTATGTTGAATTGATCTCTTTATTAATATGGGTTCAGTTTTCTTATTTGGTTTGCTGATCGATACATGAGGTTTAAAGGATCAAAGTTATCTTTAAAAAAAAAAATTAAAAAACGTTTTTTTTTCCTAGTGTTGTGCTTTTGAATGAGTGAGCAATGCAAGAGAAAAGGCTTAGAGTGGAAGAGTAATTTAACAAGTGAAAACTTGCTATTGATAATATGGGGTTGATTCGATTACTGCTAAAATGAATATAATACTTGCTTAATGAGTTAATTTGATTTGTATCATATTACGTTAATTTCCTTTTAACCTTACTGTTTTCTGGTCATGTATGAGCCTACCATTTTTTCTGAGTTATTCATGTGGAAAATTGGCGTGGTGGGTCTCAGATGATAACCTGCAAGGCAGTAGACAGAGAATTGGGAGTTGGTTCTGGCTCAACTCATTGGACAAGCAAGCCAGTGATGATTGAGAAAGGAAAGAAAGTCGTAGAGGAATAAACTTACCCTATTCATATTGCAGATGATGACATTACCATAATTCCCTTTAGCATAACTACTCGTACTAAGTCATCCAAGATTCCTTGCGATGATTGTCTATTGCTGCAAGTTACTATGAATTTTCAATGTTTTTCCACTTTATAGATTTAGATTATTATAACTTCAGTATCTAGCGGATACTAGATTTTCTCCCCTTTTCCATTTTTTCCTTTTTGATTGTTGTAGTGCTGCTTGATATCGATGAATGTTCCTTGCAAATGTGTGCCGTACTGCTAGGCATGTTGGTAATGCAGGAAGTTCTTGGATTGAGGTTGTCAGTTTCTGATCTTAATTTATTATCTTCTACAGGAACCTCTATGATGTATTATGGGAAGCGATATCTACCCGCCAAGTTCTTTCCTTATACCAGGGCCTAGGCACAAAAAACCTGCAGTCTTTCATTGCACAATTTGTCTACTTCTATGGATATAGCTACTTCAAAAGACTGTATCTAGAAAAGAGTGGTTCCAAGTCAATTGGAACAAAAGCAAACTTGATTCTTGCTGCTGCAGCTGGGGCTTGTACTGCTATTGTCACTCAGGTGAGACATTATTTGGCATGTATCTTATGCTTTTGTTTTGGATATATAAAAGCTTTTATCCAACCAAGCAAAAGATGACTCTTGATTGCATAGCATATTGAGATTGAACTGTATGATGATTTCGAAAAATATGGAATCCTCACCTCCCATGTTCAATTGGGAGACTACCATCTATAATCTCTACTCTTGTTTGACAGTACTCCTTGTGGTCGAAAAATAAGGAATTCTTTCCTTCTGTGTGGTTGCCGCAAGTGTGCTACCTTTTGACTATTTCTTGAAAAATGTTGAAAGGAGTAGAAAATGAAACTTTTTATGCCATTGAAATTTAGAATGCAAGTCCTTGGGGTTTGGATTGTAGTACCTGAGTGTTGTATTATTTAGCAATCAGAGGGTATGACTTATCTCTAATTATGAGTGAGAGTTCCATCTAATACTTTGATTTTGAGTGGCAGCTTGAACAAATACACCTTTGTTCATGTACATTGAGATAGATAACAGAAATATGAAAGTGTAGAGTATTACTAATATTATTGTTTTCAGAACAGTGGCGGGAAAGATATTGATGTTGTTGCCAATATATTTCTTTATTGCATAAGATTTTGCATAACCCAAGTGTATGTATAATTTAATTTTGGAATTTGATTTGATGTTGAATACCCGCTCTGTTACTTTGTAGCCCCTCGATACAGCCTCCTCGAGGATGCAGACAAGTGCCTTTGGAAAATCAAAAGGGCTCTGGAAGACCCTCACTAAAGGCACCTTGAGCGATGCATTTGATGGCCTTGGAATCTCTCTTTTGCTTACGTCCAATCCCGCAATTCAGGTTCTACACGTTGCTTTTTAATTTATAAGAATAGACTGTCTTGCCTCGCACCTTCATCTTCAAATCTTTATTGTTAAGTTGCCTTCATCATAACCAAGGCTATAAATATGTTTCACTGCAGTATACAGTTTTCGATCAGCTGAAACAACGTCAACTGAAGCAAAAAATGAAGGGAGCAGGCCAAGGTTCATCCCCAGTAGTTCTATCTGCATTCACGGCTTTCTTGTTAGGTGCAATATCGAAGAGTATTGCAACTTTTTTGACTTATCCAGCAATCAGGTGCATAGTTGCTCTCTCAAATCATACATAATAAATGCATGCAGAGTAGTGGACTATATGGAAGTAACGTGTATGCTCAATGCAGGTGTAAGGTAATGATTCAAGCTGCAGATCCTGATGATGATGACGATAAAACTAAGAGAGCTCGACCAAAATCCCGCAAAACAGTGTCAGGAGTTGTCTGTGCTATTTGGAGAAGGGAAGGGATTTTTGGCTTTTTCAAGGGATTAGATGCTCAGATCACGAAGACCGTATTAAGCTCGGCTTTGCTTCTAATGATCAAAGAGAAAATTACAGCCACCACTTGGGTTCTTATACTTGCCATCCAAAGGTCTTTATTGCTCACAAGGGGTAGATTGAAAAGTGCGTGACAAGAATCAGCTATTATTTGGAGATAAGCGAATAATCTGGCTTCATTTGAATGCAAACCATTTGTAATTTATCGAGTAAGGTTCCAATTCATCGAAGCATAGCTGCAGCAACATGGATGCACATCCAGGTAACGCAACTGGAGCTATCTCTTGCTGTCTTTGAAATAATATTATACAACATTGGAATGCAATGCATAGACACTAGCGGTAATCTTTATTTGTATAATATACTCTGTGAACCATGTTCGAATTATTTTGTAGTATTATTATCTGTCACTGTTTTTCTGGTTAAGCTGCTGAGAATCAGGAGCAATTCCCTGCTAGATGCGGTGAAGTACTGTTTCCATGACAAGCAGAGACATAAACAAGGGAAAACTTCATAGGATATTCTTTTAATGGCATGTAGTGATTGAAACTATTCTATGATAAAATGTTACCAAGACCAATCTTTTCAGAATCCATTTCAAGATTATGGTGAAGGGTTTTAATCCGTGTTGTTGACAATGCTTTTGGTCCAATGGTATGCATCATATTTATCTAAAGATGACTGTTTTATACACTATTTCTATCTAATAATTGGGATATTGTGGGTGAAGGCAGTTAATGAATACTAGAGTCGAATTGAGGCGATTTAGTACGAATTTGGTTTGATTCAAAAATTCAAAACTTGAAGCTCGGCTCAAGTTTAATATTTGAAACTTGAATTTGATTCAGAATATTCGAGTTGCTCGGGTTCAACTTTATAAATTTAAACTCCATTTGATAGGTGTAGTTTGTCATTTTCAACTTTATATTATGAGGGTAAAAAAAATTTAATAATCAAATAATAAAATTTTATATTAGAAAATGTTCAATTAGACTTGCGAGCAATTCGAGTTAGGTATTAAAATGTTTAAACTTGACTCGTTATTCAAGCAATTTAAATTCGAACTCAATTTAAAAATAAACGAATTAAATTTAAGTAATTATTGAATTGAAATTTAAATAACTTACGAGTAAATTACACATTAATCTTGCTGGCGGTAGCACTAAACATGATAGGGTAAATAGGGATTTTTTTTTTCTCATCAACCCCAAAATTATTAAAAAAATAAATAAATTTCACCTACCTATAATAATCACTATTGGCTTCACAGTAGATTTTAGAATTAGCTTCCAATTTCGGGTCAGGTAATCAAAGCCCTTAATTTCATGTGCCAAAACTTTTTACTCTTCATATTAAATTATAATTATTTACATTCAAAAAGTGTATTCTTTTGGTATAAAAGAGTAGGATAATTCTACCATCGAACTAATTTAGGTATGAAAATGATAATATCATTATTAAGTAAAATCCGAAAATCACGAGACAAATTTAAAAACTCGTGCAAACTTATTAAAGGATTTAGGATTTAGCGTAAATTAATAACATTAGATTTTCTTATACAAAAGAATTGTTGTTTGAAGGAAAAAAAAAAGTAATAACAGATATTAAAATCTGAACTTTAGATTTATTAAAAATTATTTTTTAAAAGGATTGTATTTTTACCTATTTTATTATATTTTATTTAAGAATTACAGCCCAGCCCAAGCCGGTCCACCAAACAAAACCAAAGCAGAAATGTATTTTTGTTTATTGGGCTCTGCTAATCACTTGGGCCGGTTCGCTCAACCCGTAATTCTGAATCCTGTCTTAATCCAAACTTCGCTCTTCAGCGGGTGAGAATTCGATCTGCTAGCTGGAACAAAGAGAAGAAGAGAAGAAAAGATGATGTCCGGAGGCTATACCAGCATTGATGATCAGAAAGTTTCTGGATCCGTATCCGTAAGTTTTACATGCGGAATATTATTTTTTTAATTTATTGTGAATTTAGGATTTTAATTTTGTTTTTTTACCTCAAATTAATCAGATATAGGTCGATAATTACTTTTTTAATCCTTAATTTTTCAGGCTGTTTCAGATCCCGGTCAAGTTACAGTCAATTTTACAGGTGCTCGCTTGTTTCTTTTTTTTTTCTTTGATTGTCAAATTATGAATCCGAATTTAAATTATTGAATTTTTTGTAGTAGTAGTTGTTTGGTTGCTGGGAAATATATTAAATGAATTAGTTGAACGTGTGTTTTAATGGATAATGAAGTGTTAGAGTGTTGTTTTAGCTTTTAAGGTGAGACAACAAATCAAACTGTAGAGGAAAATTTGAAGGTGCAGGGTAAAGAAAAAATATCTGTGAGCTCTGCAGAGGATACTAAACAGGAGATGATAATTGGGGGAATTAGGTGTTATAGAAAGGATGTGAATATTTTAGTTGATCAAAAGGCAGTGAAAGAAACCAATCACTATATAGTTGAATTACCTTCGGAGGGAGAAATGGTATGTTATGAGCCTTTGGGGAATTATCTTTTGTTTAAAGATGAGGAGAGTAGGAAGTTAGTGATGGATTTTAAATGGCTAGAGATTAAACGCGCAAGGGTTGATGGTGAGGATGAGGAGGAGGAGGCAAGACAAAAGAAAAAAGTAGTGAGAAGTGAGGTTGACTTGGATTCAAAAAGTTTAGTAAATGTAGCGGTTGTAGATGGAGTTCCTTTTCAACTTGGAAGGAGTTTAGGTAGGGAGAGTGGTTATCGAAGAAAATATAGCAGTCGAAAGAAAAATGGGAAAGGTGTTTTAAAAGGTGCTGGTGTTGAGGACAGAATGGGAGAAAATAGGTTCAAGGATGATTCGGTGTCTGCAGAGCTGTTTCAAGGCGGTGGTGGCTGGTCTACAACAGCCACAAAGGAGCCATGATTGCCATTTCTTGGAACTGTCAAGGTGCCGGATCAGACTTGACAGTTCATACACTTAAAGGGCTTAGAAAGAAATATGATCCGGATTGCATTTTTTTGATGGAAACTAAAAATGGGAGGACTAGAATGGAGGTTTTGAGAAAGAAAGTGGGTATGGAGGAAGGAGTTTATGTGGATCCTATAGGGCTTAGTGGTGGATTGGCTTTATGGTGGAAGAAAGATTTGGATATACAAATTGTGTTGGGCAAAAAAAATTCTATAGAATCTACTCTGAAATTGTCAAGTAAGAATAAAATTGTTAGAGTTTTTTGGATTTATGGTGCTCCAACTTTTGAAGAAAGGCGTGGACTATGGGAACAGCTGAAAAGGAAGATAACTAGTTGTAAGGAACCTATTATGTGTATTGGTGATTTTAATGACATAAGATGGGAAAGGGAGAAAGAAGGTGGGGGTCGAAAGGAAAAGAGGAAAATGGATTGCTTCAATGAGTTCATTGATGGATGCTATCTAAATGAAGTTTCTGCAAAAGGCCAAAAATTTACATGGTTTGGAATTAGAGAAAGGGAGTTCATTAAGGAGAAACTGGATAGGGTGCTGGTGAATTTAGACTGGTTGGAGGAATTTTCAAATATGCAGGTGATTAATCTGGCTACTATAGGGTCTGATCATGCTCCAATAGTGTTTAATTCTGAATGGTGTGATAAGAGGACTGTTAGAAGATTTAAATTTGAAGCTTGTTGGTTAACTTGGAGAGATTGTGAGAAGGTGATTAGAGAAGCCTGGGAAAGGGAAATGGGTGGATTTGAGGGTGAGAAGATAATTCGAAAGCTAAATGGGTGTAGGAAAAGACTTATTGATTGGAGTAAGAAAGAAGTCCGAAATAATAAGAAAGTTATTGAAGATCTAGAGAAGGAACTTGGTATGGTTCAAGAAAATTGTGGGAATGTTATGGAATTTTCTAAATCAGTGGAGATTGGAAATAAGTTGAAGGTAGCTTGGGAACGAGAGGAGGTTTATTGGAGGCAAAGGGCGAGAGTTAATTGGCTCAATCATGGTGATAAAAACACAAGATTTTTTCACCAAACCACACTGCAGAGAAGGAGGAGAAATAAGATAGTAAGGATGTTAAGGGAAGATAATAGCTGGGAAGAGGATGAAATGCAGATTTGTAACATGTTTGTGAATCATTTTCAGAAGCTTTTTGAAACTGAAGGTAATAGAAATTGGAGGGAAGTACTAAAAGAGGTCCCTTGTCTAGTCGATAACAATTTGAATAATGAGTTAGAAAGAGAGGTATTGATGGAGGAAGTGAAGGATGCTGTCTTTCAACTAGGAGCAGATAAGGCTCCTGGGCCAGATGGTTTCAATGGCTTGTTCTATCAGAATTTCTGGAGTATTGTAAAAGATGATGTTGTTGAAGTGGTAAAACGATTTTTTGATGATGGTAAGATGATAAGGGGCCTGAATGATACTGACATTGTATTAATTCCTAAGCAAGAATGCCCTGAAAAAGTGGGTCATTTTAGGCCTATAAGCCTTTGCAACTTCATTTATAAAGTAATTTCCAGAGTTTTGGTGAATAGAATAAAGCCTCACTTGGGCAAATTGGTGACTGAAAATCAGAGTGCGTTTGTGGCAGGAAGACAGATTCATGATAACATAATTGTTGCGCAAGAGGTGTTTCATTTTTTGAATACGAAGAAGAAAGGAAAGAAGTATGACTTGGCTCTTAAACTTGATATGAATAAGGCATATGATAGAGTTGAGTGGGATTTTTTGGAAGGGGTGATGAAGCAGCTTGGTTTTTCTGAAAAATGGGTGAAATGGATTATGGAATGTGTTCAAACAGTGTCATATTCTTTGGTAGTAAATGGAAAAGTTTCAACCAAGATATTTCCTACTAGGGGACTTAGACAAGGAGATCCCTTATCTCCTTACCTGTTTCTTTTTGTTGTAGATGTTCTGTCTAGAATGATTTTGAGTAAAGCACAAGCTAGAATTCTAGGAGGAATTAGGTTGAGTAAATTTTGTCCTGAACTAACCCATTTATTGTTTGCAGATGATTCTCTTTTCTTTTTAAAGGCTAATATTTATAATTGTAGGAGGATGGCTGACTGCATAACAGCTTATTGTTGTGCCTCTGGACAATTGGTGAATTTGGACAAGTCTAGCATTATTTTTAGTGCTAATACTCCGGGCGATGTCAGGATAAACATTGAAGGCTGTTTGGGAATTAAGGTTGCTGAGAATCCAGGTGTTTACTTGGGCATTCCTCACTTCTGGGGAAAAACAAAAAGGGAAGCTATGGCATATGTGAAAGAAAAAGTTTTTAAGAAACTGAAGACTTGGAAGCAACAGGCTTTATCTTTAGGAGGAAAGGAGGTTTTGATCAAGGCTGTTGTTAGTGCAGTTCCAACATATACAATGGCCTGTGTTAAGGTTCCTAAGAGGACTTGTGACGAGATGAATGCTGCTACTGCGAGGTTCTGGTGGGGTTAGAAAACTGATGAAAGGAAAATTCATTGGAAAAGTTGGTTGCATATGTCCATGGCTAAAAATTTCGGTGGAATGGGGTTTAGAGATCTGAATGAGTTTAATGTGGCATTACTTGCTAAGCAGTGTTGGAGAATGATTAGAGAACCAAATGCACTTTGGGTGAGAATACTTAAGGGACGATATTTCCACAATGGTGATATTCTGTCAGCAGCAAAGGGAGGGAGATCCTCATGGACTTGGAGTGGTTTGCTAGAAGGGAGAGATTTTCTCAAGAAGAATGTTCTTTGGCAGGTGGCTTCTGGTGAAGAAATTTCTATTTGGCATGATGCTTGGATTCCAAGTTTAGCTGGTAGATCATTAGGACATCCTGGGCTTGTTGGTATAGATTTGCCCGATAAAGTAGCAGAGATTTTGGATAAGGAGAATGAGAGGTGGAAGCTAGATCAACTTAAGGATTGGTTGACTGAGGAGCAGCAGACTGCCATTCAAAGGATTTCTATTAGTCAGGGAATGTCGCAGGATAGGCTAATTTGGCCTTATGTTAACAATGGGGAATATAGTGTTAAGTCTGGTTATAAGGTGCTCAAATACTTGAAAGCAATTGGATCAGATAAAGCCTCTTGTTCTCATGTTATTGATATGGCTGTGTGGAAAGTAATTTGGAGTTTAAAGGTCTCGAATAAAGTCAGAATATTTTTGTGGAGGGCCTGTTGGAATGCAATACCTGCTGGAAAGTTGCTTTGGCAAAGGAAAGTTTTGGAAACTCCAATTTGCAGCCTTTGTAATGAGTATGAAGAATCAGTAGAGCATATATTGTTGCTGTGTGAATGGACAAGGGTTATTTGGTTTGAAGTCTGTTTTGGACTAAGGTTTGCTAATAGTGAGATTTCTTCTTTTGATAGATGGTTACTGTGGATATGGGGTAAGCTTACTAATATTTGCAGAAAGGATTTGATGAATGATGTGGCGTTGATCTGTTGGTATATTTGGAAGGCAAGATGTTATAAAGTAGTTGGGAAAAAAGAATTTGACATTGAAGCCATAATTTTTAAAGTAAGGTGTGGGATTGCTGAATTTTACAATTGTGCAACAGTTGTTGCAGAAGAAAATTTAATAAAGAAGGTCAATAATAGTGATGAAAGATGGATTGCTCCGGAGGAAGATTGGATTAAAATAAACTGTGATGGGGCATTTGATATGAGCACAAAGAATGCTGGTCTGGGTGTGATTGCAAGAAAATCTGATGGTGAAGTAATAGATGGTTGGAGTAGAAGGTTTATAGCAGATAGTGCTTTGGCTGCAGAATGTTTAGCTTTGAGAGATGGTGTTCGATTGGCATTACAGAATTGTTATGAAAAGGTTATATTTGAAGTTGATGCACAGGAAGTATGTAATATGGTCAAGAACAAAACTTCTGTTCATTGGAAAGTTAGTGTTGTGATAAAGAATGTACAGGATTTTTTGCTGCAAAGTTCTAACTACAGAGTTATAAATATACATAGAACAGCTAATAAGGCTGCAGATTGGGTGGCTTCTCGTGCCATGAAGGGGATGTGTTGGTCTGGTAGAATCAGGCCCTTTCCATCTGCCTTGGTTGGAATTCTGGACAAGGATGGATTGCCAGCTCCACCAAGTTAATTGATTTGTTTTTTAATCTGATATTAGAGTTGCCGACAGTAAACTCCTGTATATTGGATTATACTGTATTACTGGTGCTTACTGATGTTCTGTTTCATGTATCAATAAAATTCTTTTTGGCCAAAAAAAAAGGTATCTAATTTGTTGATATGGTTGATTTTTTATTAAATAATTTATTTATTTAATTTTGTAGATTCGAGCCTTCAAACATTTCCTCCATCGAATGCTCAGGGGAAGATCTCTGGTGGAACTCAACCCCCTCGTGATGCCGATGGTATTTCCGATTCTATTTGATTTGAATTCCTTTATTTTTGTTTTTTGTTTTGAGTTTAGTCTAATTTGTTAGGGTAGTTATGCTTTGATTTTTTTATCTCGGTGCAGTATATCTAAGATTCACTGTCTGTGTGGCATTTTGTATGCTAATTGCGTTAGCTTTATGTGAATGAATTTGCAATTTAGAGATTAAGTTTTATAAAGTTTTTACAATAGTAAAGATGACCCATAGCATTGATGACAGAATTGAAGTAGATGCTATCATAATAAAATAATTAGATCGAATAGTTGAGCAAAAGTAAATAGATCAAATTCAATTTCCACTATGTTGTAGCTCAAATGACAAATCTAATTAGCTTGTGTCATGAATAGTATTTGTTGTTATGTTGGTGGCAAATGATGGCATTTCTATTGAGGCAGATACATTTTCAAGACCTGGTGGTGGCTCCGATGAGCCACAAGAAAGTGGCTGGTTTCATACATTCACAGTTGCTGCTTACAAGCCATACTTCGATGTTGATACTTCAGATGTCTTAGATAGACTCAAGGAATCACTCTTTCCATTTAGAGGGACATTTACAGAGAAAACAGCTACCAACCCGGATTTGTTAGTTTTCTTCCCGTTGCTTATTTATGTTTAAATCAAGTAGTAAGCTTAGACTTGAATAATTGTTGAATATAGATGCAAGGCAAGTTATTTAAGCTTGAGAATGGAAAGTTTCTTTTCTGTTCCACATGATTAGAAACATTTATTTAGGAATGGGAGCCTAAAACACTGAAAGAAGAGAACAAAAGTTGAATATTGGCAGTCTTTAGTTTCCTTGTTCTGAACAATTCTTAGACGTGAAACACAAGTGTGCCTTTTAGAAAATCTGATTTTGCTTCATTACAATTGTAATCTAATAACTTTAACTTTCATCGGATGGAAGTTTTCCACATTGTCTCTTCTGCACCCATCTTTCCCTATCCCTATAAGTAGGAACATGCATGATTGAAAATTTTTATTGTCATGCAGATATGGACCATTCTGGATATGTACCACTCTTATATTTGTAGCAGCTTCTATTGGGACTTTTGTAACCTATATAGCACACGAGCTCAAGAATAAAGAATGGGATTATGACATAAATCTGATGACATGGTCTGCTGGTGTGTTCTATGGCTATGTCACTGTGATTCCTCTTGCCTTGTATGTTATTCTCAAGTACTTCTCTGCACCATCAGGCCTTGTTCAGCTGTTCTGTCTGTATGGATACTCCTTATTTGTGTTTATTCCAGCATTGGTAAGTTCTTTGTTTTTTGAATTATGTTCTCTGAATGATATGATTGTTTGTCTGTTTTTCTCATCTTATTTTTGGACTTCGGTAAACTTTCACTGGAAGTTTATTTCGAAAGATTTAAGTTGAGCCCCTAGCCCACCTCTTTTGCTGCTAAATTTTAAAGAGATTCCAAGCATTAAAAATATTCCAAGCATTAAAAACTAAGAAAACTATCTGACCATTCAAATCTGAACATTCTAGGCTTAACAACATAACCTTTAGATAAAGAGTTTAGATGTGAGATATAACAACCTTTCGGCAATGCGCTATATAACTTTATTTGTAGCTAAAATTGCTGCATCTACTTGGTTGCAGTGTCTATCTGTGGTCCCCTTGGAAATTTTCAGATGGGTAATCGCAGGCGTAGCTGGGTTCATGTCCGCAACTTTTGTGGCACTTAATCTTAAAGCTCATATTGAATCAGCTGGAGAACGATGGTTCTTGGTCGTTGCTGGCATCTTTCTCTTGCAGCTGGCTCTGGCTGTTGTGCTCAAACTCTATTTGTTCACTGTTACAGTTTAAGAATAACTTGTTCTTCTTTAGATAAAGCAAAATCAGTTAGTTGTAGATCAGAAAGAAAGAGAATTTTGGCCCCCTGGCTTTTGATCTTTACAATCTTTGGCGGAATTATCATTTTTGATCTAGCAAAACAGCTTGCATTCATTCATTTGTAATGATTTGGCAATATAAATACAAGTGTCTATTCCAGTGTAATTACTTTGGTTCACCATCCGAACTCTTTCTGAAGCTCGTACTGTCTACTGTCAATGTGCAACGATTAAGTTAAAAGTGCTTATTCCTGAAATTGCGATTCGACTGAACTTTCTGGCTCTCTGGTTTTGGGTTTTTGCATCAGTTAGTCAAACTTCTGGCTGCCGGTCAATAGAGAAGTTACGGTGAAAACAATTCAAACTATTTGTGAGTTTTTCGAGCCGATTCAAAGATTATTTGAATTTGATTAGTTTATTTTCTGAGCTTAATTTATTTGAGTAACTAATCAAGTTTGAATATCTTAATATTCGACTTGAGCTGTTAAGGAGACTGATTTTGCTTTCATATACATCTTTTTATATTTTATTATTAATATATTATTTTTACCATTATAATATATGATTGGAAAATGATTGATCAAGTTTACTGAATTGAGTTTGAGCTCATTGAGTCTAACTTGAGCATTTTGTTGAATCGAGTAAGAATTTAAAAAACTAAGCTTAATCGAATTTAAAGCTAACTTCAAACCCTTAGTTTTAAAGTTGAGCCGTGCTTGAGTCCAATACTAGATTATCTTGACTTGATACAATTGCACCTTGAGATGATGCAATAGAAACTTGGAGAGTAAGATGCCCATAGTCCATAGATGGACCAAGTATTGGCCTCTATGGTAACAATATGTCTCAATACTCAACTTCTTGTATCTTTCAATCCAATAATTCAACACTGATTACACGTTTTATAATGGACAATTCCCATCGAAAAAGCTTTGCTAAACACAAGCAATGGTCAAATTCACATCATTTCATGCCTTGGATCCGATAGAATGGAACAATGGGTAGAGTTGTAAGAATGATGGCTGCATGAACTCTCTTTCCATGTCCACCCTTTGCGTCAAAACATGTGGGCTTCTTCTCTCTTAGTGTGGGCCAATAATGTCATAATTAACATGTTAGGGATGCTTGGACTTATTCGATAATCATGCCAAAAATGAAGGAAAAAAAATTAAAGACAAATCTTAACATAGAAATTCTTATTTATAGTGTAATTTGAAAATTCTGTGTTTGCTTTGTGTGAAATCATGTAATTCATATCATAAATTATGTTGATATGTCAATCTCAAATGAATTTTTTAATTTTTTTCAAATTTATATATAAAGCATAATATCCAAATATACATTTAATTCTTTTACACAAAATAGATATAAGTTCTCAACCTTTATTTTATGCAAAATAATCCATAAAATTTTATTTTCTGTAAATAAACTCTCAACCTTTCAAAATAAGTCCAAATCTATTAAATGATATTAGCTGTCATTTAGATATCCTACGTGTTAGCTAACGTAAATAGTTTTGTGTGATGTGATGTGATATGTCGTATATGCAATATAATAGAAGTTAGTATCATTTATCATATTTGAACTTAATTATATGATTTTAAAAAATTAGAGACTTACAAAAGTTAATGAACTAATTTGTATGTAATAAAACGTTGAGCAATTAGATTATTTTATGCAAAAAGTTAATGTTATATTTAGCTACCAAACTTGTATTATTTGAAACTGCCATAAACAAGTCCAAAAGAAGAAACAAAACTATACTAAAGTACATGAGAAGAAACCTAAACCCAACAGCAAAAAATGATGCATTTTGTAAGAAAAATGTGTTTGTATTCATCAAAAGGCAAAGACCCCAGACTTTGAAAACACAAAAAACCAATAAAGAAATGGGAAGTGAGTACTGGTAGCCCTTGAAAGCTGCATTAATGTGGACATGTTGGCAATCTAACATTGGAAGAAGAAAGGAAGAAAGGTGAAAACAACCCAAAGTAGGAGTCAAATATAAGATCCTGACAATGGGTTCCCTTGGGAGACAACATTTGAGTTAGGTTTGGTTTTAAATTATTCTTTATCTGTTGGAAATTGAGTGTCATTGGCTGGAACAGTCTGGGATTTGGACTGGAATGGAACAGTTCGGTGTTCATGACATAACCATTCATCACTCCCAAAAGTTCTAAAATGCCCCTTCAAATTTTAATCTCATCACAAATCATTAGTGCTAATAGGTGGAAGTATTTTACATGTTTGTTAAAATGGTTGTGTGAAAGTTCCAATTTTTTTGAACAAAAAAGTGACAGGATTTTATTTATTCAATGGAAGTAAAGTTATACTTAACAGAAGACATGGTAAGTCTATACATACCGCTATTACATTGATCAAAATAAAAAAGGTGAGAGAAAAACAGTAGTAGTTGTAAACAGTTCTAATCTTTTTGTTGTTGCAGCTCTCACAATTAAATAATTTGCTGTTTGATTTGCTTCGCGGTAGACAAAAGTGACATTGATATTATTTATGTCCTGGTTCGAATGAGAAGCCTGAGTTTTGATAAAAATTTAAAGAGAACTGAGTGAATCTGTCTTCATATATGTCATGTATGTCCAATAATGAAAGCCATTTGAATATGGATGATCAAATTTTCATTTTTTATATATTTGTATTGGACACAAACTTGTATTAGAAAATAGAAACTCATCGAGTTTAAGTAACATAAGATGGTAAGTTTTGTGAAAAATATACTCGATAACTAGGTTAACTTGTCAAGACACTTATAAAAACATAGTTTGTAGTTTTCTTCGTACACTGTTATCATTGAGGGCAACGTGGTAATCAAAGTTATTAGACAAGTGCTGGCTGCTTCAATGGGCTCCCTCTTGGAATGTTGCCAAGCTAAAGTCTTAAGAACCCTCTCATTGTCAATGCAAGGGAATTTGACCAAGAAACTTTTCACTTTTACACACAAAAACACCAACTGAGTCTTTGGCTTTCCTTTCCCATGTATTAATTCTACCAACTCAAGCTGCCAGTCCAAACTCTCTCTCTCTCTACCCTTATTCTCCTCCTTTGGCTGCTTTTGAAAGAGAAATCATGTTCTCAAGGGGTTTTGCTGGGTATCTATTATTGATATTGCTTTGTATTTCAGCTCTAAACCATGGAGTCCTGGGAGCAAGGTTTCTAACAGAGAAGTTGGAAGATCAAGAGAAGCCTCAGAAAACCTGGAAGGAAGATCCTGACAGTGGGGCTGATGGGTTTTTTGCAACCATTGACAGAGAAGTACCATCTTGTCCTGATCCTCTGCACAACAGGTAGCAGTGAAAGCAACTGATTGATATTATATAGTGATGTTTATATACCTTTGAGAGCGGTCCAGAGATCACGGGTTTAAATCACAGAAATAATTTCTCCATTAATAATAAAGAAAAGCTGCATACAAATGAGCCCAGAGCACTGAGTTTGCCTTTTTTTTTTTAAATATATATCTTTGAGAAGCTGTATATATACAAAGTGGAACCTGTTGATTATTATAGCTCTTACAAACAAAACCCGGCGACTAGATTTTCTTTTGTTTTCTTATATTTTTGGATTCATATATTCGTAGTTCTTTTTAGGAATTCTAGGAAATGAATCTTTGGTCTGTATGAGACTTGTATGAGCAGCTGCAGAACTGCAAACAATAGGAATTTATATCAATGCAAAGATCAATGTTTCTCTCTTTCTCACTGATCCCATGTTCACTTGTTCATTCTTTATGTTCTTTGCTTCAAACCTGTGAAAATAAACATTTGAAAGTTTATTTCTGCAAGATATATTAGCATTTGCAGTTTGAGAGATTCATAGCAGTGGAAGTGGAAGAATTCCATGTGATCTTTGCAGTACTGATAGTAAAAAATATGTAGGAAAGTTCAACTTGCAAGAGTCATGATCAAACATCACATATAAAAAATCCCCGAATTAACCTAAAACAAAATTGAAATTAAACAATTTCATACCAACTTAAGCAAAAAACCCAAGGTTTAGCTTAATTAGTTCACGTAATTTTTTTTTAAGAGATGAATTTCAATAAATCTAAAATTTAAATCTTAACGTCTGCAACTACTAGACTGTAATTTTTTTGTATAAAAAAATAATAAGTTGAGGAAATCGGTGATAAGATATTGATGAAACCGTAGACTGGCAAGCAAGATGCTCGGTGAAGTAGGAAGATGAGATCAGCAATGCGTCAGAATTTCATCATTCTTTGACTCTTGCTCCAAAGGCTGCCTTTTTTTTTTTTTGGTACATCAGGCTACCATCCATTTTTAACCATCTTACAATATTCCAACACTTTGTAGATGGAAAATTAAGTTCGGCTTGGATATATATAGAATCTATGAAAGTCTTGTACTTGGGAAAAACGGAAATGTAAGTATTGATATTTGAATTTTAAATTTACGAAATTTTTATATTTTCGAAGTAAAGATATGATTATTTGAATTGATATTTAAAATCTTTTAATAATATTCTTGTATTTACAAGAAAAAGTAATATACGAGAACATGAGATATTTTATCAATGGCCTATCCAAAATTTCAATATTTCTAAGCCACATTGCTTCTTTTTCGTTTTCATTAGTTTTTGAGGAAAATTTTCTATTCTATTTGCAAGTTTTGACAATGGTTTCCAGCTTGTAACAAAGTTAAGTAATTGAAAAAGAAAATAGAGGAGATTTACAATATTGTTCATGCAGTTTTAGCTTAATGGCTATTAGCCTTGAATTGGAGAGAGAAGGAAAACAAGCTTGGTGGCTCATTCCTTGTATTTAGACATGATAATTACAAAAAATTTATATCAAAGTTCACGTTAACACACCAAAAACAAAATATTTTTTTAAAAATTTTCCTCAAATTCATATACAATTTTAATAAAATTTTAACCGTATCGTTTCATATCATTTTTATATTGTCATTGAATATCGACTCCATTGATCATGTCTCCATCTTTAAGATATGATGGTTCTACGTAGTTCAAACCATTCTTAGAAAATGAAAGTTCTGTAAATCTGAAGTTCAAACATCAGTACTTGCATTCTCCGTTCTCTTAAGCAGAAAGCATTTTATCATTTTAATCATTAATGTTGCAATACATGAGAAAGGAAAGACATTGATGAACTATTTTGCATCTCAACTCTTATCTCTAGATGTATGGGGTGCTTATTTGATTCACCCAGTTTTCAAATGAATAATAGAATACAACTGAATCACAAAATAAGATGATATTTCTACATTAACTTGCTATATTACAGCTCTCTTGAAAAGAATAACAAACAATGAAATAAACAATGGAATCAGATGCCTGGATTGATCAGATTATGCACCTTGCATCTGATCAAATCTGGAATACTCGGTTATGTACGTGAGCAACTCTGATTACAGTCCAGAAGCCTCATCCTGGAAAGCAAAGTTATTTAATGTGATCCTTGCTGCAAAACTTTTGGAAAATACACCTTTATTTTTCCATGCCATCCTCATTTCCTAGCATGTAAGTACGGCAAATTCGGTGGATTTCGACTTATTAAATTTGCCCACAAGTTGACAATGGTTAGAAAGTAATGCTGTCCATCCCAAACCACCATTTTCATGCCTGATTCAAGAGAATCAAGAAAATGTTAGAGACTGACGTGAGTGAACATAAAAGAGATGGTTAAGATTCAGAATGTGAATGCAATTTGCAAATTCTTATGCTTGGTTATATCCCCAAGTACCCCAGGTAAAAGACAATCTTCTGGAATCAGTTATCGCATTTGAAGAGATAAGCTGTTAACTAAGCATGATTATCAGGTAGGTAAATCAGATTAATCTTTAAGAGGGGAAATTAATGTGTTTATAAGATCATGCTATCAAAAATATCTATGGCATATTGGCCCTAAAAGAAACTTAAAAAGCAAATAATATCGACAATTTTTTTTTATGAGTCCGAAGATTATGGAACTTAGGTTCAAATATGTAGGCAGTCAGGGTTATCTGAGAGAGTGATGTGTATTATCCATAAATTCTACACTCTTAAGGACCCTATAAAGAGAGCACTTTTCATGACCTACCTACACCTTGTGGATGACAACATGAAATAGTTTCTCTCTCTTTCTCTCTCCTTCCCACTTTTCTTCTTTGTCCTAGATAAACATTTTATACCAATCATCTTCTTGGCCAAAAAACTAATATTACTGTACCTGGCACTGCTCCTGCACTTAACCCTGATAGGTAGCATGTAGGCTCTTGTCCGGAGAAGACTTGCGTATAGAGTTCATGTGTATCAAGATCATCAATACTCTGGATGGAACCAAGTAAAGCTTCAACATCATAATGTAAATCAGTTGGATCAGACAGACTATGAAGGGCTTCTTCAAGTCCAGAACTCGACCACAAAGTAGAACACTCCCTCACAAGATCAAGGAAGTTAGTGGGATATTCAGAACTAAGCAATATCCAAGGCTCGAAGAGCTTGGTGGACAAGGATCCAACAATCTTGACAACTCTGAAAATTTCTCCAAGTGCTAGAATGTACTCTCTGCCTGTAAATGCCCAAATTATTATCTTAACACTGTTAAGTTAATACAACAAAGACTACATAAAATTTTATATATTCGATTTTAAGGTTACACACCTTGAGGTTTAGACAGCAATTGACTCTGGATGTTTTTCTGTAATGACTGCTTCCAAATTGAAGCACCATGTTTCAGCTCTAGTTCACAAACCGACAAAATCTTTGACCACGTGGACACATAATTAGATTGATCCTCAAGAGATCCCAATTTTAGAATCTTTAGTGTTGTTGCAGCATGTTTCAAGAGTTCAGTAGCCGATCTCAAATCCTTCTCTGCCTATTCAATTGAACATACAAGCCAGTGTCATGTAATGGTCAAAGCCACTAATAACAAAATAATCATCAATCACATGGAAAACAGAATATCCACACTCTACCCAGCAACCATGCTTTTAACATTTTAGCATGTCTCTCAAGACTTGCATCAAATCATATTCTTGAATTAAGAACACATGATTCAAAGCAAAAGACACACCAGTGATAATTTCTCTGATAAGTGATATTCTGCTTCAAGCACTTGAAACTTTTTTTCCTCCAGAACCTTGGCCAATTCACCTAGGCAACTACTTCTTGGCTGGAGATTCTCTGAGGCCACTTCTTTGGATATTATGCCATCTTTTTGCAGTTCATTGTATAGGCCCTACAACCACAAGCAACAGACACGTTATTTGCCAATACAATATTAACAAACATGAACAACTATGCTCCCATCCAAGGATGATAGTATTTACTTGAATTTTTTGGCATGTTAAATTACTCAATGCCAGAAAGAATTGCTCAGCAAAATTTTAGAGGCTACTGTAAAACCAGAAACAGAGAGAAAAAGAAGATACAATCACAAATCAAAACAGTGCTAGAAAAAGGGGCTCAGCAACATTTCAAAGGCTCATGTAAAACCGATCAAGCATCACCATGCATCCCTGAACATTTTCTGATACCATGGATATATGTAAGCCACACAAAGCACTATCAAGAGGGAAAAAAAAGTTCCAGATTATAATTATCTTCCAAATTTATGTTTTTGATATGAAGTGAGCAAGTGCCACAAGTTCAAGCAAAACAACAGAAAGGAGATTTTTATATGCATTCTCCTGATCATTTTGGTATATATCTTTTGAATATAAAAAGACTCTAAAAATAATAAAAAAGGAAAGGTAAATTGCAAGAATGATCAGAAATAACTGCCAACCTGGATTTCCTTCTCGGTAACTTTTAATTCACCATCTTCACCAGAAGGTGCAGCAGTACTTTGATCTTTCTAATATAATGCATATTTCAGAAACAAAGTACTTTTAAAAACATTATAATCAACAAAAAGGATGAGGTCAAAAAAAAAAAATCAAGGACTCTACAAACCTTCATATTTTCAAGATGGCTAAGTGCAACAAAGCACAATTCAGTTGTCAATTTAGAGTAGAAGTCCACATAATCATTTAGCCGTGTTTTGGTAGTGTATTCTTCATATGAATCTCCAAAACCAAGTGGAGAGTTTAGGTTTTCTCTTGTGGTTCCAGAAATGGCATCTTTAAATTGCCAGGAATCATCATCAAAATCATCATCATTTACTAAATTGGAACCCACCTCTGTCTGAGAGGAAAGTCCATTTTCACTTGGATTGCTTATGTGATTTAAAGAAGCATTTTTCTCAGCTTGACTATATAAGCTTGATATAAGATCAGTGATGGATATATTTGAATGAGTATCCTTCATGCCATCCCTTAGAGAGGTAGGCTTGTGAGTGGAAACATCTTCATATTTCAATGAATCTTTGGTTTCAAGTTCTGCATCACCAAAAATGGATAAAGGAAGGGCTCCTTTGTGTTTCCCTAATGTTTCTTCATTCCCCTGAGCACAGTAAAGGAAAGATGAATAGAGAGTCAAAGAAGATAATTTTCCAATGAAAGTATGCACTACTAGTAAACTGCATTTTTCTCTCAATGACAAACAAAAGATAGTATGTTAGATGAAGAGGCATATCTCGTGCAATAGAAACTTGAAACTTAACATGTAATCATTAGTAGAAACTTAGCACAACATAATGGATTAACCAATGCCCCATCAATCAGATTTTTTATGAATGACATTATTCTGAAGCACTTCGCAACTAAACAAACCAATACCTGGATATGACAGTCAAATGCAAAGCCTTCCACTCCAGAAGAAGAAGCATCAGCATCCTTTGGCTCTTCCTACATTTATATGTATAAAAAAGATTGAAATTGATACGGCAGATTGTTTGAGATAGAAAGAGTGAAAAAGAATGAATATCAAATCAATCAATTCATCACCTTAGTCTCTGAACCATTTCCTGAAATTGTGTCCATAAAAGCCCAGGACATTTTGTCAGACTGAATTTTTTTATCAGCTGGAGAAGAAATCCCACCATTTTTTATATCATTCTGTTTGCTTTGAGATCCAAAACTAGAAGAGAAACTAAATCCCAAGTCCCATTCACCAGGTTTGTTAGAGATTCCATCTGATGTGCCAAAAAACATACTAGGACCATTGACACTGTTCCCAAACCCAAAGCCGAATTCAGATCGCTTAGGATTTTCCTGCTCTCTGCCCTGAACCTTCAAAGCAGTAAACAAAATGAAACCCTTGAACAACTTGTGGATATGTGAAAAGAGTATCAATAATCAACTTAAAGTATGAAAAAATTTATAATTAAAATAAAGCCTTCCTTTAGGTACACACAAGAGCCAAATGCAACTTTACACTTCTTACACAATAGAACACCAGTAACAGCAAACTATCACCACTAACAAAATAACACAACTTTGTGGTTACTTCATTGACAAGGATTTTCCGGACTATCAAAATAAAAGAGGGTAACTTTTACCTTGGCACTGCCAGCTCCAAAGCCTGTATCTGATTCTGCAGTCTTGAATTCCCATCCATCATTATCATCAAACTCCTCATTTTCGTCAACTAAACTAGAGTTCAACATACCAGCACTTGAATTCACCCCATTAACAGTCGAATTCAGCCCGATGGCATTTGTACCCAACGGATCCCACCTCAATGTAGACACATTGAATCCTGCACTTGAATTCACCCCATTAACATTCGAATACAGCCCGATGGCATTTGTACCCAACGGATCCCAACTCAATGTGGACACACTGAAATTCAACATTGGCTCATGCTGATCACTCTGCAAAAGAAAAAAAATCAAAATTATATCAATAAAGCACCCTTAAATTTCCATGCCTTTCTCAGTTCTTTCCAAACATAAACACTGGAAACGACATTAACAATCAAAATCACAAAAGAGCTATGAAGTTTACCTTCAAATTTTCAACTCCAGCTTCTGCTTTTGATTCTGCACCTCTAAATTCCCACTCATCGTCGTCCTCCTCCTCATCGATCAAATGGGAATTCCTTCCATTTGAATCCAACGTCAACCCGTTCTGATCCAAAACCAGTCCATTTGAGCCGAAATTCCCTTCTTTTCTTTCCGTCTCAAATACATCCCCATTTGAACTCAAGTTCTCCTCTTTTTTATCCAAAGCAGGAGCATTCCTACTCAAATCCAACGCATCCACCTTAAAACTTGATCCGTTTAACCCCAAATTCAATCCGTTCCAATTCCAAGTCTCTACCTTTGGACTCAAATCAACTCCATTCGTAACATTCAAACCCGACCCAAACCCATTTTCCTCCTTTCCCTTCTCATTTTGTTTGTACAAAATCGCTATTAATTCATTCAAATCCGATCCTTTATCCTTCAAATTCCCATCTTTCTTAGGAAATGAAAACGAACCAGTCACACCGTTAAACCCAGTGTCCACTGCACTGGATCCCTCCTCTTCTTTATCTTCTTCCCCAAAAATGGATAACGGCAAAGCTCCACTAAGCTTGTCCCGTTGGTTTTTCGCCGACTCGACTCGGATCGGACCCGAGTCCGGCTGAGTTGGAGAAGACGAGTTGGGAAATGCATCAAAATGTAAATGGTTGACGGGAAGAGATCCGGTACCGGAGATAGCATTGTCGGATTTGATGAAATCTCCCCAATCATCGTCGTCGTTGGCGGTGATGGCGGTGCTGGTCCATTTGGCGGAAAAATCTGGACCGTTGGTTGACTGCGACGATGAGGAAGATATGAATTTGAAGTCGCCGAAGCCTTCTTCATCGCCGTTTTCGGCCATAGTTTCAAAGGCTTCGAAAAGCTCCTACTTTTACCCTTTTGTTTTTCGCGCGATCGATTGGTTGATCAAAGATCTCAGCTCCTTGGTGCGTTTCTGAAGAAGTGGTGCGCAGGTTTAGGCTGTGCGCACCCCTCACACTTTAAACCATTTCCACAAAAAATTGACAGTGGTTGGCCCATTATTTGACCTGTCTTATGGGGCCCATTAAAAATCAAAAATAAATTAAAGGAGAACCAATCTTAAAATTAAATAAAAAACAAACCTTCGGTTTTTAATTTATTGATAGTGTTTATGATTAAATTTGTTAATTTTAAATATAATACAGCTTAGAATTCTTAATCAAAATATGAGAACAAAAATTTTTGGTTTTTAAATTGTTGATAGTGTTTTGAGTTGGTGTAGATTAACGTGAATTGTTACAGTTAGTTTTAGTAATTTTATATATGATATGATAACATGATATAAAAACGAGACAAAAAATATAAAAATGTTAAGAGTTAAAATTTGATGAAAATTGTATTTAAATTTGGAAAAAGTTAGTTAAAATTTTTTTTTTGACATATTGATATAAAATTTGATATGATAATTTGTGTCTTTCATGAAATGAATACAAAATATATATATACAAATTATTAAACACATTAACGGACGTGGTTTAATAATTAGATTAAAATTGGATAGATAAGAATCATAAGATGAATCGAGGGATAAAATTCAGACCAATAGTGACTCAAATCTCGGAAGAGTGGCAACTGATAAGCCCTCGCTGAGAGAAAATGGCCTACGATGGACATTCTGATTGCAATGTTGGGTTGTTGCGTAGAATTCTTTTGCAAGTATATCATGCACCACTTGAGGAAGAAATGTTAGTCCATGATTGCTATCTTCTCATTGCCCCATGCATTATAACAACAAAAAAATTGGAGGGAAAGATACAAGAAAAAAGATCGGTCAAAGAGTAAAATGCTGATCTTCTATAAAAATTCAAGGAATGGTTGATTTCTTGTATGCTCTTTGTTGATGTCTTCAATAATGGGTGTGGAGATTGCTACAAGTTTTCATCTGATTTGCAACGAGGAAGTGCATTGGAGTTGTATATTCAATACTTGTTTCGAAGCTTAAATGAATAAAACGATCAAGAAAAGATGAAATTAGTAAGGATATGTATAAAAAGAAAGGTAGAGAGGGTTAAAACTTTGAGGAAGAAAGTGGGATTTTGATTGTTGAGGGTAGATGAAAGCTAGATTCATATTGTTTTCTCAAAATTTTTGTCTTTTTTATACCCAATTTAATGAAAATAATCTATGACGGTCGTCTCCTTCCATGGAACTCTAGATGTTAGCTAAGTGGTTTGCGTAACAGTTAGACGGCTTTCATTAACAGGGAAAGCTTTGTCAGACATCTTCATATGATGCTGTTAGTGAAAATCGCAAATGAGAGATCAAGCTCAACACGAGTCTTCATGACATTTGGGCCTGCCATTAGGCTTGTGGCCCGTGGCCTGTGCTAGCAGCGTAGATCTTGACTAATAGCATTTGGGCCCGCTTATTATCTAGCATCAGTGTTTGGGCTTTGGATTTGGTAGCTTTAGGATTCGTAGTTTTTTTCCTTCTTGTACGTACGTATGTACGTCGCTGTCCATTTCATTCGAAAAATGTCAGGGTTATGTCTATTTCTCATAGTTTCAGAATACAGACCAGAAGAGACCATTTCACTAGAGTTTCTGCTAAGAAATTACCCTGCTCTTAAAGATCATGCATACTAAACCATGTCAATAGGAATATCCGGTTCCAAAGACGTCTCCATTACATGTGGCTGACATGACACTTGGGCACCTCTACTGCCAGATGACTCTAACTGTCCACCTGGAATTCATTATATTTGCCTTGGTTTTAGCTTTTCTCGTTCATTGCATGGATCAAAATCCCAAACTATAAATATGCTTGCTTGTTCACTTTGTTCCTCAAGAGCATTTCCCGCCGAAGTTTCTCGGTGTCCAAAAAAAACCCAAGTTATAATTGATAGAAATCGTTCTCCAAGGAGTCAAAGCTCTGTTAGATTGTTTGAGATCAGAATGGCTTCTGATGGGCAGCTGCAGCCTCCTCAGAAACAAGAAACACAGCCTGGAAAAGAACATCTCATGAATCCTATCCCTCAGTTCTCCAACTCAGATTGCAAGCCTTCTAACAAGCTTCAGGTATGCCTTCTCGCATTTCTTGAAAACTTTGATTACCATCATTGTACCACAAGAGAGTGAGCATGATGCAAGGTAAAATTTGTTTCATTGTCATATGAAAGTCACAAGTTCAAATCACAAATACAACCTTTTCGTTATTATAGCCTTTTCGTTATTATAATAGGAAACTGGTTATATATGATCTTCTTTGGATCTCATAACCTGAGAACTTTGCGCATTGATTTTGCCCTCTTGCCCTTTGTCATTGTACGTACCATGCATCATTGAACAAGACTATCTAGTTTTCAATCATAAGACGCCATGGAAATACTCATGCATGGCTGTTTTTGCAGGGAAAGGTGGCTTTGGTTACAGGAGGTGATTCTGGGATTGGCCGAGCAGTTTGCCTCCTCTTTGTCAAAGAGGGTGCAACCGTGGCCTTTACTTATGTGAAGTCTCAGGAGGACAAGGATGCAAAGGAGACTTTGGAGATGCTGAGAAAGGATAAGACACCAGATTCGAAGGACCCTATGGCCATATCTGCTGATTTGGGGTTTGATAAGAACTGTAAAAAAGTTGTTGATGACGTTGTGAATGCCTATGGTCGGATTGATATTCTGGTTAACAATGCAGCTGAACAGCACAAGGCAAACAGTGTGGAGGAGATTGATGAGGAGAGGCTTGAAAGGGTGTTTAGGACTAACATCTTTTCTTACTTCTTCATGGCCAGGTAATGCTTTAAATTTTCCTAAAGAATTAGGGTTACAAACATTGCTTGTGTTGCATCAGTGGCGTAGCCAGGAATTGATTTCAATGGAGTCAAAAGTATATAATATCTTGTATACTTCAACACATAAGTGCATGAAGATAAAATTTTCTATATATAATTTTTAAATAATAACAATGTCATAAAAATTCAAATAAACAAATAATTTAAAAAATATTATTTTTACAATTGTCTATGACGAACTTTCATTTTTTGAAAATCATTGTATAATTAATTAATTATCAACACTTTTAAATACATCTTTTTTAATATATGTGATCAAATAATCATTCTTCAAACTATTTCTCATTCAATTTTGCCACCGATTTTTGACCATTTTCATTTTTGAAAAGCTCTTTCAACACTTGCAGTCGCAATCGATAATATCAAAGCTAATTTAATTAGTAAAAAAATTAGTGTATAAACAATATCTTTTTTTCAATATATGTCCTTCATACATTATCCTGATGATTAGGAGGATAACTCTTGCTTCTACTACAATATGGATTTCTAGGAAGAATTTTTAAATTGATTTTAATATGAGTTTTCTTGCTTCTACTACAATATGGATTTCTAGGAAGAATTTTTAAATTGATTTTAATACGAGTTTGTTTGGAGCTTTGTTCATTAGTTTCTTGAGTATAATATGATTGCTCCACTATTGATTTTTTTTTAAATTACCTATCCATTATCTAAAGAGAAAAGAAAGAAAGAAAGAAAGGAAAATTCTTAATAAAAGCTAAAAGTAACATTACAATATATGAACTTTGAATACTTAACATTATCAAAATAAAGAGACTAAAAATTTTTATTATATATATTTAAAACTACTAATTTTTCACTAACAAAATTATTAATTACCAAATCAATAATAGAAAATTAATTTTGCACAACTTGTTCTCTCGATTTATATAGTAATCTAACCAATGTTCAATATTACAACACCCACAATATTAAACATTTAATATCAAATATAAATTGAATAATATAAATTTAATAGAAAACAAAATAAAAAAACCATGATAAAAGAATTTCATATTCTAGCCTGTTGTTCAAGTAATTAGTATGCACTAATTATTTTTTTTTATTTAAAATTAGGATTTGAAGAGAACTATACAAACCTCAACTATTAACTCTTTTTTCTACATTGATCTTGGATAAAAATATTCAAGAAAGTAAATCTTGAGACTAATTTGTTGGGTAATCTGATTTTTTACACTATTCTCTCTTTAATCTCTTTTATCTTTAATGTGTTTTGTTCATTTCTTTTTATCTCTTTTATGTTAAAAGTAAGAGACAACGTGGGGTTTATTTAGTTCTCTACATTTTTATACATTTTAAATTATATTTTTTGTTAATTTTTTTACTTTTTGTAAATTGTAAATTGACCCCCAAAATCTAATTTTGAGAGGGGTCAATATTTTTATTGATTATTGTATATATAATATTTATATTAAAAAATTTCAAAGGGGTCAATTGACCCCACTTTTATAATGTGGCTATGCCACTGTGTTGCATGTTATATGACAATGCAATAGGTTTTAAGTCTGGATAAAAGAAATGCATTTGTGGTAGGTTAAAATACAACAATGCAGCTAGTCTTAAGTCCAGATAAAAGAAGAGGGTTGGTGAAATAACTAGTTATAAAATTTGTTTGATTCAATGTAATGAAGGAGAATTCCACCTATGATTTAGTATGAGTTTAGATATTGATTCATGTAATCTATTCAAATATTAAAATAAAGACTCTAAATATAATAATTACGATGAATTAGGGCAATACAATAACAATGGTAGTTGATTTTTTGATATGAATTTATAGGCATGCTTTGAAGCACATGAAGGAAGGCAGTTCCATAATAAACACGACATCAGTGAATGCATATAAAGGGCATGCTACGCTACTTGATTACACAGCAACCAAGGGTGCCATTGTGGCATTCACTAGAGGCCTTTCACTACAACTTGTAAACAAAGGCATACGAGTCAATGGTGTTGCACCAGGGCCCATATGGACTCCACTGATACCAGCATCCTTTGATGAAGAAGAGACTGTTGGGTTCGGATCTAGCGTGCCAATGAAAAGAGCAGGCCAACCTATTGAGGTTGCTCCATGCTATATGTTCCTTGCTTGCAACCATTGCTCTTCCTACATAACTGGCCAAGTCCTCCATCCAAACGGTGGTGTTATAGTGAATGCTTGATTTGGCCACATAAGGTTAAGCCAAGCTCTCCACTTTTAATGTCTTTTATGTTTTCAATAGCATTAATGTGTTGTTTACTATCTCTATTTCCAAATGTGAGTAGTTTTTGCCAAGGTTGCTCCAATGGTAAGATTAATATATGTGCTTAGAGTAATGATGCTCAGTTGTAACAGTTCTTGGTGTCTCTTAAAAGTAATAATGGAACTAAAAAAGAGTTGTCATATTTGGTCATATGTTTCTATCTGTTGACCATTTTTTTGTGTTGTCTATTGGCTTGAAATGAAAATTAACTCATAAATCCATATCAGGTTTGCCATTGGTTTCCATTCTACACTTCCAAATTAAAGCATACGCTTCTTCTAAGTTTTGATGAAAACTATTTTGATTTTCCTATAAATAGGTTTCGATTAAAAAAATATTTTAAACTCCATGATTGGTAGGTCTTGGAATAATACAAGGAATCCATGCAATTTTATAGGGTTACCAAGCTTTAGCTTGGGATGAAAATTAACTCAGCAATTCACAGCAATTTACCATTTGTTTCCATTTTGCACTCACAAACTTGCAGTATATGCCATAAAAAAAAACCATTTTTAGTCCGCAATTAATAAACTCTCAATATCACACAATACTACTGCTATAGCGAATTGAGAAGTGGACACCAGCTCGAATTGAGGTCGTGGTTTTGGAGGTTATAGGCAGACACAAAAGATTGAAGTAGGTTGCATCTTCCTTTGCCTCCTTTGCCAGTTGTGCCACGACGAAAGTGAGGAGCGGATGGTTAATCTGGTATAGGAGCCATAGTTAATTACATACTTCTTGGCCGCTAGATATTACAAGATTGGCAACTTTGGACGTTTTTAGGCCTGGTATAAAAGGGGTTCTTCTTGCAAAGCCCGAATGTTTTCTTGGAGAGCATGCGTGGCGTCTTGTAAGGCTTGCATTTCTCTCTTTCGCTTACTCAACCCAACATGTTGGGGTTCTTGGGCTTAAAGTATGGCTGGATAGGTTCTTGGCTTAAAGTGAGCTTAAAGGTTTCTTGCATTCGCTTTTCTAATTGCCAAATGTACCAAAGGTCTCTGAGGCATGTTGTTACCTTAAGGCATGTGGGGGGTCTTTGGACTGCTGTTGTGGCTGCAAGAAGTATAAGCTGTGCAGGTTCTGTGCAGGTTTTGTGCAAGTTTTTGGAATAACGGAGAATCGGATTGAGGTTTCTCACCTTAGCTCTCCTTATTACCAAAGGAACAAGGGTTTTTAAGGCATGGGGTCGTTGGGCCGCTGATGTGGCTACAGGAAGTATGAGTTGTATATGTTTTTGTAATAATTAAGCACCAGACTTAGGTTTCTTGCCTTTGCTCTCCTCATTTCCAAGTAGACAAGTGGTATATAAGGCATGCTATTGTTCTACCACTTTTGGGTTAACTGTTATACGAAGTGAATAGTTAGGTACTTGTTATTTTTTGCAAAAAAAAAAAACAGGTTGAAGAATAACAAAGAATAGCAAAGGAAGAATAAATGGTATCTTTTTGGATCCGGTTCAACACAAGCAATTTTTTTTTTAAACTGTATCCAACATGCATAAAAAATATCTTATTCGAACCAATCCGCATGGATTTAGTTCGTTTCAAATTATTTACTCAAATTTTTAAATATAAGTAATTTGATCTTTATTTCAATTTTAACTATAACTTTTAATTCATATTGAATGATTCATATCTTAAAGCAAATTCAAATATATATACAATTCTTATGATGTTAATATCCAAATCCGAATTTATCCAAACCTTTACATTGAATCACTAGTTCAAGTTTCTCGATATTTTTTTTATCATCTCTTGTTTGAAAATCTTAAACTCCAAGTTCGAGCAACAAGACAACTATGGGATTGAATAAGACTACTATGTTTGAGCACTCGCCATTAACTTTAAAGCTCGAAAGCCCAGGATAGCCAAGCTCAGCCTGCTCAGTCTCATTGTAGCACTATATCTTTATGACTTTATCCAAAGAAAAGAAAGAAGAAATAAAGAAAAATCACGTGTGTGGTGAGTCATTGTAGATGAAAAATATCTTATTTCTCAAGTAGTGATTGGAAATTGACTCATGGAAATGCCAATAGTGTGTTATCATATTTTTATTTTTCTAAAAGTTTGGTTGAATTGAGATAGGAATACAAATTAGACTGTAAGAATAGAATATTTACATTTTCAATTTAAAGCAATTTTAGAAGCTAAAGAAACTAAAAACAAGAAATATTGAATATACTAATGTGATTATCCTAATAATTAACACAATGGCCCAATTACTCATTGTTATTATATTTGGAAAAGTTTTTAATAATGCAATATTAAATTCAAACCTAGATCCCTTACAGTAGTGAATTTGGAAATAAAAAATTAAGTAATACAAGAGTCTTTGGATTAAAGGTTTTTTCACATAACGATTTGACTTAGAATTTGTCTCAATTTTTAAATAAAAAAAATATTATTTTTACTCCATCATCAATAAACCCTTAATATTATGCAATGCTGCTACTATAACAGATTGAAAAGTGGACGCCATCTCGGATTGAGTTAGGGGTTTTTGGAGGCTCTGGGTAGACACAGAAGACTGCGGTAGGTTGTATCTTTCTTTGTAGGGGTGTAAATGAACAGAGCGTTCGACGAACCGTTCGTGAACTCGTTCGATTTCTGTTCGTTTATGTTCGTTTATTAAGCTTAACGAACGAACACGAACAATATTTTAGTGTTCGTTTGTTAAACGAACCGAACATGAACAGAGGTACGGTTCATTCGTTTTTGTTCGCGAACAGGCTCATTTATGTTCGTTTATTATTCGTTCGTTTAAAATGTCATTTATTATTCGTTTGTTGTTCGTTCGTTTATTGTTCGTTTGTTGTTCGTTCGTTTATTGTCCATTCATTTAAAGTATCATTTGTTGTTCGTTCGTTTGTTGTTCGTTTGTTTAAAGTGTTATTTGTTGTTCGTTTGTTTAAAGTGTCATTTGTTATTCGTTTATTATTTATTAAAACACTAAAATTACTTATATTATATAAGTTATATAATATATACCCTATTTTTAATATATTAACCTAAAAAGTTAGTGCATAATTTTTAAACATATTTCTACAATATAACTTTGTTGTCATAAAAAATTAATAAAATATAATAATAAAAAAATTATAAAATTAAATTAGTTAATTATAATTAAAATAATTATTTTTTTAAATTTAAACATAATGTACTGAAATAAAATTAATAAAAGTCTTATAATAAATTAAGATATCATTCTTATGATCTTATCCATTGACCATTTACATATATATATATATATATATATATATATATATTACACACGTGTGTGTACACACACATATATATAATACTTCAATATATGTATACCAATATATATGTATATTATATGATACAAAATATATATATATATATATATATATTACACATATGTGTGTATACACACACACCCATATATATATGATACTTTAATATATGTATACCAATATATGTATATTATATGATACAAATATATATATATATATATATTACACATGTGTGCATACACACACACATATATATGATACTTTAATATATGTATATGTATATGTATATGTATATGTATATGTATATGTATATGTATATGTATATCAGCATATGATACAAATTGTACTTAAAATTATAATTATCAAATTTAATAAAATCTTGTTGACTAAAAAAAAATTAATGAACAATAATTAATTAATTAATTATACTTAAGATAATAAAATTTTAAATTTTACACATAATATATTGAAATTAAATTAATAAAAATTCATTATAAGTTAATACACAATTCTTACACACTAACAATTTATATATATATATATATATATATATGATAGTTTAGTATAATGTTTATGTATGTGTGTATATAAATTTGTCTAGCTTAAACATAAAACTGCTCATTTGTACAAGAAACATATATATATATATATATATATATATATATATATATATATATTTGTATGTGTATGTGTAACTCTTTATAATAAATTAAAAAAAAACTTTTTTGACTTAAAAAAAAGAAAGAGTGATTTAAGGTTCATATCTATTTGATCTTTGAATATTATGATCATTGATCAAGTTAATATATATTACATAAATACATTATAAGAAATTAAATGTTTGAAATTAAAAATAAAACATTATATTATAATATACGATAATAGATTGAAATTAAAAACGTAATATATTAAGATAAATATTGAATAGCATGCAACTTTAAATCAAATGATCTATGTGAAATGACATAAATTATCGATATGCCGTTGTGTTTTTGCAAATTTATCAATTATGCTTGAAAATTAGAACTCTTATTTGAATTAATGTGTTATTATCTTTCAATTTTACAATTTAATCTAATTAGAATGAAATTTTTAACACTGATGTATTAATATTAATTTATACTCAAAATATAAGTAATTAATGTAGACAATTTATTACATATTGTAATAATTAACAATAGTTAAAAAATTATTATATAACATAAAAACAACCAAATTAAGAAAACAATAATATTATAAGAGTAATTTTAAAATATATTAAATATTAACTAAACTCAAATTTAAAAAACATACAATATCAAAATAATTTATTAAAAAATTTGTAACAAGTAGAAAATAATATTGATGTTATAGTTTAAGATTTTTTTTTGGGCATAAATTTGTCAAAAACCAAAAACTCACCGTTTTGATATTTTTTTCTAAGTCTGAAAACCCTAAATCTACACCACTCTGTCACTCCTCTCTCTCGAGTCTCTTCTCTCAATCTCTCTTCAAACCTAATCTACAGAAATCAAATTCAAACCACTTGTCTCTTCTCTCGGACTCTCTCTAGCGGCGGCTCCAACCATCATTAAGCACGGTTCGACCTTGTTCTGGGAAGGTCTTTCCATTTCTTTTTTTATTTCTGTGGTCTGTATGAGCATCCAACAGAAGGTATCTATTGTATCTTAGTTTGTATCTGTGTGTGAGCCGTGAGGTAGCTATGAGATAGCTTTGTTTTTTGTCATGAATTGCAGAAGTAATGCCTCTGTTTCCAAATCCACCAAACCATTGTTGTTGGATTCTCACTTTTGCCTCAGTTTACACCCTTTCTCTTTTCAAACCAGGAAAATGAGCTTTAAGTTAAGGTCAGTGATGAGATTTGGTTGTGCACGTCCACTGGGCGTTTACTCAGCTTTTCTCAAAATCTGAAAGGAATGCCTCTGTTTTTTGTTTATCGCCTGATTTTGCCTGTTTATTACTTCAAGAATGATACCTGTGCGTAATACCCAAATATCATTTTGTGCCTGTATAGATGTTAGTAATAAAAATTGTGAAGAATTCAAAATATAACAATCTAACAACTTAAAATGCTGCTGGCAATTTCATGTTGCTGGCAGCATTTTAAGTTGATTTATTCCATACATACTCAGCAAATTTTTATCACAAATCTTATCTTGATTTATTGGGCATATATGCAATATATTTCAGAGAAAAAGTATTGTAAGAAGAATCACGTGATAGTGATGCAAATAGAAAAATTTTGCCTTGAGCATGTACAGATCAAACTTTTGTTTTTATTTAATGTGGTCGGGATATGGACAACAAAAGAGAAAAATCCGTCCATCTCAACCAGCTTTGAAATTGACCGGCTATTTTATTTTTTTATTTTTTATTTTTTTTCATATGAGTTGCCAAAAATTGTGAGTTCCATTGTATGGACAGAAATCATTGGTGAAAATAAGCATGCACATGGATCAACAATAGCCAAAAATGTCACAGCAACATGAAATTGCCAGCAGCATTTTAAGTTTTCAATTTCAGTATATGCATTTGTTTTTTTTATTTTATGTTGCAGCTACTTATGCTTCCACTAATTTAGAGATTTTAAGCTGATTTTTTTATTTTCTTGGCTTTTTTAAGGGCTGATTTTAATGAATTGTAGCAGTTTTAAAGGCTAATTTTAATAAATGATTGAAAAGTTAGATAATTAATTTTGATTAGAGGAGTGGGAGTTTATATACTTGATATTCTTATTTGTAAATATACTTGATTCTTGTATTTATCTCAATAATTATACTTATTTACTCATGTACTCTTTTATCATAAGAATGAATATTAAATTTAAATCTAACACTATTCATTTTATTTTATCAGATGATTGGAAAGATGATGGCGACACCAACTCTTAGTATTAATTTTTGGACTTTTTCATTATATTACTTCTCAGACTTTAAGTTGTATTGTATTTAAGTGTTGAATGATTTTAATTTACATGTGGAATTTAATTTTTATATATGAGTTTTAATAATTAATATCTAGTTTGTTCATGAATGTTCACGAACGACTAACGAACTTGTTCGCGAACGTGTTCGTTTACGCGTTCACGAACGGCAAACGAACTTGTTCGCGAACGGTGAACGAACATGTTCGCGAAAATTTAACGAACAATCATTCTAAAACAAACGAACGAGCTCGAACACTACAATCAAATTTCTTAACGAACATGAACCGAACACGAACGACACTAAAAAATAAACGAACGAACAGGAACATACATTCGTTCGTTCATGTTCGATTCATTTACAGTCATATTTCTTTGCCACCTTGGCCATGATGACGGTAGGGAGCAAATGTTTGATTTGATAAAGAAGCTGCAAATGATTTTATCATTTGCCTCTTTTGCCATGATTACAGCGAAAAGCAGATTGTTAATCTAGTAAGAGAACTACAACTGATTGTGTGTTTCTTAGCTTGCAGATTTTCCATGATTGAGATCGTCGGACTTTAACAGGCTTGGCATGAATAAGGTTTTCTTAAAAAGTTCAGTTTTTTTAGTAGTGTGTATGGTGTCTTGTAGAGCTTGCACTTATTTGTTTAGCTTACTCGACCTAGAATGCTAGGATTCTTAGGCTTGAATTATGGGCTGAATAGGATCTTGGGATAATAAAGAATCGACTGAGATTTATTTACTTGGTTTTCCTCATTGCCAAGAGGACTATGGGTCTACGAGGCATTTTATTACCATAAGACATGATAAGGTCATTAGGCTACTGTAGCTGCAATAAGTATATGCTGTGCAAGTTCTGTGCAAATTTTGTGCAGATTTAGTGCATGCTCTTTAAATATTAGAGAATTGGACTGAGGTTTCTTGTTTTAGTTATACTCATTGCCAAGCAAATTAAGTGTTTTTGATACATGGGTTCTTCGTTCGTTTTTGTGGCTGCGGGAAGTAGTGGCTGGACAGTTTCTTAGAATGACAAAGAACCGGATTAAGGTTTGTTGTTTTCGCTTTCCTTATTGCCAAGCGGACCAATAGTCTATGAGTAATGCTATTGTTTTGTCATTTTTGTGGATAATCGTATAAGTCAGGTACACTATAATTGTACTCGAAAGAACCCTAATAACTTGATGATTCGTCGTCATGTTTCATAGATCTAAAAACTATATATCTTAATTAGTGCCTGTGAATTTTTAAAAAAAAAAGCATTAATATTGTAATAGCTAAAATCTTACTGTTTTTAAATATTAGCCACTAATTTTTTCAAATTTTCTTAATAAAAAAATATAAGTTTTAGTCTGCTATTAATAGGCTCTTAATATCACACAATGCTGCTGTTATAGCGGATTAAGAAGTAGATGCTATGTATTGAGATAAGAGGTTGTGGATGCTCTGGGCAGACGCAGAGTACTGGGGCAGGTTGTGTCTTCTTTTGCGTTCTTTGCTACATGTGCAATGACTACTGCAAGGACAGGATAGTTGATTCGGTAGGAAAAGTTGCAATTGATTGCGTGCTTATTTACCGGTAGATATTATAAGATTGACATCCTTATACGTTCGAAAGCTTGGCATAAAGAGTTATTTTTGCAAATTTCAAATTCTTTTTTGAATAACGTGAATGGAATTTTGTAAAGCTTGCATTTCTTTATTTTGCTACTTGGCCTAAAATGCTAGGGTTCTTGGGCTTGAAGTATTGGCCAAATATGTTTTTTGGATAACAGAATATCGAACTGAGATTATTTGCGTTGACTCTAATTATTTGCGTTGACTCTCGTCATTGACCAGCGGACCAGGGGTCTTTGAGATACGTTATTGCCCTAAGCAATGCTGGGATCCTTAGGCTGCTGCAATGGCTGCAGGAAGCATGAGCAGTGTAGGTTCTGTGTAGATTCTGTACAATTTCTTTAAATAACGGAGAATCAGACCGAGGTTTATTATATTCGCTCCTCATTGCTAAGCGAACCAATGATCTCTGATGCGCCAGGTTTTAGGCCGTTGCTGTGAATGTGAAAAGTATGGGCTGGATAAGTTTTTGGAAAAACAGAGCATCGGACTGAGGTTTCTTGCCTTAGCTCTTATTATTGTCAAACGAACCAGGGTCTCTGAAACATGGGTCCTTAGGTCACTGCTGTGGTTGTGGGAAATATTGGCTAGGTAAGTTCTTAGAATAACGGAGCATTGAATTAAGGTTCTTGACTCTTCTCATTGTGAAGCAGACGATGGTATTTTAGGCATTGGGTCCTTAAACCGTTGCTGTGGTTGTGGGAAGTATAGGCTGGATGTGTTCTTGTAATAACGGAGCATTAGGTTTGTTGCCTTGGCTCTCCTAATTGCCAAGCGAATCAAGTATTTATGAGCCATGCTATTTTTCTGCCACTTATGCAGGAACTCTTTTAAGATGTGAATAGTTAAGTACACAGTGGCTGTATTCGAAGTAATCACAATAGCTTGATGACTCGTCGCCATGTTTCGCAGAAAGGAGCAAGTTGAAGAGGAAGGGAGAAGGACAAATGGAAAATAAATGGTATCTTGCATGTATTATGTTTAAAAGTAAGTTTTTTTTTTATTGGTACATTATATCTTTGGTTTTTTTACATACAGATTGGTTTCTATTAGAAAAAAGAAAGGTTTTCAACTCAGTGATTAGTAGGCCTTGAATGGTGTAAGGAATTTGTGCTACTTTACAGGGTACCAAGATGATGTTTTTAGAGTAAGTTTTTTCCGCATGTGTATTTTTTCAAGGACTTTAATGCTTTCAAACTCGAAGCCTTTCAACTATCAATGAAAACTATTAACTGGCTTCAAGTTGCTATGTCTAAAGGTGGTATCCTACGTTTATTTGTATAGAAGTTTAGTTGAGTTTGAGATAAGAACGCAAGCTAGAGTATAAGGTGAGACTCTTGACGTTCTCAATTTAGAGCAATTTCAGGAGCTGAATAAACACTAAGTATTGAATAGACTAATATGATTGTCCTAACAATTGAAACAATTACTCAATTACCATTGTTCTTATATATGGGAAAGTTGCATAATAATGCAATATGGAATGCAAACTTAGATCTCTTATAAAAGCAGTGAATTTGGAAATGGAAAATGGAGTAATGCAAGAGTTTTGACTAGCTGGTTTCAAGGTTTTTTCACAAAAAGATTTGACTCAGAATCTATCTCACTCTGAAATGTGTTAGGATTTTCCAATTTGTGGACTGCTATTAATTGATGAATTTAAGTTTTAATAAAATAGGTTAATAATTTAGTCATAGTATGAAAACACGCAGGTAAGCCCAATTGAATAATTGTGATCAACATTAATGAGCTTTTGCATATCTTATTGAGTCAGTGTGATGTGATAGTTGTGTAAGCCTGGAACTTGATAGTCTTTGATGGGGGACTATTAGGTTTAACTATATATATATATAAGGTTAAGTCCCCTCTTCACTTCTTAACTTAATTGGTATTTGCTCATTGAGAGCCACCTTAAGAAGAAGTAGACGAGGAAGATTAGATTGTCACAGAGATGTCTTCAAGTTTTACAATGTTTGCAGAAAAAAGTATGCCCAATTAATTGTTTAAATCTCTTGTGTTCTAATTATTGCATAAGAAATTATATTATTGATCTAACAGAATGAAGTCAATGACTTAAATATGTAACATTGTAAAGCCAAAGCTGCTAATCCAAAAACCATAGAACTCAATTGGAGCTTGTGAATTTTTTAACAGAGCAAAGAAAGTATTGATGTTGTAATGGCTAAAATCTCACTAGCTTTGTACCTTTTAACAGATAACAAACTAATCCATATTCGTATATTTGTCTTTCACCATACTATAAGCAAAGGTTAACATTCAAGCAGAACGAAAATATTTAAACAATCTCAAATTCAAGAAAAGAAAATACAACTAATGTACATTTGTGAACAGAAACAACTACAACACATGTTGTTTCCTGTAACAATTGTTCTCTGTCACAGAAAACATAGACGAACTGAAATAGCTGTAACATTGTGTAATCTGCTTCGTGTTATTATTGTTGTTACTTATTCAAAGAAAGATCTTATTATGACTCAGACATGGGGAGGAGAATCAGGAAGAGCCATCAAAGGAAACTTGCACACCTTTCCCACCAATATCAGCTGTGAAACACTGAAACCCATATGATTCTAGCTCTTCAACTAGTTTATCCACGACTGCTTCTGATAGCTCTGATTCATATTGTCAAGGGAACAAAAAGAGATTCAAGGAAGTAATAATTAAGAAGAAAAATATAGATCAAACTGTAAACAAAATGAAGTAATCTGATCTATACAAATTAAAATAGAAACTCAAAAAAGCCGTATCTTATCGAAGCCTATCTTCCGATGAACATCTGCCCTTCACATGAAAAACAGATGAGGTAGAAATGAGTAAAAATGATAAATTCATTTCAACACGCAGAGGCATAGGTAAGGAGAGATTTTACTGCAAACAAATTCAAAACTTTTGAAACCTTGTAAGCCTTATGTGGTCGTTGCATTATCTAACTATAGAAAAGAAAAGAAAAAGATAATTGGCACAAGTATAAATAAAAAATTAAAAAGAATAACAAAGAGGATACGAGTTGGTAAAAGTGTTAGCACACAGCCACCACCACCAGCTCCTGTCAATTTGGAAGCTAGCTTATACTTCATTGTTATCTGCAGAACAGTTTCTATAGATGCATGGCTGACACCTATGGATAGGAGCAAACCCTGATTCATTTCCATTAACTCTCTTAGCCTCTCTTCATTCGCGGTTAAAGATAAATCATCTACAGCATGTGACTGGATAATGGTAGACCATTCGTCACTGATAGATTCAATGGCATTTAACACAGAACACATGGCATCAGGATGCCTTGATTTCCTTGCCGAAACATTCGCAACCAATGCCTTCGTATCCCTCCCAACTTTGGTGTTTGTAATGAGCATTCTTAGTGGCATATTGGAATTGATACGGGTCATAATACCTGATTTGAATTTTATCATGTTGCCTGTTTCATGAAAAAGATACAGTAATCACATAGATATTGATAAAGATATCTTGCTTTATGAGTTAATAAGATAAATTTTGATGAGATTGAGGATATACGAATCCACACTGACCTACATGTCAAATAATGATGCAGTCTTATTCGTCCAACTATAGCAGGAGGTGTGTATGGAGAAGAAATTTCAGAAAGAAAATCATAAGAAAAAGAAGGGGGTGGATTGAAGGTGCTTATTTTATGATAATAAACCTATAGCCTATTGTGAGGGTAATAATGAAATCATTATCACTTGTTTGGAAAATAGGCGGTTTATGTTACAATGATATAACACACCTTATGCTACTGCAATGAGGTCTTTACTATGTCCAACCTTCCTTTTAGATTTCTAACGTTACGAAATTAGTTCTAAAACTCAGTTTTGTTCAAATGCTAGCCAATCTAGGATAGTGACACAAAGATAAAGAGTTAATATTAAAAAAATTTGAAGGATAAAATTAAGTATTTATGACTCTATTTGAACAAAGTGCATACCGAATGTGCTAACTGAGTTGTCAACTCCTGAGGGCTTTCCATGAATTATTTTCTCCCCTTCAAAAGCCCACTTATTCAACAATTCGATATCGGTCTCCTTAAACGTCAACCATCCTTTTTGGCTTACATTCAATTTCACAGAATCTGAAAATGCTAGCAGAGCTGCTGAAAGTGCAACACAATATGCAGCTGATGAACCAAGGCCAGCACCCACCGGAAGCTTGGAGGTAACAACAACTGTAGCCGGCTTAAACCTGACTCATAGGTTCAATAAGTCAGAAACTAGACCATTGAGAGGAAAAGGTTAGTTAGAAAAACAAGCCACAAACATACCCTAAGATTGAGGTGTACAACCAAAGAAATGCACAAACCCCTGAAGCAAGTCCAATCTTTGTCTCAGGGAAATTTTGCTCATCAACTAGAGCAGTGATGGATTTAACAGTCTCCAGTGAGCATGATGTGGGTTTTGAAGAAAATGGAGAACCTAAATGAGATAGCACTTCTTTGATTCTTTCAATTGGCCATGAAAAGTTTAAACCAATGTCATTGAGCTGAAGCTTTATTGTATCTTCATCCTCTATGGAAAGAGTAAACACGACAAAAAAGAAGAAAAGTTATAAATCTTATCCAAGTGCCAAACATTATACAAATAAGAAATTAACCAAGTTTGATCAACCCATTAATGTCCTTGCCCAATTGGATTAGTCAACTAAGAACTCTTATGAGAAAATCAAAATTTGACTAATAAAGTCACTATTTTCATGTAATACTGAGGAAAGTCCATATAGCATACTTTGACCAAACTATGCTTGATAGCATGTGATTACAGAGATATTAGTTTGATTGTAGATAATCATAGCAAATCTTAAAATGGAATATTTTTAAGTCCAATCATGCGCAGTACTTCAAATCCTTTAAATGCTTTTAATGTCCTGGCAACACTTGCCAAAACACATTGCTAATAATCATGAAAGTATGAAACAAAACAGAAGATTAGCAATAGAGCATGAGGAGTCCAAATTTAGATGCCAGAGCAAAAAATAAGAGAAAAGGTAATAGCTGACTGTTTGCTACCTAGTTTATGCAACCAAGCACTCATAAAAGTAAAAAGAACCCAAAGATTCCCTTGTCTCAGGGATTAAAAGCTCTCATCTAATAATCTGCATCCCTACAATTTATCCAATCCGAGTTTTGGATCATTTCCAAGCAAATCATTAACAGCTCAATTTCAGAAACTTTGTTCACACACTTAACTTGCATAAAAGATAACAATAACCACCAAACACATCCAAGGCAATGAAACATATCTTGAGATAGTCTCAAAAGCTTGCCTCCCATTCACTATCTCATGATCTCGTCCGATCCCAAAAATAACACAACTGAAACAAACTTCACCAAAGGCAAATAACAGTAAGCACCAAAATTTGCAGAAGCACAATAAAGCTTCACATAATCTCAAAAGGGAATTTTCCAATCAGCATTTAACACAATACAAAAACAACCCCAACTCAAAATAACATCAAATTCGACCTATAAATCACCCAAAGCAAATAATAATGAGCAAATAATAATGAGCAACAAATTCACTTAATCTCAGAAGGGTATGTGCCAATCAACACTTTACAGAATCTAAAGACAACCCAACTCAAAATAAAACTTCATCCCGCCTAATTCAACCCGAAATCACCAAAAACAGCATTAAAACACAAAAAAGATCAAAACTTACAAATTACAATACAAGTATAAAGCATGAGAAAGAGAGATACCAGAACCAAGACGAAGAGACACAACCGTGTACAGATTAATGGAGGAAGCAACAGCAATATATCCATGAACCACGGCATGTTCACCGGCAAGAATGATCTTCCCTGGAGCTCTAGCAGTTACCTCCATTTTCCAGCTCTTTCTCTTCTGTTTTTTAAATTCAAAATGTTAAATTGAGCCGATTATTGGGATTTTGTCAAAAATAATCCATTTTTAAGACAAAGAGATTTTGATTTACAATTCACGGCTTTGCTTTGGAAGCTGTAAAGGTAATGCTACCGCCGGAGGAGACTCAATTAAATCGAAGGGAAAGACGGAGATTTGGTGGAGGAAGAGGCTGAGTTAAGGAATTTGTACTTCCCCGCCATTCAAACAGCCCACATTCCTGTATTTGTTTGTTTGCTCCTGTGATGTCATGCCCACGCGACTTGGAAGCACGTGAACGGTAATTTTGGCTAGTTGTTAAAATTTTTTAATCTCATCTATGTCTAGTAATTTTAATTGGATTATTATTTTATACAACGTCAGTGAAATTTTTTAACTCCACAAGTGAGATTAAGATGATGACATGTGTCCATTTAATTTTACATACAATAAAATAATATGACATGAGAACAACATAAAATTATAGAAAAATAATGACTTAAAGTTTTAATAAAATCTATATATAGATTTGACAAGAATTAAAAAATATTTTATATTTTACTTGTAATTAATACTAACAATATAAATAATTTTTATATTTTATACGAATTTGACAAGTAACAAAGTTTGATAAATACAAGAATCTTCGGTCAAAAAAAAATAAATACATGAATCTTTTATTCTTATATTTGTTGTTTCTTCAAAAGAGTTAAGTTTTAGTATTCTTGATGATTAGAATTTATTAAAAAAAGACATGTTTGAAAAACTAATATTATTTGAAAATGGCTTAATAGTTAAATAAGCTCTCAACTTTTAACCCAAAATAGAATTAAGCTCTCAACGTTTTATCTCGTGAAAATCAATCCATAAACTTTTTATTTCAGTGGAAATAAACTCTCAACCTTTTAAAATTATGCAATTAAGTCCAAATCTGTTAAATAACACTAACTGCTGTTAGTATTGCACACATGGCATGCCACGTGGCAGCCAACTAAGCTATCTACGTTAGCTTTCACATTAGATATATTAACGGCAGTTAGTGTCATTTAACAGATTTAGACTTAATTGCATAATTTTAGAAGGTTGAGGGTTTATTTCCACTGAAATAAAAAGTTTATGAACTGATTTCCACGCGATAAAACGTTGAGGGCTTATTTGGCTATTATTCCTTTGAAAATTGTAATTATAATGCTAGTATTTGGTTTTTTTTAAGGCTTAATAGCCAAATGTATCATCTACGTTTGTCACAAAATGAAATTAAGTCCTCAAAGTTTAAATGCATGAAAATCAATTCTAAACGTTATAAAATAATTGAATTAAGGATATTTCTGTTAAATCCTTTAATTTTCGTTATCCCTACCAATAATAAAACTTAACGAAAATTAAAAGATTTACCGGAAATGTCTTAATTCAATTATTTTGTAACGTTTAAGACTGATTTTCATGCATTTAAATGTTGAAGACTTAATTTCATTTTGTGACAAACGCGGATGACACATTTGGCTATTAAACCTTTTTTTTACATTTTATTGTGACCTCACGATTTTTTATTGCATTTAATATGGGCGGTGTATGCAAGCGCCTAAAAAGCACTTGGTATTGGAAAACAACGTGATCCATGATGTGGGCCTGTTCTTGATATTTTATAATTATTTTTGTCAGAAAGCCCAGGATATAACTAAAATTAGTCCGAGTACAATTTTGAACAGGCTTCAATGTTGATTCAATGAAAAGTTTCACCTACCCTCTATTTTGTTTTTTTTTTCTCTATTTAAGACTAATTTAATGGGAATTAAATAAAAAATTTTATAATTTTTTTATCTAAAATAAAAAATCACTTTTCCTTGTTAGACCATGTTCTAAAGGCTGGGGAACAATTTTTTTGAATGAAAGACCCTAACAATTACTAGGTTTTACTCTGAAAAACTTCATATCAATCTTTCTATATCACAAGATTTTTCCTGGTCATAATAATAAAAAGTAAGGTAAAACATTAAAAATTTTAATTTTAATGGTGTAATATGTAGCCAGTTCTCCTTTCTTTGTACAATATTAAAACTTCTGGCCTGAGAAAGAAAGAAAACATATGTTGAGACTCAAACATTAAACCTGTAAAATTTTCATATTATAAAAGTAAAGACATGATTATCTAAACTAATACTCAAGCTCTTAGGACTCATTTCTCTCAATGAGCAGCTGCTTGTTAAATGACGCAAGGCTAAAGATAGTGCAACATGCGAGTGAAGAATTCGGTTTGGTCCAGTCAAACATTATACTAATTTTTGTCCCCTTCCTCTTTGTCTGCTTTGAATTATCAATTGAAAATAGTGCAGACACAAAAAACTTCTGAATTGGTGGCTCATCCGCTAAACTCATTAGTCAATTTTCTGTTGCTTGAAAATCTTGTAGGTTGACACAAAAAACTTCTGAATTGGTGGCTCATCCGCTAAACTCATTAGTCAATTTTCTGTTGCTTGAAAATCCTGTAGGTTGGTCCAAAGCATTGACAGGATCAAAAAAAAAAATCCTTATGATTTGTCCACAATGGAATGCCCACCATTCTAACAGTTAAACTCTGGGATTCTCGAGTTGAAGATTTGAAGTTTGAATTTTAAAATGCCAAGTGACTTGGTTGAGTTTAAATTCTTAGTTCTGATTTGGGGATTATTAGTTATTGCAATATAAAATGACCAATAGTTGAACATATATGTGTTGTAAGTCTACCTAAGTCTGTAATGTGTTAAGACCTAAGTCTGTAATGTGTCAACACTGTGGGAAGGAGGTAATCTAGTCCTTAGCATTTAGATTTAGTTTTACAATTTCATTCATGCAAATTTGGTTATGTTAGTAGACAAGCTAATAATCTAGCTCATAGTATAGCTAAGGTTTTTTGTCCACTGGGGTCTTCTGTTTTGTGGGAAGGATATCTTTCAGACTTTATATGTAATTCTGATAGGACTTTCTGTGATTAATGGAACAGCTGGTTACTCAAAAAAAAAAAAAGTCTTAACTCATTAAATTTAAAATAAAGAGTCACTACTATTCTAACTTCTAAAGATAAGGTTTGGTTTACGTTTAAAAAATTTTAAGTTTGAGAGTACGGTTACTTGTGGAGGAAGGATTAGTACTCCCATAGTGCCTATCTTAAAATGATACCAACTATTCTAGGTCATTCTAACTTACTTTAATTTGAGTTAATTTCGATATGCTTAATATATTGAAAATTTATTTAAAATCCTTTCATCAATCTGGTTCAGACAATAAGTAATTCTCTTCACCTCAGTATACAAGTAGTAGCATTTGACTTACTTGAAGAGATTTCTTTGTCGGATCATTTAAATAAATTATGAAGACCCTAATATTGACTTTATACCCAATTCCTACTAATTTATTATTTTTTATTATTATTTTAATTGTATTTATTTTTTATTTAATTCTAATTATTTCCATATCCTATTTCAATTTTTATTTTAATTATCTTTATTATTATATTTTATTTATATTTATTTTTGAAAATGAATACATATGATTATATATTGAAGATTTACTCTTAACTTTCCATAAATCTGGTTTAATCTAAAGCAAACTCAAAATTCTTAAGGAGTACAATTTGACTTTCTTGAAATTTCATCATTGGATAACTTGTATTCATCTTCTTAATATAACTTGATTATTTTCTTATCCAATCTTTATCCTATTTTATCTTTATTTGTATTTTTATCTAATTTTATCTTTATTTTTAAATTATTTTCTAATTTCCATAAAATGCCTATCATGCTAGATTGCCAATTATCTACTTTAAGTCCTAAATTAAAGTAACCCGTTACATTCTAAAACAAAGTGTACAAATTAAACTCAACAAATCATATTAACACAAATTATTTATTCAATATACATATATATATATAAAAATCAAATATTATCAAATTAATTAAATCATACAAAGTCAATCGAATCATATTATACAAGTCATGCAATTAAATCCATATAAATAAATTCATATTAAATTATTAAAGTAAGTTGTCATGTTATATTAATTATACTAATTATATTATTAAATCATGTCAATCAATTTAACTAATTCTAATACAAATATATATACTTACAAATTAAATCAAATTATTAAATCTTGATTTATTTAATTATTTATTACCAATTAAACGTTATTCTAATTTATTAATTATAACTTAATTAACTATCATATAATTAATAAAACAAAAATACTTATTTTTCTTCCCTTGCTTTTACCTATTCCTTCTTTATTATTTCCTTCTCTTCTTTTATTCCAACGTGGCCCCCTTTTCTTGTGCAACAGCCCCTGTTTTAATGCCACAACAAGGAGACCAACTAAACACACCCTATTTTTTTCTTCAGACACCTATTTTCCTCCTTTAATGAACAGTAATATATAGTATAAAATAGGGTGTATGAAAAAAAAAATTAAGGTGTGTTTAGCTCCCCACAACAAGCAGCAAACAGTGGCAAGCGGTGAGGAGCAGAAATTTGGTGGTGTCGTGATGATGGCCGCATGGTGCAGAGGTGCTACAATGCTGACTGCTGATGCAGGGATGCAGCGGGGAAGATGCAGAGGTGATGGCGATCAGTGCCCGAAGCAGCTCGACTATGACAGGATGATGATAATGTTGTGAGGAGACTGGAACCGTGGGGAGTAGCTGGAAGCGATGAAGAAACAACAAGCAGTAGGCGATATGCAGTGAAGATGATAGTCAATGATGGTGATACTGTAGGCTAGTTCCAAAGCACGATGACACAGTTTGGCCGTGTGCTACTTCGGTAATCCCTTCCGCCTCAAGCCGTGAGTTTCTAACCTCTTTTTATGGTAAAAAATTTAGAATTTAAATACAATTAAATTACCTATAGTTTTTATCTTTTTATTTTATTTGATTTTTAGGCTTAATTATCTATTAAATTCCTATTCTAATCTAACTCTACTAAATCTAATATTAATCTAATAAGAACTCTAATTTAAAAATCTAAAAAATATCCTAACAAATTAATAAATTCTAATTTATATGATCATTCCATTCTGAAATTAATTATCTATGTTAACAATTTATTTTCTTTTCTTTTTTTATTTTTTTAATAATCCTAATTATCAAACTGTAACTAAGTTCTAAAATTGAAATATCTAATTAAATAATTATTTTAACTTTAGGTGCCGTTTGGTTTTAAAAATTTTAAATTACTGGTAAAATTTTTTTTTCATAATCAAATTACAATGTTTGATTTACATGGTTTTTTTCACATGGAAAATTTCATATTCCCAACAATGCAAAGAAAGGAAAAAATGGAGCAAAAAAATTCCCCCTTGTCATGAGATTTTTTTTTCAGGAAAAAATTATTTTTTATGCCTATTTTATCCTCCAATAATTATATTTTGTTTCTATTTTACCTCTAAACCTATCTAATATTACAATCATTGTTTTTTTTTTTTTTCTTATTTTGATGAATTGACATTTAAGAGAAAAATGAATTTAAAATCAAATGGACCAATGATAAGATGGACCCTGTAATTTTTGATTAATCAAAATTAATTTAATATAATAATAGTTTGTTAAATCAAAATAATTTACATAACAAAAACCTTATAAAAAAAGGACCAAATAAATAAATAAATATGTATCTTAAATAAATAAATAAGTAATTAATTTAAATATAATCTTTATCAAGTGTTATTCATTCTACATCAACTAATAATACGGAAGGTATTATAGTAAAATAAGTAATTAAGTAATCTTACTTTCCTTTAACCAAATACAGAAATCTTATATTCTTAGCAATACAACCAAGCACAAGAATCTAATATTCCTAAGAATCCGTCAAGTAAAATAATTTTTCGTTAAATGATTCCTAAAGATAATTCTAAATTCCGTGAACCAAATGGCCCCTTAATGTTAATTTTAATACAAGACCACCTAATTAATCAAGTTAGTTATTTTTATAAATAAGTACCTGGAGGAAATAAGGTGGCTACAATATGATTGATGATTGATGATGGAAATACATGATTTACTTTGATACAATATAGACTGAATTCAGTTACTCATTGTCTCAGCAATTGCAGCCTCTTCTTTCATGGTGTCATATAGAGTTTCAACTAGATTGAGCAGAAAAGCATCTGAACCATGTTTTGCCAGCAAGGAGATTGACACAGGTAGATTATTATGCATTCCCAGCGGAATACTGACCTGTAAACAGGAGGATAGTTTGAAGATGCTGATAATAGGTTTCAATTTCAAAAGCCTTATTGAAAACAAGTAGTCAGTAGCAGCTAAGAGATTTTCTGGTTTTCTTCTTGTGTCTGTGTGTCGTGTGGTTGGGGGGAGGGGGGGGGGGGGGGGGGGTGGGGTGGGGTGGGGAGTGAAAGAGAAAGAAAACCTGACAGAATCCTGATACTCCAGCAACGGATAGCAAGCTGAAAGCTCTTGCACGAAATACTTCCAGTGTGGCTGGATTTGTTTGTAGTTTTGGTGGATCCCCTGGAACAGTGGGGAGAGCAAGGATGCTTTGATCCTGAAAAAATTATACATCAGTAGCATGAAGACATTTGCGAAGACCAGATGAGTGAAATTGGTTTGGACATATATGTAGACATTTTAGTTAGGAGAGTTAAGGCTGTGAATGATGCAAAATGGGTCAAGGCTTAGGGTATACCGAAAAAGACTTGGAATGAAGTCATTCCGAAAGATGCGATGGTATGAAAATTGGAAGAACACATTGCTTTGGATAAGAATGAGTGGAAGAGGAGGATTCATGTTGACAACCAAGTGTGTGTTCATATGTTGGTTTATGTAGCCTACTTCGGTATTGGGATAAAGGCTTTGGTTATGATGGTGATGAATAAATACCATGAAGATACTTCTTTTTCCCATTTTGGTTAACTGAAATGCTTGCCTAAATGAGATCTACAGCCAACCTGGGAGGTATTATTGGCATTGATCTGAAATTGACACAGTTTTATCTTACAAAAGGCTACTTATCATCACAATTTAAATGGTACATTACTTGGCTGCTTTTCAAGAAAGAGCAAGTACCTCAAGAAGAGCTGTAAGAGCAGCATGTAGCTCAGTCTGCACAGAGTGGCAGACATCAATGTTTTCGTCTGGTGTTCTAATGGCATCCCATATCCTCTCAGATAGTCCTGGACCAAGTTTAGGATTTACTGTTGTAACCCATTCACCATGGTTTTTCTTGAATTCATACCTATGAAACAGAAACCAAGTTCAGGGGTCAATATGAGAATTAGCATTCAGGTTGACTGAATCAGTTGAAAGTTCCAAGATACAAAGCACCTTTGAAGCAATCTCATTGCACTTGAAAGGGCTGCCAAGGATGGTATGTTACACACATGATCTTCATTCTCCTTAGACATGAAATGCTGCAAACTTGGTACTTTTTCCTTCACATAGTCTCCAAGAATCACCTGCTTTAGAATTTGACCTGTTCTGTCACATAGATAAAATTAGGCAAGGCAATCTTAGACACAATGTAATGACATGATACAAAAATGAAATGAACAAAGACATGAATGTGATACGGGTCAAAATTTGGCAAAATCTGTATATAAACTTGACAAAAGCTAAAAAAATATGTGGTGTTCACAAATTTTGACATGATAATTTCCATGTTTTTACACGACATGAACAAGAAATATATACGTGAATTGGACCCCAAGACGTGACAAAATATTTCCATATGCATATCCAGTAAGCCAAGTTATGTCTCATGATCACTGGAGTCAAGGAGATATGCTTGATGAGAATAACTTTCTGTGTGATTCAGGATGCATCTGTAAGCCTGAAGAAAGTCTACTATTTCCATGCCATAATCAAATTTTCAAAAGTTTGCTTCATTGAACTTCACCAGTGGCAGAAGCCAATAGTTTGATTATTACCTCCAAAGAGCTTGTTCACTGATTTTGCAAGGACTTGAGTTGTTCGATCACTTGGAATGCTTGACAAGCTGAAACAATCTTCTGGAATAATAATCTGGCTAGGTCTGACAGGATCCACCTTAGGTAAATGCAGCAGAACACGTCCAACTTGGTTCAGAACCACAGGATCCCTGGAAAACCAACCTACATGAGAAGTGATGTTAGAAGAATGGCTCATCAAATCAAGAATCCCTATAAATTAAACACTAGTAAATCAAGGATGGTGATAGAATCAGACTCTATTTTAGCTGTTCAGAAAATTATGCAGCCTCTTCAAGACAAGGGTCCACTTTACCCTTCCAAACCTCACAATGTGAGGGCTTCGTGAGCTAAATTTGCCTTTTTTCTCTGAAAGACAGATATTAAAAATGAACAGATCCTTACCCACAGTATCAAAACTCTGTGCCATAGGAATAACTCCAGAAGTAGAGACAGCATCATGTGAAGGCCGAAAGCCAAGAATCCCACAGTATGATGCAGGAATTCTCACACTTCCTCCAGTGTCAGTTCCTATGTTAGAGACAAAAATCACTTTAAAAGAAAGTAGGGAAAGAACCAAGAAAGATTATATGAACCCGCAACCAATTTATGATGTATTAGTTTTGTTTCACAAAATGCACTTCGCAAGTATGAGTTTGAGGTATTGGTTTTGTTTCACAAAAAACATTTCGCAAGTACAAATTTAAGTCTCTACTTATATATCCGATATAAGATTGGGACGTTACAAACCATTTTAATTTACTAATGAATACATACCTAGAGAGAAGTCCACAAGCCTTGCGCCTACTGCAACAGCAGACCCACTGGAAGATCCTCCAGGAACCCTATCTGGTGCACATGGATTTGTGGGAGTGCCATAATGTATATTTTCCCCATTTATACTGAAAAAAAGGAAATATGGTTAAGTTATGAAGAGAAATTTTAATGCAATAAAGCAGAAAAAGGACTAAAACTCTGACCTGTATGCCATTTCATCCATGACAGTCTTGCCAACACAAGTGGCACCTGCATTTAGGACATCCAGCACAGACGGTGCAGTTGCCATGGCAGCTGAATGAGTCCTTTTCCAGTCAGGATTTCCAAACCCAGTAACATATCCATCCACATCGAATCTAATCCAAGTTTTAACAGAAAAGGAAAAAGACCAATACTCAAAAACTGATTTAAAAGTGAAAAATATACACGTTCTCAGCATAATATATAACCGCGTGCTGCAAACACCATTTTAAGCGAGATGTTAAGAAAGAGTTGTCCCGTAGCATAAGGCTTGGATTCTCTTAAGCACCCTCAAACCCACCTCCTAATTCTCAAAAAAACATAACCCAAGTGCTCAAACTACTGATGTAAAATACATATCCATAAAACAAATAGCTGCAATCTTAGGTTTAGCTTGTAGACACTCACATTCAAATCAATAACAATCAGCTAGAAAGATAAACTTTTATAGAATCAAAAGTAAATTTTGGTATTCAAGCATTAAAGAACATCAAAACAAGGAGCATGCTTTGGATTTTCTAGTAATCAAAACATAGAAAAGATTATAAAAGAGAATGACTCACATGTCTTTAACAGCAAAAGTGAGGCCACTGAGGGGAAGTTGCTGAGGAGAACTTTTTTGGAGAATAAATTTCTCCATGAAAGCTCCAAACTCGAAGCTTTTTTCCATGTTTATAACTGTTCTTTCTCGGCGTTCTCAAAGTACTCACAGTCAGAGAAGTGGGGTTCTCAGGGCAAGAACTGCCAGTTTGAAGATAAAAAGGACCATCTTAGATTGCCTTGTCAGCACATCTTTATTTCTCAAAGAGTGTGATGACTCTTCTACCCTTCTGTATCCTATAGAATAGCGGGCTTTTGACACTTAAAGAATGAGAAAGAAGATATTTTCTGTAGTTCTGTTGGAGCAATAGGTTGCCTTTTTACATGCTTGTCCAACTAATAATCTGTAACTCAGATTAATCCATAGTTTCATGTTAGGTTCTAAGAAAATTTGTAAGGCCATTATTTGATGGTTTTACACTGTTGGTCATGAAAACCTTAGAGCACTCTTCATTTGGAGTTTTTTATCAAAGGTAACAAATCATGGAGCTGCTGACAGTGTTAGAATAGGTTCCACTTCTTCAGGTCCAATGGTTCCTCTGAGATTGTCTCAATCGAAGCTTTGCATCCTCATTACACCATAGCTTCAATATCCTGAAGATGAAACAATTCTAACTTGTTCACAAATCTTTAAATCTTCTCTTTCTGTTTCAAGTCAACATGATTGATTGGGAGAACAAATCCAAGTTCCTATCAACATGCTTAAATCCTAGGAAGAAAAAAAAGAATTTACCTAATTTTGCCACTATACTGTTATGCAAACTGAGCAGCAATTATGTTGCTATACATTTTACAATATAACTTGGATTCCACAGTGTCCATGGACAGTTATAGAAAAATAGGAATTGTGGAACCAATGTCTCATGCTTCTGTAGCTTGTGTGCAGCATTAACACTTATGGCAAATACTGCAAAAGATGACAAATAAAGGGGGAAAAAGACTCAAGAAAAGAAGAATTCAATGGCAAGAAAGAGTGACAGAAAGCAATTTATTCTGTCAGCATTGCAATTTCTTCTTTGAGGGTGTCATATAAAGTCTCAACAAGATTGAGCAGGAATGCATCTGAACCATGTTTCGCCACTAGGGAAATTGCCACGGGAACATTGTCATGCATCCCTAGAGGTATGCTGACCTGCAGAGAACAGATACCAACCCATTTCATACTCACTATCAAAGACAAGGAAAAAAAACTTGCAAGATATTCAAGTTTGAACCTGACAGAATCCAGACACTCCAGCAATGGACAACAAGCTGAAAGGCTTAGAGAAAAATAAATCCATTGTGGCTGGATTTGCTTGCACTTTTGGTGGCTCCCCTGGCGTTGTGGGAAGAGCTAGGATGCCATAATCCTAAAAGAGTACATTTAAGTATATTGATTTATAAGAAATGAATAACTTAACCTGAATAGTTTTTCTTTCATTTCATAGTAGCTAGGCCATAGCGTTTACAATGAAAGTAACAGAGATTACCCCAAGCAGAGAAGAAAGTGCAGTGCGTAATTCAGTCCTCACGGAGTGGCAGAAGTCGATTTTTTCTCCTGTTACTTTAATTGCATCCCATATCCGCTCAGATATTTCTGGACCAAAGTCTGGATTCACTTTGGTGATCCATTCAGCATGGTTATTCTTAAACTCATACCTAAATTAATTTAACTTAGTAATCAAAGCTTAAATACATGATCTTGAATAACATGAAAATCACCATGCAGTTTCAAGATGTTTCACACCTTTGAAGTAATCGCATTGCACTTGAAAGGGCTGCCAAGGATGGTATATTATCCTCTTGATCTTCATTTCCCTCATCCAGGAAATGATGCAAACTTGGCACTTTGTCCTTTACATAGTCTCCAAGGATTACATGCTTTACACATTGACCTGCATTCGAGCACATAGAATGAGATCTCTCACTGAGAAGTACTAACCTGAGAAGTTGATCCGAAGTAAGTCCCAGTTTACAAAATTTACAGAAGCCTATGGTAGAATTGCATGCCTCCAAACAGCTTCTCTATTGACTTTACAAGAACTTGAGCTGTTCGATCGCTTGGAACACTAGATAGGTGGAAACAATCATCTGGAATAATAATCTGACTTGGTTTGATAGGATCCACATCAGGTAAATGCAGAAGAACACGTCCAACACGGTTCAAAATCACAGGATCCCGAGCAAGCCATCCTAATGAGAATTTAAGGTCAAAATAATGATTCTGACATAAAAAAAAAAGAGCATCATTGTTCACAAGTTAACATGTTTAGTCCATAAACTTGGACTTTGAACTCTGTTTAAACACTACAGCATCATTGATGGTATAATTAGGCTTTGTAGATCATGGATACTTGTATGGCTGCTATGAATATTTCTCTTACATATATCATCACATTTATCCCTTACCGACAGTATCAAAACTCTGTGACATTGGAATAACTCCAGCAGTAGAGACAGCACCGAGTGAAGGCCGAAATCCAAGAATTCCGCAATATGATGCAGGGACTCTTACACTTGCTCCAGTGTCAGTTCCTATGAATAAAATAGAATTCACCTCAAGGAGGATGAATAAAGAAAGACATCTCATTTGAAAAGAAAATACTCACCTAGGGAGAAATCTACTAGCATTGCACCTACTGCAACAGCAGAGCCACTGGAAGATCCTCCAGGCACCCTATCTGGTGCACAAGGGTTTGTGGGAGTGCCATAATGTTTATTGACTCCATACATACTGAATATACAAATATACACAGATATATAAGCAACATGTATTATGAAAAGAAATATATCAGTAATAAAAATCTATCAACACTCTCACCAGTATGCCATTTCATCCATGACAGTTTTTCCGAGACAGGTTGCACCTCCCGTTAAAAGGTCCATCACAGCTGGTGCTGTAGATGTTGCAGCTGAATGAGTCCTGGCCCAGTCAGGGTTTCCAAAGCCAGTGACATATCCATCTATGTCAAATCTATTTCCGATTTTGAACTTAAATTAATCAGCCTCAAGCATGGAGATAGCATAGGAGGAAAGACAAGGTCCATTAATCAAAAGCAAAAATTCTTGAGCTTGCAAACATTTGACAAGGCATACTACAAAGTATTTAATTAAGTATTTAATTAAGGGATACAGAAAACAAAACAATGACTGAAATTGAAAAGAAAACTACATCAGGTCTCCATGAGATTACAGAGAAAACATATAGCTGAAAGTTGATTTGGATTATGGTATGGAAAGAATTGGTGCATGAATTAACAAACACAAGCTTTTTTTGTAGACTACTGACAAAATCATATAAATCCATAATCCAAAAGCAAAAGCTGGCATACAAGCATTAAGATGGATGAAAATAAGTAGAGCATGCTTTAATTGTTATGTATCCGTCATACATATAAGAAAGAGTGATAAAATTGAGGAAAAATTAAAAGGTAACAAGTATATAGAGTGGGACAAACATGTCTTTAACAGCAAAAGTGAGGCCACTCAAGGGGAGTTTGTGCGGTGAAGGGCTTGGTTGGAGAGTAAATTTCTCCATGAAAGCTCCAAAGTCCAAGCTTGTTGCCATGTCTGTTGCTGCTATCTTTGTGTGAAACGAGTAGTAAACTCATCTTTCTCTACGCCCTCTTATTTCAAGCAGGGAATCCAGCTACAAGACAAAAATGTGTTCTTACTAATCATATGTTGTGTGCCTTGTTGGCATCGTTTCAAGAAGTAATGCTATTTCTTGTCTAATGACTCTTTTCTCCTTTGGTACATTGTATGCAGGAGTACTTATGATCTTCTATAGCTGTCTTTTGCAATTTAAGAAAGGCAAAGATGACATTTCAATGGTTTTGTTCAGACAAATCCTCGGACATGGTTCATAACTTAGAAACTGATAAGAGCCATAGTTTCTGATTGCCTTTCACTTACTGTTCCAAAGAAATATCTTAATGGCAGAATTGGTAAGAAATGTCATCTGATGACTTTTGAGTCAGCTAGCAAATTATTACCAGAGAATGAAAATAATTGCGGGGAATGATTTAGACACCCATCCCTTTCACATGGACTAGCAATAAAGATGAGGATAAGCAACCGCAGAGACCTTGAAGATGGAAGCGAAGATATTTTGCATAGTTGTTATAATAAATGGAACCAAAGCTTGAATGAAGCCAGGGATATAGATTGATTAGAAGATATTGCGAGAACATTTTCAAGTTCGAAATGGAACTTCCCTGAGCTTCAATTCCATGTCAAATATTTTTATGAACTACTATATGGGTTCTTCTGCAAACTCAGCAGTTTCCCGAGAATGCTCCAACCTTAACATTGCATCACTTGCAAGTATGCATCATAGGCTTCAATGAAAATGCCAAAGACAATAAACGATTCCAACTCATTCACAGATTGGTCTGGTTCTTAGTATTAGAGAATTAGAACTGTCATTGCTGCAACTGCAGTCTTGAAGAAGTCCTCTTGTTTTATTTCAGGTGTCATCAGCAAATGAAATTTCCATGGCTCGGAAGTCGGATGTTAAAGGGAAAACACCAAGGAAGTCAGAGGAACTATCCTAGGTTGTTCAGGTTGGTTTAAACGGATGTAACTTATTTTAAATCTTCATCATCATCATCATCATCATCAGAGCCTTTATCCCAATAGATTGGGGTAGGTTATGTGAACCAATATCTAAAATCACGTTAGATCGTCCATATGTATTCTCTGCCTCCATAGATTCCTATTCAAGGCCATTTGCTCATCTAATTCTAAAACCTCCATGTCTTTCCAAACTACTTCCTTCCAAGTCTTTTTCGATCTTCCTCTAATCTTAACCCTTCTCTCAACATCCATAGCCTCTATTCTCCTAACTGGAGCATCTACAGGTCTACGTCTTACATGTCCAAACCAACGTAAACGATTTTCACACATTTTATCTTCGATAGGTACCACTCCAATCATCTTACGAATATCATCATTTCTCATTATATCCTTTCTTGTATATCCACATATCCACCGTAACATTCTCATTTCTGTTACACTCATCTTTTGTGTATGTAGCCTCTTAGTCGCCCAACATTCACTACCATATAACAATGTTGGTCTAACAACTGTCCTATAAAACTTGTCTTTCAACCATGTAGGAATTCTTTTATCGCACAACACACCTGTAGCACTTCTCCACTTACTCCATCCAGCCTGGATCCTATAGGTCACATCACCATCAATCTCTCCATCCATCTGTATTATTGATCCCAAGTATCGAAAATGATCCCGCTTAGGTATCGCTACCCCATCTAACTTCACTACATCATGCTCTTCCAGTCGGTTAGAACTGAATTTACACCCCATGTATTCAGTCTTCACTCTGCTTAGTTTAAATCCTTTTGATTCCAACGTTTGTCTCCATACTTCCAACTTTGTATTGATCTCCGCTTTAGTTTCCGCACATAGGACAATATCATCTGCAAACATCATACACCAGGGCACCTTATCCTGGATGGATTTTGTCAGTTCGTCCATAACTACCGCGAACAAGAATGGACTCAACGCTGACCCTTGGTGTAATCCCACCGTGATAGGAAACTCACTTGTTTGCCCCCCACCTGTCCTCACATGTGTCCTTGCGCCTCTATACATGTCCTTAATTAGTTTAATATATTTCCAAGGAACTCTTTTCTTCATTAAGGACCACCAGAGTACCTCCCTAGGCACTTTATCATATGCTTTCTCCAAATCTATAAAGACCATATGAAGATCTTTACCCATTACTCGAAAGCGCTCCATAAGTTGTCTAAGCAAATATATTGCCTCCATAGTTGATCGACCCGGCATAAAACCAAATTGATTCTCCGATATCTCTACATTCTTTCTTAATCTCCGTTCTATCACTCTCTCTCATAGTTTCATCGTGTGACTCATCAATTTTATGCTTCGGTAGTTGGCGCAACTTATTTTAACTCTTATATCCATAAAATCTTTCTCAGTGATCCAATTGAACATAAGCAGTGTCTATCAATAAAAAATCACCAAAAATATCATAGTAGCAGAGTAAAAGTCTAAGGATCACAAAGCCAAGAGGTATTAAATTGATGATAAAACTTTAACACAAAGGAACATCAATGATAAATTGATACTGATCATAATTATGTTATTATATACTTTTATCAACTTTGAGTATCTAAAGTTTCCATGGACAAGTATACATGGATGAAACCATAGAAAAGCCTCTAACATGTTTATGCCCACACTTGATAATCCCAATATGAAAAAATTGTGGCACTGGCATAAGATGCCTAGTTATATTATAAAACGACATAAGAACTCACAGAAATTATTCAAAAACAGACAGGATCCAACTCATTCTCTCAGCGTTGCAATTTCTTCTTTGAGGGTGTCATATAAAGTCTCAACAAGATTGAGCAGGAATGCATCTGAACCGTGTTTTGCTACCAAGGAGATTGACACAGGAAGTTTATTATGCATCCCCAGAGGTACGCTTACCTGTAGACCAGACATATAAGAAATTCCATAAGTACTGTTAAAGACAAGGAGTAAAACTGTCTGAAACTTTTTCGAGTTTGACAGTGCCTGTAGTTATCCTTCGGTGGAAGATCAGTCTTTCCCATCTGAGAAGCCGCTATTGTCATTGTGTATTTCCTTTCATATTCCTTTCTGCCAACCAATAACAACCATAAATAAATAATCAGTGTTCTAAATAAATCTAACATCCTAGAAAGTGCTTGAAAAATGTTCTTTAATTTGCCTTTTTGCCAACTGGATGTTTTTAGGAGTAATTAATTAATGAATTAATTTGTCATTGTAAAGAACCCTGCGGCCTTGTGAAAAAAGCGTATGCATTGAGATGTGAATAGCTTTTTCTTCGTTGATGTTTTAGTCAAGTTTCAAGGAAGAATGATAGGAACGAGTGATGCTCGAAAAGTTAACTTCCCTGAGCTTCAAATCCATGTCAAAGATCTATATGAACTAATGATTTGTGTTCATCTGGGTTCTTCTGCTAGCTCAGCGGTTTCACCAGGAATGCTCCAACCTAAACATTGCATCACTTGCATGTATGCATCATAGGCTTCAATGCAAAAGCCAAAGACAAGAAACAATTCCAACTCATTCAGAGATTGGTCTGGTTCTTAGTTATAGAAAGTGAGAAATCTCATTGCTGCGACTGCAGCCTTGAAGAAGTCCTCTTGTATATTTCAGGTGTCATCAGCAAATGAAATTTCCATGGCTCGGAAGTCATGTTAAAGGGAAAACACCAAGGAAGTCAGAGTAAGTATCCTAGTTTGTTCGGGTTGGTTTAAACAGATATAACTTATTTTAACTCGTACATCCTCAATCATCTTTCTCAGTGATCTAATTAAACATAAGCAGTGTCTATCAATAAATAATCACCAAAATTTCATAATAGCAAGAAAAATTCTAAAGGATCACAAAGCTAAGAGCTATCAAATTGATCATAATTCTTTTATCAACTTTGACCATCTAAAGTTTCCATAAAGTGGGAGTTTTACATCCTGAACTATCAAATATACATGTAAGAAACCACAGAAAAGCCTCTGACATGTTTATTCCCACACTTGATACCTGCAATCCGAAGATTTGTGGCACTGGCACAAGATGCCTAGTTATAAACGACATAAGAACTCACTGTAATTATTCAAAAACAGACAGGATCCAACTCATTCTCTCAGCGTTGCAATTTCTTCTTTGAGGGTGTCATATAACGTCTCAACAAGATTGAGCAGGAATCCATCTGAACCATGTTTTGCTACCAAGGAGATTGACACAGGAAGATTATTATGCATCCCCAGAGGTATGCTTACCTGTAGACCAGACAGATAAGAAATTCCATAAGTACTGTTAAAGACAAGGAGAAAAAATTGTACAGACTTTTTTGAGTTTGAACCTGACAGAATCCAGATAATCCAGCTATGGACAGCAAGCTAAACGCCCTAGCACCAAATAATGCCAGAGTGGCCTGATCGGTTTGTAGCTTCGTTGGATTTCCTGGAGCTGTAGGGAGAGCTAGGACGCCATGGTCCTTAAAGGAGCATGTTAATCAGAGATTGATAAGAGATAGATATGGTTATTAGGAGAAGAAAAGAAGACTGTTCTAAGTTATGACAAGCAATGGGAAGCTTATGTGAAAGGTTTCCATGGTATGTAAGGCTTAACTTTTCTAAATTAATGCATGTCATTCAAGAGAACATTCATCAAAACTATTATCAATTCAAGGCCAGGCTACTTTAAGAGAGCATTATTAGGTAGCAAAATGTTCACAGTCAAAGAGCGACAGATAAGAGTACCCCAAACAGTGTAGTAAGTGCAGCGCGTAATTCAGTCCTCACAGAGTTGCAGACTTCAATGTTTTCCTCTGTAGTTCTAATGGCTTCCCATACCCGCTCAGATATTCCTGGACCTAAATCAGGATTCACTTTGGTGACCCATCCAGCATGATTATTCTTAAATTCATACCTGCAGTACTAAATATAGTAATCAATACTTGAACTCATGATCTTGAACAAGATGAAAATTATAATTCAGGCTGCATAATTGGTCAAAAGTTTCAAGATGATTTGTTTTGCACCTTTGAAGCAACCGCATTACGCTTGACAAGGCTGCCAAGGATTGTATGTTATACTCTTGGTCTTCATTTTCCTTGTCCATGAAATGCTGCAGACTTGGCACTTTGTCCTTCACATAGTCTCCAAAGGTTAGATTCTTCACACATTGACCTGCACTTTGCAAATACCTTCAGTAAAGTCTAATGGCCCTTCTGATTGGCCAGGTTATGTTTCAAGTTTCAACATCACATGCTTGTAGTTTATGTGAAGCCAGCATTTGCTAGAATTACTTACCTCCAAAGAGCTTCTCAACCGATTTAACCAGAATTTGAGCTGTTCGTTCACTCGGAACACTTGATAGGCGAAAACAATCTTCTGGGATAATGATCTGAGATGGTCTGATAGGATCCATATCATGCAAATGCAGCAGCACACGTCCAACTCGATTCAAAATCACAGGATTCCTAGCAAACCATCCTACATAAGAACTTGATGTCAAAAGGAGTGACTGACCACTAAGGAATTGATGCAATTACTGCTTCTATCTGCATTATTGACTGTGATCAAAATTTCCCCTTAATTTTTGGGTTAGGCTTTTTGGGTTACCAGCATGGCCGATCAGAGCATACAGATTTTGGAATAGAAACATCACATTTACTTCTTACCAACAGTGTCAAAACTCTGGGCTAAAGGTAGAACTCCAACAGTGGAGACAGCACCATGTGAAGGCCTAAACCCAAGAATTCCACAATAAGCTGCAGGGAGTCTCACACTTGCTCCAGTATCAGTTCCTGTGTTCGGAATTAAAGATTCAATTCAGCAAATTGAGGACAAATAAAGAAAGGAAACAGGCTACTGAAAGAGAAATCGCTCACCAAGGGAGAAATCCACCAGCTTTGCACCTACTGCAACAGCAGAGCCGCTGGAAGACCCTCCAGGCACCCTATCTGGTGCACATGGATTTCTAGGAGTGCCATAATGCTTATTTTCTCGATAAATACTGAAGAAAAAAAAAGCTACTCAGATTCATAGCAAGCATGATTGGTTGCAATCATAAAAAATGCCGGAAAAATCTTACCAGTATGCCATTTCATCCATGATAGTTTTTCCAACACAAGTTGCTCCTGCCCTTAAGATGTCCAACACAGCTGGTGCAGTAGATGTGGCAGCTGAATGAGTTCTGGCCCAGTCAGGATTTCCGAAGCCGGTTACATATCCATCCACATCAAATCTGTTTCCATACTTTGAATTTGAAAGTATTAACATCAAGCAACCAGAAAGTAGAAGAGCTAGTAAATAACCAAAAGTTAAAACAAAAGGGTTTCAGAGGATATAGGAAGGCTAAATGGCTGAAATCACAATCAAGGCCAAATTCAGTTAAAGACTAAATATACAGAAGAACTTGGTGTATGAATCGGCAGAACACTATCTACATAAACAGGCATTTGCTGAGAAAAGATGAAACGAAAAGCCCAAAGCAAAAAGCATATGAGCATTAAGAAAGAAAACAGGCAATCTGCTTTTGAGTTATCCTATATCTGGACTCCACAATATGATAGTAAGAACTGAAGAAAGAGTGATCTCATGAGGAAAAGTTGGAAATGACAATACTTTTAATATATAAACATAGACTGACATGTCTTTAATAGCAAAAGTGAGGCCACTCAAGGGAAGTCGGTGATGACTGAGAGGTGAAGGGCTTGGTTGGAGAGTAAATTTCTCCATGAAAGCTCCATACTCTAAGCTTTCTGCCATGTAAATGCTTCTCTCTCTTTCTCTACTCTCTGTGTGTGTAAGAGGCTGATCCAATGATTATGTCTATTTTCCCTGAGCAGAGAATTTCAGTTCCCGGATACAAGTCCACAAGTCTTAGGTTAGGTGTTCTGTCAGGATCATTTTTATGGAAAATTGTTGCACTGGAGATATTTTGAAGTTGAACCAACACCCACCACCGTAACAAATACTGTCAGCAACGGACAAATAGAAGGCCTAGTCACCAAATCACCATGCCACTATCAGAAATTTCCTTCCGAGTAGAATTCTTTGAAAGAAATGAAATGTTATGAATCAAAAAATTGCACCACAACCAAAGAGAATAATGTCATGGCGACTCTAGAGATGAGAATATGATCCTAGCCCATACAATTATTCGTTACCGCCCTGGAATCCCATTTTAAAGTTCTCTAGTTTAGCTAAATAGGAATTTAAATTGCAATGCTTTAGCATTGTTGTTTAAAGCTATGGAGCTAAAGCAGCAAGAACTATGTATATGGATATTACTTGATTAGAAAACACTGGAAAATCTATTTAAAAATGGAAATTTTCATTCATCATTATCCGAGCCCAAATCAAAGATATACAAGTGTGGAACTACTCCTATATTGTCGACCAGGTTCTTATGCAATCTGAAGGCTTGGTGGATCTTGACATTTAATTTTCAAGGGGCCTAGTAATATTATATTTTATTTTTTTATAAAACATATTCTATCAACACACGCTACATATACAAATATGTGTGTACACATGCGTAAAATTATAAAATCAATATTAAACTTTAAAGAATATCAAAACTTTTAAACTAATAGTAAGATTACCAATTATGCAATCTTTCAATGAATTATGGAAACTTTCCTAATTTTTCACACAATTTAAAAAAACTGAAATAAAAAAGTATATATGAATCAAATTTTTAGACAATATATTTTTTTCATTTAAACATGAAAAATAGATATACTTGTTTTAAAAAAAATTGAAGTTGAAACTTTAAAACTTATGCTCTTTTAAACTTCTCATAAAGTGCTTCCATTCTAATTTTTTGGTTGAAAAAAGATTTCAAAATAACATTAAATAAAGATATAGAGTAAGATAAAAAAAATTATATAGAGAGAAATTATAATAAGTTACAAAAATAAACTGAGAAAAATTAGTCTCCTCTATTTCTCATAAGCTTTGGGTTCTCTTTTACCAAAAAGAAAAGAACAAAAAAACACATTTACAACTTGATTGAAAATTTAAAATCTTTTGAGAAAGCTAAAAAGTTAATTTAGAGGTTGTTTGGAATTGATTTTGTTTTATGTTTTTTTTTTTGTTTTCAAATTTTTTGGAAAAAAAAAAGTAAAAACATGTTTGAGGGACATGTTTTGTTTTTAGAAAGTGAAAACATAACATATTATTTTGGAAATCGTTGAAAACTTAAAAATGATGTTTACAAAATTTTGGAAACATTTTGGTATTGTTACTGCACGAGTACTGTTCACCCGTTCGGCTACCGTAACCATTTTAATTATAAAACTGAACAAAAATTTGCACTTGGCATGCTTCGAACGTTCAACCCGTTGCTTTTAAAGCTTTAACCACCATCTCCTGTCAACTGCAAGCAATAAAAATCCACAATAAAATCATTATATCCGAACATGTTTTTAAATTTAATAAATTGAAAGTAAAGTAAAAATAAAACAGAACAAAATTTTTAAAAACATAAAACATAAAACACAAAATACAAAACAATACCAAACAACCCTTTAGTTTTTGTAAATTACTCTGATTTAAATATTATAACAATTTTTTTTAAATTTGTAAATAGTGATCGGGGACATAATGAATAGATAAATCATAATACAATTTTAATTTCTTTTAAATTGCAATATATAAAATTTAATTATGGATCAAAACATAAATAATTAAAATTAACAATTTAAATTTAAAATAATCAATTTAAATTTATTTAATATAAATATATATATTCATATACATATATATATATATATATATATATATATATATATTAAGACTTGTCCATAGCTGAGGTGGTCAAAGCCCTCTCAAATCATATGGATAGGCAAGTCGTTCCCTATGACATGTTAGAACTCCGTTACAAAATATGGTTCAATTGATTTCACTTCTCACGGGCTAAAAGTATAGGTGTTATGTCTGCCTGTCCAGTATCCACAACTTTAAGCATTAATTATTAGCATTTTCACTCCTTAATTTTCACTTTTAAAAGAGCAAATCCGTTAACCTCATTTTCAACCTTAGTTGCTCTAAGCTCACAATAACCCTTGACTGGTCAGCTTCTCAGCTTCTATGTCTACTCAAATGCAATATTGCAGAATGTGTAATGTATATGTTTGCATGTTTGTTTACTTGTTAATTCAATGCAAACTATGATTCTTTCTTGGTCTCTTTCTATTTTTCTTTCCTTTTCTGAAACTTTTTGTGGGGTTGCAATGCAAAACTGTGGATGGATACGTTTTAGGACAGTCTGTTTCACATGTGATGGCTCTCACAGAATTTTTTTATCCCGAAGACTTCTTTAAGGATGACTATTAAAATAATGGTTTCAACCCTGAAGTTGGTTATGTAGGAATGTCGGTTGCAGCCAGTATCAGAGCAACCATGCCTCTTGAGGATGGCAAATTCCGTTAAGAAGCTTCCTTACGTTAACACAAGAAGTTCCAAATCCCATTTGGGAATACCATACCATAAATACATTCCTTATTCAAGCTTAACTTGCTAATATTAAAGGGTTGGACTTCCAGTATGTGGAGCAAATACACTGGCGTTTTGATTTGGAAGACACAGAAACCATGTTCAGGTCTTCGACGTCAATTTTACAATCACTTCATAGTCCAGACAAGGCAAAAATTCTAGGAAAGTGTAACTTAAGAATAAGGCTAAAATATTAAAAAAAAAATCTCTAAACTTTGTTACTTTATTTAAACAAGCTTTTATAATTTTATTGCATCTAGATAAACCCTTGACATTTTATTTGAGTTCGAATAAGCCTTTAAACTTTAATTTCTATCCAAATAAGCCATTCACCTTTAATTTATACATAAACGAGCCATCAACATAAATCTAGCCATCAACATAAATCTGTCTTTTATAAGAGTAAATAACCGATTTTTTTATTGGGTTTAAAACTAACTTCCTACATAAAAAAGGCTGGTTAAATAGAATATATTAATTATATATATTATATATTATATATTTTTTCTAAAAGATGTTAATTCTGTCGATTTAATTCGTAATTTTATATGTGAACTTAATCAGATAAATTGACATATTAAAATTAACTTAAATTTGAAAATGACTTAATCGAATCAATTGAATTTTGATTGGTTAAATCATTTTGAAACAATTTTTATTCATATTTAATCTTTTATTTGAAATAAGGGTTTATTTGAGTACAAATCAAAGTATAAGGGCTTATTTAGATACAATAATAATATGAGAGCTTATTTAAATAAAGTAACAAAGTTCAGGAGTTTTTTTTAATATTTTAACCTAACAATATTGGTAATTTTTGCCCACATATCATCCCAAATTTTGATTCTAAAGCCATTTCCAAAGATTATAGTTGTATGATTAGTCAAAACCACAATCCAAAATAGCAACGACACATGAAAGAAAATAGCCACAATCTAAAAAAAACCTTTTCATTCACCAAAATAAAAGGTAACAAAGCATACAGCTGCAACCACTTTTATAATAGGTTCCACTTCTTTAGTTTCAATGGAGCCTTTGAGATTGTTTCAATTATAGTTTTGCATCATTGCACTATAGCTTCAATATTCTAAAGCACAAAACAATTCTAAATTTTCGCAAATCTTTAAATCTTTTCTTCCTGTTTCCAGTCTCTTACTGGATTGCAGGGAAACATTAGGAATGTTTAGATCTATTGCATAACTTCGTTGGTTGAGCATAATAGAAACAATACAACCATTAACTCAAGTTCATAATTGATTGTGAGATCAATAACTTAATTCTCAGCAAAAAAAAAAACAAGTAACAATTCTGTCATTATCCTATTTCCAAATCTTTTTGAGCAGCCACCAACTAACAATGTCTCTGAATCTATATTATATTTGTGCTATGACTTATATCCAATTGTCATGCTTTGTTGTAATCACTATCAATTTTAGTAACAAATATTGAATTCCAGGGTTTATCACATCTGAATTCATAATGTTTCATTTCCAAATTTAATATTTATCACATATGTGTAAAATAAGCAATAAAGATAAAAGAAACTAGTCACACTCAAAAATTCTATCCATTTATCAAATTTTAATTCAAAGTTTTATTAAATGCTAAAAAGTTTTAAAAAGAAAAACATTTTCATGTTTTTTTTAGGTTGATGAGCTCTTAGTTATCATTGCCAAGGTCAAATCTTTTGAAATAGCTTTAGTTCGAACTTCAAGATTCAAAACAGTAGAGAATGACAATTTTGAAATTCAAAATTCCAATAATCCAAAAACTTATAACCATAAAACAAACCAACGTCTGCATATCATAAAATCCTTAAGATCTTAATATTGAATAAATCTCTACTAAGGTCTTCCAAATACCACCAGCTATTTCATCTAGAGCATTTAATCTTGACGCAAACAATGGCAATAAAGAAGCTGACAATAATGATAAACCATGTTAAGTGTTCAAATAATTCACCACTCTTTTTTGCTGTAGGAGTCGGAGAGCTCAAGATTCCGCAATAGAGGAGGCTGAATTGCTTTCAATATCATGTAATGCTGCTGTAGCAGATTGAGAGCTACATGCCAGTTACACGAATAGTCGAAGCGTTGATACATTGTTAGAAATATGTGATTCACAAATTAAAGTGTGTGGTTTTAAAAAAAGCTAATTGCTTGTTCGGGAGCCTGTGTAGACATAGAGATCGAGTGCTGTCTACATTTTCCTCTACTACTGTTAGAATAGGTTCCACTTCATCAAGTTCAATGGTTCCTTTAAGATTGTTCCAATCAAAGTTTTACACCATATCTTCCATATTGTAAAGCATGTAATAATTTTAGCTTGTTCACAAAGCTTTAAATATTATCTTTTTATTTGAAGTCTCTTAGTAGATTGAAGGTAAATAACAAGAATGTCTAAAGTTATTTAGTAGCTTAGTTACAACTTTTAACTCAACTTCATAATAATTTGGAGATCAGCATGCTTAAATCTCAATAAGAAAAACAAATATTTAAAAAATTATGTCACTATCCTGTTTACAAATCTTATTAATCGGCTACCAACTAACAACGTTTCTAAATTTATATATTATATTGGTGTTGTGACTTATATCCAGTGGTAATGTTTTGTCGTGGTCACTATCAATTTTAGTGACAAGTATTAAATTATAGAATTTATCATATCTAAATTAATTATATTTCAGTTTCAAATATAAGAAATAGGCAAAAATATAAAAAAAAATAGCCACACTCCAAAATTTTATTCATTTATCAACTTAGAATATAAAGTTTTATTAAATCATAAAAAGTTAAAAAGGCAAAAAAAAACCATTTCTAGTATCCTATTAGATAGCTTTTAATATCACGCAATATTGCTGTAACAGATAAAGAGATGCATGCTAACTGCACGCTAATTGCACGAATGGTTGGAGTTGATATATTGTATTGAAAATTTTTTATTCATGAGTTTAGATGGGTGATCTTAGAAGTTTAGCTTTTAGACATACATATTAAATCAATAACAATTAACTAGATAGATAAACTTTTATACTTTCATAGAATCGAAAGTAAAAATTTTGATGAGCTCTTAGTTATCATTGCCAAGGTCAAATCTTTTGAAACAATTTTAGTTCGAACTTCAAGATTCAAAACAGTAGAGAATAACAATTTCGAAATTCAAAATTCCAATAATCCAAAAAATTATAACCATAAAACAAACCAATGTCTGCATATCATAAAATCCTTAAGATCTTAATATTGAATAAATCTCTACTAAGGTCTTCCAAATACCACCAGCTATTTCATCTAGAGCATTTAATCTTGACGCAAACAATGGCAATAAAGAAGCTGACAATAATGATAAACCATGTTAAGTGTTCAAATAATTCACCACTCTTTTTTGCTGTAGGAGTCGGAGAGCTCAAGATTCCGCAATAGAGGAGGCTGAATTGCTTTCAATATCATGTAATGCTGTTGTAGCAGATTGAGAGCTACATGCCAGTTGCACGAATAGTCGAAGCGTTGATACATTGTTAGAAATATGTGATTCACAAATTAAAGTGTGTGGTTTTGAAAGCTAATTGCTTGTTCGGGAGCCTGTGTAGACATAGAGGTCGAGTGTTGTCTACATTTTCCTCTACTACTGTTAGAATAGGTTCCACTTCATCAAGTTCAATGGTTCCTTTAAGATTGTTCCAATCAAAGTTTTACACCATATCTTCCATATTGTAAAGCATGTAATAATTTTAGCTTGTTCACAAAGCTTTAAATATTATCTTTTTATTTGAAATCTCTTAGTAGATTGAAGGTAAATAACAAGAATGTCTAAAGTTATTTAGTAGTTTAGTTACAACTTTTAACTCAACTTCATAATAACTTAGAGATCAGCATGCTTAAATATCAATAAGAAAAACAAATATTTAAAAAATTCTACCACTATCCTGTTTCCAAATCTTATTAATCGGCCACCAAATAACGTTTCTAAATTTATATATTATATTTGTGCTGTGACTTTACATCCAGTGGTAATGTTTTGTCGTTGTCACTATCAATTTTAGTGACAAGTATTAAATTTTAGAATTTATCAAATCTAAATTAATTATATTTCATTTTCAAATATAAGATTTATCATAATGAAATAGGCAAAAATATTAAAAAAAAAAAAACTAGCCACACTCCAAAATTTTATTCATTTATCAACTTAGAATATAAAGTTTTATTAAATCATAAAAAGTTAAAAAGACAAAAAAAACCATTTCTAGTATGCTATTAGATAGCTTTTAATATCACGCAATGTTGCTGTAGCAGCTAGAGAGATGCACACTAGTTGCACGCTAATTGCACGAATAGTTAGAGTTGATATATTGTGTTGAAAATTTTTGATTCACGAATTGAGATTGGTGATCTTATAAGTTTAGCTTTTAGACACTCATATTAAATCAATAATAATCAGCTAGATAGATAAACTTTTATATTTTTATAAAATCAAAAGTAAAAATTTTGATTAGCTCTTAGTTATCATTGCCAAGGTCAAATCTTTTGAAACAGCTTTAGTTCCAACTTCAAGATTCAAAACAGTAGAGAATTACAATTCCAAAATTCAAAATTCTAATAATCTAAAAACTTATAACCATAAAACAAACCAACATCTGCATATGATTAAATTCTTAAGATCCTAATATTGAATAAATCCCTACCTAAGGTTTTCTAAATACCACCAACTATTTCATCCGGAGCATTTCATCTTGATGCAAACAATGGCAATAAATAAGCCGGCAGTAATGATAAACCATGTTAAGTGTTCAAATAATTCATCACTCTTTTTAGCTCTAGGAGCCGGAGAGCTCAAGATTCTGCAATAGAGGAGGTTGAATTGCTTTCAATATCATGTAATGCTGCTGTAGCAAATTGAGAGCTACATGCCAGTTGCACGAATAGTCGAAGCATTGATACATTGTTAGAAATATGTGATTCACGAATTAAAGTGTGGGGTTTTGAAAGCTAATTGCTTGTTCGGGAGCCTGTGTAGACATAGAGGTCGAGTGCTGTCTGCATTTTCCTTTACTACTGTTAGAATAGGTTCTACTTCGTCAAGTTCAATAGTTCCTTTAAGATTGTTTCAATCAAAGTTTTACAACATATCTTTAATATTGTAAAGCAAGTAATAATTCTAGCTTGTTCACCAAGCTTTAAATATTATCTTTTTGTTTGAAGACTCTTAGTGGATTGAAGGGAAATAACAAGAATGTCTAGAGTTATTTAGTAGCTTGGTTAAAACTTTTAACTCAACTTCATAATAGTTTAATCCTAGGCCGGCTTGCGTCTTTGTCTGCCTCATTTCCCTCCTTTGCCTACTTTGGGATGACTGCGAAGAGGTTGATGATCCGATGGGGAGCCGAAACAGACTGCCACCATCTTGGCTGGCGAATAATAAAAGACTGACATCGTAGGCTTGAATGTTTGGAGAGTCAAGGATATCTTCTTGCAAAAAGCCTAAGTCCATCACGCCCCTCTTCCGCTTGGCCAGCACTAAGCCACGCTGAGCTTGAAATGACTGGACGGTTTCTTAATGTCGAGGAGGGATCTTTGACCCTTCTTGGGCTTCGTGGGCAGCAACAGCAACAAGATCTTAAGGGTAGGAATCTTGGGCTTGGTGGGCCGCGTCGGTGATTATGATAGTTTCTTAGCATCGAGGAGGGATCTCTGACCCTTCTTGAGCTCCGTGGGTAGCGACAGGATCTTAAGAGTAGGCATCTTGAGCTTAGTGGGCCGTGCCGGTGACTCTGACGGTTTCTTAGCATCGAGGAGGGATCTCTGACCCTTCTTGGGCTCCATGGGTAGCAATAGGATCTTGAAGGTAGGCTTCTTGGGCTTGGTGGGTCGCGCCACCTAAGGAAGCACACTAGTTGCACACTAATTGCAAGAATGGTCAGAGTTGATACATCGTATTACAAATTTGTAATCTACAAATTGAGGTGGGAGATCTTGGAGGTTAATTGCTTGTCTGGAGGTCTAGATGGACGCAGAGCCATACGGCTGAAAGTATATTAGTAAAATATGTTTTATGAAAAAAATAAAATATAATAATAATTGGTATCTCAAAATCAAATATCAAGATCCCTTATTGTGCATAGCTTGGTTACAACCTTTAACTCAAGTTCATAATGGATAATATTTGATTATATACTCTAAGTTCTGACCTATCAGGTTAATTATCTCTAGATATCTTGTAAATAAATACTTTCAATCTATAATAGAAGTGAAGAGAGTATTAAGGTAAATATTTAATTTTATATAATATATACAAATAAAATATCTCCTGCGCTAATCCAAATTTATGATATGTGGAGCCGTCGTAATTTATTACTTGAGCGTTTTAAACTCTGTTTTCTTAAGGGGTTTGGATCTAAAGCAAAACCAATCATGGGCTACCAAAACAATTTTTTCTTAGCTTTTCAGAGAAAAAATTATAAAATTAGGATAATATTAGTTGGGATGAAAGAATCCCTATGACATGTTTATTATTTCGGAAACTTCACAATGAATTAACGTTGAAGCTAAATGCAGCATAGTAACAAGAGAGGTCCTTTCCACTTGAAGTTGGATAAATACTAACAATTAACATTTCCATGGTCACTTGGACAGTTGAAATGACGATCCCTGCTAAGATTTGATCATTTCTTATTGTTACAGTTTTTATACAGAAGGATAACACATTAACCACGAAAGTTTTTTTTTTAGGTTTATAAGAGGCACAAGGAGGAAATGGAGATCAAACCTTGGACTTAAGCCCTAATAAGAAGAGATAACAACCACTAGGTTAAATCTTCGTTGTTAACCATGAAAGTTTAATTCCTTGCTGGAAAGATTAGAAAACAAAATGGAATCCGCCATAACATGAAGCATGGACTCAAACAATCCATCATCATCATGACCGTCATCAATAATCAATATTACATCCAAAAGCCATAAAAAACATGGCACAAACTGTAAACTAAGATTTCCAAAAGCTGTAACTTTTCAGCTTAGCCCAGTGCATATTACAAACATAGATCACCATCTGGGTATCCTTACCTCATTGGGGTAGCCGTTGAAGAGTCAATCCCAAGCAAAACTGAGTTTTCAGTGAGTTGTTACATGATTTCTGCTCTCAGAAAGAATCTATCTATTTTTTCTTCTTTGGGCCAATGGGTTTTGCCCAAATGGAGAAGGACAGAGAGACTCTTGGGTCCAATAGGATCACCGAGCCCTTGAGTCTTGACTAGACTTGATCACCCAGCCTTTGGAAAGCTAGTTAAAAAATCATATGGATAGGCAAATCGTTCCGTATGTTTAACTGATGTCACTTCCCACAAGCTAAAAGTTCAGGTGTTATATCTGCCTGTCCAAAGCTTTAAACATTATTTATCAGGATTTTCACTCCCTTAAATTTCACTTTTAAAAGAGCAAATCCATTATCCTCATTCTCAACTTTACTTGCTTCAGGCTCACAGTAACCCTTTACTGGTCAGCTTCTCAGCTTCTATCCCTAATCTAATGCAATGTTGCAGAATGTGTAATGTATATGTTTGCATGTCTGGTTCTTTGACAAGCCAATGTAAACTTTGATTCTTTCTTTCTCTTTTTCTGTTTTTCTTTCCTTCTCTGAAACTTTTTGTGGGGTTGCACTGAAAACTATGGATAGATATGCTTCAGGATAGTTTGTTTATCATGTTATGCATTCCATTATTAATGTTCATTAAATTTTATCTGCGTGCAATCTTTTATGTAAAACTGTGATCATTTGATCAAGAAGCCAATCTGTGACATCTTGGAAGTCAAATTGAAGCATAGTAAATTGCATATCTGGTATGAAACCATCATCTTTATGTTTCTGCCTGAGATTGAAGATCAAATCCTTGTTCTGTTTTGTTTTCCCCCTATGACTCGTCTCTGCGACTGTTCTGATCACTGCATGACAGATTTAGTTTGCTCTAATTTGTTTGATCTCATTCACATTCATTCTGTTTAGATTGATTCTCATAGTAATGGCATAACTATTAATGCTTTTGTAAAACTTTTTCTGTGATGTAATTGTAATGTTTTCTGCACTTCTTTCAGCATAAATGTTAGTATTTCAAATAACCATGTCTTGTCCAACGAGAAAAAATTTCGACGAGGATCACAAACAGATGAATACAGTCCTGTCTCTAGTTTGTTTCATTTTATATGATTGGAAAACATGTTACTGTCTTGATTTGCCACTGTCTAAGCATCAATGTGTACTTTAGACTTCATTATCTGAGTTGGGAGTTAGATGATCTATGGTTGTTACATAAGATTCATTTGCTGTGAAATTCATGTTTGACTTTCAATTATACTTGCTCTTCTTGCAGAATTCTATTTACAGTGAATATAGCTGCAATGGCTAACCCCTCTCAGACCAATGATTCTCTTGCTGGTACGGGGTTAAGATCGAACAAGATACCAAGTTCAATGATGCCAAACAAGGACCAGCGTTTCCTTCTGTACTTCATCTTTGGTACCTACTTTGGACCAGATTTAAAAGGCGAAAAGTCACATAAGTCGGTTTTGCAAAGAAAAGCTGAGGGGCTTCCATGGTTTACTTCTGATGAACTAGCCGGTGCACGCATAGAAGAGTACAAGTAGAGCGGATATACTATTATGCACTCCGCAAGGCTAATAAATCTTCAGTGGTGAATTCACCACTGCTTGATCAGTTTCCTGGTGACGAACCTGCTGCTATCTATCCTCAGTTTCCTGACCTTTTTCCTCCAAAGTTCCATCCTCAGTCTCAGTTGAAAATTGGATGTAATATCATTGAAAATATTGTATTCATTCACGACCCCAAAATTTCTTACATTAGGATAGAGGATATTGCAAGGTTTGCGAGGCTAACCAGACTAGAAGATTTTTTCTTGGATAGAGATGCTGCAAGGTTGTTTGGTTCTTCTGATAGTAGCGATTCATATAATCTGACAGTGCAGGAGGCTGAATCTACAGGACATTTGTCTCGCATTGGATCTTCTTTTGGATCCCAGAAAACAAGAGGAGCGCAAGACAATTTAGGATGCAAGAAAATCTTTTCAAATACTGACAGTTTGGTTGATAATATATTATTCCCTTATTCGAAACTTAAAACCAATTTACAAATACTTTTTTATAAACTACAAAAATTTTTATTCGTTTTAACGATATGAAATTGATCAGAGATTCGTTTGATCGAAAATTCGTTACAGTCAAGATTCTTCACTCTCCCTTAAAAGTGTATTTAATGGACAATTTACAAATATTAAAACTAAAAAATAAACAAGAACAATATTCTATCTCTTAAAATTAAATCAATAAAATAGAGGGACTAAACTTTTAACATACGCAGTCGACGCAATCTGGCGTCCTCGTCCTCTTCCATATATTTGACGGGTTAAGATTTTGCAGTTTGGGTCATACGAATTGAAAAATTGTTGTGTGCACAGATCAAAATTGTTCAGTCCTTTTGCTCCACAATTGAAAAATTGGACAACATTGACCAAAGATTGAAAGTATACAACTTTTTCCAGCACACGTCTTGCACAATCCATATGTTTAATTGTACTTGGGAATCATGGGTTTGCTCTGCCAAGCAGAGGGAGCCTCTCAAACTCAGCAAATCCATGCGTCTGCAAAATTGAGAAATATTTGGATGCGCAATTGCTTAAACTTTCTCTGTATGCAAATCAAACATCACAATCACTACTTCGGACTCGAAAGTTTGATCGGTTAATAAAAAAATGGCTTCATTAACATAGACAGGTCTTCGTGATCTTGCTAAATTGTATGGTACTAGACCAATTTTTTTCCATGAAGCCCAATCTGGATAATTCAATGAGAAAATCTCACACTCTTCAAACTCATCAAAATTTGGACTAACTAGATCACGACCAAACCCTACTAGATTATTTTCAAGTGATCCTGCAACAATAAAAATTTAACAAATAAAATAAAAATAAAAATTTAACAACTAAAAGTAGTTGGATTCAAATTTGTTTTCTACACATAAATACAGAAAAAAATTCTATAAGAAATACATACCCACATCAACCCTATAATGAAGAAGAGTATTGCCATTATTAAACATATGATGATTAGTTAGTTATTTTTCTGTTGTATAACTGTATAGTTGATAAGGCAGTTAATGATTCAGTTACTACAAAACTAGTATAAAGACTTTCATGTACAGATGACAAAATATTCAATACAGTCATTCAGTTTTCTGCTTCTTTCTTCTTTCCTTTTCTTTCTTAATATGGTATCAGAAGATTTTTTCGTTGCCACACTTTGATCCATTTCTGCCATGGCTAGAGGCAATCATGCTCCACCTCAAGTTGTTATAGGCAGCTCAAATCCCATTGAAGATTCTAGCAGCCCTTTTTACCTTCATAATGGTGATCACCCTGGTTTGGTTCTTGTTACTCATCTTCTTACGGGTTCCAATTGGAATACTTGGAATCGTGCTATGATCATGGCTTTAACAGCCAAGAACAAGATTGGTTTTGTTGATGGCAGCATCCTTCGACCAGCTTCAGATGATTTACTTTTCTGTTCTTGGAACAGATGCAATAGCATAGTTATTTCCTGGATCTTGAATTCTGTAGCAAGAGATATTGCAGATAGCCTTCTATATTTCTCTACTGCTTGTGAGATATGGGTTGATCTTAAAAACCGTTTTCGTCAAAGCAATGGTCCTCGAGTTTTTCAAATCAAGAAACACTTGGCTGCTCTTCAACAAGGGTCACTTGACATCAATGGATACTACACTCGGTTGAAGATCCATTGGGATGAACTTAAAGATTTTCAACCCATTTTTGTTTGTCATTGTGGTGGGATACAACCATGGATAGATTTTCAACAGCAAGAATATGTAATGCAATTTCTTATGGGACTCAATGATTCATATTCTCAAACTCGTGCCCAAATTCTCATGATGGATCCATTGCCCTCTATCAGCAAAGTTTTTTCTCTTGTTCTTCAAGAAGAGAGACAACGCAGCATAGCTCATGGTTCTTTCCCAACCCCTGACAATTTCTTGCTACAATCTTCTTCATCAGAATCCTTTGTTAATGCATCTGTGCAGACCACCAAGATTAAGAGAGATTGGCCATTTTGTACTCATTGCAAGGCTGCAGGTCATACTATTGATCGTTGCTATCAGTTACATGGTTATCCACCAGGGTACAAATCAAAAAGACAATATTCCCAGCCTTCTGCCAAAGTTAATCAAACTTCTCTCCATCTGCCAAAAGGTTTAGAATCTGTTTCTTCTACTGCAGAAACACTTACTACTGCTCAATGCCAGCAACTTCTTGCACTTCTCAACTCTCAACTTCAACAATCTACTATTACCTCTCACTGTCCAGACCAGACTCACAGTGCTTCTATCTCCAATTTTACTGGTATAGTCTCTCCTACTCTTCTTCCTTCCATTTTCTCTTTTTCTTTTTCTCAATCATCTTGGGTCTTAGACACAGGTGCAACCCACCATGTATGTTGTTTTCTATCACTGTTTACACAGTCCACACCAATGCAAAATTCTTCTGTCACACTTCCAAATGGCCAACTTGTTCCAATAGCCAGGATAGGTTCTGTTCAGTTACTTGATGACTTAGTTCTTGATAATGTCTTATATGTTCCATCATTTCATTTCAATCTTCTTTCCATTAGTGCTCTTACTCAAAAACATAACTTTTCTGTTAATTTTGTTTCCAACTCTTGTGCAATTCAGGATCATTTACAGGGAACGATGATTGGGATGGGTAATCATTTTGGAAACTTGTATATTTTGGATTTATCAAATCCAGTCTCAGCATCTACTTGGTCTTCTGTTTGTAATACCACATTGTCTGCAAATGAACTTTGGCATTTTCGTTTAGGCCATCCATCTTACACCAAGTTACAACAACTGCAAACTGAATTACATATCACAACATTTCTGAATTCCCTTCACATTGTTCCATATGTCATCTAGCAAAACAAAAACTTCTTCCCTTTACCTCTACACATACTTTGTCTTCTTCTGTTTTTGACTTGATTCATTGTGACATATGGGGACCTTTTTCTGTTGTAACAATTGAAGGCTATAGATATTTTCTTACCTTAGTTGATGATTGTACAAGATATACTTGGATATATTTTCTTAAAAATAAATCTGAAGTCACAAGCATTTTTCCAGAATTCTACACTTATATTCATACTCAATTTGGCATACCAATCAAGTCTGTAAGATCTGATAATGCACCAGAGTTGGCTTTTACTGATTTTTTTAAAAACAAAGGAATCATTTCTTATCATTCATGTGTTGATAGACCTCAACAAAACTCAGTTGTTGAACGAAAACACCAACATATCCTCAATGTTGCTAGATCACTGCTTTTTCAATCCCATATTCCATTAACATACTGGAATGAATGTATTTCAACCTCAGTATATCTTATCAATAGGATACCTTCCCCTGTTACATCAAATATTACTCCTTTTGAACTGCTATGGAACAAGAAACCTTCTTATTCTCATTTAAAGGCTTTTGGATGTTTGTGCTATGGTTCTACTCTAGAAAGGAATCGAAATAAATTCTCTCCTAGAGCAGTACCTGCTGTTTTCATTGGTTATCCTCCAGGATATAAGGGCTATAGACTTCTTGATTTATCTACCAATGTCATATTCATTTCTAGAGATGTTAAGTTTCATGAAAGCATCTTTCCTTTCTCTTCTCAACCTTTAAATGAGTCTGTTTCTATTTTTTCTGATTGTGTCATACTTTCTCATCCTCCTATAAATCCAGCCCTTTTAGACCCAACCTCCAAACACAATCCATATCCCACACAATCCACTACTACTAGTCCTATTTCCTCATCTTCTCGTCCTACTCGACTTATCAAAACACCTTCATACCTTCAACATTACCATTGTTATAATACACTTTCTGAGCATTGCTCTACTTCCCATCCCCTTCATAATGTTCTGTCATATGATAAGCTTTCCTCTTCCCATAAGTTTTTTGTTCATTCCATTTCTTCACATTTTGAGCCTTCCACATACAAGCAAGCTGCTGGTATACCACAGTGGAAGTGTGCAATGCAGGAGGAGTTACAGGCTCTTGAGCAAAATGGTACTTGGTCTATTGTTTCTTTACCTCCTGGAAAACACTCAGTTGGATGTAGATGGGTGTATAAAGTGAAGTATAAGGCTGATGGCTCATTAGAACGATATAAGGCTCGTTTGGTAGCAAAAGGTTACACTCAACAAGAAGGCATTGACTATTTGGACAAATTCTCTCCAGTTGCAAAGCTGACTACTGTTAAAGTTCTTCTTGCCTTTGCTGCTGTCCATGGCTGGTCACTTACTCAATTGGATGTAAATAATGCATTTCTTCATGGTGATTTGATGGAAGAAGTGTACATGAGCCTACCACCTGGTTATCATCATGAGGGGGAGCCTTTGCTAAGCAATCCTGTTTGCAAACTTCACAAATCATTATATGGTCTGAAGCAGGCTTCACGACAATGGTTTTCTAAGTTCTCTACTGCCCTGTTGGAAATTGGTTTTCTCCAATCTTCTGCTGATAACTCTCTCTTTACAAAATCTGGTGATGATTTCTTTCTTGCTCTCTTGGTCTATGTCGATGACATTGTGATAGCTTCAACTAATCAAAAGGCAGAGGATGATTTGAAACATTTCCTCAACAGCATATTCAAGTTGAAAGACCTTGGGAAGTTAAAATATTTTTTGGGTTTGGAAGTTGCTCGATCCACCAAAGGTATTTCCCTTTGTCAAAGACAATATGCATTGCAGCTACTTTCTGACACAGGGTACACTGGCTGCAAAACCAGAAAAACTCCAATGGACCCTAATATCAAACTTTCCCAGGATGAAGGTGATCTCCTTGATGATCCAACTCAGTACAGGGCACTCATTGGTAGGCTGCTGTATCTTACTATCACCAGGCCAGATTTATCATTCTCTGTTAATAAGCTGAGTCAGTTTCTTGCCAAACCAAGGCTTCCTCATCTCCATGCTGCACATCGAATTTTGGAATATATCAAGACTACCGTAGGCCAAGGTCTACTATTTCATTCTACCTCAGAACTTCAGCTCAAGGCATTTGCAAATTCTGATTGGGCTTCATGTCCAGATAGTAGGAAGTCAGTCACTGGTTTTTGCATATTCATTGGTGATTCTCTTGTCTCTTGGAAGTCAAAGAAGCAACATACCATCTCGAGGTCTTCAGCTGAGGCTGAGTATCGTTCAATGGCCACTACCACATGTGAGGTCCTCTGGCTTCTGTCTTTACTTAAGGACTTACATGTGCAACATTCCAAACCAGCTATTCTCTTTTGTGACAACATGGCAGCTCTCCATATCACATCTAACCCTGTTTTTCATGAGCGTACAAAGCACATAGAAATCGATTGCCACTTCATTCGTGAGAAGATTTCCAATGGCCAGCTCAAACCACTACATGTTGCTTCACAAAATCAGCTTGCAGATATTCTTACCAAGCCTCTTTTTCCTTCTCTGTTTACTTCTCTTCTTTCCAAGATGGGAGTTTACAACATATACTCTCCATCTTGAGGGGGAGTATTAAACATATGATGATTAGTTAGTTATTTTTCTGTTGTATAACTGTATAGTTGATAAGGCAGTTAATGATTCAGTTACTACAAAACTAGTATAAAGACTTTCATGTACATATGACAAAATATTCAATACAGTCATTCAGTTTTCTGCTTCTTTCTTCTTTCCTTTTCTTTCTTAATACCATTGCTATAAGACTGTGTCATAATGAACCTTGTTGTTTGAGGAAGATTTCGCAATTCGGCAGTGCTAGGATTGTAGACATAAATGAAATTACGTCCATGGAAACAAAGAATGCCATCAGAGGATTGTGACATGGAATAGAAATCATTGGGAAGATGATCAATGATCCGCCGAGTTTGGTATGCCCGTCCTCCTCTGACGACCATGCTATCCATGACCATGCGCCGCGTTGAACGTCGTGGAGATAACGATGCCAAGAGAATTTTAGCTTCTTTTTTCTGTTGCTTCAAGAGATGCTGCTCGATGAATCAATGCACAAACCTGCTTGGAGATGCTCTTGAATCGTAATAAAATCTTGACCGGCAAACGTAAAAATATGTCTACCACCATCTCATGAGGTAGATAAGTATGATACACCATTTTCAGTCTTTTTCCACCATTGTTAGCCATCTTTCTTTGTCTCTTCAAAAAAGGTTCGATATTCTTAGTTCTGACTTACTAAAAAAATTGTTTATAAGTGAGGGAGTCTTAGCACAAATAGACTTCTTGCTATCAAGGTAATTATTTGTGGATAATTGTGGAATTATATTTGGATAATTATCTTATATACTGTTAATAAAATTTTTAGAATCTATAAACGGTGTTAGGATAATGACACGTCTTTAAAGAATATTAAAAATAATAAATAAATAAAGTGGATATGTATCATTATTTTAACCCGTTTGTAGAGACTAAAACCTCCGTATATTGAATAATAATCCGTTACATTTATTCTTAATTTTATATAATATATAAAAAACAAAACTTTTGACTACAAATAAAACATCTTAAGTGATAATCCAAATTTTTGATAGTGTAAATCTTAAAATAAAAAAATAATTATATTTTTTTGGTCAAAAGAGGAAAAAGAAAAGAGGAATTCTAATCTCTCATAATGGAGAGTAATAACTACTACATCAAAACTTGATAGTTAATAATTATATTTTTTATAATCATAAAGAAAGATAACATATTAACCATGAAAGTTTAATTTTTTAGAAAACAAAATGGAATCCACCATAACATGAAGCATGAAAACTCAAACAATCCATCATCATCATGACCATCATCAATAATCAATGTTACATCCGAAACCCAAAAAGAGCATGGCATAAACTGTAAACTAAGTTTTCCAAAAGCTGTAACTTTTCAGCTTAGCCCAGTGCATATTACAAACATACATCAATAGATATACGTAGATAGAACATGCAAAAGAACGTGAAAAAGAGATGCATGTCCATCTGGGTATCTTTACCGCATTGGAGAAGCCATTTAGGAGTCACCTGAGATGAGCAAAACTGAGAATTTTTAGTGAGCTTTTACATGGTTTCTGTTTCCGGTGTGAAAGAATGTAGCCCTTTTTCGTCTTTGGGCCAATGGGTTTTGTCCAAATGGAGAAGGACAGAGAAACTATTGGGTGCAATAGGATCAACGAGCTCTTGAGTCTTGACTGGACCAGGCATGGGCCACATTATCCATTCACATCCATGGGTCTAGCTCGAAAGACCTCTTTATCCAACGATCGGGCCAGACAAGGCTTTGACCACAGTCTTTGGAAAGCTAATCGAACCAGCATAACCTTTAAGAAATCATACGGATTGCAAGGTGTTTTCTGTGACATGTTAGAACTCCATCATAAATCCTGGTTTGACTGATGTCATTCTCAGAGGCTTAAAGTACAGGTGTTAATGTCTGCCAGTATACAGCTTTAAGCATTATTTATCAGTATTTTCATTCCTTAATTTTCACTTTTAAAAGAGCAAATCCATTAACCTCATTTTCAACTTTACTTGCTCCAGGCTCACGGTACCCTTTACTGGTCAGCTTCTCATCTTCTATCTCTACTCAAATGCAATATTGCAGAATGTGTAATGTATATGTTTGCATGTCTGGTTCTTTGATTAGCCAATGGAAACTGTGATTCTTTCTTTCTTTCTTTCTCTGGAACTTTTTGTGGGGTTGCACAGAAAACTATGGATGCATATGTTTCAGGATAGTTTGTTTCACATGTCATGCATGAACTAACTCCACTGTTTCTGTTTATAAAATTTTATCTGCATGCAATCTTTTATGTAAAATTGTAATCATTTGATGATCAAGAAGCCAATCTGTGACATCTTGATGGTCAAATTGAAGTATAGTAAATTGCTTGTCTGGTATGAAACCAGTCATCTTTATGTTTCTGCCCGAGATTAAAGATCAAATCCTTGTTCTGTTTTGTTTTCCCCTCATGGCTTGTCTCTGCAACTGTTTTGGTCACCGCATGCCAAATCTAGTTTGCTTTAAATTGTTTGATTTCTTTCATCTTCATTCTGTTTAGATTGATTCGCATAGCAATGGGGATAACTACAAATGTTTTTGTAAAACCTTTTCTGTTATGATTCTTATGAATTGTAATGTTTTATGCATTTCTTTCTGCGTAACTGTTAGTATTTCAAAGAAACCATGTCTTGGCTAAATGAACCATCTAACCAGAAACAATGTCAAAGAGGATCACAAACAGATGTATACAGTTCTGACTCTAGTTTGTTTAATTATTTATGATTGGAAAACATGTTACTGTCTTGATTTGGTACTATCTAAGCATCAATGGGTGCTTTAGACTTCATTATCTGAGGTGGGAGTTAGATAGTCTATGATTGTTACATAAGATTCATTTGCTGTGAAAATCATGTTTGATTTTCCAAGTGATGTTTGTTCTTCTTGAAGAATTCTATTTACGGTGAACACAGCTGCCATGGCCAGCACCTCTCAGGCCAATGATTCTCTTGCTGCTATGGGGTTAAGATCAAACAAGATACCGAGTGCAATGATACTAAATAAGGACCAGCGCTTCCTTTTGTACTTCATCTTTGGAACCTACTTTGGACCAGATTTAAAAGGTGAAAAGTCCCATAAGTCTGTTTTGCAAAGAAAAGCTGAGGGGCTTCCTTGGTGTAGTTCTGATGAACTAGCCGGTGCACACATAGAAACAGTACAATTAGAGCGGATATACTATTATGTACTACGGAAGGCTAACAAGTCTTTAGTGGTGAATTCACCATTGCTTGATCAGTTCTTTAATGGCAATCTCCCTAACCCTCCTGCTGAAGAACCTGCTGCTATGTATCCTCAGTTTCCTGATCTTTTTCCTCTGAAGTTGCATCCTCAGTCTCAGTTGAAAAACGGATGTAATATCATTGAAAACATTGTATTCATTCACGACCCTGAAATTTCTTACATTAGGATAGAGGATATTGCAAGGTTTGCGAGGCTAACCAGACTAGAAGACTTTTTCCTGGATAGAGATGCTGCAAGGTTGTTTGGTTCTTTCGACAGTGGCGATTTACATAATGTGACAATGCAGGAGGCTAAATCTACTGGAGATTGGCCTCACATTGGATCTTCTCTTGGCTCCCAGAAAACAAAAGGAGCGCAAAACGATTTAGGATGCAATGATCGACATTTTTGTGCCTCACCAGCAATCAAGAGTACACCATCTACTGATGCAGCTATCAGATATAAGGCTCCCGTTGTATCGAATGATAAGATCTATAGTGCTAAAGAAGATGGTGCAGCAATGATATTTTTTCCATCTCCTCCGACCAAGGAAGAGTTAGCTGCTATTATGGCTGCAACTAAAAGTGGAGCTGCATTGACTGGCAGTGCAGCCATGGGAAAGGTAGGGCCAATTGTAGGACTCATGGACATTGGTGAATGTGAAGACGCTTACCTGTTTCGAGTCTCTCTTCCAGGGGTGAAAAGAGATGAAAGTAAGTTCTTCATTAGCTGCTAATAGCTTTGAACATTAATGTTAATTAACGATAGTAAGAAGCTCCCATTGATTATTTCTTCTTTTCAGTGCCTTGTCATCTTTGTTACATAAAACTAGAAAATTTCTTGCTGCAGGTGAATTTAGCAGTGAAGTAGAAAGTGATGGCAAGGTGTTAATAAGGGGAGTGACAACAACAGGTGAGAAAACAATCTACAGATTCTCCCAAATGTTCGAAATGCTATCACAGAACCTTTGTCCACCAGGGCATTTCTCGATCTCATTTCAGTTGCCTGGACCAGTTGATCCTCAACAATTTTCGGGAAATTTTGGCACTGATGGGATTCTTGAAGGAATTGTGATGAAAAAGAGGCCTATCTGATTCATGCCTTGTCTGCAACCTCACATCCCAAGCATGAAATGGTTACCATGAGTTTTTTCAAATTTTGTTCAGCGTGTCAACACAAAATTACGCTACCTGAATTGTCAGGTCTACCTACAAGCTTCTTAGAGAAAAGGGTTAAGCTGGATCTTTCACACATCATGGAGATGAGTTAAAACTGTAGAATGGCAGTAAGTTCCACCATTGCAAAGGCTATGTAAAAGCTTAACCTATCATTATACTGTTTCAAAGCAACCAGAAGAACTTGTTTCCATATACTTTTATGATTGCAGTCGGTTGTCAACAAAGCAAGCATAATGTGTATAATGCTTCATGATAAGATTTCTACATACTTCTACTTTTACACGTCTAAGGAATCATTCTAGAAACGCGATTGAAAAACAAGATTGGAAAAATAAAGGGTGCATAGAAAGGAAAAGTGTTCAATCATGATTAGTCGTTCTTCTAATTATTCTTCTAGCATCTTATTTACAGAAAGTCTGACCTTCAGCTAGAATCTTGACCATGGATTTTTACCAGAAGAAGCCTCCTTATTCCGTTCCAGCGAACATTCTCAAGATGTCGCGAGGATCTAGTCTGTAACCAATTGAGAGAGCAAGCAAAGATAAGAATATAAGCAATGAAAGTTCTCAAGGAATGAAACTACTGCAACTAGAGCAATTATCATTTCCCTGGTTCGGTTTGTGATTCACATTAGAAGTATCAAAAAACTTTCTTACCTTTTATGCTAGAGCTTCTAATGATCAGAGGATGACTGTTGTTGCTCGGGACCTGGTGGCCACATCTGTGGCACCATGTAGGGGTGAGACTGCTGAGCATACATACCAGGGTCCGCCCCAGGCTTCCCCATAATCATTCCAGGAGCCCCAACCTGAGGTGCATGCTGGGCAGGCATGTAATAAGGCAGTGCATCAGCAGGTCCTCCAACAGGCATTGCTCCTCTTGGGAGTGAAGCAAGAACTTCATCTTTCAAATCCTCCCTCGGTACTATGTCAACTAAGAAATCAAATATGTCGGTCCTGGTAATCGCTGCTGCAATATCATTTTTCTGAAGTGTCCTCCTTTTGTTCTCTTCTGTGTGATTCCATGAACGCAATGTCAATTCCAAGATGAACATTTCACATGCCCGGGCAAAAATGACAGGGGCCTCAGCGGATATCATCCTCACATCTTCATCAGCTTTCATGATCTTCTTGATCCTCGCTAAGGGAAGGCTATGGTTCTTGAAATCAGAAACTTTCTCAATTTCTTGGTACTGATTTGCCCAAAACGCCTGGAGTTGTTGGTGAAGTTGCTGTTGCTGCTGGTGGTGGATTTGCTGGTAAGCAAGTTGGTGCTGCGCAAGTTGAGCTCCAGTTGGCTGACCAGCAGATTGAATGCCTCCAACGGATGTTACAACTGACCCTGGATTTGGGGCACCAGGCACTTGGTTTTGGTACGGATTAGTGCCATAAGAAATTTGAGCTCCACTACCAATGATCCCCATAGGCGGGGGCTGTCCATGTCCTTGCTGATCCATTCCAATCAGCGTGAACCAAAACTCAATGCCTCTGCTTCAAGGAGAACAGAAAATGTAGCAAGAAACTTTGATCATGGATTACATTTTTCACTGCATTCTAAACACCCAAATCAGAATAATCCTCCTGACTTCTAGCCATGGATCAACTCGTTTACAAGGAAAGCTGAAAAAGAAAATCAAGCAGGAACCAAGATCCCTTGGATGCAAATTGTGTTTGAAACATAGGCATATTGCCCGAAATCAATTCCACTAATACTTGCCTATGCAGGATCAACTTCCATTAATGATTCAAAGCAAGAACAACTTAAGCTTAGCCCAGAAATTACCAGCATTTCCAGGATTACCGTGACAACCAACATAACATAAACGCAGTAAAACAAAATCTATAGCTTCCATTCAAATAAAAGACAATTCCTGAAAATTTTGTTTCATTTCTGCTGCAAAACGTGAATTTGATCCTGATTTACCTACTAAAATTCTCCATCCAAAAAGCAAAAAGAAATACAAAAAGAAAGAAAAGATGGTAATTGGTCAGCAGCATATTCAATCAAACAAAATCAACATGTCCACAGCAGTGATAAAACAGAAAAGAAAAACCATAATATTAGAAGATAATGCAAATAACATCTTCTAAACCAACCCAGATACATATATGATTGTATATTACACGTATAACGGAAAGTACACAAAAAGCTTATACTTTACCTTGATTGGAAGACTGAGAAGTACCTGAGACAAATAACTGAAAAAAGAAAAAGAGCACAGAGAAGCTTCCAAGATCAAAAGGGTAAAACTGGGTAAAAGCCTTTTTAAGGGAAATTTTCCCGTACGGTGAGAAAGATCCAATTTTGGAAATTTTAGGGTTGAAAGAGAAGAATGAACTATGAAGAAAAGTTTATATTTTTAGGCAAAGTTCAATTTTTTTTTTTAATTTTCTCGTACAAACCAATCTTAGATTGGAAACAACAAAAGCTGAAGTGGTTTCTGTTGTTCTTGTGAGTTTTCTGTTCGGTTTTGACCTATGATGTCAGAACCTACTTTTTATAGGGTCTTCCTCTTCACCTTGTTTATGCGTTTTCTTTTTCCATTTTCGTTTTCACGATATTACCCCTTCCAGGAAATTACCTTCTCAAGTTGGTTTATTTTGTTTTGTTTTTGGATGGCCTTTTTTTTATAATTCAGTATTATGTTTGAATTTACTTTAATTCAAAATTTTGATTTCTGAAATTAACTCAAATTTCATCAAAGTTTAATTTTTAAAATTTGAATCTAACTTAACAAAATATTCTAACTATTTAAAATCAATTCAAATTTGACTTGATAAATTCAAATTCGGTTTAATAAATTTAATTTGTTATTTTTTAATTTTATATATTATGGGGGTAAAATGTTAACTTAATAATCAAATGTTAAAAATTTACATTATAAAAAATTCAAATTAGACCTACAAACTACTTGATATGAATGTTAGGATTAAATTCGATTCAATTTGTTTTTCTAATGCCATGAGTTCAAGAACAAACAAATCAAAATCAAATAATAATTAAGTTGAAATCGAATAACTAGCAACTTTGCATTGCAATGCTCTATGCTTATAGATTAGAACTTGCAAATTCATGTTTGAGTAGCCTCTATCAACGGGAAGATCCAGCAGCTAAGCTTCCAATAGCAAATGTTCCAGTCAAGACTGGGACAGTATGCACCGGGATAGGATAATTCAAGATTGTATGCAATGTCTGAAAGACCTTACAATTATAAAAACAATATGAAAACAAAAAACATGAGGGTTACACAAATTATAATTTGGTAAAAATTGTACATGAATTTGATAAAAACTAAAAACCTGATGGGTTTGGTATGTTAACTCGAATTTTGACATAAAATTTTCATATTTTACACGATATGAACACAATTTTATATAATACAAACAAGAAATATAGACAAGAATAGTCAGGTCTAATCCTTTTTCTCAAAGGTTTTTAGTTTTTACATTCATGGGAGCTTTGCCTGGGCATTCATGGCTGCCAATTTCATGTTATATGTAACTGTCAGAACTACGTTCAAGGACTAGGAGAATCTGGACTTTCAAACATTGCACACAATTATCTAGAACATGTAAACCTTTGTGTAAGAACAAAAATTCTGGAATTTCATTGATGAATACCAATATGCATCTATGGAGTACAAAAAAATCATAAACTCTGCTGATTTGTATAACATTTTTATTTGCTATAAACAAGTAATTCATTATAACAATGGAGAATCTAAGAACTTCCATAGGAAAAATACAATTCCTTAACCAAGATAAAACTTATCTATCTAGAAATTGCAGACAAAAACCCCCCACAATCCCTTGAATTCGTCCTCCTTTGACACAATTAGTATGTACTACTCTGGCACCTTTTTTTTTGGTTACAGGTACTACTCTGGCACCTTGCAATGCTAAAACAACCAACATATATCAGCATAAATGAATGGAATGCCTTTGGCTTAGCAGATTAGACCGATCACCCCGAAAACTTAGCAATGATCAAGCTAACAAGTGTGAAAATGATATAAAGGCCAACAAGGCAGAATCCCCAGAATCTAGGCACCCGAAATCTCGACCAAGTTATAACCAATAGAGATCCCATCAGGCTCAAAAGCAAGAAGACAAATGCAATAATAATACCGATGTGAAAATGAAGGTGATAGGCTTCTGGATAAACATTAGCTGTTTGCATTACCAAAGCCGTTCCAAGCCCGACAAGCATATTGAACATCGGGCCAGCAAAGCACCCTGCCATGGCCATTGCTGGATGGCCAGCTTTGGCAACTGCAACATCGGCTACAAGGTCTCCCACGGAGTTTCCCCATGCCAGTACTGTGAGTCCAAGTAGTGCTGGAGGCAATTCAAGAAGCGATGCGAGGGCTGCCAAGCAGTTCAGCAATTCCCCAGCAACAGTAGATATCCAGAACACACTCATTATAAAAGCCATAACCACTACAGGCATTTGCTCGCTCTTTGGAGGTTCTTTTTCCAATATAAAGTGAAGGACAGCTAGAGAAATGCTTGCAAAGAGTACTATGAACCAGAGTGGGAAATGGGTGTTTGGAAGGAGGAAAACTATGGGGTGATCTAATGGCATGAATGAGTTGCAAGCATATAGGAGGGCTAGAGGGCAAAGGGCAATATTCGCAGATAGGTAAAACCTATTCCATTCAGAAGGGGAAGTTTCTGGAATAGTGAGCTTGAGTAGAAACGAGATAGGAACCTCCCATGCTTTTGAGATCTGCATAGAAGACATAAATACAAAATATTAGGGAAGAAAGCTGGTTGAAGTTTGTGCATACATGCAAAACCATGATTGAGCTGAACAAAAAACCTGGCAAATAAGATCTCAATTCGAGAAATTCAGCAAACCTATCCTTTTTCTAGCTCCTAGCATGAAGTAATAAGGAAAATATGACATTCCTGTTTTAGCCATGAAGTTGTCAGGTCAATAAAAATATTGCATTTAAACTTTCAAGGCCTATCAATCTTGCATTGAACTCCTACACACCCGATATTTCTAAACACTTAAGGAACCGAAATCAATGTGTATAATTTCATATTCATGGTGTCTCAGGTTAGTTTCATTTTCACAGGTATAAGCATGACAGCATTGACATCAAAGGAAGAATGAACTTCAACAACATAAAAACTGCAGTATGCTTTTTCATTTCCACTGCCTTCGGCCATGGACAAGAAAACATTCTACATATCCATCCCCGGAAGAAATCTCACCAAAACTCTCTTTACACTTCTTGTTTTATGTTCGTGGCATCCGACATGTACATTCTTCAATTCACAGCAAAGAAACATGGAAAAACTCAGCTCAAACACTAGAATCCAGGAGAGAAAGAAAAAGGGAAAATGGCTGCGCTTGATTAGATGTTACTGCTCCTACCTCATTTCAGCACCAAGTGAGTTTAAAAAAATAGGTGCCATTAAGCTTTAAACTTACAAGCCAAGAAGATCAAGATTCAGTTCCTAGAAAGACTAAGCAACAACATCAAAGTAACATCATCAAATACTTCTATCTACCAATACTCTTTCAGATTTCAATCAAGTAATGATATTCACATTCAACACTAAATCAATATTCAGTCAAACACCAAGGATAGCACAAACTAACAACAACATAAAGAGTTTACTTCTAAGTTAAAGAAACTTACCATTTCACATACTCCTGCAATTCCAAAAGCCTCCTTCTCTCCCTTCAAACTCCTTTCAACTTCTCCAATCTCACAATCTTTGTTCACCAAACGGTCATTTTCTGTCACCATCTCCTTCTCCAGAATCAGCTTCTCCTCCTCCTCTTTCTCAGTCCCAAAATCCATCCAAAACACAAATCCAACAAAAAACATGTAAAACCCTACAAAGCCAAGAGCTTGCCACACAAAAATCTCCCCACTCAAATACACATAGAACAGAAACAATGCCCCAACCAAGTAAAACAACACATCCCTTATAAAAGGAGCAGGCTTTACCCCAAATGGCGCTGCATAGATAGCCACAAAACCAACCACAAAGGCAGAGACAAAAGTCCCAGCAGACAAAATTGCGCCAAACCCAGTTCTGTAATGACCAGTGCGGACAGCATGGAGGGAAGCAAAGACATCGGGTGCACCATTTCCAAGGGCTAAAAGAGTGACAGCAGCCATGGAAGGGGATAAGTTAAGGAGAGAAGAGAGTTTCGTGGTGACAATGGAGAAATGGGATTGGGCTGTTTTGATGAGAATGTAAAAGTCGAGGAGAAGGAGAAGAGAAAGGGAAGTAATTGAGAGGAAAAAGTTTTCATTGAAAAGACAGTAATGGAGGGAAAGGTAGTTAATGAGGGCATTGTCAGAGGAGTGTTGGGAATTACAGGAAGTTGAAAGGAGGGATCTGTGAGGGATTACCGGGGGTTTTGATGGGGCTTGGAGGAAGAAGAAGAAGATAAGAAAGGAAATGAGAGTTAAGGAAAGAAGAGTGGATTTGACGAAGGATGGAAAAGAGAAGGCCATGCCATTAAGATCGAAAAGACAGGAGCTTTAGCAGTTTTTGAGGCTCCCTATTTGTCGAAAGTTTCAACTTTTCTTCTGATGGACTGATGAGAATTTGGTGGCCTTCAACAGTGTATCAGTTACGCAGGAATGAAAATGAAGCTGGGAAAACTTGTGGGAAGGTTTTCAGTAAGAAGTGCTGCTTTAGGTGGAAATGATCATTGGATCCATGGTTTCTGAGGCAGTTTTATTTCAATTCTTGTTTTAGAGCTTTTACCGAGAGTTGCGTTACAGACGGCAACGCGCTTCTGCCAAGTGCCAGCTGATCCCTTATTAAGTGAAAAAAATTTTCATAAAAAAGAAAAAAAATGGTTTTTTTAGAGAAAAAATAAGCCCGGATCAGATCAGATCAGAAACAAGGTGTGATCTTTGTTGAGTGCTGACTCTTGGCTGATAAATTCAACATCTTTGGTTGGGGAAAGTTGTTGTTCTTCACATCATTGTAAAGAGCAAGAAATTTTGATTAAAATGAAGAGAATTTCTTCAGGTTCCAATTTCCAAGAGAAAAGTGTGCTTTGGATTTACGCTAAGAAGAGCTACGGCCAGTTGGGCTGCTAGGAAGATGGATCGTTAGCGGGCAAGAGAGTCGCACATTGAGTTGAGTCAGTCGGTTGTTTATCCCATCCCTTTTTTTTTGCTTCTACAGATCTACTCTCAGTGCATTTCAAAGTGGACTGAAGTTTACCCTCCGTACACAACCCTAAGCTTGGGTGCAGCCCGAGTCCACTTATTGGGTTCCATTACCATAGCATAAATGGCTAAAGTAGCGGTTTATGGGTCATGGGTACATTGCCCCTCATGCCCAAATCATCCACAAACACGAAAACACAAAAAAATGGCCAAATGGGTCAAGCCATAAATGTAGAACAAATAAAAAATCAACAAGAATGAAAGCAATCACTTTCAAAATCTTACTTTTAAATATATATATATATATATATATATATACACACACAGAAAATGACACAAAAAATAAATACAAAAATTATATAAATTTTCGAATTTTACACGATTCGATAAAACTTATACACGGATGATCAAATAATTTCTTCTAAGCTAATAATTGAAGATTGCAATGATGGAGAAGTTTACTAGTTAAAAGCTGAAGCCAAATGGACATTTTAACATCAGATGGGATTGATGCCCAACATGTTTGCATACTTCAAACCAACATCATATAAAATTGCATTTGGTACATCTTTTGAGAAAAAGCTACTGAACTATAACTCATTCTAGATCCCCCAAACTTTACCCACTTTTCTTCTACATAGTAACCTCGCTAGTATTTAATTGTCCAAGACTTGATAAACATAAGCCATGTCTGTTGAACCTTGCATGCTTGTATAAAGCAGAAAATCCAAAGAGAAAAGGGAGAAAATGAAAACCAGTACTAATCTAGGAAAATTTTACATGATACTGCAGCTGTTTGTGTTCTCATCACTGAAGAAATGAGCATAGGGTTCGGAGTTTGCAGCATACATGGGAGGGGGACCATAGGGGGCATGGGGATATGATTGTGGATACATCATTGGATGATACATCCCACCATTGCCACTTGCACGCTGTTGATTCATCAACATGGCCATGTGTTGTTGTTGATTATAGGGATTTCCTGGCCCCATGCCTTGGTAGTACCCGCCATTCATGGCTGCTGCAGCAGGTAGTCCTTGCACTGCAGGGAAATTACCCATCTGGCTCGTTGGATAGTTTCCCATTTGGCCCATGTGACTCATTTGACCCATGTTGTAACCCATCTGACCACCTATTAGACCCATGTGACCCATCTGACCACCCATTTGGCCCATCTGACCCATATTCTTACCACCACCGCCACCGCCACCGCCACCGCCACCTCCTTTGCCATGATTGATACCATCAATGTCATGAAACCCACCATTTTTAACTTTGTTCAGCTCATGGCCCCCACCACCATTTTTGCCCCCACCCTTTTTAGCTCCATTGCCATTATTGTCTCCACCACCGTTGCCTCCATTACCATTGTGGGCACCCTTGTTTTTACCATCCCATTCATTTTTACCCTTCTTATGAACACAATCTTTCCCACATTTATCCTTCTTGAAAAATCCAAGTAAACCACCACCTTTTTTACGACCATTTTTGTCTTCTCCACCTTTTTTTTGCTTCCCTCCTTTGTTCTTTTCACCACCTCCTTTCTTCCCTCCATTACCATGCTTCCCATCTTTGTTTTCTCCCATGCCTTTCATTACTACAGGAATTTCAACAGCACCTACTTTCTTGCCATTCATGGCAAGGCCATTAATCATGCCATTGGGCCCATATGCTCCATGGCCTTTCCCCATCATAGCTATCTTGTTTTGCATTTGCTGCCCATGGCCATGGCCAAATTCCTCCTCCTCCTCCTCATCATCCAACTCATCATCAAATTCATCATCAAACTCATCACCAAACTCATCATATTCATCATCACTTTCATCTAATTCATCCTCAGGCAACTGAAACTTGACAGATTTCTGGTCTTTAGCCCCTTTTATCATTTGCTGAATTTGCTGTGCTGAAAACTGCTGCCCACCTTTCTGCTGGTTATTTCCCCCACCACCACCACCGCCACCCTTCTGTGATTTGCTGTCCTTCCCACCTTTGCCACCATCCATCTGCATGTTCTTGAACTGGTTTGTGACTTGATTTTGGAAATTGCCTGAACCCTTCTGAGCTCCCCATAGCTGTGCATGTTTCCCTGATTTCTCCAGCTTCTTGATAAGCACAGTTGGGTCAACATTCCCAGCCACTGTTACCTTTCCTTGCTCGGCGTTTATGCTAGTAGTATACACTCCTGACCAGCAAAAAGAAATGAAACAAACCAAAATCAACAAACCAAAGTACTAAACTTGGAAAAGAAGAAGAAAAACAAAAGAAATTCGAAGTAACATACCATCAATTTTCTGCAAAAGTTTCGTAATTTTCTTCTTGCAGCCATCACAACTACACTGTATATTCACTTTCAGAACCCATGTCTGAAACAGACAACCAGGCAAACAGTGTTAGAACTAAAACAAAACAGAGAAAAGAGTTCTCCAAAAATTTAAAACAGTGCCATAACTATGTACCAAAAAAAAAAAGCATTGCCATAACTAGTTCAAGTTACCTGCATCTTGATGACTTCCTGTTTATTCATCTTTAAGGTACAGAAGAAAAGATCAAAGAAACTGAACTGAGAAAGACAGATTCTTAGTTGTGAAAAAGAAAAGAAAACTTCTTAGTAAGATTTAAGAACGATAAGAGCTTAAAGGCGGTTGTTTCTCTTTTAGCTTTGAAGATAGAAGGCGGTTGCAGAAGAGCAAGGTATAATGAAGCTTTATATATAAATATATATATATATATTATATATATATATATTTATATGAAAAACAGCTAGGAAGGGAGAGTCTCGTGAACATTGATAGCACGAGCTAAGCTGGATCACTTGGCTTTATGCCATTTGAAGCTTCCCTAGTGATATACAGCCAAAACCATTTGAGATACAACTTATTAAATCAAAAGATTAAAGGAGAATTAGTACTAAAAGAAAAGTTTAATGATTTGTCGCACGATGGAACACTAGGGGTTTTCATTGGGTAGATCCGATCATTTATGTTTATATCGTGTAAAAATAAAAAATTTATGTCAAAATTTATATTAATACCTTAAATATAATATTTTTATCATTTTCATATATATTCTTATTTTTTATTTTTATTATTTTTATAGTGTTATCGTATTAAGTGTAAAATTATTAAGTTAAAAACAAGCTGAAGTTGGCCTTTAACACTTCTCTTGTCTGCTCCGGTCTGGTCTGGTCCCCATTGCTGCTGCAGCTTCTGACTTGTGGTGGACTTCTTAGGCAAGTGGATTATGAAAGAATATGATTGCACATGCTCTGAATTGTAAGTAGATATTTGAATAGATGACACTTGATTCTTCTTGAAACTAAATTCAAGTTTTCTAATAGTTGGATAGTTTGGAATATTGATCTTGGAACTTGCAAAGAAAATTTATATATATATATATATATATATATATATATATATAACAAAACCATGAAAATTATAGATAAAAATGGTACTTTGTTTGTTTAGCAGTATTGAGTACTCTTAATAAATTAATTATACAAGTTGTTTTCTATATATTTCTTCAATATTCTAATAAAAAAATATTTTTTGTGACTTGTATATTTTTTTATATATAGTAGTTTGAGAAAAGAGAGAATCCTGTGCTAAACATTAGAATCTCCCATTTGTAAAAAAAAAATAAAGTTTTAAAAATAGAAATATGAGAATTCGAATCAATACTTAATATTAATATTATAACTTATATATTTTGGCCCCAATTTTTTATTCTATTATTGTTTTCTTTTCTTTTAATCTTACCCCATTTTTAATAAGAAAAGTTTTTAATTTCAGGTTTCTTCTCATACCTATTACCTTGAAATGTCAAGCCTCTGTATTTGTTCTTTTTCACCTACTTTCTTCAATTTCATTAAATTAAAAAAAAAAAAAACTACCCATTAAAGGCATAAACTTTAACTAAAATTAAAAATAGTTTCTCTAACCTTTTTCTATGAAGTGGGTTAATAATTGAAAAGGAAAAAAGTGAAACAAACCACAAAAAAAAATACCTTAAGGGCATTACTTAATTTTTTTAACTGAAATTATTTTTTTGTTTAAATAGGATCGTAACTAGGGATGTAAACGGGTAGGGTACCCGTTAAATTTGGGATACCCGAACCCGATCCCGATAAACTTTAATAATACTCTAACCCTATTAACTACCATATTATTTTTATTTATGCTACCCGAACCCTAACCCTATAAAATATAAAATATCCGTTTAACTACCCGAACCCGTTAAACTACCTGTTTATTAAGTCAAAATTTGACTTTTAAATTTAAATTTAAAATCAATTTTAGAATAACTTAATTAAAACATTATATTAATAAATTTAATTTAACTCATAAAAATAAATTAAAGTTAAAAATCATAATTATAATATATAATGATTTAATTTTATTAAATAAAACATTACTAATAAATAATTTATATATAAAAAATATAAATATTGTATTAATTAATTATTATTTATAATCGGGTTCAGGTAACGGATACCGTAAGGTCACTACCTGAACTCTACCAAACCCATGACGGATAGTAATTTCACTATCCGAATCCTATCCGAACCCGATTATACACTATCATAACCTTACTTAAACGAATCGGGTAACACCGGGTACTCGTTTATAAGGTACTCATTGCCATCCCTAATCGTAACACAAGAATAACATAAAAAATACAGATATTAAGATTGAAAACTCATAATCAGTCTAAATCATGTCTTAAAAGATTTTACGGGTCAATTGAATCAAGCCATTAACTTTAAAATTTAATTTATTTACGATTTAACTATAAATGCACTGTCGGCCAAAAAAAAACAAAAAATGCAATGTTACAGCTCTCTTCACGTCTCCACCCATAAACTTCTTTGTTTCTAAACATCAATGGGTATAAACAAAAGGATAATATAAAAGAATGAATGAGATGTGACAGCATATTTAGGACTTATCCTAAAGGCAAAAAGCCCAAAACACATGGTCTAGAAATTAAATATTTTATTCACCAAAAATTAAATATTTCACATGTATTAGTGCTTTCCCCAATAGCACCATTTTATTTTATTAGTTTGACTTAAATCATGAATTTCCACTATATCACACTTATATTTATTTATTTCTCAATGTTTTTTCATATTAAAGAATTAACTTTGTCTTTTGTTTTTAGTTGATGAAATTAAATTATCATAACTAACTGATCGAGTATTAATTTAAATGGTATGTATATTAGATGAATTTTTGAAAATTATAAATTCGAAAGATATCTTCAAATAAATTAAATAGACTATGAATTAAAAAATACAATACATATGTAAAGGTGTGCTATTATAAGAGTGTTAACTAACTATGTCAGCTCTCTTTATGGACAAGGGTTTTCTATAGTAAAGTAAATAATGACTTACCATTATAGAATTGCCAACCTTCCTACATGTATTAATAAAATTTTCTACACATTTATTTAAATTGATAAATTTTTTCTTTATAAGGTCAATGCCACCCTTGAATTATATAACTATTAGCCAAATTTAAAAATATTTAATTAAATCATGAGAGAAAGAAAAAAAAATCATAAAAAGACATGTCTCTTATAACTAAAATTAATCCCTTGATTGCATCTAGAATTCATAAATTCTTAAGCAACAAGCACATTGCAAGGCATTATTAAGGATAAAATGGGTTGTTATATTATGACTAAATATTGCAAATTTTAAGTATATATTTAATTTTATTGAATTTTATAATATATTTTTAATTTTGTAATTTTTTATAAAAATAAATTGAAATATTTCATGAAATATTTTTATTATTTCAAGTGGTAAATTTTTGTCAAAGAATCAACAAAATTGAAACTAATAATAAAAAATAATAAAAATTAAAATACAGTGACAAAATTCAACATTAGCCCATAATATTGCGACGAATCAAACTTCAATCAGCCAATGAGAAGCAAAAGGAGGAAATAGAAGTGTAAGACATAATCATTACACCACTATAAAGTTAATGCAATTTTCGCCAAAACCTATGATTAGTTTTTATTTATCAATTAATAAGTCGTCCAAGTTCTATGAAAAAAAAAATGTCTCCAAGGATTTGAAATTTGAAAAGATGAGCACAATCGCATATTCGCTTTGATAAAAATGTAAAAAAGTTTGATTTTACATGGTAATAATGAAAATTTTTATTTTATAAGCAAAGTTAAAATTAAATTGTCCCATATCATAATTTTTTTATTATTTTTTTTTATTTTAAAGTGTATGTCTCATTTATGAATTTTGCTACGTGATAATTATGTACTCACCAACTTTGTCATTATAAATTAATTTCGTTGTACAAATTTTAGCAAACTCTTTTATTAGGACTACATTTTTATTTAATTTTCAATTTTTTATATGCCTTTTGTCTTATGCTTTTTATATATTATTATTTTAATTTCAGTTTTGAAATTTAAAAATTTTAGTAATAGGTATATGAAATAATAATCTTAGGGGGCGTTTGGTTCGCGGAAAAATAAATTATCTTTGGGAATTTGATTACCATCAAAACACTGTACATCTGGGAATCTTTGGAATATTAAATTCCAGTGTTTGGTTTGATTAGAAGGAAAATAAGATTTTTGTGTTTGGTTGGGGAATATAAAATTACCTAATGATTTATTTTACTATATTGCCCTTATATATTAGTAGTTGTGTTAAGTGAATAAGTCATGACAAAAATAAATGGATTTATATATGATGCACTGACAGTGTATAGTTTCTATACACTGTCAATGCACCAGAGGTTGACACCTCATCAATAGGCCATTATATGCAAATATAAATAAATTTTTTTAATTTGCCCATAAGGGCCTATCAATGAGGTGTCAACCTCTGATGCATTAACAGTGTATAGAAACTATACACTATCAGTGCATCATATACAAACTCTAAATAAATTACTTACTTATTTATTTAACATATTAAATTATTTAGTATTAAATATGTAATTTATTTATTTTAACATGTAAATAATATTTAAAAAGTTATGCTTAATAATTTTTTATCATCTATATTAAGTCAAATTTAAATATCATTTATGTAAATTGTTTATTTATTTAACCTGTAAATTATATATTAATTAATAGATTATTATCCTATCCACTGTCAGTGAAGTTTTTTAACTTCACAAGCGGGTTTAGGATAATGACATGTGTCCTTTAAAAATATTAAGAAAATAAAAAATAAATAAAATGGGACACATGTCATCGTCCTAATCCTGTTTGTGGAGTTAAAAAACTCCACTGACAGTGTATAAGATAATTTTCCTTAATTTATTTAACATTTAAATTATTTATATATTTATCTACACATGTAAATTGTTTGTTTATTTAACATGAAAATTATATATCAATTTACTTAACATTTAAATTATTTATTTATTTAACATATAAATTGCTTATATTCTTTAACATGTAAATTATTTATTTATTTAACACGTAAATAATATTTAAATAATATTTCATGGTTGGGTTGGAAATATTACTTAACAATGTAAGAGGTATGTAAGATTGTGAAATAATAAAACACTTTTATTTTGTAATTTTTAGGGACTAAAAAGGATAAAGTGGTCCAAAAACATAATTAAGTGAAGACAAAATTGGAAAAAAATATTTTCCCTCAAGAATTCTAAAATACCTCAAGAGATGGAGGTAATATGATTTTCCCCCCTTTTGGTACTGTTGGGAATATTAAATTACTGATGTGAGGGAAAATTTTGCAACCAAACAAGGGAATCATATTACGAAAAAAAATTACTGGCCGGAATAAAAAATTCCTTGAACCAAACGCCCCTTTAATATATAACAATGTTACCTGTCCCTAAGGTGCCGTTTAGTTGGGGTAATTTTAGATTACTTGTAGGAATTTTTTTTTCCATAATCCAATTACCATGTTTGGTTGGGGGATTTTTTTTACACTGGGAATTTTATATTCCCAATAGTGTAAAGAGAGGGGAAAATGGGGTGAAAAAATTCCCCCCTCATCTTGAGGAATTTTTTTTTCCGGGGGGAATCCATTTTTATGCCTATTTTACCCTCCAATAATTATATTTTGTTTCCATTTTACCCCTAAACCTATTTAATATTACAACCATTGTTTTTTTCTTATTTGATGAAGAGAAAAATGAATTTAAAATCAAATGGACCAATAATAAGATGGCTATGATTTTTGATTAATCAAAATCAATTTAATATAGTAATAGTTTGTTAAATCAAAATAATTTACATAACAAAAATCTTATAGAAAAAGGGACTAAATAAATAAATGAGTATCTTAAATAAATAAATAAATAATTTAAATATAATTTATATCAAGTGTTATTCACTCTACATCAACTAATAATATGGAGGGTATTATAGTAAAATAAGTAATTAAGTAATCTTACATTCTTTTAACCAAACACAGAAATCTTATATTCTCACTAATACAACCAAACACAAGAATCTAATATTCCCAGGAATCCGTCAAGTAAAATAATTTTCCGTTAAATGATTCCCAAAGGTATTCCTAAATTCTGTGAACCAAATTGTGAAATCCCCAATTTTCTGAAATTTCCCTTGATTGTATAGTATTTTAACTTGGAGAATTAAATAAATATGAGATTTGGATACATAAATGAGATATGTGATATGAATGGAATTAGAACAATTGAATATTCAAAAGTCAAATGGTCAAGGAAATTAATTTTCAAAATATAAGAATAATTGGACTATAAGGAATTTAATATCAGATTTTGACGATTAAGGAACATGTGGCATATGCATGGAAGAAGAGAAATTAAGATGGTCAAAAAGGGGTCAAAGGATTTATGGCTGATATGGGAAAGGGATTAACATGCATTAAATGAAGTTGCATAGTCATCATCCTTCCTATCACCAAGTCGGCAGCCATCCTTGCTCTTCCCGTTCATCTCTTCAAGTTTCCATCATATTCACCTTGTAGAACACCCCTATTTAGTGAACAAATTGTAAGTCTTCTTAAGGAAAAACATTCCTCATCACTAGCTCTGCTCATACCTCTAATATGAAGAACTGAATCAAAGGGATTAAGGAGATCTAAATTGCTGTTATTTTGGTGACTAGCAAAGGTAAGAGATGAAGTGGTTTCTCTTAATTCCATCTTTGAATTGGAGTCATATTTAGTTGGTATAACATGTGTATGGTGGTTTCTTAAAGGTTTCGATTAAAATGATATTTACAGCTTTGAAGACTCGAAAGAAGAAGTGAATCGCAATCAAGTGATCGTGTTTTCGATGTTAATTAAGGTAAGGAATGTATGTAACGGACGTAGGGTGGCTATGTTTGCATGTTTTAAATGTTTTGGGATGAAGTACAAGCTAATTTAAGTGCAGGAAATGTCAATTTCGAGCTTTCCTCCTAGTTACCAAAATTGCTAGGAGCAACCGACTGCCTAGAGACAACCAAAGCGTAGATTTTTCGAAAACTGATACAAACCAGTTGACTGCTATTTTCCAGAAAGCATTCTGTTTCAAAACAGTCGACTGCTATAAAGACCAGTCGACTGCTATTTACTTGAAAAGCATTCTGTTTCAAAACCAGCTGACTAAATGTGGAGCCAATCGACTGCCCTGTTTTCATAAGCATTCTATTTCAAAACCGGTCGACTGCTATATGGGACTAGTCGACTGCCCCATGCATTTTCAGAAATTCAAAATATCGAAATTTTAAAAGAAAATAATTTCGATAAATCAAGATATGTGATAGCAGCCGACTGCCCTATAAAACCAGTCGACTGCCTTATTTGAAAAAGAGGTTTTAACACCTATTTCAGAAAAGTATAATTGTAATTACAAAAAGAAGTATATGACAAATGTTCTGAGACTATGGACTACTTGATGATCATGCACTATCTGTATTTGATTGAGAGACTCTGATCAAGTCCCCGGTATGATTTGTACCTGGCTGAGGAACCATAGTCCGGTCCTCAGTTGCCATAGATGTCATCTGACTAGTGTTCATCGTGGCCACCGACATTTGGCCAATTGTCTCTGCTATATGTTTGGCTCGGGGAGGATTCCTGGCTCCTACGAGGGTACACCACTTATCTAGTGCATGATTCCGTTGAAATGCTAATAGTCTCCATGTTCTTTGAAAGGTATATGTATATGTGATTTCACGTGATTTGAGATCCATGAAAGTATTTGAAGAAATGGAATATTTGCATATGCGATTTCAAATGAATAAAGAAATCAGAAATATTTGAATTACTTGATTTTACTTGTATATGATATATGAAGGAAGTATATGATATATGCTTTATAATTGTTTTACATGACATTATAGAGCCAAGCAGGAAAACTGTATATAGAAGCATAGTACGCTCTTTTACATATGTTTTTTTACTGAGCGTAAACTCACCTCTTTACAATCAATTTTTTTATACAGATTACTTGAAGTGAATTTCGCTCCAAATAGAGGGGCTTGCTTTTGAGATATCATAGTGTACTTTCGAGATACGCTTCCCCATAAATTCTGAAGGTATACTTATGCTGTTATGTAAACCAGACAGTGCTACAGTACAATGTTTATAAGATTTTTTGGGGATTTAGATTATGTAAAATGTGTAAGATCCTGTGCTTTGGAATAATATATATATATGATAGTTATGTTTCACTTGAATTTAATGAGCTAATTAATATCAATTATCAAAAAAAGAAAGAATGACATTGACGAACAAACCTAATCAAGTTATGTGAAACAAAAAGATATATGTAAGTTAGTGGTAACGAGGATGTCACACAAACAGCCCCTAAGAATATAAAATGAAGTAGTTACGAATAAAATAATATGTTGTTTTTGTGTAATCTTTCGGGATAATCGAGAATTGGGTTTTACTTCTTTTTTTAAATTATATGAGCTGTCAGCATCATGGAAAAAGCAACCCCAATCTTAAGTCGACCATGATTAATTCTAGCAAATGCTGCAGGCTTTTGTTTTGCAAATATACAATCAGAGAAAGGATTATATGAAACAGTTACACCACGTCAGCATATATCACATCCATTCAAATCATGCCACGTAATCACAATGTTGAAAAAAGTCAATAATTTATTACATAATTAAATGATGAATGTCGTAACGGCTTCGCGCTCGACGATTTTCGAAAAAGCGTTTAAAAAAACAAAAATGGGAGTCGCCACCAATCTTTTTTAACTAGGTGTGATTGGCCACCTAAAAATGTTTATCTTTTTAAAAAAATCTCAAAATTAATTAAGTTTTATTAAAAAAGACAAATTTTTGGTCTGCGAAAACAAAAATCGGGTTCGGGGGTACGGTTACGCGTGGGGAAGGATTAGCACCCCCACGACGCCCGTTAAAAAACGGTACCATAATAATCATGTGTTATCCTTTGGTTTTAATAAAATGGTCTTATCTTAATATTTAAAAATAATTCCTTTTTATTTCAATCTTTTTATTCAAAATCATTTTTTATTTACAAGCTTATTTTGTTTTATTTTTAAGAGGTTAAACTTTATTTTTCGAAAATAAATGTGAACCTTTTTGTATTGAATAATTAAATCAAATACTCCAATACTTTTGGCAGCATTCGAAATAATTTTTCTCACCTAGAGATTTCTTAAGAATCACTACTTGTGACTTCTATAGAATCTCATCCTCGGAAGGACTCACACCCATTTCGAAAATTATTATGAATGCATATGATGTAAACAGATAAAATGATGTAAATGAATTTTTAATTTCAAATTTCCTTATTTATTTGTTGATTTATTTATATTTCTTTATTTTTAACAAAACTTATTCATTTTCATTTTTAGTAAAAATTTAAATTATCGAAAAACCGTACTAAATATTCCAATACTTTTGGCAACATTTAGTAGGATTTCTCTCACCTAGGGATCAGTTAAGGAATCACTACTTGTGACTTCCATAACATCCCATCATCGGAATTTTATTTAATTAAATTTAACATTTATTATTAATTTTCTTTCTCTTTATTTTTAAAAACTCATTTATTTTTATTTTTAATAAAAAATTAAATTATTGAAAAATCATACTAAATATTCCAATACTTTTGGCAACATTTAGTAGACTCTTCTCACCTAGGGATCAGTTAAGGAATCACTACTTGTGACTTCCATAACATTTCATCATCGGAATTTTATTTAATTAAATTTAACATTTATTCATTTACTCAAATTTAAATTTCATTATTATTTTTTTTTAAAACATTTTCTAATCAATAATAATAATTAAAGAAAATACAAATAAAAGAAAATTTTTTCAAAAAACCTTTGTTTTACGACATGCACTAATAATAATAATAATAATAATAATAATAATAATAATAATAATAATAATAATAATAATAATAACAAAAACACAACAACAACAATAATAATAATAATAATAATAATAATAATAATAATAATAATAATAACAACAACAACAACAATAATAAAACACCACAATAATAATAATAATAATAATAATAATAATAATAATAATAAAGAAAAACAAGAAAAAAGCTAAAAATTATACCCAAAGTGAAGCCCAAACCGGAATGGGCTTAAAGCTAGTATTGGTTGATTGGGCCAAGGTTGAAACGGGCCCAAACGCTGGAGCGGGTCGAACGTGGGTCGGGGCGCGGGTCGGATCGTCTGGGGCGCGCGCGGATCTTCCCTCCTTTGACCGGCCGGGCGCGCGGATCCTGGACCCGGGTCGGGTCCAGGCGCGGATCCTCCCTTCTTTCCCCTTTTTTTTTTTACTATAAAAGCCTATTATTTTTTTTTACTTCATTTTCTTCTTCTCTCCGCAAAAAAAAAATTTCCCCAGAGCCTTAGAAGGCTCTCGGCTGGGTCGGTCGGGCGATTCCCGGCCGCCGCTGGGTCTGCCGTCTGCCGCCGCCGGCCGCCGTCTCCGGTGGTCGGATCCTAAAAATTTTTCGACCTTTCGAAAGCCCTCCGTCTCCTCTTTCAAGATCCGACCTCCGTTTCACCCAAAAATCATCCTAGCTCCACGAATCTGAACCTAAAGCCGCGGCCTTTAACCCAGATCTACCGTGTTCCCACCGTCCGATGACCACCCCACTATTCACCGGGCCTTCTTCTCACTAAATCTCGACACCCAAACCCCTTAAAAAGCCTCTGAACCGACTTTCCTTTTTTCGGTTCTCAGATTTCTCTTCTTTTTATTTTTTGTTTTTTTTTTTTTGGATTTTTGCTACTGTTGATTTTGAATGTGGCTGGGTTGCTGCCTCTGGATATTTTGTTGTTTTTTTTGTTTTGTGTTTTTGCAGGTGGGGGTTTTAGATCTAGGTTTTGGGGTCTCTCGGATTTGGGGGTTCTCGATTGGATGATGGTGATGGTTTCCGGGTTGGCCTTTGTGTTGAAGGTGGAGGGTGTGTGAAATGTGGGCGATGGCAGGGAGTTGCAAAGGAGCTCGCTGGTTACTATGGTTGAATGGGGATGGTTTCGGGTCCTCCTCGACAGTGAGTGGGGAGAGTTTTTAAGCTTCCCCCTGTGTCTGGAATCGTCCCGAGGTTTTTGTAGAAAGGGGACTGGTATAGATGGGATGGAGTAGGCAGAGGCTCCGGCGGGGATGGGATGGCTGGCAGGGGGTAGCTGGTGGCCGGCGGATTTTGAGGAAAAGGCTGGGGTGATGGACTGATTAGACCAAAAGAGACAGAAAATAAAAATATAAATATAAATAAAAATATAAATAATAATAATAATAAAAGTAATAAAAATAATAATAATAATAATAATAATAATAATAATAATAATAATAATAATAATAAAGACAATAATAATGATAATAATACAAATAATAAAAATAAATATAAATAAATAATAATAATAGTAATAATAACAAAAAGGGACAAAATTAGGTGTCAACAGCTGCCCCTCTTTGCTCATTGCTGAGGATCAGGAATAGAGCAAAGACAATAGACACTAATTTTGTCCGGCTTATGACCTAATCTCTTCTTTTTCTCTTTCTCTTTTTTTTTTTTCTTCTTTTTTCCTCTTCCTCTTTTTTCTTTTTTCTTCTTCTTCTTTTTTTTTTTTTTTGTATGCGCTCCTCTTGCAGCAGAGGCGATGAATCCTTAAATTTAAATCATCCATTTTTTTTGTGTTGTTTTTTTTTTTTGTTTCTTTGTTTGTTTTTTCTCTTGCTTTTGTTTTTGTTTTTGTTGTTCTTGTTGTTGTTTTTTTTTTTTTTTTTTAATGTGCTCCTCTTGCAGCAGAGGTGATGAAACTTTAAATTTCTTTTTGTTCTCTCCTTTTTTTTATTTATTTTGAAATGTGCTCCTCTTGCAGCAGAGGCAATGAAACTTTAAATTTCTTTTTTTTTTGTTTGTTTTTTTTTTCTTTATAACAAAGGTAACAAGATTTTAAAATTCTTCCTAAAAACGTGCTCCTCTTGCAGCAGAGGCGATGAAACTTTAAATTCTTCTGAAAAATGTGCTCCTCTTGCAGCAGAGGCGATGAAACTTTAAATTTTTCTGAAATGAGCTCCTCTTGCAGCAGAGGCGGTGAAACTTTAATTTTTCTGAAATGAGCTCCTCTTGCAGCAGAGGCGGTGAAACTTTAATTTTTCTGAAATGAGCTCCTCTTGCAGCAGAGGCGATGAATCCTTAATTTTTCTGAAATGAGCTCCTCTTGCAGCAGAGGCGGTGAAACTTTAATTTTTCTGAAATGAGCTCCTCTTGCAGCAGAGGCAATGAAACTTTAAATTTTTCTGAAATGAGCTCCTCTTGCAGCAGAGGCAATGAAACTTTAAATTTTTCTTCCTTTTTGAAATGTGCTCCTCTTGCAGCAGAGGCAATGAAACTTTAAATTTCTTTTAAAAATGTGCTCCTCTTGCAGCAGAGGCAATGAAACTTTAAATTTTTCTTCCTTTTTGAAATGTGCTCCTCTTGCAGCAGAGGCAATGAAACTTTAAAATTTTTCTTTCTTTTGAAATGTGCTCCTCTTGCAGCAGAGGCAATGAAACTTTAAATTTCTTTTAAAAATGTGCTCCTCTTGCAGCAGAGGCAATGAAACTTTAAATTTTTCTTCCTTTTTGAAATGTGCTCCTCTTGCAGCAGAGGCAATGAAACTTTAAAATTTTTCTTTCTTTTGAAATGTGCTCCTCTTGCAGCAGAGGCAATGAAACTTTAAATTTCTTTTTTTGTTTTTGAAATGTAGGGATTTCACATTTAAAAATTTGATTCGGAGATTCACATCCGAAATTTCAACTTAGTGATTCACCCAAAATTTTGACTTGGAGATTCACATCCAAAAATTTGACTTAGGGATTCACAACCTGTGAAATTTTAATTCGGAGATTCACACCCGAAATTTTAACTTGGAGATTCACATCCAAAAATTTGGCTTAGGGATTCACACCCTGTGAAATTTTAATTCGGAGATTCACACCCGAAATTTTAACTTGGAGATTCACATCCAAAAATTTGAATTCGGAGATTCACACCCGAAAATTTGGCTTAGGGATTCACACCCTGTGAAATTTTAATTCGGAGATTCACACCCGAAATTTTAATTCGGAGATTCACACCCGAAAATTTGGCTTAGGGATTCACACCCTGTGAAATTTGAATTCGGAGATTCACACCCGAAATTTTAACTTGGAGATTCACATCCAAAAATTTGAATTCGGAGATTCACACCCGAAAATTTGGCTTAGGGATTCACACCCTGTGAAATTTTAATTCGGAGATTCACACCCGAAAATTTGGCTTAGGGATTCACACCCTGTGAAATTTGAATTCGGAGATTCACACCCGAAAATTTGGCTTAGGGTTTCACACCCTGTGAAATTTTAATTCGGAGATTCTCACCCGAAAATTTGGCTTAGGGATTCACACCCTGTGAAATTTTAATTCGGAGATTCACACCCGAAAATTTGGCTTAGGGTTTCACACCCTGTGAAATTTTAATTCGGAGATTCTCACCCGAAAATTTGGCTTAGGGATTCACACCCTGTGAAATTTTAATTCGGAGATTCACACCCGAAAATTTGGCTTAGGGATTCACACCCGAAATTTTCTGAATTGGAGATTCACATCCAAATTTTCAACTTCTTGCTTAAAATTTTCTGAATTGGAGGTTCACATCCAAAGATTTAGTTTCTTGATGCATCATCCTTTTAAAACTTTTTACTTTAAAAATCTTATCATCTTATCCAAAAATTTTCAGAACCCTGCTTCCTTCCTTTGTCTTGTGTTTTGCCCCTTCTTTGATCGAAAATGTACAAATTTTGTTCCTTAAAGGTTAAATTTTCATTTGTCTTCTTTTTTTAATTTCTGAATGTATGTGATGGATGCAATGCAAATGTCGAGAAATAAGAAAAAAGAAAAGGAAAAGAGAAAGAAAAAGATAAGGAAAAATAATCAAAAGTTGCAGTAACAAGGTTCACAAGACCACCATCCTCACCTTTTTTGACTCTTTTCAAAACATAAGCTTCCGTACCTCTACTAATCCCACGAAAGACCATTAATTCTTGGTTATTCTTCACCATTTGATCATACATTCATATTTCTTCGGTACACTTACAAGCCTTCCCACGATTCTCATCTTTTCCTTCTTTGCCCCATATCATTTTCGACTTTTCTCTTTTGTAATGCGTCGGGCTTTCACAAATATTGTCAATTATTTATTTATCATCATTTCAATTTCATAACAGATGTAATGCCATCACATTTCTTTCAATAATCATGAGTATGCAGATTGGTTGAAGGTTGAAGGGAAGACATTTATGATGAAGTAAACGAGAACAAATTTAACCAAGAATAATAGGTAATTTCCAGAGGTCAAGGGAAGGTAACAATATCTAAACAATGAATATTCAATCAATCTTGATAAACTAATCTAGGATTTTTCCCAAAATTCTATTTGATTGACATTCTAATCATTTTGGTTCCATCAATGCTTTGCCCCCCACTTCATGAAATCATCAAATAGGACTGGTTTCCCTTATGAAAGGCTATCTTCTCGAGATTTTAGCCAAATCCTCCATTCTTCTTTTGACTCAAATCGCCCTTTCGGGTTTTCAACTTAAGCCCCTTCTTATTCTCCTTCCTTTCTTTTTTCTCTTTCCTCTTTTTTTTTTATAGCTTTTTCCTTTTCATTTTCCTTTTTCTTTTCTTTTTCATTTTTTCATCATTTTCCTTTTTACGTTTTCATTCTTTTTCAAGGACCATACTTATCTATAATGAACACACTTATCAAGCTCCCAATCATGAACTTGTAACATGTCTAGGCTCAATATATGATTCCTTAACTCAAGCATTCAAATTCGATCAAAATGGACTTTTTGAGGTACGTAATGTAGGCCATGGTTCAGGGTTTTGAAAGAATGGATAAACAGGCCCAAAATACGTGTTTCAAGGGTTTCAAGCCATAGGATCGTTTCTCATCATATTAAGAATTCTAGCATTCTACCCCATTCGTTGTTTATTCTTCTTTGGTTTCTTGTTTCTCTTTCCCTTCTTTTTTGTTCACTTCCTTTTTTCTTTTGATTCTCTCTTTTCCTCATGAAGATATCTTTTTCTTCATCTTGCCCCCTAGATTTTTAATGACTTGAAATTTTTTTTTTTTTTTGTGTGGGCAAATCTTACTTCATTTTTCTCAATTTTGCCCCCCAATGTGGAGGGTGATCCTTGGCGGGTTTCTTTAAAAAACATATATGACTATAAGGCTCAAAAGGGGTAACAATGGATAATTTTTCTCATATGTGAAGGGTAAACCAAAGATGGCCATTTCTCATTTCGAACATAAATACTCTTATCAAAGAATTATTTATTGAGCCATTACAACCTTCTGAAAAGTCTACTTTCCTTGTGTACGCTCCATCAGTTGATTCAACATTCTCATTGATCATGGGGGACAAAATTGTCAATACAAATAGAATTTTAAAGTTTTATCCCAGATTATTATCAAAATCGACATCATATTCATCATTTATCAACAAAATTGGGCAAAGAATGGAAATTAATCATTTAGAAGCCAAAAGGAGGAGAAAGAGGTAAAATATAGGCGAATGCACAAAGAATATATGATTTCAAAGGGGAGAGAAAAATGTAATGAAAATGCATCGATTACTCCGTTGAAATGACAAAAGATAAATGAAAGTCAATACACAAAAAGCACTTTTTAGTTCATGGGCATTACAAAAAGAAACAACTTTATACCACCATGAGTGACCAATCAAAAGTCTTCTTTTGCCCTCATATTGTAGCATGGTTAACCCGTTCCTTCTTTTGTCCCAAAATCCAACAAACCAGATCTAATCAAACTTTGCACCTTGTGCTTGAAAGCAGGGCAACTTTCTATCGAATGACCCATGTTTCCACTATGATAGTCACACCGAGCATTCGGGTCATACCATTCTGGATATGGAGGTTCCAAAGGCTTTAATTGGACTGGGGTAACAAGTTGGTTCTCAAGAAGGTATTGAAATACTTCAGTGTAGGACCAAGGAATCGGATCAATGTCGATCCTCCTCCGTTTCTTTCGAGATCCTCTTTGGTTACTTTGGGTAGGCATAGGTGTTTGGAGACCTATTTGCCAACTAGATTGCGGGATTGGCTGATGGGTATTCAAGTTTGGAAAGGTAGTATTTGTGATGGGGTAGTGGGTTTGGTACATAGGATAAGGATGATATGGAGCAAAGTCTCCCACATGTTGCCCCTCATAATTCATAGCATGAACATGTCCTCCATTCCCCAATGCATCACCTTTTCTTGCATTCATGGCATCATCTCCTACAAGCTTGCCACTCTTGATTGCATTATCTATAATTTCACCAGAGATCATCATATCTGCAAAATTCTTTGTGGCATTTCCGACCATCATTTCATAAAATGGTGTTGAGAGTGTATTGACAAACAAGATGGTGGTTTCTTTCTCTGTGAGGGGCGGTTGAACTTGGGCAGCTACATCCCTCCACCTTTGAGCATATTCTCTAAAGCTCTCCTCATGTTTCTTCCTCATGCCCTGTAAAGATAGGCGGTCCGGTGCCAGATCTTCAATGTGCTTGTATTGAGCAATGAATACCCGAGCCAATTCTTTCCATGAGCGGATATGAGCTCGATCTAGTTGGGTGTACCACCTGGCGGCTGATCCGATAAGACTGTCTTGAAAAATATGCACCAATAATTCATCATTTTGAGCATAAGCAGCCATTTTTCGGCAATACATCTTGATATGAGTTGTCGGGCATTTGGTCCCATCATACTTTTCAAAATCTGGAACTTTGAACTTTGGTGGGATAACAACACCCGGTACCAAACAGAGCTCACTTGCCTCCAAAGAACCATATAAATCCATCCCTTCGATAGCTCGTAATCTTTCTTCAAGGAGATCAAACTTGGTTTGAGACTTTAAATTCTCTGTCGCTGTTGATACACTCATCTTCAATTTCCTTTGTTCTTTAGGATCATCTGAATTATGGATAGAGATTGGGTCTGATGGGTTCTTGCTGGGGTTTGGATTGTCATACCCTGAAAATGACGTATGCTGTGAAGTATAGACTTGGGGTGGAATGGGATTATGTGGATATGGACATCCACCATCTTGTGCCCGCCTTTCTTGGGTAGTTGCTTCCTGCAATGGCTCCTTTCCTCTACTCATCCTGGTCATCATCTCCAGCATTGCAGCCAATTGCCCCTTCATCTCTTCTTGCGCCTTTTCTATTTCTCCATTCGGCTAGCTTGTCCTTCTTCCATGGTCTAAGCTTGTGAGAGTCCTGAATTACTTTGTAATCTTTGATGGTCGAGAGGCCTTGAACCTTATTACCACAATTTTCTAATTAGAAAAATCTTATCTTATTTCTCTCAATCAATTTTTTTTGGGAACAAACGAATTTTTTCTTTTTTTTTTCGAAAAACGAAGAGTATTAACATATTTACTGAAGTATAACAAGTCTATGATGTGAATTTTATGAAAATCATGTTATTTGTATATGTATGCAAGGGGGATGTATGACAAAATCTATGAAACAATTTTTCTTCTTCTTTTTCCTTGCTCTCTCTTTCTTTTTTGGTTTTTTTTTTTTGTGGTTAGTTTGCATAACTTTCTTGATTTTACATGTTGGGTATTTAGGTCTTCACTTTAACCAAATCTTAGGGAGGAATAATTTCAATGAAAATAATCAATCAATAACATCTGTGCACAAATTTGATGAAAAGAAAATTGAAAGAATAAACAAATTCAAAATCGTAAAAGACATAGTCTAGTTTCTCAAAGATTTATCTACAAAATGTGATGCAACAATGCATATCAAAGTTCAAACTAAAATTTGCCCCTTACTTAACATATTCACTTATTAACTCGAGAGGTTAAGTCTGACACAAGTCAAGGAAATTGAAGAATAACCTTGAACCATACCAAACTTGTCTCAAAACTCTCTCTTTTTCCTTTGTTTTTAATTTTCTATGAGAGAAAAAACATATTCTTTTTTAGACATGATGTTATACAAAATGTAATTTATACACAATGCAACGGTAATGAAGATCAAATTTTGTTTTATTTCACCTAACTTTCATGATTCTAAAATGCAAATGACATGATTATCAACATATATATACACAATGATGATGAAATGAATTAAAACGATGTATGTCCCTAACATGCTTGAGAAAAACGAATATTTGTATTCACAATACCTAGACACTAATCTTATTATTCCTTAATCCAATCATGCAAGAAAGATGGAATTCCTAACTAAACCTGAGCATTCTTCTTCATTTTTCTAGAAATCATTTTTCTCTGAACACCAAACAATTTTTTTTTTATTTTCTATTTTTTCTAAAAAAATAAAATTCACATTCCCTATTCTATTCTTTTTCCAAAAATTGATTTTATTTCCTTTTTATTCCAAATCAAACTATTTTTTTTTTTGAATTCTTTTCCACACAAATTCAAGGACAATTTTTTTGTTAACATCTTTTTGTTCAAAATTTTTTTTTTATGAGATAATCAAGAAAAGGAAAAAAAAATTTTTTTTTTCTATTTTTATATTTTCATTAAAACTCCTATACAACCCAAAAATAAAAATATTTTTCTTTATTTTTATTTTTATTTTTTGTCAACTTATTCTATAAATTATTCAAAAAAGGAAAAAAGAAAAATCAATGAAAGATTCTATTTTACCTTTATTTAGAAAAAACGTCAGCTCTCTCCGTATTTTTCCATTTATTCCCATTTTTATGTCCATATTTTTGAAAGAAATCCCTCCTCTTTTTTTTTTTTTTAGAAAAATTATTCCCATTATTTTGAAAAAAAAAGTTTGTTTTATTATTTTTCTCACACTTTCCCTTTTTTATTAAAACTTAGATTTCTTTCTTTTTATTCTACAAAATCTCTTTCCACAATTTTATTATTATTATTATTATTTTTTGAAAATCCTTTTTGAAAAACAAGAAAAATTTCTAAGACTTTAATTACGGACAATTCAAACCAAAATCCATAATACCTTTATTATTGATACAAGAAATGGGGTCAAATAATATTCCCTCTTGTGTCCTAATATCGGGATAATTTCTACAAAAATTGGACATGGCTCTACCTAAGGCTGGCCTCTTAGGTTTTTCTATATGCTGAGCTGGGTTTCTAAAAGGTCAAAAGGTTCCCAAATTATACCTTACTGTCATCCACACTGGACTAGTAAGATTTAATTTGAGTGGGAGCATTTCGATTGCCATTGCGGAGGTGATTACCTCACGAGAGCAAAGGTACTCTACTCCCTCCTAAGAAGGACAGAACCCGGGTATAGAGCTCATGTTATGCAAATGCAAGTGCAAGTGTGTGCATGAGGGAACATGTCAGACTCAAATTAAATTATTATCTCTATCCTAAATGCCTTAACAATTTATTAACAACAAGTATATACAAATATAAAACATAAAATAAATAACATAAAAAATGCAAATGCAAACAAAAATCATTTTCAAAATCCAAGTGAATTAAGTTTAAATATCAATCAAAACTATTAAATTAAAACTTTGGATAACACATGATTAATAAATGGCTTGACCCTCAAAAAGCGTCCCCAGTGGAGTCGCCAAGCTGTCGTAACGGCTTCGCGCTCGACGATTTTCGAAAAAGCGTTTAAAAAAACAAAAATGGGAGTCGCCACCAATCTTTTTTAACTAGGTGTGATTGGCCACCTAAAAATGTTTATCTTTTTAAAAAAATCTCAAAATTAATTAAGTTTTATTAAAAAAGACAAATTTTTGGTCTGCGAAAACAAAAATCGGGTTCGGGGGTACGGTTACGCGTGGGGAAGGATTAGCACCCCCACGACGCCCGTTAAAAAACGGTACCATAATAATCATGTGTTATCCTTTGGTTTTAATAAAATGGTCTTATCTTAATATTTAAAAATAATTCCTTTTTATTTCAATCTTTTTATTCAAAATCATTTTTTATTTACAAGCTTATTTTGTTTTATTTTTAAGAGGTTAAACTTTATTTTTCGAAAATAAATGTGAACCTTTTTGTATTGAATAATTAAATCAAATACTCCAATACTTTTGGCAGCATTCGAAATAATTTTTCTCACCTAGAGATTTCTTAAGAATCACTACTTGTGACTTCTATAGAATCTCATCCTCGGAAGGACTCACACCCATTTCGAAAATTATTATGAATGCATATGATGTAAACAGATAAAATGATGTAAATGAATTTTTAATTTCAAATTTCCTTATTTATTTGTTGATTTATTTATATTTCTTTATTTTTAACAAAACTTATTCATTTTCATTTTTAGTAAAAATTTAAATTATCGAAAAACCGTACTAAATATTCCAATACTTTTGGCAACATTTAGTAGGATTTCTCTCACCTAGGGATCAGTTAAGGAATCACTACTTGTGACTTCCATAACATCCCATCATCGGAATTTTATTTAATTAAATTTAACATTTATTATTAATTTTCTTTCTCTTTATTTTTAAAAACTCATTTATTTTTATTTTTAATAAAAAATTAAATTATTGAAAAATCATACTAAATATTCCAATACTTTTGGCAACATTTAGTAGACTCTTCTCACCTAGGGATCAGTTAAGGAATCACTACTTGTGACTTCCATAACATCCCATCATCGGAATTTTATTTAATTAAATTTAACATTTATTCATTTACTCAAATTTAAATTTCATTATTATTTTTTTTAAAACATTTTCTAATCAATAATAATAATTAAAGAAAATACAAATAAAAGAAAATTTTTTCAAAAAAACCTTTGTTTTACGACATGCACTAATAATAATAATAATAATAATAATAATAATAATAATAATAATAATAATAATAATAATAATAATAATAATAATAATAACAAAAACACAACAACAACAATAATAATAATAATAATAATAATAATAATAATAATAACAACAACAACAACAATAATAAAACACCAAAATAATAATAATAATAATAATAATAATAATAAAGAAAAACAAGAAAAAAGCTAAAAATTATACCCAAAGTGAAGCCCAAACCGGAATGGGCTTAAAGCTAGTATTGGTTGATTGGGCCAAGGTTGAAACGGGCCCAAACGCTGGAGCGGGTCGAACGTGGGTCGGGGCGCGGGTCGGATCGTCTGGGCGCGCGCGGATCTTCCCTCCTTTGACCGGCCGGGCGCGCGGATCCTGGACCCGGGTCGGGTCCAGGCGCGGATCCTCCCTTCTTTCCCCTTTTTTTTTTTACTATAAAAGCCTATTATTTTTTTTTACTTCATTTTCTTCTTCTCTCCGCAAAAAAAAAATTTCCCCAGAGCCTTAGAAGGCTCTCGGCTGGGTCGGTCGGGCGATTCCCGGCCGCCGCTGGGTCTGCCGTCTGCCGCCGCCGGTCGCCGTCTCCGGTGGTCGGATCCTAAAAATTTTTCGACCTTTCGAAAGCCCTCCGTCTCCTCTTTCAAGATCCGACCTCCGTTTCACCCAAAAATCATCCTAGCTCCACGAATCTGAACCTAAAGTCGCGGCCTTTAACCCAGATCTACCGTGTTCCCACCGTCCGATGACCACCCCACTATTCACCGGGCCTTCTTCTCACTAAATCTCGACACCCAAACCCCTTAAAAAGCCTCTGAACCGACTTTCCTTTTTTCGGTTCTCAGATTTCTCTTCTTTTTATTTTTTGTTTTTTTTTTTTGGATTTTTGCTACTGTTGATTTTGAATGTGGCTGGGTTGCTGCCTCTGGATATTTTGTTGTTTTTTTGTTTTGTGTTTTTGCAGGTGGGGGTTTTAGATCTAGGTTTTGGGGTCTCTCGGATTTGGGGGTTCTCGATTGGATGATGGTGATGGTTTCCGGGTTGGCCTTTGTGTTGAAGGTGGAGGGTGTGTGAAATGTGGGCGATGGCAGGGAGTTGCAAAGGAGCTCGCTGGTTACTATGGTTGAATGGGGATGGTTTCGGGTCCTCCTCGACAGTGAGTGGGGAGAGTTTTTAAGCTTCCCCCTGTGTCTGGAATCGTCCCGAGGTTTTTGTAGAAAGGGGACTGGTATAGATGGGATGGAGTAGGCAGAGGCTCCGGCGGGGATGGGATGGCTGGCAGGGGGTAGCTGGTGGCCGGCGGATTTTGAGGAAAAGGCTGGGGTGATGGACTGATTAGACCAAAAGAGACAGAAAATAAAAATATAAATATAAATATAAATATAAATAATAATAATAATAAAAGTAATAAAAATAATAATAATAATAATAATAATAATAATAATAATAATAATAATAAAGACAATAATAATGATAATAATACAAATAATAAAAATAAATATAAATAAATAATAATAATAGTAATAATAACAAAAAGGGACAAAATTAGGTGTCAACAATGAATATTTATTTCAAGAAACTCATTAATGATTCTGATAATAAATCATTAACTTTTTTTAACACTGTGATTACGTGGCATGATTTGAATGGAAGTGATATATGCTGACGTGGTGTAACTGTTTCATACAATCCTTTATCTATACAGTCATTATTTACTTGTTGGACCAATTGATAAATGGGAAAAAAAATATTTTTTGATCGAAGATAAATGGGAAAAAATTATAGGGAAATGTGGTACAAAAGATAACAAATGACCTTATTAGAAAACTAATATTATAAGATCAATGGTACCATCATTTATAAAAATAATATAAAAACAAATAACCATAAGATATTTATATTTTTTTTGTAAGAACAAGTGTTTCATTCGTTTTACTATGACAATACTGAAAATTGTAAATGATAAATCTCTCTTAACAGTGAAAACTCTAAGATTCAAATCTTTTTCAAGTATCTAGAGAAGAAATCAATTTCTCTTTTTCCAATCACTTATTGGTCATAAGATAGTCAATATGAACACCTACAATTTCTTTTAACAAATAACTATCTTAGATTAATATATTTTTAAATACAAAAAAAATATATACCATGAAATTTGATTTTTTTAGTCAAAAGAGATCAAAGTCGAAGTTCAAGGGTTTGAAAATTTCAATTTCAAAATTTCAATTTCAAATTTGGCGAAAACTATTTTTTAAGAGCATTGTATGAATTAAGTAAGTTAAATAATAATTTTCGATCAAAAAAACATAAAAATTCAGTAAGATTTATATTCGAGTCTCAATATATACCACTATATTTTTTTATTGTAATACAAAGCTTCCTTGTATAAAAAATTTATAAAAACAAAAAAACTTAAGACAAAGTGAAATAATAATATAAAAATTCAAGCAAAGATTGTCATATATATTTTTAATTTCTGTAATTTTGGTGAGGGAGTGACCACAAGAATCTGAAACCTAAACTAAGTTGTTCTTGGATGCAAGACAAGCACTAGAGTCAAACATTACAACAATCAAAAGTTGTTATAACAATGATTTTTATCTGAGCTTGGACACTTTTTTAGAAACCAAAATAATTGTCTGGTTTGTCCACCTTAAAAGCCAAACCCTTGAGAATAAATAAATAAATAAATTTGCTGTCCCATGTAGCTTCTTTCTATTCCTTTTTATCTGCTAAAGATGTTTTAATGGTGACAACAGAAGACCTCCCATAGGGTACATACCCTAAAAAAAATCTAAATGACCCTAACAAAATGCTTTTTGGATATGGGGTTAAGCTTCGAAAATGGCTTTTTCTGCCTTAAAACTTTTGACTGATCAACCTTTTTTATTAATTTATTTGGAAAATTGTGCCATAAAAAATACTTCAATCTTACTTGTAAATTGTGCATATCTTTCATGTCATAAACTTGCAGATTAATATATAGATATGTGGATTTTATGAGGCTGGGTAATTTTATATGCGAAACGAAAACAATGTGATCAGAGATGACAATAGGTATCATATAAGCGGATATTCGGTATTATCCGATCCATTTAAGTAAGATTAAAATAATGTATAATGGCATTCGAGTAGAATTCAGATAGTGAAATTATTACCTATTACGGATTCAAATAGGGTTTAAATAGTTATCTTAGGATACCCGCTACCTGAACTCGAATATAAATAATAATTAATTAATACAATATTTATATTTATATTTATATATAAATTATTTATTATTAATATTGTATTTAATTAAATTAAATCATTAAATATTATAATTATAATTTTTAACTTTAATTTATTTTATGAGTTAAATTAAATTTATTAATATAATTTTTTAATTAAGTTATTCTAAAATTTATTTTAAATTTAAATTTAAAAGTCAAACTTTGACTTAATAAACGAGTAGTTAACGAGTTCGGGTAGTTAAACAAATATTTTATATTTTATAGGATTAGGGTTCGGGTAACATAAATAAAAATAAACGGATAGTTAATTGGGTTCGGATATTATTAAAATTAATCGGGTTCACGTTCGAGTTTAATAGGTACCCGACCTGTTTACATCCCTACATGCGATAAAACAAATAAAATTTATGAAGTTTAAAAATTGATAAAATTTATGTATAAATTTAACAAAAATTAAAAAATTATTTGCATCAACATGAAAAAACTTTTTTGTGTTATAAACGACATGAATATGAACACAAAACAAATATCAAAATTGGTTGACTTAGATTTTACTAACCAATACAATGTTATTTATAACCATATTATTATATTAAATGTAATATGTAATTGGACAATAAAAAAAGTAAATTATTTAAAGTATTCATCTTAAAAAATATCTTAAGAACTATCATTAACAAACTGGACCAAGTGAAACGTTTTAGATTTTGAGGAAAACCTTTCTTAAAAGCAAAGATTGGATATCTTATTAATTGGATGAGATCAAGATGAAATTCCATGATGATTATCATTACAAAAATATCAAATATATATTTCTAAAGTTGATTTTATAGCTTTGGTTTGGGTCATACGATTGCAATGCTTTTGGATCACATAAGCACTAGAGCAACAAATTGCTTTAGTTTAGAAAGAAGAATCGCGCAAAGTACTTTATTCTTGCTTCTTTTATTATACTTAATCAATCATGCAAACATGGGTTTTTGATGAAATTTTTAAATAAAAAAGAAGGGGATTTAGTTTTTATTAGTAGGGAAAAAATATATTAATTTTTTGATGATCCGGAACTAATCTACGAAATGTAGTCTCTTTTGACCTAAAATTCTCGATACATACAAAGGCTAAAGCAGCAAATTGCTTTAGTTTAAAAAGAAGAATCATTCAAAGTATTTTATTCTTGTTCCTTCTATTATATTTTATCACACACTGCATAGATTTATCTATGCAAACATGGGTTTTTGATGAAATTTTTAAATCAAAAAGAAGGGGATTAAGTTTTCACTGGTAAAAAAAAGATACCAATTTTTTGAAGATTCAAATCTGATCTATGAGGTAAATAAAATCTCTGTAAACTTAAAAAGTCTACGATTTTATTTAAAAAAACCAATACAAATATTATTTAAATTTTTCCATGTAATGGTGAATTTTCATACTATCTCATACAAATTCAAATTCTTACGACAATTCCAATATCATGATTATCACAATCAAATCAGCATAATCAGAGGTTGGTTTGGAGCTTTCATATCATGATGACAATGCTTTTCAATCATTTGAAATGTAAATTGTTTAATCAAAGAAGTTGCTTAATACTTATAGAGAATTTTATTTTTAAGAACGTCACTCGTACATCTTAATTATCTCAATAGGGCAAATAGTAAAATTAAGGTACAATTTTGTGAACTAAAAAACATCAATAAATATTAAAACTTAAATATTACTATTCTTTTTGAGAATAGATTAAATTCAATGTTTGAAATTTTTTTTTTGTACCTTCCTAAAGATAAAAAAAATCCAAAATTCTCTTTGTGATTGACTTTTCTTGGTTCTCCTATTAAACTTTGGGTTTGAACTTAGCAAATTCAAATTAAATTTGATAATTTGTGTATTGATATAGTGTAAAACACAAAAATATTTGTGTCAAATTTCGTATTTATATGCTAAACACAAAATATTCATTTTAATTTTTGTCAAATTTATATAAAATTTTTAATAAATTTTAACTCACGTTATGTTATTTGTTATTTTCTATCGTATTATCTAATGTGTCTAAAATTATTTAAATCAAACATACAGGAACTCAAAATCCAAAATATTGTAAGTACGAACCCTCAGCACTTATATTTAAAGGTGAATACACTGGTTTTAGGCACGTCAAAAGCTAACATGCAGCAGCTTTCATGCAAAAGAAACAGAAAAAATTGTAACAGAAAAGTAACCATTGGCCAATGCCTATAGTGTGATATGAAAGTCTCATGAGCTTTGGGAAGCCTTGTTGAATGGAACAATGGAAGTCTAAAGGATACCATGACTCTGATATTTGCACAGACAGAATATAACAGAGTATGCAGCAGCCAGCAGCCAGGTTTTTGGGCTGACATTTTCAACTGATGGCTTATTGCAGTCGATCTAAGTTGATCAGACCGGGGTAAAATAACAGTGGGATTTTGCTATTGACCCTAGTAAAGTGATCAGCAAGAGCTTTGCTAGCAAGCTTTGTCACTTCCACTTTTTCATCTGTGTTAACACTAGAAAACATAGAATAGAAACATTGCAGATTTGCAGTTTACATTACTGACATTGAAATTTTTCCAGAAGGCAGGAACTCATGCTATTCAGATTTCTATGAGTTGTCAACGGGGTTGGCACATGTAGCTAAGATTTGAACGTTATATGCAAATATCTCATATTCAAAATTTTATATAAAATTTTTCATTGATAAGCAATTTGTAAAATTCAAGAATTTTCGGGTAAAAATTTAATAGATTTGTAAATGAATCCTAGTAATGGATTGATAGTTTATTTTGATCTTAGAGATGAAGTAACCTCTTGTATTCCTTAACTTTCATGAAAAAAAAAATTCTATATGGAGTTTTCTCAATTATAGTATATATTTCAATTCAAGCAATATTTATACAAATAATGTTGCAATAATAGTTGTAAAGAGCATTTTGAAAGTAAAATCTCGATCAATAAACCAAATTGAAGATAAGGTAGCACGTTGTTAGAATCTTTTGGAAAGATGATTAGATCGAAAAAGAGTTTGAGGGGTTTTTTTGTGAAACTTCTATATTGAAATCCTTCATATTTAACTCACTCGGAAAAAAAAAACATTGAACTTCTAAATCCTCTAGAATTTGCAATCTTCAAGAGTTGCCCATATGTATGCCATCCGATAGCATTATTAATCGAATGTTGCAACATTACTTGAATATTGTAGCTTTACTATAATTTGATATCAATTATTTAATACTTTATCAAAAAGTAGGCCAATTAACTTCTTGTGCCATTAGGGAGTAAATCCAAAAGCAGTGCATGCAAGTAGTGTTTTCTAATTGTACGAAAGAAACCTAGCCATCCCTACCATAGATGGAAGATTTGAGAGAAAAGTGCATAGTGTTTGCTAATAAATATTGTACTAAAAACCTAACCCTATGATGCTAGAGACTAAAAAGTTTCCATTGAATAAAAAGAAGAATATTTCACTCTAAAAATTGATAGTTGATGGTGAGCAAATTTGATGTGATGGTAGCTTTGAATTTTTATTTTAGAAAATTTATAAGTTTAAATCTATCCTCAAATTCTTTAATACACGTAAAGTCTCTCGAATTTGTAATTTCCAAAAGTCGGTTTTAGGGTTGCTGTTATTTTCATTCTTAATTACTGCTAAAGATTGGTTATAGCCATGAAGAATTTCTCAATTCCAAGACTTTTAAGGCACCTAAAATTAGACTTGATAATCTTAAACATGAGACGATTATATGATACAAATATAATACAAATAAATGATACGAAATGATATGGAATTAAAATTAAATAAAATTAATATATGAATATGGTAAAAGCTAAAAATAACATTTTGAATTTTTCATGTCAACAAAAAATTTTCATGATTTACATGATACAAACACGATTTTATATGACATAAAATAAATTATAAACATGAATTATTAAGTCTATCTAAAACTCCACTAATTACTCCTTAAGTTTTCACAAAAAGCAAAAAAAAGAAAGAGAATTGAGCAAAGCAAGCAATAACAAAAAGCAAAGATATTTTTATGGCACCGAAAAACAGAAGGGCTTAACAATAGGACAGGGAGGGCAGTGATGTATGGACAGCTGGTTGACAACCAAGTTGGGTCCCCAACATAACTTACATAAGGGTCTGGTAGCCCTTAAACCAGAGACAAACAAGGGCAGTGGCCTGTCTGAGGGTCCCCCCAACCCTAAACAGGAGTATCCTTTTTTTGGACAGTGACCACAAGCTTCTAAGGGCACAGGCTTTCCTTTGTTTCAGGTAAGGTTTTTGGTATGGTTGGTGTGGTGATAGCTATAGGAGAGTAATTGACCTGATAACTGATAAGGTGCAGTGGTTCTTTAGCCTTGTGTTGGACCGATGGCCTCATGCCAAGCCAACCTAGCCCAGAGAACATGATTTGGTTTGGTTAGATAAAAACTAATCCCACTACCAACCTTTCCTCACATTATCTTAGGCTTGGGTTTTAATAGTATTTTGGAAGATAACCATAGCTATCCAATTTTTCAAATTGATAAAGACAGTTGAACTCTGAATTAGCCAATATTAGTTTTAATGGTTAGAATTGGAAATGTAATCAAGTCGAATTGAGATAATCTAAATATCATATTTAAGTTTGACTTGACTTAAAAATTTGAGGTTCGAAATTCGATTTGAGTTTAATTTTTAAAACTCGAACTTGACCTAATAAAATATTCGAGCTGCTCAAGCTCTGTTTGAAAATAAATAAGTCAAATTTAAATAATTATTAAATTGAGCTTGAATAGTTCAAGAGTAATTTGATTTATTTATTCTTTTAGTCAAAACTTAGAAACTCCTTTATAGATGAAGAGAGAATTGCTTGTACTAGGTTTAGTTTGATATTGAATCAAATCTTTCAAGCTTTTAAATAATTTCTTAGCCTAAAGTACAAGATTTCAGACCTAAAACTATTAAAATTGACTCAACAGACACCAACCTGTTATTGATTTTGGAGGCTTCAACACCTAAGACCTTTTGTGATGTACACAGATAAGGACATGTCTTGAAAGAAGTTGAACATTGAGGGCAGAAACAGAAGCTTGATGTCTTTTCATTACCTAATTTGACCGCTAAATACATGTGATTCACTGCAGCTATATGACAAATCATATTAAAGCTTTGAAAAAACTCATATTGTCCGAAAATTACGGACCGCAATAGTATCAATTATGCTTTCACTTTAAAATTGACACGCAAATCTTAACACGTGCATTCTCTCTTTTCTCGACTAAAGGTCCCTGTTGTGCCAAAAAAAAAGTTAAGTAAGCCAACCAATGGCTTCAAAGAACTTATTCAACTACTTTAGGTTCATTTAAGAACAAAATCGACAAGATATTTTTTTCAAGTCTTTCTGAAGACCGCTAGCTAGTTTTAGGTAGGGGTGGAATTTCCGCTAGCTAGCTAGGTGTCTAATAAAGCAAAGTGTAACTTAACAATGGACCATTGACATCTACAGGGCGATGAGCATGGGAATAAAGAAATACTTAATATATTAGCTTATTGTTTACTTTTGAATGTGAGAAAGAGAGAGAGAGAAAGAGAGACTGAGAGAGGGAATTCTAATGTCATTCAAATGCTGCAGCTGGCATGAAAATGGAGACCAGAATTTTGATGTAAAGAACAGTCCCAACAAAGATTGAAATTCTACAAGCAATAAGCACAACCCATTGAATCTTTTCACTTTAAGCCACTATTCAGAGACAGGAGACCTCACTTTTGTCCCCCCCTCTTCTCACAGCACAAACAATCTTCACCTATACTTTAAGACAGCAAATATTCTTTCTCTCTGCCTTTTCTGTTCCACAAGCCCCGGAGAGCTTGTGTCAGAGAGACATGGAGAGAAACCAAGAGAAAAATACTACAGGTTCAACTCAGACGGCTTTTTTTTCTTTCTGAAATGATTCAACTCTTGTGAAATTCCTAGAAAAATGTAATCTATGGTTTTCTTTGTTTTCCCACTGTATGTAAGTGTACCAGGAATGTGGAACTCTACCAAAATGTCAGAATCTCAATCTTCACTAGCGAGAATCTGTTTATTGATTCAGAAGAAATTGAAGATGCTCATGAGTCTGTCCAATGAGTCCTGTGCTCTTTGCTCTGCTATCCTTCTAAACTGCTGGCTGAGGTTGATTCTGCAATAAGAAATCTAGAGCTTGTAAGGCAATCCAATGCTTATTTTCTTAGATTTCAAACGGAGACTTTGTTTTTCTTTTCTTACTTTAATCTTTATCTCTATTAGTTCTTGGATGGACTGGCGACATACTGGACACCTCTTTGATTGAAGCCTCAATTGCTTAGCACAGCCACTGCACATACACTGGTAGAGAAGAGCAACAAGGGTAGTTTATTAGCATAGCAAAACATAAGCTACTCTAACAAAGTAGCCCTGGATTGGTTTAGTTAAAACATAAAATGAGGTGTCAATATACTGTTTTGGCTAAACAGCCTAGCACAAGAGATTCTAGTGGCACTGAACTGATATCGTCAGCTTTGATCTGAGCTCTCACGGTTTTATCTCACGAAAGGCATCTAACAACTACAGGCGAAGTCTCTACTCATGTATCATAGCACAATCTCACAATATCTCGACATGGGATTGTGGCGTTACACCTGAAACTCGGAATGTCTATTCTCAAACACAACAGAACTAGGAATATCTTAGTTGAGTCCAGTGGAAGGGCAAGCCATTAGTCTTTACTGCTAATTATAACAATGACTGTAATGCTTCAGATTCATGCTACCAAAAACCTGTTGGATTATGCCCTTAGAACCATTCATTAGATGATTGACTTTGGCATTATTTATGTATCATGACATTTTATTTATTATAGTTCATTATTATATTTGTTTTATAACTGCGTAATGTAATCTTATATGATAATGTCCTTAGAATAGTAATAACACACTATTCTTAAAATATCCCTAGTCAAGTATTATTGTGAACAAGGATAACAATGATACGATAAGACTAGTATGTGGTTGACTGATGAACATTGTCATGGATATAGGATATCAAGTCATCACATAGGTACATGTTAGAGAACTATGTACTGGATCGACCCTCCATGAGAACGCTACATGGATTGTTATATGAGTGTCATAAGCGATTCTCATAGTGATGATGGTGTATGTGATCCTTTGACTTGAGATCATCAGAGATCCCAACATAGAGAATTGCATACTTTAATGCTGCTAGATGTCATTCGTAACAGGATGGACTATAAAGGTAGTAATTGGGTATGCCTTGATATATGTAGAGGGATGTTGAGTGATCAAGATAGAATTTATCCCTCTTATATAACAAGAGTGATGTCTTGGGCCCTTTGATAGAGTGAGACTAAGAAATGCATGGCCGTGCTCAAATAAGTTAATATGAGATATTGATTTTATTTGTTTAATTAGTCTACTCAGGAATCAAGAAACGCTGATTAGACTATACAAGTGTGACACATTCCATGACTTGTGTCTAATCAAGACATCAAAGGATAAAGGGATTAGACTACACGGTAACATCTATCACGAGTAAGGTTATGTCGAGTCATTGACATTCTCGTTACATGGGTAGCAATGATGTGTTGCTAGATACCGCTCATTGCCTGTGACAATTTTGTCATTGCCATTGTTTTGAGAACCTATTGGGTCGCACACTTAGAACGGATCAATGAGGAGCTTAATTAATCCTATTCTGAATTGGATTAGGGATATAACTAATCCTATTCTAAGTAGGATTAGAGTTCTGTTTGGCAGTAAATTTTAGGGTAAAATTTACTGCCTATAAAAGGATGTTTTCTGAAACATAGCCGCAAAAAACAACAATTAGAAAACAGAAAAGTATTCTTTTAATCGAAGCTAGCAGTTCGGTTAAAAGAATCAAAACGCTCCTTAAGGCATCTGATCGTGAGACGTTCAAGAGTCGTGAGATCCGTTCGTGTGGATACCATAGAGGCAGGAACGAAAAGTTGCTGCTTGGGATTCGACCAAAGACAGAAAAGCAGAGAAAACGTTAGGTAAAATCTCGAAACCCTAATCAGGCAACCCTCCGAATCGATCCTGATGGAGGCCGAATGATTTAAATTCCGCTGCATGTTTGTTTCGGTCTCCTTGAGAACCTGCATTCCTAGCCTGTATCTTGTTAACTGAAACATTGCTTGATTGATGAATGGATTAAGATGGGAAACTTACCATATGTCGACAAGGCAAAGCAGCAGTATCTTTAGGCTCAGTCATGCAGATTACACATGCTTTCCCAGACTCACTATCATCAATACCTGGCTCAGAAGAATCATCAATCCCATAGATCTCACGAAGCTCGTAACGAATCCCCTCAAACCACAATCTTTGCTTGATTACTTTCACTTCAAAACAACCCTCATTGTTCTGCTTCAGCACAGCTTGAGTGATTTGTGCATGAGGAGACATGGTTGCTGGAGGTTGATCCAGCTCTGCCCCTGCTGAGAAAGATGGCAAACTTGCTTCTGCAGAGATAACCAGTGGAAAAATGTCTTCCTTCCTTGTGGGTCTTGAAAGATGACCCAACTCAAAGAAACCAAGGTCAATGCCAGTGCCTGAGGGCTGGTAGAATTTCTGAGCCAATCCTTTCTGGAATGGAATTTTCATAGGCATATAAATGTCAGGATACAGTGGCATGAACGTGCAGTTGGGCCCTTCTTTGGCAAAGTAGAATATGGTGACACTGTCAGAGAGGAAAACATTCACATACTTTGAGTATTAACTTGTCCAGAACAAATAAAGCAGAAGCAAATGAAATAGTATCAGGCAATTGAAAACGAGCCAGCCATTAGAAGATATCTTGTAATTCCAGCAAAAGGGTAGAAAGAAATGATTAATGAAAGTTCAGAACTGTTTTACTTTATCATAGTTCAATCATTCTTTTAAAACTCTGGTGTCCAAGAAGAAAATGAACATAACTAAGCCAGTTCATTCCAGATAATTTGTATAGATTCTATACAAGCAGAATTTCCTTAGCACTAATCCATCAGTAGCAATATCTGCACAATCATTTTTAGGCCAACAGCTTGTATCCTAGATCCTAGTCCATCATAGGACAAAATTACAGGTAAAGAGTAATTTGCAGAAAGCACAGCCAATGCATCTGCTCGGTTCAGTTAGGGAGACAAGAGAAATGAATGCCAATAAGCCAATAAATTTGCTTTGAATATTACTGATATTCTGTAGTTAAAATGAAAGAAAACTACTAGGTGTCGGCCATATATACCTTTCTTGGCCTTTTGGGTACAATAACTAACGAAATTCATTAGTTAGCAGTTTTTAATTCGCTGAATGATTTGAAACCAAGCTGAAGTACTACACTCAATCCCACGACAAACATATATACCTTTTCAAAAAGTGAAAAAATTCCATCTGTCGACTATCATGCATAAATAAAGAAAAGACTATCAGAGTGCTAAAGCAACAATATCCGATCTTATACCAAAGACTAGTCGGTTTTAGTTCAAGGTCAATCAAGTGAACTCACAGTGTATCCTGCAGTTTTTTGCCATAGAATGCTGTTCATACAGTAGTATATTAACTATCAATGCACCTGTTAGTTGACATCTCTTTTGATAAATCATAGTAAATTAGATGGTTTAGAGGCAGAGTTTTGATACAAAGGTAAAGGTAAAGATTACCTTTTTTTTTTATTCGAGTTATGGAAATCGAATTTCCCTTAATACGAAAAAAAAAAGTAACATACACATAATCCTTTTCAGATCTCACAATGTGGGAGCTTTGTGTAGTTTATAGTAAATTAGATGGTTTCCTATCAAGTACAGTTCCCTTTCTCAAAGAAGCTTAAGAAGTAAAAAAGAGGGTTGGAATCATATCATCAACAGAGTATGAATTACTTACTTTCAACTGAAAACTTAGTTCATTCTTAGCCATTATTGCGAACACTGAGACTGATAGAAATATTGAACTGCCAGAATATATATAATATACTTACCTGCCATCAACAAGAGCATCAAAAGTGAAAGAAACCAAGTAAGAATCCAAGTTGTTGTCATCAAGGAAAAGTTTTATGGTGTCCTTGTGAATATTGACATCATTCTTGATCTTCTTGGCGCTTGTGTGATCAACATAAGGAGGTGGAGCCAATGAAAAGAATGGCACTGGAGCCATCACAGAAGGAGGAGGGTGGTAATGGTTTGGTGATGAAGTGGAGAAGACTGCTGCTGGTGGAGGTGAAGGATAAGAGTGTGGTGCATTCGCTTCAAAAACATAACTACTTCCTTGTGGTTGGCTTGGCAAAGTAGTGTTACCACCATTAAAGTTGGTATTGAAGGTAGTTGAATTACGGTTAATATCTATGACTGTTGTAGGTGTTGATGATTGAGAAGAAAAAGATGATGATGATGATGATGAGGAGATTGAGTCATTAGGAGGAAGAGAAGGATTTTGAGTTTGGGTTTGGTTTTGGTGGTGGTGTCTTCTTAGTTTGCTTGGGGAATGTCCCATGGAGGAGGAGATGGAAGAGGTGTGGTTTGGTTTTGTTGGTTGAGATTTTCAGGTTTGGACAAGAAAATCTTTTTATGTGTTATGGTGTTGGGACTTGGGAAAGAGGAATAATCTTTATGTTCATCATCAACCAAATCAAAACACTTTTCTTTTTCTTCTTTTTGATTTTTTATTCTTTAAGATTTTTTTGACCTTTCTTTTTATTTTTTTTAATTTAGGTTTTATTTTTCTTTTAATTTTTATTATTAATAAAAAGAAAGTGTCAAAAAAGGAAAGTTTGTGATGCGGGGATTGCTAGATTTGTTAGTCTAAAAAAAGGAAAAACGTGGAATGGAAATTTCCATTTTTTATTAGACAATCAAAACATTTCTATATATAAACCATATTAACTTTTTATAAAAAATTAAATGATCAATTTTTTAGGGTAAATGATTATCTTTTTTAATATCCTAATTACAAGACATAGTTTGAATGAAAAATATATTTGTTGATGTGAAATAATTATTTTGTATAATATCTTTCATATATATATATAAAAGTAGTATTTACTTATTTTATAAAAAATTAAATATTTTATATTGTTAAGATTTTAGTTATAATAAAATGAAAATTCATAAAGTAAATTTATTTTTATTTTTATTTTTAAGTAAAATTTTAGGACTTATTTTGGTGTTATTATGAGAAAAAAAAACCCCTCAAACGACAGTGCACGGTGCGTTTCAATATTGAGATTACGGAACAACGATGACCGAGATATTACTGTCATTGAGAAATCAATCGAGAAAAACCCTAATTTTATCAATTTTTGACCAAGGTACGTTTTTTTCCCACTATCTTTACATCAATTTTAAATCTCTTTTGATCTTGATATATATTATTGAACAATGTTGAAAAAAACCTATGTGATTTCTCAAAAAAAAAAAAAGATTTAATTGGGAATTCTTTTGCATCAAATTGCTGTAGAAGAATACCCTGATCATACACCTTAGATTCAAAAAAGAAAAGAAAGATTTTTGCTTTGAGATTATTTTAGTTAATTATGTTGTTGATTAATACGAAATTGTTTGTATAGTAGGAAATATAGCTAATTTAGCAGAATTTTTTCTTTTCTTGGTTTTCTTCAAGAAAAAATTGGTCTTTAGACTGAATAATGTTTGTGTATGATGAGGGTTAATCTCAGATTGTGTGTATAGTTTGGAAAATGTAGGTGTTTCAATAGAGTATTTATCGGTGATTTTTTGAAGAGAAAATTGTATTTTAGCTTTGGATATTGTTATTTGTGATGCGGGTTAACCCAAATTTTATGTATGTTGTGTAAACTTAATGTGATTGTAGATGGGAGAGGCTGAGGATGGTGTGAAGCCAAAGAGAGAGGTTTTTGTGACAGTAGGAACAACATGTTTCGATGCGCTTGTTAAAGTGGTGGATTCTCAGGAAGTTAAGGATGAGTTGTTGAGAAGAGGATATACTCACCTTCTCATTCAAATGGGTCGAGGAACATATCTTCCGACAAAGGTATAATAAGAACTTGGAGGAACTAGTGAGTAGATCTTCATTTTAACTTGTTTAAGATAGTGATCAACTATTTTTAATAGAAAAAAAAGAAGTTATTACTGTAATTGCCTTGAGCTAATTTGTGATGTGGGTTAGATTTATGGATATGAGATCAGTAAGAGCAATAAATCTAGGGGAGGTATAAAAATCTTCCAACAGAATTCTATGTTAAGGAATTCAGACTGTTGTTAATAGGCTTGAATGGTTCACAAAATTAATGGTTTTACTTCACTTGATATCCAAATTAATCGATGCTACTTTTTTTTTTATTTTCAAACTGAAGATTGTGTCTTCTTCTTCCTTGTATTATTTTTCTTGTAATTTTCTTAAGTTTTATTTTTGAATGTAGTCTAGTGGTGATGATGGATCTTTGGCTGTAGACTACTTCACATTTTCATCAAGCATTGCTGACCACCTGAGATCTGCATCTCTTGTGATCAGTCATGCAGGTAGCTCTTGATTTTTTTTTTTTGCTTTCACCCATTATTATCCATCTTTCCTTGATAAAAAGTTTATCACTCTTTTCTTCCTTTGTTCGTACTGCATATATAGAACATGTTTATTGGATGTTATCCAATTGGTTGGCTATAATCTGTAACACTGTGTACTGTTCTTCCTTCAGCAAAAAGAATTACTGAGGATTTTGGCATAATCTCATGATCACAGTATCAAGCGATTACATTGGGTATATTCAATACATATGGTTAATTTAATTGTTGAACATATTTTCAAGATCTGTAAAGAGCCTGACTTCTTGAGAGAATTCAAGTAAATCTGTAAATACACCATCACTGAACCTTTTTGTCTCTCTGCTTTGATCCAAAGATGCAACACACGATTGACATGGCACAACTTTTCGAAGTCATTTGTAACCTAAATATTTGTTTCATTATTGATAAATACCTATTTTGGGGTTGTCATTGAGTAATTTGCCATATTCATACATATTCAATTTGTTAAATTCTCAAAAAATTGATGAGGAACTGTTTCCAACTGTTCTGCAGGCTCTGGGAGCATATTTGAGACATTGCGGCTTGGCAAACCTCTAATTGTGGTGGTCAATGAAGATTTGATGGATAATCATCAGAGCGAGCTAGCAGAAGAACTGGCAGAGAGAAAACATTTATATTGTGCTCGTCCTCTGACACTTCACCAAACTATAGCTGGTATGGATACGAAGTCTCTCCTTCCATACTTTCCAGGTGATGCCACACCAGTCGCCAGACTCATAAACAGGTTTCTTGGTTTTCCAGAAGATTGATGAGATTGAATATAGTAAACGAAAGTGAGCAGGCCTAGGGAAACTTCTTGCTGTACTTTATGATATGTCAATGCTGTTATGTGCATTTTGATGTTCCATTGAATATACCCAATTGGCCTTACCTGAGATTTATGTTGTAATATTTCTTTTCCCAGCAGAAAGTACCTTGTCGTAAGTTTGAAAGATATATATTCTTAAAATTGTCACCCATGTGGCAGATAGTCTAAAACATGTACTAGCTGCTACATTAAAAGATGAAAACTGGAAATCTGATGGCATTTCTGCTTAAGAGGTAGTAGTCTTTGTTGATTTCTTGGTTGAGAAATGCTAGCCACAGTTGATCAAACACTCGCACATCAACACTCTCAATATTAGAATGCCACGTCAAACTGGTTACTAAGTACCCATGTCTTTCTTTTCTTTCTTTTATATGTTATATAATAAATGCAAAATATCAAAAGAAACTTACCATAACCGGTAATCGTTTTTGAAATAAAAAAGGTAAGACACGTGGCATTCTAATATTGAGAGTGTTGGTGTGCGAGTGTTTGATCGGCTGTGGCTAGCATTGCTCTTCTTGGTTTGGCTTTTGCTCGACAGCAGATGATAAGTAGCATATGAAGGAGTCCTGGGTGTCCAATCCTTTTTTGTTTTAAGTATATGAAAGAGATATATGTTGACGTGGAATAATTGTTTCATATAATAATTTTTTGTTTGATGCTATAGACACCGAAAGAGAGCTTTACCTTGAGCTTGCATACAGTAGTTTGTTGTTTTCATTAGTCTGGACTTGGTCCTACTCGAGCTTGATTCTTGCCAGCGCCAGCTATTAGTATCAATTAGTCTGGACTTGGTCCTACTCGAGCTTGATTCTTGCCGGTGCCAGCTATTGGTATCAAAACTAACAGCCACAGGACTTTTGTTACTTATAGATTGCCATTGCCATCTCCTTGTTGAAGGGCTGAAGTGAGACAAAAAGAAGTAAGAAAGAGGGGCCCTAGCTGACAGTGATATTCTTCTGTTAAGGAAAAAATTGAAAGAGACTATTACAAAATCGAGTAATTTATGATATTTCATGGTTTTCACCTGCCAAGGTTGTACTTAAAAATTGCTGCTGCCTAAGTTTGCATTAATGGCTAAAACTATGCATAAGAATCAAAGCAGATTGATGCAGGAGTCTTCTACAGGACAGTTAATGCTCCAAATGATCCCAAGAACAGTTTTTTTTTTTTTTTCACTGGACCCGCTGATTTCGGGACTTCCGCTAGAAAATTTACCTCTGTTTTGTCCCATGTGACAATAATCATGGGATTCATCAGTGCTAGGTGGATTATTTTAGCTCTGACCGTTTTCCTTTCTGTTTACGGGACAGTATAACAGATCATCTTAAACACGATGTGTGTTAATATAACACGGAAAAGATATTAAGATGGCATGAATTAAAAAGTTTTAAAAAATTAATGTTTAACGTGTTTATACAAATTTTAACATCAAATTTTTGTGTTTTAGAAGACATGCAAAACATTTCAGAACAGATATAATGCATGCAGAGCTGAAATTGAAATCTTGAATCTATGACTCGAGTTTTCAACCTGTGGAAACTAGAGAACTCTCGTGAATCGTGATTGAAACTGTGCCTGATTGATTAGTAATGTTTCATCTCATGTCTATAGTTATAGCTTGGACTGTTCGATGATAGAATCTTGGTTTCCCTGAATTCTAAGCAATGCATTTCTGATATGGTTTGGTGGTTTTGTGAGCTCTGAAAGCAGCACATGTGAATCTGTGACAAGTTCACGAGGAAAATCTTTCACACTGCTTTATGTAATAAATACCAGGTAGTATTAGACAAAACAAAGGAGGGAATTGGTAATATCTATGTTGTTTTCCATCATTTTCTTTCTACAATTCCCAAGGGAAAAATCCTAGTAAGAAACCTTAGCTGGCAGTAATTGTATCCAACCGGACTGACCCATCTTACTATATTTAATAATTCATGGATATAGTTTGCATTCTTGATATGAAAAATCATATTTATATTGTATAAAAAACAAAAGTTTCATGTCGAAATGTCAGTGAAAATTCTAATTATCTCTTTCTTTACACATCAAGATTTGAGAGAATATTTTATCTCTCTTTTCACACATCGAGTTTTCTTTTTTTCTTTGGTTGAAATTCTCCGATATTCGAAGGTCTATTTGAAATCCGACTAATCTGTAATCGAGCTACTGTCGGACTCTAAACGAGGGAGCTTTCCTACACTGTTTTCTCGATTCTCAAAGTTTGAACTTGAGATCTTGCTTAAGGAGCACCAAGCTCCTTCCACTCGATCTAACAAACGTTGGTCACACATCGTGTTTTCATAGAATTTTTTTTTGCCAAAAACAGTAAACATTAAGAGATGGTCACAATTTAGGCTATGATATTAGTATTGAGTGTTATTGAATCTTTTCATTCCAAAAATTAGTTTAATGAGACTTTCCTCACACTTATAAGCACATGCTCAATATCTTCCACAATTGATATAAAAACCTCAACATTTTATTCTTATCATTATTGAATCATATCACCGTATCATATCTAAAATTATCAGATCTACATCTTAAAAAAAGCTCAGGTAATATTCCTACACATGGGACAAGCAACAATTTGATTGGTGCTAACAAACTCCACCATAGCCTCTCCTTCTCGAGTGCCAACAAGGGATTTTCCCACTTTTCACAAAAACCACCCAAGGATGAGAAGTGATGCAGTTTGTACACTAGATAGCCATGAATTTTTCTTGTGGTTGGCTGCATTATAGTAAATTGATTGGGCTCAGCTCCATTATTTAAACTCTAAGATATGCAAATGATGACAGAAATGTTGCCAAAATACAGGTCGATTATTAGGAAATGGTTTGGATATAAGTAATATTGATGTGAAATGGTGGCAAGAGCTTCCAAGCTTTTCTGATACAAAGACAATGACAATTCCTTGCAAAATTACAAAAGAATGGACGAATGAAGTACATAAGACCCTTCTTTTATCACGAGGAGGAGAGAAGAGAGAGCTGTGTTTTGCAATTCAGGTAATCTGATCTTCTAGCGTAGAGCCTTGTACCTAATTTAGGAAATATTAATCGTTTTGATATGAAAATATAATGTTTTTATTTCATATGAAACATTTTTCAAGTAGGAGCTCAAATTTTTACATATATACTAATTGCTATAATAAATTTTTATAATAACTAGATCTAGAATTGGGGTTAGACTTAAAGGTGTAATTGAATCGAATCGAAATGCTTCAATATCAAACTTAAGCTTGACTTGACTTAAAACTCAAAACTTGGCTCGAATTCAATCAAGTATAATTTTAGAAGCTCAAGTTAGACTTAACAAAATATTCTAACTGCTCAAAATCAATTCGATATGCTAGATTTGTTATTTTTCAATTATATGTTATAAAGGTAAAATAGTAAATTAATAATAAAATATAAAAAGGATTATTATCCTATCCACTGCCAGTGGAGTTTTTTAACTCCACAAGCAGGGTTAAGATGATGACACATGTCCCATTTTGTTTATTTTTTATTTTCTTAATATTTTTAAAGGACACATGTCATCATCCAAACCCCGCTTGTGGAGTTAAAAAACTCCACTGGCAGTGGATAGGATAATAATTCATATAAAAATATATATTAAAAAAAGCTCAATAAATTTTGCAAATTGCTTGAATCAAGTATAAAGATACTTAAATTCTATTGGACTCGTTATTTGAATAATTCAAACTCAAATTCAATTTAAAAGTAAATATATTAAACTTAAATAATTATTAAACCGATTTCAAATAGTTTACACATCATAATTATGCTGCCTAACAAGTAAACCCAACCTCCACAACCCCAACAAATTCCTTTCTCCCAAAACCTTACCCTTCACATCTCTCTCTTTCTCTTCCTCTTTCCCTTTCATCGTTCCTTTTCTTTCTTGTTTGTTACATAGCTTTTTCTGTTCATGAAAGATAGCAACATGGCTGCTTCTACACCACAACCTGCAATGCCACCAGGCCTTAGTACTGCAAAAAACCATACTCATCCTAAGCAGTACCATTTCCAGTCTATATCTCAAAACCATCAACACAGCACCATCCTTTCCTTAAACTCCATCATCATAATCATCGTATCCACCATCTCCGTTGTCATAGCTTTCGCAGTATTTGAAATGCTCCGCAGACTTAAATCTGTCAGAAAGCAAGGCAGCTGCAAAGAAAGCAGTGGCAACAACAACACCAGTAGCAGGTTGAATGCTCATACTGCCATAGACTTCAATTCTAGTCCAGGTAAGTATCCACTTTCAAAACTTATGTAATCTTAGTACTGTTTGACATTCAAAGTACAGTTCTTTGATCTTGGGATGCCTAGAAATGGAGCAGATGTGAAGGCAAGGTGTTTGTATGGAGGAAGCATGCGTAACCCTCCAAGTAAATACAGAGGGGTTCAAGTTTTCACTTACAAGGAGCTGGAATTGGCAACTGGGAACTTCAGTGAGGTAAATGTGATTGGCCATGGAAGGTCTGGTATGGTGTATAAAGGAATCCTTGCTGATGGTACTATGGCAGCCATTAAGAGGCTTCACAGAGATGGCAAGCAAGGGGAGCGTGCTTTCAGGATGGAGGTGAATGACTTCATTTATTACCCATGTTCCCAACTTGTGGAGTTGAAAAGATTATGTTCTGGTTTTTGAAGTAGACAAATTTAATTGTTATGTTAGATTACTAATAATTAACCATAAAGTCAACATTGTTATGTTGTCATCTTTCATTTATATAATCAAACCTGCATATTGTATTCGATCTTGCACATGGGTTGAATTATAGTATCATATTCTATTCTGCTTCTGCAGGTGGATCTGCTGAGCCGCTTGAACTCTCCTTACTTGGTGGAGCTAGTAGGCTACTGCGCTGACCAGAACCATAGGCTTCTGATATTTGAATTCATGCCAAATGGTACTCTCCGACAGCATCTTCATCATCCCAGCAGTCAGTATAGGGTGTTGGATTGGGGAACCCGGTTAAGGATAGCCCTCGATTGTGCTAGAGCCCTTGAGTTCCTCCATGAGCATGCTGTCCCTACTGTTATCCATCGTGACTTCAAGTGCACCAATGTGTTGCTAGATCAAAACCTACGAGCCAAGGTGTCTGATTTTGGATTGGCTAAAATGGGCTCAGACAAGATCGATGGTCAGATTTCGACACGCGTGTTGGGGACCACTGGATATCTAGCTCCAGAGTTAGTGCTCCATCATGTGTCATGCTCATGCACCTCCGTTTCATTACCAGATTACCATTGCTACCATGAATATGCAAATATAATGCACAAACTTGCAAATGGCTGCTGTCATTTCTTATTTAATAAAGACTCTTTAGAGAAGAGAACCCATACCCTTAGACCATTTTGATAGGGATTTTAAATTAAATGCCTTTCCAGGAACAAAATTCAAAATGTTACTAAACAACAATGCATGGCATTGGCAAGAATGAGTAAGCAGTTTCTGAAATTTTTTTGACCATGAATTTACACTGCAGATATGCTTCAACAGGCAAACTTACGACAAAATCAGATGTCTACAGCTATGGTGTGGTGCTTTTACAGCTTTTAACAGGCCGTGTGCCAGTTGATATCAAGAGGCCTCCTGGAGAACATGTCCTTGTTTCATGGGTTAGTGGCCAAAACCCATCATTCTCTTTCTTATAGGATAGCTTGGCCTAACCCCTCTAACTTCAATGTCATGAATAGCTTAAAGATTTTTAAGTAATGTTCCAAACTTTGATAATCTGACAGGCGCTTCCGAGGCTAACTAACAGAGATAAAGTAGTTGAAATTGTTGATCCAGCTATTCAAGGACAGTATTCAAAGAAGGATTTTATTCAGGTGAAGTTTGCTTCTATGATATTAGTTTTGTTCTTGTCACGTATCATTGTATCATCAAATGAATGGCTTCGGCCTGCTGGTGACAGGTAGCTGCTATTGCTGCAATGTGTGTGCAACCAGAAGCCGATTATCGACCATTAATGGTAGATGTTGTACAGTCACTGATCCCTTTAGTTAAAAGTTTCAATTCCATTAATTCCACTGGTTCCTCTATATTTCATCGTCAAAACTCCAGTCCCAGATACTAGCAATACCTTTGAGAATTGCAGATCCAAATGATTCTTTCCAGCTCTTCTGGTTGCATCAAAAAGGAAAAATTCTACGTTGTCACAATGTACAAAACAGCCTCAGCAACTGTGGTTGCTTCCTTGCATAAGAAGTAGAAGCATTTCAGGCAACAGCCGATGCTCCTGCACTCAAATCAAAAGTAATGGGGTTTTCCCATGAGCCATAGACAAGCTTCTTTACATTCATATTCTTGTATAAATTTGTTGTAAAAGGATTAATAAAGGCAATATTATTTTGTGTTTTTCAGAGATTAAAAGTTTGTCTTGGAAATAAGTAGTGCTTTTCTTTTGTTATGGAAAACATTTGCTAGTGTAAAAGAGTATATAATTTCTTAAGACACAAGTAAATGTGAAAGGAGAATTTGTGGCAATTAAAGAGCATAAGAAATCTGCAATTTAAATAATTCATGGTGCAAGGGGATGGTGTGGAGTCCCGCATCAAACCTGTAAGATATTTTTTACTTTGACCTAAAAGGCTTACGGTTTTATCTCATAAAAAATAGCTCATAAGTATGAGTTTAAGTATTTACTTATATATTATAGTACAATCTTTGAATATCTCGATATGGGATTGGGGTGTTACAGAGAGACCTATTATTTATGTTGAATGTATGGTGTTGGTGAATCAAGGAGCTTTGCTGTTGAAAAGCACAAGACTGAGACAGCAGAAAGGACCGTACCAAAACATACAGTTTTTTTCATGGTGAGATTTAGTTTACAAGCTACAGATATACAAGAAAGTGTCCCAAAGTAACAGCATGGCACATTGAAAACTAAATGTTGGTATACTTCCATTGAAATTAAATTTGCCATCCGTGATGATAGACTAAAGTAGTAGAATGAGTTTTCACTCTTGTTGCTCCATCATTTTCACTCTTACCTGTAATTAGGACATTGTACCAACAGGAAGCTTCATAAATAAGGAAGTATCAGAGTTTCAATGTCACATCACGCACTTTAAAGAGGAGTAGGCAGGTACTCCAATCAAACATTGGATAGGAAAAAAATGCTGCTGGACATATGAATGTGAGCGCAGAAGAGGGTATGTAGCTCAAAACCCCAGAAACCAAGCCTATACTTGCAATGCCCAAGTCTCAGAAGTGAACAACCTTAACTTCTCCAGGTGCAACCGGAACCATCAATCATTGATGTGGAAAAGAGTAATTCACTATTTTCCAGACTTTGAAATCTTGAGTTTTGTTTATGCAATTACGGCAAACTCTAGCACATGGGAAGAAAACCTTAGACCAGTAGGATTCACTCTTCTATACAACAGAATTAGAGTGAGCCAGTAAAACATGGTTTGACAGCCACTAGCCAACACCAAGTTGTTGGTGAATTGCTGTCAGGAGATTTTTCTCTTTCTATATTTCTTTCGAAAGAAAGGAAACAGATAACCTTTAACGTCTCTTACATCATGCTGATTTCTCTAAGGCTGTGGACTGATCTAATCTCGGCCCGGAAGGATGAAACAGGTGGCTTAGGCTGTCGACATTAATGTCTGAAAGCAAACTGTGAAGAATGAGAAAGAACAAAGGAAAACGAATTATGGTTGACAAATATATTTGCTTTTCTAGGAATTTGTCAATTAATCCCAATGAAGTTCAATAATGAAAACCTTTCACACATGAAATAGAAAGAATAATGATTGGTGAAAGAAAAGGAGAAGGAATTACTGTTCTTGTTTTGGATTTTGCATCAAATGAATGAACCTAAAAAGAGCTTCTGTGTTTTCTTTATCCTGGAAAAGCCATAGATTTGGCATGTTGCTTTTGCTACTTGAGAGAGTAAATACGAGGAGAAATCAAATTATCTCTGCATTTCATCCTGCAACTGTCTAAAATTCCTGTATAGCTTGAGTACAAAAACTAACAGATTAGAACTACATGGTGTTTTTCAAAGCAATATATACAGCTAGAAAATTACACTCTTGACCGCTTGAATCACTAAACTTGGTTAAAGATAGAGAAAAATTCAAAATTCCATAAGCAATTTAAACCTCAACTTCTTCAGATCCCGTGTGCACCGGCTATCAGGTATAAGCTCAATAAATCATTAGGCATGTGTATCTCTCCAGGCTTGCATTTTAGAGATCGGCTGAAGTAGCAAAAGGAGATTAATTTTCAACCCTTGGATTTCTTAGTTGCAGTTTCTGATATCACAGCAGCACTTGTTCCTCCTTCCTTATTACCCTCTGATTTATCATTCTTTTTACTAATTTTATCTGCATACTTTGCCAAAGCAGCAGTCAGAGCTGATTTAACGTTCGTCTCAGGTTCTTTTTTCCCACGCTTGCCAGTATCTTCAGTTTCCTTGTCCGCTTCTAAGACTTCATTTGCTGAGCATGGATCAGCATCTTTGCAGACTGGAGTTTCTGAAACAGGAGGGTTGCTGGGAACCACACGCTTGAATGGTTCATGAAAAGTGTCATACAAGCGTTTTACCTGATCCGTCAAGAATCCAAAAACAATATTAAACAAAGATGTTAAACCGAAGCATAAGGCTATAGTCTTGTAGTCAATAATTTGGATCAAGCAAAAGTACAACAACCCATAAAACAGCTTGTCTCTAAATATAAAAATTAAAATTTTTGTACCTTCCGCTCTCCTATGCCAGGACATCGAGCAAGATCTTCCATGGATGCATCCATGATACTAGACAGAGACTGCCAAAACAAGATCATAAGGTCAAACAAATCAACATTTAAAACACAGATATTTTAGGTGTAAAACAGTAGACGCACCCCGAATGTAGAACCAAGAGTGACCACATCAGTCTTGTTAACATGTCGAACAGTTGTAAGAGCATGATTTATCTACAATCACAAGAAAACTAGTCTCAGCTAAATCACACCAAATAGAGTGGAGATAAAAAAAAATTGCACGTCACATTTGGATTTTGCAAATTAGTCTATAAGAGAACCATAATGGTCAGTGTAACGCAGTAAGTACATTTATCATGGACTAAGCATCAAAAGAAGAGACAAAATGATACCCTCGATAAGTAGTCAGTATCCATTTGGCCTTGAATGAGATCTGCAGGTTTGTTTTCATATACTTTTATGGTCTCCAAGTAGCGGCCACATTCCTCCAAGCTACACCAAATAATAGCAAGAAAGTTTTGTCAAGAAAACCATATTGAAGCAAGTTTCTTATCCATCTATAAAAACTTCAAGGATTGTACTCTATTATTCTTTAAGGCATCAAAAAATCTTCACCATACCTCCAACCACATAATAGAGTACAATCATGAAGCAAAGCGGTTTTAGTAACTTCAAGCAAAGGCTTAACAACATCTTCCTGTGATAAAAGACACTCTAAACAATGAGTAATTGTTCCTTTGTAAAGCAAAGCCACAAGGAAATGGGAATCACTGACATATTTATAATGTCAGCTTGCTTGTGAGCTTTGTTTGAAATGTTAAATTACAGGAAATAATTAAAAGTACATATGAATATCATCACAATGAAGAGAGGTTTACCACATCAACATGGCACAACACAACACGAAGCTTGAAGTTTTTCTGTAGTTCCCTGATACGGTAATATAGGTAGTCTGGATGCAGCAAATGATATCGAAGACTGCATCAAATAGTCAACTCAATGAGCTGGATGCATAAGAGCACATTTCAACAGAGACACTAAAATTAATAGATATACCAGAGAAGACACTGAACATAAAAGAATATGCCAAAATACTTTTTGCTAAAACACAAAAAATTAACTTTGTCCCTTAAAACCTATAGTTTCTTAAATATACTAAGAACTTGGAAAGCATGTAATCTTATATAAAACCTCAAACTGCTCTTCAACAATTTTTATTTATATAAACTGCACTTTCATGGACCTGTAGATGGTTGTAGAAATATAGAAATTTTAAGCAAGATACAAAACTACAATGCAATGAAGAGTTGTTCTATACCTTAAAGGCACATAAATAAGCATGAACCATTATAAATTCAAAATAACCATTTCTAGTTGAACTTTCAAACTTTTATATTGTGCTACTAAGCCATATGGTAGTAGTTCTAACCTTAAATAGAGAGCACACGAGTTCTGACCCAGCAAGTAGTCACAAACAACATCTGCAAAAGCCCATCTCACATTCCTGATATGTTTGAGCAAAGGATTACCCTTCTGCATGAGGTGAAAGTACATCTATATTTAGGCTACTTTAGTAAGGTAAATGAAAGGAATCAAAATATTTGTTAAAAAACTCACTATATCTTTCCTAATAACAGATTTTGGGCAAATCTAGGTTCTTCCTTAGGAGGTTTAGGATTATAAGTTTCTTAGTACTACAGCTCAGGACAATCTTAGCAATTTGCATATTTTTAATTCGATAATGAATTGAAAATTTTAAAAAAAGAACAGGAAGATCAATTAAAATTTAAAATGAACCAAAGGAGCATGATAATAACAAAAACGAGTGTGCACAAAACGAAGAGACAATACATGACATCTAAAATTTCAAGACAAAATGCCACTTTTTACATATCCCTGAATCAGGGCAGGTTAAACTTCACTAAAGCAAACCGTATTCTGTAGCAAGGTGCTCACATTGATACAAGGGGATGGCTGATAATTAACTGACAATACACTCATTAAAAACTTAAAAGATTAGTAAAAACAATGCAACTATTAATGCCGCCAAAGTTAAACAGCATCACCTGCCTATGGCTGACAAGGATGGCATTACGGTTCTGCGCAGAATTTGATGATGATGATGATGAAGCAACAGCAGCAGCAGGGGAAGCTGAGGTTGAGGCAGCTGAAGAAGAAGAAGCAGGCACATTGGCTTCACCAATTGGCCTATAACAAACCAAAGTTTCAAACAAAATTTACAAGCTATTTCAATGAATTCTAGTTACCTAATCATGACAAACTCAACAAGCTAAAGCAGAAGCGGAAAACATGAAGCTTGATCAAAAGGGTTCAACGGAAATTAAATTAAAAAAAAAAAGATACCCCTAAAATAACTGCCAATTTCAATTGAAAAAACGGAACTTTATGGTCAAACTCAACTAAGCCGAACCAACACAGAAGGAAGAAATAACAAAGAATGAAAATTGACAAGAGGGTTCAGTTAAAAGCTAAAAAAAAAAAAGCAATTACCTTGGGGTGGAAACAGAGGAGCTGGTGGCAGCAGCAGCAGGCGGAGGAGAGTAGAACTCAGAGGATTTAATGAAATTGAAAGCTTGAGAGAAAGATTTGGAAGGAGTGAAAAGAGAAGGCGGGGTTGATTTTATTTGTGAGCTTTCCACTACTTCTTTATACGATGGAATTCCTATTACTATCGGTATTTTCTTCTTCTTTTCGTTTTGCTCTGCTCCATTTTCTCCTTCGTTCTCCATCTCCTTCTTCCTCTTTCCCTGTTGAATTCTGATTCAACGAGGAAGTGAGAACCAGACCCGTGTTTGGTTTCTCGAAATGGGTTACGCTTTCGTTAAGGCTCAATGAACAAGTCCATTTATCCGACCCGTTTAAGGTTTCTAGGCTCATCAACCAAACCAATAACCATAAACGCTATCGGTGCTAGGCCCAGGTCTAATGCCTGAAAATTAAAGACCCAAGGTTTGTATTCGGATGATCTTAGAGAACTCCGAAATCTTGTAAGAGCCCATTTCGTTGTTGACTATGTTAACAAGTTGGGAAGATTGAAAGAGAAGATTTAAGACCTTTGTATTTATGAAAGGTCAATTTGGACGGTAAGATTGATTTCAGTAAGATTGAAAAAAAAATGATTATTAAAGAAAGGTAAATTTAACAAAATAATAATAATAAAACCCTGGAAGGGTAATTTTATCTATTACCGTGTAATAAGATCCAAACGGCCTAGAGGCCTTTAAGACAACATGTCCAAAGGGAGCTTTGCTATGTTTATTTCTAAGTATTTTTTATATGATATTCTTCTGCCCTTGTGTTTTTTTTAGACATGTAATGATGACATGACAAAAATATATATAAAAAAAATATAAAAATAATACGGATTAAAGTTTTAATAAAGATTATATATAAATTAAAAAAATTAAAAATTCGATTTGATATTGACATATTAATTTAATTGTGATACAATAATTTTCGCATTTTATATAATTTAACACAAAATGTATACAAATAATACGGATTAAAGCTTTGCTATATACTATCAATGCATCAGAAGTTGACATCTCATCATTAGGCTCTTATATGTAAATATAAATAAATTTTTTTTATTTATCCATAAGGGCCTATTGATGAGGTGTCAATCTCTGATGCATTGATAGTGTATAGAAACTATACACTGTCAGTGCATCATATATAAACTCTTTGGTTTAAACCCAGAGAAACAACTAATGTGAGGGGGACCTCCCTCTGGTTCTAAGCAAAGCTGCTCTCGATATAATAAGTTAAAACAAGATATAATTATATCATACAAAAACAACGTAATTAGAAAATATAAAGTTGATACGAAATAAAATTTATTAAAAAATATATGATAAAAAGTAAAAATTATATGTTTTACACGATACAAACATAAATAATCTAACCACCTTTTATTTATTATCCCATCCTTCTGTAAAAATAAAAATATATCTTAAAAATAAGAAATACCGAAATGAAAAATTTTTTATACGAAAAAAAGATGCAAATATAAAAATTTGAACTTTAAAATTAAAAAAACATCACATTAAAAATAAAAATACAATCATTTAAATTAATATTGCAGCTCAATAATGAAATGTTTTTTTTTCCACATCATAAACCAAACTTCATTTAATAGATTTGACAGTGAATTGATAAGTTCAATGCATGAAACATGTCTTTAATGAAGTGTCATTACTTTCTTTCACATGGACTGGTGTCTGGTTTTTGACTTTTTCCTCACTCTCCTTGCAACCCAAGTCTTAGTTCACCGCAAATTTTATAAAACAAATTGGTAAGCCATGTCAATCATCCATTGACAATCACCTAAAGAACGCCAAAGCCTTCATTGACAGGGAAATCTCAAGCTTTTCAAACCTCAAAATCAGTTCCCCATCTTGTCATAACTCAGAAGTAATAAATATCGAAAATGCAACATCCGTGCCATTTTGATAAAGTGTTAGAACTCTTAACTTCGGAAAAGAAATATGCCATAATTCATTCTCTCTAGGGTATGGACCTCTCGATTTTAATTGAACCTAAAGAAAATATCATGATTTTCTAGCTTCAAATAGCTGCATTTATTAACCAAAAAAAAAATAGCTGCATTTATTCACAAGCATTAAAGAAGTGTGCCAATTGAAAATTTGCAATGCTGTTGCATTTATCATCAAACCAATTAATAATTTCTCAATGAAATGAACTAGCTAGAATATTAATTATTCTTTGACTATCAACAAGACTTTACAAAAAATTTTAATGACTTTGTCAATTTCAATCCCCATCATTGCAAACTAAATCCACTTGAAGCTTAGTTAGCCTAGATAGTAAAAGCATATATAGATAGACACGATAATTTTAAATAAAATACGAAATAATAAAAATTAAAACTTTAAAAATATTTTATGTTTAATGTTTAAATGCAAAATATTTGTATTTTAGAAGATACAATAAATTACTAATTGTTGAGTTTACGTAAGGACGATCACAGAATTAATGAAAAAGTGGATTGGCCAAGGCTGAATGAGCTTTGGATAGTGGGGAATGATCTCATCCCTATTGAAAGTCTAACAAATTCTAGCAGATTCCCATTAAAAGCATCGATCATCAGGCTAGAAGCTAACTCCACACGGCTCATGCAATTATTTGTTCAGTTACAACATCAATGGCTGCCGTCTGAAGAGGTTGCTTGCCTGCTGTCATGTCCTAAATCATTGCAGAGTAGTGTCAAAGTGATGTGCTGTAATGGAAACAAATCAAGCTGAAATACAGGCCATGGGAACCCAAAAGGGTAAAGAAAGTGAAGCATCCAATGCAGCACTGCTACCAAACTCAACTTGCAAGCTGTATTTCAATAAGATTTGAAATTGTTTCCAAGTTGTTAAAGCATGAGAATGACTTGGAAGCATGGAATGGCTAGATTCTATACACATTTGCAAGTTTATTACAATGCGGTAAGTTAATAGATTTTCAGGGAAAATTAATTTTCTCAAAATAGGAAAGCAACTGACAGGTTAAAATTTGTAAGATTTTCATACTTATAAAATAAAAATATAAGTAAAAGTATAATTATTTAAATCAATACCATAATGAGCTAATGAATTTTTAAGAAAAGTCCTTTTTTATTACAAAAGCAACCTGCAAATTAAAATCTACAAAACTTTCATATTTTAAAAATTAAAATATAAATAAAAATATGATCATTTGAATCAATACTTAACAATATTTTATTTAATGAATCTACTATTCTATAACTCAAAACTAAAAAAGATTGCCGAAAATAATGTTCTCAACTATTTTTCATTTCTTCCACGGTCTATTTATCTTATCCAAATCTCAACCCATCTAGAACAATTCTATTGGAATTTTACCAGAAATTTCTATCAGAAATTCAAAATCTTGCCTTGCAATTAAACTTTGACCATTGCCCTCACAGGCTGCAGCTGCTAGGAAATGTTAAAAGAAAATTTCAAACACATTAAAGAATTAAGGAGACAATCATGCAAGATTATTTGCCTTTGGTCATTCAAAATCATATACATTACCAAAGAAAAAGTCATAGAAGAAAATATTTAACTAAAATCTTGCTTTTACTTTTTTTTTTTAACAAAAAATCCAACTGACCTTTCAAGACATTGATTAAATTAGATTTCAACAAGGAATTTTCAATCTAATTATGGCCTGTCCATATCCTGCCCATCATTTTTAAGACTTTGTCTTCTTCGCAATATTTTCATTTTGTTTATATAAAAATCGTAACATGAAAATAAAATTACAGAAATTAAAATTTGAATTTTAAATTTTGTGAAAATGATTTTTTAAAAGAATGTTTTTGCTTTGAATTATAACAATTAAAACTTGATAGTGAAATAAAAAAATTATTCACCCTTATGAATATAGCTTTGAGAATATGAAAACCAAATTCAAATCAATAAATAAAAAATTGATAGAAAAATTATTGAATAGATAATGTAGGTATATACACAAAGCCTGTGGCTAATGTTGAAAAAAAAAAGTTATTAAACCGGTGGACGGCTTGAGTCACCCACCGCTCCAGCCGGCGAATTTGAAGTCCCTTCGCCATCAGTAGCTGCCACCTTCGGTGACTTCACGGAGGATGCTCTGCCAAAAAATGGTGGTGCCATGCTAAACACCCACCGGCCCGACTTAACCCCCCGGTCCAACTTTTCCAGCGGCTTAATTGACTTTCCTATACTACTTCCACCATCTTCTCCGGCTCGAAATCCTCGCCTCGAACTCGTCTCCCTAGGCAGTATCACCAAGCTCGTTGCTCGGTTCAACTTCCGGTTTATTAGCTGCTTCCGAACCTCATCTGGTAATCGCAAAGTGAACCGGTCTGTGTTCTCACATGGCTGGACCAAAGAGTGTCCGGTGGAGTGAGATCGTAAGAAGAAGAATTTACGTGTACGGATGGATCTAGATCCACGTGTACGGTTCCTGTTTAAAGTTCGGTTTAAGTCAATTACTTCAACCTCCGGCGCAACTTGAGCCTCAACGTCACAGTTGTTATTATTATAATTATTATTATCTCTTCTTCTTCCTTCTTCCGTTTCCGAGTCACCGCCGTCGCTGCGAGCCTCGAGGTCTAACTCGGTGGCCGTGTTATTCAGCTCAGTTGGTTGACTCGCAGGGTCACCTGGTTGAGGAGCGAGATTAGCTCTGCAAACCGGGCAAGTAGTATGAGAAGTCAACCACGCGTCGATGCATTCTGGGTGAAAAACGTGGTCGCATTTGGGTATCAAACGCAGCGTTTCGTCTTCTTCGAATTCATTCAAGCAAACCGCGCACTCCAGAGCTCCTTTGCCGATCTTATGAACCTTAACTTCGGAGTAAACCATGGTGGGGAAAGTCTCAATCACCGACGCGTCAAGCCCACGCGCCCCACGGCGGGAAAGGCCGGCTCCGCCAGCGACAGGGCGGACGGTGCTTCCGTTGGCGTCGGATTCGGAGCAGTTCCGGATATAAATCGAGAAAAAACCCATAAAGAACAAAGCAGCAATCAGAACGGCAACGATTATGGCCATGGAAGGGCTGAAACGAGCGTAAGGGTAACGCTCATCGTTTGGTGGGGGGCTTTGGGCAGCAGAGGGAGGCGGAGAAAGGAGCAAGAAGAGGAGAAAGAAAAGGGCAACAATCCCATGCTTGGCGGTGTACGACATGGCGAGAGGAGAAGCATTTGCAGAGGGTTAGAGCGAAGAATGCTGGGGGGTTGGGTTTTAAATGAAAGAGGAAAGAGGAGTGGGGTCCGCAAGTGGAGTCAGAGTCTTTGAATTCAGACATGGTGAGCCACATGGTTCAGTTGCGAGAGTCGTTCGTCTGAAAATCCAAGAAGGTTCCAATGAAAAGGAAACTTCATACAGTTTAAGACGTCAGAAGTGACTATATTACTTGCATGATTTTTACAAATTAAGAAAATTTCATCTTTTATTTTTATTTATTTTTTACTAAATTTTTATTTTTGTTTCATAATTTAAAAAACTCGATTTTAATTTGTTTAGTTAGATTTGATAATTTTAGCATGATAGGAAAAAATACGAAAATGACTCAAGTAAAATTTCGATAAAAATTATATAATTTAAATTTAAATTTTATTTTATGTTTAATATATTGACACAAATTATAATTTAATAATTTTCATATTTTACATTAATTTGAAATGATATAGATGCAAAATCTAATAAATGCTTGATAGATTTTGAGTAAATCTTAACCATACATTAATTGATGAATGAATTTGAAATAAATTTAAAGAGAATTGTGAATCAAATTTAATTTTTCATATCGTAATAAAAAAATAAAATTTTACTAAAATTAAGCACAAGCTAGTGATAAAATTTACTCATATAATTTAGTTGAGCTAATCTTTGTAGTTATAGAAATTAATTAATATATGCTATAATAATCCAACCTTGTTTTAAGGTTCTATATAATATTAAAAAGAAAAGATTATTATCCATATATTCCGTGGGAAATTGATATGCTAATAATTTAATAGTTTTGTATCAAGTTAAACTAATTACGTGTAGTTCAAGTTCAACATAAAAATTTATTTTCTAAAAATAGAATTTAAACATTTAATGAAAGATTCGTGGTATTAAATAAATGTATTTTATAAAAAAATAATTTTTTTATTTTTTATGTTTGAAAAAAAGTTGATAGGTATTAGTAGGATTTTGATTATTTTTATGTAAAAATAAATTTGAATAAAAAATTGAATTCGAAGAGTCGAGTTAAATTCGCTTAAAACTTGTTAATACATCCCAATCCAAATTAGTCTTTATCCGGATAAATCGAGTTAACATTTGACCTTATTGTAAATCATTTTCACTTTATTTTAATTTATCCACTAAAAACAAGCTAGTCAATTATGACATTAATTTGTATTTTATGATGAAAACTATATATCTAAAATTATGTTGGTAGGTATAAAATAGTTGGAAAGGGTCAAAATTTTCATAAACACAGTTGAACTAACTCTTTAATTATTGATAGAAAAGTATTGGATTTTTCTCCGTAATTTTGGAAAGATTTAATAGTCAAATGCACCCTCAACTTTTTGTATAAAATAAAATAAAGCTCAATGTTTTATCGTGTAAAAATCAATACATAAACTATTATTTTAATGCAAATAATTCCTCAATCTTTTAAAATTATACAATTATGTCTAAATTTGTTAATTAACACTAACTGCCGTCAGGACATCCTGCATGAAAGTTGATATGGATAACTTAGTTAGTTGTTACATGGCATGCTACATGTGCAATACTAATGGAAATTAGTTTCATTGAACAAATTTGGACTTAATTACATAATTTTAAATGGTTGAAGGTTTATTTACAATAAAATAAAAAATTAATAAATTGATTTCCATGCAATAAAACGTTAAAGGCTTAATTTCATTTTACGCAAAAAAAAAATTGAAAATATATTTGATTATTAAACTTTTTGAAAAAAAAGTCAAAATGTAGCATTACACACTTTGATATATAATGTAACAATAGAATTAAACCAATGTTTATGTCACAAAGTCTAACTAACAACATCGAAATTCAAACCTTAAATCTTCAATGAGCTATTCATCAATAATATTGAAATCGACTCTAAAATTGAAAATTGAAAATTTCAACTTCAATCGTTATTAAAAATATAAAAAAATTCATGTTTTTAAAGTTGTTTGATGTCAGATCAAGTTTTTTGTACATACATTTGTAATTCTGTTTAGATTAATGTTAATTAATTAATTGCAAGTATTTAGATTAATTAAAGTAATCACACAAAGGCTGTTGAAACTTAGAGCAATTAAACAATTTCACTCTTCCAGAGGTAAATAAAAAAGGTAATGGTTGGTATTAAAGTTGTACCCACACGAGATTGATGTCTATTTAAATCGATATTATTTCATTTATGTTAATTTTTATAGTTTTATATTCAAGTTCAACCTTTTTTTCTGCTTATTTCCAATGGAATTTGACTTAAATGTTTAATCAAAAAATAAACAAAAAATGTTATATAAATTAAAAGGAATTTTGATAAATTTTAATAAGAAATTTTAAAAAGTTCATTTAAGAAATTTACTTAAATCTTGTCCGTTGAACATGCAGTCAATTAATCTATAATTTCTTAGCTTAGTTCTGAATCTTGAAAATTAAAGAATCTTTTGCTTTCTTTAATTTTATTAGCTTTTCTTTAGACACCACTTGAAATTGGTTAAAAAAATAGATTCGATCGCAGGAAGCACGAAGGAATTTCTTGAACTTCAAGTTAAGTAAGGCGGTGGCTTTAAGTCATAAAAAGAAAAGAAATTAACCGTCAATAAAATTTTTAAATTTTATAAGTAAAATTAACATAATAATATTTGTCTCTTAAAATTTATTAAAAATAAAAAAATTACAAGCAAACTTTTTTTTTGTCTCGTAAAATAAAAAATTTTCACGGTATCAATTACTAACATAAACAATAATTAATAAAATAATATAAATATACATAACCCTACACTATATTTTTAGGCATTGTGGGGGTATGGGAATATCAAAGCAGAGCCTGCAAGGAATTTGTTTGTTCTTCGTGGAAGCCTAGCTGAATTGATATATAGTCAAAAAGCACTAAGCAACAAGAACATGTTCCAATGGACCAAGACTTTTTCTAGCAATTAAATTCTCTCTATAATTATTAGGAAATTAAAAAAAAAAAGGAAAGGGGGTTTCCTATTAGCTAGTTTGCTGTTGTTTTCCACTTTTCATTTATAAAAATATTCCTTCGGTTGTATCAACCTTGTAATTATGTGTGTATGCAATGGAATCAAATTGAGATGGTTTAGTGTCAAGATTTGATTTTTGTTTGATACAAGAATTTGAAATTAGATTGGAGCTCAATTGAATTCAATTTTTAAATCTCGAATATTATATAATAGGACATTCGAATCACTCAATTTGTTATTTTTTAAACATATATTATAAGGATAAAATAATTGATTAATAATTAAATATTAAAAATATATATTAAAAAATTTAATTAAGCTCATAAATCGTTTAAGTCAAATATTAAGTTACTCAAAGGTAAAATGATAATTTTTTCTTTTTATATAAAAAAAATATCGTAATCTAAAAATAAAAAATTTTACAAGTGTGAAATCTGAATTTCAAATTTATTAAATAATTTTTTTTAAAGAAACTACAGGAACTAATTGGATTGAATTTCAAACTCAAAATTTCTTCGTCTTCCTTTTAACTTAAAGCTCCATATATATGTATGTATGTATGAATGAATAAATGATTCCATTTGAACGGTTTCGGACTCATTAAGAAATTTTTTGCCTTTTTTAGTTTGTTTCAAACCACTTTTGCTTTGATAAAATATTCTTCATATTGAGTATGACGAAGTTAGAAATTATGATTTTTTTTCTCTTAATTTATAGCTATTCGGCATGGTTACATATTCCTTAGCATATTATCCTATTAAATTTGTCCATAATTGTTATAACCTTTTATTAATAACAAAAGGTTAATACAGATGACATACTGCATATCGAAAACGGTAGAATACAGTAAGAGGTTTTGATTTTTTTTTAATTGCTAGTATTTAAGAGGAATTAGAGGTTTAATTGATATATATAAGTTCATTCGTCTCAATATATAGCAAAAACTGACACTAATTTTAAATGCATGATCTTAGAAAATATGACATTTTATCGGAAAATTGAATAATTTATTTACCTCAAAATTTTTATAATAAAAATTTATATTATATTTAAGTGGTGTAGTTTACCAAAGGGTACTTTAATTATAAATAAGTGAAGCAAATTTGATATATGTTGAAGAGAACATTTTTACAATTGCAAGTAGTAAAACATGCTTTCAAAATATTCAATTCAAACATTTAATGTTCCCATGGCATTGACAAGGATTTTTTTTCATGGTCAATAGTCAATTTGTCTAGAAGCTGACTTTTTGTTATTAAATTAAATTACATTAATTGGTTCTGTTTCCTTTCATTTCTTGGCGGCCATCCGTATTTACTAAATTTTTGTTATACAATCTCAAGAATTTGCAGTCAAATTTTTGTTATATGACCATTTATCCTATTTTCAATGTTGGATTAATTAACATTTTTAATATTTAAATTTATAAAAAATTGTGTTTTGCTCATTAAAGTTAAAATTAAGAGTTCAGCACTCCAATAAATTATTAACAATTTTAGTTTTATCAACTCATTTGAAAATTGAAACATTCACAAAGTAAACCAATTTTTTGTTCAAAATTCAAAAACATATAATTCAACATTAGAAATTAAAGGACATCTAGCCAGGAAAAAAGTCTGCCAATGGTTTTAGCATCAACACTTTCTTCTTGTCTCTATTTGTTTAAGCATCATATAATTATCTATTTTTTCCCTCCTTGATTCATTAAAACTCATCGATAAATTTTATTAACAAAGTTCGTTTTTTTATACATTGATAGTAGAATTTTTTAATTTTTACAAATAGGATTAAAATTACATATTATTTTTATTTTTTTAATTTTTAACATATCTTAAAGAATATCTATCATTTTATTAATTTTGGAGTTTAAAAAATTTTACTAACAATATTTAACAGTAAAAAAATTCTATAATTTTATTCTACCTAATTAGTTTTGCCCTTTCACAAAGTCAAATGCTCTTTAATTATGACTATTTATTAAGTAATCCAATTAAGATTAGATTTCTTATTGATATCATAAAGAAAAACTTTCAAAGACTTTGTCCAATGCTTGATCATGGTTTTTGGCATATAATCATTTAATCATAATTGTTGACACCTAATTTTGTCCCATTTTGTTATTATTACTATTATTATTATTATTATTATTATTATTACTTTTATTAGTATTATTATTATTATTATTTGTTTTTATTTATATTATTATTATTATTATTATTATTATTATTATTATTGTTATTATGATTATTTTTGCTTGTTGTCCAATCGGGCTAGCCACCCGTTCTTGCCGACCCCTCTCCCGAGGCTGTCCATCGGCCAGCTACTCTGCCAAGCCATCCCACCAGCCGGCCAGCTACTCTACCACCATCCCATCACAGCAAACCCCAAGCTTACTCCCTCAAAAAGACCTCATCTGCAACTCGAGACCAGGGGGAGGAGAAAAAAGAAACCCCCCTCTGCCTCAGTGAACCCAGGACCCGAATCCCTTCCACTTTAGCCCCTGCCGATGAACCTAGAAAAACCCCACCTCAAGCCTCACCTCACCATCACTCGGCTACCATTCACCATCCTCGACACCACCCGAGACCTAAAGCCCTAAGACCTCAAGCTTCAACCACTCACGCTCAGCCCTCGACAACCCCAAGAGTGAACCAAAACCCTCACCGAGCATCACCACTCACCCCACACCGAACAATCAAAAATCGAGAAAAACCCCTTACCCTCAAACACCCTCGACATCACCACGGCCACCCAAACACAAAACCAACCCCAAACCCTAGAACCGAGACCCTTAGGATCTCAGATCTAGGAACCCTAGATCTAAAACCTGCAAGAAAAAAACAACAAAACCACAACAAACCAACAACCATCATCATCACATCAACAAGCATCATCAACAAAAAAAAAAAACAAAAAGGGGAGGAGGCCGAGGGTTTCGACCTCGGATCTGTTGGGTTGGGGACGTTTTCGAAGCAATCCGAGGCTAGAAACGAAAAGAGGAGGAGGAGAGCTCTCGGAAAGTCAGAAACTTTTTGACTTTTGGCCACCGGAGACGGCGGCCGGCGGCGACCGGAGGCGGCCCAGGCGGCGGCCGGGAATCGCCCCGGCCGAGAGCCTCTATAGGCTCTGAGGTTTTTTTTAGAAAGAAAAAAGGAAATGAGGAAAGAAAAAAAAGAGGGGCTTTTATAGCCTAAAAAAAAAAGAAGCCAGATCCGCGCGCGGACCCGGGATCCGACCCGGGACCCGCGCGCCCGCCCGGCCAGCTGAGAGGGAAGATCCGCGCGTCGCCCCATCGCCCGACCCGGATCCGCGCGTCCGACCCGGCTCCAACCCTCACGCGACCCGCGCTCCAGCCCGACCCGTTTTCTGACCCGCGACCCGCTCCGTGGACAGATCCGGGCCCCTGCTGCTTGGGCTCGTTTTTGGGCCCCCTATTTGGGCTATTTTGGGTATAATTTCTTTCTTTCTTTCAACTTTTTGTTTATTATTATTATTATTATTATTATTATTATTATTATTATTATTATTATTATTATTATTATTATTATTGTGTTTTTATTATTGTTATTATTATGTTATTATTTTGTGCTTTTATTATTATTATTATTATCATTATTATTATTATTATTATTATTATTATTATTATTATTATTAATGCATGTTATAAAATATAAACTTTTGAAAAATTTTTATTTGCATCTTCATTAATTATTATTAATTAGGAATCATATTTAAAAATAAGAAAATTTAAATTAAATTAAATGAAGTCCGATGATGGGATGCTACGGAAGTCACAAGTAGTGATTCCTAGCTGATCCCTAGGTGAGAAGAGTTATACTAAATGTTGCCAAAAGTATTGGAATGTTTAGTATGATTTTTCAATAATATAATTTTGTTAAAAACAAGAATAAAAAAGTTTTTTAGAAGAAAATTTTTAAAAGAAAATTAATAATAAATTTTATAATTCAATTAAATAAAATTCCGATGATGGGATGTTATGGAAGTCACAAGTAGTGATTCCTTAACTGATCCCTAGGTGAGAGAAATCCTACTAAATGTTGCCAAAAGTATTGGAATATTTAGTATGATTTTTCAATAATTTAGTTTTTATTAAAAATAAAAATAAGTGAGTTTTTAAAAGAAAATAGAAAAAGAAAATTAATAATAAATTTTAAATTTAATTAAATAAAATTCCGATGATGGGATGCTACGGAAGTCACAAGTAGTGATTCCTAGCTGATCCCTAGGTGAGAAGAGTCGTACTAATTATTGCCAAAAGTATTGGAATATTTAGTATGATTTTTCAATAATTTGAAATTTTAATAAAAAATGAAAATGAATAAGTTTTTTTAAAAAAAAAAAACAAAGAAATATAAATAAATAAACAAATAAATAATGAAATTTGAAATTAAAAATTCATTTGCATCATTTTTATTTGTTTGCATCATGTGCATTCATAATAATTTTCGAAGCAAGTGTGAATTTTCCGAGGATGAGATTCTATAGAAGTCACAAGTAGTGATTCTTAGGAAATCTCTAGGTGAGGAAAATTATTTCAAATGCTGCCAAAAGTATTGGAGTGTTTGATTTAATTATTCAATACAAAAAGGTTCACATTTACTTTCGAAAAATAAAGTTTAACCTTTTAAAATAAAACAAAATAAATTTGCAAATAAGGAATGATTTTGAATAAAAAGGTTGGAATAAAAAAGAATTATTTTTAAATATTAATTTAAGACCATTTTATTAAAATTAAAGGATAACACATGATTATTATGGTACCGTTTTTTAACGGGCGTCGTGGGGGTGCTAATCCTTCCCCACGCGTAACCGTACCCCCGAACCCAATTTTTGTTTCGCAGACCAAAAGATTATCTTTTTAATGAAACTTAATTAATTTTGAGATTTTGTTGAAAAGATAAACGTTTTCAGGTGGCCAATCACACCTAGACAAAAAAAGATTGGTGGCGACTCCTATTTTTGTTTTTAAACGCTTTTTCCGAAAATCGTCGAGCGCGAAGCCGTTACGACAGCTTGGCGACTCCACTGGGGACGCTTTTTGAGGGTCAAGCCATTCATTAATCATGTGTTATCCAAAGTTTTAATTTAATAGTCTTGATCGATATTTAAACTTAATTCACTTGGATTTTGAAAATAATATTGTTTGCATTTGCATTCTATGTTATTTATTTTATGTTTTATATTTGTATATATTGTTATTAATAAATTGTTTGGACATATAGCATTAGAGTTGTAGTGTGATGAATGATTGGTGTCTTCCCTCATGCACACAATTGCACTTACATCTGCATAACATGAGCTCTATACCCGGGTTCAGTCCTTCTTAGGAGGGAGTAGAGTACCTTTGCTCTCGTGAGGTAATCACCTCCGCAATGGCAATCGAAATACTCCCACTCAAATTAAATCTTACTAGTCCAGTGTGGACGACAGTGAGGTATAATTTGGGAACCTTTAGATCTTTATATCCCAGCACAGCATACAGAAAAACCTAAGAGGCCAGCCTTAGGTAAAGCCATGTCCAATTTTTGTAGAAATTATCCCAAAATTAGGACACGAGGGAACATTATTTGACCTCATTTCTCGTATCAATAATAAAGGTACTATGGATTTTGGTTTGAATTGTCCACAATTAAAGTCTTAGAAATTTTTCTTGTTTTTCAAATAAGGATTTTTCAAAAAAAATAATAATAATAAAATTGTGGAAAGAGATTTTGTAGAATAAAAAGAAAGAAATCTAAGTTTTAATGAAAAAAGAAAGTGTGAGAAAAAATAATAAAACAAACTTTTCTTTCAAAATAGTGGGAATAATTTTTCTTAAAAAAAAAAAAAGAGAAGAGGGATTTCTTTCAAAAATATGGACATAAAAATGGGAATAAATCGAAAAATACGAAGAGAGCTGACGTTTTTTCTAAATAAAGGTAAAATAGAGTTAACAAAATCTTTCATTGATTTTTCTTTTTTCTTTTTCTGAATAATTTAAAGAATAAGTTGACAAGAAAAAAAAATAAAGAAAAATATTTTTTATTTTTGGGTTGTATAGGAGTTTTAATGAAAATATAAAAATAAAAAAATTTTTCCTCTTCTTGATTATCTCATAAAAAAAATTTTTGAACAAAAAGATGTCAACAAAAAAATTGTCCTTGAATTTGTGTGGAAAAGAATTCAAAAAAAAAAAAGGTTTGATTTGGAATAAAAATGAAATAAAGTTAATTTTTGAAAAAGAATCGATAGGGATGTGAATTTTAGGAAAAATAGAAAATAAAAAAATTTAGTGATAAAAGAAAAAGTTTGATTTGGAATAAAAATGAAATAAAATCAATTTTTGAAAAAAGAATAGAATAGGGAATGTGAATTTTATTTTTTAGAGAAAAATAGAAAATAAAAAATTTTTTGTTTGGTGATCAAAGAAAAATGATTTCTAGAAAAATGATTTCTAGAAAAATGAAGAAGAATGCTCAGGTTTAGTTAAGAATTCCATCTTTCTCGTATGATTGGATTAAGGAATAATAAGATTAGTGTCTAGGTATTGTGAATACAAATATTCATCTTTCTCAAGCATGTTAGCGACATATAATTCATTTCATCATCATTGTATATATATGTTGATAGTCATATCATTTGCATTTTAGAATCATGAAAGTTAGGTGAAATAAAACAAAATTTGATCTTCATTACCACTGCATTGTGTATAAATTACATTTTGTATAAACATGTCCTTCATCATGCCTTGTTATTGTAACATGTCTTAAACATTTTACATAGCATTTCATAAAAAAAAAAAAAAGAATATGTTTTTTTTCATAGAAAATTAAGAACAAAGGAAAAAGAGAGAGTTTTGAGACAAGTTTGGTATGGTTCAAGGTTATTCTTCAATTTCCTTGACTTGTGTCAGACTTAACCTCTCGAGTTAATAAGTGAATATGTTAAGTAAGGGGCAAATTTTAGTTTGAACTTTGATATGCATTGTTGCATCACATTTTGTAGATAAATCTTTGAGAAACTAGACTATGTCTTTTACGATTTTGAATTTGTTTATTCTTTCAATTTTCTTTTCATCAAATTTGTGCACAGATGTTATTGATTGATTATTTTCATTGAAATTATTCCTCCCTAAGATTTGGTTAAAGTGAAGACCTAAATACTTAATATGTAAAATCAAGAAAGTTATGCAAACTAACAAAATACAAAAAAAAAAGAAAAAAAGAAAGAAAAAAAATAAAAATAAAAAAAAAAAAAAGAAGAAAAATTGTTCTATTTCATAGATTTTGTCATGCATATCACTTGCATACATATACAAATAACATGATTTTCATAAAGTTCACATCATACACTTGTTATACTTCAGTAAATATGTCAATACTCTTCATTTTTCAAAAAAAAAAAAATTTGTTTGTTCCAAAAAATGTTGAAAGAAATAAGATAAGGTTTTTCTAATTAGAAAATTGTGGTAATAAGGTTCAAGACTTCTCGACTACCAAAGATTACAAAGCAATTCAGGACTCTCACAAGCTTAGACCATGGAAGAAGGACAGGCTAGCCGAATGGAGAAAATAGAAAAGGCGCAAGAAGAGATGAAGGGGCAATTGGCTGCAATGATGGAGATGATGACCAAAATGAGTAAAGGAAAGGAACCAGCACAGGGAGTAACTACTCAAGTCCATACTTCACAGCGTATGCCATTTTCGAGGCACGACATTCCAAACCCCAGGAGGAACCCATCAGACCCAATCTATGTCCATGATTCGGATAATTCTAAAGAACAGGAGAAATTGAAGATGGGTGTATCAACAATGAAAGAGAATTTAGAGCCTCAGACGAAGTTAGATCTCCTTGAAGAGAGGTTACGAGCTATTGAAGGGATGAATTTATATGGTTCTTTGGATGCACGTGAGCTCTGTTTGGTACCAGGTGTAGTTATCCCACCAAAGTTCAAGGTTCCAGAATTTGAAAAGTATGATGGGACCAAATGCCCGATAACTCATATCAAGATGTACTGTCAGAAAATGGCTGCATATGCTCAAAATGATGAATTATTGGTGCATACTTTTCAAGACAGTCTTACCGGATCAGCTGCCAGGTGGTACACCCAACTAGATCGAGCCCACATTCGCTCATGGAAAGAATTGGCTCGGGCATTCATTGCTCAATACAAGCACATTGAAGATTTGGCACCAGATCGCTTATCCTTACAGGGCATGATGAAGAAACATGAAGAGAGCTTTAGAGAATATGCTCAAAGGTGGAGGGATGTAGCTGCCCAAGTTCAACCACCCCTCACAGAGAAAGAAACCGCCATCTTGTTTGTCAACACACTCCCAGCACCATTTTATGAAATGATGGTTGGAAATGCTACAAAGAATTTTGCGGATATGGTGATCTCTGGTGAAATAATAGATAATGCAATCAAGAGTGGCAAGCTTGTAGGAGACGATGCCATGAATGCAAGAAAAGGTGATACAGTGGGGAATGAAGAAGATGCTCATGCTATGAATTATGAGGGGCAACATGTGGGAGACTTTGCTCCATATTATCCTTATCCAATGTACCAAACCCATTACCCCACCATAAATCATATCTCTCCAAGCCTGAATACCCGTCAGCCAATCCTCCAACCTAGTTGGCAAATAGGTCTCCAAACACCTATGCCTACCCAAAGTAACCAAAGAGGATCTCGAAACAAACGGAGGAGGATCGACATCGATCCGATTCCTTGGTCCTACTCTGAAGTATTTCAATACCTTCTTGAGAACCAACTTGTTACCCCAGTTCAATTAAAGCCTTTGGAACCTCCATATCCAGAATGGTATGACCCAAATGCTCGATGTGATTATCATAGTGGAAATACGGGTCATTCGATAGAAAGTTGCCCTGCTTTCAAGCACAAGGTGCAAAGTTTGATTAGATCTGGTTTGTTGGACTTTGGGACAAAAGAAGGAACGGGTTAACCATGCTGCAGTATGATTGCAAAAGAAGACTTTTTGGTGGGTCATTCATGATGGTATAAAGTTGTTTCTTTTTGTAATGCTCATGAACTGAAAAGCGTTTTTTGTGTATTGACTTTCATTTATTTTTCGTCATTTCAACGGAGTAACTGATGCATTTTCATTACATTTTTCTCTCCCCTTCGAAATCTTATTTTTTTTTTTGTGCATTTGCCTATATTTTACCATTTTTTTTGATTAAGTTCCATTCTTTGCCCAATTTTGTTGTTAAATGATGAATATGATGTCGATTTTGATGATAATCTGGGATAAAACTCTAAAATTCTATTTGTATTGACAATTTTGTCCCCAATGATCAATGGGAATGTTGAATCAACCGATGGAGCGTACACAAGGAAAGTAGACTTTTCAGAAGGTTGTAATGGCTCAATAAATAATTCTTTGATAAGAGTATTTATGTTCGAAATGAGAAATGGCCATCTTTGGTTTACCCTTCACATATGAGAAAAATTATCCATTGTTACCCCTTTTGAGCCTTATAGTCATATATGTTTTTTAAAGAAACCCGCCAATGATCACCCTCCACATTGGGGGGCAAAATTGAGAAAAATGAAGTAAGATTTGCCCACAAAAAATTTTTTTTTCAAGTCATTAAAAATCTAGAGGGCAAGATAAAGAAAAAGATATCTTCATGAGGAAAAGAGAGAATCAAAAGAAAAAAGGAAGTGAACAAAAAAGAATGGAAAGAGAAACAAGAAACCAAAGAAGAATAAACAACGAATGGGGTAGAATGCTAGAATTCTTAATATGATGAGAAACGATCCTATGGCTTGAAACCCTTGAAACACGTATTTTGGGCCTGTTTATCCATTCTTTCAAAACCCTGAACCATGACCTACATTACGTACCTCAAAAAGTCCATTTTGATCGAATTTGAATGCTTGAGTTAAGGAATCATATATTGAGCCTAGACATGTTACAAGTTCATGATTGGGAGCTTGATAAGTGTGTTCATTATAGATAAGTATGGTCCTTGAAAAAGAATGAAAACGTAAAAAGGAAAATGATGAAAAAATGAAAAAGAAAAGAAAAAGGAAAATGAAAAGGAAAAAGCTATAAAAAAAAAAGAGGAAAGAGAAAAAAGAAAGGAAGGAGAATAAGAAGGGGCTTAAGTTGAAAACCCGAAAGGGCGATTTGAGTCAAAAGAAGAATGGAGGATTTGGCTAAAATCTCGAGAAGATAGCCTTTCATAAGGGAAACCAGTCCTATTTGATGATTTCATGAAGTAGGGGGCAAAGCATTGATGGAACCAAAATGATTAGAATGTCAATCAAATAGAATTTTGGGAAAAATCCTAGATTAGTTTATCAAGATTGATTGAATATTCATTGTTTAGATATTGTTACCTTTCCTTGACCTCTGGAAATTACCTATTATTCTTGGTTAAATTTGTTCTCGTTTACTTCATCATAAATGTCTTCCCTTCAACCTTCAACCAATCTGCATACTCATGATTATTGAAAGAAATGTGATGGCATTACATCTGTTATGAAATTGAAATGATGATAAATAAATAATTGACAATATTTGTGAAAGCCCGACGCATTACAAAAGAGAAAAGTCGAAAATGATATGGGGCAAAGAAGGAAAAGATGAGAATCGTGGGAAGGCTTGTAAGTGTACCGAAGAAATATGAATGTATGATCAAATGGTGAAGAATAACCAAGAATTAATGGTCTTTCGTGGGATTAGTGGAGGTACGGAAGCTTATGTTTTGAAAAGAGTCAAAAAAGGTGAGGATGGTGGTCTTGTGAACCTTGTTACTGCAACTTTTGATTATTTTTCCTTATCTTTTTCCTTCTCTTTTCCTTTTCTTTTTTCTTATTTCTCGACATTTGCATTGCATCCATCACATACATTCAGAAATTAAAAAAAAAAACAAATGAAAATTTCACCTTTAAGGAACAAGATTTGTACATTTTCAATCAAAGAAGGGGCAAAACACAAGACAAAGGAAGGAAGCAGGATTCTGAAAATTTTAGGATAAGATGATAAGATTTTTAAAGTAAAGAGTTTTAAAAGGATGATGCATCAAGAAACTAAATCTTTGGATGTGAATCTCCAATTCAGAAAATTTTAAGCAAGAAGCTAAATATTCGGATGTGAATCTCCGAATCAAATTTTTGGGTGAGAATCTCCAAATAAAATTTCAGGTGTGAATCTCTGAATTTTAAGTCAAATTTTCGGATGTGAATCTCCGAATCTAATATTTGGATGTGAAACTCCAACTCAAAATTTCAGGTGAGAATCTCTGAAATTTCGGATGCGAATCTCTAAAATGGATATTTGGATGTGAATCTCCAAGTCAAAATTTTGGATGTGAATCTCCAAGCTGAAATTTTGGGTGTGAATCCCTAAGTCAAATCTTTGGATGTGAATCTCCAATTCAAATTTTCGGGTGTGAATCTCCGAATAAAATTTTGGATGTGAATCTCCAAGTCAAAATTTTGGGTGTGAATCCCTAAGTCAAATTTTTGGATGTGAATCTCTAAGTTAAAATATCGGATGTGAATCTCCGAATTAAAATTTTGGGTGTGAATCCCTAAGTCAAAATTTCGGGTGTGAATCTCCGAATTAAAATTCAGGGTGTGAATCCCTAAGTCAAATTTTTGGATGTGAATCTCCAAGTTAAAATTTCGGGTGTGAATCTCCGAATTAAAATTTCAGGTGTGAATCTCTGAATTTTAAGTCAAATTTTCGGATGTGAATCTCCGAATCTAATATTTGGATGTGAAACTCCAACTCAAAATTTCAGGTGAGAATCTCTGAAATTTCGGATGTGAATCTCTAAAATGGATATTTGGCTGTGAAACTCCAACTCAAAATTTTAGATGAGAATTTCTGGATTTAAGATGCGAATCTCTATATTAAAGTTTACGTTTGGAATCTTCAATCCAAATCCTCTAATTGAGTTCCTGAATGTATCCTTGTCAAGAAAATGCAAGATTAGAATATGAGGTTGGAAGAATAAGATCTTGAAGTTAAAAAAAAAAAAAGGGAAGAAGAAGGGTAAAAAAAAAAAAGAAAAGAAAAAAAAAAGGTTCAGGGCTATACTTTAAAGAGGAGGTTCGAGATTAAATTTGAAATAAGATTAAACATAAGATTTAAAGATGAAATTGAAGAAAAATCAAGATAAGGAATTTTAAGATAGGGAAATTTGATTTGAATGTGAATCTTCGAATCAAATCTTTGGGTGTGAATCTCCAAATCAAATCCAAGTTAAAATCCCGGATGTGAATCTTCGAATCAAATTTCTGGATGTGAATCTCCAAATCAAAGTCAAATCTCTGGATGTGAATCTTCAAGTTAAAATTTCGAATGTGAATCTCCGAATCAAATTTTTGGATGTGAACCTCCAAATCAAAGTTAAATTTTGGATGTGAATCTCCAAATCAAAGTTAGAATCTTGGATGTGAATCTCCAAATCTTCAAGTTAAAATTCAGGGTGTGAATCTCTAAGTTCAAAATTTTGGATGTGAATCTCCAAATCAAAATTTCGGATGTGAATCTCCGAATCTTAGATTTTTGAATGTGAAATCTTTCAATTTTAAAGTTTCATTGCCTCTGCTGCAAGAGGAGCACTTTTCAGGAAAAAAATTTTAAAGTTTCATCGCCTCTGCTGCAAGAGGAGCACATTAAAAAAAAAAAAAAAAGAAAAAGAATTTTAAAGTTTCATTGCCTCTGCTGCAAGAGGAGCACTTTTCAGGAAAAAAATTTTTAAAGTTTCATCGCCTCTGCTGCAAGAGGAGCACATTAAAAAAAAAAAAAAAAAGAGAAAGGAATTTTAAAGTTTCATTGCCTCTGCTGCAAGAGGAGCACTTTTCAGGAAAAAAATTTTTAAAGTTTCATCGCCTCTGCTGCAAGAGGAGCACATTAAAAAAAAAAAAGAGAAAAGAATTTTAAAGTTTCATTGCCTCTGCTGCAAGAGGAGCACTTTTCAGGAAAAAAATTTAAAGTTTCATCGCCTCTGCTGCAAGAGGAGCACGTAAAAAAAAAAAAAAGAAGAAAAGAAGAAGAGAAAAAAAAAACAAAAAAAACAAAAAATGGATGATTAAATTTAAAGTTTCATTACCTCTGCTGCAAGAGGAGCTTTCTCGAAAAAAGAAAAAAAACAAACAAAAAAAAAAGAAGAAGATTTTTAAAGTTTCATCGCCTCTGCTGCAAGAGGAGCACATTAAAAAAAAAAAAGAGAAAGGAATTTTAAAGTTTCATTGCCTCTGCTGCAAGAGGAGCACTTTTCAGGAAAAAATTTTTAAAGTTTCATCGCCTCTGCTGCAAGAGGAGCACATAAAAAAAAAAAGAGAAAAGAATTTTAAAGTTTCATTGCCTCTGCTGCAAGAGGAGCACGTAAAAAAAAAAAAAAGAAAAGAAGAAGAGAAAAAAAAAAACAAAAAAAATGGATGATTAAATTTAAAGTTTCATTACCTCTGCTGCAAGAGGAGCTTTCTCGAAAAAAGAAAAAAAAACAAACAAAAAAAAAAAAAGAAGAAGAAATTTAAAGTTTCATCGCCTCTGTTGCAAGAGGAGCGCATTTCAAAAAAAAAAAAGAGAAAAACTTTATAGTTTCATTGCCTCTGCTGCAAGAGGAGTTCATACAAAAAAAAAAGGGAAAAGAAAGAAAAAAGAAAAAGAAGAAAGAGAAGAAAAAGAGAGAAATGAGTCATAAGCCGGACAAAATTATTGTCAATTGTCTTTGCTCTATTCCTGATCCTCAGCAATTAGCAAAGAGGGGCAGCTGTTGACACCTAATTTTGTCACATTTTGTTATTATTACTATTATTATTATTATTATTATTACTTTTATTAGTATTATTATTATTATTATTATTATTTGTTTTTATTTATATTATTATTATTATTATTATTATTATTATTATTGTTATTATGATTATTTTTGCTTGTTGTCCAATCGGGCTAGCCACCCGTTCTTGCCGACCCCTCTCCCGAGGCTGTCCATCGGCCAGCTACTCTGCCAAGCCATCCCACCAGCCGGCCAGCTACTCTACCACCATCCCATCACAGCAAACCCCAAGCTTACTCCCTCAAAAAGACCTCATCTGCAACTCGAGACCAGGGGGAGGAGAAAAAAGAAACCCCCCTCTGCCTCAGTGAACCCAGGACCCGAATCCCTTCCACTTTAGCCCCTGCCGATGAACCTAGAAAAACCCCACCTCAAGCCTCACCTCACCATCACTCGGCTACCATTCACCATCCTCGACACCACCCGAGACCTAAAGCCCTAAGACCTCAAGCTTCAACCACTCACGCTCAGCCCTCGACAACCCCAAGAGTGAACCAAAACCCTCACCGAGCATCACCACTCACCCCACACCGAACAATCAAAAATCGGGAAAAACCCCTTACCCTCAAACACCCTCGACATCACCACGGCCACCCAAACACAAAACCAACCCCAAACCCTAGAACCGAGACCCTTAGGATCTCAGATCTAGGAACCCTAGATCTAAAACCTGCAAGAAAAAAACAACAAAACCACAACAAACCAACAACCATCATCATCACATCAACAAGCATCATCAACAAAAAAAAAAAACAAAAAGGGGAGGAGGCCGAGGGTTTCGACCTCGGATCTGTTGGGTTGGGGACGTTTTCGAAGCAATCCGAGGCTAGAAACGAAAAGAGGAGGAGGAGAGCTCTCGGAAAGTCAGAAACTTTTTGACTTTTGGCCACCGGAGACGGCGGCCGGCGGCGACCGGAGGCGGCCCAGGCGGCGGCCGGGAATCGCCCCGGCCGAGAGCCTCTATAGGCTCTGAGGTTTTTTTTAGAAAGAAAAAAGGAAATGAGGAAAGAAAAAAAAGAGGGGCTTTTATAGCCTAAAAAAAAAAGAAGCCAGATCCGCGCGCGGACCCGGGATCCGACCCGGGACCCGCGCGCCCGCCCGGCCAGCTGAGAGGGAAGATCCGTGCGTCGCCCCATCGCCCGACCCGGATCCGCGCGTCCGACCCGGCTCCAACCCTCACGCGACCCGCGCTCCAGCCCGACCCGTTTTCTGACCCGCGACCCGCTCCGTGGACAGATCCGGGCCCCTGCTGCTTGGGCTCGTTTTTGGGCCCCCTATTTGGGCTATTTTGGGTATAATTTCTTTCTTTCTTTCAACTTTTTGTTTTTTATTATTATTATTATTATTATTATTATTATTATTATTATTATTATTATTATTATTATTATTATTATTATTGTGTTTTTATTATTGTTATTATTATGTTATTATTTTGTGCTTTTATTATTATTATTATTATCATTATTATTATTATTATTATTATTATTATTATTATTATTAATGCATGTTATAAAATATAAACTTTTGAAAAATTTTTATTTGCATCTTCATTAATTATTATTAATTAGGAATCATATTTAAAAATAAGAAAATTTAAATTAAATTAAATGAAGTCCGATGATGGGATGCTACGGAAGTCACAAGTAGTGATTCCTAGCTGATCCCTAGGTGAGAAGAGTTATACTAAATGTTGCCAAAAGTATTGGAATGTTTAGTATGATTTTTCAATAATATAATTTTGTTAAAAACAAGAATAAAAAAGTTTTTTAGAAGAAAATTTTTAAAAGAAAATTAATAATAAATTTTATAATTCAATTAAATAAAATTCCGATGATGGGATGTTATGGAAGTCACAAGTAGTGATTCCTTAACTGATCCCTAGGTGAGAGAAATCCTACTAAATGTTGCCAAAAGTATTGGAATATTTAGTATGATTTTTCAATAATTTAGTTTTTATTAAAAATAAAAATAAGTGAGTTTTTAAAAGAAAATAGAAAAAGAAAATTAATAATAAATTTTAAATTTAATTAAATAAAATTCCGATGATGGGATGCTACGGAAGTCACAAGTAGTGATTCCTAGCTGATCCCTAGGTGAGAAGAGTCGTACTAATTATTGCCAAAAGTATTGGAATATTTAGTATGATTTTTCAATAATTTGAAATTTTAATAAAAAATGAAAATGAATAAGTTTTTTTAAAAAAAAAAAACAAAGAAATATAAATAAATAAACAAATAAATAATGAAATTTGAAATTAAAAATTCATTTGCATCATTTTTATTTGTTTGCATCATGTGCATTCATAATAATTTTCGAAGCAAGTGTGAATTTTCCGAGGATGAGATTCTATAGAAGTCACAAGTAGTGATTCTTAGGAAATCTCTAGGTGAGGAAAATTATTTCAAATGCTGCCAAAAGTATTGGAGTGTTTGATTTAATTATTCAATACAAAAAGGTTCACATTTACTTTCGAAAAATAAAGTTTAACCTTTTAAAATAAAACAAAATAAATTTGCAAATAAGGAATGATTTTGAATAAAAAGGTTGGAATAAAAAAGAATTATTTTTAAATATTAATTTAAGACCATTTTATTAAAATTAAAGGATAACACATGATTATTATGGTACCGTTTTTTAACGGGCGTCGTGGGGGTGCTAATCCTTCCCCACGCGTAACCGTACCCCCGAACCCAATTTTTGTTTCGCAGACCAAAAGATTATCTTTTTAATGAAACTTAATTAATTTTGAGATTTTGTTGAAAAGATAAACGTTTTCAGGTGGCCAATCACACCTAGACAAAAAAAGATTGGTGGCGACTCCTATTTTTGTTTTTAAACGCTTTTTCCGAAAATCGTCGAGCGCGAAGCCGTTACGACAATAATCATACAATCTTCAAGTTCAGTCTTCAAATTCTATTCAATTAACGCTTTGAATAATTCTATTCAAACGCGTCTTGGAATTGGCTTACCGGCCTTAGATGCTCAATAAGGCTGCCTGCTGGAATTTGTTCGAGCTAGTTGGGCAATAATTTCAAAATATACAGCGTAAAGCAAAGCTGCTTTGATCTTTCCAAAAAAAAAAAAGAAGGCAAAGCTGCTTTGACTGTGACATGGCAAGAAATTTTGTGGTTCTTTGGAATCTGATTTTTGTGAGGCTAAAAAATAGTTTATTAACTTGTCTCTCAAATTACCATGATTTTGAATTTGAGATTTAATTCAAATGATTCATACAGTTAATATTAAAAAATGGCATTCAATTGGTTTAAAATTCAAATCTTAACATTTGTAATTTGTTTTCTAATTTCCAAATTTCGATTTTCAAGTTCTGTTTTGTTGTTTTCTTTTATAAAAAGACGAAAAATATATTTAAATTTTGTCTGGATCTAATCTTTTTCGACCAATTTTAAAAGTATATTTCTACACATTGATTTAGTACATTCAAATTTTTATTCTTGAAATGCTTCTTTCAAATATTGAAGCCGGATTGAGAAAGAAGAGACTCTCCTTTACCAATTGGATTAATTTTCTTTTGTTATGTACTTGAAAAAGGAAAAGAAGCTTAAATTAATTGTAGTACCTAGAAGATTTTAAAAAGAAGAATTGGATTCTATAAGCTGGACCCAAATTAAAAGAAGTGTGGAGCTCTCACTTTGTTGACATTCTCTTCATCACCAATCATGACTCGTTAGAAACTGAAGTCCTGCTTTTGAATATTTAAAGCAAGAGTGGGGAGCAAGCAAACCTACAGTTTAGAGGAAAAATAAAACAACAAAATTAGCTAGCTACCCATAAAATAAGGTTTATTGACCAAGTCATCTAGCAATTTTGACTGAAAATCCAAAGGCATATAGTTTTCCTATATGAATACCTGAAGCAAACGACACCTCTTTTTTTTTTTTTTAAGAAAAAAATGGTTATAAATAGAACTCTTTATGAATGGCATGGAACCAAAAAAAAAAAAATAAAAAAAAAAAAAAAAAAAAAAACCAAGTTGAGCGGCTAAACATTAAAAATATATATAGGACAAAGATCATAGAAATGAACAAAATTGGTTGATGAGGGAAAACATGAGTCGTAATCGTATAAATAATTATAATTTGAGTATTAATTTAAATGATCATATCTTTATTTTTAAAATGTAAAATTTTTGCAAATTGAAATTCAAATTTTAGTATTTATATTCTTTTTATTTTAAATCAGAAACATTTATTGTGTAAAAAATGTATATGTTTGTCATTTCTGTATGTGAAAATCATTTAACTATATATAATATAAGCACAATTGATTGTAAAACTACTGTTTCTCAAATACTATATGAGTTAGTAATAGAACATTGAACATAAACAAAATTAGTTAAAGATGAAGTGAAGATTAATGTGAAAGAAAATGAGATTGTTGGTGGTTTGAAAGCTTTAACTACAACGAAATTCTTTTAATTGTTTATCTCATTAAATGGAATGTATTGGATGTTCTAAATTCCGTACACTTTGAGGTTCATATTTCATTTATGTTCTAATTAATTAATTCTTGTACTAGTTATTTTCTTATAACAAGTCAAGCTTTCCAGAAGTTGACTTTTGCTATTTATTTTGATTTATAATCTGTCGTCTTGTTTCGAGGCAGCAAGGCCGATTTGACTTGGGAATCACGTAAAAACAATTGCACTTCAAACTTTTGAGTATTTGTTGCTCTCAACAAATAGAATGATCAAAGTCTTTTGTTTTAACTAATTTTTAAGTTTGAATTTAACAAATTCTTTGTTCTCCACTTATTTGAGTGCTAACATTAAAGATGGGTACTTTTTTTCTTTTCAGATTTTTAGAGTAAAGTACACGAATAGTTATTTAGTTCTGGTGATTTTTTATTTTGAACATTTAATTACAGAAACTCACATTTTAATCATTAACGATTTGATAAGCATTTTTTATTGTCCATTCGTTAGTATCAATCGAGACACGTCACATATGATGTCCACAACCACGTTGCCATGTCAGCAAAAATGCTAGGTTGGCATTGCTGACATAGCATAAAAATGGAATTTGCCAAGTAATTGAGTATTGGTCTGGATTGAAATTGGCTTGTAGTCCGAGCAATCTATGATGAGCTAAGAAGATCAAGGAGGACTCTTAAGATGAACCCACGACATGATCCTCATGGCAACATGGCTAGTTGTTTAGATAGTTGCTTAAAGTTAGAAAGAATTAATAAGAAGTGGTCTGTTGAATAAGGCCATTAGTGCTTAGTTGTTTAGTTGCTAAACTACTTTGAGTAGTGGCGTGAAAGTAGGATAGGAAGTTGTAATTTCAGTTGTATTTAAACTCCTGGCATTTACAGGAGAACTTGTCTTGGATTTTCAGCAAATAAAACCTATTGTGGTGTGTTCCTACCCGAAAGAGAACATGCAAGAGAGAGTGAAATCCTTCTGTTGACTGGGACCTATCAATCTAGCAGACAGTATGATAGTTGAAGAAACCTTAAATCCTTTCTCGAGTCTAAAACTCAAAGTTTTATCCAACAATCGAGATTTGATCTAATGATTTTTTTTTTGAAATTAAATCTAAGATCCCCTTTTCTTTTGAACCTCTTTAAAAAAAATCTAATCAGCTACCACATATTCAGATTTGATTGTCTGATCATTGCTCAGTGATGCTAGAATCACCTCAAAAACGAACTATTTACACCTTTCGACTTCTTTGTATTTTTTAAATTTTCTTAAAATCATCTTTGAAGCCACCTACTTAGTACTTACCCCTTCAAATGTATACATGTCACATTAACATTAACATTGTCATGTCTGTTTGTTTATTGACATATTCATACCATATGATTATTGGTATTATATGTTTAGAATCTTATTTTTAAAAAAGAAATATACATTAATCAATGAATCAAAAGTTGCGACTTAGCTCTTTGTTTTAATAGAAAGCTCTAACGTTATCTTAGTATAAAAAACTTTATATTTCAAATCCATTAAAAAAATAAAAAAATAGCCACAACCAGGAAGGTCCAGAAACCAGAACTACAGACATAGTCCTCTAACAGATTGGGTTTGGTTCTTTGTAGATTTTGGGCTCTTTGTCTTTCTAGGATTGACAGGTTACAAATAGTGATTGGGCATTTCCTACAATTTTGGGCCTAGCTAGTAATTCCCCTTAAACTGAATCTCGAAATGTAAAATTTACAAATAATTAAGAGCAAATAGCCAAGATTTTGAAAGAAAATGATCCTAGAGAGACTTGGACGGATTGATCATGCATGGTATAAGAAAAGGGAAATTAATTAGTTAAAAAAAGAAATATAGATGCAATTAATTTCATTTTCTTTGTATTCAAAGATTTGGTTAAGTGATTAGCGCATAATCTTTTTATTCAATTGATTAGTGAAGTATGGTTTGAATCACCTTTTCCTTCAATCGATTAAAAAAATCATTTTATTTACATTAGATTATTAAAAATACATAACTAATTCATCCAAAATTCATGTTATACCTTTGCTTATACCAAGTTAGCTTTAGACTTTTCAAATTAGAGGTAAATAGAACTCAAAATCTTATAGAATGTTTTAATTAAATGTTTTTCGTCCTTTCTTAGAGCTTTAGAGTCTTAAATGACTCCTTTTCCTGTGTTTCTTTTGGATTGACTTAGCAGTTGCTCGATAATTCAATTGGTGATTTTGTTGTATCTTTTTTTATGACATATTTAAAACTTTGCTTTTCATAAAAAAAAAAAAAAAAACCTTCACACTTTCGCCCAAAATTAGTACTGTGCGGTACACGAAAACATGGGGCTTGAATTAATGATGGTGGGATCACAATGAAAGATGAATCTAAATTTCATTAGATTTCTTTGGACTAAAGTTATGGTCGAGGAAGAAATTACTACTATTGGACATGAATATTTACTCAAATTATCATAACTTTATTCTAAAAGATTGAAATTTTAAATATCTAAAATCCTAAACTAAGCATCCGCATTCTTCTTTTCACCGTACCAAAGAAAATAATCATTACTACTACAATATTGTTTCTTTCTTTCTGCAATGTCAACTTCATTTGGGGGTCCATAATCTTACAAAATTTTTGATCTCTCTAGGCTTCTTTCTCTCTCTCTAGCCGACCCTTTGTTGTTTTGGAATTTTGTCAAGGTTCAAAGCAACTATTATTATCATACAAATCATAATCATGAATTCATGATGAATAATTGATATGTAAATAAGTGAATTTTTATCCATGGCCCCTTTTGTTTTGCTTTATATTTACCCAGATAAGAAATTGTTTTTTACCATTTTTCCCCCGGAAAATTGCATGATGATAGAAAAGAATTTCCCATAATTTCTGTTGAAATGGGACCAAAGTACCATAATTTGCCTGAATTTATTTCTTCTAAAATTGCAGACTTCCAAATTGTAATTATGCAATTCGGGAATGCTTTTGGAAAAAAATATTTAATTTTCACCGCTTCACATGGATGTTAATTTCAAAGCCGAAGTTGTTGAAAACTTTAGCAGATTCAAGAGATCATGAGCTGCAAAGTTTGCCACTTTCCAATGAAATTGATGCATCACAAAGCAGCCAGCTTCTTAATTTGAATAATTATAATAATATATAGTTAGCAAGTTGGATTAATTAGCTTAATTAACGTATGTAATATTCTTTAATATTTTCTAATTAATATGATTCCTTAAATCACTTTTGACTATATAATCAAAAAATATTATATAATATTACATTAACTATATATTTCAATAAAAATTATATATGTAGTGTAATAAGAATTGCTTCATTTATAAATTTTTCAAAGTTAATTTGATTGACTCAATAAAATTTTATATTATTGAACGCAGCAATGCATGTGCACGCGCACACACACATGTAAAATCATAAAGATTGCCTATTAAATTGGAGTGACATAAGGGGAAGTAGTTCAATTAAATATGAATAACAATAATTTAATTTTTTATTACGCCAGTTTTTCCTTGGTTGATTTGTCTAATTGATCGATTAATTGTTTTTTAAATGAATGTAATTATATTTTTTCTTATACTAATAATTTTATAAAAAAATAATTTAAATTCTCGACATACATATCCATGGAGTCCTTTGTTGTCACTGAAGCTGGTTCATAAATGTAAACACAAGCTGTCATCCCCATGAAATTGCAAGAAAAAACAAAGAAAATGTGCACCAAATTATTTGTATAATCCAATCATTTTCCTCCAATCTTGTCAATATTCCAGATTTTAATTTCTTGAGGGACTAGCTGCCATAACAAAATATTTCAACTGTCTCCTTATAAATCTGGAATTTGTCTTCATGCTGTATAGTTTCCTGAAGTACCGAAAACGAAAGTAACACCGAGATTATCACTCAGTTTTTCAGTTAAAATAAATTAAATTAAAATTGAAGAAAGGGCGGCTCAAATAGATTTGATAATTCATATAGTTATATTGGTATTTATATCAGATCAAATTATGTAAGGTAAAGAAATTACCGTGTAAGAAAAAAAAATACTCAATGGATGTCTTGGAAATACTAAAAATAACTAACATGATTGTTGAGCAATGATGAAGAAATAATACTTCACGATAGTACGTATGTGCGTATGTTCTTGTAGTACAGTTTCCTAGTATAGTGACCAAGGCCCCATGACTGCAACCAGTTGGCCACATCAAGCAAGGCGTGGGACCCAACTGATAGCTAGGGCAGGAGGGGGACCCAAACCCAGAAGGTCCAGCACCACGAGCAGCAGCAGCAGCAGATGAGAGACATGAATGGAGGGGGTGAAAACGAGCCAAAGAAAATACCTATTCTAACACCCAAATCTTAGGTAAGATATTGCAACATTACGTTATAATAAATAAATAAAGACTTAGAGTTCAATGACTTTTAAATAAGGTTTCAAGTTCGAGTTTTATGAATGAAGAAAACAGTATTGAAAGAATTCTCTCCACATAAGGATTCAACAAGAGTTTGACTTTTGATTAGTGAGGTTCTATAATGACTTTCGAATACCAAGAGGGTTTGACCTAAAAAATATAAAAAAAGACTTAAGTTTATACTCATAATGCAGTTTTTAGAGATAAAATCATGAGATTTTCGATCAAAACGAACAATATCTTACAAACTGAGTGTGGATTTTCACAAATAATATCAGAACGATTATCAATTAGAGTAAGAATTACCTATTGTATGATGGAAGCCACATCTAAAATCACAATACCTGGTATAATTCTAATTCCGTTTGTATCCTAACATTTAGTGTGATTCTGATTTTATTTTATATTAGACTTAATAAAGATGTTAAGTTTTATAGAGAGGAGTTTGTACTTCCAAATCTCACATAAAAATATTGTAAAATTGTGTTATAATATGTAAGTAAAGATTCAAACCTATATTTATAAAACATTTTTTGTAAAATAAAATTATAAGACTTTTATTAAAACAAAAAACATCTCGTAAATTATGAGTTTGTTGTGCTTGTTTAATACGTTATACTATTGCTGTTGTTGTTGCTGCTTTATTATGATCGACTCCCGCTTGGCTAGCTAGCTAAACCACTGCCCAACGCATGTCAACATCCATCGCCTTCACAATAAGGCCAAAACAAATGCATGTGTTTTTACTGAGGGGTATGTATGTATGCATAACCCCAAACCCAAAGGCCAAAAGGCCCAGGAAACCGCTCTGGTTTTGAGGCTGCGCACCTTGTTTCTCCCAACTCTCATCTCCCCAGTTACTTCCATCGAGAAACAACTCATCAAACTCTCTTACACCACAGGTTCAAAAGGGGCATCTTCGGCTGCCACGTTTGCGGGTGCCATTCCAAATGCATCGTGACAAAACCATTCTTCTTTATGTCATGTCCGTTCAACAGGTCAGAGAGGGAGTTGCAATCGTTAATCAGGCAAGGATTTTTGTTTTTCCTGCTGTTCCCACAGGCACAGGGAGTCGGCTTACCTCTCTGACTGTCTGACATTGTTAATTATGAAATGCAAATGAAACTTTTGCATGCATGCATGCATGCAATGGATGTTGGCTTAGGCCCTTTGAAGTTCTGCTGGGTTGTTTTTGTATTTTAATCAAAGGGCTGCAGGAGTTAAACGTGGCATGCTTCAACACCACAAATTCATCGTGATTTGATATTTTTCCATGATGCTACTTTTCTGAATAATTATCTCTTGTAATCCACTTTTTCCAATCCACACTTTTCCTCTTTTTTTTTGTTTCATAAATCCACACTTTTCTAAGAGCATATGCTTGAGACTATTAGGAAGTGTGAGTCATTAGTGACGTTTTTCAATCATTTAAGCACGTTCATTAAAAATTGGCTAAAATGTTCAAAAAAAAAATTGGCTAAAATTACCGTCCATTTTTTCTCAACAAATATAATACATCGTTAAAAATAAAAAAACCGTTTATTTTTTTGTCGGTAAATATAGTAAAGTAATATTATTAATATGATCACGTTTTTTAAACTTTTAAGGCGTTTTAAACTAAACTATAGATCATTGATTTGGAGCCGAGGGCAAGTGCTGTGTGTCAGAGTTAGCCATAATCGGGCCATCTGGTTGAACCCCATGTTGTCCACATGATTTAGCTGACCAGAGGTTGGGAATTTGGATTTCCAATCTGATCACTTGGAGATCAGCACGATAACCAAGGGTCTCATATAGGGTATTTCCTTGACCTAGAGTCTTGGTCGCTCGAGTCTCTAAGCCAAGGTCGTACATCTATAAGTTTTTCAACATTAACACGAACGATTGATCAGCGATTCGAATCTCACTGTTTGATTTGGAAAATCGTACACTAATCACTGAATCAAATGTCGAGGTTTTAAATTTCGTTATTTAAATAGTTAGATTACCGAATAATCATAGATGATCACGTAGACAAACACATGCAAGTCCAGGCAATTGGAGTAGCTGAAGAACTCAAATGAATAATTCCAAGCTTCAAAGGATGGATGATTATGCTTGGATTGAAACTTGAGAAACTTTGCAATAATTCCCAGACAAAGAAATATAAGTTTAATAAGTCATCCTAGTGTACCAACCAAATGTCATGTTTGTGGTAGCCTCATGGCTTCACAGTGCAATGGCGAAAGATTACAATAGCCTTGAGACACATTGACAAACTATGCAGATTAATTATTATGCCATGGAAAAAGTGCTTTGTGCGCAATTGAGAAACCCAAAGAGCCTTGAGAAGAATTTGATTGGAACTGGATGAGCTTTTTGCTGTTAGCTATTCATAATAATGAAATCAAAGGTATATCTCTGTAGGTAGGTAGGTAGGTAAGGATTGTGGGCTGTGGATATATTTTGATTGAGCTTTTAGTCGACAATGATTTCGCCTGTTTGTTAGGATAAATCCAGAGAAAAGTTTCTGCCTTTTGCAATTGATTTTCTTTGTTGAAACATTTGGTTTTTCCTTATTGTAATGGAGACGTGTATGGGTTTGGTTCAACGTAACACAATGTTACTTCAAATGTATAGTTTTTCCAATTCTTTCATTGTTACTTTCTTGGTCTAAAACAGGCTGCTCTCTCAAGCTTTTTTCTTTTCTCTTATGGTAGAAAAGAGAATACAAGAAAAAATCAAATAAAAAATTTTGATCGACTTAATAGAGACAAACTTAATGTACAAAGTTTTCATATTGTAAGATTTGAAGAAGATCATATATATTCATATATATGCATTCATTAACGAAGAGACTATTTTTGTGAGCTGAACATTTGATTTGTAGATTACAAAAAAGTAACTTTTACAGTTATGTTAAAACTCATCCTTTTACGATGTATAGCCGTAAGTAATATTTCTCGGCATATGAAATAAGTCTACTGCCTTAAGCAATATTTCTCGGCCTCCGATAGAAAGTAGAGTACTAGAATTGGTGAGAGAATAAAATTATGGACCTTATGGAGACCCCACAAAATTGAGTGGTGCTTTCACATGATGAAAGGATTAAAAGCAAGGAGTCTTTATCACTCTCTATCTTGGAAATCCTTTTGTTCTTTCACATGAAGTAAAGATAAAGCAATGCCTCCTCATTCCTCCCATCCTCTCCTCTCTATCCCAACAAAACACATATAGAATAATATTAGAAGACAGCTGGGGAATGAGTTGTGTAATCATAGCTTTTGTTGGAAAATTATGTTTTCAACAGTGTTGTAAGAGTAAAATGTTGTTCCTAGGCACTACCAAAGGGAAAAAGGGAGCCTTGGGCAGCCAAGGAAATGGAGTTTTTCCACGTTTGTGCTAGCTTTTTGGAATTACTTAGACAGCTTTTTCATGTTGAAATTTGTTTCATCAAAGCTTGCCACTGATGATTTATTTTCCATATCAATTCTTTGGTTAGGTCTGCTCCCACTAGCGAGTTCCCTCATCAAGTGCTTGAAAAAACCATGCAATTAGGGAGGAACATTGTATTGGAAAAGTCACCATGTGTGATGGGCCGAGGAGACAAACAAATTGTCAAAAAATGAGACTAAATTTCACTTGAATTGCAAGCTTTTAAGGCTTCACCAATGGGGAGCTATATTAATTTCTTCTCGTACACCATAGAATTTTAGTATAGAATTATTGAAGCATGGCTTCAATCATTATCTTTTAAATGGAAAAAGAAAAGTTGATTTTGATCTTTGTCTTTAAAATTTAAAAATTCTACAAATATGAAACTAGAGTGTCATCACAACTTGCAAATGTCCAAAAATGAGACTAAATTTCATTTGAATTGCAAGCTTTTAAGGCTTCACCAATGGGAAGCTATATTAATTTCTTCTTGTACACTTTAGAATTTTTGTATAGAATCATTGAAGCATGGCTTCAATCATTATCTTCCTAATCAAAAAAGAAAAGATGATTTTGATTTCCATCTTCAAAATATGAAACATTTGCAAATCTGAACTTGGAATATCATTAAAATTTGCGTTCTTTCTTTTCCGAATCGTCTTATCGTACCAAAAAAAATTGAAGAGCATATAGTAGAATAAATATTTCATTTTTAATTTTTTTAATGGTATAAGAAGTCTACTCAAGGGGGGCAGGCAGCCGCTTAATCAAAATTTTATTTGACATAAAGTGCAATGGTGTTGGCCACTGCTAATAATGCTGCAAATACAAAAAAGTGATCAACTTTCTCGGGATCATGTCATTAAAAAGTTCTCCCCTACGGTTTCAAAATCCAGCTACCTCTCATTTCTCAATCCATGCCAATACATCTCATGTTCTAAGCTTTTCTCTCTTACTCAAGTTATCTATAGCATTAGTTAGAGGTTGCAAAAGCTGATTTGACCCGAAAAACCAATCCGAATAGCCCGAAATCAAATCTGATCGATTTGATTTTATTAAAAAAGTCAACAATCTAAATCCAATCCTATCTGAATTTGAATTGATCCAAAACCAAATTGATACGAATCTATATTGATCCGAACCCCAGCTGATTCGAATCAAAATTGATCTGAACCCAAATTCATACGAATTTAGATTAACCCGAATCCGACTTAATTTAAACATGAATTAATCCGAACTCAAATTAACCAGACCCAAATTGATCTGATTCCAAATTAACACAAACAAAAAAAGATTCAAACTTAAATTTAAGATTATCAATAAATATTTAAATGTCAAAATTAATGATAAAATTATTTTATTATAGTAAAAATATAATTTTTTTAATAATACAAGTGTTATATTTTTTGAATCTAGTTAAACTTAAATATTTATTTTTATGTTCTATTCATTTTAACCTAACTAAAACAAAATTATGCAAAAGCTAATGTATAATTATTTAATAGTTAATCTATTACAAAGTACAGAGCTACATCACTTTCATTTGATGCTTCTAATTATTTTATAAAAAATCAAGAGAAACTAAAGAGATGTATAGTAACATAAGGGTTGTGGCTCAGTTGGCAACGCAGGCTGAGTTTGTGAAAAAAGCTCTCGGGTTCGACTCCCACTAAACATATCTTTTGGGAGGGGTGAAGAGCTTTAACTGTGATTAAACCCCGAACAGGATTAGTCTCATACCGTTAAAATGGATGAGGATATCTGTGGTCTACACAAAAAAAAGAGAGATGTATAGTAGTGTATTATAGTATTTAGTAAGGAATATTAAATCACTTTGATGAATAAAATTAACAATTATTATAGATAATAGAAATAAAATGAAAAATATGTAATTAATTTATGAATATTGATAAATATATTATAAAGAAAATTATCATATAGATTATTAAGTATTTTCAATATTTCAATCCCAAGTTTATTATAAGTCATACAAGAAGAAAAATTTATTTTTATGAGTTTTGTAATTCTTATAAATATAGTTTCAATTCATTTTCATACCAAATAAATCACATTAATATAACAAAGGCCTAACCTGAAAAACCTACCCACTCGATTCGAATTCAAATATGACCAATTCGAATTGACTGAAAAAGTTAATGACTCGAACTCCTCTTGATTCAAACCAAATTGATCCGAATTCAAATTGACCAAATCTCGATTTGATCTGAACCCAAAATAAATCGATTTTTCCTTGACTCAAACCCGACCTGACCCAAACTCGAAATTATCCGAACCCTAAATGATTTGATTTTTCATTAACTCAAATTGATCTGATCCAAAATAACTTAATCCAAATCCGATCCAATCAGCTAATTTGCCACCTCTAGCACTAGTAGCTAATGAAAATTGGTCAAAAAAAATCTGAAATTAATTCAAATGATTTATATAACAGATTGAAATGGGATCTAAATCTTAGGTCAGGAAACTTTTTTTTTTCTCAGACTTCAACTTTCTTTATATAAAAAATGACCTAAAGAAAATGTTATATATTAAGAGAAGTCACACTCATGCTAGTAAAAGTAACGCGTTGCATGCCGGAATGCTATTGAACAATCAATTTATCGCGATGTTTATAGATAAGTTTTTAAAATATATAAAAAAAAAATATCTTTGCACACGGTCGTCAAGCCTAAGGGAGTTAAATTAATGTATAGACATCATAGAATTATTATTGTTTATAAAGTTCGTTGATTTAAGTTTTAGTTGTTAGGTAAGAAGGTGCATAAACATAATTTACACTAATTAATATTGATTTAATTAAGGAAGATGAGCTGTTAAACATGATTAAGTTAATATGGAAAAGGGACAAAGCCTAGAAAGGCGAAGAGGGGCGAGGTGGGGGAGGCTTTGTGTTGCCAGTTTCCACCTCCGTCGGCAACAACAAAATCTAAATCCTTGAAAAATCTGTTTGTTTTCTTCCACACCTTGACCGGATACTGACAAATGGAGTTGCTTGATCGGGTGTCCTAGCTAGCTTATCTCACGATGTTCATCGAACCAAATGCTATGGCATTTCTTCAAACTTCAAACCCTATGACCGACTGAGCATTGGCCAATGGCCAATGGCCCCCATCGTGTTTAATGTCTCTTACCGACTCCCTGCGGAACGCGGCATACATGTAGACCTGAGCATATGACACGGTAATACAATATAAAAATAACATGAATAAAATATACGAAGGTGATGCATGCATATTAAAATTTGATAAAAATTGTATATGAGTATAGAAAAGTTAAAAAAAGGGTTTTGTATTTACCCATAGGTTGTGGTTCAGTTGATAATCCACTAAACACACCTTTGGGGAGGGGTGAAGAGCCTTAACTTTGACTAAATCTTAAACATGATTAGTCTCAAACCTTTAAAATGGATAAGGATACTTATGATTTTCACAAAAAAATGATTTTGTATTTGATATATCGACACAAAATTTTATGTTTATATAACACGAACATGAATTGACAGATCTACATGCATGCATGTGTTGCGGCTTAATTTCTGTCTCATACAAAACCCTATATCAGAGGGAAACTTAAATGAAATCCCATTAATGAAATTCAAAGAAAGAAGATTGTGAAGAGTCCGATAATTAATTCCATTACTTGCCATATCTTCTAGATGATGCAGGTATAAATATACAAGTTTGACTTTGAAGAAAAGATTTATGGATCAGTTGACATGTACAATATTCCTTGAACTGACCAAGTCTTATGTACCATGGTAGCAAATGGCAAAGAACCAACCAGCCTAGCAGCCTAAGTAATCCTAATTTATGCAATTACAATCGGCCTATGCTCTTAACTTTGTCCATTTTTCATTATCAGAGCAGGCAGGATTTCAACTACTCAATCAGTTGGGGATCCTTGGCTCAGGCCTTGGATCCTCCACAGGCTGCAAAAGTTGCCTTTGGCTGTGAATTTACTTGGTAAACTGAACCTATTGCTACTAGTTTTTTTTTTTGTCAAAAATCAATTTTCATTGAAAATAATGATTTCACAACCGATAAAACCCTGGATTTCAATATACTAACTTCACAAATAAAGTTAAAACATTGTCACATGTCTTTTTATTTATCATATTAATTATTTAATTTTTTAAAATATATATTAAGAAATTTGTGATCATAATTTTATTTTTACGGGTGAAAGTTGAAAGAATATATACTAGCTCTTAATAATTAAAGATTGTGTTTAGGCAGCATAGATTATGGTTGAGGTTCGAATAGGAGACTCTCAACCTTAGAGCCTCTTTCGTTTTAGTTAATGTTCCTTTCATATTGTTTCAATTCGATCATTTTAATTTTGAAAACTTGTCTCTGCATCGCCTGATAATAAAGACAATAAAATGATCTATAAATTAATAATAAATTGAACTAATTAAGCAATTTAAACAGAAAACCATGCATAATTTGATAAAATACAATGAATTTGTTCTGATCCACAAGAAAAATATTAGTGTAAGTACGTTAATATTGTCCTTTTGCAATGATATGATAAATTTATATATATTATTTTGGGTTAACTTGAAACAACACACTTTGATTCGATCTTCAACTAATGTATGATCACTCCGCAATTTTAATTTTACATCCCAAAGAATAAATTGTATTAAATAATTTTACAGTTTATATTGATCAATCATTTCATATTATATAAACAAGGCTCTAATAAATATTTTTGTTAGATTTAATTTAGTAATGTATCTCAATTATCTTTTTTTTATTGGAAATGTATCTCAATTGTCAGTAAGATTAGTTAAAATATTGTTTATACTAAAATTATTTTATTAAATATGGCAATTAGCAATTAATGTTAGAAATTAGAATGTATTGAAAAATATATAATTTAATATATTAATTTATATACTCTTAAATCTTAGTTAAAAAACTATTTATACTATATATTTCACAAATTTAAATTGATATATAGAATAAAACAAATCGAGGAAATGCTAATCAAATTAGACTTTGAATTTTTTTTGTTTTGTAACAATTTAAATTTTGTTGTTTAAATATTGGATCGTACACCAATCAATTGAATCAAATATCCCGAACGTAAGTCTTAAGTTTGAATCCAACCACCCCATCTCCAATTATTTAATATTTTTCTTGTAACAAAAAAAAATCCCGAACATCCACCTCTAAACTGTCTTGAAGATTAAAGCCGTTAGATAAAATTTTATATATATTTTTGCTTGGAACATCGTTATTTAGACATAGAAATTAAAGAATAATTAATAAAGAAGAGGTGGGTAAGAGAATCTAGCTTGGTTTTATATATACAAAGAGCCAAATGCTAGTCAGAGAAGATCAGTTAATGGAATCCCTAAAATAAAAATCTACTTCAAAATTGGAGCATTGAAGTGGATACACCAAGGCATAATCTGTCATTAGCTACACTAATCTTAATTTTGATACCATCTAATCAGCAATAAAATATTGCTTGCTATTTTAGAATTCACGACAAGATCATATGCTTTTTGTTTTGTCTCACAATATTTGGAACAAACAAATTAAAATTAAAACAATTAATTAAGGTTAATCAAAATTACTAAGCTGTAATCTTCTCAAAGACTGAATTGTCAACGTATCTCTTAAACAAACAATATTTTTGGTACCACTTCAAACTAGTGCCAGTTGGGTCTAATTTTTTTTAGTGGGTTTTTAGATCAGTAGGTGAAAACTGAAAAGGTTTTTTGGTTCAAACTATGTAGAATTTAGGTATAAATTGAAGAAAAAAGCATTGTCAGTTTGCAGATTAGATTGGATTCGGATTACAAACAATAGGATTGGCCGGTGATGCAGTAGAATAGGAGTAAGAGATTTTTAGCATTGACTCAAATGATTATTTTCTCATCTTTAAGTTTTGAAAGTTCTAATAGATCTAATATTTGAGTTTCAGTATTTGTATTTTTCTCTAAATCAAAAACTTCCAATATAAAAAAAAGGGATAAGGGTAAATTTCATAGACATTGAGTAACACAAGATTATTGAGATATTAAGTATGAAATTACTGAATCTATAAGAAACATTTAAAGCTTTTTTGATAATTTTGGTGTACAAAATTTGTAATCCCGAAATATATAAATGATTATTTTGCCTTGGTCAACAATTTCTATAAATATTATTAGCAACATAAGGTTACTTGAAATATTAAATTTGGATGTTAATGATTTTTTGTTTTATTATTATTGGGGGTTGAGATTGTTTGGACTCCAATCTAAATTTAATAACATCTCACAACTCTTTCTTCATCACTTAATAAAAAAACTATTGGCGGGGGTTAATAGAATTTAAAATATATTTATAACTTTTTTGATAATCTTATAGCGTTTTTAATAACTTTTGTACGAAAAATCAATAAATTTGTCAACAACCTCTTGACCACGTGGTGAAATAAGAGTTGTGACATATTGTATAACTTGGATTCGAATTTTAGCAACTTCGCTCTGACCCCAAATTATCAAATATTTTCTTTGAAACAAAAAAATAATAAATCTCAAAATATTTGATTATTTTATGACAATTTCATTAATAAAAAATAAATGAAAAAGAAAAAAGGTTGAATTTATTCTATTTTATTTAGTTTTTGCCATCACTAAGATGAAAAAAAAAGGGAAAGAACTAAATGATGCAATACCCTCCAAAGAAGGGAAAAGAATGACAAATTGGTAGACATGTAAGTAATATTTGTCATCAATCAAATGAAAAAGGTTGACCAGACAAACTGCCATGGCAATAGCAGTCATATTAACACACAAATGAAGGTTCAAATTTCAGATTTGTTCATTAAACATTGACTAAACTTAATTAGAAAACAAGAATGAGTTTGATTTTAAAAAGCCTGTGGCTGACAATATTTTTGGATTTATTTTCTAATTTCCACTCATAATCTTTTACATTACACTTTCATAGCTGGCTTAAACCCAAACCATGCAAATTTAGGGTTAATTTGGGGTTGACTTTATTTTTTTTCTTCTAGTCCTTTTTTTAATTGCATTATTTTTTTATTTTAATGGTTGTTAGGTGCATGGTCATGATCTTCGCAATAGTAAGGACCAAACCCCAAAAGAGATTGCTAATATTAATCTAACATAACTCCAAATGCCAACAGCTTGATTGGTGTTGTTATTGCATCGTTAGTGAGACTATTAGTATAATATCGAAAACAAATGATGTGAAATTAATTAAGTTTTTGATGTATTTTTTCCTTACCAACTATTGAGGAATGTCAAAATTAGTAATAAAAAACCCCACCAAAGTGTTAATTGTACTTGTCATAGATGATTATTGGATTTTAATTTTCGAAGTGCATGAATCGAGTGGAAAAATTGGTGTTTTCTCTGTTTCGTCAACAACATTCCTCCACGAATCCATTGGAGGTGATTGCGGCAAATCTTCTTCGAGAAAGTAGAGATATAATTTTGAGTATCAGTTTAAATTATCATGTTATTATTTTTAAAATATGAGAGTTTTCCAGGTCTAAGACTTAAGTCTAGCACCAACACGTTACATTCTCTTTTCTCCTCAACCAGAGACTTTCATTATAAGAAAAAAAAAACAAAGTTCAAACAATCTCTTATTTTTTTGTATTAGAAATTGAATCTTAATTAGACTTGTAGACACTCTAGTTTTTTTTTTTGATAAGTAAGATTTCATTGATTAGATAAAATCCTAAGAATAGGGTCCAATAGAAAAAGAGTACAAAGCTTACAAAAATCTAAGAAAAAAAATTCACAACAAAACACCCAACCCACTATCACAAATCAAATCCAATCCCTTACAACATCCTTCATCATTAGATACTCTAGTTATGAGAGTAAAGATTATGAATGATGAGAAAAGAGGTCAAAATTAGAAGAAGATTGAAAAAGACTTGAAATAAAATCATTTGGAGATATGACGGCACAAGAATTGAAAATCACGTTGCATTGAATAAAATAAGTGGAGAAAAAAACTCATGCTAACGATTTGGTATGAGTTCACACATTGGTTCATGTAACTTATTTCAATATTATAATAAAAGCTCTGCACATGATGGTGATGAAATAGAATCTTAATTATCAAAATTAAAAGTTTAACATTTCATCGATTAATAGACTACATGATTGTAAATTAGCTAACTCTAGTAACATTGGAAACTAATTAGAAGAGATTAAAGATGTACATATATATATATATATATATGTGTGTGTGTGTAAAATATATGGGAATAAGATGTTTCATAGAGGAAAAATAAACATAATTATTTACATAGATGTAGAATCTTTTTGTACCCCTATACATACTCCAGGAAAATGGTAGCTGGTGAAACTTGAAAACTTTTTCTCCATACTAGCTAAAGTAGTATCACACCTATTATAACTCAATTTATACATCAATTAAATGAGTAACATGATATATAGTCTTTTACTTGTGGTTTCACATGTCATCTCTGACATCCAAAGTCATCTAACTTTCTAACCCCTCACCAAAAGGTTTTAAAGAAGAAAAAAAGAAAAAAAAAACCCTTTGGAATTTCTTACAAGAAAAAACCTTTTTAAGGCTAAGCCTTTCCTTTGTTTGTTGGTGTTGTTTTTAATTTTCTAACCCTCTTTTGTCATGATACATTGCAAGAATCTCTGCAATGTCAGCCTTTTTCTTTTCTCTTGTTTCAATGTGCATGATTCGTACACCCGACCGTATTATTACCAAATGACGACGAGCACTATATGTCTGTGTTTATATATTCATTGATCCAAGTTCAGGCCTCTCTCTGGTTGCATGTGTGTTTCAAGCGCCACCTAACATGGCCAACTTGGGGCTCTTGTGGGCTGTTGTCAGCTTGGTATTAGGCTTGTGTAATGATTCTTAAAGAAAGGGAAGAAAAAGGCAAAAACTTGAGTTAGCTAGCCATAAAACATTCCTAAAAATGAGGAAGAAAATAAGGTTGAAACATTTTTCTTTTATTTGCTGAAATTAAGGTCCAACATGAAATAAGAAAGAAAAACGCGGCTTTCATTTTCATTCATTGCTCTAAGCTATATATTGTCTTCAAAAAGAAAATTAGAAAAAATGGTTAAAGATATTGTTTGAATTAAACAAAGATTTTGATAATATATATATATATATATATATATATATATATATATATATATAGATGTATAGTTGTCCTATTCATTCTTTCCTTTAAATATTTCTTAACCGAAAATGAAGGTGGGATTTTTTTTTTTTTGCAAATCATAATTATTATCGTTCGTTTTAATAGTTTAAGATTAATCTTACTTGAAGCTTTATCATAGTTAAGGCTTCTCGCATCTTCCCAAAGGTGCGTTTAGTGAGGGTCGAACTTGAGAGTTCTTCCCATAAACTCAGCCTGCGTTGCCAACTGAGTCACAACCCATGAGTTAAAGATGAGATTTAACCTAACTTTTTAAGAGCATGAATTTTGAACTCGAGATTTAATCTAATTAGCTCGTACAATTTCTTTAAAATTGAGTTAGTTTTTAATATTTGAAATTCAAATTTCAGCATTTGCAATGTATTCCCTTTATCTCTGGACTTCACCTTCTTTTATAAAAAAGAAAAAATGGTAAATTATAACTTCAATCTTTTGCAAAATATAGATATAAACCATCAATATTTTATTGCATATAAATCAATTCGTAAACTTTTATTATATCATAAATAAACATCTTACCTTTCAAAATCATACAATTAAGTCCAAATAAGTTAGATGACACTATATCCTACATTTATATTGCACATGTGACATGCCATGTGGTAACTAACAAAACTATGTATATTTGTTCTCACATAGGATTAGAGGTGGCAAAAATTGACCCACTCGAAAAACTAGTTCGACCAACTCGAAACCAAACTTGATTGTTTTGATTTAACTAAAAAAGTTAACAATCCAAACCCAACCTGAACCCAATCTGACCCACTTTTACGTAGAATGTTCAAACGATAGATAGCATCATTTAATAAATTTAAACTTAATTATATTATTTTATAAAATTAAATATTTATTTACAGTAAAATAAAAGTTTATGAACTGATTTGCTTGTAATAAAACATTGATGTCTTATATTCATTTTATTCAAAAAATTAAAAGTATATTTGAGTATTAAGCCTAAAAAATCTAGAATCGTTATTTTAAGTATTTATTGAAAAATTATTTTGTTCCCAACAGTACAATATTCAATACAATATATATTGATTGTGAATAATGTGATAAAATATTTCTTCTAGAAAAAAAATCTTATCCATTCTTTCTAAATAAGATTTAACAAACCTTTTATCCAAAATCAATTAAAGCTCCTAAATATCTTGCATCATTTCATTATTTTCAAAGTGTCTTTTCCACATTCTTGAAAAAGATTATTTTCTTTTTCCTTTTGCACAAATGGTTTTCCCCTTAAACAGTTAGTACCCAAGCCAAGGGTGTGTGGTTCACAGTAGGAGAGTATGCTGGCTTCCCCCCCAGCACAGGGCCTTTGCCCTTATGTTCAAAGGGAAATCATAGCTTTGTACCCTTTGGCCTTTGCTTTCTCTCTGTCAATCAAATTCCATACTATTTCACGTGCAATTATGCTGTTCATTTTATGGTTCTTTGGTTCATTAAACGCCTTTAAAACCCGCACTTCTCCGCCCGAAACCTCAACTTCTCAAGGCTAATTATATCTCGTTTCTTTCTTCTTTGTTCTTATTTGAAGAATTCTACAGCTTGGAGAAACAGAAGAATGGCACTCGAAGCTGTGGTTTTCCAGCAAGCTGACTTGTTTGGTTACAACAGCAGAGATCTCTACAGCCTGTTGGGTGGGAATTGGAGCTATGACTTTGGCTTGGAAAGACAAGATTTTCCCGATCAGACTAATAGTAGCTTTGTTCATGGAGATTGGGCTTCTTCTTCTCCAACTTCCATGGCTCCAACTCTTCTGCGGCACCCGAATTCATCCTCTGATGCTACTAACGCTAATGGATCATCCTCCTGCGACGTCCCTTCAGCGTTGGATTCTTCGGCGGCTACTTCCGCTCGTCCCAAGAGGCGTCGATCCAAGTGCCGGAAGAACAAGGAAGAGATTGAGAATCAAAGAATGACTCACATTGCTGTGGAGCGCAACAGGAGAAAGCAAATGAATGAATATCTTTCTGTTCTCCGATCTCTAATGCCTGAATCTTATGTTCAAAGGGTACTTTCTCTTAACTCCCCTAGCTATAAAGCGCAAACCCAGTGCACAAGTCTCGGGCTTGGAAAGGTTGAACTTTGGTGCAATGGTAAAGATTGTTGTTTGTGACCCGATCATCAATACAGAAAGAAAGCTGCATACATATATGTAGGATGTTATCTTTCCTAGCTATATAAGAAAAAAATGAAAGAAAATGCTGATGAAAAGTGCTTTTTTGTGGTTCAGGGTGATCAGGCATCGATTATCGGAGGTGCCATAAACTTTGTAAAGGAGCTTGAGCATCGTCTGCAATCGCTGAGTGCTCAGAAAGAGGTAAAAGAAAGTTCAGATGTTAATGGCAGCAGCTGCTCAGCACCTTTTGCTGAGTTCTTCACATTCCCACAGTACTCAACCAGCTCAACTGGGGGTGATAATTCAGTCTCCATGAACGATCAATCCATGGTGGAGACTCAATCCGCGGTAGCCGACATAGAAGTTACCATGGTTGAGAGCCATGCAAACCTCAAAATAAGGTCGAAAAGGCGACCGGCGCAGCTCTTGAAACTGGTTTCTGGGTTGAACAGCATGCGTCTTAGCATTCTCCATCTCAATGTCACCACAGTCGATCAAACTGTGCTCTATTCTCTCAGTGTCAAGGTCAGTTTAGTTCCAGAAAACAGTTCTGAATTCCAGTTTATCAAAACAGAAGAGAAATTAATCCTCTTCAGATGATTAAATGCAGGTAGAAGATGATTGTAAGCTGACTTCAGTGGATGACATTGCTGCAGCAGCGAACCAGTTGTTAGGTAGGATTCAAGAAGAAGCTATGTTGAATTGAAAATTTCCATGATTTTCAGCTTTTCACCCCACTGTAATTTGTTTCTCTTTCCTTTTCACCCTCTGCAATTCCATTTTAGTGTAGTTTGTTTTAGGCCACTACTCTTAATTCTGAGGATGAACTGTTTCAACAAAACTCAATTCTCTGTTTCTTCCCAGAATCAAAATTTTCGAATAAAATAAATTTTATTCTGTTCTTTTTCACTCTTTATAATCGGATGCTTTACCGTATGTCATAATATTTTCTTAACTATTCGGTAAAGAGATTGTTGATATTTTGCTTCATTTTATTTAATTTAAAGGGCATTGAATGTACCAGCCACGCATATGAAAAGAGACTGGTCAATTCTAACAACCTTTATTCTAATACCAATAATGTGTGTCATTGACTGGTGTTGTTGGGCAAATTAAAGTATGCCATGGCAACTTGATTCAAGTCTTTTATTATCCTTTGGATTCAAAATTCTCGGGTCGTATTATGTAGACTTTTTCTTACAGATTTTTATTAAGGAACACAGTTTTAACATCAAAACTTGCCATATTTCATAATCAAAACATACGGCTATAACAAACAAAATTCGGATGGATTTTATCATGATTACGAAAAAAAAAATGAAACAAAAGGAAAACCCTAGTGGCAAGTAATTGACAAATTTTCATTAAATTTTAATTATGATTCATAATCCAAAATCTGGCTGCAAATCGATCCTAAAATGAAGCCAAAATCAAAATTAGCAGCTCAAGATATTATAATGTGAGATTAACCATTCAAATAACAATGAAATGAGCTTGGATTCAAGAATTTTCTCTTTCTTACCACGGAAGAATGTGAAGTACTAAGCAAAGGCTGCCATGTAAGATGCTTTGGAAAGGCTAAAAACTTTCTCTCATTCTGTAAATCTCTACACTTATGATGAAGCTGAAGACCTGGTAAATTAGAAGCCAAGAAACCAAGATATCATGAAAATTTGTTTTGAACAAAATGATTTCAAATCAAAATCATTTGTGCATTGAAGATAATGATGGCCCCATGGATTCTGTACGATGTTCAAGGTCGAATCCCAAGGTGAAAAAAGTTGATATGTTGGGGTTTTGATGGGCTTTAAGACAGCAGAAGAACAGAGACAGTATTAAAGTTCGATCAATGTGTAATATCATTAAAAAAAATTAAAATAATGTGTCATGGAATAAAGTTCGTATAAAGTATCCATTGATGATAGGTATAAAACATAAATTATAAAAAATTAGAATTTAATGAACATGGAATATTTCTGTTACATGTAGACATAATTATCATGTAAAAATTCAAAAAAGCTAATGTTTAAGACAAAGAATCACTATACAGCAATAAAGCTTGCACTCTGATATTATTCAATAAGGTTTGTGTTAAGTATAGGTTTAAAATCAATTGGTATTAATTGGATGAACTCAACTTAAATATAAAATGGTAAAAAATTTAAGACAAATGTGAGATAACATAATTTTAATAGATTTAGGTTTTCGTGTAAATGTAACTATCATATGACAAATTCAAAAGGAATATGAGATGTGAATTATGCCTAAAACATATATGAATTCTGATATTATTTTATGTATTTAATTTAAAATCAATTGACAAAAATGAACAGATTCAAATTGAATATAAATTATAAAAAATTCAAAAATTAGTTTTAAATTGAAAAAGTTTGTGTTAAAGTGATACTCAAATCTTATAAAATAAATAAATTAAAAGTGTAGGAAGAAGAAAAGATAACTTAATTTAAAGTCTAAAGTGTGAATGCAAAAGTGGTTGTTTGGGGTACTAATCAATGCTTTTGCAGCAATAGTTAGAAAAGTGTAGTTAATCACTGTAAATGAAAGAATGGAAAATGAACTAAAGAGGATGTTTTGTTACTATTTAGCTTTACACATGGGCCGCTAATTTTTAATTAATATTCTAGAACCCATACAAGATTTTATATATTATTTTAAAGTAGATGTATTTTAGAAAAATATTTAATGGAGAGTAAATAAAGTAAAAAAATAAGTGAGAAAAAAAAATAAGATGCTAAGCCTTTGAATAAATTAAAAAAAAATTATTTGTATTTATTTATAAGAGTTTGACATCTTATTAATTTACTCATTAATGATATGACAACCTCTAATATATTGATAGTGTATAAAAGTTATAAACTGTCATTGCTTCAAATATAAACATTTTTTCTTTTGATAATATTTTTCTTCTTTTATCCAATTCTTTTTTCAATTTTTTAAAAAACAAAGTTGTATTTCATAGTTTTTGTCTAAAATTATTTTAAATTATGAACTTTTTGTTAGAAAGTATTTAGGGAAAAAAGGATAAGAGAAATTAAAAAATGGTGGAAATTTTCAAAACTTTTTTACACATAAAAGGTTTCTTCTTCTATATTTTCTATATCTTTTATTAAATAACAAAAATATTTTACACAATGTAAAATAAATAAATAAATAAAACAATTCACTGAAAATAGACCTGTTATATTTTTATTTGTGAGAACTTAGAAAATTTTTATTGAATTTTATAAGAAACAAATAAAATTTAACCAAAATATTATTCTTTAATTAAAATTTAAAATTTCCCTTGAATCCCTCGACACTGAAAATTAGTACATAGTAGATTAACAAAATAACAAAAATAAAGTGGTAAAAATATTAATAATTAGAAAGTTTTATGTTGGAGTTGGTTTTCATTTTTCATTTTTAAAATATTAATTTTTATACAAGTGTGTCACATTTCACATGCATTGTAGAAGAGTCTAATGTCCCCATAGGTGAAAAACAAAATCATGTATGTTTCTTTATACGGCCTAGGATATATTTTATTTTTGAAGATTCTAACCCTTTCTTTCCTTCTCTTTTCTCTTTTCATCTGTTTTATCTTCTTGTTTTCTAGTGGACAAACATGGAGTTTGGATGATTCCAAAGTTTCCCATTTTCTCTTTCTTCTCTTAAGATTATTTTTATCATTTGTTGCCAAACAAAGAGAGTGGGAAGCTTCATATTTTATGTGTAAACAAACAAAGCATGAATGGAGTGTGCTTTGTATATCATTGAAGAGGAAAGAAGAATACAAAAAGAAATACAAAGTTAACCTTTTTACTTCATCGACTATACAATGGATCAGCAAATAAGTTATAAAGATGGCAATGTAAAATAAAATAAAATAAATAAAAATAAAACTACATAGATAGATCGAGAATTCCTTCTATCAAACAGAATAAAGCAAAAATGAACCAAAAAGAACAGAATAAAGCAAAAGAGATATATTAATGTCACTTGTAACAAGAGAAAGAAAGTGACAAATTACCAAGAAACAGGAATTATTGAAAAGGAAACTTTTCATATGTAAAACCTGAATTTTTCATACTATATACCATAATTATACATAATTGATAGTGGAAATAAATTTTTTTAGTAAAATTAAAGAGTCATTGAATGTGAATTTTCACTTTTCATTTTAAGTTATGATGTATAGTGTGGTGTATAAAAGAAAGAAAAACAAACATTAAAGTTGCAACAAGAGATAGATGAGATATAATCTTGATAAAAAGGTTGAAAGTGTGAAAGTGATTAATGGCAATAGGACAAACAAGGGCTAGCCGATTTCTTGTGTTGAGAAATTCTTCAAGAATTAATATACTACAAGACAAAGGAAAAGAATGAGATGAAAGTCAATGATAGTGGCTGCTGGAAGTGGATTGGCGTGGAGAAGAAAAGAAAAGGGAAAAAAGTCAAGGAAAGGGGCGGCAGTGGACTTCTCGCCACTTTGCTTCTCTTGACAATGGAACTAAGCAATAAATGGCAAGTGAAATTAGTCAAGAATAGAGCTGCAGTAGGGACTTGACTACCGTTCTTTTTGCTGCAGTTTTCTTTGGTTTTAATGAATGAAATGATGAAAGAAAAACGGGATAAAAACAGGTGTTAGATTCTAAGTGAAACTGAATGGCTATATAAGAAGAATTAATGAGGAAAAATTGATGGAAGCAACTTCATTTTCCTCAAAATCATTCTCGCCCATTCTGTTTTCATTTCAAGTTCACCATTAATTCTTCCGTTACTCCCATAAGTGAGCCATGAAACTCATCCTTAGTTAGCTAAACATTTATCCAGTGTGTGAAGAACTGAGGAATAAGCAAAGCTAAGTGAGGCAAGAAAACATTCTGTTTTTGGAAGAGCAACTGAGTTAAGGTGAGTTTCATATTTTCCATGGTTCTCTTGATGTTCCGTACTAGACTTCTATGTTTTATAACGTGATAAATATAGATATAGCTTGGTTTTAGTTAAATATTGTTGGAATATATAAGAAATCAGATGGAAAATAATCAAGAATGAGTAAGATAATACTATGGGCGAACGACGAATAGACATATTTAGCTACTCACCAAATAGTTGTGTACTCGCCCAAAGGTTGGGCGAGCTCAAGAGTCGCATGAGTTGGCAACATATGTGTTCGCCAAACTCTTTAGAAAGTCAAACAATTCCCGAATAGGTTAGGGCGAATGGCGAGGACTATGATCGCCCAAAATATGTTGAGTTAATGATCGCCAATGAGGCGAGTAGGAGATAAAGAGGTCGCCAAGCATTATCCAATTCATGGGCGAGCCCATCATGAATGAAAAGCCACGAATGGCGAATTGAATTGATGAACATGGCGAGTTGAGTTAAAGAGGGGCAAGCTCCCATGTTGGGCGAACTCTCATGAATAAGCCGCTAACGGATGGCGAGCTCTGTGGGCGAATGACGATCTTAATCTCGCCAAAGTATCACAGATATTAGGGAGGGAAATATAAATAGTTTTGGATAATATTCGAAAAAGGAATATTAATAGTTTTAATAAATTTTTGTAGACGAGAATTGAGAAAGGCGACCGGGAAACAAGGCTTCATCAAACGAGGTAAGGGAGATGTGTGTGAAGTGAATGCATGTCCTGTGGAGAAAATATTATGAAAATATTGATAAATGTTTTGTTTTACGACATGCATTATTTGTTAAAGTGTTTTGATTTTTGGGCGAGCCCTTCTATGAAAGTTGGGCGAGTGACATTGTTTTAAATAAAATCCGGATAAACCACAGATGGTCGAACCCTTTTGTAAATACATTTGGGCGAGCGACTCCCTTTTTGATTTGACTATGATGGGCGAGCTCATAAGGGCGAGCCAGTTTTACTCAATGTTTTAAAAGTAAGGAGTAGCGGACGAATACTTGTCCACCCCTTTCCAGTTGACCATAGCGAGCTGTACTAGGCGAGCTGACCATGGCGAACAGGTTCTATTTACAATTTCTCAACGATAAATTAGCTGTTTTTAATGATTTTGAAAACAGAAAATATAAATTCTTTCGGACGAGTTGACCATGGAAATGCCATAGTTGGGCGAATTGACCATGGGAATTGCCATAACAGGCGAATTAGTCGTCTGGCGAGCCATTATGAGTGAGCCAGTGTTTTGTTTTAAAAAGGTTGGCGGGCGAACACAAGTTCACCGCACTGGGCGAGCTGACATGGGCAAGCCACAATGGGCGAGCTGACATGGGCGAGCATGTTTTAAACGTTGAGATTTTGGAATGTTTTCAAGGTGTTTTGTAAACAGAAAGCCTAAACCTTTTTGAAAATCAAATCATTTTGAAAAAAGGATAATATGGATGAGATAATTCCATAAAGGTTTTCATGAGAGATAAAGGTGAATTTTGAGACTTTAGGCCCTGAGTTCATGCATTATTATTCATGTAATTACGTGACTCACCTGGGGCGGTGGCTCGAGTCGATGGACCAACGAGTGCACCTCAGGGCGTCACAAGGCTGATGGACCCGCCAAGTCATCAGCGGTCTCGAGGTCACTTGGCAAGTGAGCCCGAGGACCACCTATAGATTATGGCCATAGATCTAGTTGAGATAGCCGTGAGGGGCGATGGCCTACGGGTGCACCCCAAAAGCGGATGACTTGTGTTCCTGAGGGAACAATGAGAGCATGATGTATTTGTTGCCTAGTCTCAACTTATTGACTTCTGTTTACTAAAAGGATCTATAGAATCCTGTTTAATATTAAATGGGTTTTGAGTGATTAGATAAATAAGATTGTTTTGGAAGTATAGTCCTTATTTTATAAAGCAGCATAGCATACACCTTCCTTACTGAGCACGTTGTCGCTCACTCCCTATTTTCCACTCCACAGATTATTGAACTTGGGCTAAGAGAATTACCATCCAGAGAGCTAGTATTGAAGGTATATTGTATTCTTTTATATATTCAGTAAAATAGTACAGTACTACTTTAAATAGAAGGGAATGTATATACATATTAAGGAAATAATTTAATCATTCTTATTAAAGTGATAAGAGTTGATAAGAATCACAGACAGCCCAACCGGTAAGTGAGTGTAATTGGTAAGCGAATATTATATATTTTGTGGATTTGGGATGTTACATCATAGCAATGATATTTGAATAAAGATGCATGCATGTCCTAAAGATATAAAAAGAAGAAGATTTTAAGTAGGTGTAATAAATTTTAGATATGATACACTGACACGGTACAAAAACAATATAAAAAACATACAAAAATAACGATGATTAACATTTTTTTAAAAAAAATGTATAAAATTGGCAAAAATTGAAAAATTGATTTGACATAAATTGTAACGGGTAATTTTCGTGTTTTATATGGTATAACACGGAACGTGCATAATACATATACACAATTTGATCAGAAAAAAAAGGAGACAAATTCCATTCTCCATTGAGAAATTTACCTCGGAAATAGTGGGGTTCTTGGGATATTTAATTGATTCGAAGGAGAGCTTTTCTTTTCCTTTTTTCTTCATTAAATTTTTAAAAGAATGAAGAAGTATGCTGCAAAAACTGTGATTTGTGTTAACAGCAATGCTAAGAGATCAAGATTTCTGTGAAACGGATGATTGAATAACAAAATTAGTATTTAACATCTGCCATCCTTCACAGCAATTACTCCAAAATCATACAAGAAAGCTGGTTTATTCATACCACAAAGGGACAAACTGGATTATTAAAGTCTACTCCGGCCATGATTTCAGAGCTTTAATTTATTTAGTAATGGAAAGTTAAAATTTCATGTTACAATACAACATTGCAATCTTTCATGTTACAATACAACATTGCAATCTGCTGACATTGGATCAGAGAAAACGTTGTTCCATTGGCATTGATGAGTGCAATTTGGCCAGCTTGATAGTATTTATCCATGGAATCTTGAGGTTTTATGAGTGATTATGCTTCAGTGATGTCTATGCTGTTTCTATCGGCTAAAGACCTAACTTTAAGCAGCTCAAGACTCAAGTTGTTTCCGAGAACATTGACAGGCATGGGTCCTATTCCTAGTAAAGATTGGAGAGCATGTTTTTGATGGAAACTTTATGGGAACTTTTGAAACATAAATCTAAATATAAACAGCGCAATCAGTGGAAGCAGGAGGTTTTTGGAAAGAAAACGTTGTGCTTGACCATGATTTGTTTTGCACAAAGCGATTATATAAGGAAACAATCGTCTGATTTTATACTGATTCTTTCATTTTCTGGAAATTATTTACATTTGATTTTGTTTCCTAGAATGTGCAGACCTTAATTTCTGGCTCTCCAGGATCCTGAATTTTCTGCCTGTGTTTCCTGGAGCCTGTTGATTCACTGTTTCAGAATATAAAAACCTGTAACCATGGTGCAGAACATTGAAACAAATCTGGGTTTCCTCTCCAATGCAAATATGGGTTATACTCTTGCCAAAAATAAACATCTGAAGCCAAAACATTCCATATGGAGGTTGGTATTAATTGAATGAGCTGATTTTTCTGAGATACTTATTTTATTGCCTATTCTGAACTTCTTTCTTCGTTTCCAAGTTATTTCTTCCCACTGCATATAAGTAGCATATAGGGCTTATTATAAGCCTATCATGCGCAACTTGTTTGACGTTGAGAGACAGCAACCTGCTTTGTTTTTCTGCTGCTTAATTGCTCAGGTACCAGCTTTAAGTTTCAATTACTGTCTCATGCTAGTTTCAATGATTCTGATTTTGTGAGTGTTGTATGGAATCAATCTAAGATCAGAATCCAGATTTGTGTCTGTTTGAATGTGAATGTAGCTTTTGAAGGCATAGATATCTGCTTTTAAGGAAAAGTTAAGCATTGGATTTGGCTGAATTATCAAATATATGTTTAGTTTATCTCCTGTTTCAAGTTCACAGTCAGATGTTTGTGGATCAAAGATTCAAAGTCTAAGTCCAGTCACCATTTGCCATGTCCAAACCTCAGCTATCTGGTTTTAAAGCCAACCTTGAATTGCCAGAATGGCATGTTTTGTCATGGAAGAGGGAGTTGTGGAGAGCTAAGACTCCATTAAAGACTCTCTCAACTACAGGAAAGTGGGTTTTAAGGAGCGTTTATAAACGTCATTTAATGTCTAAATCAATAGGCTATGTAAGATCGGAAGAAACATGTTATGCATAAACTATAGCATTGCCTGTTAGCTAATAGGGCTTATATTTCCCCGGTGGAAACCACAGAATTGACCTGCAAACTCAAATCTAGCCTTCCTAATGTTAATTGTTAGTGCTTTTCATCAAATTTGATAGATTTCTGCCAGTGAAACTTTAGCAAATCTAATCTTAAAATGTTGTTTCGTAGAGACGATTGACGACAAGATGTTGAGCGTGATTTCAAGTGGTGAAGTGAATGCAACTTCGGAAGTTTCTGATTCAATCAGCACCAGTCACACTGCAAACAAGCGCCAAAGATGCGGCAGCAATGGTACCTCCTCGCAATTCAAAGGCGTTATGCGGCAGAAAAATGGACAGTGGGGTGCTCAACTCTATGCAAATCATACCCGAATCTGGCTAGGGACTTTCAAATCCGAGAAAGATGCAGCCATGGCGTATGACAGCGCAGCAATCACCTTTCGTACTGGGGATACTCATAGGAACTTTCCATGGACGGAAATCACAGTTGAGGAGCCAAAGTTTCAGAGCCATTACAGTGCTGAAGCTATTCTGAGCATGATAAGGGATGGTTCTTACCAATACAAGTTCATGGATTTTCTGAAGGCCCAGACTCGGAGTTCAGAAGTCGAAATTGATCTCAACTCGGTTGGGAGTAATGGCAATAAAGAGCTAACTTGCAAGCAATTGTTTCAAAAGGAGCTAACACCAAGCGATGTTGGCAAGCTAAACAGGCTTGTAATCCCCAAGAAATATGCTGTCAAGTACTTTCCACCGGTTTCCGGATGTGAAAAGGAGAACGTTGAGGGTGGTGGCAGCCATAGCCAAGCTAATGATGTTGAGCTGATTTTCTATGACAAGTTCATGAGACTATGGAAGTTTCGGTATTGCTACTGGAATAGCAGCCAAAGCTTCGTTTTCACCCGGGGTTGGAACAAATTTCTGAAGGAAAAAGACTTGAAAGCGAATGATTTGATTTCTTTCTACGTATGCGAGCGTAGAAAGGAGAATGAAGTACAAAGATTCTGCATGATCGACGTGAATAAGTTTGGCAATGATGGTGCATTGATTGAGGCAGCAAATCTGCAGGTTGGAAGAGAAGTAAATCTGCAGCTTCGGTTGGGAAATTGTTATGAGTTTGATGGTGAAAAGCATGGCAAACAAGAGCAAGAATCAATGGCAGCACAACCAACACAAGAGGTTAATAGTAGTACTGAGGGTTTCAAACTCTTCGGTGTACAGATTAACTGAAGCAGAATCTATTTTCGCTATTTATATTTATATTTTTTTGTTTCATCCGAGGATTTTAGCTGAATTGAACATTACAGCAATGATGGCTTAAGTTTTTTATGAGCACTGTTTTGCTGGAAATTTTGGTTTTGAGTTGGACTTCTTGTCCTTGAGAAGGATCGATCCCAAAATTTTTATATATCTAACTATCAATGGAAATTCCGTTAGTACTTCTTTTCAACATGATTCTCAACTTTTGACTGTGATATCTATAACATTATGTTTATTCCACCAGTAGGAAGCTCATCTGCAACTATACAACAACCTTACTCCCGATATGATGACACAATATGGAAATAATACGAAAAAAAATTATTGAATCAAGTTCAAGTCTTTCAAATCAAGCTCAAGCAGCTTAAATATTCTTTTTAGTCAAATTCAAACTTTAAAAATTAAATTTGATTAAACTTTAACCAAATTTCAAAATTCAAAACTTCAAATTGAACTGAACTCGAATCTAATATTACCTCCTCTTTACTCGGCTTGAGTGCACTCACAGCAGTGGCACTTTGAATTTGGCGAATAAAGTGTCTCAGGTTATCTGGAAATCCTGATTGGCCTAGGAAACTGACAATGCAAGCAGTCCTAGGATCATTTAGGATCTTTCTTCATAGCAGGCAAAGCTTTATCAGAAAATCATGGAGTAAGAACCCAAGAATTCTTTCCAGCTAACAGATCAACTGGTTAATTTCCAGGATTACCATTGCAAAACCATGTATAAATTTCAATTCCTTGTTGTACTAGGGGATGTTGTCTGAGGAAACGAGGCTGAATTAGAGTCTAGGAGACCGCTTGATTAGCTTGGAAGATTGCTTCAAAAAAATACTTCAGTTCCAAGTTCAGAATGTAGTTTACATTGAAAGAAATTTCAGCTCTATTGGAGTACCTTCAGTATTATCAGCTAGAAGAGTGATACGTTCCCTGAAGGCTAGCAATGCAACTTTCAACTCTATTCATCGCTAATAAACTCCAACTGGCTAAAACATAATGTTCAGATTCGAGCCGAACATAGAGAAGCTCAACTTTCGATCCCCAAGGGCAGGATTATCTCATAAAGTTGAAGATAACATATAAAAGCACGGCACCCTGAGAACACTGTTATATAACCGAATTCGGTAGGAAGTTATGATTTCGTTGAAACATATCATATATCTCAGAAGGTTAATATATGTGAGTTTGATCAAACTTTCACAATGCCATGAACAACATCCAAATATTTACGACAAGAAAGTAAATATCTTAGAGCATATTATTGAATATTGATGACACCATGCATTAGAGGGCTAATAACAGGAGTTTTCACAATTATTGCATGCATTATTTATCTGAGCTTGCCCCTCACCCACATATCTTACCAATAAGAGAAGAGACAATAATCATTTTCATACTGAACGGTGGAATTCAAAAATAAGTTCATGAACCCGAAGCCTCCACTAATCATGGCTCTGGAAGCAATCCAAACTCTATTTTCATATTGAAGCGCGCTGCTCATTGGTAATGACAACCTGTTACGAGGAATTTTCATTAGTTAAACAAAAAGCTAGATGATGAATTGACCCCAATAGAAGGAACAACCTCTTTTCAAAATATGAGATTCTAGTTCTCCGGAACTAAGCTTTAAATCTTAAGTACAAAAATAATCCAAAAGAGAGTGAACCTTCTTTGTGATAATGTTATTCATGTTTCATGGTTGGTTGGTATAGGAACTCCTGACTCTTCTGTCAGCATTTTATACGCATTTTGCAGTCTTCGAGTAACAGGACCCACTTTCCCATCACCAACGATGCGCCCATCAATTTTCACAACCTGTTAAAGAGATATTCCATCAGCTAGATTGAACAAGTTAACATAAGTAGCCAGCCTGTGTGTTCTATAAGCAAACAGCAAAACCGAACATTGTCAGAGAATTATCGCTCTCTCTCAGTCCGTTAAGGTCACAAATTGAATATTTAGAAAGAAGGAACTCACCGGGCTGAGTTCTCCCATCGTTCCAGTAGTCCACACCTGCAGGCCATCCTTATAACTTAAAACACATGTGAAAGGAATATTCACAACCAAGGTGGATATATCTAAAGTCATTTGAGAATAGTGCCCAAGTAATATCTTTTTTTTTTTTGCAAATTTATCACGAATTGTATGGTTCCATTATTTACAAATGTACATGCCATTACAGGCAGCCATTATCATACTTTAGGTGGCCTCTTGACACACTCGAAAGATTAGCAACTGCAGATGAAAGTAGCTATGGAGGTCTGAATGGACGTATATAACTAACAGAAACAACCAGAATATCTTCTACAAGAAGGTATATGGACAGAGGTACCATAATGGCACTTCTCTTGTGATAATGAACTTTAAAATATGACAGAGGATAGAAGCAACCAGTCATTACTCTGCAAATACTAAGATCATTTAGTATAGCACGATGGAACTTCGTTAATATATCATCGTAAAACTGAGGAGCAGTTAATTTAGAATTTGCAAAGTATTTCTTAGAAGGGCTTTCTATAGAAAAACAAATTGAAACCTCATCTGCTGTGTGGAACTCGGATAAGCTAATTCTTCGCTCCTCTAGGACAAACTTTTCCTGGACAACAAGCCCCATGACCTGCAATCCCAACGATATCAGTGCCAAAAATATAATAGAAAGTAGCAATGAAATAGTTTTAACATTTCTTCATATTATCCATTTAAAAGAGTTAAGTTTGTTAGTAAGAGCAAGACAAGTTCATTTAATTTCACAATTGCTTCCTGACAAAAGTTGTATGCTACATAAGAAATATAATATATTGGAGAAAACAAAAAAGTCTAGTTCTGCATTGCATATTTGCATTATTGTATCCTTGATTGCACGGTAGATTTTAAATATGCAAATTCATATCATTGTATAATAGTGCCAGTAATTTTACCGATATTTTGAGCATAGCAATCATTTCTAGTCACACTTAATCAATTAATTTTGTTGCTTATTCTGCTACAATAATGAAGCAGGCATAATGCATTCAAACTTAGACACGTTCAATGATAAGATATTGAACGACTTTTCATGGCTACTTGTCTCCTGGAGATCAGGAAGTTGGGAGTTTCACTGGCCAAGACATAAATTACAGATAGAATGAAAGTTTAGTTAACTTACAGTCGCTCGAGTAATCCCAGGAAGACAATAATCAGCATGAGGTGTCAAAACACGGCCTTTCTTTACCAAAAACTGCAACATGAAACAGAAGAATGTTTCTCAGGTAGAGACTTCCAACTTTCAAAGCCCATGCACTAGGAAAAAAAAATTCAACAACTAAATGCCATCTTCTGACAGGTAGCAAGATCTAGAAGGCACATGTTCATTTTAACATTCCTTGCTATCAATGTTATCAGTTATCAGAGATTAATGACCAACTACCCAGATATTTACTGCAGTTTTCCTGGTATGGTAAAAACAATGAGAACCGACCAAGAACAATAATGTCCAGATGGAGATTATTGATGCATATCATACTATACTCGGTCTTAATGTTCCTAAAATTCCTAATTCACGTGTAGATCTAAAATCAGCAAATGCAGAAAAACCTTAGTCTTACAATGTTTGTGGCATTTGTTTCAGATACATAACCATCCTTGTCAAGCATGATTGCATCATCAGCATTTGCATTATTCCCTTCTACCTGCATCAGACCACACAAATCAATTTAAGTTGCAAGTCATTTCAACAAAATTACATATCAGGCATTAGAACAACCAACATAATCTCCACCATAGCACACTAAATATACTGATCATATCACCCCATCATGGTTTACATACTTAAGCTGAAGAAATCACCCATAACCAAACCTAGAGAAACCTGAGACCATAAACTTTTATGTTTCAGAGATTAAAAGGTACACTGCAGCTTTCTGATAAGAAAATCCAGAACTTAATGCAGTTATCCTCTTGCAAAATATGGTTAATCAGTTGATATTACATCCTGAAATTTTATAACAGAAAAGCCATATGATTGAGAACTACACTTGCCTGAATGGCATGAGAGAGTGAAAATGATCATTCACACCACAAATTAGATATTAAAACCTTATCTACTCTTAGATATTTTTTTGCCAAATCATATCAAAGTGCAGGCAGGATAATACCTTTGCTAGTATGTTATTCAGAAGATTATTGTGGTGAATCTTCGAGTCCAAATTCTGAAAGGGAAAGAAACAATTCAAAATCAGCAGGCTCATACCAAGACAAAATTTCCTAAAGGCAAATACCGTTAAATAGAAACAAACACCCAGCATTTTATCCCACTATAGGCAACAGACCAGGCATAATATGTTCTCTTAAACATTTCTAGCAAGTAACAATAGTGGCAAGAGAAGAAATCAAGAATCTTACGTTTGGTGAATTACGTCGTGTGGTAGCAGTAGCAAGTGTTATACCACTCTCGTTGTCATAAACAGGGGGTTTCCATTCAGGAAGCACTGCATTTTTTCACAGGAAACATTAAGCGTATCAGTTGAAAACCAACAAATCACAGAACACGTTCAATACTCAAAAAGAATCTGACTAATCTTATGCAAATGCACTATGACAGCACATCGTAAGCGTGGTATCAATTTGCAGTTAATATCCATGTGTCAATAGATACAAGAATTTGTGAGTAGGTCTCTAGTGTAAGAATGACCTAAAAATCACTTTACCAATCAAAGTGCAGCCATAACGATTAAATGCAGGGCTCATCCCGGAAGTAACCTGAACAAGATAAGTGTATACCATGAGTGAAGAAAATGTTAGTCCAAACAAAGAAAACATGAACGGCAACAACCAACTTTTTTCACCATCCCAGTTTTTAGCCCAAAGCGGGCAGTATTTTTAGGCAATTCAGTGATTCCTCAAGTAAAGAGTGAGAGGGTGAAATGTTTCGTACCTTTTTCCCACGAGTAAGTGTTAATCGAATGTGTGTGTTATCAAACATTCCATTAGCATTGAGAGTTCTGAAGATAGCCTCTTTGATCTGCAATGATGCAACATGTTACTAAGAATGAACCAAATAACTTGCTTGTAAGTGCAGAGGCAAAAGCTGCTCGCACAAACAACGGCCATCAAGCAATGCCCAATCCATGAAGCACTGATATTTTCAGAGAGTGAACTCAAACAGATCTGCGGATCCTCACCTCATCACGAGTTGGAACATTGTTGAAAGCCAGAGCCTTTGCAGAATCAAACATCCTTGCAAAATGAACCAAAAGAAAGATGCATGTGATCAGAGACACAATCAGTGAGGACTTGTATGCTTTTGGTGTTAGCATATGTGCACTCATTCATCTTTCTCCATACAACCATACATAGGAAAATGAATGGGGTCACAAATATTCAGATTTTTTTTCCTTGAAAATGTCCTGATTAATACTACTGCAACTCCTACTAAAGCGAATTCAGGATCTCATACTTCCATTGCAACATTCCATAGAAGTAAAGAAGTTATTTGCCTGCCAAGGAATTATAGATGAAATATAATCCCCAGATTATTTAAAGAAAGAATACAAAGAAAACTGAGTGAGTATGATACTTCCATGTTTCACAAAGCACTCGAGAGAAATGACTAGATATCTTAGCAACAGTCACAGAAAGTTCAGAGAAAAAGACCCACAAACAGCATGCTATACCATGCATTCTAAGTGTTGCTGCAGAATTTAGAATATACACTCATATGTTAGTATAACTAGTCAAAACTCAAGAAAGAATAGAAGCATCAACGGCACATCATGCAAGGTTGTTTTGAACAACTAAGTTGCACAAATCATATCACAGCACTCAGCAGTCAAAACCAAATACAGCTTTTGTCATCTTTTAGGCATTTAGTTTCACCAACCTATCTAAATGCTCTTCAAGCTTACATATCTTTCCATTGTAAACCCGAAGTCCTTCCCACACAGCATCACCACCTTGAACAACTGAATCAAATACTGAAACCTGGTACATGTGTCGCAAGTTAAGAATGAGAAACCTAATATACCTATGGATTGAAACTCATAAAGGAATTTTAAGACAATGAACAACAGATCTAGAATGGTTCCAGGATTAAGGACCTTTGCATTCTCACGAGGTACAATCTCATCACCAACCCAAGCAAGCAGCTTCGCATTCTCAGGAACTGGAAGATCAGGAACAGGTAAGGGGGACTTTAGGAGGGATGACGTCTGCCTCACATTGCGCCTAAGCACGCTATAGAAAGGTAGACTTTGCTCCAACAAGTCATAGAATGAGAAAGGAAATGGCTGAAAACCAACAGATACAAGATTAGGCATAACTGTATCAACACTTCATCAATGATTCAAAAACTTCTTGTAATGAGTTCAAGATATAGATTTCTTAAAAGTAAAAAAGCATGAACTCTCATTATCTAGATGATAGAGAGATTAGTTTACTAGACAAAAAGCAAAGTAACTAGTGTTACAGCTCGTAATCCAAGGACAAGGCCAACTATACTGTCAAAAAAACACCAATCTACTTTTGTCAGCCTTTAAACAAACTTTTGATAATTGTTTCTTTCATAAAATAATCTACTTTCAGGACATCAATACTTGAAATAACTCTCCATACAGACAGAAGAGCAAGGCTAAAGGCCTATGCTTATTAATCTAAACATATACAATTTATATTAAACAGTAAAGGAGGAGTTAAAAGAGGGTAGAGACACTTAAAATACAAGATGACTTTATAAATTTAGTTAAGACAGCAACCGATTACAATTCATAATTCAAAACCAGAAATAATGAACAGGTGACATACCGTAGGGTACTTTCTTGTGGGGGCAAAACGTGTCGATTTATGCACACTTTTATACCACCATGGAGCCCAAATACCATCTATCGGTTTTGGACCAGCTTCCCATCTGATCAAGTTTAGACCACAAAGTCATCGTGATAATGACATTATTACTCTAGTATAAGAGACCATGTATAAAATAATATCTTTGCACATTAAGTACGAGGTATGAATGAATAAAATACTTGTTCTAAAAGAAATGGATGTGTTTCCAAAGAATTTTAATAACGGAGATATCCAAGATAAAGACATAGTATACAAAAAAAAAAAGATACAGCTAGTCTCATGAGAAGGAAGAGTAATTATTGACTATTTGACAAGAAGGCTGCCCAAAACAAAGTTGCTTCAGGCTTGCACCAATGACTAAAACGAAGTGTTCCTCCATGAAGAAGTTTAGAATGTATTTGACTAAAAAATTCTGGTCATTAAGCATAATATTTATTGAGCTAAACAAAGCCATCAATTTACCAGCTCATCAAGTCTGGCGTGAATGAGCATTAATTAAGTTGCACAGCACGAAGAGCCAGTTAATAGATTTATAAGTTTTAGCTTAAAATAAGTTTCCACACACCTGAGCATTGAATCTTGAAATGGGATTTCCAAATCTTCACAAAGACCACGTAAAGTTGCCTACACATAAATAAGATGAATAAAATAAAAATATGTAGCAATTGTAAAATTAAATGAACTGCAGATATTAAATATAAGAATGATCTAAGATAAAACGAAGTACCAGATTTCAAGGTTTGACAAAATAAATAGCTCAATACATTGCAAGATTTCATATGAAGTATGATAATGAACTTTCTATAGAGTGAGGTCTTCCAGGTAACTTATTAGAAAAGCTTTACAACCTCGGGATTTTGTTGAAGGTCTTCTGCATCAATGACAGGTGGGGGCTTTCCCAATGCACAAAGCTCACTGTATATGGAAACTAGTTCTCCCAAACCTAACTCAAGAAAGGATGGAGGCACAACCTTGTCAAAGGATGGCTGTTAAGACAATAAATAAAATATAAAAACTATCAGTGAATGACATCTGATCAGAGACAATAAAAGGTAGAACATTAAGATGTAAGCCTAAAAATATTAGTCTTGCTGTGTATAAGTTCTCAAGCTCATAAAATTTTCAATGCCGTTATAGAGTCTAAAACATGAAAACTTAACAATGCAATTTACTATTTGCCTACATCATTTCCTTTTAGTTTACTGATATGAATCTAACTGAGTAAGTGAGATGGAAATTGTGTTCTCCAACAGTTTACCAGTATATTGAGGGGATTTCGTATCAGTAAAAAGTGCTTTCCTTTCTCCAGCAAGTCATTTGGCAAACCAGGTACCCGTTGCTTTGCAATGTGCTGCATGCAAGGAGAGGGAAATTAATTTATAAAATATCAACTCAAAAATAAAAATTCTAGCTATGATACGCTAGAATTAAATCTCAGAATCTGCTGATGCTTTCCACATTATGCACTTCTCTCCATTTTACTGGAAATGAAATATTTAAGGAAAAAGTCGAAGTCGACCAATAAAACCCATGAAACCTTCTTTCATTAAAAAGGAGTATAAGCTTAATATGTTTTGCTAAACTTACACTTGCTAGATGGAAAAACTTGTAGATTACCTTACAATACCGATACTTCTTTCCTCCAGGACCATAAATGATCTCTTTCACAACTTTATTACCATCGTATTCCTATTCAAAAAATATATAAATGAGGGAGATGCCAAAAACAAGTGAAAGAAAGCACAAAGACATAAAGGAAAACCAGAAACAGAAAAGAAATGACATTGTTTAAATCGAAAGGATCACACATAAGAAACTGAAAATATGTTTCATGAAAAAGCATTCAGCAAAATTACAGAGCAATTGGAGCAAACCAATAATCCATTTCCAACATCTTCAAGTACCATTCAGATCTTCCAGATCCATGTGTTTTGTTTCTTATCTAAAAAGGGACAAAACAGTGGGATAGATTGGAGGCGGCATCCTCCCTTTCAAGAAAAGATAATTTCTGTGGTACTAGAGTTGGCCATCTGACTTCTATAGAAAGCTAAAGGTCAGACACAACAGTCATTTAACGTCGGGCACCATCTTAAGGTGCTGCAACATAAATCTCATGTTGATTTGCTTCTTTCCCTCCATCATTAGCCGTTTGTCCCATAATAATATCAATAACATTATTCAGAGAAGAAACATTAAAAGATATTTGGTCTGCAGAACATAATTAAAGCCGGCATATCCAACGAATTTATTAGCTGTTATAAAGTGAATAATTTAGAATGTAAAGAAAGAAGTTGGTTAAGCTTATGTCACATACCATCTTAGATAGAATATCTTGAGGATAGGGCCTTTCGACACCAGTCACATGAAGAAAATTTCCATAGAGGGGCTCATCCAGCACTTCTATGTCATCCCTCTGAGAACAACAGAAAATGAAACCATTAAAAGTGTATATAACCTAAGAAAGATGCAACATCCATCTTTGGCAAACTGAGAAACTTTTTTACAAAATTCGGCTTTACCAGCCAGCAATGTCCCTAGTACACTCATGTGCTTAACCCAGTTTTGATATTCATATTAATAATACTTACTGAAAGGATACAAACCTGTCAATGTTCGACTAAATGCAAGTTTAGCCAAACATAGGCGACTAGTTTGTTAGATTTTATATTCACAAAGCAAAATAATGGCCAATTGAAAACAGAAGAACGCAAATCCAAGAAGCAGTAGGATAATGAGTCAGTTGAATTCCTAAGAAACCATCAAGTAGAGCCAGCCAAGCAACTTGTTTCAAATCCAGTAAGTCAGAATCATGATCAATTACCGTAAGCTACTCGAACAGTGAGATTTTCAGTCCAAGAAACTAAATCTTCTCATCGCTAAAACAAACATCAACTACGCTACTGTTTAAGGATTCAACTTCTCTGCTTCAACTTAATGAGCAACCAATGAAACAGTCAACAATCGTAACCAAACAAAACTAACTGGTCAATTACAATGGCATCAGCAGTTCCATTCTGAAAAAAACCCCACACATTAGAAAACAAGATTCAAACTTAACTCTCATCTTCTTTATTCTTCCTCAACTTTAGCAGCAACAAATCAGATACAAGAAGTAGAGTAGCACCAAAATAATGGATTAGTCACAATTTGATCAAGTTTCAATCTTCTTAATCAACCACAGGTTGACAAAGAAAAATATTCAAATTTTACTTTTATTTTCTTCATTCTTTCCCAACTTCCCCAGAAAATTCATGGGGCACTCACATTCAATCAAAAGTTCCATTTTCAAACCGACCCAGAGATTATATCACAAACAAGATTCAGAATATACTTTCATCTTCCTTTTTCTCTCAACTTTATCCGCTACAAATTAAGGAACCCAGAAAAATGGAAAAAAAAATGTTGGTTTTACCTGAGCAAAAGAGTACATGAGGCTAGTACTGAGTGATCTTGGAGCAGACCATGAGTGGATAACCTCTACCTCTTCTTGCTCTTTGTCTGCCATTTTTCTGTTGGATGCGGCCAAGGACAGTGGTCAATTGTGTAAGAAATGAGGCTAGAGAGCGGGAGACAAGACGCTTGAGACTAAGTCGAGAAGAGATGAGAATCTTTTTAATGGTACTAAGTGGCCACTCTCTTGCGCCGGGAGTAGATGCAACAGCTTGATCCACTGCAATGATTGGATAAGTTGAAAGCAACCTCGTTTGTACAGAAAAAGCAATTAAGGACAACAATGGTAAGAATCTCATGTAATTAACTTATAATACATATCTGCATTTTCATGTAAAATCATATTGATATGGTATAAAATATGAAAATTTTATAATTTTTATCAAAATTTAGCTTGTGTATATAATATTTGTGTCATATACCTAATGTGTCATAGTATCATGTTTAGAATTATTATTTATAAGTTACAAATTATAAGATAAAAATTAGATACATTTGTAATTCATGTTTTTTATATATTGACACTAAAGTTTTTTTTTTTAACTTCTTTTCAAAAAAAAAGTTTTTTTAACTTTATAAGTGAAATTAAAAAGCTATCAAATATTTCACTTTTTAAATCACTTGTTTACTTTTAAATATAAAGTATTTGTTATTTTGATAATTTCATCAATAATATTTAAAAAGATTAACTGAGTATGAGATAATTCAATAGTATTATTAAATTTAAGTGTTTTTGTGAAAATACATTTATTATTCTCATAATTCTAAAAATTAAGAATAAACCTAAACATCTAGCTTCACTCGATGATTGATAACAATGATTCCTAAAATTCACTTTTTTCTCTAAACAAAGATATTTTAATTTCAATATAAATATAAAGAAATGATACCTGAGATGAAGTCGGAGATGAATTGATTTGGGGATTTCTAGATTAGGGTTTGGAAGTTAGATGAAAAAGATAAAGATGATGGAGAAACAAAAGAAAGGAATGGTGAAAGAGTGGAGTGAGTAAGAAAAAGAGGAATATATTTGGTAGTTTTGATAAAAATTTTGAAGTATATTTAAAATTATTTTTTTTAAAGAATTTTTTTTTGATAGTACATTTTTATTAGAAGTTACAATATGATCTTATTTAATTGATAAGGACCTTCTCACCACTTGACCTAAATGTTTATTTAAGCATTTTTTTCATTAATTGTTAATTATAAAACTTTGCTCTAAGGTTGTATATTAAAATGCGAGCATGTTAATTTTGTCAAAAGCAATTGAGAACCAATAAGAAAATGCCACCTCAATGTCTTCATGAAGGTGTAAATCCCAAAATGTTGAAAATGTAAAGCCTAGGATTAAACTTTCCTAAACCAATATTTGGAAGGAAAATTTTGAGCTAAAAAAGAAAGCTGAAATTTGGATTAGCATCTTGAATTATTTTCTACCAAGCATATAACAATACTTCAAAAATCATGTATTTTGACACATATTCTTTTTTTTTTGGTTTTCCAAATGAAGAGAGATAAGAATAGATGTGTAAATGAAATTAATTATTTATGAATTATTAGAATTAATTTAATGTGATGATTATTTGAATTATTCGAATAATAAATTAAGTCGAATTCAAATATTTTAATTCTCAATTCGATTGACTTGTGAATTTAATTATTTTTTAATATATTTTTAAATATTAATTTACTATTTTATTCACATATTTATAGTTGAAAAAATGATAAAGTAAACTTATCCAATTAAAATTAAACTTAACCGATCAAGTTTGAAGAAGTAAAGTATTTCATAAAGTCAAATTCAAATTTAAATGATAAAATTCTTTATATTTGAATCGAATTTTAAATTTTAAATTTTTAAATTAAAAAAAATTTTGAATCATTATTAAATTATTTTGATTCGACTCGATTTTATACTTATATAAAATCCGCCGTCAACAGATCAGAATATCATAAATTATCATGTTAAATATGTGTAGTTTTTAAGTATATAATTATATATCAGTTACTATTAAACAATAATGGCACAACTAACAAAGCATCCACATGACAACATGCCAAACCCTAATATAAAAAAAAACCACTAAAGTTGAATTTGGAGGCAGCAAATCAGCAAGAAAAGATATGATTAAGCTATTTAAGATGACAACAGTAAGCAATCAGATGCTTGAACGATCATACGGCTTCATACAAGGGGCCTCAAGTGTGCACGAGTCTCTTATTATAAGAAAAGGAACGAATGTATGGTGTTCCGAATGGCAGAACACTTAAAAATTTATTAACGATGAAATTTTAAAGGTTAAAGGGTCAAAAAGAACAAAAAATAATAGTTTCTACAATTAAGTCTTTATTTTTTTTTCCGTAATCAATTGATCTTTTATATTTCAACTTTTACTTAATTGAGTTATTTTGTGGACAAAAACTATTAAATATGTACAAAAACTATTAAATTCGTACAATATACGTGACCAAAAAAATAATATACTTAACTATTTTTGTCTACAAAAGGGCTTAATTGAGTGAAATTAAAAAGACTTAATAGCCAAATATGACCTTAACGTTTGTCATAAAATGAAATTAAGTCCTCAAAATTTAAATGCATGAAAATCAGTCATCAACGTTACAAAATAATTGAATTAAGGACATTTCTGTTAAATCCTTTAATTTCCGTTACCCTTACCAATAATAAACTTAACAGAAATTAAAAGATTTAATAGAAATGTCCTTAATTTAATTATTTTGTAACGTTGAGGACTGATTTTCATGTATTCAAACGTTGAGGACTTAATTCTATTTTGTAACAAACGTTGAGGTTATATTTGACTATTAAGCCAATTACAAATATAAAACCTCAATTGATGGTAAAAAAAAGATAAAACTCAATTGTAAAATCCATTATTACTGAAAGACCTTTTAAACCCTTTTGCCAATTTTAAATAACTAGAATTGCACCTCATGCCCTATTGAGAGCATCATTGATAATTCTTTTGACTTCACTTGTTTCGATGTTATAAGCCATGAACTAAACGTTCAAATAACTCATGAACTATAGTTTTTCTTAATTAATTATTTTCTTTAATGAATTCTAATGATGAATACCTTAAGATTTGTTTTAGGTATATGGGTTTAGGTTTGTTTTGTTTTTCCTGCTTTTTATCATTTGAGTTTGTCATATGATAAATTTTTCTGTTTTCCATCTATGTGCATGATAGGAATCTGACCTATTATATTAAGTAATGTTTTATCCTACATTGTCAAGTCTTGATTTTTTTTTGTCATTTTATGCTCAAATTAGATCTTTTTCATTATTATCAATTGTTTTTTAAGTTGGAGGCTTAACATTAACAAATTTAATGTATTAATCAGTTTATACCTCTTTTTTTTTAATTAAATAAGACTCCATTTGAATTAATTTTGTGTAAGATATTGTTTAAAATTTATTTGATTTATGATTCCATTAATAATATATATACACACACATATCATGTATACATTATTTGTGTTAAAAAATAAAAATTCAAACTTGATTATTTTCAACAAGACATTGATTTAGTAGCAAATAAAAGACTTTAAAATTTCACGGTTGCAATAATTATCATGTATAAGTTCGTTCGAATGATTTAGTTCATAGATTTCTTTATATAATATTTAAACTTAATTATAATTTTTTATACTAGTAACTTCCTAAATAAATAAATAATATTTTTTTTCTTAATCATAGACAAAGGGCTCAATTGGATTACACTGACCTCCAGTCCTGCGTGATTTGGCCACTTTTTGAAGACCAAAGGTTTGATGCATTTAGACTTCGTTTGATTCGCATAAAATAATTTTCAGAAAAAAAAATTAAAAAATTAATTTTTTGAAAAACTTAATATTTTCTGTTATTTGGTTGATTTGCTGAAAAATAATTTCTGTTGTTTGATTATTTTTTGGAAAATTTATATTTCTGTTAAAATAGTATTATTCACACAATTAACTACTAAAAATGTTTCTAATTCATCAACAACAACAACAACAATAATAATAATAATAAAGATGAAAAAGAGCAATTTTTTTTAAATAAAATCTTTATCATATATTAATAGAATTAATAGAGTTTACATATTTGATTATATAATAATTTGTAACATTTCATGAATCTCTTCAACCCAATACATTGTCCTTGTATAGCCAACCCCATATTTTGCCAATGTAGGAGCAACACGATTTTCTTCTTTCATTGTATGGTTAAGACTATGTTGGCTATAAGGTTTGCATTCTGAATCTTGTTTCCTATATTGGTTGAATTCCCATTCACCTTGAAATATCCAAATTAGCAAAACCTGGAAAAAAAAACAAAATCAACAATATTACTATCAAAATTTTTCAATAAAATTCTCAAAAATATCAATAAATATTATAAAACCTCATACATAACAATAACACTACGTATACTTTTATTTATAAAATAATGTAATAATCCTTATTTATATATTTAAAAGAAAACTATTTATTATTTTTTTTTATAAAAGTTTATATACCAAGCATAAAGACAACCCTGAATGTGCAAATTAATTATTCTGATGGAAGATAAGAATATCAGCCCAACCGCAAGTCCACAAGCACAACCACTGACCTTCGCAAATTGATGAAAACGGTTCAATGTTTGAAACTTGTCAGGTTTATAAACTTTTATTAGGAAATATATAAAACTTTTATTAGTGAAATGAAGAATAAAAGTTTATAAGGAAAACGGTGTAATCAGATTTTGACAAACTGTGATTAGCTAAGGACCATCCAGTGTTAATTTAATTCCAAAACTAGATATCGTCTTGCTGGAAATTATTGCCAAAGTAAATTTCAACTACAGCTCTACCTAAGAGAGAATTGAGCTAATTTCGACCAGTACAAGTGGACATGTTACAAACTATTGACATGTCAAAGGACGAAGTAGTTGTCTCAAAAGCATAAGATATGTAATAAACTAGGTTGTGCTAAATGATTCTACAAGGAAGACAAAGTGAGCATAAACTCTCAAGGCTACTACACAGTAAGCAAAACAACAAAAGCAGCAGGAGGAGAACAATTAATAAAATCATTTTGACTTAGCAAAAAAAAAAAAAACTCCTCTACATGGTGCTGAAATGAAATTGCTATTCTTTTAAAGCAAATTTAGATTGAGCTCAATGATTTTTATGAGAAATTGTTTGACCAATTAAGCAAGTTACCAATAAAATCATCAGTGTTTTCTAAACTATTGAATAATTGTTCAAAATTCAAACCAATCTGATCATGGAAGCAATAAACATACCAGACCCAACTAAGATAAACAAACCCAAAACTGCATCTGAACTTATTCATTTTGCACTTTGAATTTTGATTCTTATCTTAAAGCACCCACTTTCTTGTTCAATTTTTTTTTAATTCGAATATCTGAAGAGGAAGATAATACTTGAATAAGGTTGAAGTATTATGCTTATTCAATTTCTTGTCTTAAAATATTATGCTTCTCTTCTCAAATTCAATTCTTTTTTCTAGTTAATTCAAGTATTCAACTTCTCTGATCAGGAAAACAAGTTAAATAATTTTCATGGATGTGACTCTCCCCCTATTCTTTGATTTATATTGTATGATATTAAGGTTTGATATGATATCAGAGTCAATTGTGTGCCGCAGCTGAACCCAATTAATAAAAAACAGAAAACATCAAGGATTATGGTGACTGCAAATATCAGCTTCAGATTATCGATAAGAAAGAGCTGCATATACAAATTGACCAAACATAACAAAGAAATTCTCATTCCTTATCAATATCTGTTATAAAAATATAACATCAATATACCACAGTTTCATTTTTCAAAAAAAAAACAATGCCCAGTTATATACAAACGGACCGCACCAGAGATGAGAGGAGACAAACAAGGGATACCAAAGAAATTCTCATTCCTCAATTCAAGTGAACTTACCAATTAATAAATCCTAATATTGTTGCGGGGGAGAATAAAATGGGTTGCCTGAGCAAAGATATTCACACGCCAAAAAAAAATGAAAACTGGGTTGTAATTTACAACATGCAACAACTCCATAAAAAAGAAGACTTTAGAGCAATTCCATTCGGCAAACAGAGTTGCTATAGGAAGAAAAATGGCCACTTCAAATCTTAAAGTGTCTGATCACCCAAAACCCATTTCCTCAGATCAAGAAAAGGGGTTAGATAATTACCTACAGTAGTGTCTGGAATCAGGATCTTCAGTGGGGCGACAGGATCTCGAAGGATGGAGACACAGCACGAGCTTGTTGTGTTTAGGTCTTAAAGTGCTTCAACAAGATGGGTTTTAAAGGATGCCGGCAAGAGGTTTTAATGGTACTGGTAAGAGATTCAACGGCAAGAAAGTCGATGGTGCCGGCAAGTACAGGTGTGATCGGGTTGGGTTGGAGTTTCGGCGAAAAGAGGTTTTTGTTGTAAGGGTTGAGGCCTATAAATTGTCTTCCCCTTCTTGAAAGGGGAAGACAATTTCCCAAAGTTTTTGTTGACTGAAGTTGGTTTTCAGATGACTGAAGTTATTTTTCACAAACCAAACACTTAAAAATTTTGAAAAATATTTTCTGAAAAATATTTTACTTGTACAAAACGGACCTACATTTATATCCAAACACGTTTTTAACTGTTAATTAATTTAATTTTACCACTATAATTACCAATATCACATTCATTACTCCGACCGCCCCTAATAAATTTATCACATTTGACTTTTAAAAATGTTACATTGAAAAAATAAATAAATTTTAATATCATTTTTTTTTTACTTCTTATTATACTTTAATTTTAAAACAGGGTTTCAATGCAGCAGAAAGAAACATATGCCGTAAGCGCGAGGGCTCGGCAAAGGACAGTGGCAAGCAGTAGCTAGACAGCAAGGCAGGTGCTAGTCGGTGCAGTAGCTGGAATAACGATGCAGGTTCGATGATGAGGCTTGGATGCGACAAAACAGAGGACAAGCGATCCAGCAAAGAAACGCAAGAAGCGGTGCAGTTAGCAATGAGCAACTGTGATGTGAGGAAGATGAAGATGAGTTGGCCGACGAACAGGGCAATGGCGATGATGAACGCAGGAGCTATGTGCGACCAGCGATAGCGGGCTGAATTCGGTGGCCGGTAGTATAGCAGCAGACGGTGCAAAGTAGCAAGGAACAGTGGCAAACTTGGCTGCTGCAGGGTTTGCGATGATGATGGTGCGAGGCAGCGTGCAGAAGTGATGATGGTTCAAACATGGGCACAGCTGAAAACTTCAAAGATAATTTGATTAATTTGAATTATTTATATGACATGATATGTTAAATTTTTTATCTTTTAAAATTATGTATGTGGTTAACATGTGACAAATTTAATGAAACAGAGTATTACTTTTCAATTTTACGTGAGCCAATTTCTTTCTCGTCCAACGAATCCAAACTCAAAAAAGGATAAAAACGACAAAAAGAGCGTGGAATATTGAATGGCATACCACTTCTTCTTTAATTTGGCTTCTATATTTGACGGCTTGACGCGGTCTCCTCCGTCACGTTGTACCACCGTACGATATGTTTGACCATTTTCCCGTGGACCATGTCTTACGCTCTCTCTATAAATCAGCTTCTTTCGACCATGCTTGATCAGTTTCATGGTGATCAGTTTGTACACTGCTTGATTTCTTTCAAGCTTTCAAATCCTTGTTTTCTCGAAGTTAATGTCAGCTCCCGTTCGTAATCACTTGACTTCCTGCCAAGCTTGGGACATCGATTTGCAGTACCCAGACGACAACTTCTGGCCATGCCGGACACTCGAGATTAACGTTAAGGCAACTTTCACAGTTGCCTGCAGCGAAAAGCCACCAGCCAGCAGGGTTCAAGAGGAATGCCACAACTTACCGCTCGATCAGTTACTCAACGCCGCCGCCGCCGAAGACTGGTCTGACACCAACATTTGGGACGTATTCGACTCCATGCAGATCCCCATTCAGCATCCCATGCTGGACGAAATCGTCGGCTGCGCCCTTGGCATGGCGGCCAGGGAAAGTTACAGGGACCGGAAGGTTTTGAGAATGCGGGTGGAACTCGAGGCGTTGGTTAGTGAACAGCCGGATTTGGACGAAGGAGATGCTTATTGCATAGACTTGGAGGCCGATGATTTTCGGGAGACGGTGGAGGCGTTTGGGAAGCTGAGGAAAGCGGTGGTTCAAGAGCCGGAGAATGTCTGTTCTATTTGTCTGGTTGAGTTCTTGGTAGGTTCGGAAATTACTACTACGCCTTGCTCTCATGTTTTCCATGATCGTTGCATTAGAGCCTGGCTTAAGAAATGCAGTGAAAAATTCTGTCCTAATTGTGTTACCATGTTGGCCTAGGATTACTATTAATATATATATATATATATATATATATATATATATATATTGAGTAGAAGATTACTATTAATATAGACGTACACAAGCAAAATTTTCTTAATTATAAGGGTTAATTACATATTATTTTAGGTATTAGTGTTGATGAGAGTCTTACTAAAAATTATTGGGTCTTGATATAAGTTATGCTGAAGAACATTGGGCCTAATGGTAGTTTAAGCCTAAGAGGAAAGAGGACTAAGAAGGGCCATGAAAGATCCACTAGGTTATCATTTAAGCTATAGGTCTTAACCGTAATTACGCGCTATATTACTTCTATAAATAGGTCACAAGTATCATTTTAAAACCCTAATCTCTATTGACTTATTGAAACTCTGCTTAGATCCTGTCTGACTTAAGCATCGGAGTGCGCGTGCAGGGAAAAGCCCCTGCACTCTCTGATCATTTTTTTTCTTGCAGAGTTCTTGGATACAAGTTAAGACGTAGATCGAAATTCGTACATCATCAAAAATATTTGTTCTAAAGAGGTAACAACAAGTGTCAATGTGCATTGAAATATATTAAAAGTAGGTTTAATATCCAAATATGTCCTTCACGTTTACCACAAAATGGAATTATACCCCAACATTTAATTGCATGAAATCAGTCCTAAAGGTTTCAAAATAACAAAATTAAAGATATTTTCGTTAATTCCTTCTAACACTGTTAAATTTTATTTCAGTGCAAGGGTAATTGAAATTAAAAAATTTAACGGAAATGTACTTAATTCTGTTATTTTAAAACATTTAGGACTGATTTTTATGCAATTAAACGTTGATGGTTTAATTTCATTTTATGACAAATGTGTAGGGCATATATGAGTATTAAGCCTTAGAAGTATCATAAACATGTGAGAATAAATGTAAAATTAGTTTTAATAGATACAAACACGTGATAATTTTACTATAAAATGTGTTTGCAATTATTATCATTTTTTTCAATACTTCTAACATTTTTTTACAACTACTGATATTCAGTATACACTTAATCATTTATTTTTATGTTGATTTTGTTGTAGTCAAAAGGAATAAACAGCAAGTAAAACAACTTGAGATGTGTTGCAATCGTACTGTCTTTAAGGATTTTTTCACCAACAAGTGTAATCTCCCAAGATTCAACAGGCTTTTCTGGGATTGCCCAAGGAACAGGAACAACAAGAAAGAAAGAATAATATTTTAACCTAGCAGTAAAAGAAGAAAGAGTCAAGAAGCAGAGAAAGTTGTTTGAAGTAAAGAAAATGTGTTCTACAGCCCTTTATTTATAGTAAAAAAATGGGTGCAGAAAATTTGGAGGAAATCATAATAAAATTAGCAGCATATAATCTGGAGAAAATCAGGACAGAAATTTGACTAAATTTGAGAGAATATTATAAAATATGTCAATGTTTAAGATAAAGCAAAACACTGATTTTTAGATAAAGATTAAATACCAAAAAAATATTTTAAATAAAAAGTAAAAACGGTAAAAGTTTTTTTAGAAATATAAAAATATTCAACAAATTTTTTAATAAGATTAAAAAAATTTGACTTTACCATAGAATTTTTCGTATTTTCAAGGAGATTTAAGATCTAGCCTAACCGTTGTTACTTCTTTTTAATAAGGATTGGTTCTAATTAAGCTTTGAATCTTCTTCTCTTGCCAACAATCTCTTGACTAAGTGGTTAAAGAAAAGTTGTGACATGTTATAAAGCTCGAGTCTAAATCCAACAACCCCACTTCCATCCCCACTTATTAAATATTTTCCTTATAATAAAACAAATTTACATTTACGTGTATATATGTATGTATATATAATATATATATATATATATATATATATAAAATAGGATTTATATATGATATATTATTAATGCACCAAATTCTTCGTGCATAATATACAAATCCCGTATAATATAGTTATAATTTAACTTTGTAATACAAGATTTATAATCCAACTCTAAAATGGGCTATCCATTAACAGTATAGAAGACATACAGCAATGGTAGCAATTCTGATCATTAATCTTTTCAAAAAAAATTCTGTTATGCATTCATAACTACAATTACGCAAAGTTTACCATTCATAATCATTAACATTTCAAAAAATAATACATCCTTTGTTGTATCATCGAAGATATTTCTTAGCTTTGTGGTCGGGATTGCACTTTTTAACATGTGCTCAAGAAAAGAAATTTTTGTGCAGATGCTCTTGAAAAAATAGCTTGTGAGATGGATGAAGATTATGAGAGACACCAAATTCTTCCTATCTTTAATCCAAAGGGTTGGTTGTCACTCCCCGAAACCTGGACGTAACATCCAATGGCAGAGCCAAAGAGTTTATTTAGTTGGGGCTTCAATATATCTAGTAATAATTGTTTAAAAATTTTTAATTGCTTTTAACATATTTTATATTTTGAAATAATTTCGTTATCAATATTTTGAAACATATATTTTTCAAGGTATACAATAAATTTATCATTTGACTATTAATTAATCATTCGATTACGTAAATAGAAATTAACATATTCATAGTTGAAAATGTATTATTTACATAACAACCGATAAAATTAATATTAATGTCAATAACGAATAAATTAATAGATACATTTTATATTTTCGAATCTCAAACATTTTTTATAATAAAATTGTAATTTTTTTCAACCTTAAAAATCAAAACTAAAGCACATAAAATAAAAAAATATTGAATAAAATTTTGTAACTATAAAATACTATTTATATAAATATAAAACTAAAACTTTTACACTTAACCCAGCGGGGGCTTGAGGCCCCACTGAGTCCCAAGAGACTCCGCCCCTGACCTCATCAATAGACTTTTTTATGCAAATATAAATAATTTTTTTTAATTTACCTATAAGGGCTTATTGATAAGGTGTTAACCTTTGATGCATTGACAGTGTATAAAAATTATACATCGTCAGTGCATCATATACAAATTCTATTTTTAATCTTATTTGTAAAATCTAAACCTCACTCATTTATAATTTGTTTTAAAATGATATTTTTTATACGTTTAATATTTTTTAAATCTGACAAATCAACTCGAACCTTGAATAAAACTTTTAAAAATCTGATGAATATGACTCGATTCCACGTATGAAAATCTGCTAATTTTCATATTTATTTTGAAGGATAAAAAAATTTTAATTATAAAAAAATTGTGCAGAAGTTTCTAGAGCTTTTCTTCTTTCCCGCTAAAAAGTGTCACTATAAAAGGCAAATTAAGTTCGCCTTTCTCAGCTCAGCTAAAGAAGATCGGTTAGTTTCTCTAAGCTTTCTTTCTCTGCACCCTGCCTGCTTGGCTGGCTAGAAAGTTTGGGAAGATAAGACATGATTCAAACATTTGAATTTTGGAAATTCTTTTTCCTCACTTGTTAATTACTATTAGCAAACAGAAAATTTTAATTTTCAGTACATTTTCTGTTTTTTTTTTTTTGTTTTTTGGATGCCGAGAAACCATTAACGAAAGAAAATGTGATCGAAAATCAGTTTTATTTTGGATACAACCTTCTTCATTTGAAATGTTGATTTCTTAGTGAATTCTTTTAGCTTTTGAACTTCGACTTACTCCTTTTCTCTCTGGCCAAACCGCAGTTTCAAAGTTTTTCTCAAATTATTTGCCGTTATACTTCATTTTCTAAGATTACTGTTAAAATTTTCATGAAAATTGGAAATCCTGATTGGATACATAGAAACCAGGAAAAGAAACTGTCATTCAAAATCTTTTTATTCTAATTTTTATTTCTCGGAGCCAAACAGACACTCCATATCAATTATGCTTAAACTGACTGTTAAAATCTTTTCATTGATTTTATCGCAGATTCAGATCAATTCTCAAGTAGAAATGTCAAACGTAACTGTCTGCGTACGTTTCAGGCCTTTGAGTTCGAAGGAGAAAAGAGATCTTGGTGATAACATCTGCATTCAAAGCATAGACTCCGAAACCTTCATCATCAAGGTTTCAATTTCAGTTAAAGTCATTTTAAACTCCGATTTCTTTGTTGCTTTTATTTACTATATACTTTTTGTTTCGTCAAAATTTAAAAGAGCAGAGTGATAAAGACTTTCTAGTAATTTGAGTTTGTATATGATAGGATGAAAAGGAAGAAGGTTTTACGTTTAGCTTCGATAAGGTTTTTTATGAGAAGTCTAAGCAAGCTGATGTATATGAGTTTCTTGTTCTTCCAATTGTTCGAGGTATGACTCGGAAAACTATTTATTGATTAATTTTCTGCATTTTCGTGATCTGATAAACTGTTTTATATGTATTCCTTTTTTTGAAACAGATGTTTTCAATGCTATAAATGGAACAATCATCGCATACGGACAGGTAATCTATAATTGGTTGTTAAATTCCATGTTAAGAGATCTTGCTCAGTGGTGTTATTAGTACATTCTATACTTTCAGTACTTGAGTGATCTCTCTATTGACTGATTACTTCAATTAAGGATCTGTTTACTATTTTGTTAATTGCCTTGTTGAAGATAATGTGCATTCCACATTTATTCAAAGCACTAGGCTAAAGAACCTTTAAACTTGATAGTTTAAGTGTCTAATTCTCCGTTCATTGTTAGTAATAACTAGATGCTAGTAATGTAACACATTGTCTTAACCTTTTTGATTGGTTGTTAATTTGACTTCCGGATATATTTAGTTTTATTTCCTTGATTGTTTTTTCTTTTGGTGACAGACTGGGGCAGGGAAGACATACAGTATGGAGGTGATATGATAATTGCATAATTATAGTCTCGTTAGTTAAATTATAAATTAAATTGATTTAGTTGTTGATGATATATATCTTATTTGATCAGGGACCAAACATCTTGGAAACTGATGAACAGAAGAAAGGGATTCTTCCAAGAGTAGTAGATGGATTATTTGCATGTATTAGATCTTCTAATGATTCAACCAAGTACACAATCAAGTTGTCCATGGTATGGAAACATATCATATTTGCTTAGAGCCAAATTCCATTCCTTGCTGTTTGACTATTAATGCTGTGTAATTCTTAAAAATTTCTGCTCTTATCCATAGGTAGAGATCTATATGGAGAAAGTAAGGTATGTATCGCCTTAAATGCTATTTGTCATTGGATTGGGAGTTTTGATTCCCTTGTACAAATTTCAAATTGCCCTCTCGGTAACGCATGATATTCAAAAGCTTAAGTTAATGAAATATTATAAGAGGTGCTTTCATAGGTAATTTAATATTAAATGCACTTGCATTTCTTATCCTCAGAGACCTTTTTGATTTATCGAAGGACAATATTCAGATTAAGGAGAGTAAAACGCAAGGGATATTGTTATCTGGAGCAACAGAGGTATCTATTTCTTGCAGAAGTTATTATTACCTTAATCTTAACATGATGCATTAGAGAGCATTTTTATGTTTTACTTTTATAATGCGAAACTAAATATTCATGCTTGACATCTGCCAGATGAGTTAATTATTGCTAGGTTTTGCTCTTTCTAGTTGAGATAAATTTGAATATGTTAGCTCAGCCAATCAAGTTTGTCAAGGAATGTTCTCTATACTTCTATTCATTGTCTGTTTTCCATTGAGCAAACACTGCCTTTGCCTAGTAGCCTTTCCATGCATGCATATAAACTTCATACATAGTGCATTGAATTTCTTCAAGTTATCTATTTAATTTTTTCCTTTTGCATAAAGATGTTTTGGCCTAGTGGCATGCGTAATGCTATTTAGAACTACTTTGCATCACTAAGATGTTGTAGCTTCTTTTTCTTATATGCCTCTTTGTTACTAAAGCTTCTATTTATGCATTAATGTTTTTCCCAGATCTCTTTATTGGACAATGCCAAAGCATTACAAAGCCTATCTGTAAGAAAAAGACTAGTGAGAATTTTTTTCTTCTGTATTCATGCAATATAGTTTCTGATATCAGCCTTGAAATTTTAGAGTGGGATAGCTAACAGAGCAATTGGAGAGACCCGTATCCTTTTGTATTTCCTGATTTTATTTCTTTGCATTAATTTCTTAATCATACAAAAGTAAACTTCAGTTAAAGAGTGTACGGTTATCTCTTTTCATTTGGAGAAGTTGTCTTCAGAATTTGTGTTTGAATTTAAGTGTATATAGAAATGAACATGGCAAGCAGCAGGAGTCATTGTGTTTACATGTTCACGCTCAACCAAGAATCAACTAGCGAAAAGAGGTATATCTTATCCCTTACTATGTTCAAGGCTTCAAATGAATTGATCTATAAATTTTGTAATGTGGGCAGGGTGAAATCTGGAAAGTTAATTCTTGTGGACCTGGCGGGGTCAGAGAAAGTAGAGAAAACTGGGGCTGAAGGAAGACTTCTTGAAGAAGCTAAAACCATCAATAAGTCCCTCTCAGCATTAGGTAATGTGGTCAATGCTCTGACTTGTGGTTCACCAGCCAAAGCAAACCATATTCCTTACCGTGATTCCAAGCTCACTCGACTCTTGCAAGATGCTCTTGTTAGTTCTCTACCTCCTAATTTCATCTCTCTATACGGTCATCAAATCAGTTTGATGATCTGTTGGTTTTAATATTAAATTTGCAGGGAGGGAGCTCTCGCACTGCATTGCTCTGTTGTTGTTCACCAAGTGCTTCAAATGCAACAGAAAGCCTGTCCACTCTTCGTTTTGGTGCAAGGTTGATGAACCTGAAATCAAACCTCTGAAGAAATATGCTATTATACATATTTTAACTCATGAAAAAGGGAGAAAGTTTATGCATTAAGGAAAGCCTAATATTCTCCCTTTCAATATTTCAAAGAGTGAAAATGATGACTTCAGTTCTCTTTCTAGAGAAAGAACCCTTTTCTAATAAAAATGAAAAAAGGTTCAACCTCTGTTTAAAACACCAAAAGTTCAAGATGGATACCATTTGTTATATGGATAAAAGATGACAATCTAATAATTGATGTCCTTGAATCTTTGAATTTTGGCGTCAACCAATCTTTTCATTCCACTTTTTGGGTGCTATTTTCATGGCAGAGCGAAGCATATAAAGGCCACACCGCTTGTTAAGGGCAATGAAGAGAAATGTTCTAAGAAGAATGGAGCTATTTCTGCAACCATAGATGAACCATTTGAGAATATTCTACAAAAGGTTGGTTTATGATCAGACATTCTATAGATGAAATAATTCATGTCACTTTCTGATACAGTTTGCACTTGTTTAGATGAGTGAGAGACTTAATGCTGAAGATATGAAGTTACTTGAGGAATTATTCATTCAGGCAGGACTGTTTGTCGATCCTGATTCAATGGACGACTTGGAATCAACCTTTGAAGATGTTGTTCCACAAACCATTTCTTCATTGATGCAAGCTGTGGAAGAGCTCAAATCTACTGTTGAGATGGTAATAATTTTTGCTAGCCATTTATTGTTTTCGACTAGAGAAATAAGGGGAAAGAAAAAGAGGGGATGAAAGTGCAAAATGTTCTATACCAATTTTGTAGGCCCACTTTTAACTCTTGTCATTATAGCATCTGGCTTTAAAATGAAAAAAAAATAATAATAATCACATTTTGTTTGATTAAAACTTTCAACTATTTGTTAACAACATTTTGATTGAGTGGTTAAGGAAAAGCTATGATATGTTGTCAAATTTGAGTTTAAATCCAAGCAACCTGATTCTGTGCCCCTAATTAACCAAAAAAAAAAAAACCCTTTCAGCTAGTTTTGCTCTGGTTCTTGCCCAAAGTTATTTCTTTAGAACAATCTGAATCCACACTGAATAATAATAAGGTCTAAAGTTATTTACCGGGCAAATAGGATCTGCATTTCATGCTATTTTGAAGTTGTTTCTCATGTACTAACTAAGCTTACCATCTTTGCAGCTTCAGAGAGAGAACAAGGCCCTCAAGGAAAGAATTGCTGCTGCTGAAAGGTGTGATGCTTTGCCTGGACAAAATGAAGGTTTTCTTCGTAAGATTTTAGGCTTTCTCAGATCCTTTGTTCCGGGGATGTGATGATGAAACTCTAAGTCATTCCATGATGCTGGTCTACACATATTGACAGGATATAAATAGAATCCAAGTAAACACTCACCATATTTTGCTCAATGTCAGTTCCTATCAAGACAAATCATATCTCCATAACCAGGAAAATGGTGAACATTATGTATAAGTATATACATGTGTATGCTGATTCTTATTTCACAAGGTATGGAGCACCTATTAGGATTTACTATTTCTTTTTAAGCAATGAAATCATTGCCCATTAAGCATGGTTTCCTATGTGACATGCAAAATCAGATTACTTTTGTTACATATCCATGATGTGTAGTTGGTCTTGAGTTCTATCATTTTAGCAATTAGTCTTAAAGGTCTCATGGACCTTTTTTTAGATATGACGATTTGTGTCTATATTTTGTTTTCATATTATATAAAATTATGTTTGTGTTATGTAAAATATAAAAATTTCATATCAAAATTTATGTTTGTATACCAAACGCAAAACAAATTTCTTAACTATTATTAAATTTATATATAATTTTTATTAAATTTTATCGAATGTATTTAGGATTTGTAGGTTAGCCTTTTTCTTTGGTTGCTGATCTCTTAGGTTGTACAACTTTTTGGTATAAGAACATCAAATTTAGTGTCATATTAGACGCTAAATCTTCTTCCAGGATAATTTCTCTGCCTATATTAAGAACAATTATTGCATGTGCATGACGATCGATGTTCATTGCATGCTAAAATCTGTTGCTGCTGCTCCATTAGTTTGTTGAAATTGGATTGCCAAGTTAACATGTTGTAACTTGTATTGAATCAGTGCATGTCTATAGTGAACAATAATTTTCTGCATAGTTCTCTGTGCTTGCGTTGCATTTCCCGCAGAGGCTAAAATTAGTGGGGGATAGTAGTTGGAGTCTCAGCTATCCTCTGATTGTCCTCAAACAAGGAAAGTATCCAAAGTTATTTGAAATCCTTTTCTTGCGATTCCTGTTATAAAATATGATTACAACCCGTGAAATGCATCTGTTGTAATAATAATTCTGTCTGGACTCTGTCAACTAGACCTAGCTTTGAAAGGAGTGAAAAGGGTCCATGTTGGCCCAGCAGAGAAAATGTAAATGTCAAAACTTAAACTCATGATGCATTTTATTTTGTACTATTTTTGTTCCATAGTGTGAAGTTAAATCTCGGTCCTAATAAAAGGAGATTTTATTATGTTATTTAAGGAAAGATTTGAATTTGTATTGGTAAGATTTTTTTTAGTTAAAATGGTAAGATTTTTGAGTTAAAGTAAATAACGTTTCATAAATTGAATGGGTCTCGATAAATAATATAAAACAATCATCATCAATTACAACATGAGAATTAAATGTTACACTGCCAGAGTTTTATACTATAATTTCAACTTTTGATGTGATTTTGGTATTGTTTTATGCAAGTTTGACAAGGACATAAGAGTTTTAACGATAAGAGTTTATAACATTTTAGTTTCAGATCGAAATATTATAAGATTTATATATATAAAAATAAAAATTTAAACTTATATTTGTAAAGTATTTTTAGTCTAATAAAATCCTAAAATTTTTAAATTAAAATGGATAATATCGTTGTGTCGTGGATTTCCACAACTTAAAAATGGCTGATGTATGTTTGCTGCTTGTTTAGGATGGTAAGTCTGAGGCCCGATGGCCATGTACCATCTTCGGAGAGAAGATGTTAGCTGGCTAAAACGCATGAAACAAATCTGGGGGTCCTACCTTTTTAAGAGGGTCTGAGGATGACCCCTCAATTGCACCAAAACAAAACAAGTTGGCTTGCTGTTGAAGAACATTGGAGCCAGAAATACAAGAAAACTAATGGAGTAAGCACATGGATAAAATAGAAGAGTTATTAGGTACATATGTTAAAAGCCACCCGTTGAAGGGAAACTCACCACTTCGCTTGCAGAATGGTGCTCGTTTCCCAGCCACACGATTTCCCTGAAACAACCTCAGGATTCCCATAATCTTCGCTGAAAATTATAGTCTTAATCCACAATAATCCCTAGACTTAGGCTCCTTTAAAGAGAACATGCTCTTTGTCCTTTGATTGACATACCATTCTTTTACACACACACAGACATATACTGTGTTCGTATGGTATGAACACGATAAATATAATATAATTGTGTTACTTTCGTATAATGTTATTATGCCATATTTTTTGTACAACATTATCCTATCATGTTTAAAATTATCCTTTCTAAATAGAGTTGGATAGCAAAATCAGGGCAAAACTTTGCCTTTTGACTTTTCCCCTTGGCTTCAAAGCAAAATCTTACTTACTACTGCCCATAAAAGCAAATCAGAAATTTTCCTTTCAGCATTGTAGCCTTTCTCGGCGTTTGGGTGGTTGGCCAATATCATTCTAAGCCATGGCTAACAACCCCGCCTCTCTTATCCAAATTATAACCTTGTTTTCCATCTTTTTCTGTGTAGCAAACTCTGTTGTCTTCACTTACCCGGCTGTTTTCAACTTTGGTGATTCTAACTCTGATACAGGTGAGTTTGTTGCTGCGCTTGGCGACATCCTGGACCTTCCTAATGGTCAGACTTACTTCAAGACTCCGTCAGGGAGATTTTGTGATGGTCGCCTTATCATTGATTTCCTAAGTAATGCTCTCATCTCCACTTCAAACTATATATAACTATGCTTTATAATGCACCTAGTTTTTCATGCGCTATAATGGTAGACAACCATTTTATTACTTCGTGAACCATTTACTTTTGATTGGATGATTAGGTATGTTTTTGAGTAAGTCGAAATGATTCAATGATAACCTTGTGTTCGTTCCATTCGAAAACTTAAGACTCGAAATTCAATTTAAGCTTAGTTTTTAAATTGAACTTAATTGATAAGCTCAAGCTTCATTCACTAAACTTGAATTTAAGTTGATAAATTTGATTTAACATTTATGAGGTAAAATAATAAATTAATAATAAAATATAAAAAGGATTTTAAAAAAACTCAATTAAGCTTGTGAGCAGAGTAATAAGATATTTGAATTAAGCTCGACCCATTATTTGGATTGTTTGAGCTTGAGCTCAGCTCGAAAATAAACTAATCAAATTTAAGTAATAATTGAGTTGAGCTCGAATAATTCAAAAAATAACTTAACTGGTTTGCATTCTTATGAGTGACTTGAGAAAAAATTGTGGTATAGTATAAAATTTGAATTCACACTCAAATAACCTCAATCTCACCTTCAATTATAAAAAATAAATAAATATTTTGCGATGCAAGAAATGATTTTATGGATGATTATATAATGGATTATTATCCTATCCACTGTCAATGGAGTTTTTTAACTCCACAAGCGGGGTTAGGATGATGACATGTGTACTTTAAAAATATTAAGAAAATAAAAAATAAATAAAATGAGACACATGTCACTATCCTAACCCTGCTTGTGGAGTTAAAAAACTCTACTGACAGTATATAGGATAATTTTCCATATATAATTTACCATTTGTATCAAAAATAAAATTAAAATAAATTATTGCATGCTTTATGAGTTTATGTTTAAATAGAATTTCAAGATTGTTTAAATGTATTATTCACAGTGTATTAAAGAGATTTTTATTCAAATATTAATAATGAATGCATGATTTATCCGTTTATGTTCAAATAGAATTTTAAGATTTTTAAATAATTAAGCATATTATGTTATCCAAAATTGCATTATTCAGATTTTTATTCAAATATTAATACTTTTCTAGATTTCAGATATAGTATCTAGGTTATTATATCAAAGATTGCATTATTCATATTTTAAAATAAAAATGGGATGGATTTGAAAATGGGTAAAACAACTACCATACATGAAATTCTTGACAGTAATTGCAGTGTATTTCCTTGTGTGGTGATTATTTGATAAAATGCTGGAATGGGGTATCCCAAACCAACCCTCTAGTTTACAAGAGAACAAAAAGAAATGCTTTTTGTATTGGTGCTCGTTTTGGCAATTCTTGCTTACCACAATTGAAAGCAAACTTCCACTGGTTGGGACACAAACGACTCACCAAACCAACCATTATTTATAGTTGCCAACAAACATAAGAAAAAAAGTGTCTGATACAAGCCCTGTATCCTGCTGATCCTGCTGAAAACCATGGCTGCCAAGCCTTTCATTCTCCAAATCTTTGCCTTGGTGTTCATCTTCTTGCCTCTAACCAATTCCATTCACTTCAAATTCCCTGCTATCTTCAACTTTGGTGATTCGAATTCTGACACGGGTGAGCTAATTGCTGCTGGAATTGAGAGTCTTGAGCCTCCTCATGGTCAAAGTTACTTCCAAATACCCTCCGGGAGATACTGCGATGGCCGTCTCATCATTGATTTTCTCAGTTAACTTTCCATCAGTTTTCACTACTTGCATTGCTTTTAGATTTTTTTCTGTTGGATATGCAGTTTTGTTCATCAGGACTCTACTTCACTCCTGCATATTTGCACATTACCCAGCTTCTCTGTTTCCTCTGTTTTCTAGGAGAAACTAGAGAGTTTCTTGTTCTTTCTATCTTGTATGGCTCCTTTGCTTATTGGGGTATGTGTTGCAGTGGATGCAATGGATCTACCATTTCTAAATGCTTATCTAGATTCAATCGGCACGCCAAGTTTCCGCAAAGGGTGCAATTTTGCTGCTGCAGGATCAACCATTCAACCACCTTCTGCACAATCTGTCAGTCCATTTGGATTTAGAGTCCAAGTGGCTCAGTTTATACGATTCAAAGCTCGGGTTCTTGAATTGCTAGCTAAAGGTATGCACTATGCACATAGATCATCATCTAGAGAATGCAATTGTTTTAACTTTTGACAGCCTAAACTGTAGCAGTTGGAAATCTTAATAGACACACCAGCATTTTTCATTCAATTGCAGGTAAAAATCTTGATAAGTACCTTCCAACAAAAGATTATTTTCCGAAAGGGCTCTACATGATCGATATGGGCCAGAATGATCTTGCTGGTGCCTTTTATTCTAAATCCTTTGATCAAGTCCTTGCCTCAATTCCTTCAGTCTTGACAGAATTTGAAACTGGAATAAAGGTCAGCTTCAAGAACACCACACTAGTACCTAATGCACTAATCCTTGATTTAGTTATCTGTTCTATCATGATGAGCTATTGAGAACCCGAATCCTTAACTTTTTTGGTTTTCCTCATAGACATTATATGATCAAGGGGCTAGGAATTTTTGGATACATAACACAGGACCTCTCGGATGCTTAGCTCAAAATGTTGCCAAATTTGGAACCGATCCATCTGGCCTTGATGAGCTAGGTTGTGTCAGCAACCATAACCAAGCTGCTAAAGTCTTCAATCTGCAACTTCATGCCCTTTGCAAAAAATTGCAGGGCCAGTATACAGATTCGAATTTCACATACGTTGACATCTACACAATAAAATCCAACCTCATAGCAAATTATTCTAAACTCGGTAAGTATGATTTCATACTTATGCCTTCTCTAATATCAAATTTCAGTAAGAGATAAATGAGGAGTACAAGTATGGCATAGAAATGATTTTGAGTACTTGCAATTTTGCAGGATTTGAGCAGCCTATGATGGCTTGCTGTGGCTATGGAGGTCCTCCTTTGAATTATGACAGCAGAATTGCATGTGGGAAGACTAAAATCATCAATGGAACCTCAGTGACAGCCAAGGCCTACAATGATAGTTCTGAATATATTAACTGGGACGGAATTCATTACACAGAGGCTGCAAATCAGTATGTTTCATCACAAATACTCACTGGAAAATACTCGGATCCACCCTTTTCGGACCTAATGCCATTCCTTCTCAACATGAAGTTCTGAAGGCATAATTGACTTGTCGTCGGGACTCTCATTCTATTGACCTCTAGCAATCTTTGCAACCGTTATCATCAAAACTTACCATAAAGAATCACAGTTTGCGACTGGAAGTCAGTTTTCTGGAGATTGCACTCCACCATTTAATTACTATGTTGGCACAAAGGTAAACTATATATGTGCAGAACTCCCATCTATGAAATGTTGTAGCTACACTCTCAAACTGGAATAATTATCATGGCTTGATTCTTAAATATTCAGTATTTGACTCAACCAATACACATTGAATGTTTATGCTGAATGATAGGCAGCCGAAATCCTTCATTCATTCATGAAAGGTATGACAGATCTCTGTATAGTTCTTGTATCACATTTAGGAGAAGGCATTGTTTCGATTTTCGATTTGTGTCCATAAGCATGTGCTATACTACAGCTTTGTTTAGATCGAACATTTTATCGATCCTGGTATTTGAATACGAACCAAAAATCAGTACTACAGCTTGGATTGGATTGCTAACATGAGCAATTGTATAACTACACGTTATACATGTTTGCTTTGTTAGACTTTGATGCCATTTGTCGGGATTTGAAAGACAAATCCCATAATACAGATACCCTTTACTTCTTGGAGACATAAGCATAGTAGTGTACCATGAGAACAACAAAAGCAATCACTAACAAACTTCCAACAACAAGACTGAATTGTCCCCGTTTCTCTTCTGTCTCTTCCCTGGTTCTGAAATTGGACTCCCTCTTATTGTCCTTATACTTGGGGCCGCCATGATCTGGAAGTCCATCAATGGCGGCAACAAACCGTTTGGCACTGCTGTAAATTGCTTCATTGTACTTTTCTTCTGTAGCCAAAGCTGCAATTTAGACGACAGGACGATCAGTATAACTGCAACAAAGGATTTTGCCTGGATTTTGTCCTGTTTTGGATTGGTTGGCCATATTTTTTCAGGAGGATAACGTACCTCAGCCATGTAGATAAACAAGGGTATCTTGGTCTTTTCTTGAATCATCATATTATACCTCTGAGAGAGCTTCTAAGAACACCCACTTTTTTCCTTTATACGCTCACATTTATTTGTATTATGAAGTAATATCATAAGGAGAATAGAGTATAGCGAGAAAAAAATGGGTTTATTTAGAAAGCTTTCTACCTCTAATCTTGAACCCAAGACCATGATAGACTATAAAAACAATATTATGAAAATGGTAAGTTAAAATTTTACCAGAAACAATAAATAAATTGATAAAATAAAAAAATATATTTGACTTGTTGATACCAGTTTTAACATGTGAATTTTTGTGTTTTATGCAATTTGACACTACAAAAGCACAATGAAAAACTGGATTGTTTTCTATAAAACAAAATGACCACAATGCCCTCCTGTAAGTATCAGAACACAGAACATAACTACCACAAGAAGTTTTCCACCCAAAAAATAACAAAAACTACAACAAGAAGTAACTGTCCAACATTATCTTCTAGTCTATTGAGAACCATGAGCTCTGTCTTCCCACTCTCATGGCCTTTCTTCTCTCCTTGTCTCTACACTCTCCAAACCCTCCCCAAAACCCCAAACTTACCTCTCTTAAGACTCCAGTTCCAACCACTACCATTAAAACTCTCAATACCAAGAGACAGTTTATCATCAATACTGGTTCACTTTGCATAATCTTTTGGGCCCAACAAAACCCACTTCCACAATCTTTAGCTGGAACTTCTACTTCTTCCAAGCCGGCTTTGAACATTGCCAACACCAAATCTTGGTTCCAGTTCTATGGTGATGGTTTCGCCATCAGGGTTCCTCCTGAGTTTGAGGACATCATGGAGCCTGAGGTACATATGTTCATCTGATAAAAACTTGTACTTTACAGACCTTTGCATTCTGTTTGATTAGCCTTTCTCAGATGATTTCAGCTGCTTGTAAATTGTAACTTTAGCACAGATTGTTAATGCACTTGATTAGCCGTCAATTTAATCTCAATGGCCACTCTCAACCAGGAATCTCCATAGGAATTGGCAAATGATGGTATTGTTCACTTGTCCGGTTTAGGGTTTATCTCCCAATTTCAAAACATAATGGTAGAAATCTAATCTATTGATTTATTTTATGTTATCTTGGTTGCTAATAGACTAGTTCTTCCTCAGAATAATAGTCCAATTCATGCCATTAGTGTTGGTGCATAGTTTTTTTCAGTTTAATACTCTATTCTGGCTAAATCTACTGCATTCTTACATTCTTGTTGTCTATGGACCGTGGCATCAAGCTGCAAAAAAGGAGGCTTCAGCACTCATTTACCAAAAATTTTGTTGTTTCTGGAAAATAACATTGGAGTTAATGCCAAATTATGATTAGCATTTCTAAAAAAATAGAGTTTTGTAACTTATGTTGATAAAATCATTCAATTGCTCAATATCTTCAGGATTTTAATGCCGGAGCATCTCTGTATGGGGACAAAGCAAAGCCAAGGCCTTTTGCAGCACGATTTGCATCAACTGATGGGTATTCAGCTTTATACCAAGTTCCTTTCCCTTATCGCTTATTTTTAGCTTGTTTAATTTTTCTGAATGATTTGATATGCAGAAGCTTCCTTAAGATTAATTTGAGGATGAAGCATGCAGAAAAAAGTTTAGTTTTGTAAAACTTCTCGTATTCTCAGCTTGTATTTGGTTCTGTCATATTACATATGTGCAGGTCTGAGGTTTTGAGTGTTGTCATTCGCCCAACAAATCAACTCAAAATCACCTTTCTAGAGGTTTGTGTCATGAGCTTTATTCTCAGAGCTAGATTAGCTCCATGAGCATGCATGAGTTGCTGTAATTACAGGATTTCTGCCATGGAATGATTAATGCATGCCTCATATAATGAGTTCGAAATGATATCGAATCATGACTTGTAGAATTATAGATTATAGAGCTCCCCTAAATTATCATCACTATTGTATCAGTATAAATTTGCTGTGTTATCCTATCTCCTGGAATGATCAGTTTCATCTGTTTGGAATATTCTGCTCCGCTTTCTGGAGAACTTACAAGATCTATTCTTACTTGAACAGGCCCAAGATATTACTGATTTAGGTTCCATAAAGGAGGCAGCTAAAATCTTTGTACCAGGTTGGTTGTAACTAAAATCTTCATCCGATGTTGATTCAGGTTCCTTAAAATGTACTTGTTTCTGTCTATTAATTTTTAGACTCCTGTCATCTTCACGATTGGTCTTCAATTCTAGTTATGATGCAATGGCAGGTGGAGCAACTCTTTACAATGCCCGAGCCTTAAAGATAAAGGAAGATGAAGGTTTCAAGTAAGTTACAGTCTCGAGATTCTGGGACTACTATAAAGTATGGATAATACGGTCCCTTTTTTCAGTAAGTAAAAGTGATCAAGGGATAACAGAATGTAGATCGAACTTAAGAAAAACCTGTTCGCCTTTTGCAGTATGTTGCCTACCAAGTTACAAAAGATAAGGAATATGATGTAGAAGAAAAGTTGTTTAAAGTATGTATATTAGATGTCAAATGTACTATCTTTGTCTCTGAGTCTGATGTATGCTACTGAAATATTTTATTCATTTCAGGACTTACTATTTCTATGAATTTGGAAGAGATGAGCAACACATTGCACTAGTGGCAGCAGTTAACAGTGGAAAGGTTTGTTAATCAATACTCTTGATTGTCAACATGACTGTCATTCATTTCCATAATTATGATACAATTGTTCTTATCTGGCCAAAAGATAAGCCAATGCATAGCATGATATATTGCCTCAAGATGCTGCATGGAGGGTTAAGCTTAAGGCTGATTGCTTTTGAGCCTAGCATCAGCTTGTTGCGTATTGATACTTAGACCTGTCAACTAAATTTCAGGAATACAATTTTCACCAGAGATTTTGATGTTGTTCATGTCTAATGAACTAGCTTTTGATGCAGGCTATTATTGCTGGAGCAACTGCTCCGCAGTCCAAGTGGGACGATGATGGAGTGAAGCTACGCTCTGCAGCAGTCTCATTGACAGTTCTGTAGATATTTGCACAACAACTTATTTAGCAGGTGTGTTGAGTTGCATATTCAGTTTGTACAAGAAACTGATTGGTTTGGGAATTGTTCTCTGGTCATAATCTCAATAACATAGGCTTCAGATGAGAGATTCATCAGCCCTTTTTCACCTTTTCTGTTCGCTTGACAACTCTTGATTCATTTCTCTGACTCCATGTGTGCAGCCATTTGACTTTCTCAATATCAAACAACTTTCATTCTACATGGCTCCACGCAGAAATTGCACTAGGGTTGATGAGACAGTTTTGAAACAACTACCGAAGACTTTCCATTAACGGACAACTCCAGCTGCTAATTATTAGCAGCTTGCCTAATACAACAGCTGGAAAAGAGCAGAAAGCCTACAGAGCTTGAATTCAAGTCTTGATTTGAGGGTTATTTTGTTCTATTCAGTACAACTGGATGATTTTGAGACTTTTGAGCTAAACATAATTCCTTCATTTGTTGCATATTTGATCACCATTGAGCGCAATTTGCTGATATCTTTGTCTTAGAATTGTTCAACAAGGCCTTCTCATTACATTCCTTCGTCGTTTCTGATGACTCAAAAGTAACATTAAGCCTGATTCTATTTTCTGCCATGGAAATACTATAAAAAGGATGTTGGCCTTGCCTCTCTATAAGTTCAACTGTGTTTTAGCTCATGAAAATGACAGATAACTCATCCAAAAAAAAAAAATTACAAATCTTGTTTCTCACCTCTTGTTTCTAACCAGGAACCCCTCATAATCTGACTGACATTATTATGAACGTGGGCATTGGCATAAGTGTGGACCATGAACGTGGAAGGTGTGACACTTCAATCTCATATTGGGATATTGTGAAAAATTGTTATGTTATATGGATAATTATTTTATAAACTACTGTTGGAGTTTTTTTAATCCACAAGTGGGGTTAGAATCGTGACACATGCATGAAATAATTATCCATGTTATTTATGTAGAGATCTAAACTCATACATGTAAGGTGTTTTTTTAGACAAAATCATAAAATTTTCTAATCAAAACAGATAATATCTTGCAAATTAGTTGTCCATCTTCACAAAAGATCTTTTTTTTTTTCACTTAGATCATGCCATCGTTTAATGACGTAACTACCCAAAGTGTTTCGCTATATATATGCATGGAAATTTGTGCTTATTTAACATATATTGAAGATCTCTACATTATTGATTTTAGGGAAATTAATTAACTATGATTTAATTATTGCAAAAGCAGCCTTGACTTGTAGCTTTAGCCGTCAATTTTTGCCAATGGTTAATCCTGTACGGCTGACAATAACATGCATGCAAGGAAATGGCTATGGTTGAAATGATCTCATGTGGATGGCCTCACCTTCGTCACCTATTTCCACCAATGAATTCTTGACGTGATGGAACAAATTCAGTAGTAGTCCACTTTTGGGTTTTTGATCTGCCAAAAAAATGAAAATTTCCATTTTTATCTCCCTAATTTTCCTCTTTTATTGAAAATTTATTAAATGAGCCTTGAGACCAATTTCAAAAACAATTGTTTCTTTATTTTACCTGTTTTGCTCAAGCAATTAAAATATTTCAACCTCCATTTTTTTATTCTTGTGCTAGAACAATAATAAAAAAAAGGCACAAATGTGATTTTTTAAACTTTTTTGGATGAATTTGGTAACGCATTCCTATAATAATATAAATAACAATAAAATCAAAGAGCTTGTTTTTTTATGCATTATTAATGAAATTTTTTAATTTCACAAATGAAAGTAAAAAATGAAAGTAAAAATTGATCACATTTATCATTTTTTATTTATTTTTAATTTTTTTAATATATCATAACATTGTGTATGAATCACTCTATTAATTCACGATTGTAAAATTAAAAAACTCCAATAATAATATATGAAATAATAATTTCAATCGTAGCACCTACGCCGTATATACGGATTACGACTTCTTTTAGAAAAGACAAATAATGTAATTTTAAGAACATGCATTTTATTAAGTAAATTATTTTAGTTGTTGAATTACATAGTTTAATCAAATTGTCATGCCCCGAACCCGGGACATAACAGACGTCGCACACCTGTAAGAAATAATCTCACAAATATGCAAGGCATTTATCATACTAAAATTTAATCCTTTCAAATATCTAAACTGAAATATACCGCAAATGATTAAAAGAAGTTTTACAAAACTTCAACCTATTGCTTAAAGTCAACAAAGAAATTTAAAAGATGCTTAAGTCTCAATTTGATCATAAGCTTAAAAGTTTTGAAACATATCCTAAGCTCCAAAGCGTCACTCCCCAACATTCCCGTAGACATTATCAATATCAAAACCTGTAAGATGTTAAGAAAAGGGGGGTGAGTACAACCACTCAGTAAGCAACCGATATCCCAACAGTTGGATTAAGCATGCCATAAAAACACTAGGCCAAATTATCAATGTAAAGGTTCAAAATCAAGATTGGATAATCTTATATTTAATCACATAATTTATTCAAATTCATATATTCAGATTTCAGAACTAAATAGAGTTTCACAGATGCCAAAACTGAGCAAAAGCTTCACAATCAAAATTTTCAAGTCTCCTGTAACATGCCATGGCCACGCTTAACCCTTGTGGCACAGGTCAGAATCAGAACAAAACCACAATTAACCCGGTGGCTTGAGCCAGAGATATCAGAAGCAACTAATAGTTGCACAGAAACAGAACAAAAGGGCCACTATTCTCAACCGGTGATTTGGTTAGAAACTAGTTTCATTTAACAGAATACATGTCGACATGGCCAACATTTACCCCCATTGGCAGGGTCAGAGCACAGCCATACTAGGAGACAAAACAAAACATTTTCAGATTACCCCAGATATACAAAACAATATTATTATTTCTTGTAACATATTTCATACAAAGCAAATTTCGTTCATCATTCCAAAGCAAACTTCGTATTTCCAAAATAAAAATGTGTAAGTACATTATAACGAACTTCAAAGATCAAAGCGACTAAATCATGTATCATCCAAAACGTATCTTGTGCAAAGCATATTTCGCATTTTTTTCTCAAAATATCATGTATGAACAATTATATTCTCAAAGATAATTATATACATATACTTGAATAAAATCATATTCGAAAAGTCATTACAAAACTGCTTTCGCAATTCATAACAAAGAAATCATATATCCATACGTTTGCATGCTTAACCCGTTTTTAAAAATCATAGGACAAAACTATATTTGTTCATAGCATACGAAACATATCTCATAATAAAGTTAATTTTAAGGGTATCAAAACACTGAAGAGATATCAAGTTCCTTACCTGAACTCGCTAAATTGAAACCAAATCAAAGCTTTAAGATCGCTCGAAGCCTAATATTTAATATTAGAAAACACGCTATCAATTAGTCATAAGCTACACTATTTGACAGAAGCTGATAACTTATACTATATTCGCTAAATGATCACACTCGATAACTATGAACTAGCGCGACTGACGTTATTTGACGAAAGCTAAAAAAAATCTATATCTCTTTAAAATTCAGATTTTCACAAATTTTAAATCTCATATATTTTTTTTCCTCAAAACTAAATCCCTAACTACACAAGGTAACTATAAAAATTAAAGAAAATCTTTACTTACCTTGATCTTCTTGCACTAACAAAACAGCCAAGCTTAATCCTTTTCCTTCTTGCTTTTGGCGTCTGCTTAACTACAGCTCTACTTTACTTTTCTTTTCTGTTCATCAACACTTCCCATATAAAATTTTAAATCTTCACTTTGGCGGCTACAAAACTCTTCACGCCACACTTTTGCATCATTTTCTATTCTTTTCCTTTATTCTGTTTCAACACCACTCAAAACCTTTCTTTTCGGTGTCAACCATTTCTCGCCGCTCACAATACTCTCGCCGCTCACACTACTCTCGTTGCTCATAAAATTGTCTGTATCTTATACATATATATTATATATATATATTTTAACCTAACTAAACTACAACCCATGCCCTTTATTCTTATTGGGCTTCCCTTCATTTATTTATGTTCTCATTTTGTTTTACTATATTGGATCTGTTGGGCCTCAAACGACAAATACGCGGAAGCAATGTCAGAATAACAATACCCACAACAATCAACAGCAATATCTCAAGCCAATAACAATAATAAATCAAGCTACCAAGCCACAAATAATACGCAGGCAATAAAACGTAAATAAAACGACACCAAAGTTTAACGTGGAAAACTCTCCAGTGTAGAGAGAAAAACCACGGGGCAAACCGAATAAAAATCCACTATGAGAAATAAGCAAATTACAAAGTTTCAATACCCTAGGCTTTTTGCCCAAAGCTCAGGGTTTCAACAATTGGCCTAAAAACAATAAAGTTTACCTCTTTGGATTCACCAAGATAATCTACCCAAAGAATACCCAATTGTTGTACAAGCTTATCTCTCCCCTTGCTCTCTCTATGGAACAAGAAAAATATCACAAAGCCTAAAGCTTACTTTTTCTCCTTTGTGTCGCCTCTCACCAAAATAGACTTCTCACTCTGTCTCTTTACAAATTGTTTATGCCACACTTTATATAGAGAAAAAACAAATCCCTAACTGACTCCATGTAGGACTCTAATAATTAATGTGGGCTGGACCCCACACATCTAACAATCTCCCCCTCCAGCCCCATTAGGAGGAGATCCATCACCACGACCTATCATTTAGAGTTCACCTTGGCCAAAGTGTTCATCCCGGCCAAGTCACTACACAACTCAAGTTTATCTCTGGGAAGTGTCTTCGTTAACATATCAGCTGTATTCTTATCTGTGTGAATCTTCTTCAACTGCATCTGTTGCTCGTTAATCACTGAGCGCAACCAATGGTACCGAACATCAATGTGCTTTGTCCTGGCATGGTACATGGTGTTCTTACTCAAATCCAAAGCACTCTGGCTGTCACAGAATACCACATACTCTTTCTGACTTAACCCCAATTCAAGAAGAAATCTCTTCATCCAAAGCATTTCTTTGCCTGCTTCGGTTGCTGCAATATACTCAGCCTCTGTAGTAGACAAGGCAACACACTTTTGTAGTTTGGACTGCCAAGATACAGCTCCCCCTGCAAAAGTAAATATATACCCTGAAGTAGATTTCCTACCATCAAGATCACCTGCCATGTCTGCATCAGTAAACCCTTCAAGAACTGGTTCTGTAGTCCCAAAACTCAAACACATCTTAGAAGTACCTCTCAAATATCTGAAGATCCACTTCACCGCTTCCCAATGAGCCTTTCCTGGATTGGAAAGAAATCTGCTCACTACACCAACTGCATGAGCAATATCAGGTCGTGTGCAAACCATAAGATACATCAAAGAACCAACTGCAGAGGAGTAAGGAACAGTAGACATAGCATCCTTTTCTTCCTTAGTCACCGGACAAGACTTCTTACTCAAGTGAAAATGATTAGCAAGAGGCGTGCTAACTGACTTAGCATTCTGCATGTTGAATCTCTCTAGCACCTGTTCAACATACTTTTCCTGTGACAACCACAGCTTTCCAGCTTTCCTATCACGAATGATATCCATACCCAAAATCTGCTTTGCTGGACCTAAATCCTTCATGTCAAAGGACTTAAATAATGCCTCTTTCAACCTGCAAATCATACGAGCATCTTGCCCTATAATCAGCATATCATCAACATATAATAAGAGAATAATGAAATCATTATCTGGGAATTTTCTCACATACACACAAGGATCTGCTACCGTTCTTTTATAGTTTTGGCTTACCATAAAAGAATCAAACTTCTTGTACCATTGCCTAGGAGCTTGCTTCAAGCCATACAAGCTTTTCTTCAATTTGCAAACCATGTGCTCCTTCCCTTTCACTTCAAAACCCTCTGGCTGATCCATATAAATCTCCTCTTGCAAATCACCATGCAAGAATGCAGTCTTCACATCAAGTTGCTCAAGCTCAAGATTCAAACTAGCTACTAATCCCAATACCACTCGAATGGAGCTCATCTTCACAACAGGAGAAAAAATCTCATCAAAATCAATGCCTGGTTTTTGACCAAAGCCTTTTACCACCAATCGAGCTTTGTATCTCACTAGCTTGTCACCATCCTTTTTCAGCTTGAACACCCATTTGTTCTTCAATGGTCTTCTTCCTTTCGGAAGCTCAACAAGGTCATAAGTGCTATTTTTCTGCAATGAATCCATTTCCTCTTTCATTGCCTTTAACCAATACTCCCTATCTGAAGTGTCATGCACATCTTGGAAGCTCTCTGGCTCCCCGTCACTTGTGACCAAAATATATTCTGAACTGGGATACTTGGTAGATGCTCGATGCTCCCTAGTAGATCTTCTGACTTGAGACTCCACACTCCTCTGTATTGGGGCTGGCTCCCCCTGCTCAACACTCCCTGGTTGAGAGGGTTGCGGCCCCTGCTCAAAACCCACTGCATCTGGCTGTGCAATGTCATTATTAGCATCTATCCCATCACCAACTATGGCTGGCTCATATGTATCCCCAAGTTCTACATCTTGTGCATTTCCACCATTTGTGGCACCTCTAAGTGGAATCCCTGCAGGTGTTGAGTCATCATACTCAACCGTAACCCGTGTAGTCTTTCCATTTTTATCAAAGTCTGTGATGAACTCATTTTCATGGAAAACCACATCCCTGCTTCTAATTGTCTTTTTCTTCTCTAGGTCCCATAGCCTGTAACCATATTCTTCATCACCATACCCAACAAACACACATGGAGTAGCCTTGCTATCTAGCTTTGACCTCTGCTCCTTTGGCACATGCACGAATGCTGCACAGCCAAAGACCTTCAAATGTGAGTATGAAGCTTTCTTCCCTGTCCATACCCTTTCAGGAATGTCAAAGCCCAATGGCACTGATGGTGATCTATTAAGCAAATAGCAGGCCGTATTAACTGCTTCACCCCAGAATGCTTTAGGCAATTTTGCCATCCTCAGCATGCATCTGACTCTCTCTATAATGGTGCGATTCATCCTTTCAGCAACACCATTATGTTGTGGTGTCCTAGGTTCTGTCCTTTCATGCCTGATCCCATGCTTTGAACAGTAGGCTTTAAAGTCTTTTGATGTGTATTCACCACCATTATCTGTACGAATACACTTTAAGGATAATCCTGTCATCCTTTCCATCATGGCATGAAATTTCTGAAAATACTGCAATACTTGGCTTTTGTTTCTCAACATATACACCCAAGTTTTTCGTCAAGCATCATCAATAAAAGTAACAAAATATCTATTACCACCTGATGACTCTACTTCTATGGGACCACATACATCAGAATGAATTAATTCAAGTTTATTTTTCTTTCTTTTAGAAATCTTCCTAAAAGAAACTCTACGATGCTTACCAAATAAACAATAATCACATGAGTTAAGAGAAATACCTTTGGCTGAGGGAATGAGGGACTGCCTCGCCAAAATCTTTAACCCTTTCTCAGTCATGTGTGCCAGCCTCCTGTGCCACAAATTTGCTGAAGCATCATCCTCAACTGTATTTACCTGACTGCCTGTCAACTTCATCCAAGTCTTGTACATAGTGCAACACAATTTTCCTCTTGCCACTATCAAAGACCCTTTGAGAAGCTTCCACCGCCCATTTTTCTGCTGACTCTCATATCCTTCCTTATCAAGGACATTCACTGCAAGCAAGTTCATCCTCAGATCTGGAATGTGTCTGACATCCCTCAAAGTCAATGTACAACCAGTGCTTGTTTGTACCACTATATCACCAATCCCAGCAATCTGCGACATACTCTTGTTTCCCATCCTGGTATAACCAAAATCACCTATTCTGTAGGTTGTAAACAATTCCTTATTGGGAACACAATGATATGACGCTCCGGTGTCAACTATCCACTCTATGCTAGAATCCCCTACATGATTACACTCACCATGTGTACAAACCAAAGAAACCATTTCACTATCAGAATTCACCGTTGTAACATTTTCATCATCTGAGTTATTCTTACTTTTCTCATCTTTCTGCTCTTGCTTCAATATCCTGCAGTTTCGCTTTATGTGACCAAGTTTGCCACAATGAAAGCACTTCACCCTATTTTTGGACTTATGTCTGTTCTTGGACTTACTACGACCTCTAGAATCCTGACCTCTGTCTTTAGTTCTACCCCTGTTCTCTGTGACAAGAGCTTCATTCCCAGAGTTTGTCTCCTTTCGCCTTGCTTCTTCATTAAACATACTGTCTTTTACCATCTCCAAGGTCACCGTGCCATTAGGAGCTGAATTAAGAACAGTCACAACTAGTGTCTCCCAGCTGTCTGGCAATGAGCCTAGAAGAAACAATGCTTTCATCTCATCATCTATTTGCAGTTTCATAGTGGTCATCCGATTGAATAGATCTTGAAAGTCACTCAAATGCTCAGAGATAGATCTTCCCTCCTTATACTGTAGAGTAGCAAGTTTCTTAACAAGCATAACTTTATTCAAGGCAGTCTTTCTCTCATATAGTGATGCTAATTTTTCCCAAACACGAGAAGCACTTGTCTCCTGCGCAACATGATGAAAAACACTAATGTCTACCCATCTTCTAATGGTTCCCAAAGTCTTCCTATCTAACTTTTTCCATTCATCATCTTTCATATCTGTTGGCTTACCAGAATCACCTAATACTGGCTCATACAGATCTTTGCAGTATAGATGATCTTCCATCATTGGCTTCCAAATTGAATAATTTGAAGCTGTCAATTTTATCATGGATCCTGTATCTCCTTCCATGATCCCGAAGCTCTAACCCGAGCTCTGATACCAGTTGTTGGGCCTCAAACGACAAATACGCGGAAGCAATGTCAGAATAACAATACCCACAACAATCAACAGCAATATCTCAAGCCAATAACAATAATAAATCAAGCTACCAAGCCACAAATAATACGCAGGCAATAAAACGTAAATAAAACGACACCAAAGTTTAACGTGGAAAACTCTCCAGTGTAGAGAGAAAAACCACGGGGCAAACCGAATAAAAATCCACTATGAGAAATAAGCAAATTACAAAGTTTCAATACCATAGGCTTTTTGCCCAAAGCTCAGGGTTTCAACAATTGGCCTAAAAACAATAAAGTTTACCTCTTTGGATTCACCAAGATAATCTACCCAAAGAATACCCAATTGTTGTACAAGCTTATCTCTCCCCTTGCTCTCTCTATGGAACAAGAAAAATATCACAAAGCTTAAAGCTTACTTTTTCTCCTTTGTGTCGCCTCTCACCAAAATAGACTTCTCACTCTGTCTCTTTACAAATTGTTTATGCCACACTTTATATAGAGAAAAAACAAATCCCTAACTGACTCCATGTAGGACTCTAATAATTAATGTGGGCTGGACCCCACACATCTAACAGGATCCGGATATCACATTCTCTCCACCTTAAAAGAATTTGGTCCCCAAATTCAATGCCTATGGACTCAAAATCTAAAGTTCCATGCGTGCAGCCATTTGACTTTCTCAATATCAAACAACTTTCATTCTACATGGCTCCACGCAGAAATTGCACTAGGGTTGATGAGACAGTTTTGAAACAACTACCGAAGACTTTGCATTAACGGACAACTCCAGCTGCTAATTATTAGCAGCTTACCTTCTACAACAGCTGGAAAACAGCAGAAAGCCTAGAGAGCTTGAATTAGTCTTGATTTGAGGGTTATTTTGTTCTATTCAGTACAATTGGATGATTTTGAGACTTTTGAGCTAAACATAATTCCTTCATTTGTTGCATATTTGATCACCATTGAGCGCAATTTGCTGATATCTTTGTCTTAGAATTGTTCAACAAGGCCTTCTCATTACATTCCTTCGTCGTTTCTGATGACTCAAAAGTAACATTAAGCCTGATTCTATTTTCTGCCATGGAAATTCTATAAAAAGGATGTTGGCCTTGCCTCTCTATAAGTTATACTGTGTTTTAGCTCATGAAAATGACAGATAACTTATCCAAAAAAAAAATTACAGATCTTGTTTCTCACCTCTTGTTTCTAACCAGGAACCCCTCATAATCTGACTGACATTATTATGAATGTGGGCATTGGCATAAGTGTGGACCATGAACGTGGAAGGTGTGACACTTCAATCTCATGTTGAGATATTGTGAAAAATTGCTATGTTATATGGATAATTATTTCATAAACTACTATTGGAGTTTTTTTAATCCACAAGTGGAGTTAGAATCGTGACACATGCATGAAATAATTATCCATATTATTTATGTAGAGATCTAAACTCATACATGTAAGGTATTTTTTTAGACAAAATCATAAAATTTTCTAATCAAAACAGATAATATCTTGCAAATTAATTGTCAATCTTCACAAAAAATCTATTTTTTTTCACTTAGATCATGCCATCGTTTAATGAGGTAACTACCCAAACTGTTTCACTATATATATGCATGGAAATTTGTGCTTATTTAACATATATTGAAGATCTCTACATTATTGATTTTAGGGAAATTAATTAACTATGATTTAATTATTGCAAAAGCATCCTTGACTTTTAGCTTTAGCCTTCAATTTTCGCCAATGGTTAATCCTGACTATAACATGCATTAAATGGCTATGGTTGAAATGATCTCATGTGGATGGCCTCACCTTCGTCACCTATTTCCACCAATGAATTCTTGACGTGATGGAACAAATTCAATAGTAGTCCACTTTTGGGTTTTTGATCTGCCAAAAAAATGAAAATTTCCATTTTTATCTCCCTAATTTTCCTCTTTTATTGAAAATTTATTAAATGAGCCTTGAGACCAATTTCAAAAACAATTGTTTCTTTATTTTACCTGTTTTGCTCAAGCAATTAAAATATTTCAACCTCCATTTTTTTATTCTTGCTAGAACAATAATAAAAAAAGGCACAAATGTGATTTTTTAAACTTTTTTGGATGAATTTGGTAACGCATTCCTATAATAATATAAATAACAATAAAATCAAAGAGCTTGTTTTTTTATGCATTATTAATGAAATTTTTTAATTTCACAAATGAAAGTAAAAATTGATCACATTTATCATTTTTTTATTTATTTTTAATTTTTTTAATATATCGTAACATTGTGTATGAATCACTCTATTAATTCACGATTGTAAAATTAAAAAACTCTAATAATAATATATGAAATAATAATTTTAATCGTAGAACCTACGCCGTATATTCGGATTACGACTTCTTTTAGAAAAGACAAATAATGTAATTTTAAGAACATGCATTTTATTAAGTAAATTATTTTAGTTGTTGAATTACATAGTTTAATCAAATCCCACCTTCGCTAAACATTGTAGAGAATTACAGGAATTGCATTTGGCAGAGAGTAGGAATATAACAATCAAGGTGATAGCACAGAACAATATCCCGTCAAATTCAATACCTACCGGTCTTCCCTCCAACTGCCGCTTTGAAATGAGAGAACCAAGATTCCACACGAATCCTTAACCTTCCCCACCGTTGCAGAGAATTCAGCTGGACTTGTCTCGTCCTTTTGAAACATTAATTTCATCAAACATGTCGATCTCTGAAACTATGTCAAATCTTCCAGCACTCCAAAGTTCATCACATTTGCTTAATACTACCACCATCATTGCACTCACTGTCTTCTTTTCCCTTCTCGGTGCTTGTATCATCCTAGGACATCTACTCGAAGAGAACCGGTGGGCTAATGAGTCTATAACAGCACTTCTTTTGGTATGTAAGTTGTTCTCTAGCTTCGACTCTGGTCTTTGGTTTGGTGTAAGAATTGTGATTGGTTTCTGTGGCATGAATGCAGGGTTTGTGTGCTGGAGCTGTGGTATTGTTAGTGAGTAAAAGCAGTAGTTCGCGGATTCTAGTGTTCAGTGAGGACTTGTTCTTCCTTTATTTGCTCCCTCCGATAATTTTCAATGCCGGGTATGGTCTTCTCTGATCATTTTCATGTGACTTTGATTGGTTGAAGCTGATATATTTGCTTCAAAACAGGTGTTTCAACTTGGGGTTTATGTTTATGTTATTTGTATGCTGTTTCAATAAGTTTCCAGTGAAACAAAATTACATAAGTGAAGACTGGAATCAATTCTTTGCTCTTAATCTGAAAATCTGGCTGCAGATTCCAGGTCAAGAAGAAGCAGTTTTTCAAGAATTTCACGATAATATTGATGTTTGGAATATTTGGTACATTAATTTCTTTCTGCCTCATATCAGTAGGTAAGATCTACTAGTCTCTTCACTATTTACCTGGAATTCTCGATTGTTAATCCTGGAATTCAGCATAATTCAGCGTAGTTAATTTATATTCAGATAACTAGCTCACGGTGAAACAATGTCCTAACTTGGTTAATACTTTCCGGATACGTTGCAGGAGCCTTTTTGCTGTTCAAGAGAATTGGTGTGACATCTCTGAAAATTCAAGACCTCTTAGGTGATATTAAAATAAAAATTCATAATTCATCCTTGTTTATGCTGCCTGCATTGTGATTCTCCAGCACTGATAGTTTCGGATTCCTATTGCAGCTGTTGGTGCCATATTGTCTGCAACTGATTCTGTGTGCACATTGCAGGTATATCTGATAAACTTCTACTGTTTGTGTAAATATAAATTTGCTGACACTAATCCATGGATTGTTTCTTCTGTTGAAGGTTCTCAATCAAGATGAAACACCCTTTCTCTACAGTGTTGTGTTTGGAGAAGGAGTAGTGAATGATGCTACTTCTATTGTACTTTTCAACTCAGTCCAATCAATTGATTTCAACGACATTAATGCCACAACATGCTTGAAGCTGTTGGGGACCTTTCTTTATCTCTTCTTCTCCAGTACCATTCTCGGTATAGTAGTAAGTCATCGCGTTTGGTTGCTTTGATTAATGAAAGATTTTTCAATGAACACCCTTTCCCTTTTCTTCCGATTTTCGGATATGGCCGATGGGAAGGTGGTTTTTGCATGCTGCTTCAGTCACAGCTCTAGGCTAAGTCCATCCCTTGAATTTTCTTAGTTCTTCCAGTTAGGAGCAAGTTTTCTTTCTTTACTGTTATTCTGACAAATGACCTTTACAAGTTTTCTGGTGTGTATTTATGCAAGAATTTTGCCTCATTCTAAGTCCAGATAGCCAAATCAGCCACGCAATTTCATCTCATTTCATGCTAAATTACTCAATGCTAATGTTTCAGGCCGGACTTCTAAGTGCTTTTATCATAAAAACTCTGTACTTTGGAAGGTATGAAAGCCCTCTTTCAGCTGTTTGTTGATGCATTTGTTGCTAATATTTAGACAATGCTTGAGCAGTGGTATACTTTTCTTTCTGTTCTTGAAATACAGGCATTCGACAGACCGGGAAGTTGCTCTCATGATGATCATGGCTTATTTGTCATACATGCTGGCTGAGGTACAATAAGAGAATCTCGAAAGTATTTCTTAATTCAATTTCCTTTGAAGTTGTCACAGGAAAGTAAGTCTGGAATTTGGAATTAAACCTAACATTACAGAGTTTTATCTTTGAAAATCAGTGCATTTGTTAGATGTAATAAACTCACTTTCTTCTTGCAGCTACTGAATCTCAGTGGGATTTTGACAATTTTCCTCTGTGGCATTGTCATGTCACACTACACATGGCATAATGTCACTGAAAGCTCTAGGATAACAACAAAGTAAGAACTAAGAACACTCCCCTTTTCTTTTCTTTCCTGATGTCTGAAAATTCATCTTTGAGCATAACTGTCACCAAATCTGGCTAGTTAATCAATATGGAAACTCTCAAAATCCTAACGAAAATATGTTTCGTTTAATAGTTTGCTAACAAGTCTGAGAACATAAAAACTTGTGATTGGGTCAAATTATTAGAATATCAGAGGTTTTCTGCAAATTCACCAGCTTGCCATGTTGGTCTCGACATCGCATTTGCTAGGAAAATAGTAGAAATCAACAAGTTATACCTAACAGTTGGCTGCAATTTACGGTGTTCTGTCACCTTAGAACTGGTTTTCTGGCAAGTGATTAGAATGTGCTTGTCACCATTAAAATGCCATGCTTAACTATGAATAAGTTTGACGGATTTCATCTGACATGTTTCTTCATACTGGTTGATGATTTCAGGCATGTATTTGCAACAATGTCATTCATTGCAGAAACATTTATATTCCTATATGTCGGCATGGATGCCTTGGACATTGACAAATGGAAAGCCAGCAATGCAAGGTAGTTTTCTCTTACTCAGTCGCCTCTTATCTGTATAACTCCAGTATGCAACTTGGCTGACTGAGCAGCCATGATTCTAACTTGCATCATATTCTGGATTCAGTGCAGGAACTTCGATCATTGTCAGTTCAACGTTGCTTGCCTTGGTGTTGGTTGGAAGGGCCGCATTTGTGTACCCTCTGGCAAATTTCATCAATTGTATCAGAAACCAAGACAGTTCAAAGATCGAGTTTCGACAACAGGTGATAACTGCAGCCATCCAAGCATTTAGCCATTGTCAAACAGTTCTAATCCAAACTTTTCCAACTCCTTGAATTCTCAGTTTATAATGTGGTGGGCAGGCCTAATGAGAGGTGCAGTTACCATTGCACTGTCTTACAACCAGGTAACTTGTTCTGAATTTTGGGTTAAAAACTTAATTTGCTTGTTTTGTTTGTTGAGATTAAGATCAAAATTACTCAACTGCAGTTCTCAAACACTGATGAAACAGTAACAGAAGATTCAGCACTAATGATCACCTCTACCATAATTGTTGTCCTCTTTAGTACAGTGGTAAGTTAATTCATGAGTCATGCCTTCATATCCTACTTCTGTAACATCCTGAATCTGTTCTGTCGTGGACATTGACATGAAATCTTTGTCATCCGACAGGTCTTTGGTTCGATCACGAAGCCACTGATCGAAGCAGTGCTACTAAGACATGCAAAACCAAATTCAGATGATGCAGATGATCCCAGCCTGGAAGACTTGAGAATTCTATTTGTTGACAACGGTGAACAAGGTGACTCGGGGGAGAATCAACCTTCAGTCTCTAGGAGAAGTAGCTTGAGGTTGCTAATGACTTACCCCACTTGGACTGTTCATTACTTTTGGAGAAGGTTTGATGACAGATTCATGAGACCAGTTTTTGGTGGAAGAGGATTTGCTCCATTTGTGCCTGGTTCACCTACAGCTGCACCTGATGAAACTTCTGAGAATTCAACATTTAACTGGGATAACACCACTTTAACAGGTTTTCATCACGTGTAGACAGAGACATGGAAACTTATCACATGACAATCTTGTCGAAAGCAACAAACAAAAATCATAGAATAGACTTTAGACTTCGATACCATGCAAGAGAAATATAGAATAAAATCACTTTAACAATCATACTACGAGGTTTGTTCATGTAAGTTAGAAAAAGCTGTCATGTCTTCACAAAATTTAAGGCTTCAATGTAGTATGGAAGATAAATTTTGATTGAGAAACCAAGGCTTGCTCAGTAACTCTTCCAGCTTTCAAATTATTATTACAATTTTTTTTTATTGGGAAATGAAGGGAAATTCAATATATTTACATTTTCAATACTATCATAATACTATCAAGATAATTTCTAATAATTGAATCATCGTACAGAAGGAAATACTACTCTTATAATATATATTTAGATTTCTTATGCATAAGAAACCAAATTCAAGAAATTTTTTATATATAATTTTTTTCTTGAAAATTTATCTTTTTTTTATTAAATAAAAAGTTCATTTCTAATACACAGAATTCACAACCGCGATTAAAAAATCACCATATATCACATTTTTATAAAATTATTTTTTAATTTTTTTAATATATCACTATTTTAATTTCGATTTATAGCAGATAATTTTTCTTAAATAACTTTAAAAGGAATCAAAACCCAATGAAATGGGTTATTGTTAAGCCATATAGACAAAGAACAGAGGCCCAAGATGAGGCCCATGAACCCATATCTTGCGTTGCATTTATCTTTGGTGCAACCCGTTGTACCGTATACTTTCTCCTTAAACCCTTTGAGGAATCACACTTCAGAAACAGAAACCTTTTCTTCCTGACCTCTCCAAAAATCAAATCAAAACCCTTAAAAAAGTTTTAAGGTTTGATTTTGGTGGAAAAGATGGCTCTTTTACGAAGATTCAACACAATTCGTTCTCTTTGTCAAACCCTTGAGCTTCAACAATCTTCTACATTTCTGTAAGTTCTCATTTCCTTCTTGGAATTTAGCATTTTGTTTCCTTCAAAAATGAAAGGAAAATCTTAGATTTTCGAAAATGGTTTGATTCGTTTAAAAAAAAGAGGAAAAATCCTTTTTTTAGATATTTGGGTTCATCCTAAACTTTTTAGAACTTATTATACAATTCAGTGTTTGGTTATTGGGGAAAACGAAGGAAACAGAGGGAAATTAGATAGAAAATCAAAGAATACCCTTTTTTCTATTGAAGGGATTTTCTTTTTTTTTTTTTGTTATTAAAGCTTATATTTTTGCTTTTCAGGCTCAGGAGCTCAAGAGGCTATTCCACAGGGTTTTCAAATGGTAAGATTTTTTTTTTTTCCAGTTTCTATGGAATCCCATGAGTTTATTTTATATCATGACTTGTTTTTATTTGTCACCAAAAAATGTGCTTCTTTTGATCATAAATTTATATGGTTTTCATTGTTCTCAGCTCCTCAATTCTACGGCCAAGCGCCACGCACAACTTATTTCTTATATAAGACAGATAATAATGCTCTTCCTTGGACTTGTGGAAACAAAATGACACTTCGTTCTACTATGGTAACATTCTGAAGTATGAAATGCAAAAGTCAGTTGATTTTTTTTTTTGTGTTGGAGCTCTTGATGTTAGATTGCTAAGACGGTTAATCTGTCGTCTTTTTCTGATTTGGTTTTAGGCTGCTGAATTGTTGATCTTTTTGAATGACAAAATGTTCTTAAGCACACAAGCGAAGGCCCCTGCACAAGCTCGGAAAATAGTGTGTGACACCTTCTGAACTGGCTGTGCTCTATTTTACCTTTCTATTTTGATTACAAATGTTGGTTGTTTCCTTTATGGTGCACCATTTTGTATACATATATGTTTTTTGATTCTTAATTAGACTATAGATGAACTTATAATGGTGTTTTATTATTCTACGATAATGCTGTACAAAGTAATTTAAGCCTATGCTCATGTTCTTTTTAATGCAGGGAACTCAAGTGTCCATGACTAGCCCTGGATTTGTCTATGAACCTTATGCACCTAGTGAACCAATCCCCTTTTGGAAGAGGTTTGTCTCATTTTTGTGTAGTTGTTATTAGAACCTAATGGTTTTGCAACGTAGGTTTTTTTTTTTTTTTTAATTACCGAATCAAAATCATTAGACTAAGTTTGAAAGAATTTTTCCAAAACTGCCTATAGCACTATTTTCAAAGTCAACTGTCTATTTTGTTGAACCCAATAGACAAGTTTCTTTTGTCAAGCAGGTGCAATATTCTGAAGGCGCAGATCAAAAAATGTGTAAAATTTATTGGGAGGCTGTCGTTTCAATACATAGCAATTTATTAGGCCCAACTAAAATTCTAAAATGTTTTGGTTGCCATGTCTCTTACCGAGACAAATTTATAATGCCATTCACTGGAAGTAAAAGCAAAGCTTCAATCGATTAGGGAGAACTAGTCCAATTTCAAGTTGTAAAATGTGTAGTTGAGGTTTAGGAATCATTTGGTTCATGCTCATTAGACTTATGTTCTTGTCGTGTATAGCCTTTTCAAATTACTTCCAAAAACATATCATGAATATACGTTTGCCCTCAGCAATCTTCTGATCTGTTCTGTATCAGATATTTCACAAGAGCTGGTTGGAGAAGAACCAAAGATGATATAAAGTCAGAGGTAACCATCTTGCATGCTTTATACAGTTTGTTCTAACTCAAGTGTATAGTCTTAAACGCCCCTTGCTTTATGATGCCATGACAATCCTTTTTGCGACAAAATCTGGCCATCATCTACTATTTTCCTGAAAGTTCTCTCTTCTCCTTTTCTTTTTAATACCTTAAGTACATAATAGTGGTAGTGCGAATTGTGTGCAAATTGCAATGTATAAATGCAGATATAGACTTGGACAGGTTCCTGCATTATTATCTAGTTAGTTATGTTCCAGTTTCTTTTTTGCAGCTCAAGAGTGCCTATGCCATTACTAGGTTAAGGAAATCTGGATACTCAAAAAACCAGTTCTATAAGGAGGCCATAGAACTATACAAGGAGGTATGCAGATCCAATATCCTGAATTTGCTATTACTATGCTTATTCTTTAAATTTGTGCACTTCGTTAGGGGCCTAGGTTTGTAGCTATCATTGCCCTGGGACCTAAGGTGTTCTGAAATATATGTGCAAATTTGCTTTTATTTTAAATTTTCTTGGGGTATTGATCGTAAAATTTCATTGATGTTCTTTCTCACCATGCTGGAACTACTTTTCATTTCTTACAGATGAACACTCTAATAGCGAATGGTGACAAAACATCATTACGGAAAGTAGTTACGGAAAATATGTTCTCTGTATGATTCAATTCCTTCTACATTCTGTTGCTTCTCTAAGATTTTTATGTTTAACTGTTTTTCAGGTGTTAGGCTGCTAATTGCTTTCTAATATATACTTAATCTTACATGATACATTGTTTGACTTTTGATAGGCTCTCAAGAATGAAATTAAGCAAAGGGAATCTCTCTGGAGTAAGGTTTACTGGGAGATGGTTGAACCTGTTGTTAAAATACGAACTTTGCGAGCCCGACTGGTTAGTATCCAATTTATTTTTTCTTTTTAAGGTTTTGACCATTCCCATATTGCATTTGAAGTCTTACTTTTCTGTGAACTAATTAGAAATACTCAGATCAGGATGAGCAGACAAAAGCTGCTGAGCCATGCTTGCAACATGTGTTTGGTAGAAGGAAATGTTATATATAGTTTATCATTTGATTTATTTTCAATTTCCGTGAACACCCCTAATTGCTGCAGAAATTGATTTAGGCGTATCTATTTTTTTAATTCATAGATGCATTGTGGTCGGAAAAGGCTTTGTTTGTTTACTGATGTATTGTGTATTATACATGAATTCAGTTATAACCAGTGGAATGAGACACTTTAGATAAGCTTGTTATATGGTGTATTTTTTTTAATCATAAAGATGCGTCTATGAAGTGGAGGAGACATATAGATATATGACCCTAATCTTAATTAATTATCAGTGTCACCTTTTCTATATTTTAACTAATGGCCTGCCTTCTGGTGATTGTATATTACAGATTGGTGTTGATAAGAATGATGTTAATAAAGCATTCATACAACTTACACTCGAGTTCTTGACTAAGGAGGTAAACCGATTCTACTTCAACTCTCTCTACGTCTTTGTGTCATTACACGCCATATTGATGAACATATTTAAAACAGAATACAGTAACCCATACTTTGAAGATATCCATCCTTGGTTTGTTGCTCTTGCAAGATTGCTGCCATACCTAATCACGACTGAGAATTAAATATTTTGTTTTTTATTGAATGAAATTTATCTTTTATTATTGATGCTGCAGCGGCAACAATTGTTTATGAGAACCTATTAATTTCCTCTAATAGATATAAGTATGATCATGGATTGAACTGGATAATGTCTGTTGTTCTGGCAGAAATTTGAAGCATATGATTCAAAAGGTGCTGTTGTTGCTGGAGATAAAACTAAGGAGGTATTGATTGTTAGTAATATTGATATGACATGGACATTTGATTCTTTCCTCTCTTTAAAGTTCATCTCTTTTGATTGATTTAATTTGTTGTAATATTCTAACTAAATTCTAGAAGGCTTTTAAAAGTAAAAGTGGTTAATTATCTCTTGAGGATTAATTTAGATTGGGCAGTTAGGCACTTGGAGATTCTGCAATTAACCAACTTGAAACGTTATATCATGTCAAAAAATGCACATAAAGAAAAGACTGGCATGAAAGGCTTTCATGTAGAGTAAGGTCACCACTTAGACAGTATGCTACTCAGTATTTCACATGCATTGCTGTATAGTTGGATCTTGTATCACTATGGAGTTAGGTCCCACTTAGATGGTATACTACTCAGTATTTCACATGCATTGCTGTATGGATGCATCGTGTATCACTATTGAGTTAGGTCCCTCTTAGATGGTATACTACTCGGTATTCACATACATTGCTGTATAGATGTATCGTGTATCACTATTGATACCATGACTGTTATTAAGAGCTGTCTCCTCTGCTTTGGTTTTGCATGTATTTCTTGCCCATGTGTTGCAGGTTCTTGTCCGTGCTATCTGGGTATTTGAGAAGTCTCTTTTTCATCCCGGAGCTTACTGGCGCCTCTGTGGACGAATTAAAGTGTGAGCCAGCTATATTGACCGCAGACTGATGTCTGTGATGCTGGTGACGAACAGTATACTCTTACCCAATTTTGTTTGCTGAGCTTGTTGTAAGTTATGCAATCACAATAATACATGTATTCTGTCTATTTTGATAGACTCAATTTTTGGCATGACATCTTTAAAGAAAATAAAATGACTAGCAGTTTATCTTCTCTCCTATCATGCTATCTTTGTTGTTCTTATGGAGTTATTATCGACAAATCAAATGCTCGTCTACCTGCAAATCATCTTTCTCCTGAAGTGGAGAGGAAGAACTAGTTCAGAACTATATTCCAGGATTATCAATCATAGATTTGTGCTTATTTTGTAATCATAACTCGGTGAACTAAATACCTTCTAATATTCCTGCTAGGCCTAGCCTCTGATGCTTTGTATGGAAGCAATGGCCAATAGGTAAGATAGACAAAAACTTGTGGTTTAGAACTTGGGAAGTCCTTCAAGAAAAGAAAAGTATTTCCTTCAAGCAATTTCCCCTGGCTTCCAAGTAAAGCATCCATGAAATGAATTAACCTTCCCTCCATTCCCATTGGCAGATCAGATCAGATCAGATCAGATCAGATTCTAAAATAATCACATACCCCTTAGAAATTCATCTCACAAATGGGTCAAAGCTTTCTTGGCCTTTGCCATAGGCTCTACAACTTCATCATGAAATGTTTAGAAACCTATGCCATGAAAAGTGTAACTTTAGGCCATGGTTCTCATCAGGCTGCTGCTCAGTTACCTTCCTCCGGTACGGCATCGGCTATTTCCAGCTCCATGACTGACCAAGCCACACACCCCATGGCTCAAGAAACGCCAGCGGAAGATGCAAGTTTGCATGCTGCAGTAGAGCCAAATCCAGAACAAGAAAATGTTCAGGACATGGGTGATAGTAGCATTTCTTCTGCACCTTCAAAGGAAGAGAAAGATGAAGAGGAAGCTGCAGAGTCTGCAATCGCACCAGAAGCTCAACCTCCAAAGAAAATGGTTAGCATAAATGACACAGTAGAAGAGATGACTGCAAGCTGGAAGAAAAGCAAAAAGAAGAGAAGAGCAGAAAAGGTGGGTTCATTTGACCATGAAATAGAAGAGCTGTCAAAACCTTTGAAATCCATTCTCAAGGTGAGCTCTAAGCCAGATGAGAATTCATATATATGAACCGTACCAGCAGCTTGGGGTCTAGCTGAATTCAGCCTCTGCTTTGTTCTTTGTATACTTTTAGCTATGGAGATGGCTCAATTAATAGTGCTAGTTGCTGCAACCCGCAACCATAATTAATGGATTCAATTGCATTGCAGGTTACATTCTCCATGCCAAAAACCAAAATGGGAAAAACTTCAATTTGGTCCAACCCTGAAAATATATGAATTTAAATATTCATAACTATATATCTTGTTTTATAAACATCATCAATTACTAAATTCCTATCCTTTAAATAGATTTTGTCAGAACTGAAGAATGGCAAAATTTCAAGATGATATTTCTCATCTTTGGTTATCATGTATTTATATATGATTTTGATTTTTTTTTATACAAGACCATTAGCGATGAATTTTGGTATTAGTGACGAAAATTCTATTGCAAATGCCAATATTTCTTTTAGTGGAAGTTTGATTCACTATGGGAAATCATAAAGCTTTTCTTTTGTTATTTTGGAATGCCAAGCTGGATGAGAAAGATGGGGTTGATGAAGACTTGATAGATGATCAAAAGGTATTTTTCATTTAACTTTCCAATAGATATTACTATAAACACAACTTTTGAATTCTAAGAATCAGTATCTACTCCATTTTCTTTGGCATCATCATATGAGTCACTATCAACTTCTTTGACATCCTCATCTGAGTCTAATTCCTGGTCAAAGAATGAACTAAGATACCAGCTATACTGATCATTCCATTCAGCCTTGTCGGCATTGATTCGCCATTTCTGATCTGCTATCATTTCCGGAGAGAGTCCCCATTCGAGCAACTCTTCATCTGTATGATGGATTGCTAAGCTGTATTCTCCACCCGGTCCCAACTCCATAACTCGAATCTCACAATTGCCAAGATTGTTCAAGTGCTCGAATTGCTCAACTGTCCATTTGAACCACTTCATTAGAAACACCCTCGAGGCTAGACCGTGTGAAATTATAATGAGATTCAAGTCCTGAGAAGGATCATTGTTAAGCCTATTCAAGTCTATGTCTCTCCATAGAGATTCAAGAAAACCTGCAAAATTCAAGATTAACCTTTCAATATTGCTTTCATTAATCCCAATAACATATCAACAAAACCATTTGATTATTTTTTTGGTTCAAAGGGAGGTACGGGGGCTAAGAGAATCGAACTTTGAACTTAATCCTTTCTAAGATGAGGTAACAATGGCTAGGCAACCCTCGGTTGTTAAAACCATTTGATTATTAAGGCTCATTCTCTAAGCAATAAGATTAAAGAACAACAAAGATTCATCCCTTTGTCTCATTTTAGCATTGTATGGCATATATAAAGCAAACTACTTTAAAGCCACAGATTTGTTCCAATAGATACAACTACTTCGCCTTTATGAACCTAGGGCTTAGCTTAAATGGTTCATGCAGCCACCCTTAAGAGTTGGCATCTAGTAGATTTGGAATTCAAATCCTAGCACCTGCAACCCCTTCCCTTATGAAGCAAACTACTTCAAAGCCACAGATTTGTTCCGATAGATACAACTACTTCACCGTCATGAACCTAGGGCTTAAGTCAAACGGTTCATACAGCGACTCTTAAAAGGTGGCATCCAACAGGTCTAGCATTCAAATGTTAACACCTACAAACCCTTTCCCTATTCCTAGGCTGAAGCCTCCTTCATACCAAAATAAAAACTACACCATCATAATCCACTCGAAAAGTCAGAGTTACATCTGGTTCAATCCTCCTTTCCTAACTTGAAGCCTTCTAAAGCCAGTGACATAATTATTGTTACCTCACTCGTGTTCCACATACATGGATGAAATGGCAAACCAAGCCCTCCAACCAACCATAAGAACTACAATCACTCATCAAGCAAAATTATCTAAAATTTTAGCATGTCATGCTACCAGAATACTATCCAAATAGAAAATTTTCACTAAAATGGCACCTAATCTAACACTTTTGAGGACAAAAAAAAAAACTGTCCTGACCTATTTCCTACATTCGATAAACATTTTCAAGACGCCATTTTTGCTTAGAGATTTGTTAAGATCAGAAAAACATACATACATCGAAGAAATCTATGCTCATACATAGTCTAGGAAGCAATAAAATAGAGTTTTGCACATGCAGTTTAACAGTCCTTTAATCTTTCTTCTGTTTTACCATACTCAAAACAGAACCCAAGTTTTATTTAGAAGTTCTTCGCTTTCAAGGTTTCAAAAGAAGCCATTATCTAATACTATCATTTCCAGAAGCATTTCTTTCCAACAATAACAAAAATACAGAGAAGATGTAGCCATGAACAAGAAAAAAAGCATCTTTTCCAAGTCTTTTCATCTTCTTTTCTTATTGCTTTCACAGCCAATGAGGAAACTTTCAATGCCATTATCAACTTACTAAACTACTCTAAACTAACACTAGTACTTGCCATTTCTTTCAGCTGTATGATTTCCTAAATGCCCACGAACCAATTCAAATCAACTAACGAACAAAGCAACTGATTGGCTAACTAAAGAAACCAAAAGAAAATCCTACTTCTCTGCACCTGCATTGCTTCTAATAGCTCAAAGTTTCACAACAAATGAAAAACCATTGAATTTCCCATATCGAAATCACCATTTTCTCAGTGGAAACTTGATTTCCTAAGCACCCTTTAACCAGAATGCAAAGTATACATTACAAAGAACGCAAATTTCCTAAAGACGAAGAAGAACTTACTCGAAACACGATCAAAAACATCCGCAGCAGATTCACCTTCAGGGAACCTATAGAAAAACCTCCCAAACTTTTCCCTCGTCTCCTTTATAACTTTCATCCTCTCCTCCACCTGGAAATTCCCGAAGTCCTGTTCTCTAATCCTACATTCTTCCCTCACCCCAATCACCCTTTTCTTGGAAAACGATTTCCCGATCTCCCGCAGCGTGGATCGCGTGCGCTCGTAAGGAGAGACGTAGAAGTAGACCCGCCAATCAGGGGAAGACCCGTGGCAGGAGATGAGGTCTCGGAGGTGGGAGCCGGCCAGGCGGGCTTGGGCGCGGCCTTGCTCGGTTAAGGAGATCTTGTGGTCGGGGGTTGTGGAGTAGGCCGAGGTATCTAAATTGCCTTGCGACTCACCATGTCTGACAAGGATTATGCGCTTGGGTAACCGCTTGGAGTTGTGGTGGTGGTGATGATGGTTATGGCAATGGTTATTCTCTTGCATTCTCTTGTAATTCTTGGTCGAAAGAAACCGGTGGGATTTTGAGATTGGTTGGCAAGTCTGAATGTTGAATTTTTCCTCCTATTTATAAAGATTTGATTTTTTTTCATCTAGAAATATAGTATCTTCTTTGCCTTGTATTTAAGGATAAGACTCCATATCTCTCTCTTTCCATTTCTAGTTTTCAACTTTCCTGTTTTCTTCATTTATCATATAATAATCTACAATTTGACTTTGGGATTTTGTTTTTTTATTCATAAGTCAGGGAAATATATGATTTCAATTTTTATGAGATTTTTTTATATGGAGAGTTTGTTTTTATATAATGATAATGAAAGTTTGTAATTTTATAAATCATGTTAAAAGATTGTTATATATTTATTTTTAATTATTTTTACTTTTAATAACATTATAAAAATCATGTTTGTCAATTTTTTTTATTTCGGAGTTTTTAAAATTTAAGTATGGGATAGTTTCTCTTCTATCTAATATATTTTACTGAGTTTGTAATCAATTTTCTCTATATTTGATTTTTTTTTATGTACTGAAGTATCCATATTTGATTTTTTTTTTTACACTGAAAATTTCTAATATGAAAGAAAAAATATAAATGCTGAAATTTAAATATCAAATTTATAGTACAAAATATTTAAAATATATATAAAACTAATATTAAAAAAACAATTTTTATATTGAATTACTAGTTGGGAAGGAATCTCAGTTTCTTTCAACATAGATATTAAGATGTGGATGGAAACAAGGAGTCGAATCTCCAACAAAGCAATCAAAGATTGCCGTTGTTTTCAATATTTTTATGAAAACGTGTTCATTCGTGGTGGAAATCCAGATTTACTCACCGACATGGTTTGAACTTTGAACAGCTGAATCTGATGACAGCCAACTGCCAGGGCTGCCGACATTTTTTAATGTTCAAATATTTTATAATATATACTAGGAGGGGGATTAAGTTATACTAATATAAAATTAGATAGTTTTAAACTTAAAAATAAAAGTTCCAATCTTAGAAATAAAAGAATAGAGGGATATTGATTTGTTTAATTCTTAAAAGATGAGATAATTTTTTTTTATTCTTAAATTTTAATGAACCAAAAAAGAAAAATAATTGTAAGTACTAAAATTTGAACTCCAAATTTGTTGGATGTTAAGTATATAATATAATTACATAAATAATTTGAGTTAAGTCATAGGTTTTATATCTTTTTATATCTGAAAAATAAAATACTTACTAATTGTAAGGATATCTTATGATATATGTGTGTGTATATATATCATTATTAAAACTTTTATTCCAATATATATCTGTAAAAATTTATACCTATTAGAATCTATTTTAAGATAAAATCACAGAGTTTTTTTTATTAAAACAAATAATATCTCAAAGATTAAATGTGAGTATTCATACAAACAAAATTCATTATATATTTTAAAATAAGAAAAAAAAAAAGAGAGAGAAATGATAGTACTCTTTAATTGTGCCATTTTTCCTTTAATTTGGGATCAAACAGAACTTGGCTAGCTGGCAAAAACTTTGTTAAGGATTTCCTTGAATCTTACAGATCTGACAATGGTTATTAGGTTAGAATGTAAATGCATATCCATTTCTATGGTATGATTTTTAGCATGTCAAAGCTGTTAACCAGTAAGGCTTGAATTTAGCAGCCCTCACAAGGAAGAAGAAACAGCAAAGGAACCTTACCTTTGACTTGGGATTTTAGCCTGGATCACAATCAAAAAATGTCCTTTCTTGCACTACTTTGACAATAGAATGGTGGGTGCACCGGTTTTCACACAATTCATTGTTTAATCAGTGGTTCAACATTTTTCATTTTCAATTATTATTTGGCCATTCTTGCCCATATCCTTTCAATGGTCTTTAGGAAAATGCGAGAACTAGAAGATAAGACCATCTAATTAGAATCTTGTGTGATGTAATAGACAGTTAAGACTTACAATAATTTCATGTGTTACACAACCCTTTCCTTGACAGGCATTTCAAGTATCACACAACCTTACCCCATAGGTTTTCTTTTGTACCATTTCAAAAATAAAATCTTAAACCCGAAGCCTAGCTCATTTTGCTCATGCAACTCCTTTAAGAAATGTCTTTTATTAATTTGAGGGTTCGAATCAAAATTCCTGCATCTCTTTTGTTATTTCAAGTCATATGAAAAAGAATTTTGGGTTATTAATTCAGGTGGTCATGCAATCTCTTTTAGAGGTGACTCCGAGTAGGTATAGGGTTAAAATCTCAATATCTGCATCTTATTTTTCTATATCATTTTATGACTTCTTTTATATAAAAAATGTTTAATAGTTAAATGTACTCTTAACCTTTTGCATAAAATAGAATTAAGTGCACAATATTTTATTACATGAAAATCAATCTTTACACTTTTATTTTACTGTAAATAAACTTTTAACATTTCAAAATTATATAATTAAGTCTAGATCTGTTAAAATGACACTAAATGCTATTTAGAAATCAAATTAACGTAGATGGCTTAGTTGGCTGCCACGTGGTATGTCATGTGTGCAATATTAATGGAAATTAGTGTTATTTAATATATTTGGACTTGATTAGATGCTTTTGAAAGGTTAAGGGTTTGTTTACAGTAAAATAAAAGCTTATGAACTAATTTTCATACAATAAAATATTGAGGGCCTATATATATTTTGTGCAGAAAGTTGAGAGCATATTTAACTATTAAGCCTATAAAAAAAAACAAAAAGAAAATTTTGGATAATTAATTTACCATCAATGTACTTTGGGTTGATCAGCTTTTATTATTTGGAGAAGGTCAAGTTCTAATTTGTTTTTAAGACCAGCCCAAATAAATTGGGTCATGTAGTTTAGTGAAGCTGGACTCAGGCCTATGTATTAAGGAATCCATTAATTGAACATTGATGCCATTCAAACCAATCATAGGGAGATTGGGGCATGGAGTTTGCAGAATTGCAGTCTATGTACTTAAATCTTACTAGTTAAAAGAGTGACAATCTCTAAAGTTTCATATGTATTAAGGAAGAATTCAGCATGTCTATAAATGAATGTTCAAATTATTGTAAGAATGAAGATAACAAGTCAAAAAAAAACTGTTTTTCATTAACCAAAAAAAGGTAACAAAGTCAGATTAATTTAACACATTTAATTAACATAATAATAGATATCCTTTGTGCAATTTGGAAACTTACTCTTTATGTTAAGACCTTTTTTTTCGTGAGTTCATTAATTAATTTGATATATATAAATCTGTTTGAATTGAAAAATTATTCAAATTGAATTTAAAAATCTTTTATCATTCAATAAAATTTTTTTCTTTTCTAAACTACCATGGCGTTACTTTTTAATGTAACCAAAAAAAAAATGGCGTCACTTTTTAAAGTAGAATGGATTATTTTTCCGGCTAAAATACCCTAAATTATCTAGCATTATAAATGAATAAATACTTAATAATTAGTTTTATAGGGAACGACGTCTTGTATAATTAGGAAATTCAAGTGATAGTGTAATTTAATTTTAAAAACAAAATTACAAGATTAATAAATATCTCATTTTTTATTTTTTTTAATATGCTCTATCTAAATTCTAATTTCTAAGAGATAGTAAATAAATAATTTATTTTTTAGTCTAGAAAATAGTATGCCGCTCTTTTAAGCTTACATTAAATCCATAAAAAAAAATGCAAAATTACTTTGGTTTTCTAACGGCAAAAATACATGCAAAATTCTAGATTGGCATGTTCCGTGCTTTTTCCATTCGTGCTGCCAGAAACTCTGATTTGTGGTAAAATTTAGGGTCGGCCAATTTCTCTCCATATCAGATTGTAATAGACGCCCAATCTATTAATTAATATAAATTAGAATAATGCTAAAAATTAAAAATTTATAAAATAATAAAAGAAAACAAAATAGTGTACCTGCTGCATTGCGTTGGATATTGATCAGAACAATTAATTATTGCCTTTCCATCACTATCCACTGGCCAGAGTCCATGAATTATTACACTACGGTTGATTCTGTTTCTACAGTTGCCATTAACACAGTAGCCAGCAGGTAATGTCTGAACCATCATAGATGGTCAGTAATGTATCGCTCCTATTACCATGCTTTTTCTGTTCGTGATCCCCGGAAACCAGATTTGTGGAAACAGTTCGGGTCGGCCCATTTATGTTCATATCAGAACTTGATTGCAATTGATTACATCACGAATCAAGCTACTTGTGAGCTATTTGAGTTTTATTCGATTGATTCGATGATTATTCAAATTTGACTCGTTCATTTTTGAGCCGAGCTCAAGTTCGAGCTACTTGAGTATCGAATCAAATCGAATCGAGTTCGAGCAGTTAAGTACCTAGCTCGAGCGGCTCGCGAACTTTATCGAGTTTTTGTATTTTTAATATCTATTTTAATATTTTATTTATTCAATTACATTTTTAGCCTTATATAATATCTAATATAACAAAAAAAACCCTTACTATAAAAGAAACCTAAAAGCCTAAATTGCTTCTCTCATACTCTCGTTTCTCATTTCTCACGACCCACTAGACCTGGTCATGGGCGGGCTCGGGCCGGGCCCATGACAGGTAATAAGTATAGTTAGCTATACCCAAGCCCGGCCCGGCCCGTAATTTGGGCAGATTTTTTTGCCCAAGCCCGATCCCATTTTTGTGCCATAAGCCCGAGCCCGCCCAAATATAATTTTTTTTAAAATTTTTAATTATTTAATTATTTATTTTTTATTATTTATTTCCTTTAAATTTTAATCTAATTTGTCAAAATTTATATGTCAATTTCCATATTAAATATTTATGATCATGTTTTATTAATCAATAATGTTTTTTTATATATAAAAAATTATATTTGCTAAATAAATATATAAAAAATAATATAATATATTTAATTCGGGTCGGGCTGGGTCGGGCTTTGAAAGTCAAGCCCGAGGCCCGACCCGATTTTTAAACGGGCCTAAAAATTTTGCCCAAGCCCGTTTTTTCATCAAAATTTTTTGTCCAAGCCCGACCAAATTTCAAACGGGCTTTCGGGCTTGGGCGGGTAGCCTGGCCCTTGAGCAGGTCTACGACCCACCCACCCCTTCAAGCGGCGCTGCTCAGCGTCGTGTGACCTATTCCCAGCCTCAATCTTTACCTTCCGAGCTCTATTCTTTCGGCAGCTCAACCTCACGACGAGTTACGAACCACGATTCAACCTCAATCTTTCTCATTTCTTGAATCGTCTCAATCTTCCGATAGCCTCCTCGATCTTGTTTCTCGAATCGCCATCAGGAGAAGGTGGTCAAAAAAAGAGAGGAGAATGTCATGAATGTTGCTGGAGCTGATGAATATACAGGAGCTGATTGATGATGAGCTGAGATTCGTTGGTTGAGGGTGGTAGTAGCTGTGCTTGCAGCCGTATAGCAGCCTATTAGTTAGTTACAAGCTAAATTGTAAAGGCCAATAGTACTACACGTGTCATTATTGTATTGAACCCATTTGGTCAGGGGAATAGTGTGTCATTGCAATTGCATATTAGCCCATTGTACAGACGTGAGACAGTCAGAAAATGAATATTCGTATTCCTCTTTCCTCAATTCTTTTTTCATTCTCCTTCTGGTCTTTTCTACTGTTTTATTCATTTGAGCTAATTCATCAGTCGTTTTATAACAAATTTGGCATCAGAGCCTTACAGATCCACCTTCAAATCTGGGAAAGCACCGAAAACTAACTTCAATGGCGGAAGGTACTCGATTAAGCTCGATGTAGGAGCAATTACAGGCATTACAAGAGCAGCTAGAGGCTTTGAAAGCAGCGGATTCAACCATTCCTAAGTGGTGGGAGGAGCAAAAACAAGGGATTGAATCTAAGCTGGCTGAAAATCAAAGTTAAATCAGCCAAGTGCTTACCATAATGACTCAAAAGGAATCAGTACCTACTAGACACAATACAGACGTTGGAGGTTCTTCTAATAGCCCAAAGTTAACTACAGTGCATCCAAGAAGAGAAGGTAAGTCCCCTGTCGAAGTGACTGTTATAGATGAACAAGGAAGATACATGCCTAGGAATGATAAACCAGGGTTATTATCAAGAAATTTAGGAGACACTAGTCCTGGCTTTCATTCTCTAGAACAGGGATCTTTTGTTAATACTAGAGGCATGGTTGAAACTCAATCCCTGAATGCTTTTACACCGAGGCCAAAGATTAAGCTACCTTCGTTTGATGGTAGTAATCCTCGTGGATGGCTTAGGAAGTGTCAAAAGTATTTCTCTATTTTCTCGATTGCTGATCACCAAAAACTAGAATTAGCTTCAATGTACTTAACTGGTAGAGCTGAGATCTGGTTTGATGGTTATATATTACAAAAGGGTGTTATAACTTGGCAGGAGTTTGCTAATGATTTGTGTTTACGATTCTGTGATAAGTGTCGTAACGTATTAAGTTTTGGATAAAACCTAATAGCTAGACACAAAATCTATGGAGTCGCCACCAACCATTCTACTAGGTGTGATTGGTCACCTATTCAAACTATGGATAAGACTGGTCTACATCTCAAATTTAGGGTTCGGGAGTACGGTTACGTGTGAGGAAGGATTAGCACCCTCACAACGCCCATCCTAAAATGGTACCAACTAGCTTTAGGTTATCTCAAATTTGCCTTAGTTAATCTTAAGTTCAATAATTTAATATTGGAAAATATTTCTAAGCATCCTCCATTAAGCTGGTGGGATAGCTTAAAAAAATTATCCTCACCTCAAGAGTATTCAAGTAGTACTATGCGACTTGCTTGAAGAGGCTCCGTCGTCGGATTCATTTTAATGTTTTATGAAAAATTCCATTTCGATTCCTATTTAATTCATTCTTGCTATCTTATCATTTTTATTACTTCTATTTTATTAAATTTTAATTTTTATTAATTTATTTTATTAGAGAATGAATATGAATTATTTTTTCAAAAAATTTCCTTTTAGATCTTCCATTAAGCTGGTAAGATCTTGAAAGAAATTGCTTGACCTAAAGACTTCCAAACTATTACTTAAGCGTAATCTCTTTTGGAATCTTATCATCGGAGTAATCAATACTCAATCTTAATAATTATTATTAACTATTATAATCCTATTTTATCATTTATTATCATTATTTTTATTTATTATTGTTATTGAATTATTAATATTTCTTTATATTTATGATTTTTATTTTTGTAATTAATTATTTTAATTTTAGTTTTTAATACATCTTATTTTATTTTTTATACTAAATCTAAATCACTTGTTATCGGAAAACCCTCTTAACCATCCATTAAGCTGGCGAGGCCTTGAGAGAATTTTTTTACCTAGAAATGTTCAAGAAAATCACTTAAGCGTAATTCTCTTGATATTTCATCATTGGGGTAATTCATATTCATATTATATTATTTTGATATCTAATTCTAGTTATTTTATTTATTTACTCCCTTATTTTGTTCCCTACTAATATTATTATTACAAACCATTAATATCTTTTTTAATTTTGTAACTAATTGTTTTTATTATAATTTTATTAAAAATTTATTTTTAAAATGATATGTTATTGAAAATCTATTTAGACCCTCCATTAAGCTGGTGAGGCCTTAGAGAGAATTTTCTTACCTAGAAATTACTTAAGCGTAACTCTACCTTTTTTATTTTTATATTGTTAAATAATTTTATTGCGCTTATATCAATCCTTTTTTCATATGAATATATTTTATTTTTAATAGCAAAGTTTACATTTTATTTTGTAAATCCCTAAACATAAAAGAGAACTTACTAAGAGAATTATTTTATTATTACAACTCAACTTTAAACGTGTATCTAAACTACTCACCAACCAATTAAGCTTCAATCTTGTCCATGTTAAATAATCAATCAATTAGCTTAGAATATTTTAATCCAATCAATATGCACTCATCACACATACACGAAAAACCATTCAAACCACATATTTGAAGGCAATTAAAATATAAATAAATGAGCACTATAAAGATCCCTTACCTTTTTGTTTCTTTGAATATTGCAGCAACAATAATTCACGTACATGTAGTAATGTGTGCAAGCTTTTTATTTCTCTTCTTGAATATAGCAGCAATATTAGTGGTCATTCCTTTCACATTTACTGCCGCAACATCTGTTTTGCCACTTTTGCTTCACGTAACCTATGACCACAACTCAGGTTTCCGTTCCAGTAGCTTTCTTACGACAGCTCTTCCACGATTTCTTTCTTATTTCACGTTGCTAGCACCCTTTTTTTTTTGTCTTTCTTCTATCTTCACGATACAAGCAGCAGCGAACCAGAACAGAAACAACATAGCACACTGGAGGCTTGAAGCAAAGAGCAACTGGACAGGGGCGTGCGCTAAAGAAGAAACAGCAACGGCGATGAACAGGGATGATCAGCGAGGAACAGAGACAGTATGGTGACAGGCAGCGAGCTTGGGCCACAAACAGGGGTAGGACCGAACGAGGACAACAGTAATATGATGAAGATGGTGAACAGGGATTAAGGAGGCTCGAGGAGATGTGGCCGTGATGATGGGGGTGCGAGGTAGGGTGCCCCAGTGGAACAAGAGCAGTAGCCAAAATTTCCTACCGTTTCTCAAGGTTTTTTTCAGGTTTTTCTTAGGGTTTTCTTAGGGTTTCTTTCTAGGTTTTTTTTTCTGCGTGTATTGTTTTTTTTTGCCTCTGTTCCCTCTTTTTCCTTCTCTTCGGTCCCCTTCTCGTGTATTGCCCCCTTGTTTATATACATATTTTTTTTTGTATCTCCTTTTGGAAATGAATCAATGAGTTTATTCATCCCATAATCATGGGATTTTCTTCATTTATTTTCATTTGACCTTTCCATCTTTTTTTATTTATTTCCTTTTTCATCATTTTATTTTTGGTAATTTATTTTTAGATTTTATTTCACTTTGATTATTTCCTTTATTATTATTATCTTTCTTATGGCAACAAATCATTGAAGTCAACTCTCTTTTATTTTATGGTTTGTTTCTTTTATTTATTTCTATTTTTATGTTTTTTTTATATATATATAAAAATAAAAAAAAATTGTTCGGACAAAATTAGGTGTCTACAGCTGCCCCTCTTTGCGCTTTGCTGTGAAACAGTAATGGTGCAAAGACATAGACAACCATTTTGTCCGAATGCAAGACCTATCAAATTTTTTTTTGTAGAATGTGATATTTCCTAGCCTCTTCTATCATAAGGTTCAGGAATGCAAAGTGAAATTCCTTTTTTAGTCTCTCCTATCATAAGACTAAGGAATGCAAACATGAATTTTCCAAATCTTTTCTATCATAAGATTAAGGAATGCAAAGTGAAATTCCTAGTCTCTCCTATCATAAGACTGAGGAATGCAAGCATGATCATGGAATAAAAGCTCCTCTCGACAGAGGCTTTGAAACTTCTGAAACACAAAGAACTCCTCTCATCCGAGGCATTGGAACTTTGAAAAATAATCTTGTGCTCTTCTCACCAGAGGCATTGGAACTTTGAAAAATAATCTTGTGCTCCTCTCACCAGAGGCATTGAGACTTTTGAAAAATAACCTCGTGCTCCTCTCACCAGAGGCATTGGAACTTTGAAAAATAACCTTGTGCTCCTCTCACCAGAGGCATTGGAACTTTGAAAAATAATCTTGTGCTCCTCTCACCAGAGGCATTGAGACTTTTGAAAAATAACCTTGTGCTCCTCTCACCAGAGGCATTGGAACTTTGAAAAATAACCTTGTGCTCCTCTCACCAGAGGCATTGAGACTTTGAAAAATAACTTTGTGCTCCTCTCACCAGAGGCATTGAGACTTTTGAAAAATAACCTTGTGCTCCTCTCACCAGAGGCATTGGACTTTTGAAAAATAACTTTGTGCTCTTCTCACCAGAGGCATTGGGACTTTTGAAAAATAACCTTGTGCTCCTCTCACCAGAGGCATTGGGACTTTTGAAAAATAATCTTGTGCTCCTCTCACCAGAGGCATTGGAACTTTGAAAAATAATCTTGTGCTCCTCTCATCAGAGGCATTGGAACTTTGAAAAATAATCTTGTGCTCCTCTCACCAGAGGCATTGGAACTTTTTTAAAAATAAAATTGTGCTCCTCTTATCAGAGGCATTGAGACTTTTGAAAAATAACCTTGTGCTCCTCTCATCAGAGGCATTGGAACTTTTGAAAAATAACTTTGTGCTCCTCTCACCAGAGGCATTGAGACTTTTGAAAAATAACCTTGTGCTCCTCTCACCAGAGGCATTGGAACTTTGAAAAATAATCTTGTGCTCCTCTCACCAGAGGCATTGAGACTTTTGAAAAATAACTTTGTGCTCCTCTCACCAGAGGCATTGGGACTTTTGAAAAATAACCTTGTGCTCCTCTCACCAGAGGCATTGGAACTTTGAACAATAAACTTGTGCTCCTCTCACCAGAGGCATTGGAACTTTTTGAAAAATAACTTTGTGCTCCTCTCACCAGAGGCATTGGGACTTTTGAAAAATAACCTTGTGCTCCTCTCATCAGAGGCATTGGAACTTTGAAAAATAATCTTGTGCTCCTCTCATCAGAGGCATTGGAACTTAGAAAAATAATCTTGTGCTCCTCTCACCAGAGGCATTAGAACTTTTTTAAAAATAAAATTGTGCTCCTCTTATCAGAGGCATTGAGACTTTTGAAAAATAACCTTGTGCTCCTCTCATCAGAGGCATTGGAACTTTGAAAAATAATCTTGTGCTCCTCTCAACAGAGGCAATGAAACTTTGTACATAAAAATTTCATTTCAGAATGCCAGTTAACATGGGTTTGACTGGGCTTAACTTTCATTTTGATGCCAACAATAGTGGGCTTCCATCTCATATAAGGTTTTTCAAAAAAGTATCTTTCTCATCATCTTCTCATCATTTTTCAAATTACCATCTCTTATATTTTTATCCTATACATTGTATTCTTACACTTTCTCATTTCTTCAAAATTTTTCATTATTCAGAATTTCTTATCCCGATGTCTTAAATATTTCAATGTCAAAATGCAGTAATGAAATGTCATGCATGTCATGGATATAATGAATGCCATGAATACCATAGATGCTAGGAATGTTATGCACATGTCAATGTCATGCCCCCTTAATTATTCCATGAATGTATGCAAATGCATTCTCAATTGTGGTAATAAGATTCTCAAGCTCATCTTGTCTTTCTCAAGTCCATTCTGTCTATTGAATTCTCCTTGTTTAAATCCTTTATCTTCCTTTCTCATCTCATCTTCTATTGAGTCCTAGTCCAATTATGCCTGAAGACTAGGCATCATGTTTTCAGATTTATATATTCACTTTTGTTTCTTTCTCTCTCTTAGTAATGCAAGATTTCTCAAAAGAATATATTTTTTTTTCAAAAAACTTACCCAAAAAAAAAGGTTACCAACATTTATTTATTTTCCTTTCAACTTGACCACCAATGTAATGCACTCATACATCTTCTCAATTTATTATAGGGGTGGAATAAATGATCATGAGAGGTATAGATATTCATTCTTAGAAAAGGAACATGAAATCCAGAAAAACCAATGGGACAATCTGTTTGGAATAAGGTTTTTAGTATCAATTTAATGAACATTCTGACAATTTCAATCAAGTCAATCTAAAATTCTTTTCCAAAAGCCCACTCTTAGGTTGATATGTTCTTTCATGTAGTGTCTGCCAATCTTGCCCTCGTATCAAAACTTTTTTATGTTGATATTTTCCTAAGTCGCCTTTTTTCGGTTTTCAACTTAGGTGCCCCCCTCAACTGATTCAAACTGCCCTTTTCGAGTTTTCAATTTGAATCCTCCTTTTTCTTTTTCTTTTTCTTTTTTTCTTTTTTTCTTTTTCTTTTTTCTTTTTTCTTCTTTTTTTCTCTTTTTTTCTTTTTTTTATATTTTTTTTTCTTTTCTTCATTTTCAACTTCATTGGCTTTGACAAACTTCAACATTCAGTGCTCAATCCAAATTCATGCCCCTAATAGGCGTTCTTGATTTCGATCCAATATATCTTCTAAAGCTCATGTTTTCTTCATTCAACTTGATCTACTTCCTTCAAAGGATCATTATCTCATTGTACAAGTATGTTTTCATTCAACGCATGATTCTTCAATTCAAGCATTTACGTTTAATCAAAATGGGCTTTTAAAGGCACGTAATATAGGCTCGGGTGAGGGTTTATGAAAGAAAAGGATATAGTAGGCCCAAAATGTGTTTCAAGGTTTATAAACCAAGGGATCACTTTCCTTATCAAGTAAAACATTTAGGCATTTTGCCCTTTCTTGCTTTTTTTGGGGGGTTTTCTTTTTGAATTCAAACCCTTTTCTTCTTTTTTTTTTTCTTTTTTTTGCACAAAAATGGGCTTTTTTTTGCCCCTTGATTCATCATGAACACTTTCCTTTTTGCCCCCAAAATTTCTTTATTTCATCTTCCTTGCCCCCAATGTGGAGGGTGATCCTTGGTGGGTCACATTACAAAAATATAATAGGCTCAAAAGGGGTAATCAAAGGATAATTTTACTCATGCTTGAAGGATAGTGAAAGAAAGCCATTTATCATTTCAAATGTAAGTGCTCTCCTTAAAGATCATTTATCGAACAATGACAAACTTGTTAGAAGCTTTTGTAAGAGATTCACCTTTCTCGTACCGTCTATCAAGTGCGGATGGTGAGGAACCTTTCCTTCATTTTCTTGCTTTCGCAACATTGGCATACTATTAATTCATCAACAATAGTGGTTCTTTCAAAATTGAACCTTAGATTTATTGACATCATTATCATCATGTTCATTATTTGGATACTTGTGAGTGAAAGTTATGGTGAGTATGTTGAGAAATGGAAAATGAATGGAATGAGAAATTGACAGTGCATCACACTAGTCGCTTTATTGAAAAGGAAATAAATAAAAGTTAACCCATACATAAAATTTATTTCGTGCTTATGGGCTTAAGCACTTTCAAAAACTATCTTGCATTACTTAAAGAAATAAAAGAAAGCAAAACAAAACTAGAATTTAGATCTTCAAATTGTCAGGCTCGAACCCTTCATGCCCCACAAAACTCATCCTTCCTTAATGTAGTTAGGCAATGGGTTTGCATTCGTAGTCGGTTCCCCTTTCGCTTCAAAACTCAACATACAGCTTTTATCAATCCTTGCACTCTATACTTTAGTGCAGTGCAATTCTCCAAAGAGTGACCCACGTTCCCGAAGTGATACTCGTATCGAGCATTCTCATCATACCACTTTGGATATGGGGGCTTGAAAGGTTCCACAAAAATGGGTGCAATGAGTTGTCCTTTGATCAATTTTGGGTAAACTCAGTGTAGGTCATGGGGATTGGGTCAATGGGAGTCCTTTCTCTTTTTGGCCATGATGCATTATGATTTCCCTCTTGTTTATTAAACTGCTTAGCTGGTTGAATAGTTGGGGCAGGTGTCTGGGGACTAGGTTGAACATTAACCTTGGGTAGAATGGTAAGGATTCTGAGCAGGATAGTAAGGTTGTGGCATGTGATAAGGGTGTTGTGGGACATAGCCTCCATATTGCCTTTCATATGCAACAGCATGGACTTCTTCTTCCCTTTTTTTTTAGCTCCTCCTTTCTTCTCAATACTGTTGGGAGCTTCAATCTTTCCACTCTTGATTGCATTCTCAATTATCTCACCAGACAATACCATATCAGCAAAATTCTTAGTGGCATTACCGATCATCCTATCGTAATATGGAGCCTTCAAAGTATTAACGAACATAATGGTAAGCTCCTTCTCTAAAAGTGGAGGTTGCACCTCGGCAGCCATATCACGCCACCTTTGGGCATATTGCTTGAAACTCTCATTAGCCCTCTTTTCCATACTTTGGAGCGACAGACGATCAGGGGCCATATCAGCAACATGTCGATATTGAGTCATAAATGCTCTTGCCAAGTCATTCCAAGTGATGATTCGAGTTCCATCTAATTGATTTTACCACTTGGCAGCAGACCCAGTGAGACTTTCTTGAAAAATGTGAATAAGGAGCTTATCATCTTGAGCGAAAGCAGCCATCTTCCGACAATACATAATAAGATGAGACCTAGGGCAGGAAGTTCCATTGTACTTCTCGAACTCTGGTGCTTTAAACTTAGGTGGAATAACCAAGTCTGACACCAAACATAACCCAGTAGCATCCATGGAACCATAAAAGTCTAAGCCTTCAATAGCTCGAATCCTTTCCTCTAACATATTAATCTTTTGTTGTGACTTCGCCTCATCTTTCTCTTCTGCTTGTTTGGCTTTCAACTTCTCAATTTCCTTTGGGTCATCTAAATCGGGCACCTCAATGGGATCAGTAGATTTTGCGCCTTGGGAAGGATAGGCGGGTCCTTGGAATTGAGCTTGTCCAAACATTTGGGGTATAGCAGTGTAAGCAGGTGGATATCTTCCTTCTTGGGATGTTTGACTTGGAAATGGACCAAATCCAGGAGGATAGACAGGGTCTTCCATACTGCGTTGTTGAACCCCTTCTTGGACTGCAACTTCTTCTACAACTCCTTTACCCTTGCTTAGATTTTTCAACAGCTCTGTAATTTGGGCCAATTTCCCCCTCATTTCCTCTTGAGCTTTTTCCATCTTCTCCATGCGCATGCTTGATTCTTCTTCCATGCTCTTAGCTTGATAACGAGTGTTGTGTGAATGAACCTTTGGTCGAGCTATCTTCGAATCTTTTTTTGCCACAATTAAGAATTTATCATTTCACATGTGATGATGCTTGAAAAATTTTGAAAATGTTTTGTTTAAAACAATGATTGAAGATGAACAAAACGAGATGATGCTACATGCGTATGTATGGAATGGCATGGTAAAAAGTTGTCATGTAACAATAATGGATGAGTGATGCATGGAAATGTTTCTGGTGAAGAACTCATGGTACCCTCTTAGTGTCTCATTTATAAATCAAAATCAAATAAACTTGATCAAACATGTGTCCTAAGCAATGGGTATTTCCTATAACATGGGTTAATATGGCTCTATCTTACAATTGGTCTTCTTAATTTCACTATATGCATGGCTTTAAACAAAAGGCTAAAGGTTCCCAAATTGTTCCTCACTATCGTCCACACAAGACTAGTAAGGCACCCAATCCTCACCCATTACAGGTTACAAATGGAAAGGTTCAATTTGAGTGAGAGTATTTCGCTAGCCATTGCGGAGGTATTACCTCACGAGAGCGTAGTTACTTTACCTCCTCCTAAAAGGATAGAGCCTGGGTAGAGGGCTAATGCAAGCACATGCACGTGAAGTGTGTGTCGAAGAAACATGTAGTTATTAATGTCTTATTATTTTATCAAAATTAACATACCTAAGGCAAACCTAAAATAACCTAAAACCAATCGTTGGCTTGACTCTCTAAAGTCCCCAGTGGAGTCGCCAACGCTGTCGTAACGTATTAAGTTTTGGATAAAACCTAATAGCTAGACACAAAATCTATGGAGTCGCCACCAACCATTCTACTAGGTGTGATTGGTCACCTATTCAAACTATGGATAAGACTGGTCTACATCTCAAATTTAGGGTTCGGGAGTACGGTTACGTGTGAGGAAGGATTAGCACCCTCACAACGCCCATCCTAAAATGGTACCAACTAGCTTTAGGTTATCTCAAATTTGCCTTAGTTAATCTTAAGTTCAATAATTTAATATTGGAAAATATTTCTAAGCATCCTCCATTAAGCTGGTGGGATAGCTTAAAAAAATTATCCTCACCTCAAGAGTATTCAAGTAGTACTATGCGACTTGCTTGAAGAGGCTCCGTCGTCGGATTCATTTTAATGTTTTATGAAAAATTCCATTTCGATTCCTATTTAATTCATTCTTGCTATCTTATCATTTTTATTACTTCTATTTTATTAAATTTTAATTTTTATTAATTTATTTTATTAGAGAATGAATATGAATTATTTTTTCAAAAAATTTCCTTTTAGATCTTCCATTAAGCTGGTAAGATCTTGAAAGAAATTGCTTGACCTAAAGACTTCCAAACTATTACTTAAGCGTAATCTCTTTTGGAATCTTATCATCGGAGTAATCAATACTCAATCTTAATAATTATTATTAACTATTATAATCCTATTTTATCATTTATTATCATTATTATTATTTATTATTGTTATTGAATTATTAATATTTCTTTATATTTATGATTTTATTTTTGTAATTAATTATTTTAATTTTAGTTTTTAATACATCTTATTTTATTTTTTATACTAAATCTAAATCACTTGTTATCGAAAACCCTCTTTAGACCATCCATTAAGCTGGCGAGGCCTTGAGAGAATTTTTTTACCTAGAAATGTTCAAGAAAATCACTTAAGCGTAATTCTCTTGATATTTCATCATTGGGGTAATTCATATTCATATTCATTATTATTTTGATATCTAATTCTAGTTATTTTATTTATTTACTCCCTTATTTTGTTCCCTACTAATATTATTATTACAAACCATTAATATCTTTTTTAATTTTGTAACTAATTGTTTTTATTATAATTTTATAAAAATTTATTTTTAAAATGATATGTTATTGAAAATCTATTTAGACCCTCCATTAAGCTGGTGAGGCCTTAGATAGAATTTTCTTACCTAGAAATTACTTAAGCGTAACTCTACCTTTTTTATTTTTATATTGTTAAATAATTTTATTGCGCTTATATCAATCCTTTTTTCATATGAATATATTTTATTTTTAATAGCAAAGTTTACATTTTATTTTGTAAATCCCTAAACATAAAAGAGAACTTACTAAGAGAATTATTTTATTATTACAACTCAACTTTAAACGTGTATCTAAACTACTCACCAACCAATTAAGCTTCAATCTTGTCCATGTTAAATAATCAATCAATTAGCTTAGAATATTTTAATCCAATCAATATGCACTCATCACACATACACGTAAAACCATTCAAACCACATATTTGAAGGCAATTAAAATATAAATAAATGAGCACTATAAAGATCCCTTACCTTTTTGTTTCTTTGAATATTGCAGCAACAATAATTCACGTACATGTAGTAATGTGTGCAAGCTTTCTTATTTCTCTTCTTGAATATAGCAGCAATATTAGTGGTCATTCCTTTCACATTTACTGCCGCAACATCTGTTTTGCCACTTTTGCTTCACGTAACCTATGACCACAACTCAGGTTTCCGTTCCAGTAGCTTTCTTACGACAGCTCTTCCACGATTTCTTTCTTATTTCACGTTGCTAGCACCCTTTTTTTTTGTCTTTCTTACTATCTTCACGATACAAGCAGCAGCGAACCAGAACAGAAACAACATAGCACACTGGAGGCTTGAAGCAAAGAGCAACTGGACAGGGGCGTGCGCTAAAGAAGAAACAGCAACGGCGATGAACAGGGATGATCAGCGAGGAACAGAGACAGTATGGTGACAGGCAGCGAGCTTGGGCCACAAACAGGGGTAGGACCGAACGAGGACAACAGTAATATGATGAAGATGGTGAACAGGGATTAAGGAGGCTCGAGGAGATGTGGCCGTGATGATGGTGGTGCGAGGTAGGGTGCCCCAGTGGAACAAGAGCAGTAGCCAAAATTTCCTACCGTTTCTCAAGGTTTTTTCAGGTTTTTCTTAGGGTTTTCTTAGGGTTTCTTTCTAGGTTTTTTTTTTCTGCATGTATTTTTTTTTTTTGCCTCTGTTCCCCTCTTTTTCCTTCTCTTCGGTCCCCTTCTCGTGTATTGCCCCCTTGTTTATATACATATTTTTTTTGTATCTCCTTTTGGAAAATGAATCAATGAGTTTATTCATCCCATAATCATGGGATTTTCTTCATTTATTTTCATTTGACCTTTCCATCTTTTTTTATTTATTTCCTTTTCATCATTTTATTTTTGGTAATTTATTTTTAGATTTTATTTCACTTTGATTATTTCCTTTATTATTATTATCTTTCTTATGGCAACAAATCATTGAAGTCAACTCTCTTTTATTTTATGGTTTGTTTCTTTTATTTATTTCTATTTTTATGTTTTTTTTATATATATATAAAAATAAAAAAAATTGTTCGGACAAAATTAGGTGTCTACAATAAGAATTGTTAAGATATTGTAGAAGAATTTAATAAGTTGTCACAGAAACATTCGGTGGAGGAGTATCAAGAACAATTTGAAGAGTTGACGTCTTATATGCTACAGTTTGATCCTCATTTATCAGAATCTTATTTTGTCTCTAGTTTTGTCAGTGGACTTAAGGAAGAGGTGAAACCTAGAGTTAAGGCCAGTGAGCTTAGAACTCTTGATGTTGCTTTCAGGTTGGCAAAACTTCATGAATTGTCATTGGAGCTAGAAGGAAAAAGATATAAACAGAGTAGTAAGACTCCTATTAACTCCCATCTTGGCCATTACCCGAAACCTACATAGACCAACCCTACTCAAATACAAAAGCCTAACCCACTTTATAACACAGCCAAACAACAACAGATGGAGCAGAGAAGAGCTCTGAATCTTTGCTTTAGATGTGGAGATAGATTCATTCCAGGCCACACTTGCAAGGTGAAACAACTTAATGCCATCACTGCTGATGAAGAAGAAATGGAATAGGTGGAAGAAGGTAATAATGGAGATGATACAGCAATCGAACATGACCAGAATGTAACTGAGGATCTGCAGATTTCGATTAATGCACTCACTGGCAGCACGGGTCACAGTACTATTAGAATTGAGGGCATTATCAAAGGCAAAACACTTAATATGTTAGTGGACAGTGGAAGCACACACAACTTTGTGGTTCCTATATGGGCTAAAGATGAAGTAGAGTTGGAATCAACTACTCCCCTAGCTATAACAGTGGCCAATAGAGAAAGACTTTATAGCACAGCAATGTGTAAGGAGCTTACTTGGTGGATGCAAGGGCATAAATTCTCACATGACATGAGGGTACTACCAATGGGAGGAAGTGACATGGTCCTTGGGGTGGATTGGATGAGGAAATACAGCCCTATGTTGTTTGACTTCAATGAACTTTCTTTAACTTTTCAAATGAATAGACAGCAGGTGAGATTAGTAGGGAGTAAGAAGCCTAATAAACTTATGGTTATTTCTGGAAAAAAGCTACAGAAGTTGGCAAGCAAAGATCCTGAATTACTTGGAGAATTGTATGTTCTTAATGTGGAACAAGAGGATAAGCAAATTCCTTGCCAACTACAGAAACTGATGAATGAATATGCTGACATCTTTGAAGTACCAACACAGTTGCCTCCTCCAAGGTCTCACGACCATAGTATTCCCTTGAAGTTGGGCTCTCAACCTGTGAACATCAGGCCGTATAGGCTGCCTTATAACCAGAAGTCAAAAGTGGAAAAACAAATATTAGAAATGCTTGTTGCTTCAATTATTCAAGCTAGTCGAAGCCCTTTTGCATCACCATGCCTTCTTGTCAAGAAGAAGGATGGCTCTTGGAGAATGTGTGTTGACTACAGACAGTTAAATGCTATGACTGTCAAGAATAAATTTCCCATTCCCGTTGTTGAAGATTTGCTAGATGAGCTCCACGGTGCCAGATTCTTTTCCAAATTGGACTTAAGATCAGGGTATTGGCAAATCAGAGTCAAACATGAAGATATTCCTAAAACGGCTTTTAGGACTCATCACGGACATTATGAATTTAAGGTAATGCCCTTTGGCCTTATTAATGCACCAGCCACATTTCAATCTCTTATGAATGATATCTTTTCAAAATATCTTAGACACTTTGTTTTGGTGTTCTTTGATGACATATTAGTCTATAGCCCTTCTTTAGAGGAGCATGTATGCCATTTGAAGGCTGTTTTTGAAGTATTGAGAACTAACAAATTATTTGCCAAGAAAAACAAATGCTTCTTTGGTTAGAGACAGGTGGAATATCTTGGACACATAATTTCAGAGGGTGGAGTTGCAACCGACCAATCTAAGGTCGAAGCAATGCAGAAATGGCCATTACCAGCAAATCTTAAGTCTCTAAGGGGCTTCCTTGGCCTCACTAGTTACTACAGAAAATTTATCCAAGGGTATGGTGTGTTGAACAAGCCCTTAACGGACATGCTTAAGAAGGGTAAGTTCCTCTGGACTGTTGAGGCCATGACAGCTTTTGAGCAATTGAAGCAAAGGATGAGTACTGCCCCAGTGTTGGCCCTACCTGATTTTACTAAAGAGTTTTGTTTGGAGACTGATGCATGTGCTACTGGTATAGGTGCAGTGTTGTCACAGGATGGAAGGCCTATTGCATACTTGAGCAAAGCATTAGGTCCTTGCCACCTAGATCTTTCTATCTATGAGAAGGAGTACCTTGCCATTCTTATGGCTGTCACAAGGTGGAGGCATTACCTGGAGAGCAATGCCTTTGTGATTAAGACTGATCATGAGGCCCTTAAACATTTGTTGGAGCAGAAGTTGACCACCACGATACAGAAAAAGGCTTTGACTAAACTTTTGGGGCTTAACTACTCTATTCAGTACCGGAAGGGAAGAACCAACATAGTGGCTGATGCCTTATCGAGGCAAATGGAGGATAAAGGAGAATTAAATACTCTGAATTCCACTACTGCAATTCCTCAGTGGGTTGCTGAAGTAGAACAAAGTTATGTTGAGGATACTGATGCCCAAGAGAAAATAACAGCTTTGGTTGTGGATCCTCATAGCATTCCTCATTATTCATTTGCCAAGGGTGTTCTAAGGTTTAAAGGAAGAGTGTATATTGGTAATAATGGCCATTTGAGAACTCAAGTGCTACAGATGTTACATGATTCTCCTCAAGGAGGACATTCGGGGGTTCAGGCTACCTATCATCGACTAAAGTTGTATTTTTTCTGGCCTAAAATGATGCAACAAGTGCAGGACCATGTTCAGCAATGTGACGTTTGTCAGAGAAACAAGAGTGAACACTCTGCCTATCTTGGTTTGCTTCAGCCAATTCCTATTCCCTCACAAATTTGGGAGGTGGTTACTATGGATTTTATAGAAGGATTACCACAGGCTATGAATGTGAATTGCATATTAGTAGTGATTGATAAATTTACTAAATATGCACATTTCTTGTCACTCTCTCATCCGTATACAGCTTTTGGTGTAGCTAAGATCTATTTAGAGCAGGTGATTAAACTTCATAGACCTCCCAAGACAATTATTTCTGATAGAGATAAAATTTTTGTGAGTTCTGTGTGGCAGGAACTGATGAAGTTGCTGGGCAGTAATGTGCATCTTAGTACTGCATATCACCCTGAAACTGATGGCCAATCTAAAAGGTTGAACCAATGTGTAGAACAATATTTAAGGTGTATGTGTTCATTAACTCCAAAAAAATGGGCACAATTTTTACCACGGGCTGAATGGTGGTACAACACCAGTTTTCACACAGCCCTACAAATGACCCCATTCCAAGCCTTATATGGTTATGAACCTCTTGGCTTTGATTGGAATCGAAGTGCTGAAGCAAAGGTGTTGTCTGTTGAAGAAATGTTGAAAGAAAGGGAGAAGGTGAGTAAAATACTGGTGGATCAATTGCAGAAAGCACAAAACAGAATGAAGTTTTATGCCGATAGAAACAGATCTGAAAGGGAATTTCAAGTTGGTGACCAGGTGTATCTCAAGCTGCAGCCATACAAACAAACTTCCTTGGCCTTGAGGAAGAATCTCAAGCTTGCTTCTAAGTATTTTGGACCATATCCCGTGGTGGCTAAGTTAGGAAGTGTAGCTTACAATTTGCTGCTTCCTCCTCATTCAAGATTGCATCCGGTGTTTCATGTTAGCCTACTTAAGAAGAAGATTGGGAACAAAATAGTGCCTAGCATTAATCCACCTGAAATTGGAGATGATGGGCAACCATTGGTGTATCCAGCAGCTGTGTTAGACAAAAGAATGGTGAAGAAGAACAATCGAGCTGTTACACAACTTCTGGTGGTCTGGTCCAGTCTGAGTCCAGAAGAAGCAACTTGGGAAGATTTTTCAGTTCTAATGTCCCAATTTCCAGATTTTGATCCTTGGGGACAAGGATCAGCTGCAGGGGAGGCTAATGTCATGAATGTTGCTGGAGCTGATGAATATACAGGAGCTGATTGATGATGAGCTGAGATTCGTTGGTTGATGGTGGTAATAGCTGTGCTTGCAGCCGTATAGCAGCCTATTAGTTAGTTACAAGCTAAATTGTAAAGGCCAATAGTACTACACGTGTCATTATTGTATTGAATCCATTTGGTCAGGGGAATAGTGTGTCATTGCAATTGCATATTAGCCCATTGTACAGACGTGAGACAGTCAGAAAATGAATATTCGTATTCCTTTTTCCTCAATTCTTTTTTCATTCTCCTTCTGGTCTTTTCTATTGTTTTATTCATTTGAGCTAATTCATCAGTCGTTTTATAACAGAGAAAGCCTAGCAGACTAAGAAAATAAACGCCTAAAGAGGTAAGGTTCGAGGCCTATAGTATGGGGTCAACCAGATATAACAGTTTTGCTATTTTTTTTAGTTGTTCTCACTTTTCGTGTAGAGGCAGGTTCTGAAGTGCAATTGTAATAGTCGAATGAAGATGGGATAATGTCTCTAGCAATTGATGCTTTTCTGACAATGATGCAAAAAGTAGATGGTTTCTTTTTTCTTCATCAAGTTAATATCAAGCAATTACATTTGATAATTCCTTTTGTTGATCATAATTGCAGAATGGTTGAGTATGACATATTGTGGATTTGTCTGTTTTAATGTCTTCGTGGGTTAATGCTGTTTTCCTCTATTTAATTATTGGTTGTTATGATGCCATAAAATCCACCAAGATTTAATTGTTTCTTTGTGGTATACAAGCTGTTTGATATAATGCCATGGAGATGGCAAATGATTCTTTAAGTCATTGGATCTTCGTTTTTCGTCGGTGGTTGGGATACAAATACAGATTCCTTCGTCTGTGGAAGAGAAAAAAGAATGACTTGGAAAAATATATTGGAATCAAAGGAGGTGAAAATGGGTGAGGTTGTATATTCAAATACACAGAAGCATAGCATAGCCTTTGGATTTTCAAAAAAAAAAAAAGAACAAGCGATACTTGTTATTATTTTTATTTAGTTTAAATTATATTAATTTTTTTAGTTTTAAGTTGGATTTGAATTTTGTTTGAAAATTGATAAATCAATTTGAATTTATAGAATCAAATTCGAGCCTACGAGCCGAGCTTCGAGCGGATCAAATATCTCGCGAGCCGAGCTTCGAGCTTCGAGTTTCTGAATCGAGCCGAGCTCGAGTCTGGTACTGGATCGTCTCAACTCAGCTCGATTACACCCCTAATCACACCCAATCTGTTAATTAAATATAAATTAGAATACCGCTAAAAATTTAAAGTTTATACAATAATAAAAGAAAACAAAATAGCATACCTACCAACTTGCGTCTGTATGTTGACTAGGCTGATGAGTTGTCGCATGTTCATACATATCCACTGGCCAGAGTCCATGAATTATGACACTACGGTTGATTCTATTTCTACAGTTGCCATTGACACAGTAGCCAGCAGGTAATGTCTGAACTATCCATAGATGGTCTGGAGGAGTATTGGTGGTAAGTGATGCAAGGATAACAATGAAATAACCTGCCTTTAACTTGATTATGATTGAGGTTCTTAGTGTGCGCCGCCGCTGCTGTGGAAAATAGAAAGATAAAAAATAGAAGATTAGGATTTACAGAGATGGGGTTTTAGACCAAGGAGGTTCTAAAGGCAAAGCTGTCAGACTAGGTGCTGCCCAAACCGGCAATCGCTCTTCTGCCGATTCTGGAGGTATATTCTCTTACTTTTCCTTCATTTCTCGTGCGTGTTTAGTTCCTGAGAAAATTTTGAATTTTCCCCTTTGAAGCGAGAACCAAACCCGAGCTTTATCGCTCGTCAAATCCCAAAACCCTAACAGCTTGATGTATTCTTTTTCTTTCTTTAACGATCTCAAAATTCTATTTTTCATTGATATGTATTAATCTATAACACTTATAACATCAGTAAGTTTAGTGAATTTCATTCTATTTGCACAACAATTCTTTAGAATTTAAATTAATTTGGTCTTTTTTTTTTCTGTGCTGATATTTTTCTTAAAGTTTTTATCTTGACATGTGTTTGATTTTTTACCTCAATAAAGAATGCTAGAAACGAAGTGTTATTTCTAGTTAATAAAATTAAGTTTTTTTTCTTAATTATAGGGAAAAAGAACTTCTAGTAGCAGCAACTGTACTGAATTTAGGGAGGGAAGCCAATGGCAACATCTAGTTCACTGAAGGAATATCTAAAACGATATGAGTCAAAAATCGAAGAAGAGGAACAGAAGAAGAAAAGGAAGAAGAAGAAGAAAACCAAACCAGAGTCCTCAGGCGTTTTAGTTGTTGATGAAGATCCAGTCTGGCAAAAGCCTGTTAAACTCGAGGAAGACGAAGATGGCAATGAGTCGCCCGGTTAGTTTAAAAGCTTTATCCTTTGCCTCTTCTCGCTCTTTTATTTATATATTTATATTTTGGGTTTGGTGAATTTGTAATGGTTAGTTATTGGTTATGTACTTTTGCTGTTTTTTCTAGATGAGAAGCCACTAGTGGATGAAGATATAGAAGTAAAAAGAATGAAAAGGCTGGAGCAAATTAGGTTGAGGAGGGGAAACAATGCTATTGCAGAGGATGGTAGTGGCTGGGTTTCACTTTCCCCTAAACGTGCGAACATTGTGGATCCTGATTCTGATATTTCTCCTCCTCATAGGCAGAGGGCTCGAAATGACACACCTTCTCCAGAACCTGGACTGAGGCATTCAAACGCTGAAAGAGAAGTTGAGGATTTGTCACCTCCGAGAAAACCACGTTCCCCTGCTTCTAGATCTGATTTATCACCACCAAGGAGAAGTAGGGCTCAGAATGACAGAACGTCAACACAAGAAGATGGTGATTTATCACCTCCTCGTAGGAGGGCAGGTTGGACTGACTCACCAAAACCTCGAGTTAAGGCTTCCAGAGAACGTACTGATTTATCTCCTCCACGGAAACGGAGGGTTCGGAGTGACACACCTTCACCAGAACCTGTAGTGAACAGAGCAGATACTGATTTGTCACCACCTCGTAAACGGAGGGCTAGAAACGACTCACCTTCACCAGAACACAAGGTGAAGCCATTGAGAAAGGATACTGATCTGTCACCTCCACGGAATAGGTCAAGATGTCACCACACACAATCACCTGAGCCTGATATGTCCCCACCAAGAAGATCTCGTCCTCAAACATCAGAGGTTGTTAATGATTCAGATCTCTCCCCTCCAAGGAAAAATAGGAAGGAATCAATTGGTCCTGCCTCTTTGAAGGAGCAACCAAAGACAGGCTTAATTTCTGGCAGTGAAATACGGGAGGAAATTTCTAAAACCAAGAAGGATGATTGGTTAAGGTACCTACTCTTTTTAAGTATCTAGATATAACTTATTTTTCAGAAATTATCTCTGTTGGCATTCTACATTTTCCGCTGGTGAAATTTTAATATAAATGGGGTAAGTTATAGGTTCTCACCGGTACATTATCTGCCTTGAGTTCAATTGCAGACTTTAGCCAATTTTTTTAGACAAACTGCAGAAGCTGCTGCTTCTTTTTGTTGGCTATAATTATTACATTTGGCATTAAGAATATTTACTGACATCATTGAATTTGAGGTGTAACTGTGCTCCTATTGTAACCTGTTGTTGTGGACTTGTGGGTTTTTCCGTGACGACATTGGTGAAATATCTTTGTTGATGAATTTAGGTAGAGGTGTAATATAGAATTGCTTGCAAACTAAGGAGCAAAGGAGTCTCTTGTATTTTACTTTGGATGACAACATGATATAGGCAATACTTTTGGGTAGCATGCTAGGACATATCAGTACCTAAATAGACAAACATTCACAATTGACTTTATGTAACCGCCAATTTGACTATATCTTCTGTGCTTGTGTAGTTAGAGTTGCAAATCATGTGCGTGTGTGTTGTGGGGGGAGTTGTTTATAAGCACAGTAAAGTCCACAAGACTTGTATTTCATTAGTTAATCCTTTTAGTTGGTTTGGTTTCCTTACTGCATTTAATTCCTTTGGTCTATGGTTTTTCTCTGACTTAATCTTGTGTTTTGTCAGGTTTAAGGGGATGGATCCATCTATAAGTGGACGAGGCGCTGAACCTGTGTATCGTGATAAGACAAAAGGTAAAGGACAAGTCATTTTAAGTGATATCTAGTTGATAAAACATGTATGCTTTCATCTGGCTCAAACTTTGCTTGTGAATCCTACAGGGGAACGCATATCAAAGGAAGAGTACCTCAAGTCAAAAAAAAAAGTAGAAGATAAGCCCAAGGTACAAGATGGAAAAGTTGGCTGTAGAGTACATAATTGCCTTTCTTTTTTCCATTGTAGCTACTTCTAAGCCTGCATTTCTAATAACTGTGAACTTTATTGTTTACTTTGCCCTTAGAGAGCAAGAATTAATAATTAGCTATTATGTTCTTTATCAGGAGAAAGAGTTGGAATGGGGCAAAGGCTTAGCTCAAAAGCGGGAAGCTGAAGCTAGGTTACAAGAAATAGAACTTGAGAAGAGTAAACCATTTGCTAGAACCAGGTAAGATAACAGATTCTAAACAATGTTTTGAGTTGTAGTCCTTTTAGCTTGAATGGGATGTCATGCTAGGAAATGAGTGTTAGATTAGCATATTGCATATTTCTCCATTTAACCTTCACTGTTATAAACTTTTAATATTGGCTACATTATATCTCCTATGATTGAGGGGAGTAATTCAGCATCATGAGCATGCTTGCACTACAGGGGCCTGTTAGTGAGCTTAAATGGGATACTTAAAGGGTTCGGAGAACTTTTTTGCATGACAAATATGTTAATGGAGAAATGCCTTTCATACACACGATGATAAATGATTTTTTACCACTATTTTTGTTATCGCTGTTGCTCGTTTCCTATGTTATTACTTTAATAAAATACTGTAGAGTAGGAAAGGGCATAGAGCTTTTTTTTTTGTTCTATATATACTTCCGCAAGGTGTGGTTATTATGATAAAGAAAACTAATTTTTGTGTCTCAGCCCTGAAATGTGAATTAAGTTGGGAAAAAGAGGGGCAAGATTAAAAAGAGCTATCCACTTTCACTAGTATAACATTACGAGTTTTTGATTTCTTTCTTGAATTTCCTATTTTGAGCATTTATATAGTCTTGTCTTCTGCTTAACTTAGATTTTCTCACTAATTTTGTTGCATATAGCATTTTTATATCTTCAAACTTCTACTTCTAGGGATGACCCAGAGCTTGACAATATTTTGAAGGATAGAATAAGATGGGGTGATCCTATGGCACATTTGGTCAAGGTAATTAACTATTTGTTTGGTGATAATAAGATTTCAGGTAGTTTGGCATCGAGTTGACATTTTTTAATGATATATTGCAGAAAAAGCATTCTGAGCCAGTTCTTACAGACCTAGGAGATGCTGACAAGATGAAGGAATCGGGGTTCATAATTCCTCAAGACATTCCTGCGCATAGTTGGATAGTAAGAAAGTTAGATGCTGCACCAAATCGATATGGTATAAGACCGGGAAGACATTGGGATGGAGTAGATCGTAGTAATGGTAAAATTCATTTCTATCATATAAAAAATTCTTCCTCCTCAAGTTCATTGTCATTCCAAATTAAGTCACACTTTGTAAAAATGATGGAAAATGCTAAGCAGTTGCTGCTCTGCATCCTGTAGGTTTCGAGAAGAAGATGTTCACAAAGTTAAACGAGAAACGGGCGACAGAAAGGGAAGCGTATCTCTGGTCCGTATCCGACATGTAATTCAAGCCATTGGAGCACCAACCCGTTCACTGGTTGCTGCAGTTTCATATATTACACCTTTTGTGCAACCTTTAATCTCTAACTTTTGAATCACGAAATTGTACACTTCATTTAGAGTGCATTCCGAATTTTTGATTAATGTTGCCGCCTGAATGTCTCAACCTGAGTGCACTTAGCAGAAAGCAACCGAAAACCCAGTCTTTCGAAGCTTTTCGAACTCTGCTAATGGCACTGGGACCGCCATCTTTTCAGAAGGAAATTCACATGCTGAAATTCATCGAATATATGCATACTCTATCTCTGCCATTGTACCACGTGTTTTTCCTCCACTGTTAACTCTTCTTGACTGGTATGTTTCATTTCAATTGTCAAATCAATTTCGATATACCTTTGAATGTCAATTTATGGGTTTCGTGCTTCTGTAAGCCATGATTTTAGCATCCAAATTCATTGGTTCTGCTTCAATGTCACTTCAGGAAGAGTCGCCATCCTTTTCTATTATGCATGCGTTTGACTGGTTAATCAGATCAACTAGATTAGTTGCTTTCAGAGCTTATGTCAGGCTTACGTAAATCTTACCCAGGGAAGCAACCCTCTATTAACTTGGTCCAGAATTCTGAAGCTTTCTCTGGCCAATGTCATTAGTCAATCTATGTGTATAATTTGCGTTCATGTCGTATAAAATTTTATTTATATCATACATGGTATAAAATTTTATTCATATCATGCACAGTATAAAGTTGCATTAAAATGTTAAATACAAAATATTTTTATAGCTTTAGTCATATCTATATATAATTTTTATTTAATTTTATTTTGTATTATTTTTGTCTTTTTTATTATGTTATTATGTCGGGTTTAGGATGTAACATGGAAACATGAATAGATCCTCTCCCCAAATGAAAAACAATAAGAGAAGAAAATCTTGATACACATAGAACACATCTATTGCAAATTTTATTCCCGAACCTGGAACTTTACTACAAGCAAGCATATATGTGTGCATTTATGTGTATACATTAAAAGTACAGTACAGTGAATACGTTTTTGTTCTTGACTACATTGGGAAGACAGTGATCTAAAAAAAAAAAAAATTCAAATACTGATTTTTAAATTTAGAGTAATTTAAAAGTGAATCTTTTGTTCTGAAGATGAGAAATCTCACAGCATAAAGATAAGTTCATTGATTTAAAGATAGAATCATGCAAATGCTAAAATTCGAACTACAAACTCATAAAAATTTCATCTTAACACGAGGAACAAGGTCTTAAACTGATACTGTCATTGTCAATTCACACAATAAAAAAAGTATTTTTGATATTCAACTTTTTATCGAAAAATAGAAGATAAATCTCCAGAAGATTTTTTTTTTAAAGAAAAAAGTGTCGAAAATTGTAGTCACTGAAATTTCTGGAACTTCCAAATCATTTTCTCTTTCTTCTTTTTTTTTTTTTCACTGTATCGACTTCTGAGATTACCATCTTTCTTTCACCTCTAAATTTCCTTGAGATATCTCACCCTTCTGTCTCTGCTGCTTAACTCCAAAAACAACTTGACTAATCCAACAAATTATGAAACATCCTTAGCTTAATTTCTTGTCTGTTTTCTCCCTCACATTCTCATTGAAAAAAAAAAAACTTTGCTAACAAGCCCTTGTCTGTTTGATTATTCACCTTGTTGTTACACATGGCTGCCTCCACACATGCCAGCTATGATGGCTATGGTGGTCACTGATATGATGTTCATGATGATAATTATGATGATGATGGCTCAAAACCTGTTCATCACATCTCCAACACTCTCCACTTACTTCATACTTCCATACTTGTTCAACTTTCTTCTCTTCTTCCTCTTCCTCTTCTTCCTCATGCAAATGGAATTCTAATTGTTCTTGCTCTTCTTGCTTTGCCTCTTCATTTTCAACCTCTTCTTCATTGATTTTAGAGCTAACAACACTGCTAACAAGATGCAATCTCAAGCGACCATTCTCCCTAACAGCCTGTAATATCTCAGGTCTTTGTATTCTAACCTCAGTTAACTCCAACCTCCCATTCTTCCTCACAGGCTTTAGATAAAAGCTCGGCTGACCACTTTGGTTCAATGAAGAAATCGGTGGTGGAAACTTCTTCTTCCTTTCTCTCTTCTCTTCCCTTCTTTTCCTTCTCCTTCTCTCCTTTTCCCCTTCACAGAACTCCACATGCTCATTCTCATCATCATCAGCCCTTCTTTCATCACAACTCTCAGACCCTAAACTCTCCGTACATGACATAAGCCCATCAACCCCGCCACCCATGTCATCTATAAATCCTATCGTCTTTTCGTGCTGTGGCGGTGTTGATGGTGTCGTAGGTTTAACGTTGAGCAGTACAGATGATGATTCAATAACGTTCGAACTAACCCTAGGTGTTTCATTGATGATCAACCCTAACCCACATTTGGGAAAAGAAGAGTGAGCACTTTTTCTACAAAAGTACTTAAACATGATCATTTTGCAATGCAAAAAAAGGAAGAGAAAGGTGTGGATGAAGAAGGAAAGAGGAGATGAGAAAAGGGTCATAAAGGAATAACAAGGCTGTTGATTAAGGAGAAGAGGGAAAAGTGAAGAAGAGGAGTTGTGGGTATTAATAACATCCTCACGCCAAAGATAAGGAGAGAAAAGAAAATAAAAGAAAAGAAAAGAAAAGAAAATGGAATGGAAAAGAGAGTGCCAACGTGAATTGTGAGCTGTCGTGATAGAGAGCTGCAATGAATAGGATGAGGCTTTTGGCAGGGTTATCCGGTAGTCACTACAGGATAAACATGAGTTTGCCAGGGATTGTTTAGTTGTAAGAAGGATAATTATTGTATGAAGAAGAGATTAGATCAAATAAATTTGAGGATAACCTTAATTGTATTGTTGCTAAAATAAGATAATCTCAAAGATTTAGAAGAACCTAGGGTGAGGTTTTGAATTCGTATCTTTTTATCTTGACTTAACTGATTAATAAGGGAGAATTAATTGTCATAAGATTACTTATTTTATAATTTGATAATATTGGACCTAATTTCGTAAAAAGAAAATTGAAATTGTTTTGGATTTGTGGAAGTAAATATGAAAATAATTTGGGTTTGTATATGATATACTGACAGTGTATAGTTTCTGTACACTATCAATGTATCAGAGATTGACACATCATCAGTTGGCAAATTAAAAAATATGCTAAGCCCTTAAAAGTAAATTTAAATTAATTTTTTTAATTTGCTCATAAGGACCTATTGATAAGGTATCAACCTCTGATGCGTTAACAGTGTATAAAAACTATACATTGTCAGTACATCATATAAAAATTCAAATAATTTTATATAGTGGTTCAAACGATTATATTTTTATTTTTGTAAAAATGAGATTCGAGTTAACAATCAAAAAACATCTTACTTAAAGATATTATTGGGATAGTAGTTTCAAGGCTTAATCCAAATTGAACTTCCTTAATTTGCTAGTGCTTTTAGTTAAGTGATACTGAATTCAATTCCAGGACTAAGGGTTTTGAGTTGAACTCAGTCTTAGCCTAGAAGATTAAAAATATATATCCATAATAAATACAGTGATTTGCTAATTAATTATAAGGTACATTGAATAAATTAAATAATGACAACGCATGTATTTATTGTCATTCAAACAACCCACATAGACACTTAAAATCTTGTGCTGTTGTGCACATAAAAATCCTCTTAACATTATCTATTCTAAGTGCCACCAAAAATTATCTGCTATATATATATATATTATTTTCAACCAAGCTTAAAAGCTCTATGTGGACCACCTCCTTACTAAATGTAATTCATACCCAAAAGCAAGAAAAAAAAAATTCTATTGACAATGATATTTTCAATTCTAAGGCGTTTTCTCTCTCTTTTTAAAAGGACAATTCTTTTAACATATTTAAAAATAATTAGACCAATCATTTCTTTTAGTATCATGACATTTTTGGTACGAGTGAACAATGTTGGGTCTCAAACGACAAATACGCGGAAGCAATGTCACAATAACAATACCCACAACAATGAAAAGCAATATCTCAAGCCAATAATAATAATAAATTAAGCTACCAAGCCACAAATAATATGCAGGCAATAAAACGTAAATAAAACGACACCAAAGTTTAACGTGAAAAACTCTCCAGTGTAGAGAGAAAAATCACGGGGCAAACCGAATAAAAATCCACTATGAGAAATAAGAAAATTACAAAGTTTCAATACCCTAGGCTTTTTGCCCAAAGCTCAGGGTTCCAACAATTGGCCTAAAAACAATCAAGTTACCTCTTTGGATTCACCAAGATAGTCTACCCAAAGAATACCCAATTGTTGTACAAGCTTATCTCTCCCCTTGCTCTCTCTATGGAACAAGAAAAATATCACAAAGCCTAAAGCTTGCTTTTTCTCCTTTGTGTCGTCTCTCACCAAAATAGACTTCTCACTCTGTCTCAACAAATTGTTTATGCAACACTTTATATAAAGAAAAAACAAATCCCTAACTGACTCCAAGTAGGACTCTAATAATTAATGTGGGTCGGACCCCACACATTTAACAATCTCCCCTTCCAGCCCCATTAGGAGGAGATCCACCATCACGACCTGTCATTTAGAGTTCACCTTGGCCTAAGTGTTCATCTCGGCCAAGTCACTACACAACTCAAGTTTATCTCTGGGAAGTGTCTTCGTTAACATATCAGCTGTATTCTTAGCTGTGTGAATCTTCTTCAACTGCGTCTGTTGCTCGTCAATCACTGAGCGCAACCAATGGTACCGAACATCAATGTGCTTTGTCCTGGCATGGTACATGGTGTTCTTACTCAAATCCAAAGCACTCTGGCTGTCACAAAATACCACATACTCTTTCTGACTTAACCCCAATTCAAGAAGAAATCTCTTCATCCAAAGCATTTCTTTGCCTGCTTCGGTTGCTGCAATATACTCAGCCTCTGTAGTAGACAAGGCAACACACTTTTGTAGTTTGGACTGCCAAGATACAGCTCCCCCTGCAAAAGTAAATATATACCCTGAAGTAGATTTCCTACCATCAAGATCACCTGCCATGTCTGCATCAGTAAACCCTTCAAGAACTGGTTCTGTAGTCCTAAAACTCAAACCCATCTTAGAAGTACCTCTCAAATATATGAAGATCCACTTCATCGCTTCCCAATAAGCCTTTCTTGGATTGGAAAGAAATCTGCTCACTACACCAACTGTATAAGCAATATCAGGTCGTGTGCAAACCATAAGATACATCAAAAACCAACTACAGAGGAGTAAGGAACAGTGGACATAGTATCCTTTTCTTCCTTAGTCACCGGACAAGACTTCTTACTCAAGTGAAAATGATTAGCAAGAGGCGTGTTAACTGACTTAGCATTCTGCATGTTGAATCTTGCTAGCACCTGTTCAACATACTTTTCCTGTGACAACCACAGCTTTCTAGCTTTCCTATCACGAATGATATCCATACCCAAAATCTGCTTTGCTGGACCTAAATCCTTCATGTCAAAGGACTTAGATAATGCCTCCTTCAACCTGCGAATCATACGAGCATCTTGTACTATAATCAGCATATCATCAACATATAATAAGAGAATACTGAAATCATCATCTGGGAATTTTCTCACATACACACAAGGATCTGCCACCGTTCTTTTATAGTTTTGGCTTACCATAAAAGAATCAAACTTCTTGTACCATTTCCTAGGAGCTTGCTTCAAGCCATACAAGCTCTTCTTCAATTTGCAAACCATGTGCTCCTTCCCTTTCACTTCAAAACCCTCGGGCTGATTCATATAAATCTCCTCTTGCAAATCACCATGCAAGAATGCAGTCTTCACATCAAGTTGCTCAAGCTCAAGATTCAAACTAGCTACTAATCCCAATACCACTCGAATGGAACTCATCTTCACAACAGGAGAAAAAATATTATCAAAATCAATGCCTGGTTTTTGACTAAAGCCTTTTACCACCAATCGAGCTTTGTATCTCACTAGCTTGTCACCATCCTTTTTCAGCTTGAACACCCATTTGTTCTTCAATGGTCTTCTCCCTTTCGGAAGCTCAACAAGGTCATAAGTGCCATTTTTCTGCAATGAATCCATTTCCTCTTTCATTGCCTTTAACCAATACTCCCTATCTGGAGTATCATGCACATCTTGGAAACTATCTGGCTCTCCGTCACTTGTGACCAAAATATATTCTGAACTAGGATACCTAGTAGATGGTCGATGCTCCCTGGTAAATCTTCTAACCTGAGACTCCACACTCCTCTGTATTGGGGCTGGCTTCCCCTGCTCAACACTCCCTGGTTGAGAGGGTTGCTCCTGCTCAAAACCCACTGCATCTGGTTGTGCAATGTCATTATCGGCATCTATCCCATCACCAACTATGGCTGGCTCATCTGTATCCCCAAGTTCTACATCTTATGTATTTCCACCATTTGTGGCACCTCTAGGTGGAATCCCTGCAGGTGTTGAGTCATCATACTCAACCGTAACCTGTGTAGCCTTTCCATTTTTCTCAAAGTCTGTGATGAACTCATTTTCATGGAAAACCACATCCCTGCTTCTAATTGTCTTTTTCTTCTCTAGATCCCATAGCCTGTAACCATATTCTTCATCACCATACCCAACAAACACACATGCAGTAGCCTTGCTATCTAGCTTTGACCTCTGCTCCTTTGGCACATGCACGAATGCTGCACAGCCAAAGACCTTCAAATGTGAGTATGAAGCTTTCTTCCCTGTTCATACCCTTTCTGGAATGTCAAAGCCCAATGGCACTGATGGTGATCTATTAAGCGAATAGCATGCTGTATTAACTGCTTCACCCCAGAATGCTTTAGGTAATTTTGCCATCCTCAGCATGCATCTGACTCTCTCTATAATGGTGCGATTCATCCTTTCAGCAACACCATTATGTTGTGGTGTCCCAGGTTCTATCCTTTCATGCCTGATCCTATGCTTTGAATAGTAGGCTTCAAAGTCTTTTGATGTGTATTCACCACCATTATCTGTACGAATACACTTTAAGGATAATCCTGTCATCCTTTCCACCATGGCATGAAATTTTTGAAAATACTGCAATACCTGGCTTTTGTTTCTCAACATATACACCCAAGTTTTTCGTGAAGCATCATCAATAAAAGTAACAAAATATCTATTACCACCTGATGACTCTACTTCTATGGGACCACATACATCAGAATGAATTAACTCAAGTTTATTTTTCTTTCTTTTAGAAATCTTCCTAAAAGAAACTCTACGATGCTTACCAAATAAACAATAATCACATGAGTTAAGAGAAATACCTTTGGTTGAGGGAATGAGGGACTGCCTCGCCAAAATCTTTAACCCTTTCTCGATCATGTGTGCCAGCCTCCCGTGCCACAAATTTGCTGAAGCATCATCCTCAACGTCATTTACCTGACTGCCTGTCAACTTCATCCAAGTCTTGTACATAGTGCAACACAACTTTCCTTTTGCAACTATCAAAGACCCTTTGAGAAGCTTCCACCACCCATTTTTCTACTGACTCTCATATCCTTTCTTATCAAGGACGTTCACTGCAAGCAAGTTCATCCTCAGATCTGGAATGTGTCTGACATCCCTTAAAGTCAATGTACAACCAGTGCTTGTTTGTACCAGTATATCACCAATCCCAGCAATCTGCGACATACTCTTGTTTCCTATCTTGGTATAACCAAAATCACCTACTCTGTAGGTTGTAAATAATTCCTTATTGGGAACACAATGATATGACGCTCCGGTGTCAACTATCCACTCTATGCCAGAATCCCCTACATGATTACACTCACCATGTGTACAAACCAACGAAACCATTTCACTATCAGAATTCACCGTTGTAACATTTTCATCATCCGAGTTATTCTTACTTTTCTCATCTTTCCGCTCTTGCTTCAAGATCCTGCAGTTCCGCTTTATGTGACCAAGTTTGCCACAATGAAAGCACTTCACCCTATCTCTGGACTTATGTCTATTCTTGGATTTACTGCACCTCTAGAATCCTGACCTTTGTCTTTAGTTCTACCCCTGTTCTTTGTGACAAGGGCTTCATTCCCAGAGTTTGTCTCCTTTCGCCTTGCTTCTTCATTAAACATACTGTCTTTTACCATCTCCAAGGTCACCGTGCCATTAGGAGCTGAATTAAGAACAGTCACAACTAGTGTCTCCCAGCTGTCTGGCAATGAGCCCAGAAGAAACAATGCTTTCATCTCATCATCCATTTGCAGTTTCATAGTGGTCATCCAATTAAACAAATCTTGAAAGTCACTCAAATGCTCAGAGATAGATCTTCCCTCCTTATACTGTAGAGTAGCAAGCTTCTTAACAAGCATAACTTTATTCAAGACAGTCTTTCTCTCATATAGTGATGCTAATTTTTCCCAAACACGGGAAGCACTTGTCTCCTGCGCAACATGATGAAAAACACTAATGTCTACCCATCTTTTAATGGTTCCCAAAGTCTTCCTATCTAACTTTTTCCATTCATCATCTTTCATATCTGTTGGCTTACCAGAATCACCTAATACTGGCTCATACAGATCTTTGCAGTATAGATGATCTTCCATCATTGCCTTCCAAATTGAATAATTTGAAGCTGTCAATTTTATCATGGATCCTGTATCTCCTTCCATGATCCCGAAGCTCTAACCCGAGCTCTGATACCAGTTGTTGGGCCTCAAACGACAAATACGCGAAAGTAATGTCACAATAACAATACCCACAACAATCAACAGCAATATCTCAAGCCAATAATAATAATAAATCAAGCTACCAAGCCACAAATAATACGTAGGCAATAAAACGTAAATAAAACGACACCAAAGTTTAACGTGGAAAACTCTCCAGTGTAGAGAGAAAAACCACGGGGCAAACCGAATAAAAATCTACTATGAGAAATAAGTAAAGTACAAAGTTTCAATACCCTAGGCTTTTTGCCCAAAGCTTAAGGTTCCAACAATTGGCCTAAAAATAATAAAGTTTACCTCTTTGGATTCACCAAGATAGTCTACCCAAAGAATACCCAATTGTTGTACAAGCTTATCTCTCCCTTTGCTCTCTCTATGGAACAAGAAAAATATCACAAAGCCTAAAGCTTACTTTTTCTCCTTTGTGTCGTCTCTCACCAAAATAGACTTCTCACTCTGTCCCAACAAATTGTTTATGCAACACTTTATATAGAGAAAAAACAAATCCCTAACTGACTCCAAGTAGGACTCTAATAATTAATGTGGGCTGGACACCACACATTTAACAAACAATTTGTAGAAATTGACCCAATTTGACAGAAAGAAAGAAAAAAAGAATTTGAGTTACAAATTTTCAACTTGATAAGCTAGTTTCTGTTTGTTGACTCTTTTTTTTTGAGGTAGCTAGGGTTTAGCAGAGTTGGATTTTTGCTTGCATTTCCTTGTGGATATTCTCATATTCCTTGAATATGCAACATATGAAAGATACATGGAAGGGAATAGTTGCCCTTTGTATCCCATTCCTGTTGGAAATATTAGAGAATGGACGAGACAAGGATTGTTGTATCGTATTTCAGTCAAAGGGTTTTTATCATTTTCACGTAAGCAACTAAAACTTTAAGACAACATAGCTTGATGATTTTGGAAGATTAGTGTTTTAATCAAGTACGCAAACTTTTTACACTTCTATGATATTATTGTAATCATGATATCGAAGTTTGATCTTGTATTTGAGGTAGAAATTTTTTAAATTTTGTTATGTACAGTGGCGTAGCCACGTACAAAATGTGGGGTCAATTGACCGCACTGAATTTTAGTCAAGTTATATTTATACATGTAAAAAATATTAAAATTTTTATTTTTTATATTGAAGCCAATAAATTTCATAAAAATATAAAGTAAATGATCAAAAATAAAATTTTTATTTATTTTTATAATGATAATATTAATATTTAGGTTGCAAAGAAAATTTTAAAAAATCTTTTATATTTTGGTAAAATTATAAAGGTTAGTTTTTGATACATTGACAATGAAAATTTTTATTTTCCCAATCATGGTTAAAAAACTGTCATGCATCCTACATTATTTTCTAATTAGTTTTTTTTTTACTATTCCTTAAGGGATATGTATCATCTTATTAACTACGTTTATGAAGTTTAAAAACTCTATTAATAGTATATTTGATAATTTCTCTAAATATAATCATATGTTAATAAGTATTAAAAAATAAAATGTGATGTATATAATTTCTCATAAAGATATATTTATGTATAAATGTTCTATATAAAAGTAAAATCATACATTTTATTATATATAAATATAATGTTAATTTTTATTTCTTTTTTATTAAAAAAAATTCTATATGTCTAAGGATATCTTTTGCAAATTAAAATATAAATAATAAAATCATTAATCAAGCAATTTCAACTTAATTTATATATAATAATTGGATAATTATTATATACATTGTCAGTAAAATTTTTTTGACTCCACAAGTGAAGTTAAGATGATTACACGTGTATTATTTTATTTTTAATATTTTTAAAAGACATGTGTCTCGTCCTAACCCCGTATGTGGAGTCAAAAAACTATTTTTAATACAATATAAAAATATTTATATAATATGGATTAGCAAACATATGTGACCCCACTGAATTTTGTTTCTGGCTACGCCCTTGGTTATGTATAATGCCTTGTTTAATTGTCAAATCCCAATAAAATAATCTTAATATAAACAACAACAACAACAATATAACAGATACATATAAATTGAAGGAAGAAGCTATGGCTGAATTTAGTGTAATATACTTTGGATTAAAATTTTTGAGCAAATAATAATAATAATAATAATAATAATAATAATAATATATACCCAAATTATGCACTATATATATAGCTTAATCGAATTCTTTTCATAGAAGGCTGCTAGGTGACTGATAAAACACTATTATATATCAAGTTTCCATGAAAGTGTGACCGAAGATGATATAGTTGAAAAATGGATCATAAATATGTGGTAGTATGGAATGGAAGCCATAGATAAATATAATGTTGGCAGATTATATGTTATTTTATTTCATAAACTAAATTAGAATATTCGTATTACTATATATATTTATTTATCATATTAATTGATTTATTAATTATTTTATATTAATAATTTTAAACAAATATAATAATTATCTAAATTCGTTTATAAAGGAGATTTCTTTTGGAGGTAAAGAGGAGAGTGAGAAATAGAATTGTAGATTTAATTTCTCTTAAAAAAATAACAATCATTAAATTAAACTTTGATTGTTTAAATGATGCTTTTTGTTTACATCTTTAATTACTTTTTTTTTTGTTGATAAATTTACATCTTTAACTACTTATTCACAAGAGGAAAGCACCTAACCACGTCTTATCTAGAGGAAATGAGCACGTGTAAGGATAGAATTCATGCACATGGCAAAACCAAAGACATTGCCTTTAATTTGGCTCTCCCTATAGCCGTCCATCATATCCCTTTCTATTTTCCAAAGTTTTCATTGGTCCTATGCTATTGATGCCTCTATTTTTGTGTAAACTACAAGTATCTTTATCCGTTTTAACGGTCTGAGATTAATTCTGTTCGGAGTTTAGTCACAGTTAAGGCTCTTCACCCCTCCCCAAAGATGTGTTTAATAGGAGTCGAACTCGAGAACTCTTTCCACAAACTCAGCCTGCATTGCCAACTGAATCACAACCTTTGGGTGATGTCTCTATTTTTGGTGTCTTTCTCTATATATATTAGTTAAAATTGTGAAAATGCGAACTTAATTATGGTATTGTTTATTTTGATTTGGATATCTCATGATTTTATCTAAATTTTTTTTTTATAACAAAATCTTATAATATCTTGGTATGAAATTGGATATTTTGATTTTGAACTCTTTCATTTTGTCTTTAAGTTTATAATAGTCTCTTTCGTGCATGCATTCTGGAAAACAGTTTAAATTTAGTGGTGACTTTTGTCTTTAAATTTAGTTTACATTTAGTACAAATTTTATCGATGAAATTTTTTGGTCAATTAATTTGAAAATTACATCGATGGATTATATTAGGTATTCGTTATCAATCAATACCCTATCTATGGTGCAGAGAAAAAACATTCTTGAGAAAATATGATTCTCTTTGAATTATGTAATTTAATTCTCCAATCACCAATTTTATTCGAGATCCACTTATTCTTCCTTTTTCGATATTGCACGTCCCAAATGGCATGGGTAACAAAGGATTTTCCTTTCATTTTGTTCCACAAATTTTTATTTTCTCCCAAATCAAATTTCAAGAATTTTCATAATAAATTTATGTTATAATTTATATATATTCCCAGGATTTTTTATGTGACTGTGTAAAGAATAAGGGATGAAAAGAAAAGAAGATAGAGAAAAGGGAAGATAAAACTAATTAAAAATTATATATCCCTTGTAGCCAGCAGTTACGACACATAAAGGAAAGAAAATGAAATATAAAGCATTTTAATACCCTAAAAGTAAATATTTTGTTTAATTTGTTAGCTTAATCGAGTTTTTCTCAAATTGAATTTTACGCATGCATGCATTGGAGAAGTGAAATTTATCTTCTTTTTAATTCTTTCAATTTTATAAGAATAATAGAAGTTTTTTATTTGAAAAAAAGAGAATACAAGTATTTAGACTCAAATTTAAGATCTGCAAATTTTTCACATTTTAAAAATTAAAATATAATCATTTGAATCAATACTCAAAATCTTTTTTTACCTGTCACACCTTTTCTATATCATATGTGATCCAAATGATTCAATCATAACGTTGATCCTACATATGCACTTGGAGTATTACAATTTTTGAGATGGAAAGCCTAACAAGTTCAAGTATCTCTTTTTATATCATTACAAAATTTTACAATATCTTAATGTAAGATCGAGGAATTACATGAGATAAGATTGACTTAATCGATCTCCATCAACTCTTAATATTTGAGCTAATTAAACACAAGAGACCTTAGTTACAATTATAATAACTTATTTGCAATTGCTAGTCTCTTAGTCTTAACTCTCTGCAAGAATTCTGAGTAACTCATGTGTTTGCCTGGATTTCATTCTCAGTCGTCTTCTGGGTTTGTGTCTCTTTTTCTCTATCGCCATGATGAGGCCTATCAGCATACCCAATCCCTCTTCGTTTGGTTGGGAAAAGCATGAACAAACCACTAGCCAAACCCCCCGCTGCCAACGGCAGATTTTTGATCAGTGCCTTACCATTCGGCCCTGGCTCTGGAAAGATACAACCTTGAACATCAAAGCTGCTGAAGGCAATGACTAAAAACAAAGTTGAGGAGCAGAAGGCATGGACAACATCAATGGCAGTGAGTCTGTACTTCCTTAACATTTCCTTAACCTCCAGTTTTTTCTCCGAGTCGAGGCCATCTTCGTAGTCATCGTTGAAAACTTTGAGTCCTCCTCGAGTTGCTATGCCATAGTAAAGCTTGCCATCGCTGCCCACGAAGCTGTCGGTGAAGGAAGAGAGGAAGCAAGCGAGTGAACATAGTATGATGAAACCCCAGGTCATGTACTTGTGAGCTGTTTCACATTTTCCATTATTGGAGAACGTAGGTATAATGGATTGGAATGCGAAGACGGTGCCTGTTGGAAGCAGGTTGGCTAGGTTGGCCGAGCCTGGTAAGGCCTTGTGGGAAAGAGAAGCTTTGGTGATTGCCATGGTGAGAGTTTTTGCTGCTTGCTTATTTGTGGGATATGATTTTTCAGGTGGTGCTTTTATATATAAAGTAAATGTGGAGTCCGTATTAGGTATCATCTGCTTCTAAGCGTTGCAAGTATGAGTTCAACTTAACAAATATATCATAACAAATTTTCACAATATCTCAACATGAGATAACACATGACAAAGTATCAGTGTAACACTTAGTTTTCGTGTTTTGATTGGTGATTACTCTGATATTGTTTATGAAAATTCACAACTAATATACAAAGTATTGTCTACTTTAACTCGAAAATCTTACAATTTTGTTCCACAAAAAATACCTCACAATGAGCTTACTAGTTAAATCTTAGAATATCTAGATGTTAGATTAAGACATGAAATAAGAAGCATCGAATGGCATGTCAATCCATCAACCCCACCACCCATGTCATCTATAAACCCTATCCTCTTTTCGGGCCATGGCAGCGTTGATGGTGTTGTAGGTTTAATGTTGAGTAGTACATAGGATTCAATAACATTCGGACTAACCCTAGGTGCTTCATTGATGATCAACCCTAACCCACATTTGGAAAAAAAAGAGTGAACACTTTTTCTACAAAAGTACTTCAACATGATCATTTTGCATGAAAAAAGAAAGAGAAAGGTGTGGAAAGGAAGAGGAGATGAAAAAAGGGTCATAAAGGAAAAAAAGGCTATAGATGAGGGAGAAGAAGGAAAAGTCAAGAAGAGTAGTTGTGGGCATTAATAACATCCTCACACCAAAGACAAGGAGAGAAAAGAAAAGACAAGAAAAGAAAATGAAAGAAAAGGAAGTGAATGGAAAAAGAGAGTGCTAACGTGAATTGTGAGCTGTCATGATAGAGAGCAGCAATGAATAGGATCAGGCATTTGGCAGGGTTTTTCAATAGTCACTATAGGATAAACATGAGTTTGCCATGTAAGATTAACTAATCGGTTTTTTTATGCAATAATTAAAATACAAGAGATATTAAACATTTAATTAAGAGTACCTATTTGAGATAGATATCAAAGCAGAAGCGTAAGTAAGCATAATCACTAGGACTATGATTAGGTAGATCTTTCTATTCTATTTCTCTCTTTAGGGTGGCTCTCAATGTGTAGATACCAATACGTTGAGAAGTGAAGAAGAGACTTAGCCTTATTTTTGTAGTTGAACCTAATAGTCCCTTCATCAAAGATTATTAAGTTTCAGGTCCACAACCACGATACCATACTGGCCCGATAAGATACACAAGAGCTCATACATATTGATCATAATTAACTATTTGGGCTTACTTGTATGTTTTCATACTAGGACTAAATCATTAGCCTATTTTATTAAAACTCAAAAAAACCAATTAATAGCAGTTCACCAATTGAAAAATTCTAACATTCGCTCGTGTGGACAATATTAATTGGGGTTTTAAATTCAAGAAAACTTATTTTTAGAAAACAAAGACTCCAACTAATTTACTTTATTTTTGACATGGCCACGATTTTAAAAACCATTTAGTCCTTAGAAACAACATCTTAATGATCCTTTCAACATGATCATCTAATACCGAATCATGACAGCGATTGTGCCATTTATTCACATAAGACCAATCCATGGTTACAAATACTAGTGACCACATCAACAATGGATCTTAGTGTGGCTATGTAGTAAGAAAATAATACCTAGTAGTGATCAAATGTGTTAATTTCTTTGTCAGTCCTCTAATTTCTCCTTAACTCATCGAGAAATCTGATTTCTCTTTAACTCGTCGAGAAATCTATTTGGCAATCAGATGTGCCAGTATGTCTATTCCATATCCTTGAGGTTATTAAGTGATATCATTTACCAAGACATACCCCATTGACACAAAGTCAATTTCACAATTTTCTCAAGTGTACATGTACAAAACAATCGACATGAAAGCATAGGATATAAACCAACAATCATCATCAACTGATATTTTAAATGAAATATCACATAAGTTTTCCAAACATGAAGTGGTCTCAACGTAGCATGATGTATAACATGAGAGTTTAATCACAAGTAACACACTCCCACTAAACCAATGCATCAAAATACCTCAAAACACCCTGTCATAACGTATTAAGTTTTAGAGAAAACCTAATAGCTAGACACAAAATCTATGGAGTCGCCACCAACCATTCTACTAGGTGTGATTGGTCACCTATTCAGACTATGGATAAGGATTGGTCTACATCTCAAATTTAGGGTTCGGGAGTACGGTTACGTGTGAGGAAGGATTAGCACCCTCACAACGCCCATCCTAAAATGGTACCAACTAGCTTTAGGTTATCTCAAATTTGCCTTAGTTAATCTTAAGTTCAATAATTAAATATTGAAAAATATTTCTAAGCATCCTCCATTAAGCTGGTGTGACAGCTTAAAAAATTCTCCTCACCTCAATAGTATTCAAGTAGTACTATGTGACTTGCTTGAAGAGGCTCCGTCGTCGGATTCATTTTAATATTTTATGCAAACTTCTAATTTTGACCCCTATCTAATTCCTTCTTGCTATCTTATCATTTTTATTATTTCTATTGTATTTGTATTATTTTATTAATGCTTACTTTTATTAATTTATTTTATTAGAGAATGAATATGAATTATTTTCTCAAAAAAATTCCTTTTAGATCTTCCATTTAGCTGGTAAAATCTTGAAGGAAATTGCTTGACCTAAAGATTTCAAAAGTATTACTTAAGCGTAATCTCCTTTTGAATCCTATCGTCGGAATAATCAATACTCAATCTCGATAATTATTCATCCTATTTTATCATTTATTATTATTATTATTATTTCCTTATATTTATTAGTTATCTTTGTTACTAATTATTTAAATTTCATAATATGTCTTATTTTATTTTTAGACTGATATAAGCCATTAGTTATCGAAAACCCTCTTTAGACCATCCATTAAGCTGGTGAGGCCTTGAGAGAATTTTTTAACCTAGAAACTTTCAAGGAAATCACTTAAGCGTAATTCTCTTGATATTTCGTTATTAGAGTAATTCATATTCACATTCATTATCATTTTAATATCTAATTCTAGTTATTTTATTTATTTGCTCCCTTATTTTGTTATTTGCTATTATTATTTTTATTATATTATTATTAATCATTGACATCTTTTCTAATTTTATAACTAATTATTTTTATTGTTATTTTATAATAAACCTAATTTATTATATATAAATATGACTTATTTATTATCAAAAATCCTATTTAGACCCTCCATTAAGCTGGTGAGGTCTTGGATAGAAATTTCCTACCTAGAAATTCTCAAGAAAATTACTTAAGCGTAATTTCTTCGATATTTCATCATCGGAGTAATCCCCTTTTGTATTTTCATATTGTTAAATAATTTTTATTACACTTATATCAATCCTTTTTTGCATGAATATATTTTATTTTTATAAATAAATATAACAAAATTTATATTTTATTTTATATATCCCTAAACATAAAAGAAAATTACTAAAAGAATCATTTTATCATTACAAATAAGTTTTAAACATATACCTAAATCACTCACCAACCAATCAAGTTTTAATCCTATTTAAGGTCAAGTAATTAATCAATTAATTAAATCAGTTAAATCCAATCAACATGCATACATCATAAACGTAAAGAACATATCAAAAGAAACTTTTCATATAATATAAATAAATGAAGAACCACTAAGTCCCTTACCTCTCTGTTTCCTTACTTTCTTTCCTTAAATATTGCAATGACAATGACCAACCAAAAAGTAGCACTGTAGCAGTACACGCAGGTGTGGAGCAATGCGGCAAGGAGTGGTGGAACGACGTAGAGCAGATGTAAAGTAATACTGAGGTGTTGCCCGAAACGTACTTGGGGTGAAGATGATGCAGCGGTGAGACTGGGTTGGAACCGAAAACTAGACTGGTAAGGTGGTTGAGGACTTGTTGCAAAGGCAGGAGCGGTAGTGACTGTGTAGAGGAATGGCAAGGCGGGAATGAAGGATGACAAAAAAATGATGTTGGCGTGGGCTGTAGTGAAGATGACAGAGTAGAAAGAAATAATGCTGTGGCTTAGCAAGGCAGCGGGGACGAATCCAGGCAAGGAAGAGACGCCAAAAAATGGCCAGAAACGCAGCAGTAGCAACTGCGGGGAAGGTTATAGGCAGCAGCAAGCAAAACCTGTGTAGAAGCAGTAAGGATGGCAGGGATGCAATGAGCGAGGGAGTCAGGCAAGGCTACGGAAGATGATGATCCATGGCCAGAAACTGTAAGATCCGATTTTACACTACTGTAGAGTCTAAATTCATAAAATTGATAATAGAAATTAAATAAATAATGGATGTTAATTTCCAAAAGGGTGAAAAGCTCTTTTATTTGAGATATGAACGGAGCAAATTATAAGAAATATATTATGGGCGAGTAAGTTGGTAGCTCGCCAATGGGCGAGTAAGAACACATTCGCCAATGATCACGGTAAGATTGGATTAATGGCGTGGGCGAATAGATGAGTTCGCCAACTAGTTGCGTGTGGTGATCGCCCGAGTGGGCGAGGACATCTAATCGCCCATATATATTGAATAAACTGGAACGTGAATTAGCAAAGACAAATGAAAACAGAATTCAACCTAGCAGCCAAGATTGACTTTGTGAGATATACGGTCGAGGACAATAAATGAAGAAGAGTTAAAGTCAAGAAGGGAATTAGCTTTATTGGTTGAGGAAGTAAACAAAGTCTGCAGCAGAAGAAAAAAGGCGTGTGAAAGGGAGACTTTTACGCCATTTGTGCTTCAGATTTCTACATGCATTAAATGCATGATAGACGTGAGGAATGATGAAAGAAAACAGGATAAGAGGCAGGTGGTGGCTATTGATTGGCTGAGAATGTTTATATAAGCAGAGACAATTGATGAAAAACGAGTTAGCCAATTTCAATTTCTTCACGAGAGCTATTTCTCTGTTTCTTCCATTTCTCTGCCATGTTTGATCTACTGAGTTTCACTCTTCAGTTGGCTAAACCAGTAAACATGCTTATAAAACCTTTCTTTCTTAGCCTGATGAGCTGAAGGAATAAGCAAAAGAAAGGCCAACATGAGACAGGAAGCAAGCTGTTCTGGAAGTGAAGTTGGTTGAGGTGAGTTCATAATTTTGAGGTTTTCTTGATGTTCACTGATAGATTTCTATGATTTATGCAGTAATAAACATAGATACAGTCTTGGTTTTAGTTAGATCATTGGAAAATAGGAAAACAAGGAAAATTATGGAATAAGTGACGACAAGGGCGACTACAGTGATCGCCCATGTTTATAACTAGTAATCGCCAATTAGGCGAATAGATATTAAGTACTCGCCAAGGTAAGTTGTGGGCGAGAACGCCCAATTCTAGTGAAGTGAATGGCGAACTCGTCTGGGCGAGCTAATTGGGACTCTGATTGGGCGAGTAGTTATTTGATTTATTCTCGCCAAGTGATATATAAAGAAAATATTAATGAAATTTATATATAATTTGCAGCCGATAATTGGGAATATCTATGTGCGAACAGAGTGCCGGGCGAAGCAAGACTTCGTTGAACAAGGTAAGGGAGATGTGTGTGAAGTGATGCATGTCCTGTGGAGTAAATTTTATGAAAACATTAAGTTAAATGATTTTTTTCTGACATGCATGGTTTTGAAGAAGTTAATTGATAATTATGTTGATTCGAGCGAGCTAAAAGCCGACCCCTATGCTGTTTTCTGTGTGAACTGATAGAGGGCGGGCGATCTCTTTGTATTTTTATGATGGCTAGCCCTTGTGTTTTTATGTTGGGCGAATTCGTATTGGCGGGCGAACGTATATCTCTATAATTTTTAATACACCCGTTTCTAGTTTTAAGGGCGGGCGAACTATTTTTTTATATGTTTGGGCGAGCGGCCCTTTGTTTTAAATTTAAGGCGGGCGAACCGTTTTAACGAGATACTTCCGTTTTAAAAAGCTAAGTGGCGGGCGAATAAAAATTCACCGTCTTGTCGAGTTAGTCAGGGGCGAGCTGGGAAGGGCGAGCTGACCTTGGCGAACGGTTTTAAAGTGTACTTTCCTAAACGAAAATTGAATAATTTTAAATATTTCAAAAATAAAAATATGAAACCTTTTTGGGGCGAGTTGACCATTGGGCGAGTTGCCTAATGGGCGAGCCACTGAGGGCGAGCTAAAGGGCTTGTCGATTTAAAGGCAAAGTTGGGCGGGCGAATACATGTTCTCCGCCATGGGCGAGCTGCTGCCATGGGCGAGCCTTATCGGGCGAGCTGACCATGGGCGAGCAGGTTTTAAAAGTTGAGATTACGGGCTGTTTTTGGTGTTTTATTGTTTTATAAGAAATCAAATCATTTGGTGGAAATGATAGCATGAGATAAAACTTGATTTTTGAGACTTTAGGCCTTGAGTTCATGCGTTACTATTGCGTGACCTACCTGGGGCGATGGCTCGGGTCATATAGACCAACGAGTGCACCCTAGGGCGTCACAGGGCTGATGGACCCGCCAAGTCATCAGCGGTCTCGAGGTCACTTGGCAAGTGGACCCGAGGACCACCTACAGATTATGGCCATAGATCTAGTTGAGATAGCCGTGAGGGGTGATGGCCTACGGGTGCACCCCAAAAGCGGACGATTTGTGTTCCTGGGGGAACAATGAGAGCATGATTTAATTGTTGCCTTGTCTCAACTTACTAATTTTTGTTTACTGTGAGGATTTGTTGAAATCCTAGATAGTGTTTACTACATTTTAAAGTAAACTATTAGTCGGTATTTTGAATGGTGTTTTAAGAGAGTTGTTTACTATATATCCATTTTCTTTTCTACTGGGTTATTGTTAAGAAAAGAACAAATGAATAGTGATATATAGTTTGGCTTTATTTAAAGCAGCATATGTTTCCTTTATTGAGCGTATGAATCGCTCACCCCTTTGTTTTAACTCCACAGATAAGAAGTACACGGAGTTGAGAGAATTAGCTCTCAGATGGGTATAGCTATGCTTAAAGCACTGAGGCATGGCACGTTAAACGTGACAGGTACAGTCTTTTCTCTTTTACATTTCAGACGTATGTATACAGTACTACCTTAGTGAGATAAAGGTTAATAGGGGATGTCAGATGTAAGGAATAATGAAAAGAAATTTCATATTCCATAATTAATTGATAAATGTTTATCATTTATCACTATTACTGTTGAATGTTAATGGCATCGCAGACAGCCCAACCAGTAAAGTTGTATAGAAATATGTGCAAAATGTGGTAACGGGATGTTACAGATTTAATGGTATCAGAGCTTGGGTTGGTCTGATGTCTGTTGATGTCTTTAGCATTAGGAAGTGTTGAAAAGGTTAACATCCCCTGTAGTACTGTATAGTCTGAATGTATAGAGGAGTCGAATGACTGTGAAATGAATTAAGTGGTGAAATATGGTGAAAGTTGATCAATTATGGGTTACTAATAGAGATAATTATCCGAAAATTTTGCATGAGATAGGCTATCATAGCATCATAATGTCGGGTCTATTCGATAAGGTACAGTGAGGAACTCGGTGAGGGCCCCACCAGGACTTCTCTGTCCATATCGAATTAAGATCCTGAAAATGATGATATTGAGATAAAAAGGGGTAATATTAACATATAAGCCTTAAGATCGCGTGTTTGGAATTATATTGATGAGAGAGAAAATTTAAAGGGGAAATTATGAATATACCCCTATGTTAATATGTTATCTTTCAAAGTCATAAGTGATTGAATGGATTTAAAATAGAAATTGATGGTGAAATATTATTAGTATTTGATGGTATTAAGGATGATTTCTACTGTGGACCCCACTGATATATTGATAAGTAAGGCGACCCAGAGTACAAGCTATGAGAGGTCGCGAGATAGACAGCCAGTTGTGGATTTTGGGGTCTGAATTTAAAAAGGTGAATTATGTGAGAAATGATCTAAAATCGATGATAATACTGGATATATATACTCCTTATGTTTTAGGAGAATGGATATTAGTAGTGACTTGACATTTGAGGAAGTCAAGTGTTTGAGTCTGTGGATGAGAAAGAAAACTTTGAAATGGGCGAACTCGAGCACGGTTGGAAGGACCGGGCATTGAGGTGATCGCCAAAGAGGACAGTATGGATGAGTAGCGATGTCATAGCAATCGTTGTCGATGGGCCCAAAAAGGGGGATTGCCATGGCCGGTTGGGCTGGTCCGTTACGATATCCATAGAACCGTGGTATTATGAGATTTATGAGAAATACTCGATGGGCGAGAATTACATTGGGATAGCTCGCTAATCGGCGTGCAAATATATGATCGCCAATGGTGTGGGCGAGTTAGATGATGGCGAGAACTAACACTAGTCCGCCAATGTAATATGAATTGCTAAAATGGGCAAGGATACTGATCACCCAAATAATTTTAATGATGATCGCCCAAAGAGTATGGTGAGTAAGCTGATCAGCAAATTTTGGTGTAAATCATAGCAAAGTGGCGAAAAGAGCGATCACTAACAATATGACATGAATTGAAGCAAGTTGACGAATAGAACAAAAGCTGTAATCGCCAAGAAAATGAAATGTCTCGTATTTGCCAAATGATAAAGATGGCATCGAGATTTAGTTGACAAGCTTAGAGGTTGGTGAATTGAAATAGAAATTGTTTGTAAGCTCTTACCAGTGAATTAGTAGAACTTGAGAAATTACTCTGAGTGATTGATGAGTAAAGAATTAAACTAGTTTGTTATAACTGGTGAAAACGAAAACTTTATCGTTTTGAAAAAAAAAATGGGATTAGTACTCTCTACAGTTGCTTCTAGGTTCCGGAACAAGTATGGTATTCTAAAATACCTATCATATTCTATGGGCGAGCTGCTGCCATGGGCGAGCCTTATCGGGCGAGCTGACCATGGGCGAGCAGGTTTTAAAAGTTGAGATTACGGGCTGTTTTTGGTGTTTTATTGTTTTATAAGAAATCAAATCATTTGGTGGAAATGATAACATGAGATAAAACTTGGTTTTTGAGACTTTAGGCTTGAGTTCATGCGTTACTATTGCGTGACCTACCTGGGGCGATGGCTCGGGTCATATAGACCAACGAGTGCACCCTAGGGCGTCACAGGGCTGATGGACCCGCCAAGTCATCAGCGGTCTCGAGGTCACTTGGCAAGTGGACCCGAGGACCACTTACAGATTATGGCCATAGATCTAGTTGAGATAGCCGTGAGGGGTGATGGCCTACGGGTGCACCCCAAAAGCGGACGATTTGTGTTCCTGGGGGAACAATGGGAGCATGATTTAATTGTTGCCTTGTCTCAACTTACTAATTTTTGTTTACTGTGAGGATTTGTTGAAATCCTAGATAGTGTTTACTACATTTTAAAGTAAACTATTAGTCGGTATTTTGAATGGTGTTTTAAGAGAGTTGTTTACTATATATCCATTTTCTTTTCTACTGGGTTATTGTTAAGAAAAGAACAAATGAATAGTGATATATAGTTTGGCTTTATTTAAAGCAGCATATGTTTCCTTTATTGAGCGTATGAATCGCTCACCCCTTTGTTTTAACTCCACAGATAAGAAGTACACGGAGTTGAGAGAATTAGCTCTCAGATGGGTATAGCTATGCTTAAAGCACTGAGGCATGGCACGTTAAACGTGACAGGTACAGTCTTTTCTCTTTTACATTTCAGACGTATGTATACAGTACTACCTTAGTGAGATAAAGGTTAATAGGGGATGTCAGATGTAAGGAATAATGAAAAAAAATTTCATATTCCATAATTAATTGATAAATGTTTATCATTTATCACTATTATGTTGAATGTTAATGGCATCGCAGACAGCCCAACCAGTAAAGTTGTATAGAAATATGTGCAAAATGTGGTAACGGGATGTTACAGAAACGGTGGTAGCAGCCAGCAGCCCCTGACGATGTGCCACAGTCGGTTTTTTTTTTTAGGGTTTTCTTCTTTTTACGTGTGTTCTCCTCCCCCTTCTAGGGTTTTCTCTTCCTCCTTTTATACTTGTCAAAATTTCATGGAAAGAAATGAAAAATTTATAATTGGTCCCATGATTATGGGATTTTTCATTTATTTTGTTTGACTTTCTCCTTTTTTATTAATTTATTTCCTTCTTATATTTTTTTTTGGCAATGAATTTTCAGATTTAATTTCAACCAATTTCCTTCCTTTTGTTGATTTATTCATTGATTTAATGGCTGATTATTCTTTTTCTTTTTAAGCAACAAATTTCTTTTATTTTTGACAACAATACCAACTTTAGTCAACTCCTGAAGGTGTGAATTTTGCATGTGCTTCACATGAGATTTTCAAATTTGAAATTTTTAATTTTAGAGTTTGCATGGGATGCATGGGGTTCCACCTTAAGATTTGACCAAAATTGATTTGTTTATTTTTATCATTTTTTATTTTTTTTGATTTTTTGATGTTTTTAATAAAATAAATAATAAAAAAAAATTGTTCGGACAAAATTGGGTGTCTACACACCCATGTCCTTTTAACATGCAGCAGCTTATGGATATTTTCCAAGTCAAACTGTATCTCATAGGTAATTTTACAATGACTAACGATGTATTTAACCAAGTAAAGAAACCCAAAACAATAACGGTTTTAAACAACAAATAAGAAATCACAATGTATATATCATCAAAATGAAAAATATCAAAATTCTCACACAAAAAAAACATGTCATCATCAAATCACAATGACTCCCACTAATCCAATGAATCACAAACATGCTCCAATAGTTTTTAAATGATTAGCAAGAAGCATAATAATAAATAGAGTCACAACAAAGTCAGGTATTGTCTACCTTCATGGCAAATGTGATAACTACTGCTGTTCTTGACTTCATGATATCACTTTAATAAATCACTTACAAAATTACTAACAGATTGTACAATTTTCATATTCATATCTTTTAAGCATGGCCAAACAATAACCTAAGTGCTCCCACTGACCTTAATACATATGATATCTCCAAAACAAGATTTTAAGGCATTTATGAGTTCTTACTACATTCCAAAATATGTGAAATCCCACTAATTTTCACTTCCTTTAAAAAATAGTCTTTGATTCAATAAAATATAATATAGTCAAAACCTTTATACTATTCTTTCTTATAACTTTAAAATGTTAATTCAAAATATTATTCAAAATAGAGGAGGAAAACTATTAAAATTCTTATTTTTACTTAAAAAAATCAGTTTAGATAATTTATAAATATAAATAGTATAAACCTTGACAAAATAGGGAAAATTAACAAGGAATTACCAAAATAAACAAAAAACAAATAATTTACTTATTTGCATAAAATTTATTTCTTCAAAACTCTCACACATGTGATAAGTGTAAAATAATATTCTTCCCTCATGTGTGAGTTCCTTAAAAAGAATTCATTAATGTTCTTGAAAACACATTGTCAACAAATGACAACAATAAGCCCCTAAAACAAAATTATGCTAAGTTTGATAATCTTAGCTAAAATACTAAAATCAACATCTTAATTGAGAGTTAAACAACTAATATATATTTATCAAAATGAAATTATATTTCAACAACTCTCAATTTTATACAAAACATTACCAAAAGGAGATATCATATTAGGTCTAAAATATATATCCTTTTGTAGAAGCTATTTCAAGGCATTGACATACAAAATGTCAATCCTAAGATGTGATAAAGTAAAATGACTATCATCTAAGAACTTATCACTTATGATAGACACTAAACTACAATGACAATTATTCAAATAAACTCAGACTGAGTACAAAGACCAATCAATTGTCAAAACAGATCATCACAATTATCAACTTAATTTATTTGTCAGTCTTATCAATAATAACTAAGGTGCTTCAAAGACAAATTTATATCGGGCAAACTTAATATTTAGAAAACACGTTATACCTTATGTGTTCTCAATTTTAAACAATTATGAATACAAAGACTTTCGAAAATTTATCCCCTTTGGGCAGATAAATTTCTTAGGTCCATGTATCTTTCTACTTTACAATCATAATTCATGATTATCTCCAAACTAAAATACATGATCACCCATTTTGGGTAGGTATTCACATGTAGTAACTTAGAGATAATCTCATTATAGTATAAGAAACTTAATAATCATTATAGTTTTATTAATTTTCTTATGTCCATTTATGTATGTGATCCCTCCAAGTGAGATACTAATCTCAGTGTGCTTCTATGAATCACTTAACAACTTAAAATGACCAACATAAAACTTAAAACACATTAGAGAACTAATTTCAAGTCATGTGCCATAATCATTTTATCAATCAACAAAATCTCTAAGCATGTGCCATATGACCAAGTAAACTGTCTTAACAATTAATAACATTTTCACTATGGTATCAAAATCTTTTTAATCATGACTTCAAGAAATATCAAAATTAACATTTATAGCTCACATAAACATCCATCAATCCACATACTTTACATTAACATGAGATTTTACAAATTTTATTAACTTCATACCATAAATCTCAACATAATGACATATGATGAAAGTCAATAAAACACAATAATCATATGCACACAACAATATTTTATGGTATGATGCAATCTCATGTACAAAATAATATTATAGGAAATACAATATTTTTAATATCACCAAACATGAGTTGTGACATAAACCTTCAAAGCAAATTAATCTTGCAAGCCTCAACTACAATACATTTCAATCAAAACTTTAACTTTAATAACTTAAATTTGCAAAACTAACCTTTTGCTTTGTAATAGTTGCAAATTCTTTATTTGGTGGATTAAATAATGTGACTTGGAGACTAAATTATATATTGAAAGTTTAACTTGAAGCTATGAGGATTAAAAAAAAAAATTATTTAGAATGAGCATGGAAAGAAATTAAATGGCATGAAGGACTATAGGATTTAAGAGACCATAGAAAGTATATAATTTAATAAAAAAAATGGAAATAATGAAAATATTAGTGAGATAAATATAGTTATGAAATAAATTTAACAAGCTAGAAATATAACTATGCTAAATATTAGAATAAGACAAATAGGGGAAATAAAATAGGCTTTTATTGGAATAAGGCTTCCTGAGGAAGCTTCATCAAAATCGATCCCACTAATTAGTTTTTTTATTGTTATTTTCACATCAGCTACTTCTTGCACTACTCACCACCGTCCATCTCCATCATCATCCCAGCAGACACCATCTCATCCCCTTTTTCTTTATTTCTGCTGCACCGAAAATCCCAGCCCCTCTCGACAGGTTGTTCTTCAGCTTCCTCAAGGGTGTCGGCATTTAAGAGTTTGGGAAAGAGGAAAGCTTAAGCCATAGAAAAGGTTGTGTGGGGATCGAAAATAAGAAGGAAATGGGGTTTGAATTAGAAGGTTTCAGCTATGGAGAATAAGTATATTGGCTGGAACTAGTGGCTGCACTTGGTTGCTCCTTTAGACGAAGAAAGATAAATGGAGAATGGTTTGTTTAAGCTGCTGTAAATCGAGACTAAAAAGGGAGTTCCTCCTCGAGACCTTGAGCTGAAGCAAGGGTTCTCATTGGCTGTACAAATCAGGACAGCAAGGATGCAAGAGTTGAAGGTATGAAAATCTTTTGTTTTGGAAAGTTTACTGACGTGGAAAACTATTTCAAGTAGCTGTTACATCCACGTAAAAAAAAAATGATGTCTAAAGGAAGACCATTTTGAGGTTGAAAAACAGAGGTGGTTTCGGTGTGGATAAGTAGTGGAGTGGCATGAAAACTCATTGGTGTTGGGGTTAGCAAGAATAATGTGGGAGCTGACCAAGACCAAGATAATTTCTTGGCTGAACGAGGGGTGCTATCCTGTTTGGATTTGTGCTTGTTGTTCGAAAATGGGACAAAGAGAAGGGGAAGAGGAGCTGAACAAAGATGATATTTAAGGCAAAACAAGAGCTGATGGGGACGGTAAATAATGAGAATAATCATTGGCTGTTGTAAGGACTTGATGGTAAGAGAAATTGCTATAAGTTTGAAGTCAAAACAGCCTCAAATTGACAAGGAGTTAAGCTACAACTAAGGCTCTCGGTTTTGGTAAATTGTAAGAGGTAAGGATTTGATTTGTTATTATGAACTTATATGATAAATGTTTAATGAAATAGAAAGGTTAAAATATGGTATTGGTGTAGGATTGTGTGGTGAAAGGAGAATTAAGGAGACAAAGAAGTATTTGGCCAACAAGAGGGAAAGTTACAAGGTAATGTATTTAAGAAAAATAATTAAAATATAAGTTTCTTAAGGAAATTAAATAATGTAAATTTTATTATGTTCATGCCTTATTGTAGGAGGAGAGGATACAAGTTAGGGTGCCATAGCTATACTCGTGCTATATACCGAGGTGAGGGATATATATCGGAAACGTAGGGGATACTAAATAAAATATTAAAATCAACTGCTTGTGGTTTATAAATTGTATCTTCTTTGCAGGAGGTTTTTACAAAAATTAAGCTGTTATGCTGCCGGATTTTCGTATAATATTGATTTTTAAATGAGCTAGAGTTCATGAAAATAATTTGGAAAAACACTACTCTAGCTAGTTTTGTTTCGAAAATAAGTACGAAATGGCAGTATTTTGACTACTTTGGAAGTCATATTTGAAAGCTCCTATTTTCATACAGACCATCGAGCTTTGTATTTATTTTGGAAATGATACGTACGGAAATGTTTTGAGACATGAATTGATAATCATAGCAGTAATGTTTTGGACTACTGTGGGACCTTGATCCAGTCCATAGTAGGTAATGTTTTGGACTACTGTATGATTTTGATCCAATCTACAGTAGAGTTTCGATTGCTGTGTGACCTTGATCCAGTCCACAGCGGGCCCAGTAGACACCTGATCAGTGTTCTCTGTGGACCCCTCTGGACTATGGCCATATGTCAACTGTACCTTCCCGCACGGGAATAATGGAACTGCTTGATTTTGCTTAATTATCATGTCTCCAGCTTATGTTATATATATGATTCCTTTCGTGCTTATGCCAATACGAATTTTGAATGTTATGACGAGAATAATGTTTCGAATGGAAATGTTTATTGATGTTTTGAAAGAAATGCTTCTGACGCATTGCATAAGCATGTTGATTTTCTAAATTTTATGAATGACAGTAGTTGAGTTTTCAATGAATGTTTCGAACTTGCATATAGAAATTTAGTATCCGTCTCTTATATTTATTTCTTATTGGGCTTTCCAAAAAGCTCACCCCCTCCTCCACCTCCCAGATTATTTGCAGTAGGAGCGTATACGTGGGGAGCTATCGCGTCATTCGAGGATTTTGGTTCTACCTTGGAGGTATATTATGTACAGCTACTTAACTTATATTCAGACTTACATTTTCAGTACTTTTAGAATATGGGGATGTAGCAATAGGAATTTCCTGATATATATCTATGTTAAATATCGATGCATGCAACTTGACGATTATATATTGGTTAAGTATAATATTTTGTGATGATGAATGCATGCTTATTTAGAATGTTTGGACTGGGACCAAATGTTGAATAATGTTTATATAGCTATTATAAATATAGCTTATGAGTTAATGTTGAGACATTACATACAGCCCAACAATGTACGTAGAAAAAGAAAAGAAAAAATTTGTGCACTTTTGTATATAGGAAGGTCATTACATGCTTACACCCATAGACTGAAACCTTTACTCATATATTTTATTACCGCAACTTATTTGTTATCTATTGCCCAAGATTTTGTTGTAATATATTTCCTATTTCATATCACCAAATTCATATTTAAATACTTACTCGTGAATAAATTCTAACAACTGCTCTATCATCAATTATAATTCTTTAACTATGAATAATTTAATATCTTATGAGAGCACACTTAACTTTAGTAAGTATTTTGAGAAAATACAAGATTTTATCATTATTCTTTAACAATCTATGTGGATAATTTACTGTGTAATTATTTAAAAAAAGTAATTAATATAATATAATTGCATTACAACAATAATCATTAACCAAATACTCTCCCACCAATTCAATCAATTAGCATAATCTAAATGTTTTCTGTAAATCTTAACCAACCAATATTATTTCATGTCCATGACAAATGTGGAATTTAAGCAAAAGAATCGTATATATTAATAAAAAAATAATAAAGTATAGTTTATATTTTTATATAAAAGAAAGCAAAATTTGTTATTTTTTATATTAATATATTTTTAAATAAATTTTGCTTTCTTTGTATAATTTATTTTGAGTTTTTTTTATATACTTTAATTTAATTTTTCATATTTCTTTTAGTCTTTATATAAAAATTTATTCAAATTTATTATGTTATACTTATTAACTATTATGTGCTTTAATATTTAGTATATTTTATTATAATTTTTTTAAAAAAAATTAATATTATTTGGGCGGAATTGGATAGGCTTGAGTTTATTCATTATATGTAAAAACGAGCTTGGACAAAAAATTAAGCCCGAAAAATGGACCGGGCTGGACTTGGACATACTAATCCGAATCTGATCCAATCCGACCCATTAACAAGTTTAATTATTGTATCGTAATCAGTCAAGGGTTTTTCTCACTATACACTTGAGAAGATTAGTGTTTTATTAAAAAAGAAAACTTTATAAGTTCCATCAAAAAACTTTATAAGAAAAATTTTTATGCTTATCCGATACTTATTGTATATCGTGATATCAATGCATGATTTTGTGTTTGAGATTGATTTTTTTTTTTTAATTTTGTTACGTATAATGCTTCAAATATATGTTCAAAACTCAAGTCCCAAAAAAAAAATCATAATATAAACAATACTAATAATAAAATATAGCATATATATATCGAAAGAAGAAGCAATGGCTTAATTTAGTGTAATATACTCTGGATTAAATTGTTTGAACTAATAATAATATATACTTAAATTTATGTACTATGTCTACATATAAAGTTGTCTTAATCGAATGCTTTTCACAGGAGGCTGCTAGTTGACTGATAAAACACTAATATATAAAGTTGTCAAAGCAAATCTTGCTCACAGACCTCATATAATTGTTGAGAGCGATTCCAAGGTGGTTATCTCTTGGATTAACAATTGTCTAGATAATCCTTGGAGGTATCGCAATCTCATCAATAAATTACGTAATTTTCTTTCTTGCTTTAATTCCATATCTTTTATTCATGTGATGAGGGAAGCAAATCACTTCGTTGACACTTTAGCTAAATTAGGAGTTTTTCGTTCGATTGACTTTGAGGCTTGGCTGTAATGGTTGTTTCAACTTTTTATTAATTCAATGAATTTTACTCTTCAAAAAAAAAAAAAACACTAACATATACCAAGTTTCCATGAAAGTGTGAGTGAAGAAGACATAGTTAAATAATGGTCCATGAATAAGCGGTAGTAGCAAGGAAGCCATGGATAAATATAATGTTGGAAGATTATGTATTATTTTATTTCATAAATTAAATTAGAATATTACCATGTTTGTTTGTTTGTTTATT